>CM053328.1:17935577-20435577 GCA_028583605.1 Dastarcus helophoroides | reverse complement strand
AGCCTGTGAGGTGATTCAAAGTGATTGTTTCGTAGATTACGTTCTAACAGGCGCCGATTCTTTAGCTGATGCTGCCCAATTGCGTGATGATTTAACCTTAGTTTTACACAATGGCTGTTTTAATCTCGCTAAATGGGCTGCTAATGATTCAAAACTCTTACCTAACAAAAAGTGTGAAAATTCGGTAATAGTTGACATCAAAGGTTCTGAATCGGAAGACGCTTGGCTTGCTATGGAATACCGAAACAGATTGTTTAAAATACAATATTGAAAAATTTACTATTCCAAAACGAGTACCAAAACGTTATATTGTTTCTAATTTAGCTTGCATTTATGATCCGTTAGGCCTAGTTGGTTCAATTATTATAAAGGCGACAATGCTCATACAACAATTATGGGTGATAAGAATTAATTGGTAGGAAAGTATAACTGGGGCAACCCTTAGTTCCTGAGTAGATATCGTACAAGGATTATCAGTAATCAACGATATAAGAATTCCAAGGCATATCAGTGGCATCAATATTCCAGCACAAATTCATATTTTTGCTATAGCTCCGAGAAGGGTTATGGGGCTTATGTATATGTTAGGTTTCGGAAAACCGACGGTTCAATTTCAGTGAATCCATTATGCGCAAAATTTTGGATAACTTCTTTTAAAACAATTTCACTTCCTCTTTGAAATCTTAGTGCAGCATTTCTTGAAGCACAATTGGCGCGCCGTAGAAGCAATTCTGAAAAACCGTAATTTTTGCCTAGAGGGCAGGTATTTCTAGAGCAATTCCACAATCGGATTGTCATGGATGACGACACGGCCAAATAATTTGAAAACGTAGTTAATCGGGTGTCTGAAATCCAGTCATGAATGGAGCCACGTTCCTTCGCCCGGTAATCCGGCTGATATTATTTCGCGAGGTATGCTTCCTATGGAATTAGTTAAATCTGAATTATGGTGGTAGGAGCCTAAATGGTTACAACAAGAGAATGACCAATGGCCAACCAGGCAAACTCAAGGCCATAAACGATATTCCAGATTTAAAGAAGTCTGTCAATTTGACTTCGTTGGTAGAAGTAACATGCGATTTATTGACAAAATTTTCGTCATGTATAAATTAATTTATACGGTCGCCTAAGATACTCAGATTCATAAGCAATTTTAGCAAAATTACAAGAAGTCACATGGAATCTTTGACATGTTTCAAATTGAAACGAGCTCTAAGGCAAGTCGTAAAAATTGTTCAGAAAGCAGAATTTTCAAAGGAGATTCAGTCGCTCAGTAAAAATAACAGGGTAGATAATAGTAGCAAACTTTTATGTCTCAACCCCAATTTGGATAAAGATGGTCTCCTACGATTAGGAGGGCACCTACGTAACAGTAATCTTTCTCAAGACCAAAAACATTAAAATATAATCCCCAATAATCACTATTTTACGATGTTAATAGTATGGCAAGGCGCATAAAAGACAGCTACACGCGGGGCCCCAGTCTATTCTCGCAACATTTCGAGAGAAGTTTTGGATAATTGCAGGCAGAAATGCTGTCCGAAAAATACTAAACAAATGTATAAAATCTCAGAACAAATCCTCCAACCTGTGATCTACTTATGGGAAATCTTCCCTTGTGTTGCATTCAAAAGTCTGGCCCCTTTACACGTCGTGGTCTTGATTACGCGAATCCAGTACCGGTAAAACAAGGTCGGTCGAGTGGTAGACCCACCTTAAGCAGGTCATAAATAGCTATCTTTTTATATATGGCAGCAACAATTGTTCATTTGATTGTACCACGCAAACGTTTCTGAAAGCGTTAAAACGATTTATGGCAAGACGCTGCAAGGTTCAACACATTTACTCTGATAATGCAACGACGTTTATAGGTGAAGATTGTGAACTTCAATCCCTATTTGAATCAAATGCATTTGGAACTGAAATAGTTTTATAAGTTAGTGAACGAATCAATAGAAATTCATTTCATACCGCCGAGGGCACCTCACATGGATGGCCTTTGGGAGTCTGCGATAAAATCTATAAAAAAACACTTGAAGCGGGTAGTTTGTTAACATGCGAAGAGATGAACACTAGTCCAAATAGTACTAGAGTACAAATCGAGGCCTGCCTCACACCAATGTTGCAAGATCCCAATGACCTAATCCCATTAACTCCTGGCCATTTCTTAATCGGAGCTCCACTCACATCTTATGGGGAAGAAGATCTGCTTCTAAGAAAATTATGTTAACTTTATTATTTCTTATAGACGCTATATTGAATTTTATCATTTTTAAATTTGGCATATTTTTCTGATTAATTTGATGTATGTCATGACATACTTCGAATATGGCAAAGTGGGTTGCATGAAGTTATTTATCATTAAAAAAACAATCATAGTTCGCAGTGCAAACCAAATAGCTCTTAATGAAAAAAAAAAAATGCAAAGCCCTAAAAAACAATGATTATTCTTAAAAAACCAAAAATATTGTAAGCAACTGTATAACATTGAAATACTTATAAATAATCGTAAAGTGTACGATTTCCTTGAAATCACGCAATTCTCAATACATTCTAATTCTATTAGGGGCGACTTCCCCATAACTCACAAGCAAGTGTGCGCTCTAGACTTCTCTAGAAGTTAAGACGGATAATGTGCATAAATGTAGGAATTATTTCTAATGTTAGTTTGTTAGATATTTTACGTTACACGAATAAGTATTCAAAGTTAAAAGAATTTTTAGTAAAAATTGCCGCTAAAATGTTTAGAACATCTACACGTTTTCATAGAATTACGCCATTTAAAGGGGTGCATGCACGTTACGATTATACTAATACTAATAGTACTAATACAATATTACGCAGTTGGTTACAATATTTTTAGTATTTCAATAATTATGGTTACCTAATTAGGTTCTGAATTTTTATTATTAAAAGTTATGGCACTTGCATCGCCTACTAAAATTTTTTTGCCTAAAAGTAATAAATTATTTCATTTAACTCACTTTGCCACATTTAAAGTATAACATTCCTATAGTAAATTATTCAGAAAAATATGTTAAATTCGAAAATGAGAAAACTAAATATGGTATTCATGGGAAATAACAAAGTTGGTATAATTTTCTCGGAAACAACTAAATTTAGAAAAAATTAAGGTATATTAACTAAAGGTCTTAAACCACAACAAAATCTGGTTTTGGAGTTTTTTTAATTGGATTTTAAATAAACAATTACACCTGATTATTAAAAATGGCGATTTCCAGTTTTTTCTAAATAAAATCAATACGAATTTGAATTAAATGGTTTTGTCAGGGGAATATTGTAATGCATTAAATTCTACACTACACTGCCTATTTAAGCTTCCTTGTATCTCTAATAGTTTACGAGATCCCTGTAGTGAAAATCAAATTTGGTTCAACCTGTATAAATAAAGATAATAATTTGCTCCATTGCAGTATTGGTACGAATGCGAATGTAGGAGCCCGAATCGATCTTGGCTGATTTTTTTTATATTCGATGTATGTGAGCTTCTCTTAAGAACACCAGAAAATAATCGGTTGGCAACTTAATTAACTTAATGACTAGGCCGTGAAATAAGTTAACCTCGTACTTTTTTCACATGTAAAGCGGTCTATACATATGCAGACAAATTCCTGTGAAAGCGTGATCAGTTCAGTGTGCAACCAAATGCAAAACAAATATTGAGCACACTCTAGTCAAGTAAGCTTTGAGGTTTCATTTTAGTACTGAGAGTACTGAATGTCATTAATAATGCATAGTTGTGCTAAATTGCAACCACTATTTTCAGATTATGGGGTCTGGATTTATTCATTTATTTATTTATTTGTATATTTATTTAAGGTACAGGGTGTCCCATTTTCGGTACTTTTCGGGGGTATTGGACCTATTAATACAGATAGAGTGTTGGGATTTTCACTTTATTGTCCTACTTTTTAATAAAATGAAAGATTTCATTCTCAAATTTGTCATGATTTTCTTAGTTTCTAAGCTATAGGCTGAATTTGAAAATGTTTACTTTTTGAACATGCCTCGTATTTCCGTTATGCCTTCTTATATTAAAAAGGTAGAAACTGATCTTGCTAGAGTTTTTTATGTTAAGTTCAGTAGCTTAGTCAGTTTTTTTTCTAGAAAGTCAAATTTTTGAGGAGATATTAACCAAAATTATATCTGTTTAAATGGAGCAGCCGGTATATTATTTTTTATATTGATTAAGTATAATTTAAGCCTTTTAAAAATATATAGTTGTTGACGTTTATTTTAAAAAACAAGTTGAAAATCCAATATTTTCATAATTTATACTTTACTTATAGCAGTAGGCTATGACCAATTTATTAGAAACAAATGCAAAATTCAGAATTATTCCAAAAATTTAACTTTTCAAAAGTTACTTAAAATTTTGTCCAATACCCCCAAAAAGTGTCGAAAATGGGACATCCTGTACATTATCCTGACAGAATTACATCTAATTATTTATTAATTTAGAATGATTTGTGACGTAACTGAATTTTGTTCTTATCCTGTTAAACTGATTGCCTCAAATACAATCTTAGGGTCTTCAAATTTTTGCAGACATATCAAGGATATACAACTGATCTTTGCTCAGCTCTTTTGTGTCTGCAAAAGGTATACTACACTCAATAGGTAGAAAATCGACCCCAGAGAGTTTTTCACAGGCTTTCAAATTTTTCATATTTCCCCACTAAAAGATGGTGGTCCATCAAATTTTTGATAACATAAAGAAATATAAGGCTCAGACTACATGTAAGTGAAGAAAACACTTCAGTTGAACTAAAGAAGCTGGTGTACTTTATTTTGCACCGTTACTTGGTGGGATTAATGTAATTAAAGTCTGAAGGCCCTGAGATTGTATTTGAAAACAATCACATTAATACGATACCTTCCTAGTATATTTACGAAAAAATAATTGTAACTGATCAAAGCGCATATTTCGTACACCCCGAAAATGGTTGTGGAAAAAAAGGATGCATGTGGGAGAACTAGTCCTCGAATCCAGGAAGCATTGCAAAGGAAAAATAATTATAAACTTTAGGGTGCCAATATCTGTCTTCAATGACATCGATTACGTTGCCATGATTCAGTAGAATGTTTGTAATGTCACTGTATGATTCGTTGCAACATCTGGTGTTTGCGGTCCGACATGCATTTGTAGGTCGAGCACTTGTACAATGTTATTCAATGGGAATGATTTCATTGAAACGGATCGTTCCGGATAGGCCACGCTCATAGGCAACCTCACTACTAAAACGCTACTCGAAAACATGTCGGGACGATGACCGTCCACGATAAATCAAATGACCGTCGACTCTATTTGCTATTGTGACTCACAATCAGTGATAGCAATCTACTGGAGTGTAAATCAGTGAATTTTCTTGTTTACACAATCCCGAAAATAAAGACATTCTTAATTATTTAGTTATGTTATGGGCCACTGGTCCCCGATGGTGTACGCCGCAGCGCCCTAGGGCGCCGTAAGGAGTAACCAGCTCCGCCGCAAGAAACTTCTTTTTTTATGGAATCTAGGTTCAGGAAAATAGGAAGATGTCAAAAAAATTGCGCGGAACCAAGATCCTTTCCAATGTCACACGGTTTTATTTTTTTAGTCGCCGAAAATATTTCCGCGTATCACATTTTCTTCTCCTAAATTTAATGGCACTGAAGGCACCTAAACCCTAATTAATAATATTTTTATATATTTTTTATCTGCTCACATCCTGTCAAAACGTTACTAGTCGCCACTGCCTACTCAAGAAAAAGATTTACTCTAAATGCAGTTAGACAAAGGAAACGTTTTCAGTTTCAGTTGGCATTTTCCTCAGTACGTTTTATGAATGCTAATTGGTTATGACGGACCGGTTGCATCGCAAAACACTCTGGGATTTAAATTGGTAGCTAAAGTTCATGTCTATGCGAGAACCGGAAGTAGTTCGTGACTGAAACTTTCCGACGTCCAGAAAACAGATTGCCGCCGTTTTGCGACTCCAATTTGTCTCGCCCGATGTTTGAGTCCGCCTCACGACCCTGCGTTTTAACACACAATTACGGGGCATTTGTCCGAACGGGACAATGACGCATTATCCAACCTAAACCGTTTTGTTCTATTCTTAACTGGGGCCGCGTCCTTTCCGCTTTTATCACTTACCTGACCGGCCTAATCGAATTTCACGGCTTTACCTTTCAAATCCAAAATCAGGCCAATTCCGTTTGACATACGTGAGGGTACAATAGTTAATTGGGTTAAGTGCCCACAAAAATAATCATCTAATTGAATTGTTGCATGCCCGCGACTAACTTGTTTTGTTGTTGATTGTTAATCTGCGAACCATTATTTGTATCAATTTAAAATTAAAGTATCCAGAACTGGAAAATTTTAAATGGGTCTAGTAATATAACGAGTATTTGCATTTGTTGATATTCGCATGTTTTTAAATGTATGCAGTCGCATTCTCATTGGCAAGAAATTATGCATATATATTGTGAATGTATTTGGCAGTAAAACGGAAAATTATTTATGAAATAACAATGCAACTGCTAAGTTAGGGTTTTTTAACCTAGGGTTCCTGAACCCTTGAGGAATCTGTGTTATGAATGTAGGGACTCCATGACTTAATACCAATGCGGCAATTTACCTAGCCCTACCTAATAAAAAGTATTGTTGGGCGATTATGACATACATAATCGAAATATTTCGATTATGGCCCTATAATCGACAATTTGATAATTGCAAATAAGAAATGAATGATGTTTCATATTTAAAATGTTCCATTCAATAGCGTGACACCACTGCGTACTTTCTACCGAACGACCGGCAAGGCATTCATTTGAATTCGATTATTTCGACTTGGACTGAATGATATTCCATATTTCAAGGCTTTAATAAGTAAGAAATCATTCAACAACTCGACGAAACTGCGCACTTTTCCTGAGAGCGATCATTCATTTCAGAGCGATTATGGGTGAAATGGAATGTGAAATATGAATTATCATGACTTCGAATGAGATATGAGATAGTATCATTCAGTATTCATATTCCATATTCCGAAATCTAGCGACATTTGTAATTAGACACCTCGAGAAATAAGACATCATTTATCCCGACAGGATTGTTTGTTTATAATTCCAAATATAGTGTTATGCGCCAACTCAATGCTACCCAACAAAACCGATAATGATTATATTTAGGCAAAAGGCGAGCAATTCTTGTGTCGTATTTTATGATTCCATTAACAATTAACAAATTTCAGTATACAAATTTGGATAATTTTTTTAAATAATAATAATAATAATAAAAATCATAATTGGTATAAATTATGAATAATGTATTGATTTAAATTTTCTATAAAATGAATATACAGAATTTTGTTTCATTTTTCTGCAGATTAAATAAAATTTTTCATTTACCCTTTGCTACACCTGTATTTTCAAGCAAAAAAGGCAATATTGGAAAACCATACAAGAAGTTTTAGGAACTGCTAGCTACTTTGGGGTCCCGAAATGAAATTCTAAATAAAATACCATAATACCCCAATAATATCCTGAATTTTTAGCAAGGATATAATGGAACATTTCAGTCGTTATCGATCATTCGATTATCCCAAGCTATTATTTCCATTTATTCGTTTATGAAAATATGTCGATTATGCCCAACACTAATAAAAAGTATTTTTAAATTCCCTTGTATTCTTTTCCTACTAGCTAGCTAGAATAGGGCAGAGTAGAACGGTTGCTCTTCCCTGGTTTATTTAGCCAACTAAAAATTTATATTCTTTATCGAATCATTAAAAATTAAGTGTCCTAAAAATTAAATCATTATTGATAATCATTAACCTTATAATATTTAGCAGCTTCATAATAACTTAGTAGCACATAATATGTTAATTACAATTACAATATGTTGGTTACCAATCGCAATACCCTAAATACAACTTTCATTCTAAAAGTTTGTTGACATTTTTATGTTATCGTTGTCGATGATACGATGCAACTTGATTATTAGCGATTTAAACAATCTCGGACGTTGCAATGTCCTCGATTACTATAAATCGCATAATAATCTCGTTATTACATTACATTATGCACTTACTTGTGGTCCTGTGCTATAGGTGACATTTTCGGACATTCTGTATAAGCCTCTGTAAAGGTCCAAAAAATTGAGGTCAGATAATTATGCTAGTATATTTAGGATTATCGTAAAACAATTAGCGTAAACCTCGTTGAACACAACTGTGACCATTGTTAATATTTAGTGGCTTTTAATTTTAATAAGATAGTTACCGATCGAAGCGCTGCGCTTATCTATGCTCTAAAATTAATAATTTATAAACTAATGGATTCAATGGAACAATTGCAGTTATATGAATATTAACTCTTTGGAACCTTTAAAGCGATATAATGGAAAAGAATTACTTTTATTAAGTATTCATGTCGTGTACTTTAAATACAGGGCGATTTACATAAGAGAACAACACTCTCGAACCCAAAAGTTATTCAAAAGTCCGCACAAAAAGTATTCGTACATTTCAAAAATCAGCAGATAAATGGAAGAAACAGTAATAAATAATATTCCGTTGATATTCCTTCAGCTTTAAAAAGGACAAGGATATTTTCACAAAATAACGATCCAAAGCATACACCGTGAAATATTAAGAGTTTGATACTTCTTAACACGACAAAATACCTTCTAGTATCCTCCTCGGCACTCGATTTTAATAGTCAGGAGGTATTTGTGAAAGTTTTTTGACATCAAAATTCAAAAACATATTAATAAAACTGCGTTTCGAGAAGAATGGGCACTGATACCCTCATCTTACAATTCTAAATTATTTAATTTTATGCTGAGAAGACACCATCTCATTAATAAAGCTAAAGGCAGAGTAAAGAAGTAATATTTGTTACTTTTTGTGTGGACTTTTGGCTAAATTTTAAATAAACATTAGTTTTGACGTCCGCATTTGTTTTTCTTGGTCTTTTTTATAAATCAAGTGCTGCAACTATCCTGTGATTGACTCAATTATTTTTGTAAATAATTAAATATATTTTAACCGAGACAATTCGTTTTTATGTGCATTGCTAGGTGTACGAATACTTTTTACACTCACTGTAAATAAAATCTACCAATAACACCTCTTGTTTCCTACACTCAGGATCCAAATAAAATTTTGGCAAAAATGGGTAAACAAGATCGTTTTAAATTATACCTATACAGAGTGTTTCATAATTGCATGCTGAACTGGCAGGGGGATATTCCTTGGGCAATTCTAAGACAAAATTTTCATATTAACATAGGTCCGGAAACGCTTCATTTTCGATATACAGGGCGGTAAAAATTGAAGAAAAAATCGGTTTTTCTTCAATATTTCTGAGAGTGGTTTAGATATTTTTTTGATATTCAGTACACGATATCTGGGTATAAAAGCAAGTATTTTGACAAAAAAACATTTGTTCTGATTCCACCAGTGGCGTTCCCACAAACAGGTCGATACACATTTTTGAAAAAAAAAATGTGACGCCAATGCTATTTTTCAAAATAAGAATTATTTTCCTAGTCTTTGTTGTGTTTCTATCAAAAATGAGCTCCTGACTTTTTGTCCTATGACGGACGGTTTCCGAATTAAAAAATAAAAATCATTTACTTGCTATGCCGCTGTGGTAGATTAATTTATTAATGAAAATCTAGTAGGCCACTGAGATTTAGTTTTGTGTTTACAACCAAGTGTCAAATTTTTAACTTCAATACTTTATCTGAATGTGAGTGATTGATAAGTATAAGAAAATATGTTTGAGAATGCTGAGTTTGCCGATATTCATTACATGTACGGTCTTGCGGATGGAAATGCATTTGAAGCCAGGCGACTGTATGCAGAGCGTTTTCCGCAAAGAATTGTGCCAGATGCAAGAACTTTTTCAAGCGTTTATAGAAGACTACGCGAGAAGGGATGTTTTAAACCCGATCATCACTTAAAAGGGGCACAAAGAACCGCAAGAACAGAAGAAACTGAAATAGCTGTTCTTAATTCAGTTGAGCAAAATCCCGAAATAAGCACAAGGAAAATTGCTAGTAATTTAAATATCTTCCATATTTTAGTCTGGAGGATACTTCACGATTTTTTGTTATACCCTTACCATATTCAACGGGTTCAGGCCTTACTGCCTCGGGATTTACCATTTCGTATAAATTTCTGCCAATGGTTTATTCAAAAAATTGTTGAAAATCCACTATTTGACAGAGAAATATTATTTACTGATGAAGCCAGTTTTTCCCGAAATGCAATTAGAAAGTTCCACAACAATCACTTTTGGGCTGAAGAGAACCCGCATGCCATGGTCGAAGTCAATCACCAAGAACTTTTCTCGGTAAATGTGTGGGCAGGAATTGTTGACGACTATTTAATTGGACCCTTTTTTCTGCCAAGAAGATTAAATGGAGAAAATTATCGTCACTTTCTTGAAAATGATTTACCAGTGCTGTTAGAAGATGTCCCCGTTTTAATCCGAAATCGAATGTGGTTTATGCACGATGGTGCCCCTGCGCATTTTAGTGTTTTGGCACGTGCATATTTGGACCAAAATTACAATAATCGCTGAATAGGCAGAGCAGGAACAGAATTATGGCCGCCTAGATCCCCTGACCTGAACAGTCTAGATTATTTTTTATGGGGCTATCTTAAAACCTTAGTTTATAGCACCCCAATCCAAACTGAAGAAGAACTGAGAATTCGCATAACAGATTCCTGCAACACTATAAGAAATACGCCAGGAATTTTTCAACGAGTACGCGAATCTATGAGAAGAAGAGTTAAGGCGTGCATACTTGCAGGTGGTGAACATTTTCAACACCTGATATGATTTAATTAATTTTATTGTTAAGATTTCATTAATAAATTAATCTACCATAGCGGCATGATTTTTATTTTTTGATTCGGAAACCGGCCGTCGCAGGACAAAAAGTCAGGAGCTCATTTTTAATAGAAACACAACAAAGACTAGGAAAATAATTCTTATTTTGAAAAATAGCATTGGCGTCACATTTTTTTTTTCAAAAATGTGTATCGACCTGTTTGTGGGAACGCCACTGGTGGAATCAGAACAAATGTTTTTTTGTCAAAATACTTGCTTTTATACCCAGATATCGTGTACTGAATATCAAAAAAATATCTTAACCAGTCTCAGAAATATTGAAGAAAAACCAATTTTTTCTTCAATTTTTACCGCCCTGTATATCGAAAATGAAGCGTTTCCGGACCTATGTTAATATGAAAATGTTGTCTTAAAATTGCCCAAGGAATATCCTCCTGCCGGTTCAGCATGCAATTATGAAACACCCTGTATATACTTTTAAGTATGTTAAAAATTCTTAAGATTTAATAACAAAACTCAAATTGAAAATTAGTTTCCTTTGATGTGACAAATATGTTGTCACGTGTGCCACCGCAAGAATGCTTACAATTAATCAAATTATTTTTGGAAAACTAAAACAACACTGGGATAATTGTGTTGTTTCAGGTGTCGCGTAAATTAAAATTGTTTTACTATTTGAAAGGAAGCATTATTTACAAAATGAAGTTCTTCCCAATTTTACCCATCTTATCAAATATATTTTTTAATAATTTGGAACACAACATGAGTCGAGGAATATCATCGTTTTGGTATAGATATGTAGATGATATAGTAGCTGAGTTTCTGCAGCTCTTCTAGGCAATTAGACTAGATTTTTAGAATACATTAATAGACTACATTCAAACATTAAATCAACTGCAGAAATTGAAACTAAAATAAAATAAATTTTCTGGATTGAACTATATTAGGAAACTCAGATGAATTAAAATTTTTAGTTTATAGAAAATCTACCCATGCAGAAGTTACAATTCCTAAATGCCAGTTTCACACAAATTGGCAGCATACAATTCGATGATAAGCTTATATGGTACCATTGAATAAGGCAAATTTTAATTGAGAATTTAAGATGATTAAAAAATAGCTTATAACAATATATATTCAGAGAACACCATTAATAGGTTAATATTAAAAAAGGACACTAATTAGCTATTAATTTTATTTTTTCTAAACAGTCAACCACAAAAACAAACTATTTTGCTATAACGTATTTTGGTAACATCTCAAAAAAGATAAGCAATATAATTTCTCGTACATCCTAAAAGACACCTAGCCCTTAAATCATTTATTTGTTAAATAAAATGATTTTTAAGACAAAAGAAAAACTCTACATCTTGGTAAGTCTGGTATTTAAAAGCTGAATTGCTTTGAGTGTAATGCTGCCTACATAGTTCAAACATAATGTAATTTTCATATAAAGTACAGTAAATATCCTGTTGCCTTCAGAAATAAGCGTCCAGAAAGATCAAATTTTGCAAAGTAATACTGAAAAACATAATCTCTTGGAAGCCTTAGAAATTTACAGATATTTACAATCGAAACAATCTGCATATATGAGCGAGCAGCTAGCTTTTCTGGACACACCTCTAATTGAAGCTTTGAATGGGAATTCAGGATTAGACCGAATATTCGTAGGAGTCTGTGATCAATGGAGTTGGTTAGCATAACAATGACTAAAAAAACGACCGATAGAACCGTCAAGGAAAGCTTAAAACCCAAACCAGGTCGGGTCTAGCAAATATTTAGAAACATTGTAGAATTTTTATATCTCTTGTTTTATTTATCGTTAATAGAGTTTATTAGTCATGATGTCATGAATATTTAAGAATTCCACACAGTAAGGATTAAAAATGTCAATTATTTAAATAAAGGATAGCTCAAGGTTAAAATTTAATTATTTTATTGAATCTAGACATTAACGAATTTTGTCTAATGAGTTTTGCATTTTGGGCTCGTAAGCGTCTTATGTGAATTGTATAGTATCAGTTCAAATTCATCCATATGAATCATAAATATTTTATTTCAACTTGTTTGCGGTAAACCAATCATATCTTATTTTATTTTAGGAAAATTTCATATAAAATTCTCAATCCTTGCTGAATTTATGTTATTTTTTTCTTGTTATTTTGAGAATATACTTCGCTGAAGTAAAAATTGTTTCTCTAATGTTTCTTCGCGATTTGGAAGCACTTGTGACAATTCAAAAAAATATCTGAAACTTTTCTTTACATGATATAACCCCAAAGTATAAGGAAAAACCAAAACCGTCTTTTACTATATAATAAGCTTTATTTACACTTTATCTGACAGCTGTCTTTATATTTAAACGATTATAACTGATACATTTTATTGCACTCTTATAAAAATAGTTCAGTCTTTATATACAACGACATTTACGTATATATATGTGCAAGCAAAAAAGCTGTGATAAAATATATAGAGAGCAAATGTATGCCAACATTTCACAAAAGATTTAAATTACAAAATTGACAATTTCTAAAAAAATGTCCAATGTTCCGAAAAATAATGGCACAGATAAAATTCCTTAAAATGTCGTTAAAATAATGCTATTCAGTGTGAAAAAAAACATATGTGGAATTCATTAACCGAAGAGAGTAAAATATGTCTATCCTACGACATATTTAATTATAATACAAAAAGAAAGCTTACATTATATTACAATTACCTATGAGATGCCAGAGGTAACCACGCTAAAAGCTACCAAATTAGCTTCAAAAATCAACAAACATTTCTACACACATATTTAATTTTGAAACACTGTAAATTAAATCAAGACAAAAATAGTTCACATTTTCACTAGGCTGGTTATTTTATTTCACTTCACTTCTAATAATAATCTTTGGTATCACATTAATTTTTAAGTAAAGAACGTCACTTAAAATTTTTAGGTTTAGGCTTTACTGACACGTTGCAATTAGGTGAATTTTAAAACAACTTTAACACAAACGGTGAAAGTGTTAGTAAGATTAGGGATGTTGCGTGCTGCGATATTCCACTGCTAAACGGTGACATGCCTTGTTGACTTATACCGTATACTGCTGGTTGGGCGGATGGTTCGACGAGATTTTCGATATCTGTAACAAAAATCTAGCTCAGTATTTTAATTTAGATTATATCATTGAAAACTATGAGTAATTGTCCTTAACTTCATTATATGTCACGGCTTGGTTTTTCTTATAACAACACATAGCTACAGATTCTTTAGTTATCCATGTGCAAGCATTTTCTAAATAAAGCTTAACGTATTCATTCAAGTCAACTTCTCTCCCCAAACCGAGAGATACATTTCTTCGTCGCTGTTGTAATGTTTGTGTATGTTCTTATAAACATACAGAAAAATGACATGAAATTGCGGCAAACGTTGTAGGTTCCGGTTAAAATTCCTCATGTCAAATTAGAAAAAAATCTTTTTATCCCGAAGATATGCCTGAAAATCATTTTTATTTTTTCAGTTTGAACGCCTGATATCTCGAAAACTAAATATTTATTAGCAACATTGTATATGGATTTTCCCCAGTAATGTTCATCGTAGAATATATTAATAAGGTTTAACCTATTCTTTAACGGATACCCAGTATATACGGTTTTATAATAAATTGTACCTAATTTGTGTGTATTGTGCTTAATTCCTACTTGACAATATTATGTTACTAAATTCGAAATGTTTCTAATGATTGACGCATTAACTTGAACGTATTATTGTTCTATCGTGTATACAGAGTCTGCCATTAGTGCGTGGACAAAAGATAGCTCCTAAGCCTGAGAAGATATCAAAATGAAATTTTGTCCAGTGGCCTCACATCTATAGGAAACACATTTTAAATTTATTTTTTTTATTGTACCAATCATATACAAAGTGTTGATATAAACTAATTTTTTTTTAAATAAAACACCCTGGATATTTTTACATATTTGGATAGTCCTATAAAAACGCAGCAAAAAAATTTATGGTTTATAGGAGTTTTGATGGGTTGTTCTCTTAATACAGGACCATAAATCTGGAGACAGGACTCTGTTGCAGTCATTTGTAAACAGTCCGTATAATGCAGTATTGACCAATTTGCGACATAAACAATCAATGATAGATTTTTAGTTTTCATAAACCATAAACATGTTGTCTTATGTTTTTTACTTATACAGAGTGATGGGGGTTTGCAAATCCAAAAATTACTAAAAAATTTTAAAAGGAATGGCCGATTTTTATTATCTAGTGTAAAATGAAGATAAAATTAGCTTTGCAACAATACACATTATGTGGGGTTACATTAGATAGTTTTCATTCAAAGGAACTTTTCATTGACAATTTTTTAGTAATTGTTGGATTTGCAAACCTGGATCATTCTGTATAACTAAAGAATATACGAGAACATTCTTATGGTTTGTGAAAACTTAAGACTATCAATGATTGCTTATGTCGAAAATTGGTTAATACTGCATCATACAGAGTGTTTACACATGGCAGCATCAGATTCGTCTCTCCGGATTTATGATCCTCTATTAGAAAAAGGGCCCATCAAGACCCCCATAAACTCTATATTATTTTGCTGGATTTTTATAGGGCTATCCAAATATGTAAAAATATACAGGGTGTTTTATTTAAAAAAAAGTAAGTTTATATCAACACTCTGCATATGATTGGTACAACAAAATGAAAATAATTTTAAAATGTGCTCCCAATGAATGTACACCACTGGACCAAATTTAATTTTGATATCTTCTTAGGCGTAGGAGCTATCTTCCGTCCATGCACTAATGGCGGACCATGTATATTTTTTCATGAAAAATAATATTGTAGGCAGATTTTGTATAATTTAAATTTAGAGCCTACGCAGCGTTCTTTTATCATCTGTTAGTCTGTTAGCGCATGGCAGGAGTTATACTGCAGAGTTGCATAGTTAAATGTAAAAAAAGCCTAACTGCTTCGAAATAAACCGTTTTGATAAGTAGGCTTTTATTTAAATATTTGGCGGACCTTTAACAATCAGGTACCCGTACCAAGCAAGGCCACGTTAAAGTTTGATGTTTTGTAAATTAAAAAAATTCTTCAAATTTCCATGAAAGCATCTTCAGCTTATCTGCCAGTATGAAAACCCCTAGTAGAATAAATCCTTATACAGGTGATCCAAATTAAGTTCACAGCATTGCTAATTTTTTATTATTAAAGATACAAAATTGGTTAAATTAACAAACTAGTACGGTTTCTGCTATTTTTGACAAATTTCCGGATTTTTTAGATAGAACAGCCTTTATATTTTTCTGTTTTTCTGAAAGATACTGCAATGTAGAATAAAAATGATTACAACGCATTTTTGCTAAGATGAATAATAACGGAATTATAAGGACTTAAATGTCGATCATAAGAAATCGAAATTTAATATGAAATTAGCTTAGTAGACCATGAAACTAAAGTAAGTAAGTATTAACAAAAAGGCCACATTATTTAATTAATGTTCATCCCAATAAAAATGTATTTTTCTGAAACCGTTAATTTCGCCTTCAGAAGTTGTTTGAAAATGTCTCTTCGTTCTTTAATACATTTCTGCACAGCATGAATACTTTTTAAAATAGTTCTGCTATCTCCTTTTCAATAACTTTTTCTCGAGCTACCTAAATTTTTTAAGTTATTTACATTATCGTTTCGCTTTGTATAAATACGATTTTGAAGATAATCCCACAACAAAAATTCAAGTGGCGTCAAATCAAGTGACCTTGAAGGCCGTTCAGTAATTCCATTAGTTTTAATTGATATGTCTTAGAAGATGACGGATTTTCCTATAACCATACGTAGGAGCTAAATCCTGCTTTAATGTGACATGTTGCCTGCTTAATAAATCCATTTTATCTGAGAAATTATTGTCTAAGATGTTTTGCATAATTTTCACATATTTTTCACTATTTAGGGAAAGTTCATAAATGAAAGATCCAAAGATTCTAAATGAAATTATCCTTCGCCATATCTTAAGACTAAAACGAATTTTAGGGGCTTATAGCTTAGTTATTATTCATTTCAGCAAAAAAATGTATAATAACCATTTTTATTCTAAAAGCCATTATTTCTTAAAAAACATAAAATATATAGGATGATTCATTTAAAAAATTATAATTTTATCAAAAATTTTAAAAACGCAATCTTTAATTGTTTTTGTTTTATAGTGGCATCTTAATCAGTGTCAAGAACTGTATTAGTTTGCTACTTTAACCAATTTTGTATTCTTAATAATAGCAAAGCTGTGAACTTAATTTGGATCACCCTGTATATATATTTTTAAAATTTTTCTAAAGCAGTATTTGGCCTAATATGAACCTCAGTATCCTAATGTCAGAATAAATATTTCAAAGAAAAACTATAATGATAAGGTAACACTTATATTTCTGTGAAAATAACTGTCAATAAAATACTTTTCAATGCTTCAGAAACAAACTCCCTAGCTTCCTTGCTATTTATTCTTACGGAAGATAGGAGCTCTTCAAGGAATGTTATATGATTTCATTGACGCTGTGGACAATAATGCCCCTTTGTCATATTAATCATTTTGGCAAATTTTAAAAAAGACAGATACCTTTAAGATTACGAGTCTACATTAATATCTTGGCCTTATTAAGTACACTCATGCTCAAGTTATCAAGATAGGGTCATATTTTGTCCCCTAAGATGAAATTGTCATCTAAATACCTAAATACGCTCTATATACCTTTCTTATTACATTAACACAAATGGTTTACCTGCGAAAGTTTCTAGGCAAAAAAAAACAAATAAAAACAGTGCAACCTAATTTTAGTTCACAATAACATTAACTGCTTTAAAAACAGTTCGCTTTAAACGCTAACGCTGCGTTTGTGGCTGTTAGCTGCATTTGAGCAACCTATCAAATAGTAGAAAACTACGATCTGAGTGATTAGTGTTATTGAAAATAAGGGCGGGTGGCATTATTAGGAGCTGTGGCCTTACTTGGTACAAGTATCTTATAAAATGTTTACATATTGTTTAAATGCAAAGAAATTATAATTTCTGAAGAATATTCTTAACTCAGACAGTCGAAGGTCTACAATATTCAAAGGCAAAGTTTTGTGCTAACAAGACAGAAGGCGCTTTACAAAGTTTATTTGTAGTAGTAAATTAATTTACTACTATAAAGTTATACAGATATTGTGTCTCAGTACTGCAAAAAAGACCGAAAACTAGATTCATAAAAATAAATAAAACGACAAAAAAAGGTTCATATTAATTTATGTCTAATAACAAATAATAATTTTAAAAACAAATGACACGTAAATAAACATGCAATTATATCAGAGGAGAATAGGGATCTTACGGATGGTAAAATGTTTAGGATATCCCACGAAATTGGAAATCATTTTGAATTTTACGCAATATATCCGCTTAGATCACCTTTGCATCAGTCCCGTCTAGGGTTTATACAAAAACCGACATTTTAGAAAACCGGTTTTCGAATAGTAATTTTTCCAGAAAACCGGTTTTAACCGGTTTCGAATTTTTATAAAAAAAATGTTTGCTTGAATATTCTGTAATTCGAACAAAAAATTTTAACAGAAAATTTAGAGTGATTAAAAGCAGTTTTTGACTGAAATTATTTACTGTTCAATTTTATTGATAGTAAAATTTTTGTATGCAATTTAGTAGAACAAATAAATAATAGTTGACCAGGATTAAATAACTTTAAAAACAATTATTCGTTGTTTATGCATAATTTTCACATATAAGGATGTAAATATTTTTATAATAGTGAAACGAGTTATTCAGCAAAGGGTTCGAATAAATAAAAACAATATATTTTCATATTTTTATAATAACCATATTATTTTTTTAAAAAACATTGTTATTAGATACAGATGGATACTTATTAAAAACAATTAGAAAATATATAACTGTGTATTATATAATGTAAATTATAATCAAAGCCGAAAGATAAGAGTAAATTGAATACATACTTATTAAAATCAATTTTAGTTTTAAAGACAATTAAGCAAAGGACCGAGTATTTTCTATTCCGGGCAATTTCAATACAAATTTAAATATTCTATTTACTTTTTTGTTTAATGAAACATGATTTCAGAAAACAGAGGACGTCTATCAATTTGCTATTTAGCCGTGTCCTTAGTTTATTCACAAAATTCCCCGAAATAGAAAATACCCTCTTACTTGCAACCGAACTAGGCTTAATCGTTTTTAAACCCTGATATAATAATTCTAAATTTTTTGTCCTTTTATTTGTGGCTTCCAGGGCCAAAAACTCTTTTCTTACAGTTTGAGTAGAGGAAGTCACTTCTTACGGTTTCTTTAAATATTTATTAATTGCCACTTCCATAGCATTTTTCCATAAAACATTATCTGGCTCTTGAATATCGCTTTCATCACGTTTTTGAATATCACATTCTTCTCCTGCAGAGTAATCTTTATATAATCTTGATAATATTTGTCCGGATAACTTAATAATGTCACTTTTCGTTGCTAATGGAAGGAATTTATTAGAAGATTTCGTTAAAACAGTTTGAGAATTTTGTAAATAAAGAATAAGTGTAACTAATTCTGTATCTCTTCTTTCTTCAATCCGTGCCTTTATAGCGTGTAATAATTTCTGACTAATTTCGGATTTCAAATTTTGTAGTTCACCCAGCAAAAATTCAAATTTACCTTCACTTGTTAATAAATTTGCTTCTTGTCTACCTAAAGCTTCGGCTGCTAATTTTATCGGACCTAAAACTTTAAGGAGTTCTACAACTTTGTAATATTCTTCTTCATCTTCATTCCACATATGAGAAGCATTAAGGTCATTCAGAGTTAAAACAACACATTCTCTACAAGAACCAAACCGCTTGCAACAGTGTTTTCATCAATCTGGTCCATTTGGCTAAATTTGTCATTTTCAAATTTTTAAGTGTTATTCATACATTGAAAACCGATATTTTCTACCAAAAAACCGGTTTTCGAATTTCATAATTTTCTCCAAAAAACCGGTTTTTAAACCCGGTTTTTAAAAACCGACAAACCCTAGTCCCGTCCTTAACCATGTGTAATTTTAGTTAAAATCAGCAAATCCAACTGAACTGATCACATTTTGTTACTTTTGTAGTATCAAAGTGAACTTGATTGATTTATTGAATAAGTATAACCGTAGATCCATTTACCAACTTATTTCTTTTGTAATTATTTTCAGATATAATACCAGTTTTTATTTGATTATTTGTGGGTTTGATTAAATTAAACCTTACTTTTTAAAAATCTTTTTGAATATACAAAATAAAAGAGGGATGTTTCGGACATACGCAAGTGGTACGTTTTGGACAGGTCTGAAAAGTAACACATATTCAAATCATATATGTAAGTGACAAAAATATACCCAACATTCGTAATGTGCTATCAATATTTTTGTAAACATTTATTTTACATATTTTAGAATATAGCGACCATTTATAACTAAACTAAAGGGCCAGGTTAGAAAATAACACTGACGATGAAAATCTTAATGAAAAAAATTGTTTTCATTAAGTTTTTTAGCAAAGCCAAAAACCACAAATTGCGAGTCCCCTTGGCCAGATTTTTAACTATTTCAAGACAAAATTATAATGTAACGTTTTTAAGGCGCAGGAGGAGCGCAAGCTGTTTCTTCTATTGAAAATATAGTAAGAAAAGTTAATAATATTTTACGCATATCTCTTTTAGTTTAAAGAGAGACAGAAATGAATTTTTTATTTCAATATCGGGACTTGGAATGTAACAATATTAAATAGTCATCATTATGTTGTTATAAATGTAGGTTATATGTATTTTTCTATTAATAATCTTTAAGGTTTAATGGTACTATATTTTTTTACTCTACCTTTACAACCTACAAAACCATATTCAATTATATTAATGTATTATTATCCAAGGTCCCAAACATCCTATTCTGCTGTTCGTAACATACTCCATGAAGGTTTCGGACAAATTGTAACCTTCATAAAAGCAGTTAATAAAAAATTCTAATAATCTGTTTAATGATTTAAAGCAATATTCAGGATTTGCATAAATAAGTTTAAAATGGCCTTAAGAGTTTTATATCATGTATACTTAAATAATAACAAGTCAAATAAATTATTTATTGAAGTGTTCGAACAGACCCGACTCTTCCCTATTATTTTATTTTAGTATATTACATTGTTTGACATACCTGAAGAAACAAAAAAAGTATATAACAGGAGAATATTCATAAAATTTAAAATCTGGTATATAATCTTACAGTTCGTTTTGTCTAAATTGAAATTAATCCTTCACAATACTTTTTTCTATATCTAGTACCTACACCGTGTTCAATTTAAGTCGCGCTCTTTTTGAACATCATTTGTAGAGTTAATAGGTCAATAATTTTGGTACGTTATATGAATTCCTACATGTTTTTTTAATTTTTTATTTTTTACCAGAAAAAACAATTGAACGTACGAAAAAAAAGATACGGATACAAATTTTATTTTTTTAATGAATCACAATTTGACTTCCACTACAGGGAACTCTGAAACTGTTAGAGATACAAGGAAGCTTAAACAATCAAAGTAGTGGAGAATTTAATGCCTAAAAATTTTCCACTGAGAAAATAATTGAATATTTTATTTAGAAAAAACTGAAAATCGCCATTTTTAATAATCAGCTGTAACTTATTTATTTGATATCCAATCGAAAAAAATTAAAAACTTTAGCTAACCGATTTTTAAAGCCTTTTCATTGGTGTACGTTATTATTTTCTAAGATACACTGTTTCCAAGAAAATTATGTCAACTTTGTTAATGCTTATGGACGCTATATTAAATTTTATTATTTTCGAATGCAGTATATCTTTCTGATTAATTTGATGTATGTCATGGCATAGCTATAGTTCTCAACATTAAAAAAATAAACGCCCTAAAAAAGCAATAATAATTATTAAAAAGCCAAAAATATTGTAACAAACTGTATAATATAAATATTGAAATATTTATGAATAATCGTAAAGTGTATGATTGCCTTTAAATGACGTAATTTTCAGATCATTTTAAGAATTTCATTGAAGGCGACTTTTCCACGACTTATACGTAAGTGTGCGTTCTAGACTTTTCTAGAAGTTAAGTATCCTAAAATGGATAATGTGTATAAATATGACAGTCATTTCTAATGTTAGTTTGTTGAATATTTCACGTTTCACGAATAAGTATTCAGTGTTAAAAGAATTTTTGTAAAAAGTTTCGATAAAATTTTTATAACATCTACACGTTTTCATAGAATTCCGCCATATTTAAAGAGGTGCATGCACATTACGATTATATCAATGACTGTTTCAATATTGCACCGTTGGTTACAATATTTTTAGTTTTTCAATAATTATTGTTACCTAATTAGGTACTGTATTTTTAATATCAAAATTTATGGCACTTGCATCGCCTACTATATTTTTTTTTTATTTAAAAATAATGAATTATTTCATCTAACCCACCTTGCCACATTTAAAGTATAACATGTTGTAGGTATATGAAATTCATCAGAAAAAATACCGAAGTCCCAAATGATAAAATTTAATATGGCGTCTATGAGAATTAACAAAGTTAGTATAATTTTCTCAGAAAGAGTTAAATTTAGAAAAAATTAACGTACATAAAAAAGGCCGTAAAAAACAACTAAATTTCGTTTTTTTTTAATCAGATTTCAAATAAACAAGTTACAGATGATTTTTAAAAATGTCGATTTTCAGTTTTTTCTAAATAAAATCATAGCGAATTGGAATTCAATTTTTTCGTTAGCAAAACATTGTCAGACATTAAATTCTGCACTACTTTTCACATTTAAGCTTCGTTGTATCTCTAGTAGTTTACGAGATCCCTGTAGTGGAAATCAAATTTGATTCAACCTGCATAACACTTAATATATCTGGCACTAGCTGTTTACGATTTAAACGTGGCTGCATTTTGACAAAAATAATAAACGTTATTCTCAGCAACTTTAATCAAACACAAACTGGTAACGTTGCAGTATGCAATCTTTAAAATTTAACGATTTTTGCAAATCATGAAATACAATGGCACTCAAATTATTACCACGTTTAAATCAGCAAAGTTTAGTGAAAGATATGTAAAATGTTATATATTCATAAAGTAAACTCAAATCTCTATCCAGTGTGTTGCATTAAGAAAGCACAATTTATATCAGCTTTTTTTTCTCTTACGTTTAATTGTTTTCTCTTGTGAAGAAATGAAAAATTTGGAAAAAGTTACGTATAAAACGACAAAGTTATTGGATGACTAAAGATTGCGTTTTAGATTGAACATGCTGTACATTATATAAAGCTAACTGTCATTACGTGACCGTTGGAGTTCCGTAACTTTCAAGCCCACATGCCCCAAAAATCTACCCCGAAATTGCCAATACAGTAGAGCTGGATAGGTCCGAGTTTTTAGAGGAATCGACTCCGTACATCCGGCTCTTTTTGCCTGCGTCCATGTTCAGTGTCCATGGACCTATAAAGACCCGACTCGCGGATACATGGCAGGGAAATAAAGTTATTTTTATATTTTATAATTGCAATAATGTAAGGTACGGTAAAGTTGACATCGATCACAAAAAGATTAGGCGAGAGTTAATCTTTTGATTGTCACCATATTTTTGGGACTATAAGATGCACTTTTTTATATAGAAAAATGGGATCAAATTTTGGGTGCGTCTTACGGTCCGAAAGAAGCACTAAAATATTTTTTTTAAATGGTCTCTAAGTTTGCGGTACCTAAGTAATACGAACGATGACATTAAAAAGATGACTGCATCTTGTAGTCCGAAAAATACGGTACATATTTTATGATCGGAACGAACAGTCTGATGAAGGAGACAATATAATGAGTTGCTGTGATAGAAACATATATTTAATACTTCTATATTGCCAGCTCCCCGTTTTACATGGATCCATACCTCTCTCTTTCTACTCGGCTTCTCTACAGAACCGATTCAAAAAGGGAAAGCGTTCGAAATCAGATGTGCATGAAAACATCCGAGTGTATCCGTTAAATGCATACGTTGAATGTGTGAGAGAATTGTCTGTTTTCGTCGCGCGTCGCAATTCGAACTGTCGCTTGCGCCAAACTCAGCAGTCCCGGAAATTTTATCCTAGTTGGATAAAGACAACCTTTTCTTATTTAGAGAATAGGAAGCTGGCAACATGGAAGTAGTATTAAATATATGGATAAAAATCGCGAAGTACATATGCACCCGAGGATATGCTCGATATAAATACAGAAACCCCCGGATGGTGGCTGGAAATCTAACTGTCGACCATCCTTTAGAGCCAACACATTACCTGACTCGATGACTACGAAGATTCTAGACGTCACGGTACACAAAAACCTGACACTCGACCTGAATGTCCAAGCCATAGAGAAACTACCGTCAGACTACTGCCCCCTCAACATCACATATGGAAATCCAGCTCAATCCCAGCACTTCACAGAAATAAAGATTGATCCGACAAAATTCCAACAAGAATATGTACCGCAAAAACACAACATCAAAAGCATGAAACACCTAAATTGGGCGACCGACCAGTGTGAAAAGCATATAAAACAAGCTCTCACTGCTACAACTACAATAACGCAGCAAAAGAGGAGGCAGGAAAACTTACCTACCCAAAAACCTAAGCTTATTAAAAGTAAAAATGCAGCGAAGAAAGCTTTTCACAGAACATTGCACCCGTCTGACAACGCGAACATAGAAACGCACACTGATACTCTTCTAGACCTCGAAGCAAACTACAAATTTGACTAGGTAACCACCAAAGAGTTAAAAACGATCATCAAGAACCTAGTATCAAAGAAGTCTCCCGGTCCAGACAATATAAGAAACTTCACAATAAAAATACTTCCGTCGGAAGCCGTAGAGGATCTCAAGAACATTTGCAACGCAATCTTCAAACTCCGCGTCTACCCAAACAGATCGAAGAGGGCAGAAAAAATAAAGATCCACAAACCAGGAAAGCCGAGAAATAGCGTTGACAGCTACCGACCGATCAGTTTGCTGTCAAGCCTTAGCAAAATAACTGAAAAGACTATTCTATCCCGACAGGAAAAAATAATAAAAGATGGAAATATCCAACCCAAAGAACAGTTCGGATTCGGACAGAAACATTTTACAAAAACGCAGAATACCAAGACTGCACTATACGCAGACGACACGGCTCTAGTCACACAGTCAAGAATATGGTCATGGATTACCAAAAATTTACAACTCCACCTCAACGACATAGAAAGTTTGATGAACACATGGAGGATTTAGACTAACGCAAGCAAGAGCTAAGCTATAATATTCAGCAGGAAAAATACATGGAACATAACCTCAGGTTAAACGACATACCAATTCCGTGGGTGAAACAAGTGAAATACCTTGGAGTAATTCTGGACTAAACATTTTCATACCATTGCAATGAAAACCAAGCAACTAAAGCGATATTTCTACCTACTCTTCAACAACAGGAGTAAGCTGAATATCAGGAACAAATTAAATATGTATGAGGCAATCATTCGACCGAATCTAATGTACGCGGTGGAGGTCTGGCTGAGAGCAAGTTCATGACAACTGCATACGCTAAAATAATTCAAAATAAAACGCTAAAACAATGCGGCAACGGTTCGTACTATATGACAAAAGAGCAAATCCACAACGATTTGAAGATTTCAACCATCACGGAACACATCAAAACACTGACTACAAAGACCTTCGCAAAAATGGAGATTTATTTATTTAATGAGTAACTTTCTTTCGAAGAGGCTGCTGTCGGCCACGGATGCTCTCCATTGGGAACGAATTGAGTAGCTTCCGATCGATGGCGTCCGCCGCTCGCAAAATTATCACCACACATAATATTCACCAAAAGAATGCCATCTAACTATGTTAGACTACCAACTAACCATGATGATGGATGGTGATTCATTCAGTGCGGAATACAGTAAGGTGTTTTTGTTCCGCATTTAATTAATGTTGTTCGTTGTTGTTGTAGGTTCCCTGTCTTTTTGTAAATTTAAATAAAGTGTTTTAAATTCACAACATTATTATAAGCGAATGTGATAATTTGTTGGCTTGCTGCCATTTTAGGGCTTTTTAACTCAACCGATTTTTACATAGTTACAAAATATTTATTTTTATTTCAACAAATTTTTTTGCCTTTTACTGATCCTTTCTTTATGTTGTTAAATTTTCCTACAATGAGTAATTTAAAAAATAATCTTATAAGTTAAATCTACGTATTTAATGTTTGAGTTTTTTGTCAGTTTTATTCAATTCATTTTTGAACAATGAAAAATTTCGAAAACGAACAAAATTGTTCTTCAAGTTCTTAAATTAAAGCTTTGTATATACATTGCTGTATATATATATATATATATATATATATATATATATATATATATATATATATATATATATATATATATATATATATATATATATATATATATAATATATATTCCACATTTCACATAAATTTAAGCCTAACCCGACTTGTTCGAAAGTACACTGTAATAATACAAAGGCAAAATCTTGTCGAATTCGGTTTAAAAAGACCTAAAGCATAAATTTGATATATCAAGGCGGCGTCATGAAAAGGTGCCGCTAGGGAACAAGGGAGTTTGCTACTCTTCTTCGGCTGAAATTGAGATAGAATCTCTGCGAAAATTCCATAACGACACGAGCTGCCTTTGTTCTGTTTTGATTCACTAGGTGAAATGTTGTTTCAGACCCTACAAATTATGTTAACACTTCCAAACAATCCCTCGAATGTTTTCCTATGCGTTATATATTTGCATAGAAAAATGCGAACGCTTTTACTTTTATGCTGAAACTTTCCCCTTTAATAATAACGGCAGGGAAAGTGTGCCTAACCCATAGTTACATGCTTCGGTGAACACAGTTCAACGTCAAATTTCAGGGCTGCCGTATGTGCGACAGCTAGGCGACCTACATATCGCTACCTAGATATGTTGTTCAAACTTGATTTTATTACGTCAAACAATTTATTCAAAATACTGTTAATTACTTAAGGCGTGGAGATAAATAGAATAATAAAAAATTAAATTCATTCCAGCAAATGTCCACCATTACATAATTTATTACGTACCATATGAAACCATTTCAGAGTTTTAGGGTAACAATTTACTTCTGAAGCTTTTTACTGTTATTTGACAGAAATTTAAAAATTTGAATAAGTCTAATGAAACTGAAAGCAATACCCCTAGGAAATGTATGCATTTGTAGTTTTTAATCGACAATTTAAAAAAAAAGAACTCAAATGAGAGCGAAAATTGAAAGAAAAGTTTAGATTTTTAAATAAAAATTGAAATTTTGGCATTTTAAAACTTTAAGTAGACTTTTCCTAAAAATTAAGATTTTTTGAAATTTCGGTATCTAAAAAAATAATTAAAAATCAAGTTTAAGCACAAAACGCGTAAAAAAATTAATATTTCTCGAAATGTCCGATTTAATTTTAAAATATTGATTTGTGTAGTCAACTTTTTCCAAAATTTTGTTTTGGTTAAATTTTATTTTTCGGACCTAAGAATTTTTTCTCGAAATTCCGAATTCAAACCTCTTAAACTGTACTTTACTGTACTGATTAATCTTTAAATGTAGAGTTTTATTTTTAAAATTTCAATACTGTTGCGCATCACTTTCTGGACTTCTGGATCTCTTATTCCTTCTATGAAGATTCTAACCGCGTGAAGCTCCAAAAAATCGATTGGTGCTGTTGGGTAGGTGACATACCTTAGTCTTTTCAAGTCAGCCTCGAATTCTTGCAGAGTTTTACCACTATTCTGCCTTCTTACTAGCAATTGCGACTGGACAACTTGCTGCAAATGGCGGTCTCCGAATCTCAACTCTAAAGCCCTAATTAGATCTTTATAGTTGGCTTGTTTATGATCTGATAGAGTTCGGAGTAATTGCAGAGCATCTCCGCGGAAGGATACTACCAATGAGGTCGAATTTTCTTCCTTCGTTCACCGATTGGACTTAGCAGAAGCTTCGAACTGTTTTCTGTAGGTCTGGAAGAACGTTTTTTCATCATAGATCACCTTTTGGAAAGAACTAGCAGGTACACTTTCGGATTCATGTTGTGTGACTTGTCCACTTAGCAACTTTATTTCATTTTCGATGTTACTGATCTTTTTTTGTGTTGTATTTTCCAAATCAAGAAGCTTGCTGTTAAATTTGTTTTTGACTTCGCCAATCTTTTCTTGCTTTTCTTATCTCATTCCTGTGATTTGTTCTTTCACTTCCTCTTTCTTTTTTACATCGTCTACTCCCATTTTTTCAGTTATACTTGTTAATAGACTATGTAATTCTTGTTTGTCTGCATTCTTTTTATTTTCTTTTTCTTTTTCTTCTTTTTCTTGTCGTCTTCGTTCTTCCTCCTGTCGCCTTCGTACTTCATCCTGTTCTTTTTCTTGTTTTTTCTCTTGTCATCTTCATTCCTTCTCATGTTCTTTTTACTGTTCTTTTCTTGTTGTCTTCATTCTTTCTCCCGTTCTTTTTGTTCTTTGCCTTTAAACATTGCTAATAATGCTTGCAATTGTTGTTCCATTTTGCCGATTTTAATCTTGTTTCCATAAAACGTATTAGAATGTCCAAGATTTTTCTTCACGCGCCCCGTATAACTACTTAACAGTTTAAAACGTCCGAGATAAAGTCAACTGCGGGGCCACTTGGTGAATTTCTCCGGGTAATAAAGCACAATAATAATCTCGCTTCTGACACCAGATGTTGCGCGTTATTGATTCAAAATGATTAAACACGCCGTGAATTAAAACCACTTTATTTTTAAACTGAACTCGGAACACTACAATTGCAATTCACTAACAATGTTTATTGACTTCTAACAACCAACTACTGACTGACTGACTGACTCGAGGGAAAGGCGACCGCTCATTTCCGGGTTCTATAAAAATCCAGCACATAAGGCTTGTCGTTTACCGAATTTTCTGGAACTTTTATCTGCCGTTTGCTTTATTATCGCGGCCGCTTTCCCTTATCAGATTTTTCTGAATAATTCCTTCAATTCTAATTCAATTCCATAATTACATTTCCTTACAACACTTTTAAAGCCCAAATCAAATGGAGTGAAAAACTGTCTAAGTTGAAATATACAGATTTTAAATTTCGTTCCGGTTTAGGCAATTTTTCGAGTTGTACAAAAATTTGCGCATGGATAAAATCGCATAGAACTTTCAATATATTCCGTGAGATTGGAGGATTTCGTTTTATGGGCCGTTCGGCTTGGACAGGTTTGACTGAATTTTGATGTTTTTTAAAAGCTTATCATGTTATTTGTTTAAACTTTTCAAAGTGTACTTACTAATATCCAAATGTGAAATTTTTTTGCAATGTGGATATTTTTAAAGACCAAACCAAATACACTTCATTTACAAACCTTTCATTTTATTTTTTGAACAATAAAATGTTACGGATATGCAGGTACTCGAATATTCATTTACCGATTTAACGGCAAATAAAAAAGTTGGTAAATATTAAAGTCTTAATTTTATGGCATCTGACAAATAATATGGTTAGGTTTGGATTACATCCTAATATACAGAATGACCACCGACAATGCTTTCAAAGAGAAAAAGAAAAAATATTTTAATAAGAATACCGATCCAGAACTTCTTTATTGAACGCGTTAAAATGTTAACTTGCACCTAGTTCCATGCTAATTTTGAAACAGCATTTAATCCCCTTTTTACTCCCTTAGAATAAGAATTTCCAAAAATCCTCTCTTATTGCTCATCTATACCAAGAAAGGAAACTTTTATCAAAATTTCGTGTTTCCAACTTTAGCAGTTAAGGGAGTGCGTCGATGATTTTTTTTTCTTAAGTTGATAAAAGGCTTTCTCTTTATAATATTAGTATAGATAATAAAATTATTAGTTTTTTTTTTGTAAAATTGAACTTTTTTCTATGGATTTCGATGAATTTCAGTTCATATTTTTACATTTTTCCTAAAATTTCTATTTGAAACATGAAATTTTGAATTATCAGAAATATTCAGTTTTTTCCAAAGCTAAAAAATCATCTCTTTGTAACGAATTAGCTTTATTTTTTAATTTGACATTATTCTGAAAATTGTTATTAATTTTATTTAACATTTCTTCGGCCCAGTTTGGAATTATTTAAATTTTTATTATTTGTTGACAATATTCTAGACAGTATTTGAAATAGGACCACGTGATGTTTAAATTTATTTAAGACGTCACCTCATAACAGTTGATAAAATAAGAGGTTAGTTTATTTTACATAGAATATGAAAAATAAAAAATAGAAGACCAAAATTAGATATAAAAAAAATTTCGTTTTTTTAATAGATTATGAAAATATAAAAATATAAAAAAGGTTGTAGCACTGGACATCAATGTTTCGCCCTCATTTGAGCTCGTCAGCAGTGCATAACATGGAAAGAAACAATGAGGAAGAAATTCTTAAAAATAAAAATTTTAAAAAATATAAAATTTTTTTTAGAATAAATAGACGTTTCATCAATAATTTACTGTGGTAAAAATTTAAATATTTGAAGCCCGATCCACAAGAAACAATTACTCCGAGGGCTAATACCCCTTCCGGCATTGAACTATACTTGTGGGTCAAACTTACATGCTCTTGGTGACTACTGTTCCTAACCGCCGAAATCTCTTCAGCTTGGTAGTTAGAACCACTCACCATTTGCGGAGTCAGTTCGTTCCGTTAGAGGAATAGGTTTATTCTTCATGGTGAACTCTTATTGACCGTAAATAATAATATTTCCGGTCAGTAAAGGTTCATGAAGAATATTCTGAAAATGTTGAAATTTTTTATGTATTACATAAATTATTATGTTTTTACTAATTTTGATTTTAAACTTGTATTCTTGACTTTTCGAAATATTAACTATGTAGTTGATATTTATCTGATCCCGATTTGTCCATTTTTTGTCTCAAACTTTCAAAGAGAGTTTTCAAATTTTGATTTTTTGGCATTTTTAGCTTAGTCTCGAAAATAATAAGAATTTTAAAATGTAAACTTAGAATTTTTGATAAAACACTCGACATGAAAAAACTATCAAACTTTTTTTGGTCATTTTTCTTTTTCATGAATATCAAATAATCAAGAGTTATAAAATAGGTCTGAATTCATAAAAACACACTAAAATTTCAATGAAAACCGCACTGAACGCAAGAAGAGCCACATACAGCGCACAGAGCCACTGATATAGAAAAGCGATGTGTAAAAAAAATTATTGAATGGCTCAAATTATATTTTCATTTAGTTGCTTATGCCGCCTGTTTAAGGAGCTGCCTGGTGCGGCTGCCTCTGCATCATAGCACGACACGGCCCTATCAATAGTCTCCAGAGCTTCTCTAAATATACATTCTGAATACATATTTAACGACAATGGATAGAGAATACAACCTTATATGACACCTATTAATATTTTAGTTTCTTCTGTAGTATCATTCCCGATTGTCTCTGCAACAGATTGGTTTCAGTATAGGTTGGCTATTATCGCTAGGTCTGTTCCATCCAAACCCGCACTTTCCAAGATTTCTATTATTTTTTTATGTTGCACCCTGTCGAAGCCCTTCTGGTAATCAATAAGATATGCATATATTGTACAATTCATGTCTCTGCACCTTTGAAATAATACTTGGATAAAGTATATAGCCTCTCTTGTACCTGCTGCATTTCGGAAACCAAACTGCGTAGGCGAAATTTGATATTCGCAAGTATTGTTCTATAGTCCTCACACTTTTTAGCTCCTGGTTTCTTTGATAGGGTGATAAATTTTAATTCAATCCATTCTTAGAAAATTTATTTATTTTATTAAACACAGAGGTTATCCACTTTAAAAGTTTCATCGTCCATAAGTTTCAAAAACTCTGTGTTTATATTGTCGTGTCCCGGAGATTTTCCTTCCTCCATGGTTTCTATTGCTGCACTTACCTGCACTAGAATATAAATCGTAATTAAAAGTAGGTATTTTAATGCAATTTGCAGATTACTAAAATACTAAATGCTCGATAAAAAATTTAAAAACGCAGAATAAAATATTAGAAAATGTCTTATACAGGCTGGACCGTAAGTAATGTTACACAGAGCAATGGTGGATTTTTCGAATAAAAAAAATGTGATTTAGCTACATTTACCTTATACCAAAAGTTGATATTAACAGAAATACAGGGTATCAGAGTTGAAAAAAAAATTTCGATTTTTTCGTATAACTATGGAATAAATTGCAATGTAGGCCCGAAATTTGGCACAAGGGGGTTTCTTAAGTCAATAAACTCGAATTTGATAACATATTATCAATAGCTGATAGGGGGCGCTGCCTGCGCTATCCTGCATAATTCTAAATCATCATAACTTTTTTGTGCACCCACGTATATTAATTTTAAATGGGTTATTTTATTTCCCCATATCTTTTACGTAAATAAGGTGTACTTTATAAAAGTTGATACGAGCAACCGTCTCCAAGATATTTGGCCTTAAATCTTGACGTGCCTTGGTTTTAAATTACTAAGATATTAAATTTTCGAAAGTATTCATAAAACAGCTTTGAAAGTTGTTTATGTCAAATATTACTTTGCTGATAATATTATTACCTAAATTTTGAAAATCTCACTAAAAAAACCCAAAAAATTAAGACGTAATCTATTTTCTAACATAAAGAAGTGAGTCCGCACAAGAAATTTTAATAGTCTGGGTGGTCAAGGCAGATATTTGAAGATGAATTTCAATAAAAGAGAGCCAGATTTTTAATTGTTTACAATCCCCTTACCTGAAAAAGTCATTTCTCACATACTTTTTTTTGAAAATAAATTTTGTTTTGGTATTTTATTAAAATTTGCTTCAGAAATTTAAAAAATATGTGTTCTAATAATGTCAGTAGAGTAATATTTGATATAAGCCATTTTAGAATAAGTTTTATTACTTTCATTTTAAAACCTACTGCGAAAAATTCACATTTACTTAAAATAAACGTAAACTTTGGAGGCAAATATCTTGAAAACGGTTATTTGTATCAACATTTATAAAGTATACTTTCTTTACGTAAAAAATGTAGGTAAATAAAAATATCTCTTTAAAATAAGTGTGTATAAAGACACAAAAAGTTTAGATGCTTTACAATAATACAAGTTGGCACAGATGCCGCCCCCTATGAGTTACTGGCAATCTGTTAGCAAATTAGAATTTCTTGACCAAAGAAACCCACTTATACCAAATGTGTTTATCAGTTATACGAAAAAATCTCGATTTTCTTTTTTTCAACTTTGACACCCTGTATCTCTGTTCATATCAACTTTTGGTATAAGGTAAATGTGGCTAAATCACGTTATTTTTATACTAAAGATCTACTTTAGCTCTATGTACCATTACTTATGGTCCACCCTGTACATTTATTAAAATTACATTATAAAATATAAAATTTGCACGCTAAATTGTGGTTGGTATTTTAATCAAATATTCTCTGAATAAAAATATAAATGCTCGATAATTTATGTTCGCCATTAAATGATATTTTCCCTTTTATGCTAATGCACTTTATAAAAATATAAATGTACTTTTATATCGATCGCTTGCTTTATGCTTGCAAAAATATACCGTCCAAAACAACAGTTGAAATAAGCGGACATACTAAAACAAAGACCAATACCCTGTTTGAAAAGGATTCAAAAATAAAATCAAAAAAGATTTTGGACATTTTTGCAAAGAAGTATTTACCAATCCCTAAAAAGCATCGATTAAATAATTATTTGCCTTCTTTAAAAACTTTAAACTTTGGTCCTAATCCGATAAGTCTTGGGGAGTTAGAACAATTTTGCATCGACCACTCTCCAGTTCCAGAAAATGAAAATAAAGCTTTTATTGTATCGTACCAAATAGATTACGGCGATCTTTCTTCTTTTTGATTTCCTATATCAACCAAAACTAAATCAGACAATCACAGAATCTTTGCCATGTCCATGCTAATGCCGCATATAAGCTTTTATGGCAAGGTTTTCCGTTATAATGTTTGGAACGACAGACAAGGTCAGAACATTTCATACCTTTGGATTGGCGGTTTGTGCAAATGAGTGAACTGCAGATTTTCTTTTTGCCTTCAAGCCACTGAGGACTGGGGTGGAAAACATTTTTGGTACAACCATCAATCCTTTGGTAATAATATGTGATAGTGCGCATAGTACAAAAAATGTTTTCAAACAGGTATTTGGTGATACCGTCACATTAAAGATGTGCTGGGCTCATATGAAGCAAAACTAAAAAAAAAGCTGATCAACTTGTCCAACCAAATGAAAGCATACCTCTAATCCTGGGAGATATTGATTGACTTCAATTAAGTAAATGTCAAGCAATATTTGATAGAGCATCTGCGATGTTTCTTTCAAATGGAAGGAGCAAAAACAATTTTTACGTTATTTTAAAAGTGAATGGCTACAAGTGAATCAAAATTAGTATGAAGGGGTTGATAAGAAAAGTCCTAGCACTAACAATGTTCCAAAGGCTTTCAACAGATTAATGAAGGATGAAACTTCTCTAAGAGAACTGCTTCTGCTATCTGGATTCTCTGTAATTCTAAAGAAATATGTTCGTAATTAATTGGTTTACGCAATTATTCGTCTAAACTAGAAGAAGTTTAACTAAAACCGGTTATCAACCTAGATTTGCAGACAAAATCTTATCAGTGGTTTAAAGCACAAAAAAGATTATTTGTAATGCGACTCCATGGGGCAAGATTCACCTTATCCCTTCAAAAAGTATGACCGATGTGAACCTGGACGATTTTGAAAAGTTTAGAAATCTAGACTTTCATAGTTTTGATGAATATAAGACAGTTGCGTTTAGTGTATGGACAGTAAAAATTTCCGACAAGATGACTGGATTAATGGAGAATGTGATTGTTCGAATTATTTTAAAATGCTGATTTCTAAACACCTTGTGGGATTGGCCATACGGTTAAAACTTACCACGCCACCTCCTGAAGCAATCAATCAATCCGAATTGGGGTGCACGTACGGTGTTACATTTTTTATTTTAAGCAATCTTTCCATCTTCTTACCGAGTTTATCGGTTTATTATTGTTACATATTTTGTTTCTTATTTTCCCCAATAAATGTTTATTTTGTGTTCATTGAGTTTTTTATTTAAAAAAAATAGAAAAACTATGTGGAACATTTGAACGTTATGTATAAATCATGGCTTTTATTGAAGCGTATGTACTATTTTACGATAACTTTTCAATATTGAACATTCATTATTTAGCATCATATTGTCTAGCAGTTGATATTTTTATGGAATACTAAATAATTAACGAAGAATTAGAATTTGTCACTAAGCATTTCTATATATTAACCCTAGAGTAGGCGCGCCATATTTTGTAACACGATGAGGCGCGCGCGCGGTCTCAGAGACCGCATCTATAAATATTTATTAACCTTTTTTGGTTCTATGATGAAATATGGTATCTTAGTATATTTGTTAATAAAATTAAATTACAAATCATGCACTGCTTTAACCTATAAACAAAAAAATTAGCCAAATACAAAAGCCAAATTATTGTACGAAAGACGGAACTAAATTTCCAATAATATTATATTTAAGGGTTGGGGTCCAAAAATAGGTTTCATTTGGACCAGACTTGTTTAGAATTATCCTCTACAGCCTTATTTCCAAGCAAAAGTCAATTTATATCAGGAACTATAATAAAAAAACAATTTAACAATTTAAAATGGACATATAATGAATCAGTTGATTAACCATTACATTTGTGGTGTTATAAAACTCAGCTAAACCAAAAATGAGCATTATTGGCAAACTAATTATTGAAATATAAAATAATAAATATAAGTGCGGTCTGAGAGACCGCGCGCGCCCACCGGCGGGTTAATCAAGCTTCTATAATTTTTTAACGAATATTTATTAATTTTTGAAACCATATGAATTTCGTACAAGGCAATTATTTTATTTATCGAGCCTATATTTTTTATCAAAACATTATTATTTTAACAAATACCTAAATTTTATATCGAGCATTCATTACATTTATCGAGCGTCTATTATTTTTATAGAATATTTAGTTTCCTGCTTTTAAATAAATTAACTGAAAAATGTAACATGCATTGGAAATAAAATATGGAGCATTTAATTTTTTCCTTTAAAATATGTGGTCCCGTATTATCAATCATTTCAGTTATTTTATGTATTTTCTCCGTGCGCTTTTCACCTCATCGTTTGTTAAGGTCGTTATTTGCCTACGTCTGCATGTCCCCGTCAGCTCTTTGACCTTTGTGTTAACGTTGAAACTATCGTTTTTGGATTGTAAGGTCTCAATTTCCGTACACCTATCCTTCTAAAGCCACTGTAATTTTCCTCTTTAATATTCTGTTTAATTCACTGTATCTTATACTGTCATCTTGCATCTTCGTCCTTTCCTCCATTAATTGCAAGATCTCTTCCGTCATCCAAGATTTCGCTTTCGTTTTATCAGGTTTCAGTAAGTCATTTTTAATAGTTATTATAGCACTGCAGGATATAACTAGAAATTAAGTACCCTCGAGAAGTTGCCCACTCGTGTGTCGACCCTTTCACTGACGAGTAATCGCGCACCATATAGTACTAGTAATAAATAAAACAAGATAATTATAAGGTAAATTTTCATTAGGCTTTTATAAACTTTGATTTAAGTATATTGTAAGTAATTGTCAAACATAAATTTAATAACATTTTTGTGGCAGTAATAACAACGTGGTAAATAATTTTCCAACTAGGGGGTATATGCCAAAAGGGGTCAAATTTTGCAACCACATTTCCAGACAACTTTATTACATCACGACCACCCGGCTTTAAAATTAATACCATAATTTGATACATCTTTTGCTTCAACAAGAGTCAAAGCTAATGCGGAGAGAAGAAAAGTACAAATTTCAGAAATATTAACCAGTTCACCTAAAAAGGCACAACAAGAAGAAAAAGTCAAAATCTAAGCTTAATGTAAACAACATAAACATCGAAAAATAAACCTCTTCTGGATCGAAGGAAGGATTAACCATAAAAAAACAACACATAGGTAATAAGAAAAGTGGTAACTCGAAAAATAGAAAATATAAAAAAAATAGAATAGAAATAAATATATACAGGGCCGCCATTGGTGTGTGTGGAAGATATCAAACTGACATTTTTTTTACCAGTGGCGTACGTACAGGGAGCAAGTTTTAAAATTATTTTTATTTTATAGTAGCAATCATATACGGAGTATTGATATAAACTTACTTTGCTATAAATGGAACACCCTGTATATTTGTGACTTTTTTTTGCAGCCCTATAAAAATGCAGTAAAATAATGTAAGGTTTATGGGAGTTTTGATGTGTTGTTTTCCTAATAGAGGATACTAAATCCGGGGACAGGTCTCAGTCATTTGTAAACACTCAGTATAATGTAGTGTTAACCAATTTGCGACAAAAACAATCATTCATAGTCTTTTAGTTTTCATAAACAGTATATTATATAGGATTACTTTTGATAGTTTTGATGCAAATGAACTTTTCATTTAAAATTTTTTAGTAATTATTGGACCTGCAAACCTGGAACACTCTGATAACTAAAGAATATAGGACAAAATTTCCAGATTTATGAATACTTAAGACTATCAATGGTTGCTTATGTCGCAAATTGGTTAATACTACATCATACTGAGTGTTTACAAATGGCTGCATCGGAGTCGTGTCTTTGGACAGCCTCTACTAGAAAAATAACTCATCGAAGCCCCATTTTTATGGGGTAATTCAAATATGCAAAAATATACGGAGTGTTCTATTTAAAAAAAGCAAATTTTTGTTAACACTCTGTATATGATCAATGCAATAAAATAAAAATAATTTCAAAATGCCTTCTATTAGATGTACGTTACAGGACAATATTTCATTTTAATACCTCTTCGGACTTGTGAACAATTTGTTTCTTTTGAAATATTACCAATCAACTATTTATTTAATTAGTAATAATTACAATCGCAGTTGTGATTACCAAAAACTTAAAATTAAAAATAAAATATATTTTAAATTTAATTTGCATGAAACTTATCAGCAAAAACTCCACGTAATATGGTATTATTAGAAGGGTAATTATATTTTCTTTTCATAATATACTATATTCTCCCAATAGATGTAGTTATGCCACTCCCCCTCAAAAAAAAAGAGAGGTCCACACGATATCAAGGAATAAATCAACATTACTAATGACACAAAATAAGTAACAACGAGAGGTTAGCTCTCTCTTTATCTCTCTTTGTGGTCGATACCAACAACCTGTAACCTCGAATTGTTATAAACAGATTTTTTACATAGGCGCGCCGCACATTATTTCAATTAGTGTTTTTTCTGGGAATTTCTTTCAAAAAGCAATATCTACTCTAACATTGCTAGAACGAAATATAATACTTCAATTCTAAAGAAAAGAGAGGGCAAAAAAAAAGTTGCACAATTTAGCGATCAGAAATATTCCGTTGAAAAATCATAAATATCTCTTGCTGTTCTTGAGATTTTTGAAAAAAAGTAAAATTTTGGATTTTGATATTTATTATTTCTTGGCGTTATTTGAAGAGTCATCGAAAAACTAAAAACACTTTTTCACTGACGTTTTTTATTCTTCACAAGATAACATCAGAAGTTTTTTATTAGACGTTTCGTCTTTTTACTACCAGCATCAAATTCGTATTGTTACGTGCGTTATCGGTTCGAATTGATACACGTGATAGATTATACCCACTTTATTACTGAATTAACTCGGCACACTTCAACTGAACAGTAACTCACTAATTATTTACTAATTGCTAACCAACTTATTGCAGTTGCTTCTAACTGACTGACTCGAGGGAAAACTGACCGCCTTTTTATAGTTTCGGCCTGCGGCTTCCAGAATTTTCGGCAGATAAGGCTTATCGAATGCCGAAATTTCTGGAATGCTTCTCTGCCGTTTGTTTCGTTATCGCGGCCGCTTTCCCCTTATCAGAACCTTCTAGAAACTTTTTTTATTTACTAAATTCTACAATTCTATTCTAAATCCTATTTCATCTATTTACATTGCGTTACACTGCCTCCCCCTTAGAAATGATCGTCCCGATCAGTTCCAATCAGTCACTTCGTCACTAAATTTGCATAGTCTGTTAAGGTGTACCACTTTCATTTTACTCCTGGAGCTACGCTGGATCCTGTATACCAAGTCGTTGATCCTCTTCAGCACTTTGTACGGCCCTTCCCAAGATGGCGTAAACTTTGGCGAAACTCCTTTCTTTCGCTGAGGGTTGTATAGCCATACCAACTCGCCCTCACTGAAACCACCATGATTGGCATTCACGTCATACCTGGCCTTCATCCGGTCCGTCCCCAAGTTGATCTTCGTCCGCACCAGAGCATGCGTCTCCAGTATCGCTTCCCTCAAGTCATCTACGAAACCCATCGTTTCCCTGGGGACCTCCCTTGGTGAACCAAATACCAAGTCACACGGAAGCCGCAGTTCCCTCCCGAAGATCACTTTTGCCGGAGTCTGACTTGTAGTTTCGTGAGTTGCCGCGCGATAAGCCATCAGAAACAGTGGTAGATGTCGGTCCCAGTCGGTCTGATGTTTGGAAACGACCTTCGAAAGATGTTCCTCGAAGGTCCTGTTAAATCTCTCCACCATTCCGTCAGACTGTGGATGAAGAAGTTTTGTTCGAGTTTTCCTTATTCCAAGAAAACGACACACCTCTTGGAAAACCCCCGATTCAAAATTCCTTCCCTGGTCCGAGTGTAGTTCAAAGGGAACACTAAATCGACAGATGAAGTTGTCCACAAGAACCCTTGCGACTGTGGTGGCTTCCTGGTTCGGGATGGCATAAGCTTCAGGCCATTTACTGAAATAATCCATGGCTACCAGGATGTACTTGTTTCCATCGTCTGAAACTGGGAATGGTCCTGCCACATCGATTGCAATTCTTTCAAATGGAGCTCCCACATTATATTGCTTCAGGGCCCCTTTGGTTCTCGTACGGGGACCCTTGGATGCAGCACAGGTGACACATTTCCGACACCACCGCTCGACGTCCTCCCTGCAGTTAACCCAATAGAACCGTTTTTGAACCTTCTCCAAGGTCTTGTTCATCCCTAGGTGTCCACCAGAGGTCCCATTGTGCACCTCCCACAAGACCTGTGGAATCTTCTCTTGAGGCACCACCAACTGCAAGTTGACACGCTTTCCATCCGCGCTTTCCCATGCTCTCTTCAGTACCCCGTCCTCGACCTGGAGGGATTTTCGTTGAGCCCACAAATTCTTAAGAGCTGGACTTCTGTCGGAAACCTCTTGCCATTCCGGTCTGTTTCCAGCTTCTTTCCATTCCAATATGGGTCCGATACCAGCGTCGCTCCTCTGTAGCTTCCGAAGACCTTCAACAGTCCATTGGTCTTCTGGCTGGACAGAAGTGACCCTTATATCCACCATGCCCTCATGGTCCTCAACTGGTCTGCAATGTTTGCAATCCCCACAAGGTCTTCTCGACAAAGCGTCAGCGTTGTTATGCTGTCGTCCCGGTCGATGATGCACCTTAAAATGATACTGCTGAAGCCTTTCTAACCATCTAGCTGTCTGTCCCTCCGCGTTCTTCATTCGGAGTAACCAAGAAAGCGCCGAATGGTCTGTTCTGATGAGGAATTCTTGCCCATACAAATACTTGTGAAAGTGTTCCACGGCCTTCACTATCGCAAGTAGTTCCTTCCTGGTGGTGCAATAGTTTCTCTCCGGCTTCGTCAGGATCTTGCTGTAATATTCGATTACTCTTTCTTCACCGCCTTGAACTTGGGACAGCACAGATCCAATGCCGACGTTGCTGGCATCAGTGTCCAATACGAATTTTCCATCTCGCTGAGGATAAGCCAAGATAGGGCTCGTGCACTTCGTGGACTTCAGTTTCCGGAAAGCGGTATCACAATCGGGAGTCCAGACGTACGGCGTTCTTCCTTCCGTTAGTCGGTGCAACGGCGCAGCGATGATGGCGAAACCTTTCACAAATCTTTTGTTATAGGTGCATAACCCAAGAAACTTCCTTAACTCCTGTTTATCTTTGGGTCTTGGCCAGTCACGGATTGTTTGAGTATCGCGTGCTACAGTAACCTTGACTCCTGTGTCCACCGTTGCCTGCAGATTTCTTCCATTCCCGCTGGCTTCCACCACCAAACTCCCTTTGGTCCTTTTTATCTGTTTGATGGGAAGAATTCTGGGGACTGGTTTCTTCACATTAGTTAGTGAATTCTCTTTCTCGCCATTTTGTCTTCTTACTGTGGGGCTTGTCGACTTCTTGGGGGTTGACCTGCAATCCTTCTTGATGTGTCCCGGTTTGCCACAGCCGTAACATGTTATGCTTCTGCTGGAACTGCCTTTAAGAGTTCCTACCAATTCTTGGATACTCGCGTCAATTCTGTGGATGTTAGCACTCAGGTTCGCGTTCATTTCCTTCATGTTAGCGTTAATGTTTCCAAAATTAGGGTCATTCGCGACCTCTTCGGTGTCGGTCTTCCTTACCCTCCGTGACGCCTCTGACTCCGAAACCCTGTAAGCAGCTTCTATCTCCAAAGCTCTAATCAGTGCCTCTCGCGATGTTCGGAAGTTTGACAAGCGCATCACTCCCTGGACTTTTGAGTCTCTTATTCCTTCTATGAAAATTCTAGCTGAGTAAAGTTCCAAAAATTCAGTTGGTGCTGTTGGATAAGCTGCATGAGCCAGTCTTTTTACGTCAGCCTCGAATTCTTGTAGCGTTTCATCACTTTTCTGCTTTCTTACTAGTAGGTGCGACTGGGCTACTTGCGGCAAATGATGATCTCCAAATCTCAGCTCTAAAGCTCTAACTAAATCCGCATAGTTAGCTAGTTCATGGTCAGATAGAGCTCGGAGTAGTTCCAGAGCTTTTCCGCGAAGGGATATCACCAATGAAGTCACTTTTTCGTCTTCCGTCCATCTATTCGCCCTAACAGCAGCTTCGAACTGAATTCTGTAAGCCTGGAAAGATGTTTGTCCATCAAAGGTCGGAGGTTTCACCTTTTGGGAAGCAGGTACACTTTCGGATTTATGTCGTGTGCTTTGTCCACTTAGCAACTTTTTCATGTTATTTTTTATGTTGCTGATCTCCCTCTTTGTTGCATTTTCCAAATCAAGAAGCTTGCTGTTGAATTTTTCTTTTATCTCTCCAATTTCTTCTCTGACTTCGCCAATCTCTTCTTGCATTTCTTCTCTCATTCCCGTAATTTGTTCTTTCACTTCTTCTTTCATTTTTGTAACGTCGGCTCCCATTTTTTCGGTTATATTTGCTAACAGACTGTGTACCTCTTGTTTTTCTGCATCCCTTTTCTGATCTTCTTCTTGTTTTTCTTGTCGTCTTCGTTCTTTCTCCTGTTCTTTTTCTTGTCGTCTTCGTTCTTCCTCCTGTTCTTTTTCTTGTCGTCTTCGTTCTTCTTCCTGTTCTTTTTCTTGTCGTCTTCGTTTTTGCTTCTGTTCCTTTTCTTGTCTTCTTTGTTCCTCCTTTTCTTTTTCTTTTTCCTCTTTGTCTTTAAACATTGCTAATAACGCTTGTAATTGTTGTTCCATTTTGGCCGATTTTAATCTCGTATCCATAAAGCGTATTTGAATGTTCACGAATTTATTTGACGCGCCTCTTATAACTATTTAACAGTTTAAAACATCCGATGATGAATGTTCTTCAGAACAATAATGCATCATTTTCAATTAAAAACACTACTGAATTTATAAATAAAATTAAAGATTTGACCTTGTCACCCACAGAAATTCTGGTATCTTTTGGTGTAACTTCACTTTTTCCCAGCGTACCAATAGCCGAAACTTTAAATTATTTAGAAGAACTCTTGACATTTAATCAAATAGACAAAGAAGTAATTTCAGAATATTTAACTCTAACTTCATTATGCATGAAACAGAACATCTTCCAGTTTGACAATAAATTTTATAAACAAACAAATGGTACCGCCATGGGAAATCCATTAAGTCCATTTCTAGCTAATCTTTTCATGGACAATTTTGAACAAGAAATCAAAAATGAATGAATAAACTTTCCTCGAATTTGAATACGATACGTAGACGACATTTCTGCAGTTTTTGACACCAGTAAATATGAAGTTCAAAATTTCGTTGATAAGTTAAACTCAAAATACAATTCAATTAACTTTACATTTGAAAAAGAAACCAATGGATTACTTTCGTTTTTAGATATCTTGGTTATCAGAAATAAAAATAATTTAGAGTTCGATATATACAGAAAAGAAACCAATACAAATCGCTTTATCACAGCTGATTCTAATCATTGTCCACAACAGAAATTAGCAAGTATACGTTTTTTAATCAACAGGCTTTTAAATGTTCCTCTAAGTAAATCCAGATATACAAAAGAATTAGCTTACATTAAAGATGTTGCGATTTTTAATGGATTCCCCGTAGAAACAGTAAACAGCATGTTAAGAAAATGTAGATTTAAGAAAATAATTCAGGATTGCTCTAAGCTTGACCAATCTAAAGATAACACTCCTACAACCGTTGTGAAATTACCATTTTACCCAAATATCACTAATAAAATTAATAAAGTTTTAAAAGAAAACAACGTAAAAGTAGTGTACACAGCCAATAACAGTCTCCGCAATAATTTGGGTAATGCTAAAGATAAATTGGACAATCTTGAGAATTCCGGAATTTACGAAATAAGCTGTAACAATTGTAATTTATCATATGTTGGACAGATCAAGAGATCCATTAAAACCAGATTTAAAGAACATATCGCTCATTTTAGATACAATAGAGAAGAAAAATCAAGTGTCGCCCTACATATGATAAATACAGGACACAAAATTAACATTGAAAATTTAAAATTGTTAAGATCGGTCACAAATAGCAGAGAACTTGATGCATACGAAACAATTTATATCAATCAGAGGCCAGTTACCCTTAACGGAGATAAAGGACCATTGGCGGCCTCCAGTTTATTGAAGGCTATTTGTGGCAGGTCAAAATTGCATGCAACAATTAGAAATAGGAAAGAAAGCAAAAGACCGCCAGTATCGATTTGAATCTCAATGCAGATGACATCGATGCATCTTTTGCTAATCGTTTAAGATTAGTGCGCTTGAAAATGCCAGTTCTGCTGACGAAATACGTATCGCGTAATTATTTATTTAATTGCCGATGTGGTAAAGGGGTGAAACATTAATTCTTTAAGCAAGTTTTTGTTGCCTAGAGTTAAGTTCCCTCTTGAACAAAAAAGAAATGTTTGATTCTTTTTATTTTGAGATTTATGTAAGATACCTTTGTAACGGCACAACATTTTAAAAAATAAGTAATTTAACTTTTTTTCTTCTTTTTATGTGAAGAATCCAAAAATAATTAAATAACAAATAGTTCCTATTTAAAAAACAGAATTTTTTGGAATAAAGAAAAACAGCAAAGATTATAAAATTTCCATAACCCTGTATAATAAATGTAAAATCTGATTACGTTATTATAGTCTTTATAATATTCCACGACTTCAACCCAAACTTTTATGTTTTTACTGCAAATAATAAAAAAGATACAAAGAGTCAAATTAACCCTCTTCCTGCCATTTTTTTGCAAAATGGAAATATCTTTAAAACTATCAAAGGTAGCAATAAACATGTATACATGAACTTACCTTATATTTTTATGTAAAATTTAAATAAAATATAAAATTTGGCGGTTGCTATTTAAAATAAGAAAGTTGATGTCTACTTCCGGTATAACCGGTAGTGGGGGGGAAGTTGAAAATATTTTTAGAAGATAGTTTAGACTAGCCCCATTGACAAAATCAGTTTGCCTTTATAATAAGCAGTATTCCATATAAAGATAACCTCCCAACTAAAAAAAAAAAAAACGGTATGTCGTCAAATGCTCCGTTTCCGAGTTACAGGGTTGTGGATGATTATAGTTTTTTATTAATGGTTGCGAAACGTCTTCTTATAATTAAATGAAATTTGGCACAACCTTATATCTTTTCGTGTTCTTTCAAAAATTTAAAAATTAATAAACAGAACTTAACCAGTAATCCAGGAGAGGTGTTGCTTAAAAACGTGCCTTATTTATTTTGTGCGAATTTTGTAGCAGTTTAGTAGCAAGAATTAAAAGAACAAACGTTTTTACACACAAAAGGTATTTTTATTGAAATTTAATATTGTCAACGGTTTTCCAGTAAAACGCATTTTTATATCTCGATGCATTAAAAACGTTGGCCCAAGAATCTCGAATGTAACACATAGTTGGCTTTGAAATGAGAAAAAATAAAATGGACTGTTGAAACAAATTATTTTCATTACTTTTAACTAATATTTAACTAATTTTAAAAAATTTTTCGTAAATATCTAACAAATAACAAATTTAAAAATATTATCTTTTATTTTAAGAAATTGCCCAAGGTAGCCTCCAATGACTTTCATTTTAATGGATATTATGTGTTATATCCCATATATTTGGGTGAGCGTTTTTAGTGCATCTAGATATAAAAATTTTACTCGAAAACCGCTGACAATATTAAATTTCAGTAAAAATAATTTTTATGTAAAAACGCTTGTAATTTATATTTTTGTTACTAAACAAGACAAAGAAAAAAGTGCACACAAAATAAATAAGGTACGCTTTAAGCACCATCTCTCTGGCTATACTCCTCAATGGTTAATTTCTGTTAATTATTTCTTAAATTTTTGGAAAGGCCTCGAAAAGTTATGGAGTTTTACCAAATTTTATTCAATTATATAAACATGTTTCGCAACTATTAATAAAAAACTATGTTCAGGAAGTAACGTTCCTCACCCTGTAACTCGGAAACAATGCGTTTTACGACATAGGTTTATATGTACTATGGATTTTTAGTCTTATTTTGGGCTCTAAAATACGATCCCGAATTTATGGTTCTACTTTTAGAATCTCCTTTAAAATTATGATCGGTTTTACCAATTACCACCTTAAGTAAGGAAGTCATTAAATGTTGTTGAAAATAAACCAAAAAATGTTTGCACTATCCCAAGGAAAATAAGTGTATGTAAAACTACAATAATATTTGCAAAGCAGGCGAATAATTTGTTGGAATTACATTAATAAAACCAAATAGATTAACAATTACTAAATCAGCAATTGCTGCAACCCAGATGTTAATTTTTAAATTTTTTTAGGGGAGAGCTAACCAAATATGTGCAAATGCAGGCTAAGTAATTTGTAGCTGAAGCCAATTGCCATTTAAGAGGCTTAAACGATGCATGTTACCACAAAAAATGTTTGCGCAGTGTTAGTCAAAATTTCTAGTTCAATTTTATCTAAAGCAAAAGACATCGAACACTTCTATAATATTGTTCAAATTTTAAAAAGAACTTACCATTGGACCGCGTTGTAAAATGGAATATAGGCGACATCTTATTCCAACCATGTATATTTTTGGCTTGAACCCTAACTTCGTAAGTGATACCTTGTTGCAGTCCTTTAATCAAGTACCACATCTTTTGTCTAGTTACTCCTGGATAGGGGGGCGGGACGGTTGACTTGTAACTTGATTGAGGCACACTAGGTATTACTACACTATTCCAATCCGATCGGTAACTCATCTTAGTTGAGTTGTAGTCTGAATGATGAGAGTGATGATGTCTTGGTTGTTGTCGGTACAAAAGTCGATATTCTGTGATAGCAGCATGACTGTTGACTGACCATGATATGTTGTAAAAATCCTTTTCGGCTCCCAGTGATGGTGATTCAAATATAGCAGGACCTAGCAGTACCCGTGAGGGTTATTTGACCTCTACTCTTGCCGTGCGCATTACTGGCTACGCAACTGCAATAAACAGATTATTTTAACCTTCCGTAATTAACAAATTTAAACCGTATCACTTGCCTGTAGTTTCCAAAATCAGCTTTGGTAACATTTCGAATAACCAAAGTATAACGGTTGCCTCTTGAATGAGTCGCGTGTTGTTCTGTTGTACCAAGCTGGGCAGTCTCTTTGAACCAGAGAACCTGTAATATATACAAAAATATACATTGTTTCATTGTTGCGAAGTTCTAGCAGGAGAATTAAAATTTTTACTTGAGTTAGCCACATTTGGAAAATTTCAAAATTATGTTTTTCACTATCGGATTATTTAGTATTGAATGTCAGAAAACTAAATAGCAATTTACGAAAAAATCTTAAAATTGAAGCCATTATTATTCATAGTTCTTATGTGAAGTTATGTTCTTGAGATCAGAAAATTTATTTTGGTAACATTTTCGTTTATTGCGTTTTATTATTTTAAGGTAGAATCTCAAGGTATTTGCTGTTATAATAACGCCTGCATTTCATATTAACTAGTATCTGATAAATTTGAATTTTGAGAACTACGAATATTTCAGTAGCTTGCATTTCTTTATTACATTTGTACTCTCAACAATTAAACTACTTATTTAAAATGTTGACAACATTAACAGTTATCAATAACAATGCATATCCATGGGATATTACCTGCAAAATCTTATAATAAAAGCTACAAGCATTTTAACTTTTTAACAGAAGAAAATTAAAATTAAACTATGCAGCTCCAAAAAAATGTAATTGATATTAAAGGGCACCAAATTTAATGAACATAATTGTTTGCTCTTAACCGGATCAAGCATTACATCTTCGATGTCATAATTTGAAAGCAAGCTTTTCGAATGTTTGCGCTCGGCGCCTCATCAATCTCACTTCATGGTCTTTAGACCTCAAACAAGACAGGAATCAGTGAACTAGAGTCGTATTGATTCAACAAGGTGATCTGGGAATTCTCTAAATTCCCTTAAGTGGATATTGTCCCAGAAAACCTACAGCATTAGCGACATACCACCTAATTGTGTTTGGTCGAATTTTTATTTTTTGGAGCCAACGTTTTAATTCCGATAAAAGCAAAGGCTGCTGTGCATTTCTAGGATTTTGCATATTAGCTGGATGCAAAATTTTGCATCTGTTTATGCTTGGCGGCACGTTCTCTCCCTCGCTTTAAATTAAATTGCTATATTAGAGGAGTATTAATGTTACACTAATCCAATTTGTGTTGCACTTACAATATATAGGTTGATTCAACGAGTGATATTTCTATCACTTAGAAGTTAAAATTATTTAAATTGAAAAGATAGTTTGCGTTACATATTTTACCAGCTGCAGAATAAATCTGTATAATTCAAATGATGTAGCAACCACAGACGATTATAAAATGTACTGGTGGGTATCCACCGAGTAACATTTCGCGAACAGTTTGCAAAGAGTTAGCGAATAGTTCGAGGACAGTTCGCGGACGGTCCGCGAGCAGTTGGAAAACTGTTCGCGGGCAATCCACGAGCAGTTCAAAAACTGTTCGCGAACTGTTAGTTCGGTGAATACGCACTGTGAGATCTGAAATGCGACGAACATATGAATTGATGTTACCTGCAGTTAGCGGAAACAGAGTCAACCACACTAATGTTACACGAGATGTTCGTGAACTGTTCACTAACATAGTGTGAACGTTTTGCAAACAGGTATTGGGTGTTCGCGAACTCGATGGATACGCATCATGAAATTAGGTTTTATGAAACATGTAATTTATATTGTGTATAGCATACTTTAATTGTTAGCCAGAACTGTAACTAACTATTTTATCTGAAAACGCTGCTGTGAAGAAATTGCTGAGGTCTAGTCTGCGGGCAAGAGGTGATGGTTAACCCATGTATAGAGATTTCCAGTACTACCATTATGAAAATCTATATCTGGTGATGAGATCAGCTTATCTTCTAGATGACCGATGAGGACCATCAGCAACAGCGAAGGTAAGAAGGCTGATAACCAATTATTGCGCATCACCACCGATGTGATTCACTTTGGGTGTTTAATATAAAAAAAAACCATACATTGTCAATTAGGACATCGAACTAACCTTCTATAACGAAACAGGGAAAGAAGTAATACATATAGGTCCTCATATGATGCGTATGCAATGTTGCAAGTAATTGGAAAATTTGAAATAAATCATCACTTTTGGATCACAGAAATGTAAAAAGGCATGGTCAGGAAGTAAGTGTATTATTGTTTTTTGAGTTTAAGCAACACTGAATGGTAGAGGAATATCTCCTGATAGATCAAGCATTGGAGGAACATGATAGTACGTATACTCGCATTTTAGTGCACAGTGTTTTAAAAGATGCCAGTCACATGTTGTGATGCGCTTCCTACTCACGTAAGGAATAACACGTACCAAATTTTTTTCTCGAATAGAAACGGTTTACGGCAAAGGTGCTGTAAAAATAATGAGTGTGTTTAATTGATGTGAATTAAGTAAAAGCAGAGTCAATGTGATGACGAACAAAGGAATGGAAAACCTTGCACTTTGACTACTGAACTGGTGCAAAAAAATCGTGAAGACGGCCAATTGACAGTAGGTGAAATTTCTGCGTTTTTTTAACAACCCTTCAAAACTATTTTAAACGAGATAGTTACAGAAACGCTAAGATATGGAAACTAAAAGCAAAATGGGTCAAAAAATCGGTAACAGATCAACACAATAACAAAAGGGAGGAATAGTACCCACGGGTTTCTTGAGCAAATTTAATTGGAAAGTGAGAATTTTCTGAGCTCTAATTTAACTGCAGATGAAAGTTAGGTTGCTTATTAGGCGCCTAATTTAAAAAATTTAAAACCACGATTTCAAATATTAAGGACTCAGTGTTTTGGAAAGAAAAAGGTAGCTTTTTGGTCGAATTTCTGCCTCAGAGAAAGACCTTTAATACACAACGATATTGTGAGATTCTAAAAAATTCTTGCACATATTCACACAGCCTTAGCAATTTTATTAGCTTTAGAACTGATTTGGTTTAGATGTTTTAACCATCCCCTTTTACCCCCGACTTTTCATCCTTTCATCTCTTTAAAAGCACACATGTATGAAATCAAATTTTTAATCAACGGATAGGTGCAGAAATAATTCCTTAGGTGGAAAAAGAAGCTGGAGGGACAGTTCTTCGAGAAGGTCATAAAACAGCTTATGTTACGGTTCACCACATGCATTGAGCGAGATGATAATTTTTTGAAAAATAGTCAACATGTGTATCAAGAATATCCTGTATGTTTTTTTTTAAATCAGCTTTTTCTAAAAAAAAATTAAAAATCTAGTATTCTCGTGGAGGAATTCGTAATTCCGTCATTGGGATTACTGTCGAGTAACGTCACGACAGAAACGAAACACTGTCTGTCTAAAATTAAAACTTCACTGGACATCGAAATGATGTCAGACATAAAAGATCTCCGTTAAAGAATGGGCCAAACTGTACCAATACCTACGATGAAAATTAAAGAGAAAAAGTAAAAGTCCTATACAATATTGCTCATAAACATATAGTTTTCGATATAGAGGGTGTTGAAGTTGAACACATAAAAACTAGGCTGTCTCTGGCATAGGTTAGGAGATTTTTTTTCTAATTTGACATGAGGAGTTTTAATGGGAACCTACATCCTTGCTGCGATTTCAAGCCAATAGAAAAAAACCAGTGGTTTGCAAACATATTTTCAAGGCCTTTTTCTAAAAAATAAATGTTCTGTTACTGTCAAAAACGGAAAACATAAATAACATTTTTGTGCAACCGGACGAGAAGCTATTATTCTGCATCTCGTTGAGCGATCGCGAAAAGCGATTTCGCGGCGGCTACCATTGGCAATGGACGCGAAATGAATTGACATAGACTTTACTAAAATATAAATAGAGTCATAGTTGTGGATTTCAAAATACTCGTTTTATTCATATTTTAGATAAAGATTTTAAAAATCTTTTATTCTAGAATTCATAGTGTATATAAATTATTTAGAATAAATGTTAAAATTGTTAAAAAAGTTTGTATTATTTCGTATAGTAAATGATAAATGATGTTTTATTTATCAGTAAACTTGGAAATACTGGCAGGTACGATACATGAACGCCTCCTTTCTATAAACGTCAAATTTAATGACAGCTTTTTAAAAGTACTAATATTCGCATAAAACATATTCTTCGGTTGCACAAAAAATGTTGTTTGTGCCACGGCCACATATCTCATTAGCGATCTCGGTCGCTAATGAGTTACTTCGCAGCCTAGGCACACAATTAACTATTTTTAAATGTTCAGTGTTTTTCGCACGTTAATATTATCCTAATAACTAATAAGATTTTTTGTGTTTATAGAAAGAAGTTTTAAGGTTAAATTGATTGGAAAAATATGAAAGATAATTATTAAAAAAAAATGTTTTATTTAAATTTATCAGGATATATGTATAGGCTGAACTAAATTTTAATTAGGGATACAGGAAAGCTTGAGTATGAAAAATAGTACAGAATTTTGCGTCTAACAATTTTTCTATGAGAAAACAACTAAATTTCAATTCGTCTTAGTATTATTTAGAAAAAAATGAGAATCGCCATTTTTAATAATCAGTTGTAACTTGTTCATTTGAAGTCTGATCAAAAGAAAATCGAAAAACATAGTTAGCCCTTTTTTACTGGTTTTTTCTAAAATAAATAATTTTCATGAAAATCATATTGACTTTATTATTTCTTACCGATGTCATATTAAATTTGTTTTTTTTTTGGAATACAATATATTTTTCTTATTAATTTGATGTTTGACATACACTACTTTAAAGGTGACAAATAAAGAAATTAATATTATTAAACAAAAAATTATAGTAGACGATACAATTGGCATAAAATTTAATAATAAATACATATACAGTACCTAATTATATTATAATAATTATATTGAGAAACTCAGCTTCGTATGTGTTCTACTCATATGGGAAATATGAAATAAATATCTAGTTTCTGGAAAAAGATACGAAGAATTTCGTGGAACCTGGCATCTGTCAAATTTTTTATAAAAATCTAATTATCTTAAAAACAATAAATTTTAGGACCAATGTTTGTTATTCAAAGTTGCCTTAAAATATTAAATTAAATCGAAAAATGCAAAAATATATAGGGTGCCTTATTTAAAATAACGAAGTTGGTGTCAACTTCCGGTATAACCGGAAATGCGAATATTTTAGTTGTGTTGGTCCTATTGTCTTTGATAAGTTGCCAAATTTTCGAGTGTTTTAGATAAGTACTTTGTCAGATATCGATCGCGGCGCCTCCCGGTGGGACACGCTGTAAACTGAGAATTCGTGCATAATGGAAATCAGATTTGGTTCAACCTCTATTGGTATTACAAATGAGGAAACGAATTCAAGAAGCTTGAAGAAAATCTATTATCTTTTTAAGATATTCGAGATATCTTTTGTTCTAGATAACAGAAGAGCAACAAATACCTTCGCTCAAAAAAAGTTTACCAACTCATTTATCAACGCAACTTCTCACCACGAAGGCATAAAGCTCCTAACTTTTTTGTCCTACATTTCCCTAACCGGATCGCCAGCAAGTGAATACATAAATCAACAAAATCTCAAATTGAAAACCACTGTAAATAACTATCCAACACTTTTCCGCTTTGTTCCATCTATTAAGACTCGGGATATATTGCGGAATTGTTTTATAGATCAGCGTTTAGGTCTGCACTGAGATATGAAATATTTCGTTGACATAAATTGATAAATATTTCAGAATAACTTACCTGAGGGGAAGGCTCAGCGTGGACAATGCACACCAGTTGGGCTTCGAGACCGATCCCCGTGTGGACGGTAGCTCTTTCGGGTTCCACTTCTGGGGTGTCTGAAACAAATGAAAACCCTTGTTTATCATTGTCTTATTTAGTGTGGTTGGTTACATTTGCACGCCAATTTGTTATTTTAACTGGAAATGCAAGTTTGAGTTATTGTTTTAATAAGATTTGGCACTATGTTGTCTCGGTACTAAGCTGAACGGACAAGAATTATTAAACTGAGAAGAACTCTTGATATATTACACGCGGCAGCTGCTTCTGCAAATATTGTAGTTTCCCGAAATTTCCTTACAAGCGCCTTTATATATTTTGACTTTTTATTATGTCCATTAAATAGTTAACAATTTCGCCCATTTAAAAGAACAACAATAATATTTATTTTTAATTTGCCATTAAAGCATTCTTTTTATGCATTTAATATTAAAAAATTAATAGCATTTCACTTATCTGCTAGAATCTCATTTATTTGTCCTCAGGCGCGTATGAAATACATTCATATTAATTTAATTTTATTGAAATTGTGTGTGCCGGACGGCAGCTACCCTTGGCAATGAACTGAAAAAGAATTGACAGTGACATTTCGAAAATATATAAAGTATAATGATTTTGTGTTTTAAAAATATTTGCAAATTTCATATTTTCGATAGAGATTTTAAATACTTTTTAGTGTGAAATTCATAGTCTACAGGGTAAGCGAAAATCGAGGTCTCAGGTCTGCTACAAAAAAGGAAAAGCGATATAAAAGTCTGAAAATAGGTTCCTAAATTGGATTGAGTAAAGTCCATTTTAAGCTAAATTTGCATATTTTTCTATATATGGAAATTAAAGAAATAATGTCATTGATTTTTTTTCCCAGAAATATGCCCATATTTTGGCATGTTTAAAAAGAGCTAATTTTTTAAACAAATTTTGCAAAGAAAAAAATTGCCACTTTTTGTGGTTAAAAAGTTGAGGTTACGCTGTGTGAGTGGATTAAACTTAAAAAAAAGGAAACAACCTTATGAAAAACTCGCAATCGTTACGATTTAAAGCCTTTCCTAACAAATCGTGAAATTATTTTTAGATTTGTAATAACATGTTTTGGGTATCTCATAGCGTATAACTCATCTTCCAGGGTTTTTGTGAGATTACCTATCAATTTTCTAATAAATAATATATCATGCGCATGAACATTTTTCCAAGGTCAAATGGCAACGAAACAATATTTATCAACAAAAGTTCAGTTATTGACAGATGCCACTTTTCTTTGATTTTTGATTTATTGCATTTCCAAAAGCTATTTGTTTTAATTGTGGTGATTAAAAATTGATAATACTTTTTTGTGCAACAATTTGCTCATAACTTTCTAACCGAAAAGAATATAAATATTTTTATTTACAAAAATTGTTTGGAAAAATTAGCTTTTTCGAATATGTGTAAGTATAGGCGTATTTCTGAAAAAAAAACCAATGACGTCATTACTTCAGTTTTCAAACATGAAAAGATATGCAAATTTAGCTTAAAATCGACCCCACTCAATCTAATTTAAGAACCTCCTTTTAGATTTTTCATATCGTTTTTCCTTTTCTTTTACTAATATAGCTGAGACATCAAGTTTCCCTTATCCTGTACATCTCGGATTAAAGAATAAGGATAGTGCACGCCCTATATTGGCCATGTATAAAAACTTGAGCGAAATGCGTCTAGAAAATGGAGTAGCTTCGACTATTTCTTTATTATCTCCCGTTCAAAATCACTTGTCAATGGTCATGTATAGGCGCGGCGACTACAAAAAAACCCACTTGAAACATTTTTAGATTTCTCCTCATCTGTTGCGCAAAAAATATGAATGACCCTACTAAGAATTACCATTAAAATTAAACAAAAGCGACAAAGTTTGACACTTCTCAACAGTTGTTTAGTAACCATACTTGATTACTCCATTCCTCATTGCTAGTAGAACTCCATCACTCCTGATATCAGGAGAAGGTACTACCTACTCTTTAGATGCTTTTTTGACACCGCTTTTTACGAGAGTGCACTACCTTTATTCTATAATCGATGGTGTAAATTGTGTTCAATCTAAGGCGCACCCTTTTTGAGCATCCCTTGCAGAGTTAATAAACCAATAATTTTGGCAAGTTATATGAATTTCTATGTATTTTTTTCAATTTTTTATTTTTATACAATAGCAAACAATTGAACGTAAGAAAAAAAGGATAAGGATATACAGGTTGTAACAGATTCGTTTCTGACTGCAGGGATCTCGTAAACAATAAAAGATACAGCATCGGTTAAATTGGGGGCAAAGTTGCCCAATTTGGCGACCAGTTATATGCGGTCGAGAAATCAAAACCATCTGTTGCTGTTCCTGAAGTTTTTGAAAAAAAGTAAAATTTTGAATTTTTGTTTTAATTTTTTTTAGCATTATTTGAAGAGTAATCGAAAAACTAAAAACACTTTTTCATCGGCAAAAAATCTCAAAAAATACTCTAAACAGTTTTTTTATTAAACGTTTCGTCTTTTCGCTAGTATCATCAAGTGCGTTATTTTAAATATAGACCTGTTATTTTTAATGCATCTTTGTATGGTTTTTGAATGTTCGCTTCACTGATGTATTAAACTTTTATGTTACTAAACGTTTCGTAACTGTAAACTAGAAATTTGGCATAGGGGATTTCTTTGGTCAAGAAATTCAAATTTGTTAACGGATTGTCAGTAACTTATTGAGGGCGGCACCTGCGCTACCTTGTATTATTCTAAAGCATCATAACTTTTTTGTGCCTTCATGTACACTTATTTTAAATAGATATTTTTATTTACTTATATTTTTTACGTAAGGAAGGTATACTCTCTAAATATTGATACAAGCAACCGTTTTCAAGATATTTGCCTTCAAACTTTGCCGTACGTTTATTTTAAGTTATGTAAATGTGAATTTTTTGCAGTAAGTTTCAAAATAAAAGTAATAAAACTGTCTCTAAAATAATTAATATTAACTATTACTCTACTGACATTATTAATTCGCATATTTTTTAAATTTCTAAAGCAAATTTAAATAAAATACCAAAATAATATTTATTTTCAAAAATAAATATGTGGGAAATGATGTTTTTCATGGAAAGGGGTTGTAAACCATTAAAAATCTAGCTTTTTTTATTAAAATGAATTTCCAAATATCTGCTTTCAACGCCCAGACTATTAACATTTTCTTGTGCGGATTCAGAGATCATATCTCACATCTCTATGTTAGAAAATAAATTACGTCCTAATTTTTTGGATTTTCTTTATTGAGATTTTCAAAATTTAGGTAATAAGATTATCAGCAAAGTAATATTTGACATAAATTAGTTTCAAAACTGTCTTATGATTACTTTTTTTAAGCCTACTTCGAAAATTTAATATCTTAGTAATTTAAAATCAAGGCATGTCATGCTTTAAAGGCAAATATCTTGGAAACGGTTGGTCGTATCAACTTTCAGAAATTACACCTTTTACGTTAAAAAATGGGGAAATAAGATAACTCACTTAGAATTAATATACGAGGGTCCACAAAAAAGTTATGATGATTTAGAATTGTGCAGGATAGCGCAGGAAGCGCCCCCTATCAGCTATTGGTAATATGTTAGCAAATTAGGGTTTGTCGACTTAAGAAACTCCCTTGTGCCAAATTTCGTGCTTTTATTAGAATTCATTTTATAATTGTACGAAAAAATCGAAATTTTTGTTTCAAATTTGACACCCTGTATCTCTTATGCAAGAAGAAGGCAACCTAGACTACAAATTCATGCAGCCCTTCAGGCGTGTATAGTGAATCATAGGTAGCTGAACTACCAACAGTTGAAACACTGCCACCTAGCGAAACGGTTGCTCTCTAGGAGAATTCCCAGAAGACAAGAATTCTATAATGCACGGACCAATAGGTTTAAACATTTATTAGATTCGAAGTTTGGAAACCAAATACCGGTTTCGATCTTGTTAGATCTCGTCAGTTTGGTATATCCAAACTGACGAGAACGCCACCTTTCTATATACATCAAATTTAATCACCGTTTTTAAAAGCAATAATTTCTATAAATTACATATTTTTCGGTTGCATAAAAAATGTTCGTTCGCACAACTCCAGCGAGCTTGACATTGTCAAGCCTCAGCCATAGAGCGGCATCGGCCACAATATATCTCTCGGTACGCCAGAGTCACTTCGCGGTAGGCCGCGAAGTGACACTGTGCCTAGGGGCACACAAATAACTATTTTGTGTAGCATAAATAATAAGCTCTTTACCCATTAGTACACAGTTTGCATATGTGATGAGCTAATATGAATTCTTTGTATTTTTTTTTGAAAATGAAATTATTTTAAACGAATTCCAAAATATAATCTTAAAAACAAAAATTGAGTTATGCAGTTTCCCGATAACTACATTTTTAAAAGACATTTTGCAAGAGCTTTGGTACAAAGCTATTCTGCAGTATCCTAATCAAAAAATAATATCAGTTTAATGTCTCCTTTTTTTGTTGTACTGCAGCCAATTTTTTTTAAATATAAAACCACATTAAATTTTAACAGCATAGATGTAATACATATAATTTTTTGTTTAAAATCTAAATAATACAGTTTTTTAGGTTTTAAAATGAAGTAGTATTGCTTGGTTTTTATACACTAACGAAGTTCAGCTTCTTTTTCACATACATGAAATTTATGTTTGTCTATACAGGGTGCCATGAAATCAGGTTAAAAGATTTTAACAGCGGATTCTATGTTCAAAAATATGTAGAAATCTTCATATATGTATATCTATATCGAGAAAAGCTTTTTTTTTAAGTTACAAAAGGTCAAAGTTAAAATAGTGTGTATGGTTTTTCATTGATTTTTTCGAAACGTGACAAGATAAATAACTATAATTTGGCACACCACGACGAAATAAACTGTTAAATGTTATTCGGTGTGAATCAGTGATGGGTAAACTAGGGGGAGATTAATAAAATTGTCCGTGATTTTGCTATTTTCAATTTTCTTGATATTCTAATGTTAAAATCGTTTGGTAGGAAATGTTTTGTGTAAAAAAAGATACTCTTGTCCCACTTCGATAAAGTAGACGATCTGGGACTAAAAGGCATTCAAAATATGTATTGAATTTTTAGGAATATCTCTTAAAGAGATCTAAGTTGTACGTGGGCTATGGAAATGATCGTCAAAGCATCTTACGTTTAAAGTCTTAACCGTAAATCCATTATTTTTATTTGGTTTAATTTTTTTAATTCCGTTAATCGTGGGTTTAATGGTTTTCTTTCCGAATAAAGAATTAAGTGATATGCATTTTGTGTATAGGTTCTATGATGGGAATGCAGTGGCTGTTTGTTTAAAAAATAACACGATCCGGTGTTCTTTATTGAGGAAACCCTCTCTTATACTTCCGCTGAGCAGTCCATGCGTTCTTATTACAGAACCCATACAAATATGTATATTACTCAATTCCCTACTCAAAAATAAATCGATTAAACCCATAATTTAAAAAGTTGGAAAACGAAAGCAACAAAGAAAAGAATAATTTAATGTTTTTACCTTAAACTTAAGTTACATTGGCGATCATCCTTTTATTTTCATGGCAACACCTACAACTTAGAACTTTTTATAGTAATTTCTAGACATACGATATATTTTTTGAATGTATTTCACTCGAAAAGAGTCTATTCTATCCAGGTAAGTTAAGAGTATCTTTTTTACGTAGAAAACTCCCTACCAAAAGATTTTCGGTTTAAGATATTAGGAAAATCCAAGATAACAAAATTAGGAATTTTATTTTCGCCCCACTCCTCTAGTTTTACCCGTCACTGATCCATGCTGAACAAAATTTTAGAATTTATTTTATAGGGCATCAAAATCTAAATAGATGTGCTACATTTTAGTTATTTATCTCGTCACATAAATTGGTATTTTTAAAAATATATAGTTATTGCTTTATTTATAGCAGCAGGCTATAACTAATTTATTACAAACAAATGCAGAATTAATAATTATTCAAGGAATTAATTTCTTCAAAGGTTAATTTTAATATTTTCGGTTGTGCATTAAAACTTGATCTTTATTGCATTTTTCACTTTAACGCAAAAACACAAAAACCTGAAGTTTCTTAAAAATATTTTTCAGATAAACAAACGCTTTTTCTAACGCAATATTGGTTATATTTTAGTTATTTTTATAACTGCATTTAGCAGAATTATTGTTTCATTCTGAATGATTCAATACGCCAAACCAATTCCCTTACAAATTTTAGCTGCAGGAAGAAGAAAGGAATAAATAAATGTGTTCGACTATGCAAAATCATCAACTCCTTCATTCCGTTAAAAAATAGAGAAAGGTGTTGGTATTGCAAGATATAACGCTGAAAGAATTTAGATAAAAAATTTAAATATCATTAATTCTTAATATAAAACAGAATATAGAAAAACATAACTTTTGAAGGAATTAAATTTTTAAAATAATTAAGGGTTCACATTTGTTTCTAATAAATTGGTCATAGCCTACAGCTGACAGCAGTAACTCAATTATAAATTATCAAAGAATTGAATTTAAAACTTGTTTTTTAAGATAAATCCCAACACCTATATATTTTTAAAAAGTTCGAATTACACTGGGTAAAAATTTGTAACATAATTTCTGTTGAGTTCTATTTTTGAGCTGTTTAAATGTTAAGTAGCCATGCTAATTTCAAAACCGCAATTAGTTTTCTTCTATCATGTCTAGTTTTTTCTTTACACATTAAAAAATTATCATACTTTCGATCAAGAGGAAGTGCGTTTGTGCGGTATTTCGAAGATTATTTAGTGATGATGCAATGGTGTATTGCCATAACGTTCATAATTTAATGGAAGCTAACGCAAACTATTTGCCATTTTTTATCGGTAACTCCAAGATTGAAATGTCTCCTGTTCCACAATGGAAATTTATTTGGCAAAGTTCCAACAGATCACATTGTTTGTGTGAACAATATAAAGGCATAAGGAGAGTCACTAACTTGTCACAATATCACACTTACCAATGGATCATTTGTATTGAATTTTTTACTTTTTCCTTGGCCAGCAACGCGGATATGCTAAGGATCTCTGCTTTTTGCCTATGTGGAAAAAGAGATCTCGTGAAAACCATTGGGAGAAGAGAAATTTGTTACCCAGAAGTGAACTGAAATCTAGTGATGCAAACATTCTACGCAAGCAACTTGTTGACAGAAAGAACCTTTTATTTCGATATCTGTATATAGAACTTGTTCTTAAGAAACAGTTTGTCAAATCTATGCCAATGAAAGCAGATTGTTTTAAGCATCTATTGTGGCATTTCCTAGATTATAATTTGCAAATATAAAGACCAGTGCGTTTGATGATCCATAGATTCGGTAGCCTGCTAAAAACAAACCTTTCATCGTAACAAGGACAGAATTAAAAAAAAAACGATTTGATGGCATTGAGAAATAATGTCAGAGACTTCGTCAAAAATACACGAGCTTAGAATAACATCGAAATTGAACAGCAACTCTCACAGAGTTTCAAAATGCCTAGTTGCAACATGAGTATAAAAACGCAATTTTACATAGCCATCTTGCTGACTTACTGAAAAATCTTGATTCTATGATGAGCTGGGTGAGCGATTTTAGCAACATATGAAAGTCATGGAGGCGCGGTATCAAGGTAAAAGGCGTATTAAGGTGAATATACAATGAAGTAACTATTGATGGTGCATCAATCATCAGATGAAAATGTCTACGCAATAAACACTAATAAAGAAATTTGAAAATGTTTGTATTGATACGTTTGTTTAACGTTTGGTAAAACAACCTTATTAGTTGTATAAACACAATTTAATTTGCAGTAATATCTTGCTAGCATTTGCATAAGGAAAGCTAATTTGTGAACATATTCAAGGCAATAAGCCGGGAAAACGGCTAAAATAGATAAAACTAATATAGTCAGTTAGATTTTTAAAATTCTTTCTGCATTCGATGTTTTATGAAGAGGGTCGCCCCTTTTTCATCCCTTAATCTTGAAAACAACCCATTAAATGGGGTGTTTTGCTAAGAAATTCCTAAAGTCGTGAAAATTAGGGCAAATTGCCTCTGAAATGCATGCTGGAAGGTTATTTGAGTCGCTAATCACAAATTCCAGGATTTTGCCAGAAAGCTCATTGTATGGCAGGAAAATAAACAAAAATTGCCCTTTTAAGTATTTTGAGACAATGCAATAACATTTTTACTCAAACCGGTGTGTTGGGGTTTTTCAAGTTCCCTGATCTGAGATATATTTTTTCGAAAAACTCATTTTCCAGTCATAAAATCAAGAAAATATGCCATTTTGAGTGTTTTAAGACCATGTAAGAAAATTTTCATTCGAAACAGTGTCCTAGAGGTTTCTGGGGTGGTTTATTAAGAATCCGAGGTCGGCCTTTTAGTATCCTTTTGTCTAGATTTTCTATAAATATTATTCCCAGAATTTCATCCAATTTGCTAAAAATAAACAGAATTCTGACAAAAGTCGAATTTTGGAGCTCAATTTTAAATAGAAATTCCCAGAAATTTTGAGAATAAGACGAATTTTGAGAAACTTGATGAAATTTCCAGACAATAAAAATTTAGACAAAAAGGAGGTAATTTCTATAAAATATTTAAATATTCAGTCCAAAGAGAAAATCCCAACACTACATCTTTAACTATAAATCCAATATCCATGAAGAATTTCTAAAAATGAGACAACCCGAACAATGTGTCAGTAACGGTGCTCAATAGGACCAATGTCTATATAAAACTTTTTTCCTAACTTTAGCTATAGTTTCACCTCTTCGATTTTTGATCAACTCTTCTAGATGTCCTGCATATAATATCAGCCATCTCCTCTTCGGTTATATGCTAGATGAGCATAAAATACTACAGGCAAAGCGGTAACATCAGGTGGATCTTCAAATGAACGAATTTCACAATCATAGATTGTGGATATAATTCATGTATGCTCACAAATCGAACGTAAATACTGCTACTGAAAGAGAGATTTTCTTCAAAGATCTGAACTTCTATAAAATAAGACAGACAAGCTTTCGGGTACAGCTGGTTGATTTTAAATAGTACCACAAAAGTGCTATTAGCAATTCAAGAAAAATAAAGACCGGTACTTGGGTGGCTCAAAGGAAATATAAGTACAGAAAAATTTTGATTATTTAACAGCCTCTTACGGCATTCGAGTATTCCAAAATTTTTTGTGAATAGGGGACAGGCAATTGACGATACCAATCATATAGTGGATAGCTAGGGAAATGAACTGAACTAATAATCAGAATTATGACAGAAACCTTGAAATATTTAGTTACGACACAGCATTTATTAGGTTTATTTTGATAATTACATTTCCATTTTTATTTAGCAGAGCCAAGAAAATATTTACGGTTTTCTAATAATACACATTATACATAATTTCGATTTTATTTAGAATACATTATAATTTTCATTTTTGTGTAATTATAAATTTTTTGGAGCTTTATCAAAAATAAATCATCGAAATCCAGTAAAATACCTTGTTGGTTTTACAATTCTGGTGAAAGAGAGAACGTAAGAAAAAAAAACAAAAAATGGGCAGGTATGAGGACTGCCGACAGAAGTGAAAATTTAAAACTATGATATACAGTGTTTTTTTTTTAAATTTTCAAACCATAATATCTAAAATAAAAATTTCACATTTTGTAAACTAGAATTATTATTTCTAGTTTTTATATCTTTTATATTTGTATATTTTAAATTAATGCATATAGAAAACCTGTCACAATATCTAAATTTTATATTTGCACAGTATATTTCTAGATATTTCAAAAAAATATGTTTTCAACGTATTGACTTTCCGTAATTATGTAAATGTTCTAACTTGAATTACCTGATTACTACCAATAATGAGTTTCTACAGTGTTTGTTAGATGAGTAGATATGCAAAATATGTAGAATTACTTATCCTTAAGAATTCAAATATTTTAAGACAGTTTTACCTATATGTATTCATCAACAAGTGCTTCACATGCAGCTTTCCATGCAATTTGTTTAAATAGAGGGATAATTCACTCAGAAATACAAAAAGGATGCATTAAACTTTGGTCATAAAAAAAATGAAAAAATTTCCCTTCTGGCTTCAGTTAAACTGAGTATATGTTAAAAACATTTTTCGTCCATTCTTAGAAACGTTCACAACGGTCGCACAATTGCCTTCTTGAAGTTCCTAATTCATTAAATTTCAACTGCCTTCTCTATAATCGAGATCTCGCTCAGTAAAGTCTATTTAAATCGTTTCTTTGTAGTTGTCACCAGTACGAGATTTCAATCTCAAATATAAAGCAATTTTATAACAGAAAAAATAACCTCCAAAACTGACAGATCAAAAATGTAAACAAAAACCTTAATGAGTTGGTAGTAGAGTACGTAAAAAGTAATAAGTCACTAGCAGGGAGATGAGAAAAACGTTATATTGTAGGTTCGCCTTTCTTATCCTTATCGCCATTGTCTCGCTTATCTCGCTCGGCGTGTTTCGAATTGACACCTGTCGGCCTACCAGATATAGGCAATTATTGCTTGCGGAGAGAATAGAAATAATAATAATCAAATTAAAACACAATTTAAACCATTAAAGTCTACATATTTTCGCATATTCAATTTAAATTCAGTGGCGCAGTGCTAAAATAATCGATTGTATTAGTTGATTATTATTATTTGAAGTGCAGGTGAAATTTATCAATTTTATTTTTTCAGGCTAAATAAAAACTGTAACGTCCGACATATCGCAAAATGAAATTTCGCCTCCGTACTGTGTTACATTTCGGAGAATGCTCCATGAATACAAAGTCACCAAATATAATATATTTTATCTTTACATGTCACACCGTCTTGTTAAAAAGGAAATGGCTAGAACCAGTTGTCCAACATAGAATGGCGCATTTTGTCTCGGCTACTCCAGACTTCGTTATCGAAGACTGTTTGCAAGCTTACTACACGTAATCGTAATAGAAAATCACAAGAAACAACACCTTATCGACTCGTCGAAGTAGTTTAGACTTTTTTAAGGTTCGAAAAATGTTGTAAAATAATATTTGCACAAAAGCAAATAAACGGCGTTCAGTGTAGAAAGGTTCTTTCTCAGGAAAGCATACACTACATTATTTAAAAAAAGATCGTCTTTTGGTTTTTTAGAAACTTTAAATCTGCTAAAAACCACGAATGTCCTTATTCACTGTCTTCAATATATTCTGCGCTGATGGTATTAATCTGCACACCCGGATCCAATAAGTGCGGGGACCGATTAGTTTTTTTGCGGGGCCCTATTTTGTTAATTTTCGTGGTGATGCTGGTCCCTTTCAACTTCGAGGCCAGATTGGGCCCAAGCGCTCCAATCACCTTAAATCCGGGCCTATTAATCTGCTTATTTTGGTGTTTGAGGTCACTTGAACTTTAATAACAATAAATGCAATGAAGGTAACAAAAATATTGTACACAGTAACCAATTTTCGTGGTTTGATCTATTATCATTATCAAATTAAGCACGATATTAAAATTTTCGCAATAAAACTTATTGTGTCTTAAAACATAGTATTTTGAAAAAAGGAAAACTTTCTCTAAACCGGTTGTTATTCTGTTTAAATTTTTAATATCTCCTAAACTGGCCACTGAAAAGCGGGACTCCGTTTTTTTATCGTTCCCCTTTTTTGTTTTTCTTCCGGGAAAAATATATCACTTCGGTTCCTGCTTCCGTTCCGGGCGACTTATATTTCATTTTTAACTTTTTATGTAAATTTTGACTTTTCATATGGAGATTTTGCTCGAGCCTAAAAATTTTTAAAAGAAATCAAAAGTTCGAAATTACTATCATAAATTCGAAAAAACACACAACATTGCTTGATTAAACTTCAAATTTTGAGATTTGTTTTTAATAACCTAAATTCTTTTTGAAATTTGAGTTTTAACCTTTTTGTTAAAATATTATCAAACTTTCAAGCTTAAAAATTTTGAGCTGAAAGTTCGAATCTCCAATTAAAATTTCAAGGAAAATCTGCAATTTACAAAAAAAAAAATTTAAAACAGGATTTAAATAAAAATCTTAAATTATTTACCGTAGAATTAAAAATTTCTAGAAGATCTAGAATATGCAAAATGTGGCGATTGAAATCGAAATTTTGAGAGATTTTTTTTTCATAATTGTGGTTTTCTGTTGTTATCTTAGATTTATGAGCATACAAAAATTGTCAAAGATAAATATCTGATAAAAAAGATCTAGATGGTATTCACAAAGATAGCCGTTTGAGTAGAGATGATTTCAGGAGTCTTGACGAAACTGCAATTGAAATCTTTTGGCTCACTATGTCATTGCAGCGATTTAGTTTTTTTTTTGCAGGCAATTCGGACAGGTGACAAATATATCATTAGAAACACCGAGTAACTTTGACAAACTAGTCAAACAAAGTTAAAAATTTCAGGCGAGAGGTGGCTGAGATTCAGTCAATTTTTCGAAAAAAAGAAAAATATACGAACCTGAAAACAATGTTATAAATACTTATATTTGAGCCACATTAAAATACATTACATTCTTAAAAAGATGCATGGCAATGGAAATGAAAACAATGAGAATGATTTTTTATATTTATTTTTTGTGCTCTTATTATTTTTATGTTGCTGGTGCACTAGGATTATTTTCTAAAAGCGTCTGCTTTAAGTTTGTGAAATCAACTTCGGGTAATGTATTAAAAAATATTTAATTAAATATTATTAATACGAATTATGAAATAAAATCAATTCTATTAATATGTTTTTATTTTTAACTTTAATGTCCTTATTTGCTTAAATTAAACGTCAATTTAATAATTTGTCATAATCTAGGAAGTAATTACCTTATTTCACAAAAATAGGGCCCAAAAATTCTTTGGGTCTGTGAGACGGAGCGCGACTATATTTTTCCAAAAGAGTAGCGCGACTACCGTCAGGTTGATTTCAAGATCTTAGTTTTAAATTGGAATATAAGTAATATTGTATTCTTTCTTGAAATTTGGATTTAAAATTTCTAGGAAAATTTGAAATCATGAAATGTTAGAGTAAATTTTGAGAAAAAAATCAAATCATGGAATTTTGGGAAGATTAAGAAAGTCGGTATCATAACAAATCATCAGAATTTTTTGAGGTTTTGAAAAAAATTGAAATTTTGAAATCAAAGTGGAATTTGGAAAAAAAAATTAAATTATATCGAAACTAACTAGTAACTTTTAAATATTGCAATATCAGATTATGGTCGAAATTTTGAAAGAAAACTCGAAATATAAGGAAAGAAGTAGAGTTTTCTGAAAAAAGTTAAAATTGCCAGTAATTGTAAGCAAAGCTGTATTTCCGAGCTTCAATAAAAAACACGCTCCCGCTATAGTTCAAAGTTACGACAGAGTATGAAATTTTTATTTTAAACTGGAAATTTTAGGGAAAAAAAGCAAACATTTTTCGAGTAAATTTGAGATAAATGTACAAAATTCAAGAAAGAATTCTAAATTTTGACAGCAATATTTAGATTAAAACATAAAAATTTCAATGTAGGTTGAAATTTTGAGAATAAGGTAAATATATTTTACAAAATGTGAAAATTATTTGTTTCTACCCTTTCTGAAAACAAAGAGAGTTGAAAATGAAACTCGTAATTTTGAGATAAGAGCTGCATCGGTATGTGTAAAATTTTAAAAAATAAATCGAAATTTCTGAAAAAAATCCCAAACTTTAGGGTAAAGTAAAAATTACTGTATTTTTTTTTGTTGAAACAGACTGGTCCTTGGTTATCTTCAAAGATTGAAATACAAAACTTGTCCCTTGAAACCAAGAAAGATTAAAAAACACAAGAAAGGTTGCTCTAACGCATTTAATATAGTATTTCTCTGAAGATGATAACTTGGTTGTGGAAACGCGTTAGAGAAACCCTTGTTGTGTTTTTTAATCTTTCTTGGTTTCAAGGAACAAGTTTTGTATTTTAATTTTTAAAAACTATTTTAAATATATAAATTCAGACACGAGAGAAAAATTTGAAGACCGTATTTCGAAAAGAAATAAAACAGTTCAAAATTATACAATACAATATGATACAATAATAATAGTAAAGGGAAATGTTGTAACTGGAGACTTTAGTCTAAATCGTAGCGGAGTGATTTGATTATGTGTATTTTTGGAGCTGCAGCGACTAAATCAATACCTTTTCCGGTTTTCGTTCTGACAAAAATAGCGTCGATTTTTGTTTGTTTCTAGTTCAGTTCCGGTTCGATGACCTTATAGTTTTACATAAATTAGGTTAAGCATATTATAAAGCAAATTTGGGTAAGTCAATTTTCTATTTACTTACACAATACGTTTAAAGTTATATGTCGTGTATCAGGCTGTCCAACACCATTATCTGCAGAACATTGATATTGTCCAGCCGAATGTCTGTCGGCATGTTGTATTACAAGCGACAACCCCGAAACTGATCGTTCACCGCTCGGGAGAACATTATTCTTCCTCGTCCATGCTACAGTAGGCACCGGATTTCCAGATGCCCTGCACTCCATCTTGACCGTCGCTCCTTGCAGTACTTCTAAAGGTCCAGTGTGTGAAACAAAATGTATTCTTGGAGGAACTGAAATAAAATTTAAATTATGGACCTCTGCATCGAATGGAGCGACGTGGCATACGAATATTGAAACAAATCATTAAAAGGTTGGTAAACATAAAAGTCTAAAAACACGAAAACACACTTTTGTTGATAAAAGGAGTATTTGTACTTCAATAAAATTAAATGGCAATAAAAAAATACCGCATGCTACGTACATGCTGCACGCAAATCTAAAATAAACTTATAGAGCTATAAACACAATCACATCAAGTGTACCGACATTGTTTGGGTTTCTCATAACAATTTAAATGGATACAACCGTACTTAATAAATGAAGAAACTAATATTTCATATAAACCCAGAATTTCTTCGAAGCATATATTTTGCGATAACTGATAAAATTACGGTGCCAGTTGAAGGTTTGCAACAATGTGTAGCGCTTGCTATATATTTTTCTCCTCATTGAATAATAGCTAATTTTCTTACAAACCAGACAATTTGGTGAGACACTAGATGGGCTAGAGACACGCAATTTGCCCACTTTTTTGATAATTTAGGTGGCGACTCTCTCATTTACACTAAAATGTATTCTTATTCCATTTTGTGGACCATATAACATAAATGACCAAATCAGATGTAGCCTGCCACAAAAGGAAGGTAATTCATGGGCTAAGATTCTCGGATAACGATAGCTTAATCAAAACTTGTAGCGCAAGTTTTTTTTAACCCATAAAAAAGAGGTGATTTTAATTTAATACAAGAAGGTACAACAAATATTTAGCCTTCTAGAGAGGCAACAAAATTTGGAAGTCAATATATTTTTTTATTATGTAACATATTTTCCTCTTAATTTAATACATTTCTTACACCGAACATGCAACGCTCTTTGAATTTGAAACTGAACTGTACATAATTTTATCTTGCTCTGCAAATCAGGCTTCTATAACCTCTTCGTTGAAAGAAATTTCCTACCATTTAAACTTTTTGTCAGTTGAGGAAAAAGTTGATAGTCGGACGGAGGCAGATTTGATGAATGTGGGAGATGTTCCAGTAATTAGAATCCCAAATTACGTATTGTCTACTACGCTACATGCAATTTATATGCAAAAGCATTGCCCTACAAAAACAAAACACCTTTAAACAATTGTCCGCGTTATTTCTCCTTAATTTTTTTCCTACAATGTCGAATAGGGATCCCCGGTTATTTTACTACCCTTGTCCGGATAATAAGTTATGATTATTTTATGGCAATTTTAAAAAACTAAAGCAAGAACTTTTCCAACAGATCTTTAAACATGAACTTTCTTAGGCCTTGAAAAACAAGAATGTCTACATTTTGTCGATTACTGCTTTGTTTTTGGGTGTTAAAAATGTACTTATTTTTTATCTATAGTTACAACACAACATAAAGAATCTGTATCCTCTTCAATCTGTGTCTTCATCCTCTTTAACCTATGAGCACAGATTGAGCTCGATGCTTCTACACTTGTACACTTCTAGTCAGCATTCAAACATTTGGGGATCTATTTTGCAGGAAATTTTCTTACATGTAAATCGACGCAAACTAAATCTTGGACGCGCTAATATGAAATATTCAATTCCTCAAATATTCGTTTTAGCCCAGTTCTACGTTCTGACAAGGGTACGAAGCGTGTCTTCGTAAATCTGATTTCCTGTTAATTCCTTAACAGGTACTTTATGATAGCTCGATAGCCCAATTTCTCGATTTTTAGAATTTCGGTCGATATATATTTTTTCTCAAATTTTAATGCCCAAAGCTGGTTTGATCTTTTGACGTAAAACTTTACTATATTTGCGGCACTTTTAATATGTTAGTGTTCGTTGCTATGGTATATAAATATTGTGTTTATTCATGGAACCAGCCTACACTAACTAGATATGTTGTCCATGAATCATAAATTGAAATACACAAATTGCCCCCTGAAACCAAGAAAGATTAAAAACCACAACAAAGGTTGCTCTAACGCGTTTCGACAGCCAAGGTGTCATCTTCAGAAAGATAATATGTACTAAGAATATTCACTTCTTGCATGATCGACCGCAGCAGAACGCGGATGCGCATCTAGCCATACACGTCGTAGTGTCACAATTCCTTATCTATCAACCTTAACTATTTTTAACAAAGATGAATGGCCTAAAGGCCCAGCGCAACCATTCATAAGGTTGCCTCCAGCCTTATGGAAAGTTAAGCTCTCACACACATTTAACATATAATTCTTATTTATTACTCTTAACAATTTTATATTATTATATATCCTATGATTTAATTCAAAAGCATGTCGAACCACACTTGCCTTCTCAGTTCTTCTGTACCTCAAAAGAGCCAAATGCCCCTTCAGTCGGATTTTTAGAGATCGTTTGGTTTGCCCGAAATACTTTTGAGGACAATCTCTACATGAAATTTGGTAAATACCGGACTTGTCCGTTTGCTCTACATTATCCTTCCAACTATCCAAAAGCGAATTTAATTTGCCGTTAGAACTGTAAACAAGCCGGAAACCCTGTTTTCGTAAAATTTCACCCAAAGCATACGTAAGCGAGAGTTCAAATGAAAATGAGACGAACTTAAAATTTTGTTTTCATCAGCTCGGAAAGTTGTGGTATTCAGACAAAAAAAAACAAAATTTAGATAATTTTATTGATGTATTAAATTTACGTTTTCCAACAGTTAAATTCGCCGTAGAGTTAAAGAAAAAAGCAGCATTACGATTTTTAGACACTTTATTTATTAGGAAAAACAATAGATTAGAATTTGAGGTATATAGGAAAGATTTCAGTACCTTCCGCTATATAACTTCCGATTCTAACCATTGCATACAACACAAAATAGCAAGCTTAAACTTCTTGCCCATAGCCTTCTGCGTCTTCCTCTTAATAGGGAAAAGAGTTGAAGACAATTAAACATATAGCTGAAATTAATGGGTTCGATCCGAATATTATTTATAATCTTATTAATAGAAGATAATTCAGATGTCAATTGGTGAATACCACAATTTTCCGAACTGATGAAAACAAAAATTTTAAGTTCGTCTCCCGTCCATTTGAACCCTCGTTTAGGCATGGTTTGGGTGGAATTTCACAAAAACAGGGCTTCCAGGTGGTTTATAGTTCAAACGGCAAATTATATTCGCTTTTGGGTAATTTGAAGTATAAAGTAGAGCAAACGGACAAGTCCGGTATTTACCAAATTTCACCTAAAGATTGTCCTCAAAAGCATGTCGGACAAACTAGACGATATCTTAAAATCCGACTAAATGAGCATTTGGCACATGTGAGGTACAGAAGAACTGAAAAGTCAAGTGTGCCTCGACATGCTTTTAAACTAGATCATAGAAAAGATAATAATATTAAATTTTTAAGAGTAGTAAATAAGAATTATATGTTAAATGCACGTAAAAGCTTAGCCATCCATAAGACTGGAGGCAACCTTATGAATGGTTGCCCTAGGCCTTCAGGCCATTCATTTCTGTTAAAAATAGTTAAGGTTAATAGATAAGGAATTGTGACACTAGGACGTGCATGATTAGATGCGCATGCGCGTTCGGATGTGGTCGATTATGCATAAGGTGAATATTCTTAATACATGAGGCTAAACTTTAGGATTAGGTGTTAGTACCTCTCTTAAGATGACAGCTTGGCTGCCGAAACGCATTAGAGCAACCTTTGTTTTGTTTTTTAATCTTTCTTGGTTTTAGGGGACAATTTTTGTATTTCCATTTTTGAAGATAACCAAGGACCAGTCCGTTCCCCCAAAATCTATTTATCGTGTAACTTTTATCTGAAATTCCATTTATTTTCATTCTTTATAAAATAATTGACACGAAAGTAGCATTAAACTCTTTTTCAATATCTTAACATTTTTATTTTAAAAATGTGTACTCCTTGTTTTTATTTTCTTCCATTTCCAAAGATATTAAGCACATTCTATTACCATTAATACCTTGGTGTTTGCTATTACCTCAGTTTATTAATCTGTATAAAACTTCCTTATCCACTTTGTATTTGTATCTGCCCTAAGGATTGCAGTATTCTCCTTATGTATTTCTTCTAACATAGGTATATTTTCGTAATTTCGATCTCTCTTCTTTTTTCTTTTCTTCTGTTGGAGCGTGGATATTTACAAATTTTCATCATTCTGTCTTTTGCCATAATTCTTAGCTTGCATCATATTCTGTCCGATTTTGGGTCGAATTGCTTTATTCACTCTTCAAAAGCCTAACTCAGAATCCTAGTGTAACGGAATGTAATTGTAAAATTTTGTTAAAAATTTCCTAGAAAATTTGATAAGGGGAAGCGGCCGCGATAATGAATTAAACGGCAGACAAGCGCTCCTGAAATTTCGGCAAACGATAAGTCTTATCTGCTCGATCTTTCTATAACCCGAAACAGGAACTGTAGAAACGCGGTCGCCTTTCCCACAGTTAGTCAAGTTAGTTAGAAGTCAATAAATAAGTTAGTTAATTAAACAGTGTTGTGTTCCGAGTTCAGTTTTGAAATAAAGTGGCTACAATTCAAGGCGTATTAATCATTTGAACCGATAACGCGCAAGAACTGATGTTAGAAGCGAGATTAGTTGTGGATTGTGCTCTATTTCTCGAACAAATCCGTGCCAGGTCCCGCATTTGACTTTATCACGGACATTATAAATTGTTAAATAGTTTATATGGGGCGCGTCAGGAAAAATCTTAAACATTATAGAAAGAGGAGAAGGAGGAAGAACGAAGACGACAAGATGAAGAACGGAGACGACAACAAAAAAAAACAAAAGGAAGAGCAAATATGACTAAATAAAGAACGAAGAGGACGAGAAAAAGAACAAGATGAAGAACGAAGACGACAAGAAAAAAGAACAAGACGAAGAAGGAAGACGCCAAGAAAAACAAGAAGAAGATCGGAAAAGGAATGCAGACAAACAAGAATTGCATAGTCTATTAATAAATATAACTAAAAAAATGGGAATAAACGTTGCCTACATGAGAGAAGAAATGCAAGAAGAGATTGGCAAAGTCAAAGGAGAAATTGCGGGAATGAAAGGAGAGATGGGCAGTCAGGGAAAAACTTGAAAAAATTAATATAAAATTCAATAACAAACTTCTTGATTTGGACAAAATAACACAAACAAAGTTCAGCAACATCGAAAAGGCCATGAAAAAGTTGCTAAGTGTACCCGCTATTTCTTTTTTTTTTTTTAAAAGTGAAACCTCCGACTTATGATAGCAAAACATCCTTGCAGTCCTACAAAAAACAGTTGAAAGCTACTGCTAAGGCCAATAGGTGGACGGAGGAAGAAAAGGCGACCTCATTAGTGGTATCGTTGCGTGAAGAAGCTTTGGAATTACTCCAAACACTATCTGATCACGAACAAGCTAACCATGAAAATCTAGTTGGAGTTTTAGAGCTGAGATTTAGAGACCACCAATTGCAGCAAGTTGTCCATACGCAACTGCTAGTGAGAAGGCGGAAAAGTGGTGCAAAAATTTGAGGCTGACATGAAAAGAGGGGCGTATATCGCCTATCCTTCAGCAACAACCGACTTTCTGGAACTTCACACAGTTAGAATCTTCATAGGAGGAATAAGAGACCCAAAAGTCCAGAGAGTGATACGCTTGTCTCAAACGTTAGAACATTAAGGGGGGCACTGATTAGAGTTTTGGAGGTTAAAGCTACTTACAAGATGCGCCACGCAGGATAAGGAAGGCTGACATCGAAGAGGCTGCGAATGACCCTTATTTCGAAAACATGAGCGCTAACATGAAGGAAATGAACACGAACATGAGTGCTAACACGAAGAAAATTAAGGAAATGAAGGCAAACATAAACCGCTAGCCTAAAGAAAATGGACGCGAGCATCCAAGAATTGGTAGGAGCTTTTAAAGGCAGATCCAACAAAAGCAAAACATGCTACAACTGTTCCCATTCGGGGAACTTCAAAAAGGACTGCAGGTTAGCCCCAAGAAGTCAACAAGCCACACAGCAGGAAAACTAAAATCAACCAGTGGGAAGCGGCACTCACTGGCTGGCGTCAAGCAACGAGCCCCCAAAACCCTTTTTATCAAACAAATAAAAAGGACTCTATAATGCACAGACCAATAGGTTTGAACATTTATTAGATTCGAAGTTTGGAAACCAAATACCGGTTTCGATCTTGTTAGATCTCGTCAGTTTGGTATATCCAACTCGAATGCTAATAAATGTTCCGACAAGTAAGTACTAAAACTTTCACAGGCGTCGAGCGAGTGACTTTTTAGTACTTTTTGCATTCTACTTGCATACGACATTGTTGGCGATGGCCATAGTTTCTCTATGGACAATAGGTGGTAGTACTAAAAAGTCACTCGCTCTTCGCCTGTGAAAGTTTTAGTACTTACTTGTCGGAACATTTATTAGCATTCGAGTTGAATATACCAAACTGACGAGATCTAACAAGATCGAAACCGGTATTTGGTTTCCAAACTTCGAATCTAATAAATGTTCAAACCTATTGGCCTGTGGATTATAGAATCCTTGTCTTCTGGGAACTCTCCTAGAGAGCAACCGCTTCGCTAGGTGGCAGTGTTTCAACTGTTGGTAGTTCAGCTACCTATGATTCACTATACACGCCTGGAGGGCTGCATGAATTTGTAGTCTAGGTTGCATTCTACTTGCATACGACATTGTTGGCGATGGCCATAGTTTCTCTATGGACCAATAGGTGGTAGTACTAAAAAGTCACTCGCTCGACGCCTGTGAAAGTTTTAGTACTTACTTGTCGGAACATTTATTAGCATTCGAGTTGGATATACCAAACTGACGAGATCTAACAAGATCGAAACCGGTATTTGGTTTCCAAACTTCGAATCTAATAAATGTTCAAACCTATTGGTCTGTGCATTATAGAATCCTTGTCTTCTGGGAACTCTCCTAGAGAGCAACCGCTTCGCTAGGTGGCAGTGTTTCAACTGTTGGTAGTTCAGCTACCTATGATTCACTATACACGCCTGGAGGGCTGCATGAATTTGTAGTCTAGGTTGCATTCTACTTGCAAATAAAAAGGACCATGAAAAGTTTGGCAGTGGAAGCCAGCGTAGATGAAAGTAATGTACAGGGTGAGCAAAACTCGAAGTCTCGGTGCTGTTATAAAAAAAAAGGGAAAACGATATAAAACATCTGAAAATAGATTCTTACATTGGATTGAGTAAGATCTATTTTAAAGTTAATTTGCATATTTTTCCACACTTGGAAACCAAAATAATGACGTCAATACATTTTTTTCTTCAGATACATACCTACATTTTTCACATTTAAAAAGAGCTAATTTAAAAAAAAAAAATTTTAACAACAAAATTTGACATCTTTTTTCGTTAAAAAGTTATAAGCAAATTTATTGTAAAAAAGTATTATTAGAAATTCGCAATTGGTACGATTCGGAAACAAATCTATTAAATATTTTTAGGTTTAAAATAACAGTTTTGGGGTATCTCAGAAAGTATTTACCTGCTCTTCTAGGGTTCTTTTAAAATTTCCCATAAATAATACAGGGTCCTTCAGGAAGAATGGGCCAACGCAAAACTGGAGATACTAGACACCAAAACATTACGATTGAGCTCAACATGTCTTATAATAATACGACTGGTTCAAGAGATACAGGCCGTTCAAAGTTTAGATTTTATTCTGAAATTTCTCAATAATTGGGAAAGTTTTGGTGCCATAAATTTAATATTTTAGCTTTAGACGACTTAAACTTACTTTAACTTTACTTTAACTTTACTTTAGTTTTAGACAACTTAAACAAAGTACCTTTTCTTTGTAGAATTGATTGTTCGTTTATACTGTCAACTTGTTTTAAGTCTAACTCAACAGATAAAAAAAAATGTTTCAGTTTACGAAAATGATTATGTGAAACTAGCGTCCTCTAGGGGCGACGTCAATAAAAATTCAAAATTTGTAATTCTCCCACCGAAAAGCATAAAATTCCCAAAAATTAAATTTATAGCATTAAAACTTTCTCAATTATTAAAAAAATTTAGAATGAAATATAATCTTTGAACGCCTTGTATCTCTTAAATTAGCTAGATTAATATAAGGCATGATGGTTTCAGTCGTAATATTTTGATAAGAAAGTGATGAATAAAATATCGCCAGTTTAGTATTTGCCCATTCTTTCTTACTTACCCTGTATACGTGAACATTTTTCCAAATCAAATGGCAACATAAAATGTTTCTCCTTCATTAATTTAGTTATCGACAGATGCTACTATACTTTTATTATTAATTTATTGCATTTGCAGGAGCTATTTGTCTAAATCCTAGCAATTACGAATTTTTGATAATATTCATTTTTTACAATAAAATTGCTCATAACTTTTAAACCAAAAAAGACATCATTTTTTTCATTTACAACATTTGACAAGAAAAATTAAGTCTTTTTAAAAATGTAAAAATACAGGTATGTTTCTCAATAAAAAGTTTAATGACGTCATTACTTTGGTTTGCAACTGGAAAAATATGCAAATTTGACTTTAAATGGCCCTTATTAAATCCAATTCAAGAACCCTGTTTCCGATCTCCAAAATCGTTTTTCTTTTTCTTATAATAGAGCGGAGACTTCGAGTTTCGCTCACCCTGTACAGGCAACAGTGGACACAGGAGCCATGGTTACTTTAGCACACAGGAATATTCTACATTTACAACCGAAAGTAGTCTCGCAAAGAATGGTCCTCAGAACAGTTAAGGGAGATATCACGCCAATTATAGGAGAGGCAGACGTCATGATTGGTCTGGTAAAACTGCGGATTTTGCATTGGGTGTTGGTGATTGATATTGAAGACGAGCTGATTCTGGAAATGGACGTAATCAGGCAACATGGCTTTACTTTCGATCCAGCGCAAAACATTTTAAGGATAGGAAATAAAGAACTTATCCTAACAACACCAAAGGTCACCCAAAGGAGGTAAGACTGTTTGCCTGTGAAACAGCTATGGTGCAGCAAAGCAATAAGAAGACGATTATGGCTGTGATAAAAAGAGATTTGGGCTGCTGCGTTGGATTAGTGGAACCTACTTATGACATTTCCAAGAATTTATTGATGGCGAGATCCGTGGTTAGAACATCTCAGAAAGTACCTGTGAGAGTTGCCAACATATTTTCAACAGCACGCTCAATAAAGAAGGATAGTACTCTGACAGTCTGTACGGTAGCCTCAATAAGCTCATTGGGTGAAAATTGGGCGCCAGTGTAGGAAACAAAGATTGGCCAAGTCAAGTTGGATGTGACCTTGAAATACCCGTCCAAGAAAGAAGTAGTTCTGGCTAGATCATTTCTACAGAATAATTACGGCGCTTTTACCGATGGAGACCAAAATATAGAAAAGACGGACGTAGTTCGACACAAAATCAACTCGGCGATGCAACATTTATTCGTTAACCTCCAATAAGATTACCTGTAGCCAAGCAAGATGAAGTCGCAGGACTGGTTAAGAAAATGATGAAGGATGGCGTCATCGAGGAGTTCAATAGTCCATGGTTTTCCCCTGTAGTCTTGGTTATAAAGAAGGACGGGATAACAAGATTCTGTGTCGATTACCGGAAATTAAACGACGTCATTAAAAAGAACAGCAACCCCTTGCCAAGGATTGATGACACCCTAACAACCTTGTCTGGGTCCAGCTGGTTTTCAACTTTGGACTTGAAAAGTGAATATTAGCAAGTGAGCATAGACTTTGATTACTAAGAAAAGGCGGCCTTTTTATTTGGGGATAAATTATATCAGTTTACGGTTATGCCTTTTGGACTATGCACCGGCTACGTTCAAACGTCTAATGGAACTGGTACTTCGAGGACTCACTTGGCAAACTTGCTTGGTCTACTTATAAGACGTCACGGTAATCATCAAGAGCTTTAAAGAACATCTGGAAAATCTTTAAGAAGTTTTCGACAGGTTAAAGCAAGCCTATTTAAAGCTGAATCCTAAGAAGTGTGATACCGGAACAGGAATAATTCAAGTTTCTCGCTCATACTCTCACTCTGACGCCGCTAGATGGATCCAAGCACTAGGCATTGACCAATACATTTCCATCCCCGACGATTCACGATCGTCCCCGACCAACGGAAAACACCACGAGGAGGGTTGGTAATTAACCACCCTTGCTTGACTCGCTCTCTCCGAGTTGGAACTCCGAACAAGGAACACCTACCCGAAAATTCCGAACACGTGCCTAGTGCTTCGACCGATAATTTGCTTTAAGATTTGCTGTAAATCTGCGCATTTCTTTTCATCCATTTGTCCGAATGTTATATTTGTATCATGCTGCATTGTCCAATTGTTGTAAATTGTTTATTTTCGTCCTGTAGACCTAACGACCACCTGCTTATTAAAACGAGCAAGTTCTAGGTGAAATTTGAATTTTATTCGAGTTTCGGCCGAAGAATTAATTCTTATTCTCTTGTCGAGTAATATTTTATATTTCGTCGATTGTAATCGCCCCTGGAAGATTTCCTAACCGCGTGCAAACGCCTTAATAGCTAATTCGAGAGTCGGCGACTTGACGCCCCTTTTATTTCATTTTTCTGTTTAGTTGCACGTGTGGAAACCCGTTAGACGCCATTTTCTAGTATTTACCAGTGACGTGTCTTTTAGTGCTCTCTTCCGTGGTTGACACGCAGTGCACCAACTGTCGGTTGACACCATATATGTAATACTTCTATATGGCGTGTTGTGTATAATCGCCACTAGAAAATGCGTTGTCAAAAAGGTGAGATGAAAGTATATGTCGTACTCTTTGAAGTACAAGCATTCATTCAATTATATAAACAGATGACAAGATGGGCGGGAACACTAATAAATGAATGACAACAAAGATAACTGACGAGAAGCGGAATTGGTTAATAAATTCTGTCCTCCATAAAGACAAACATATATATCCATCGCGTCTTTTGAACACAATCGAAGGTACAAAACACGCCATATAGAAGTATTACATATATGGTTGACACGTAGTGCGCTATCTGTGGCTGACACGCAGTGCTACCATCTATTGGTTGACACGCAGTACACTACTTGAGATTTCTCTGGCGCGTTCATAGATACAATTCCATCTGTCACTTGTCCTAACTATGATACCAACACTCCGTTAGTGACATTTGCAATTTTCCTGTTGGACAGTGTTGCCAATAAGCATTTCTAATTATGGTGTATGTGTGGAGCGAATTTTAGCTGTGGTTATCTTTGTATACGCGTTTGTTCCTTTCCTTATCTTCCATTCACTCACCACGCTTTATTTACGCGTTTTAATTTATTTTATTTTTAATAATTTATAAAGTGCTCTTTGTTCCAAAGTATCAACCGTAGAAGTAGAAACAAATATCAGCAAAACTTGAGCAATCCATGACTGGCATAGACCTAAAGATAAACATGAACTAAGGACTTTCCTGGGGTTATGCACCTTTTACAAAAAATTTTTGAAAATTTTTGCCAACATTGCTTTGCCGTTACACCGACTAATGAAACGAAGAACGCCGTATGTCTGGAGTTCCGATTGAGATAACGCTCTCCAAAAACTGATGTCCGCTTTGTGCATAAACCCTACCTAGGCTTATCCTTAGCAGAATGGGAGGTTCATGTTAGACACTGATGCCCGCAAAGTCGGCATTGGGGCTGTGCTATTTCAAGTTCAAGAAGGTAAAGAAAGAGTCATCAAATTTTACAGCGAGATTCTGACGAAGCCGAATAGGAACTATTGCATCACAAGGAAGAAACTTCTCGCGATATTGAAGGCCGTGGAACACTTTCAGAAGTATTTGTATGGGCAAGGATTCCTTATCAGGACAGATCATTCGGCACTTTATTGCTTACTCCGAATAAAGAACGCAGAGGTTGGAAAGGCTCCAACAGTATCACTTTAAGGTGCATCATCGACCGGGACGACAGCATAACAACGTTGACGCTTTGCCCAGAAGACCTTGTGGGGATTGCAAACACTGCAGACGAGTTAAGGACCATGAGGGCATAGTGCATATAAAGGTCATGTTTGTCCAGCCAGAAGATGGATGGACTGTGGAAGGTCTTCGAAAGCTACAGAAGAGCGACGTTAATATCGGTCTCATATTGGAATGGAGAAAAGCTGGAGATATACCCAAATAGCAAAAAGTTAGCGACAGAAGTCCAGCTCTTAAGAATTTGTGGGCCCAATGAAAATATCTTCAGGGAGAGGACGGGTTGCTAAGGAGGGCATGGTAAAGCGCGGATGAACAGCGAACTTGCAATTAGTGATGCCTCAGAGGAAGATTCCACAGGTTTTGTAAAAGGTGCACAATGGGACACCTAGATAAACAAGACCCTAAAAAAGATTCGAAAACGGTTCTATTGGGTTAGCTGCAGGAAGAGCGTCGAGCGGTGGTGTCGGAAATGTGCCACCTGTGCTGCATCCAACGGACCTCGTGCAAGTACTGAAGGAGCCCTAAAGCAGTATAATTGGAAAATCCATTTAAAAGTATCGCAATCGATGTGGCGAAACCATTTCCAGCATCAGACAATGGGAACCAGTACATCCTGGTAGCCTTGGACTATTTCACTAAATGGCTTTAAGCTTACGCCATACCGAACCAGGAAGCTATAACAGTCGCAAAGGTTCTTGTGGACAATTTCATCTGTCGATTTGGTGTTCTCTTGGAACTGAATTCGGTCCAAGTCCACACACAGTCTGATGGAATCGTGAAAAGATTTAACAGGACCTTGCAGGAACATCTTCCGAAGGTCATTTTCGAGCATCAGACAGACTGGGACTACCACTGTTTCCAATGGCCTATGGCGTGGCAACTTATGAAACTACGGGTCAGATTCCGGCAAAAGTGATCTTGGAAAGGTAACTGCGGCTTCCGTATGACTTGATGTTCGGATCACCAAGGGAGGCCCGCAGGGAAACGATGGGTTTGGTAGACGGCTTGAGAGAAGCGATATTGGAGGCACATGCCCTGGTGCGCACAGAGATCAATTTAGCGATGGACCAAATAAAAACAAGACATGACGTAAACGCCAAACATAGAGGTTTCAGTGAGGGCCAATTGGAATGGCTCTACAGCCCTCAGCGGAGGAAAGGAGTTTCGCCGAAGTTTACGGCATCTTGAGAAGGGCCGTACAAAGTGCTAAAGAGAATCAACGACTTGGTAAACAGTATCCAGCGTAGCCCTAGGACCAAGATGAAAGTGGTACACCCCAACAAACTGTGCCAATATAGTGGCGAATTGACTGATTGGAACTGATTGGGACGATCAGTTTTAAGAGAGAGGCAGTGTAACGAAATGTAGTTGTCAAATTTAATAAGGAATTTTCTAGAAAATTTAATAAGGCAAAGCGGCCGCGGTAATAAATCAAACGGCAGATAAGCGCTCCAGAAATTTTGGCAAACGATAAATTTTATCTGCTCGATCTTTTTAGAACCCGAAACAGGAACTATATAAACCTGGTCGCCTTTCCCTTAGTTAGTCAAATTAGTTAGAAGTCAGTGAATAAGTTAGTTAATTAAACAGTGTAGTGTTCCGAGTTCTGTTTTGAAATAAAGTGGTTACAATTCACGGCGTGTTAATCATTCTAACCGATAAGGCGGGACACTATTTCATTATTTCCAAGGTCAGTTCAATTTTGAAAAATACGTATTTTTTTATTTTTTCTGTATCGTCTTTCTAGATGTGCTCATGCCACTATGTGTATGTTATATTTATTTATTTAATTGCTAAATTACTTATTTCACCCTGACTTCACTATACTTATATTTAAGTCTGTTTCCGACTCTTCTTGTTTTTCCTGCTTCTCTACATATTTACTTGTTCATTTTCTCAATCTAATTTTAATTTTATTTTTTCTGGACCGTTTACAACTATTTAAATAACAATGCTTGTGTTCATTGCAGTCCGCTGTTATGCCCATCATTCTGGCTTAGATTTTATTTCCTCTTTCCATCCATTTCTATACCTTCAGTCCCTCTAAGCTTTCTTTCTCACACGGTTTTTTTGGGTAACCATTTATTAGTAGTTTGTTAAATAGGACCTTTGTCGTTTTTTTGTTAACACTTTTATTCTTAGCAATTTATCGGATTTCGATTAAGTACAATCCACTCGCAAAGGATATACTTATTAGGCCCTTAACGCACTTTTACTACTGTGAGTAGAATGCGAAAATAAAGGTAGATGACAAATGTATATTTCTTTTCTCTTTCGACATGTCATTTATCTATAGCCTGATTAGATGTATCAAAAAAAATGTTTTTTCGCATTTTGATTAATAACATGCTATTTTACAAACATAAAATCCTTAAGTAAAGTGGCATTTAACCGCATAGATATGTCACTTTACTACATAGCAGCGGTCACTGTCAATTAAGTAAAGTTGTACATAAAATAAGCTCGAAGAGGCTTCTAAAGCGACATTTAAAATGTCTTGATAATAATTTTTTAGATTATTTTCAATAGCCAGGCTCATTTAAATAATTATTAATGTACAATTTAAATAAAATTCATGTTAGCTATTTCTATAATAGAGACTTTTAATCGTTACTGTGTGAAATTCTTCAATATTCGTAAGTGTTAAAACTATTAAAAATAAATACAACAAGAGATATTAAAAATTTCACGATGTTTCTCTAAATGTTTGCTATGACCAGACCTGGTTTGGCCTTTCAGCATTGTTGGTGGTCACGCCTGTAGTTTGTTTAGCCGTTGTTACGCTAACAATCTTCTATGAATATTTCTTCTAATACAAATTCTCATTCAGAACTTTTATTTGAGGTGTGTTCAAAAAATCTAGCTGTTCATTCATAGGTTTAAATTGTCTTGAATATAAATATTTGTGAATTTCTATGGCTTCCAAAAAATTAGGTTTATTTCAAATATGTACCTAATTCTACTGTGTTCGCGGTTGTAAGTTTATGTTGAGTTTTTAAAAAATGCTTTACAAAATTTAATCTTTTGGGATGTTTATTTTTATTTTCACTGTGCCTATCATGTGAACATTACGTGACGTTTGACCTATGTAGGCAACATTACATTCAAATCGATTCAATTTATAAATATCAGAATTTTACTGCAATAACTAAGCATCTATTAATATTAATTTTACAACGCATGTGATCATTTGTGTACAACTTTGTTGAAATTCTGCCTAGGCCCATATTATATTCCCTGCATCACATTTTCGTAAATCTAGTTTTCATTTAGGGGAGATAGATCTGAATTTGTATCCCCAAAACAAAGAGCATTCAGGTATAGAATGCCTATAACTAAGCTTTACTTTTATAATGAACGCCTAAACTTCAATATCAAATTATATTTGAGAAACCTATTGCTTTCCACACAACACAACGCACCATTCGATAATGTTATTTACATAAGGAGTTTTGGAAGTAAATCTCATCTTCAAATTGCGTAATATAACTATAACTATAACTATAATAAAACTTTAACAGGTCGAAAATTCCAAAATTTAGCATAAATCTCTACGTCAGTGTTCCTTTTCAGTAAAATTGGATGAACTGAATAATTATGTACAAAGTGTTTCTTTTATTGCCTAATATTTTGTTGAATTCAAGGGAGTAATAGTATATTAGCAGAATTACCGTTTACAATAAAATGATATTTGGCATATTGCTAAATTATGGTAAGATAATGATTCAGTTAAATTTTTGAAGAGTTACAAAAAACAATTAAAAATTATTATTTTAAATTTCAGGCTTTTAACATTGAACCTTACGAGAAAAGGGAGAAAACAATAGAAAATAATATATAAAACATTTTAGATACTTAAAATTACAGCTTTGAGACGTGTGACAGAAATAATTGCCAAATAAATTTAAAAATAGTAAATTCTACAACAAGTTAAGGTATGGCGCACATTCTACACGAGCGAGAAGTTTGTAGCCCGAGTCGCAGGCGAGGGTTACGGTTTGGTGAGTGTGGAATATGCCATTCCAGACGTGTTGTAGACTATACTTTCTCTAACAAGGTTATGAAAAAAACAGTAAATGTTCATAAAAATCTTCAAAATACATTACAATTTTAAAACGCGAGGCTTTAATTGCTACATGTAACCATCGCAACAAAAACAAATTACATGATATTTCGCCCTAAGATGAACCTAAACGGCTTCTTATTCGTCGAAAGCCGTACTAGAATAATAATATTCTAAACAGTAGGTTAAATTACGAGTATTCTGAATGAGTGCTGAAATGACATTTGTTCCATTACAATTTTTAGTAATAGAGTGTCCAGTTTTTATAATAGTGTTAGAGAAAATTATTTTTTATCGTAATTTTCTCGTAATTTGTTAGATGTAGCAACGTCCTTTTTATGAAAATAATTAGACGACCATTGACGACTCTCCATTGAATGAATCACCATTGTTTACTTCCGTTTTAAGGTTATGTGGCAAACTTTTCAGAATTGCAAGTTAATTAAGTTGCCAATTCAGTCTACTGTAGCTTGTTCTTAAGAGTTTTTTTTTAAGTACTGTGATGAGCAGCCGTTTGTGACCGTAACCAGTGAGTGTATATAGTTTTTCAAAATTGTCGAATTTTGTTCATCTTTAAAAATTTTCGAAGAATAATTTACCTTTGATTTTTAGACCCAATTTGTCTACGTTGTGTTTAAAATTATTTTACTCCAAAAAGTTGTAAGCCCAGTTCGTAGAGTCGACAGGGAAGTGTTATCAAATTCAAACAATAATTGACCTCAACGTTTTATTACAATAGCTCAACAAATAAATCAACAAAATTTCAAGTTTGTGATTTTCAAGTGTTCTTGAACATAATACAACAAAATAAAGTGAACCTGTTTGTTTCAACTTGTTTAAATTTTGCTGGACACAGATCTGAGAGAAATATTTCTTTAGAAAATTAAGACAATTCATTAAGCACAAGTAATCTGACATTCTTTGTTTAACTCTTTCGCTCATATATGGTATATCGATTATTAATTTCCCAAAGTTTATCTTAACCCTAATAAGTGCAATGCTTTCCCCAGCTGAGCCATTTAGTTTGAACTCAAAGGTTTTCAAACCAAATGCAGCTAACTTTGTACCTGATTATCGGTGGGTGTTCGCTCATTAGTTTGTACACAGAGGTTCTCAAACTATTTTCAGGTGTCTGTTTCTTATTTCCCAATTCTTGTGTTTTTTTGTCGCTTCTGAATTCAAGCATACTTCACATAGCATACAGTTTCCTGTTAAAGCTTTGAGCTAACAATATCCAAAGGATAATGATACAAGAAAATGGAGCTCAAGCTTGGAAATGAAGTTGTGATTTATCGTAATAAATCAAATTTATAAATGTTGATTCAATCTTACAGATCTCTCATTCTCCCACTCTTCCTTTCTTTCCTTTGTTAACTTGTTTCTTTGTTTGTTTTTTTTTTATACCAAACTCAATCACTCGAACTTAAACCAGTGTCATAAAATAGACTAGAAATATTGTTTCGATTTTGTAGAAACTTTCGGAGCAGAATTTTCCCTTCAAACACTACATCTACTTCTACGGCTACTGTCCTAATAGAAGGGGCGTTTTCTGGCTTAGAAAGTGGCTAAGCTTGACTTAGCACAAAAACATTAAAATTAAAATTAGAAACTGGCAAGAAGTTCTCATTTCCTTCGTCAAAACATCTCCCTAACGAGAGCTGATGCTGATACTGCTCGTTCACCTACGTTAGTACTCCCCATTTGTCAATAGATCTATAAGGCTCTCTTTGGGCCAGGTTGTCTTGTCCTATATTTTTGAGATTCAAGCAACCTACGAAGAAAAATCTGCGAATGAGGTAGCACTAGGTGAATACACCAAAACAAGAACTAGGTAAGAGCTCATTGTGGCTTATGCTTCTAGGATGTTAAGGTGTACAATGCCCACGTTTCTAGAACTTGCAGAACACCATCAGTAAAACCCAAATATATGTGCCTGCTGCCAGTTGCCAGACCTTTGTGGTGATGGGTATAAATTATTTTGGAACCCCTGGAAACTCAGCTTCCAACAGCAGAACACTAACATCGACCTTCAGGAAATGAAAATGTTTGTATGAAGCGAATGCGCTATATTTCCTTTTCGTTTTCTTGTCTTTGTATTTTTATTTTGTTTTATTTTTGTTTCCTTTTTTTTGAAACTGAGACTGGTAGTTGCACCAGTCAGCGGTAGGGTTCTTGGCCCTTTAATAATTTTCTAACAACAACTTTCTTATTCATTCAGTTTGTTGTGGAAATTTTTAAATCCCTTTCTCTTTTTTTTTTGTGTGCGCCCCCCAATCCCATATTACTCAAAGTTAGGAACAAGTATTTTCTTAAATTTTAGGAAAAGTTAATTAAATCATATAAGAGCGAAAAACCATCAAACAAAATCAGTAGACAATTTAAATTTACTTGCCTATTTTTTTTCCGTAGCAAACATCACACAAATGGCACAAGAACTTCACGTTGAAAAGAAATTGTTTTTTTTTGTGTCCATTCACGTTAATTAGCACAAACAAAAGCAGTTTTTTTTAAACTCCCGTATTTCGTACTCGTTTTTATAAGTCCGTAAGTTGACCATAATTTCTAAACTAATTTCATCGAAGTTCAGTATTTGACTTCTCTGTAAATTTCTTTACGGCGTTTTATCTTTTTATTAACCTACCCTTAATTCCTGGGGACCGAAAGATATCCTCTGCATCTCTCTAGAGGGCATGAGGATGCAGAATTTCTACTAATTTAAATACTTCTAATCCAAATTAACCCTTTAATAAATTTTGAAAAGGATTCTTAAAGTGCATATCAAACTGCAAACCCATTTTGAATGATGCCATCCCCTTATCTTACAAGTTTTACTTCGATAATTGAAATTTAAATAACTTACAATTGTACGCGTTTATAAGGGCGTTTTTTGAACGTAAAATTCCTCCACTCTATCATCACATGGTCTTGCCGAGAGATTTGCTACGGTCTCCGTTATTGACACTTACCCTTATTTATTACTCTACTTTTCAAGCGGTCCTTTAAAACTAACATGTTATTTTACTCAGTTTAGGTATCTGTGCTTGAAACAAACCAGGCCTAACAAAAAACCCTTATCTAATTTGTGAACGCTAAGAAATCTGTTTCTCACGCAAAACGCTGTTACAAAAAATTTTAATGATACAGTATTTGTAGATTTAATATTTCCAAGAAATATTGAATAAAATTCAATTGAATAAAACAACCGAGGAAATAGAACAGTTTAGTAGAACTCGACTCACCACAGTACCTCTTTTACTTTTCGAATATAATGATTCTCTATTGTGGCAAAATTATTTTCACGGTGACATTGTTAGGTCATAGAAATTCCTTTGTGTTTTATTTCATCGCGACGTTGCCTGATCTAACTACTACGTTAATCAAACTAGACAATGTATACCTTTGATGTGGTTTTGACTCTTGCAGTATCGTCAGTACTACCTCAACAACAAGTTTAGAAAAAACAATACAGCTTTTTTTACAGCTTTTCAGTATGAGTGAGCCCAGCGTGCAGCGATCGAGTAACTTAAAGCTATACGAGTTTAGTATAAGTGCTTTTCTCACGACTTTCTTTAAACTATTTTATTCGCATTTTGTTATAATTATAAATATTAATTAGAGATACGGAAGCATTACAGAATTAAAAATTTAAAAAAATGTAGATATCTGTCTGTTACTTCCGTAAAGCTACGGTTTTCTACAAAGTGTTAAAGAACGGCGTTTTATACCATGAAGCTGTAAAGGAAAGTAAGCTGGGCCACCTTCTTGGTGAACATTGTTGTAAAGTAAGAAAAACGTTGCACTAGAGTACGTCGGCGGAGATCAGGGCTATAAAGTTGTCATGATTTGAGCTGAATTGTTCTAATTTTCTACAATTTTTTTAGTAGCTACAAATTATATTTATTTGTTGTTTTCCTTTTAGTCGACAAAGAAATTTTGGGACACGTCGCACTTCACTTTTAGTTGAGAAAAATTATTTTTGGAGAACGCATTTTTTTATTTTAGTTTTTGGTAATATTTAAAGATTAGCCGTAGCTGAATAGCAGAAATCTGTCACATTAGCTTGTAAGGTGTGTTGTTTTGCAAGATAAGATCTCTCTCTCTCTCTCTCTCTAAATTTGATAATTTCTAAGGGTGCGTTTAGATTAGACTCTTTATTCCGTATATTTCTCTGTGACATAGTAATATAATCTGGTGTAAACAATTCCTGAGAGAAGCTATCTGAGGCTAATCACACAGCTGAGATAAATTACGCGACACAAATTTCAACCAATGTCTGACATACATCTCAGAAGTTGTAGTCTCTACTTTCTCTCGAGGTATTTCATGCGATTAACAATTGTAAATCACTTATAATATTAAGATACTATTCTATATAAGTAATTTCAAAATTTAATTATACAGAACCTATTAAATATTTGCAAATCCTTGGTTACAGAAGTGAATATCCAGAAATACCAATTAAACTTAATCACATTTTCTTTATTTAAAGTAGCAGAGATACTTTATGTTGACACTTTATGTCAGCAATTTTATTCAGCTTTATTTGTGTTATAGTGCAAACGGGCAAGGAAATTTAGTCCCAGAATCCTAAAATTTCTATCATGAAGTAACTCTCTAATCTAAACACACCCTAAGATTCAAAAGGAATTTGTTTATTGCAATCAAAATCCTCTCAGGCAAAAAGACTATTATTATAACGTAGTTGTTTTAAACATTGTTTGCATTGCATTGAAATTCCTGGAAAGGATTCCGAGGTATTAAAAAAATTTAAAAAAATATCTTTAAAATGTAATTTTACAATAAACATGAATTAATATTAAAAATAAAAATGTCAATTTATAAATTGACAGTAGTATACCTTATTTAATTTTGCATTTGGAAGTTTTTTTGCGATTGGTAGTTAAAACAGTTAAATACGTTCTTAGATTTATCCTTCTTTAGTTTTAAGATTATGTTTGTTAAATATCACAATTGTTTCCAAAAATATGAAAAATTTTATCATATTTAAGGACAAGTGTCGTTTGGTATTTTCAAACATTTAATTCTTCAATAAAAATTGAAGTCTGGTTTTTATAAATTAATATGCTCTAACATTAAGTGCAATGCTGTCTACATAGGCCAAATATCATGCAATTTTCAAGTTATTTTGCTGCCTTGAGAAATAAGGATCAAGTTTTGCAAAACATTTATAGATACGCAATATATATAAACATGCATGTGCGAACATGTGAAATTTTCACACATTCGAAATACTGACAAAATACTTATAACCCAGTCAATTGTGCTGAAAAGGGAGTCTCCCTTGCAAGAGGTCGGGTAATGCTGATTTTTCTTTCATGTTTAGGGTCAGGTAAAGGTAAAAAAAAACTAAGGTTATGACATTAGAAGGCCTGTGCTTAATCCGCAATTCTCAAAAAAAGATTAGCATTTTTTCTATTTTTTATTTTTTTGGAAATTACATTTTTTTAAGCGACGTAGCCTAATAATAGCTATTATCATTTATAAAGAGCACAAAATGGTCTGCAATTCTTTATATAAAGTTTTCTTTTCTAAACTTCGACGGTTTAGAACCTATATCGCATCTACAGGGTCCGCCATTAGTGCGTGGATGGAAGATAGCTCTTAAGCCTGAGAAGATATCAAAATGAAATTTTGTCCAATGGTGTACATTTATAGGGAGCACATTTAAAAATTACTAGCTGGTACTATAAATATTTAAATAAATTGTTAGCATTCGTAAATAATAATCGAAACTGGGCAGATATTTCACTGGGTGCCCAAAAAATTGACAATTAAAAATCCTTATTTTATAGAATCGTTAACATAAAAATTTTCCGAAGTCTGAAGAGATATTAAAGTGAAATTTTTTCCAGTTACGCACAGGGGGCACATTTGAAAATTATATTTATTTTATGACACTGATTATGTACAGAGTCTTGACATAAATTGGTTTCTTTAAATAAAACAACAATAAAAATGCAGCAAAATAATATCGGGTTTATGGGGGTTTTGATAAGTTATTCTTCTAGTAGAGGCTCCTAAATCCGAAAACAGGACTCCGATGCAGCCATTTGTAAAAACTCTGTATGATGTAGTATTAACCAGTCTGCGACATAAGCAATTACTGATAGTCTTAAGTTTTCATAAACCATAAGAATGTTGTCGTGTATTCTTCAGTTATACAGAGTGATTCAGGTTTGCAAATCTAATAATTACTAAAAATTTTTAAATAAAAAGTTCATTTGCATGAAAACTATCAAATGTAACACACATATTGTAGTATTGTTAAAAAGCTAATTTTATCTTCTTTTCATATTGGGTAATAAAAATAGGGCATTCCATTTAAAATGTTCTAGTAATTGTTGGATTTGCAAACCTCGCTCACTCTGTATATGTCAAAAATATAAGACAACATATTTATGGTTTAAAGAAACAAAAAGACTATCAATGATTGTTTTTGTTGCAAATTGGTGAATACTACATCATACCAAGTCTTTTTAAATAACTGCATCAGAGTCCTGCCTCCGGACTTATGATGCTCTATTAGGAAAACGACCCATCACAACTCCCATAAACCCTATATGATTTTTCTGCATTTTTATAGGGTAAAAATGTTAAAATATACAGGATGTTCTATTTAAGACTAGTAAGTATATATCAACACTGTATATCATTGGTACAAGAAAATAAAAATAATTTTAAAATGTGCTTCAATAGACTTACGGCACTGGGCAAAATTTCATTTTGATGTCTTTTCAGGTTTAGGAGCTATTCTCCGTCCACGTACTAATGGCGGACCCTGTATATGCGATCTAGCTACAAATAAATGTTCTCCAGCCTCAATTATTTTTGGAAGGGCTTAGGTCAGCCTGTGTAAAAACTGCAACATTTTTAACTTCAGGCGCCTCTTAAGCATAGCGCAAAATTTATTTTTTCCAGGCACATACAGTGGGTCCCAAGGTAGAGAACTGGGGAAGGATTTATAAGAATAACCTAAGTAATGCTTCGCCTAAAGGTATACACAAAAAAATTACAAATAATACCCTGAAACTTCTTTACTGTTTGAAAAAAAAAACGGATGACTGTGATAGGAATTGAGAACAATCATCTTGGTAATCATACCTTTCAAAACAAATGTTATTGTTGATTGGTCAATAATAAGAAATTAATTTACGTTTGAATAAAAATAAATTTTATTGCAATATCTCAAATCTTTCTTGGTGGTGTTTCCTCAAGTAACCAAAATTTTTCTACAGATTGAATCACCTAGCGGTCTGTATAAAAAACTATGGAATAGCTATAGCTGTCATGCGAGCAGATTAGACCCAGGGTGCAATAATGCACACGTTTTAAGGGCTGCGTTATTGCAGTCTGGTTCTACTTTGTTTGCAAAAATTTGTGAAAATAAATTAAAAGTTGAAATTTAAGCTTCTTTTGTAGTTCTAAACTATATTTTTAAATCTTTCCAATACTATTAAAAATAATAGCAGCATACTCCAGGTCATTTTTTACAATTTCCAAATAATTTAACATCTTGTATAATAGAAAAAAATTATATCATTTTTGTTGATTTAACTTAAAATATGACAATCCCCAAATAAAAAAGAAACCCCTCTTCAGCATCCTATCTTGGGACACACTGTATATAGTGACATCATTGTCTTTTAGCATTCCTGGTACTTACACAGCATTTGTGGAGTTTCCATCAAACATTATTAAAATATTGTCTCCTCACGTAAGTACTGATTATCTCAGTCGTAGAATTATTTCACTTCTAGATCACTTTGTGCAGAAGAAGTCATCGGTTGAGTACCACAAGTTTCCAAATTTGGTGCCTTCAAATGCTTAACACTGTTTAGAGATGTGAAAGCAGCGTAAAATCTTAATTTTTTTCCGGAAAAAATGAAATGAGTTGTTTCCTTGTTTAGTAGAATTTCAATAAAAGAACTGTTTTTAAAGTTCTGTAACTTAGATTAAATTAAGTTTTGAGAGAAATTTTATATATCAAAATGTAGATCATTTCATGCTCTTTATAAGTGATTGTTGCGTTACGTCGCCTAGAAAAAAAATATTCTCGAAAAACTGAAAAAAGTACATTTTAATTTTTTTGAGGATTGCGGTTTAAACCCAAAGTTTTCAATATCCAAAACTTGTTTTTTTTACCTCTAGATTATTCCAAACAACATGAAAAAAAAAACATTACCCGACCTTTTGCAAGGTAAGATGAATAATTTGACTGCACTATTAATCTTTTGTGAGCTAAATAAATTCATAAAAATATTTAATCTTTATAGTCGTGACAATTTACACCAATGAATGAACCCTTCTGAGCACACCTTTAATAACGTTGGATGGAAGCTTGGGTTAGACGAAATAATCGTATAGGAGCCTGAGATCCATAGAAATTGTTAGCATAAGACTAGTCGAATAAACCACTGATATAATCCGCCAACGGTTTTTAAAAATGAGACCTGGTTAGATAATGTCCCCTTAATGAAATACCGTGGACTTTTTAAATGAGTATTGAAGTATTCCACAAAATCAGCTTTACAAATATCAATTACTGTGTAACATGCTCTATAACATGAGTAAACGTAAAAGCGTATCACAACAATCTTTATGTTAATTTACTAGAAACTCACCTAATATTTCAAGCGTGTGCGTGATCTCCCTGGGCTCCATTGCCCCTATCTGACAGACATAATCACCGGCATCCTGCGGTCTTACGTCTTTCAATTCCAGGCTGTAACCGCTGCCCGACAGCTCTGGTATGCCGTGCAGGTTGGACGATGAGGCTACAGGAGAAGGCAGCAGGCGAACTCGAGGATCCGGGGTTACCTTCACTGGTCCGGCTGTCAGGACGGCGATGCCTCGCTTCCAGGCCAACACATAACTACCTGTCAAAGCGAACTTAGTTTTAGAAATGGGTTACAGAGAGCGGCAAATGGAAACTGCGGTTTTGCTATTTAGGGGACTGCTTGGTGGAATAGTAAATCACTTTTTTAGAGATTTGAACTAACCTCTCTGAGATTTTAGAATAACCTCTTCTTATCAGAAAATCTATTCTATAGGATGGATATCCTTTTTTAAATATAAACACCCTCAAGATATTTCTTCATTTGAGTTTAGATAATATCTCTACATATTTCTAGATATTGATTCAAGATATGAACTTGTCGACAAAGATATATTCCATACAGCAAAATATGCAGTGTAATCGATTTGTTTCTGTGTTACCCTATGGAATCTTTATTCATTATGCACTCTTAACCGAATTTTTTTATTTGTTTATTTATTTTCGTACTATTTCTTTAATTTTAAGCAGTAAACTTTTAATAATTCATAATACTTCTTAAAAATATCTATTTACGTGTACACCACCAAAACAATCACCTCTTAAAATACTCATGTACCCAACTTTCTTGAAAGCTTTTATTTAACAACGATTTTATAACCAAAAATATAAACACATTCTAAAAATTCAAATATCCATAAAAAATAGAATGAATAAATTCAAATGTAATAAATTGTGACAGTTTGTTTATTATTAATAATAGAAAATCTAACTTTAAGAGATGAATTGCAAGTATGCGGTTTAAAGGTTTTTATTTTTATTTTAAGCAATTTCTAATATTTTCTCGGCGGATTAAGGCTTGTATGAAACTAGCCAATCAGTTCCATTCCTGTTAAGTGGCATTTTCTTCGCCAGTTACTTCTTCCAAACGTCTAAATTTTCAGTTAAGTTTCGTTAATTAATGACAATCTTCCATTGATTGCCCCAAACAGCGATTACGTTAGATCTTAGTTTGTCAATCGCTGTTTGTGACTTAACACTCCCTAAAAAAACACTTGATAACTATTGTAAAAATTAACGATAAATATAAATAATAATTAAATTTAACGTTTCGGCAATTCATCTCTCTGTCCGTCCTTAGAAATAAAAACGTTATAGTTCGCGGACCTAAATCAAAATCACAATAACAGAAATGACATTTTTACCGTTCTCTATGATTGTTTATGTCGTATCAAAAGATTTTAAAGGTTATTTTAGCTTTCTGAAAAGTAGCTTACTAACTATTCAGAATATTAAGAATATTCATACCAATTTTGATCAAAATCATTTCAGTAATTCAGCCGTAAAAAGCAGACAAACAAGCAAACCAACACACTTTTGCATTTATTCAGGTTTAACCAAATTTGATTTCCACTACAGGTATCTCTTAAACTCGTAAACTAAGGAAACTTAAATGGCCAAAGTTGTGCATAATTTAATGCCTAACTACTTTAGAAAAAAACTGAAAATTGATATTTTTAAAAATCAGCTGCATCTTGTTTATTTGATGTTCGATTAAAGAAATTTAAAGACTGAATCTCTAGCTGTAACTAGTTGTTTTTTAGTATTTTTTAATTGGTGTACGTTAAATTTTCCTAAATTCAAATATTTTAGAGGAAATTATTCAACTTTTTAATTTTTATAAACGCCATATTGAATTTTATCATTTTCGAATGTAGTATATTTTTATAAATAATATAATATATAACATACTCTATTTCAAATATGGAAAAGTGGGTTAAATGAGGTAAATTATTTTTTAAAAAAAAAAGTAGAGTAGGCGATGCTAGTGACATTTTTTCAATAATAAATTACAATACCTAATTAACTAAAAATATTTGTAACAAATTATGCAATATTTAAACAATTATTAACCTAATTGAAACGTGCATGCACCCCTTTAAATGGCGTAATTCTATGAAAGCGTGTAGATGTTATAAAAATTTTGCTGGAAATTTTAACAACAATTTTTTTAACGTTGAATACTTAATCGTGTAACGCGAAATCTCTAACAAACTAACATTTTAAATGACTCTCATATTTTTGCACATTATCCTACTTAGAATACTTAACTTCTAGAGAAATCTAGAATGCACACTTGCGTGTGAATCATTGGAAAGTCGTCCCTAATAAAACTCTTAAAATATCCTAAGAATTACGTCATTTAAAGAGAATCATACACGTTACCATTATCAATCATCAATAATATTTTTGTACATTTTGTTACAATATTTTTGGTTTTTAATATTTATTATCGCTTTTGTAGGGAATGTATTTTTTATTATTAAACATTATATCGATTGCATTGCCAACTATGGTTTTTAAAAGAAACAAATTCTTTTATTTAACTTACTTTGCCATAATCGAACTACGTCATGACATCAAATTAATTTAAAAAAAAAACGTGATTAAAAGGTGAATATCAGTAATCCTTTTTAAATACCATCGAAATCCGGTTGTACGCCGCTGTCCGGTTATGCCCCCCAGATTTTTTTTATTTTATTATTATTATTATTATTTTATTTTTTATTCACATACATTAAAATAGTACTACTATATTAAACAAGGGTAAAAAAGCAAAGTTTTACTAAACGAGTATAGCGTTAGAGTACGAGCGAGAAATTTAATGTTATAACGTTATAACAGTTTAGTAAAGCTGCCCTTCTCAGGAGTTTGTTTATACTATTTTTTTGGCATTTTGTGATGGTTGTCAATAATTAAATAGAGATACGAAAGCATCACAAAGTTACACTCTTTCATCCAACAGGTATATTTAGGCCACTTTTCCTCAAAAAAAGACAGGTTTACACAAAATCAATAAATAATAATAAAGTGCTGTGGTGGTAAAAATATTGTAGAAAATAAAAACTCAAATGATATTGGACAAAAAAATTAATAAATCGTTCTATTAAAATTATTCTTTATTCAATGGAATAATGGGATAAGATTGTGTTATTTCTTCTTACTTACAATTAGCCTTTTATTTGTTACCATTAGAATTCCATGGGATTAAATTCACAAAGATGGGGAAACAATTGCAAAACAGCAATGCTGTGATCCTTTGCTATCTCATCGATCACGGAATAATATTAACCTGATGAACAAGGTCCAGGAACTCACCCCTAACTATGTTTACTTCATAACAAATTTATTTCTGATAATCTCCAGTTTTCTTTGAGACGAAGCACAAGAGACCATCTTTAACAAAACCCTTCTATGATCCCTCATCTAAAATTATAAGATGACTTTCCTTGCCCGATAGATCCTTCCAGTCAGTTGTTTTATGATGATGTAGTCCAAAAAACGACACTTATTCAGTTATAAATGTAACTTCAAAAGTCGCCTTTACTAATAACGCAACCGATCAAACTTATTTTGGCGTGTGATATGGGATTTTTAAATACAACCAATAGAATTAGTTTATTCAAATATAACAGTTTGTTTATAGAAGTGGTCTTACTATATATGTTAGGTGAACAGAGTATATTAAAAACAATTATTGACAACTGTCATTTTCGTTGGTTAAATTTAATTTAAATTACGCATTAAGAAATATAAAAATGGGTGTTGTATTAAAAATAATTTATAAAATTGCCACAAAAACATTTTAAATGCCGCTCTACAAATGTCTTGGTGCTTATTTTATCTCTAATTGTATTTAATTGACAGTGGCGGTTGCTATGTGGTAAAGTGACAAATCTATATAGTAAAGTGCCACTTTTTACCAAACGTATTTAGGTTTACTAAGGTAGCACATTATCTGTCAAAATGCAGAAAATGAAATTTGCAGCTAGTTTAGGGTAAGCTAGAGAGTTAAAGAGGTGTAATTTAACAAAAATATCTAACCAAGCCAATTTCTGTGTTCCTTCAATGTTATAATTTTAATATAAATAGACCAAAGTCCTTTGTTTTTCAAAACTTTTAAATGAATGTGCACTTGTGCAGATTGTACACTTTAGATGAAGCAGCATTTTGAATAAATTGTTAAGATCATTAATTTATATTTAAATTTTCACCCCGTTGTGGATCAGACTAACTTTTGGTAAAATGAATTTTGATCCAAGCAAAAAGTTAAGTATTTACTAATTACAAATTGGACTTGCTTGTATTCCAATCATAAATTCTGAAAGCATTTAAATATTGATATAAAAAAAAACAGGCCAGGGGTCTTTTATTTAACTTAAGCAAACATCACTGTGAGTTTCTACCTTTGTGCACTTACCGTTAAATTACTGCGAAGCCAAACATGTTTAACCGCCATTGAAATAAAGTTTTTAAATTTTGAGCTTTATTAGCTATGTATTTTTTCCACCCAAGGCAAAGTTGGTTTAACAATAAATTATTTAAATTGGGTATATTTTGGAGAATACTTCTAGTAGTCTACATTTATTTAGTATAGCAAAAGGCTCCTTTAAAATCGTAGACGAATATAAATATATACCGGTGTTCATCAATATGTTGTGATTTTTTGAGACAGGAAGACTTGGTGAAAAAAAATGCGATTACTTATTGATCGTTTTGACTGACCCCTCAAGTGTCAGCTTGACGTCTTATTTTTGCAGGGCCGTTCGATTGTAGTTGTAGATTGTAGTTGAAAAATCACCTATGTTGTAAAAAAGTAAATACATTTTTTTTATTTTAGAAATATCTTCACTTCGGTTTAACAAATAGCTACAGAAAATTTCCAGCCAAGATTGTTTGCAGAATGTTCTCTATTAAAAGATAGAAAATTACCGTTTTTGCCAATAATTTCCACAATTTGCGTCTAACAAATAAATATTTCTTATAAATGTTCCAGAATTTAAATTTGCTATAAAAGAGTTGTTTGTCATACTTTCGAGTAACTGCATTTATTTATTACCACCCAAAAGTACAGAACTTGGCCCATATTTTTTAAGCCATTTCCTCGGAAATTCCAATTCACTTTAGATTTTTGGTTGAAATTGCAATTTTGTGGCGGAAGAGGCGTGTTTGTTGGTCTCGACATTATGCTCCTGAGTAATATACACTTCCGTTCATCGTCGTTACCAAAATAGTACGGGATCTGTATAAGTAAATGTCTCTAACGAAGTCAGATTATTTTTCAGAAAGGCAGTTGTTGGTTGGTGCGCGTACTATACGTTTTCACCCATTTTAGGAATAAAAAACAGACAAAAAAAGTAATCAGGAGATTGCATCTGACGGAACTACCAACCATGTAAATAATAATACTAAAGATCTTAGTGATCGATGTATATAATACTGCTTAAAATCTTTATACATAGGATACTACCCAAAACCTTTATCGATACCCCACTAATGTTTTTTTTTCATGTCGACAGAAGCTAAAGTAGATGAAAAACGTAACATTGAGACCTATAAAAACAGTTCTATCAACAATAAATTGTGAATTTATCTAAAGACGCTTACTATATTGGCAAAATTGTGAATTATAGAAAAAAAAAATTTCTCATCCTCAAATCCAAATGGCGTCCAATTTGCATATAATCATGTTAAGGGATTTTCTGCACTTATTCGTTAAGCTAAATTTATATAAAAAAAATAAGTATTTACTCATTTTACAACAAAACTACTAATTCTGGGTTATAATAAGACGCACAATTTAATCGAATAGAGAGTTTGGAGTACTGACAATATATTTTATTTCTCATCTGAAAATTGATATATACATAAATCTTGTTGTCCTCTGAAACCAAGAAAAATTAAAAAACAGAACACCCGGTCTAACGCGTTTCGATAATCAATATTTGCTGCATAGTCAAATATGAAACCAGTCAACTTAATGACTTTTTCAATAGATCACGCGATATGTTTAATAATGATAAATCGTTATTATAGCACATGAAAGATGCAGTAAAAACCTAAATTATATTTTATGTTTTTTTTTTCTCTCAAAAATTGCACAATTCGCATTTTCAGATAAAAATCAGCCAATAACAACAATGAATTAGAGAAAAAAATTAAGTGAAAAAAAGTTTAAAGTTGAAAGATTGATATAAGAGTTATCAAAGTGGCAAACACTTAATAGATATTTTCTGAACTTTTCAATTGTGTCAATTTATGAGAGAAATTTATGATGTTGATTGAACTTAGGAAATCAGTATTGTCTACAGACTGACCATCATTTTTTTATAGGCCCACAACTCTCAAACTGTTAGGAAAAATAGGACTTGAGTATTCTCAACTGACTTTGAACTACAATGAGGAATGCCATTGTTAGCAATATTTATTATGCAAAGAAATTATTTGGTCCGGCTGCTAGAGTATTGAATAATAATTTTTAAGATGCGTAGCAAACTCCTTTTTATGGCAGCTTTCATTTTAACAAACAAAGATAAGGATATTTCTCCTTCGTAACACTTCTAGCCTTTTCTATTGAAAAAGAAAAAGTGAGACAAAGTCACTTACAGGTCGATTCCTGCTAAAGTTGCCCAGTTAAAATTGTTCGCTCCTTAAAGTTGACGGTATACGATCGTTGAAGTTGCGCGGATATTCCCTACTCTAATTTTCGAACAACGAATTGGACTTCCAAGTTTTAGCGCCACTTTTGAATAACCCACTCAACCGCGCACAATAAAACATATACACATCAGGAAAGTCAAACACTGTCCATAGGGAGAATGTAAATGAGAGATTTAACATTGAGAGCTAATAGTGGTATAGATGGGCGGCGCCTTGTATTCTCCCACACCGGTGTAAACAATTCAACGCAGAGCGCAGCGATCAGTGCTGGTGGAGATTTCAGTAGTACATCATAGCTTTTAACGTGTTTTGTTACGGGATTATACCGACAGGCAACAATTTTATTAAAATTTGCGTACAACATGCTGTTTGTTCTTTTAGTCTGTTGATTTAATCAACGTCTGAGGCAAAATAAAAGTGATGTTCTTTGATAACCAACATAAATAAACGAGATTTCTTAAACAAAATAAATAATAATTCTCATGAAGAATATAACATAATAACTCTTTAAACATTACAATATAAGGAGTTCAAATAGGCTGCCAAACTGTACTAAAAAATACTCGAGTCTGTTGTAAAATTATCGACGAGTTTTTTCTAACATCTAAACTGGAAGATACAAGCACGCTGCGTCAAAGTAGGGGAATACGTTCGGCGACCGTAGAAAACTATAAAGGGGACAATTCTTAGCGTTTTACATGGACAATGAAAAATTTTCCTCATCTGTATATTTTTCGACAATGGTAGGGATAACGAGGAGTAGCAACTTTAACGGTCGATCCAGTACGGTGAGCGCAACTTCAGTGGGGGTCTACTGTAGTAGTATTATTTTTATAATGGTCATAGCTGAGATCAGCTTCTATACTTTAGCAATTAATAATGTACCGTATTATCATTATTATTAAAGAACTTAACTATGTGACAACTAAATTATTTTATGTGCAGATATAAAAATTACTATTTTGAGAAATATAATATGTGGTACTGAACAATATGTATATTTATCATTCCTGTAACTTATTTATCTATCGATCTTTTAAAAATATCATTAATTATATTTTCATGCTTAAGAGCCTTACGTAGTTCGTTTTCTGTTGAAAAATTTCTGAGAAAATTTGTTCTGAATTTTTATACATCTCAGTGTTCCAGAATGAAATATAGGCATAAGAGCAAGTGTGTTAAGCATATACGAGTAATTGACATGAATACTTGATTAATACTACATTTATTAAGACAAACATCTAAGAATTATGACAAATGAAAATTGTGATGTTAGATAAGTTTTTAAGCAATAACAATAAAAACGCACTGATTGGCGGTTGCTGGCTTGACCGTTCATCACTAGTTTTGTTGAGCTTTGCAACAATTTTCATAAACATGATTAATGACAGTTTGTTAAATTTTAAACAATTATGTGAAGGAATTTTGGAAAACAAATGTTGAGTAACACCTTACACATAAAAAGATCAGGAAATACAAAAAAAATTGTTTAATACAACCCTAAGGATTAACTACGATGTAGAGACAATTAACCAACGCAATAAAATTAGTAGACTTAAGTGAAATATTAATATTACCCAACACAATAAAATTTATTCATGCATCAATTATCCATATATTGTATGCGTTTCATCTTTTTAGGTTTAAATCTTATAAATTAAAAATTATTCATAGTCACAAATTTTCAAGACTATCTGCGTAGAGCTAAGAATCTGTGTGAAGTTATAAATCGATATGTGACCCAGAGTTTACACATCTTTATCTGAGAATTTATGTGGGTAACATTTAATATTTTACTTTAATTAGTCTAGAAATTGACTAACAGGGATTTTAAGGTCTAACAATTAAAACAATAACGATGGGAAGGGGAAAAAAGCAAATAGTAATAAAATTATATACCTAATAATATTAACTTAATAGTCCATTAGTGACAATTTCTGTGGTGGCAATGGTCAAGGAGACAACTGCGCAACACAAACGACCCAACAACGACCAGAAAAGAAGCAAAAACAGCAAGATAAGCTTTAATATGAACCTGAATAAGAACAGTTTGCAAGATTAATGCAGTTTAAAATGGTACCAAATTTCACTCAGACACACAACACTAAAAAAGAGAAAATAATTTAAATAAAAAAACCTTTTAAAATAGCACGTTTTTTTTAAAACGGACCAAAAATAATAAAATAATTTCTTCTGATTTCATACAGATTTATAATCCCATATAGATTCCTAATTCCAAACAGATGGTCCTGAAAAATTGTTATTATAAATTTTTGATAGCTATGAAAATATTTGTAACATTTAAAACAAAAGCCATGGGGCGCACACAATAAATAAAAATTGATGATGAATAGTTCGGTAAACAGTTTTACTGCTGCTCTCTTGAAATGGGAAGAAATTATGTTATAATTTTTGCACCGTTTTTAAAACACCCGTTATTTTAAAAAGTTTTTTTTTTAATTTAAATTATTTTATTTTAATTTTCAATAAACAATTTCAGCCAAATTAATAAAATAAACCCTGTTACATAAAAACCTTATTTTAGAAGTCATGCGCATTTTGGAAACTAGCCACTTTTGTAGAAATTGCGCGACATGAACTTTGGTGGAGTTTAATTCTCAAAAGTATAACCATTGGCGACGAAATGGGGGTAAGGATGTTTTTGTTTTTAATAGCAAATCCCTTTTTTACGACATCATATAAAAGCTTAGACCTTTCTGGCTAATTTGGTATAAAACATGTAACAGGCTAGCATGAAAAAATTTATAGAACAATCACAAAAACGATTAAAATATAAATTCAAAGTTCACAATGTTATCGACTTTTTTTACAAAATTTGCACCTACATTAATCGAGAGACCTAAGCGTACGTACTTTATCCCCTCCCGCAGCCACTGGTTATATTCAGAAGCTGGAAATAGTCGGAAAAATTGCTTAGACTAGTCGATTTTAGTTCTTCGAGACATGACGTGATATTCAATCCTCAAATACAAACAGTGGCTGCAGGAGGAGGTAAACTTTCCTATGGTGTAATAAACAAGTGGGTTGATGTTTAAAAAAACATATTTATACCCCTACTGCCATTACTGATTATAAATTTAGGATATTTCATCTTTACTAAAGTTCCTATCTAAAAAATAAAACAAAACAAAATTGACCTGTTTAAGTAATTTTCCAAAATTTTTCGAAATGCGTATGTTTTTGGCGACTTACTATAATTATTTGGCTACCAAAAAAACTCACTCAAAATTTGTAAAAATCCCGGAAAAGAATCATAAAAAAAATAAAACTTGTTTTAGTGAAGATGCTCAAGTAGAAGAAGTAATATTTTGAAATTCTCTATGAAGAATATAAGAAATAATAAATTTATTAAAAACCCTTGCATAATTTTCCATAAAAATGTACAGAAAGAAAATCATTATTTTAAATTTTTTTCGAACAACCTAAAAATTATTTACTATTCGTCAGATTTCTTTTCATATATTGAGCAGTAATAAAAAAAGTATAACCTAGCCTTAATTTTAAAGACTTAGCTCTTCAAATAAGCAAATATATTTATTGTTCGTACACGAGTAATTTTACCTCCAAATGTACGACTGGCGCAACTTACTTGCAGCAAGTTTTACGAGTTGGTGGGAGAGCGCTCTCAGACACTGTTTACACTAGACAAGTTCTTTGGAAGTACTCTCAGACATCAACTTACGATTATGTGCTCGTGTAAAACTCACATAAGATGAAATAGAAATCCCTATGGCGTATTCAATAGTTCATTTTTACATATATTTGTGTACTAAAAATTAGAGCGTAATATCTAAATTGAAAAATGTTAAAACCAAAGAAATGGAAAACAACTTATGTAATATGTATTGAGTTCCAGTATACATTTCTTTCATATTAACTTTGTTCAAAATAAGCAGAATGACAAAACTTTTATAAAACTTTTGCTTTGGATTTTTTAAGGAAGTTATCGAAATACAATTGCCTAAGAAACAGTTCAGATAACTGATTTGTTTGATACTTGGCCCGTTTTAGCCAATAATTGATTGGCAGGTATAAAAGTTTAGCCGCCAAGAGTTTCCAGCTTTACTGCAGATAAGTGTATCAAATCTTCCAATAAAGTGCGCGGTATATATCTTTCAGATATTTTCGTAACTTACAACTTTTTATATGTTTTATAGAAGATCATTTTGCTAGAAACAGTTTTACATATCCTTAATAATTCTGCTAAATAGTTTCCTTTCCAAAAGAAGATTTTCAACTTGTGGTTATTTTATATTTAAAATACGAATACATACCTGGCTGAGATATTCTACAAGGTAGGACAACCGTGCTTCCTGTGGCAATTCTGTAAGTCTGACCTGGGGTTACAAAGGTCGGAGGCTTCTCTTCGTGAAAGGTTTCTAAATCGCTAAGTGACTGATAACTATGTTGTTCTCCTGCAACAAAGTTAATAATAATAATTGGCTTTGATTTCGTAAACTTTGTTCTTCGTACATATCATAAATTTACGTTCTTTAGAGAATTTTGTAGGTGTCCCTACATTACGAAGAACAACAATAGAGTACGTTATCTAAATAACGTCTTCATTATAAAATTAATCAAAGTTCAGAAGGCGGCGCGGAGTTGTGAGAGCACTGACATTTCTGTAATAAACATCGGAAAAGCGATTATCAGCTTCCTTAATTACAAAGCCGTGCTGATGCTAAATTTATTAATATTAGAGTTGACAAACTTTTTGAATTCAATCACTAAAACCCAGTGTTAATTATAAGGAAAAATGTTTGTTTGATAAGGGAATGCAATATTCTTCCTTTATTGCAGCGAAACTCTTGGAATTTGCCCTGGTTAAATTTTTGTACTGTGCATGTTGAATAGAATTAATAAGCGTAGTTTTTGATGTCAGGTACATATGAAATTCTTACCTATGCAGGTTAAGGCCATTACAGATAACAAAGATGTCCAAGATGTTGTGTGCTTTATATCAGAAACGATTTTATTGTTTATTATTTCATAGGTTAATTATTTATGTGATTACAACTGGCAAGTCACTGAGAGATGAAAGTCATTTTCCTAAGGTGGTTAATAATAGGGAAGTGATATGCTGAACTTATTTATCTCTAATGTTATAATAGGTCATTTCGACTAAATAAAAATTCAATAAATAATGTAATAAATATTGAAAAGCAATAATACTAGAAATCCAAATTTCAAACGTAGTACCTCTAATTCTTGATTTATATATCCAACGCGGCCATATTAATTCTAAAGATCAATCCACACCAACAAAAATTTGAGTTGGGTTTATTGGACACATGTTTAATATAAATTTACTCGAGTGTCTTTTTTATAGATGTGGAATGTACGTACATATAAATTATGTACATTTGTAACTTTCTATTAAATTTTTGTCAAATACAACACACAACGTAAAGGTAAAACAAAAAATTCAGCCGAGACCGAGTCTGGCTCGGACAATTAGAATGCCATACCAATTACTGCAGTGAACAGTCAATAGCGCAAATTAAAAAATTCTAACTTATGGAGAATTTGACATTTTATCCAATCTTTCTTGCGTCCTAATTGAAAAAAAAATGATGATATTCAGATATACACACTTTTTTACAATCAATCCGGATACTCATGGAACTGGTAATGTGTTGGTAATGTCTGAGATAAAAAACATTCATTCCCAATTTGCAATAAGTCGATGACTAACAGAGTTTTGAGGTCGCCTGGGATCGAGCTAAAATTTTCAATTCCAATCGCAATTACTGCGTTGAGTAACTGGTGGTACCTCCGAAAATATAAATACATTACAAACGAAATAATAAAAAAAAAATGGTCTGCATTCTATCCTGCAGCTAAATCAAGTTTTTATTTAAAAAATATTACCATATGGGTTAAAAAGAGTTGAAATGCACGCACCTATTTTTCCATATAATATTTATTTTCTCGTCAATTGTTACAATATCGAAAAAAAAAACTGTAGTTTTCCGATAACCTATGGCGCAATATCTACTAACCCGATTAAAATCTAAATTTTATCTCTCTAGAACAGGGAAGAGACGATCATTTCTGACACATTTTGAAATATATCTTTAAAAACATTGGACAAAAAATTACAACAAAAATATTTTATGATCCTTAAGGGTAGCTTTTTCAAGATATCCTACGCGATATATTAACTTAAACTTGATTATTCGGAGACAAAATTTATTATAAAATATTTCTTTTTTCTAATCTTTAGCTGGTGGTTGCGTAAGTTATCAGGAACTAACGCTGTGCAAGATTTCAAATTTCTACGTTCTACGTTACGGGAAAGTTGGGTAAAATGGTCATAGCGGGTAAAGTTGCCACTGCCGATTTGGAACCCTTTTTAAGGTAGTTACCTATCGATGAGGTCTCGAAATTCTCCTAACAGGTCGTTTTTAACAAGGAAGCCATTTATAAAACCTGTTTAAAAGCTTTGAGCTAAAATGTGTATTTTGCAAATGTTTAGATTATTTGTTTACTTACGTACGATAATTTCCAGTAAATTATGTACTATTATTTTAAGTTGGAAAGTGGTACTTTGGGCTAGTTTTTCATACAAATAATTCAAATTTAAAATTACTCATATGACACAGAATGGATGTTATTCAGATTTTCGGCTGATCGAGCAAAGTGGCGCGGAAGGGTATAGAGTTGTGCCAAATTTCATTTAATTATCTGTACATGTTTCGCAACTATAAATTAAAAACTATAATCAGGAATTAACCTTTCACATCCTGTAACTCGGAAACAAAACGTCTTACGACATATGTTTAAGTAGACTTTTTGTATTATTTTGGGCCCTAAAATACGAATTTAAATTTATGGTACTACATTTGGAATCACCTTGTATAGATGGTAACTTTTCTTAATGGAATTTAACAATAATATTAAATTTTGGTTATGGGTGGAATCAAATGTGTCAAAAGTGACTCAAAAATATCTGAAAGTTGCTCAAGTGTTTATGTAATTAAAATATTCGTGGTACTTAAGATAAATCCTAGTGCCATATCGCAATTTAAACATAGAGTATAACAAATTACAAGGAAAAAATTATTGCATAGTAAAAACGAGATTTTTTTCCTGATGCTACTTCATGCCTAGAGTGGGAACTGAAATGGACAAGTGACCTTTTTGAGAGCGTTATCGACCTCCAATTCCCTACAAGAAAACAAATCTGTAAATGCTAAAACAATGCTAAGCTAATACCTACATTGGTCAGTTTTAAACATTCTTTATAAAAGTTTTGCTTCTATATAATGTTTAATAAAAGTTACAGGTCAGTTGGTTAGTTTTTCGACAAATGCAATTTTTTGGTCATCACAACTACAACTTCATGTTTTTCTCTTCAGAAATTAGGGATGCACATGCAGGGCAGTCTTTTTTCAAGTAGTGATTCATTGTGTCCCTACTTTCTCATTCACCTAAAAAGTACCCAAATGTTTATAATTAAAAAAAAAAACAAAAAGCTTTAAATAAAGCTATAATGTTATGATGATACTTTGTTTTATTTTTGATATAATTTCTTAAGATGTAATAATATATGAACCTAAATAAACAGGAAGAGGAGTTGGGGACACTACATTTCTAAAAATGAATTTTACCTTATCACAAAAAAAACTAAGGGTGATTGAAAAAAATTAAATGCTGCTTCCTAATAAGGGCAGGTTGTCAAAAACGATTACATATTAAAGTTGAATGACAAAACTAGTGTTGATCTGTGTCGCCAGTCAACAATTATAAAAACATATTTTATATTGGAATAGAGGCATTCATTTGGTGCAAAAAAAAACTAATATATCATGTGAATTGTTATTTCAAGACGCTGCCTCTCGGTATTCTGAAAAACTTTTTTTCTTGATCCACTATTCTTAACGATATAGTTCAAAATTTACTCCTGTTCTTCTATGTTTCGTTAGTTAAAATTTAGATTTTGATATGGTTAAAGTTAAATATTGGATCATCATAAACTTGATAACGAAGGCTTCCACGGCCAGAGTCAGTACAGGATATACTTCTTCCGGGATTGGACCGTGTCACAGAACTACTAAAAGTGTTCGACGTTTCGCCCACCATCGTAGGGGGCTTCTTCAGGAACAAAGAAAGAAAAATAGATGAAATGAGGGACTATGCAAAAAAGAAAAATAAAAATAAAAGGCCAATTTCAAAGCATCAGAGCACGGTAACTCAGTATGTCCACCATACCAGAGGCGAAACTCTTCTGAATTGAAAATTGGTACAAAGGATAAGAAAGTCTAGACAGAAGAGCACGGTAACTCAGTATGTCCACCATACCAGAGGCGAAACTCTTCTGAATTGACACTTGGTACAAAAGAAAGTTTAGGCAGAAGAGCACGGTAACTCAGTATGTCCACCATACCAGAGGCGAAACTCTTCTGACAGGAAAGAGGGAAAGAGAAACTTTATATACCACGCGTCTGTGCGATCACTTCCGAAGATTTCCGATGGTTGGTTTCCAGATGGAGGAAAACATGTAACCTTCGTCTCTGTTGATGTTATTGGGGAATTTTTGGATTTCGATGGCCTCGCGTATCTTCCTATTATAGTAATTGGGAATATTGGATATAATTGAAATATTATCGAAGAGAATCTTATGTCCGGTCTCATGTTGATGTTCGGCAATGGCTGACTGCGAAAATAAACCAGATCTAAGACACCTTTGGTGCTCCGATATTCGCGTCTTAAATGATCGCCCCGTTTCTCCGATGTACACTGAACCACAAGAACAAGGAACCCTATACACGCCATTAGAACAAAAGGATGAAATTTTATCTTTGGGAGATGGAAGGAGCTGTTGGATCTTTGAGGATGATGAAAAAGTGGGTTTAATGTTGTGTTTTCTCAATAATTATTGAGAAAACACAACATTAAACCCACTTTTTCATCATCCTCAAAGATCCAACAGCTCCTTCCATCTCCCAAAGATAAAATTTCATCCTTTTGTTCTAATGGCGTGTATAGGGTTCCTTGTTCTTGTGGTTCAGTGTACATCGGAGAAACGGGGCGATCATTTAAGACGCGAATATCGGAGCACCAAAGGTGTCTTAGATCTGGTTTATTTTCGCAGTCAGCCATTGCCGAACATCAACATGAGACCGGACATAAGATTCTCTTCGATAATATTTCAATTATATCCAATATTCCCAATTACTATAATAGGAAGATACGCGAGGCCATCGAAATCCAAAAATTCCCCAATAACATCAACAGAGACGAAGGTTACATGTTTTCCTCCATCTGGAAACCAACCATCGGAAATCTTCGGAAGTGATCGCACAGACGCGTGGTATATAAAGTTTCTCTTTCCCTCTTTCCTGTCAGAAGAGTTTCGCCTCTGGTATGGTGGACATACTGAGTTACCGTGCTCTTCTGCCTAAACTTTCTTTTGTACCAAGTGTCAATTCAGAAGAGTTTCGCCTCTGGTATGGTGGACATACTGAGTTACCGTGCTCTTCTGTCTAGACTTTCTTATCCTTTGTACCAATTTTCAATTCAGAAGAGTTTCGCCTCTGGTATGGTGGACATACTGAGTTACCGTGCTCTGATGCTTTGAAATTGGCCTTTTATTTTTATTTTTCTTTTTTGCATAGTCCCTCATTTCATCTATTTTTCTTTCTTTGTTCCTGAAGAAGCCCCCTACGATGGTGGGCGAAACGTCGAACACTTTTAGTAGTTCTGTGACACGGTCCAATCCCGGAAGAAGTATATCCTGTACATCATAAACTTTATCGTAAACCTGCAAAAACACGGAAAAGGAAAAACATATTTTAACAGGTTAAATGACGATTTTTATAAGATATCAATTGTTATCAAATAAAACACCTTACTTACAAGGAAAGTACCCTAGGTGTACCCCACCGATTTTTTTTCACTTTATGATATGTTATAGTACATAAAAAATATTGGACACGTATTAATTTGTAGATGCTAACTTGACGATTTAAGTGGTGAAACCACCCGTTAAAGTTAACCCCCCCAAAAAAAAAACAGATTTTCTTTAATAACTCAAGAATTAATTAGAACTTTTGGTGAAACAAAAGCTCTGTTATTTTTCATGAAAAAGTGCTTCTAAGAACATATTAGTTATGTTAAAAAGTTGCAACCCCTAATTTTTATGGGGGTGAGTTTTATTTTTTTTCTTATATAGGGTGAGCCACGCTGAACACTGCGGCCTCTGGGAGGTATGGGGTAACATATTTTAAAAAATAAATATAGAAGTTAAATATTGGACGCTAAGGTGTACATGATAAAAATATTTTCAAATACACAGGGTGTTTCAGAAAATTGCTACATATCAAAGTTGTGATTTTTTAAAGGAGACACTATGTTTTTTTCTCATTTTTAAATTCACTGCAAAAAAGTACGTCAGTTTTATTCAGGTTTCCCTGTACCAAAACCTTACCCTTTTTAAATTAATCAGGTTTTTTTAAAAAAGACGAGTTTTGCAAAATGTTAATCTTACTCCCGAAAGTGAAAAATTTTAATGGTGGCGTGTCCAAAGTTCAATGGTTTGAGAGATAAAACTCATTTTTGACGAATATGCTGCTTTTAATCAGATATCCAAGATAAAATAACATTTGATCATAGTTGGCAGACGTCAGTGAGCTGACGTAACTCTTCTAATAAGTTAAATTGCACTTTCTTAATTCAAAAGAGTTTATGTTGACTTCTTTATTAAGTTAGTAGTTGAATTTGCTAAAATGAGAGGATATTTTGTTGACGAAAAGGTCAACAATAGGTGAATGTTACGAAAACTGTTTATTAGCATCCAGAGTATACGCTCAAAAATTTCTGGATAAAAGGCATCCAGATAAAAATGTCTTTCAAAGACTATTAGCAAGAATTCGTGAATCAGATACCACTGGTTATGAAACCCGTAAAATGTCAAAACCTGTTACGGGAAACGAAGAAACTGGGTTTCTTATAATGCAGTTAATTATTGAAAACCCTAATGTAAGTACCAGAATTCTTAAAAAAGAAACTACGATAAGCAGGACAAGTATACGAAGAATACTTAAGAAACATCAATATCATCCATATCACTATGAAATGCACCAACATATGTACGGAAGAGATTTTGAGAGACGTTTGGAATTCTGTATATGGTTTCTTGAGAAAGTTGGAGAAGAACCTGACTTTTATGATTCTATTTTATTCACAGATGAATGCACGTTCCATAATACCGGCCTAGTTAATCGTCACAATTTTCATTATTATAGCACTGAAAATCCACATTTATTTCGTAGTCAGGATTATCAAAATCGTTGGAGCGTTGATGTATTTGATGGAGTTATTGGCAATAACGTCGTTAGGCCATACTTTTTTGATGGCTCCTTAAGTGGGCAAGTTTTTTTAAGATTTCTAAAAACACATTTCTGGATTATACTAGAAAATGTACCCTTAAATACAAGGTCAAAAATGTGGGTTCAGTTAGACGGAGCTCCTGCCCATTTTTACACTTCCGTAGGGGAATATTTAAATAAGAAATTTCAAAATAAATGGATTGGTAGAGGCGGTCCCCATAGCTGGCCACCCAGATCGCCGGACCTAACCCCAATGGACTTTTTCCTATGGAAGTATGTAAAAAACATTATATACAATGTTTCCCCTACCACCCAGAGGACATGGAAGATCGAATACGAAATGCTTTTGAAACAATTGACGAAAGTATTTTAATAAATGTTAAGAACTCTTTTGAGAAAAGAATAAGACTTTGTGTAGAACAAAATGGTTTCCACATTGAACATTTGTTGGAGTAGAACATTGTTTTTTATTTCTGTTGGGTATTAGTTTCGCAATTTCATTAAATACTACACTAAGTATGTAGTTGTCTTTTTTAAATAAAACTATTTGTAAATTAAGCTAGGTTAAAATAAAACAAATGAAATTACCTTACATAAGTCACTATAGTTTAGCAAAGCATGCCATCCTTGATCAAAATTTGTTTCTTTTTGGATAATGATGAGCAATAGCACAAATCCTGAAAACAGTTATATCTCTTAAACTACTGAATTTAAGCATAGAAAACGTACATACCAACTTCAAGACAATTAAATATGTCATTATTTAAATTAAAAGATGCTGAGTGTTCTATTTAAATTTACAAAGAAAACGACGTCTGAAGTTTAAGTAAATGTTCCGATGAATTTGGAACATCCCGTATAAATTTTGAAACTTGTTCAAACTGCATTTTCTAGTAAATGGTATGCCAAATGAAAATTTATAGATGACACTGTCAAAATTATTTACTTTAAGGGATAAAATATTTCTTTTTGAAAACCTTGTATTTTAAAAAAAAGTGGATTTTCTCAAAAAAAGGTTAGGTTTACGTATAGGAAAACCATATAAAAATTGACTTTATTTTTAGCGCTGAATGTAAAAATAAAAAGAAAAATATGGTGTCCCATTTAAAAAATTACAACTCTTATATGTAACTATTTCCCAGAACATCCTGTATATTTGAAAAAATTTTTGACATGTAGATCCCAGCAACTCATATTTAAACATAATATTTATTTTTAAAAATATGTTATCTTATAGCTCCTAGACGCCATAGCCTAGAGGTTGGCCCACCCTGTATATCAACTTTCGAACTTTGAATTTCATTAAATATAAAAATTTCATTAAGAAAACTAAAAAATAAAATTGACCTGTCTTGGCGCATTGCAAAAAAAAATCCTTGAAAGGGGTGATTTACCCCTTGAGTTAATTTTTTTCTGTACAATGATAAGGAAAGTAAAACACAACATATGTTTTCAAGTTTATTTCTGTAATGATTATTTTGACATATATTTTGCATTAACAGTGAAATAACGTGACACCTCTATTTTTATGGCGCTTGGTGAACCCCATGGATTTGATCATTATTAGTTTGCGAATCAAAACATTTTGTTTTTCGCCTGTAACTAATTATTTGTTGATATTTCATCAAAATAATGTATCAATAATTTTTTTAGATGCTAAATTTGTGATTAAGGTGGTGAACTCCTGACCCCTAAAGACAACCCCCAAAAACATTTTTTCTTTAATATCTCACGAATAAATTGGAATTTTTCGGTAAGACCATTGTTACGTTATTTCGTATAAAAATGTGCTTCTAAAAACGTATCAGTTATGCCAGAGGATTGCAACCCCTAATTTTTATGGGAGTGAGTTTGATTTTTTCTTTTATACCAACTTTTAAGTCATTGAATTTTATGGAATTTGCAATGTCATAAGCAAAATTAAAAATAAAATTGACCTGTCTCCTGGTTTCACAAAAAAATTATTGGAAAGGGCGATTTACTCCTAAGGTTATTTTTTTTGTAAAATGATAGGAATAATTAAACACAACACATGGTTTCAATTTTATTGCTGTAATGCTTTTTCTGACATATATTTTGCAGTAAAAGTGAAATAATATTAAACTTTTACCTTTATAAGGCTTGGCGATAGAATTGAGCATTACCACATTGCGAGTCAAAACATTTATTTTTTCACTTTCTACTTATTTTATGTCGATGTTTCATCAATATAATATACCAACAATTAAGTTTTAATTTGATAATACTTATTGTTTGGAGTCTCATCCCTAAAATTTCTATTCTTACTTGATTGTAAAGAAATATTGTTTACTTAACAAAGTCTCGAAAGATTATATTGTGCAGAAAAAATCTACATTTGCCGATCATTTCAGTCAATATAGCAGTATTATTATGAAAATTAAAAACTAAAGATGATCTCTTGCAGTTTTGGATTAAATACATACCATGAGGTCCAAAAGTAACGCATGTAAATTCATTATCTACGAAATGTGAGATTATCAAATGACACTTTTAATGTATAATTATATCCCTCTCTCTTTAACCCAGCTGGAGTTACAGTTACCCATTTAAAATTTTTAAATTGAACATGGATGCGTGTGATACCTTATTTAAAATGGTTTTTAATTCTCTATTCAGCAGGCTCAGGCTTTTTTGAATATTGCTAATATTTGTCAAGAAAATAAAATTTAAACATTTTAAAATGTATCTGACACATTTGTCTTTTATAATAGATTTGGTGTCATAATTATTGATTTTTTTTCCTTTACGCAAGTGAAAAAATATTTAACAAGAAGAAAGAAGAAAAAAAGTCTCTTTTGCACATATCTGGAAAAATGATTTATTACAATGAAGTATATAAAAATATAATAAAAATAATTTAGGCATAATTTAATAATGATTAACTGCACGGGATTTCCAGACCTCTTAAAATTAAAGTTTTATGTCATTTCACTTCTAATGCAAAATGTATGTCACAATAAACGTTTCACCAATAACAGTGAAAATATATGTTGCGATTAATTTTCTATATTACTGCAAATAAAAAATTAACTCTTGGGGTAAATCACCCCTTCCGATGAGTTTTTTTACAAAACCGGAGGAGGTCGACTTTGGTTTTTAATTTTCCTAATAATATTGCTATATTGCACAATATAATGTTTCGAGACTTTGTTCAGTATATAATATTTCTTTACAGTTAAGCGAAAATAGAAATTTTAGGGGTGAGACTTTAAACAATAAATATTTTCAAATTAAAACCCAATGGTTGGCATATTATATTGTTGAAATATCGACATAAAATAAGTAGAAGGTGAAAAAATGAATGTTTTGCCCCGCAATCTGATAATGATCAATCTCTTCGCCAATCCTCATAAACGTAAGAGTTTTATATTATTTCACTTTTAATGCAAATTATATGTCAGAAAAAGCATTAAAGCAATAAAATTAAAAAAAAATTCATATCATTCTGCAGAAAAAAATGACTCTAGGGGTAAATTACCCTTTCCATTGATTCTTTTTGTAAAATCACGGAGCAGGTCAATTTTATTTTTTGATTTTCTTAATGACATTGCCAAATTCCATAAAATTTAATGATTTAAAAGTTGGTATAAAAAAAAAAATTAAACCCACCCGAATACAAATTAGGGGTTGCAATCCTTTGGCATAACTGATACGTTTTTAGAAGCACATTCTTATGGGAAATAAGATAACAATGGTTTTAGCAAAAAATTCCAATATATTCTTGAGATATTAAAGAAAAACTTTTTTGGGGGTTATCTTAAGGGGTGAGGAGTAAATCACAAATTTAGCATTTAAAAAAATTGTTGTTACATTATTTTGATGAAATATCAATATATAAGTTAAAGGTGAAAAAATAAATGTTTTGATTCGCAATCTAATAATGATCAAATCCATTGGATTCTCCAAGAGTCATAAAAATAGGGGTGTTACGTTATTTCATTGTTAATGCAAAATATATGTCAAAATAATTATTAGAGAAATAAAATTGAAAACATATGTTGTGCTTTACTTTCAATATCACTGTACAGAAAAAAATTAACTTAAGGGGTAAGTCACCCCTTTTAAGGATTTTTTTTTGCAAAACCCCGAGACAGGTCAATTTTATTATTTAGTTTTCTTAATAAAATTGTTACATTTGATAAAATTCAATTGTTCAAAATTTGTACTTAAAACCATGAGAAACAATCGATATCAACATTTGCATTATTAAACAATCAGTAAAATTGCTTATAGTAGTTTATAGTGCGTGCTGAAGCTAAAATTAAAACATTATTTCGACATTTTTATTATCAACAACAGATTTTCTTCTATCTGATTTCTCTTTGACGGACACTAAATTGGTGAGATTTTCTACCATTCGCTTTACTGGATTTCGTGGAGGCTTTATTGGATATCAAAGAGCAAATTTATCACTGTATCACATGTTTGTGATATTACTTTCTTACATCGTCAGAAAGTAATAAACAATTTAAAATAATTCTCATTACTAAAAAGGATGGTCAGGCATGTTTTTATTTTAACTATACTGCACACTATAAAATAAATCATAAATAATTTGACAAATGATTTGCTAACAGTATAATTGTCGATAGACATTATTTCTACTTATAAAGTCACTGATATGCGACCCGATAAAAAATCATTTAATGTGAAATGGCAAAAAAAGTAAAACATTGCAATTATTTTTAAAAGTTTTAAGAGCAACCATCATAAAGCCTATATTAAGGAAAGATAACTAAAATCTATATAAGATACGCTAAAACAATATAGGGTGTTCCATTTGAGATAACAAAGTTATGTTGTTTTAATTTACCAAAATATGCAGACCTGAATTCAACACTCGGTATAACGTTTTTCAACTTATAAAAGTTGTGCAAGATAGCCTCGTATGTGTTCTACTCACGTATTAAATATGAAATAAATATCTAGTTTCTGGAAAAAGATACAAAGAATTTCGTGAAACCTTGCTAATGTCAAATTTTTTATAAAAATTCAATTCTCTCAAAAACTATAAATTTTAGAAACAATGTTTGTTATTTAAAGTAGTCTTAAAATATTAGACTAAATAAAAAATGCAAAAAAATATAGTGTATCTCATTTAAAATAACAAAGTTGGTGTTAACTTCCGATAAACCGGAAATATTACAACTTTGCGAACACGAATATTTTAGTTGTGTCCGTCCTATCGTCCTTGCTAAGTTGTTAAATTTTCAAATGTTTTAGATACGTACTTTACCAGACATCGATCGCGACGATTCCCGGTGGGACACACTGTATATTTAAGAGCGACCTCACAAACAGGTGCTAAAATTATGACACTTTCCATTTCCATAAATTTGCGACCGACTATACAGGTTGAAGCAAATTTGAGTTCCACTATAGGGGTCTTGTAAACTATTAGAGATACAAGGAAGCTTAATCGGGCAAAGTAGTGCAGAATTTAATGCCTAATATTATTCCGCTGAGAAAACAATTAAATATCAGTTCGTCTTGGTTTTATCTAGAAAAAACCGGTCAATTGAAAAAATTCAATAACTGTAATTTGTTTTTCTTATGCCTTTTCACTGGCTACGTTAATTTTTTCTAAATTTAACCCTTTCCGAAAAAATTATGTAAACTTTGTTATTTCTTATAGTCGCCATATTAAATTTTATTATTTTTGGCATATTTTTTTGATTGATTTGATATATGATATACCATACTTGAAATGTAGCAAAGAGGGTTAAATGATCTAATTTGTTATTTTTAAACAAAAAAATTATAGTAGGTAATGCAAGTGCCATCACTCTTAATAATAAAATTACATTACCCAATTACGTAATAATAATTAATAACAATCTAAAAATATTGTAACAAACTGTACAATATTTAAACAGTAATTAAATGGCCCAATTTTATAAAAACGTGTACAGCAGACTCCCGCTAAAGTTACGCCTACCGGACTGGATCGACCGTTAAAGTTGCTACTCCCCGTTATCCCTACCATTGCCGAAAACTATATATGGTTGACTGGGTTATTCAAAAGTGGCGCCAAAACTCGGAAGTCCAATTCGTTGTTCGAAAATTAGAAATGGGGGAATATCCGCGCAACTTCAGCGAATGTATCCTGTCAACTTTAAGGAGCGGACAACTTTAACGGGCGCAACTTTGGCTGGCGTCGACTGTAGATGTTTTAAAAATTTTGTCTGCAATTTTTCCAAAAATTCTTTTAATTCTTCAAATTTTTAATTCTTTTATTGAATGCTTCTTCATGTAACGTGAAATATCTAACAATGTGACATTAAAAATGACCCTCATATTTATGCACATTATCCGTCTTAAAATATTTAACTTCTAGAGAAATCTAGAACGCACACTTCCGTATGAGTCAGGGGAAAGTCGTCCTTAATAGACCCCTTAGAATGTTCGGAGAATTACGTAATTTAAAAGGAATTATGCACGTTACGATTTTTAATAAATATTTCAATACTATACAGTTTGTTGAAATACTTTTAATTTGTTAATGATAATTATTGCTTTTTAAGAAACTGTGTGTTTTGTTATTAAAAGTTATGGCACTTGCATCGCCTACTATGATTTTTTTGTTTAAAAATAAAAAATTACTTTAATTAACCTACTTTACACTTGAAATTTGGCATGACATACATTAAATTATTCAGAAAAATATACCAAATTCGAAAATGATAAAATCCAATATGTCGTCTATAAGAAATAACAAAGCTGACATAACTTTCTCGGAAACAGTTGAATTTAGAAAAAAATTAATGTAAACCAAAGAATAGGCCTCAAAAAAAAACTAATTACATTATTTTAATTTTTTCAATCGGACTTCAGATAAACAAAATACAGCTGATTTTTAAAAATGGCGATTTTCAGTTTTTTCTAAATAAAATCAAAACGAATTAGAATTTAATTGTTTTCTCAGCGAAGCAATATTAAGCATTAAATTCTGCACTACTTTTTCCATTTAAGCTACCTTGTATCTCTAATAGTTTCAGAGATTGCTGTGGTAGAAATTAAATTTTGCTTTAACCTGTATAAAAGAGTGTCTATTTAAAAATAAACAATTTATTCCCACGAAATAAAGCTGAAAAACCAGTAACAATATGTGCCAAAAAACTTGAAAGGAGTTGTAATTGAGAATACTACTCAATTCAGCCGTATTCAGTAGACACGACACCTGAGCCAGTTACATGGTAATCAAAACTATGTCCAAGAAATTCTGAATGAGGTAATCTATGATGAACTGAAACATCATACATACTTCTCCATGATAATCACTCAAATCGCAAAAGGGGAAAAGCAATACTAATAATTATGCTTGTGGTAAACAGACGTAAGTTCAAATTAACATGGGTGATGAAAAGAGCAACAAGCAATTAATAAATACTATTTTGTTTCCAACAGTACATACATATATTATGTATGTATAATTATATCTGTGGTTGCTAATGAAATTTTATGACATTTTCTGTAAATAGTCATTCATATGTGCTAATGCTCAACGAGCAAAGTGATTACACAAAATGGAATTTGAAAAAGATTTATTCAAACGGCTTTCGTGAAAAATGTGACACCTAATAAATACTCTCGTAAACGATAGCGTAAAATAATTTCAAGGGACAGTTGTTGGAACAAACATTAACCAACCTAATATTTCACGTTTTCCCATCCATTAGATAGAATCATCAATCCGAATATGGTTGTGAATATTATGCATTTTCCACTACATCTCGCGCTACATGCAACATGCAGAGCTGTTATATATTACCTTGTTTATATGCTTGGCCTAGTTGATTAAAACAAACGGGTAATCCTGAATTTAAATAATGCGATCGAGCTTAATATTGATCGATAAATCTACATTTTTTAAACCTAAGCTCCAACTCTCATTTTATGACACGTACCTACAGATTATTGATGAACATTATAACGACCCTAACACTTGTACCGTATGTTTTAAACTTTCGAAACAATAAAGCTCTATTTTCGCTTATAAGCCTTTTGTTAAGAGGCTATCGATTGCAAATAACATATGCACAAAGCAGTCGAAAACAGGGCTATAGAAATATTTGAATGAGCCGAACCAATCACTACATAGGTATATTAATCGCATAGCTGATTTTGTAACCAAATTACTCGAAAATCTGGTTGTCCATTTTAAAAAAGGCTTTTGTATTTTAGAGGGACCAATGGTTTCAAAATATTATAAAATTAATAACAATTTATTTTATTTTTGGATATAAGGCAGTTCATAGAGTAGGGCTCATTCTGTAAAATATTTTTAATCACATTGCTTGCCTTCTTTTTGTGTCTTTTATATTGCAAATTAAAATATTTAAAAACAAACGAAAGGTATAATAACATGGTTCTGATCAAAATTAAACTGGAAATGGGGTGACTTTGGTGTTTAAATTTTTGTTAAAAGAAACCAAAATAGAAAGTGTTTTACTAGAAAATGAACACAATATACAGGTATAGCCGTTAAAAGTCATATTTTAGAACTGGTTTAAATTAGCAGTCTCAGAAAGTTGAAGGTTATTCGAAAGCCAAGTGGTATACAAAATATAATAAATGTATAAATTTCGAGGGTAATCACTGATATTTTAAATCGATTGACAAATCAAACTAAAATTTGGTGATTACTTTAGCTAAAATGGAATTAGTTTTGTATAAAATAATTAGTGATAGCAGTTATTTATGACTAAAAATAGCTCAGTAATTAATCGTTAGTTGAAATTTTGACTAAAGTTTGGCTAAATATTGGTATAGTCAACCTTATAATAGGGTATAATTAATAAGCCTGCACAAGGTTACTTAGGCAAGTACTGGATAGGCTTTATACAATATTGTTCAACCCTTCGATGTCAAATGTTTAACTTTTAACGGAACATGTCACATGTAAACTTAAAATAAAATTTTGTTATATAAAAATTTATAGTAAATTAGAATATTCAACCCTTTTTTATTTCTAAAATTTTAATTTTCAATCTCAAAAGTTATGTAAAGACTTTTTTTAAGATTCTGACTTTCAAATTTTTATATGTACAAACTTTAGGGTTTCAGCAGAAAGTGGATTTTTATCTAAAAAATTTAAATATTTGAGTTTCAAGTCTAAATTTTAAAATTAAAATAAAAAATTACAGAATAGATCCCAAATTTTAAGTTTTTTTTTTATACAGGGCACTCAGCGAATGAAGATGATTTAAAAAAATCTGAAATTATGATGTTAAATTATATCATGGAGATGTAGGCACAAAAATTTTCATTTATTTTTCTTCTTCACTAGCTAACACCTTGGTAACACACTTTTTAAAATGAAGTGTTATATTTTTTATTGCGTACTTGGATTTTTTAACTTTCTCTTATTAAGATATATCAAATGTAACAGGATTATAGTGCATTCTCTATTTTTTCTTTATTTATGGAGATAAAACTTTTAACTGGCTACACTTAATACACTCATGAAATGTCAATTTTTGACGGGAAAATGACATTTCTACTGCTGTTACTTTTGCTAAAACTGATACCAAATTTTGATTTTTAAATGCAACACCCTGTACTTAATTATAATTTTGAAATTTGTTCTGATGTAAAATAAAATAGTTGATTTTTAAAAATTCGACAAATTCTTTGGTTTAATTTTAGTTTTAGACCTAGGAGACTATGATTAATTTTAATTAATTTTAGTGGACCACATTAACGTTACGAAAATCATGTCACGTGAAAGAAGAAGTATTTCTCCCTTTTATCAGTTGACAAAATTATCAAAAATGGTTTTTATATCATAACTTCATTTTTTTAATGGCACTTTGTTACAAGGAAAAAGTATAGTTAATGACGAATCTAGTCGTATTTTCATTTTTGCCGTGAGATCAATATAACTGAAGTTACAGCCAAAAGAGTTTAAAATATTCGGTTTCAAATCATTTTAAGATATATTCAATAAGACCATGCTATATTTGGAAAAAGAAATGAAGAAAAAAAATTGAAACTTCCTAACTTTTTCTAGTTTAATTTTTTGTGGGGTTAATGTCCTCGGTTAAAATTAATTAGGATTGATCATGACCTTCTAGATGGACAAATAAAATGAGGTAAAATAATTATTAATAATTGTACAGTTACACCTAATATACAGAGTGTTCAATTAGAAATGGGAGGGTACAATATTTCACGAACAAGGAGTAATTCAAGAAAATGTGAACAATGATGTTAAATTATACCATGGGCATGAGCGACACCCTTTTAAGTAAAAAAATAAATCTTTTTTTCTTCATGTTAGGTGGCGCCATTCTATTTTTTTTTAATGTCTTATTCTTTATTGAATATTTAGATTTCTTGCAGCTCTTCTGACAACCTTTAATCGAACTTTTATTGGCCAAAAACTCATGATTTCCACTAAATAAAATATTTTCCGAATGAAGGTCAAAATTTACGGTACTTCAACAGAAGTTGTATTTATTATCAATATTAAGCAAAAAAATGGAAATTGATTGAATAATTAATTAAAATTAAATCTGTTATCATAGAATATTTAGCACTATAATAATAGGAAAAAAAATTATAATAAATGTACTGCTCAATGCCAATAAATATTCAAACTGCAGATCTTTAGCAGCATGACAATATCCTATTCTATCAATAAAGGCTCCTAAGGAGTTTTGACCCCTTTTGACTTGCGATATTTCTTGAACGGCCATCCTAGTTCGATCTTCCAACTCTTCTAGGGACTGAAGTTTGGCCTTATAGAAAACGGATTTTAAATAATCCCAAAGAAAATAGTCTTACGGGCTTAAATCTGGAGACTGCGGTGGCCATTCAGTACGCCCTTTTTGACCTATCCATCACTCATTTAAGTATTGAAATACATCAACTTCATAATGAGGCCGAGATTCATCATGTTGATATCAAATTTTATCTGTGACTCGTTCAGGATTCGCCAGATATGGAGATAAACGATTTAATGCTGGAACAAAGTGTTCACGTAAAAGTTGTTAGTAACGACTAGGGTTTAAATTTTCTCTAAAAGAAATGATGCGATGATGTGTCTTCTTATTATCCCCATTCAAACATTTAATTTTTGAAGGTATTGAGTGTGCATTTTTCCATGGATTCTGTCAGCCCAGTAATGATAGTTATGGCGATTTACAAAACCATTTAGGCAAAATATTGCTTGATCGGAAAAGGCTATAATATTCAAAAAGTTACCACTAATTTCTAAACTATTCAACAACATAATCAATAGCGGAAAAGTAGCAACAGAAAAAAAGGAAAGCATTTTGGTACAAATACTAAATAAAGGAGACTGGATGGAACCAGAAAACTATCAAGGAACCAGCTTATTAAATACTGCTAAAATATAAGATAGAAGAAATATTAGACATAGCCAAGGAAAAACAAGTTTTCAGAAAAAACCGTAGCACTATGGATGCGACTTTCTTCATAAGAGAAATAGTTGAAAAGTCAAGTTAATGCAACAAGCCCGCATATATGTGTTTCGTCGACCTAAAAAGTGCCTTCGATAAAACAAAACGGAATGACATTATAAAACTATTACAAACAAAACAAATAAAGAAAACCAATTAAAGAAATAAATGTGAATACCAAAGCAAAGGTCAGAATGTCAAGAGGAGAAACGAGATACATAAACCTAAGAGAAGGAATACTACAAACAGACTCGCTTAGCCCAATATTCTTTAATATGATAATGGACCAAATAATCCACGAAGTAAAAAAGTGAGAATGTTATAGAATAGGACCACAAAAAATTGATATAGTATGCTACGCGGACGACGCGGTATTGGTAGCCGATAACAAGGATGATGTGCAAACACAAAGACAACTTTGTTCACTTAATTTCAAGGCACAAGAATACAAAATGCAAATTTCAGCGTAAAAACCAGATGCATGATAACTAGCAAAGAACCATGCAAATGGAAACTGGAATTGTAAAGTGAAAGCATAGAACAGGTGATGACTTTTAACTACCTGGGAGTTGAAGTCACCAGTAAGAGAAACCTGAAAGCATAAGTAACAAAGCAAACGATCAAAGCGACTAAATTGAGTAGCTGTTTAAAACAATCCATGTATAAAAACAAATTCATCAACACAGAAAAAGTAAAATTTAATTATTTTTTTATTCTTAATGGAAAACCACAAGTCGCACCCCCGCCAAATCTTATATGATTTTAATTGATGAAAAAGTGTATCTGAAAATGCAAAAATATACAGGGGTTTTACATTCAAAAAGTTGCGGATTTCGAAAAATAGGGCAGCTGTTAGAAATCAAATGACGTCACTGAATTGAATCAAAAACCTCAAAAACTGTTATTAAGGTTATTGTTTAGTCAAAAATATAGTATAGCGAAAAAATCAGAGATTTTCACATATTTGCCCAACCCTATATAGAAAAACCGATTATTCCGAACTAGACATCCCCCAATGAGAACGACACAGATATTTCTTCATAACAATTTTAATATAACTGATAGATGGAGAGAGCATTGGCCAACCAAGCAGTCCCAAATTATCCTGAAATAAATGAAAAAATGCCAAATATATCTAATGAACCATAGAAGGATTTAACCTCCCTCGAAAAATTTGGTCGATGCTCAATATGATTAGGACAAACACTGGAAGTTGCGCAGACTCTTTGAACAAGTGGGCCAAGGTACCGTTACGCGTCTGTGACTGCGGCGTTGAAAGACAAACCATATTTACATTCTGTCGGACCAATGCTGGAATATGATCTCTGATAGGTCAGAGACGAACAACATTAGGGGCTGCTTTAAAGCGGTCGAAGCTAGGGCACATCTCTTACCGCATCATAAATTAGGAACTTTTACATTTGTTGAAGCTTTATTTTATAGACCTGCATATTTTGTACGCTCATAAATGACAAGGTGACACATATTTATAAGATTATTTATTGTCATTATAATTGGAGAATGTAATTCTGAAATATGCTTAATTTATAAAAGGTCAACTTAACTTTCAATAACTTATTCGTGTTTTGGCATTAGTTAGTAATTAGTAGTGTAAATAGAGTGCAAAAAGTAATTCTGAAAAAGATTTTCCTGAATTGCATATCTCCGCTGTTAATAATAAAACATATATTTGTACAATAACTTTTCAAAACAATTATTAATAATATAACTGGTAAGTGGATTTTGGTAACATTGTTTTAAAATTTTGTTAGCTATTCTAAATTATTTAAATGGTGCTTCATTAAATTCAGAATTTATAGAAGGCTCCAATATTATAAAATTATTACCTTTACTTTGATAGCAAATCTTACGGTACCATCCATTCAATCTGTTGCTTGGAAACCCCATTTTTTAAAATGTAAAAAACTTATACAAGCATGTAATCCGATAAGGGATTTTGACGATTACAATTGTTAATTTCTACAAGTTTAAATGTTTAAATGAAATAAATTTACGAAAAAAAATTGTGAAAGAGTCAAAAACTAAAATATTTTGAATCTAAAGTTTACAGGTTTTCGATGGATTCCTCATTTTAACAAGTCAATTTCACTTACTTTTCGTCGCATGCTTATTTCCCTCCAACTGCAGATCCTTTTTTAAATACGCTTGCACAACAATTTGACTGCTATTTAATATCCACTGAAAATCACTTAACAATTCAATAATCAAATTTCGAAAAAACACCTAAGATTTACAAAAATAAAATTTGGTTTAATACAGATAATTTGAATTATCTATCAAATACTTTTACACTTTCCTATAGCTGCCATAACTGTTAGTGTTTTCATCAAAAACACACATTTTAGATTTAATATTTATCAAGTCAGCTATGGCATTTTGAAAAATCAGACTACTTGTAATACACAAGATTTAAGCTAAAACTTTGATAATCATCACTTCTAATTTTAAATATTATGGACTAATTTGAATGAGGAAAATAAAAGAAGTTGCACATGCAGCAAATAATACTAGTTATTATATTGTTATGGGTTTATCGATTCGAATTAATTAACACATTGAATAATACCCACTAGGTGTCCCATTGTGCACCTTTCACAAAACCTGCGGAATCTTTCCCTGAGGCATCACTAACTGCAAGTTGACGCGCTTTCCCATGCCCTCCTTAGCACCCCGTCCTCTACCTAAAGGGATTTCCACTGGGCCCACAAATTCTAAAGAGCTGGACTTCTGTCGCTAACTTTTTGCTGTTTGGGTATATCTTTAGCTTCTCTCCATTCCAATATAGGTCCGATATCAGCGTCGCTCTTCTGTAGCTCGCGAAGACCTTCAACACTCCATCCGTCTTCTGGCTGAACAGACGTGACCTTTATATCCACCATGTTCTCATGGTCCTCAACTCGTTTGCAGTGTTTGCAATCCCCACAAGGTCTTCTCGACAAAGCGTCAGCGTTGTTATGTTGTCATCTCGGTCGCTGATGCACCTTGAAGTGATACTGTTGTAGCCTTTCCAACCATCTAGCCCTATGTCCCCCTGCGTTCATCATTCGGAGTAACCAAGAAAGCGCCGAATGATCTGTTCTGATGGGGAATTCTTGCCCATACAAATACTAGTAGAAGTGTTCCACGGCCTTCACTATCGCAAGAAGTTCCTTTCTGGTGGTGCAATAGTTCCTCTCCGGCTTCTTCAGGATCTTGGATAACCGTTTCTTCACCGCCTTGAACTTGGGACAGCACAGCCCCAATGCCGACGTTGCTGGCATCAGTGTCCAACACGAACTTCCCATTCTGCTGAGAATAAGCCAAGATAGGGCTTATGCACAAGGCGGACTTCAGTTTTCGGAAAGTGGTATCACACTCTGGAGTTCCTGGTCTCTTATTCCTTCTATGAAAATTCTAGTTGTATAAAGTTTCAAAAATTCAGTTGGTGCTGTTGGATAGGCGGCATGAGCCAGTCTTTTTACGTCAGCGTCGAATTCTTGCAGCGTTTCATCAATTTTCTGCTTCCTTACTAGTAGTTGCGACTGGGCGACTTGCGACCAATGATGATCTCCAAATCTGAGCTCTAAAGCCCTAACTAAATCTTTATAGTTAACTAGTTTATGATCAGATAGAGCTCGGAGTAGTTCCAGAGCATTTACGCGCAGGGATAACACCAATGAAGTCGCTTTTTCGTCTTCCGTCCACCTATTCGCCCTAGCAGCAGCTTCGAACTGAATTCTGTAGGCCGAAAGTTTTACCTTTTGAGAAGAAATAGCAGGTACACTTTTGGATTCATGTTGTGTGCTTTGTCCACTTAGCAACTTCCTTACGTCATTTTTGATATTGCTGATCTTCCGTGTTGTATTTTCCAAAACAATTTGAATTTTTCTTTTACTTCTCCAATTTCTTCCCTGACTTCGTCAATCTATTCTTGCATTTCTTCTCTCATTCCTGTAATTTGTTCTTTCATTTCTTCTTTCATTCCTGTAGTTTGTTCTTTCACTTCTTCTTTCATTTTTGCAACGTCTACTCCCATTTTTTCAGTTATATTTGTTAAAAGACTATGCAATTCTTGTTTTTCTGCATTCCTTCTCTGATCTTCTTCTTGTTTTTCGTGTCGTCTTCGTTCTTCGTTTTGTCGTCTTCGTTCTTCATCCTGTTCTTTTACTTGTCGCCTTTGTTTTTTATTTTGTCGTCTTCGCTCTTCCTCCTGTTCTTTTTCTTGTGGTCTTCGTTCTTCCTTCTGTTCTTTTTCTTGTCGTCTTTGTTCTTTCTCCTGTTCTTTTTCTTGTCGTCTTTCCTCTGCTTGGTCTTTAAACATTGCTAATAACGCTTGCATTAGTTGTTCCATTTTGACCGATTTTAATCTCGTATCCATAAAGCGTACTAGAATGTTCAAGATTTTACTTGACGCTCCTGGTATAACTATTTAACAGTTTAAAACATCCGAGATAAAGTCAACTGCGGCACCTGGTACGAATTTCTTTTGAGTAATAAGCACAATCCATGAATAATTCCGCTTCTGACACCAGATGTTACGGGCTTATCGGTTCAAATTGATTAACACATTGAATAATACCCACTTTATTACCAAACTAAAGTCAGATCACAACTAAACAATAACTCACTTATGTACTTCTAACTACTAACTCACTAACTACACTGATTCTGACTTACTCGGGAGAAAGCTGACCGCCTTATATAGTTTTGACTTCCGGGTCTTAAAAAAAACACGCAGATAGGGCCGAAACTGGAACGCTTATCTGCCGTTTGCTTTGTTATCGCGGCCGCTTGCCCCTTATCAGATCTTTCTAGAAACTTTTCTCATGCTACAATTTACATATCGTTACACTATGTATACTTAAAATGACGACTCATTCACTCTAAAAAAAACATCTTCTTCAATGTGGTCCTTGAAATTATCTGATGTTATTAGATATGGGTCAAGAATAATTTCTTTTACATATCCTCATAAGGAAATGGGTAAATCCAAGTTGGGCGATTGTGAGAATTAATTGTGAAATAAATTTTTCCAAATCTATCGATTATCAAAATGAATGTTTGAAAATTTTCCGACCTTAATATGGAAATTTGCTAAAGTTTCATTCATTTGAAGAAACATCATTTCCCTTATGTTCAAGTAAAACAAGATTGCAAATTATTCATCAAAAATTAGAAAAACATGTTTCACCTAGATTTTCCGCTAAATACAAATTGTTTAATTTAAATTCACCGTTTTTTTACGGAAATTTGTTAAAGGAATTTTCACTTCCAACCCTTACTTTGTGAAATTCTTCAATATATATAAAGTTTAACAGTTATGAAAGAAGTTGTTTTAATATTTCTAAAAAAAAAAAACAAAAAAGAGTTGACATCAAGGAGCGCATCAGATGAGCTTTATGAAACACAATCCCAAAAATGTTGGTCAATGTTGCTGGAGATTTTGAAAAGATATTAATTACATTTGTATTTTAGATTCAGGAAATCGTCATTTTGAAATCTTGTAGTAAATCGTTATAATTTTTTTTTCAACATTCTTTCATTTTTTTTTTAAATTAGTTCCTATTATTTAAAATTTTAAACAATGATTTTATCAAATGTTTTTCCCTTAAATTTGTTGTTTATACACATGTTTTCGAAAATTTGAACTGAAATTTACACGTGCGTTTTAAGATAGACAAAATTTGAGATTAAATTCAACTTTTTGGAAAAATTAAAACACATTAGAGACAAAAATCGAAATTGCGACTTCTAAAGTGAAAATTTTTATGAAGGTTAAAATTGCCAGCTTATGCAGATTTTGCTCATCTATTTCTTAAATTTTTCTTTGCTTCATAATTTATCTTCTGTAAAGGTGGAACCACGATAGACTTATATCGGTAGGCTGAGATTTTAACGCAAACCCGTTCCGTGCGCGCAGGTTGACGTTAACTGCGATGCAGAACATTCCTAATTTGCTAACATGCTAACATTTTGGCACATATCTCCGTTATTTATAAACCGATTTAGAAGAAAATTGTTTTGTTCTATTTAGTAAAAAAAATCTACTTTTCGAGGTGTCGCAAGGGGTAATTTACTATTTGAATTTTTAAAGTTGGGCTCTTAGGGGTGAAGGAGTAAAGTGTTAAAAAATACATACTTAAGTGACAATTTAGAAATAAATATCGCCCGGCCGCAGCAATTTTTTGAAATATGTTTGTCCGCATTTTTAGAATTTATTCGTTACTTTGGAAAGCACGTTATAATGTAAACATTTGGGCTTTTGCATTGCGCACTACGTCATAAGATGCGTGTGGACATACCGGTATAAGTCTATCGTAGGTGAAACTTTCTTTTTAAAATCACTTTGCCTTTTGCAAAATAAATATCAAATAAGCAGAGACTCTGTTGGAATACAACCTGCTAAATCTAACAGTTGCATTAAATATTAGCCATTAATCAAAAATTGCTGAATAAAGTTTAATATAAACAAATAAAATATCTTCATGTAACATACAACAAAAATGACATGCGCAGAATTGTCATACACAAATCAAACAAACTTCTCATATTTCAAAATAATGTCCGATGCCAAAGGTTTACTAATGCAGAAAGACTTGAATCTTTTCTTCGATTTTCATGCATATTTGGCACAATTTGATGTAGAAAAATTATAATACCTTCATAAAAAAATTACAGGATATTTATAATTTTTTAATAATAAATTGCGTTAAATATGCATGAATATATAAAAAAAGTGCACCTAACCGTTGGCATTTAACAACATTTTAAAATATTACAAGCTTAGCGTCCACGAACCAATCAGAGCGAATCTAGTCACGATTAAAAAACTAAACAAATTCAGTAGATTGTTTAAATCGTCACACAATTGAATCTGAATCAATCCTCAAGCTTTTACTTTGGTTTTGGTTTTTAATCGTCAATCAAAGTAAATATTTGTCAACTCTGGAATGTTCCCAACAATCCACGCAGCAACAACCGTATAAGTGTAAAAGTCCAATAATAATAAGGAGTAACAAAAATGGCACTAAATGTGATAAAAAAGAGATAATTGTTTAGCTGTGAATGTATGCGCTCTTCAATAAGTAATATAGGCCTGTTTAAATAGATGGTTTAATTTTTCTTTACCTTATGAAGTATTAGTAGGGTAAAGCTTTGTAGCTCTTACAGATTCCTCGCTAAGAAAAATATTGGTACAAAGGTACATTAGCATAAGACGCACATTCTAAAATTATCTTTTACTATACAGGAGAAACATATACAGAGGGGTGCAGTAAAGCTGACTTTTTTTTAAATAGAACACCTCTATATTTTTCCATATTAACATCTTTCCCAAAATGTTCATTAAAAATAATATCTGACAATAGGGATCTGCGGTTAAGAGTTTTAGAGATAATTAGAAAAATCATGAAAATTAAGCCTAAATTGCAAGCTCGCTTAAAATTTGGCAAACACCCAAGTAATTTTATTTTTAGAGTAAATCATTTAAAAACATTATTTTCTTAAAAAATGATATAATTTTAATTAAATCAGATTTGCAGTTATGCAGGGCGATTAGCAAACGCAAAATGAGATTTTCCTTAAAAAATTCAAAAGCACACCCTGTATATTATTTCTTATTTCTTTTAATTAACAGACATACTGTAATTATTTGCATAAAAAATGAATTGATTTGATTGTTTCTGGTCTTTCAAACGAGCTTCAAAATTATACTAAAATTTCATGATTTTGCTAAATATCTCAAAAACTATTAATCGCAGAATTCTGTGTTTAATATCGTATTAATTATTATTTTGTATAGCATTTAAATACATTATAATAATCAGGGTATTCTATTTAAACCAACTTTAGTGCAGCCCGTGTTCACCCTTTTTAGTACACAATGATTTTGAAATGTGCGCCTCGTGGTAATGTACCTCTATACTAAAAAGATTTTTGTTACCAAAATAATTGTAGGAGCTACAGGGTACTAATGACCCACCCCGTATATTTGTCGTGGATTAAAGGGTAGACGCATTGAACATTTATAACCTGCGTTAAAAACTGTAAAATTTATTTTATTATTATTTTTATTGAAACACAGAACTTGTCCCCTGAAACCAAGAAAAATAAAAAAAAAACACAACAAAGGTTGCTCTAACGCGTTTCGACAGCCAAGCTGTCATCTTCAGAGAGAAACTAACATCTAATCTTAAAATTAACCCTTATATACTAAGAATATTCACTTCGTGCGTGATCGGCCGCACCCGAACGCACATCCAATCATACACGTCGTTGTGTCACAATTTCTTATCTATCAACCTTAACTATTTTTAACAGAGATGAATGGCCTAAAGGTCCAGCGCAACCATTCATAAGGTTGTTTCCAGCCTTATGGATGGCTAAGCTCTCACATGCATTTAACATATAATTCTTATTAACTACTCTTAACAATTTAATATCATTATCTATCCTATGATCTAATTCAAAAGCATGTCGAGCCACACTTGACTTCTCAGTTCTTCCGTACCTCAAATGAGCCAAATGTTCTTTGAGTCGGATTTTAAGAGATCGTCTAGTTTGTCCGACATACTTTTGAGGACAATCCCTACATGAAATTTGGTAAATACCAGACTTATCTGTTTGCTCTACTTTATCCTTTAAACTACCCAAAAGCGAATTTAATTTTCCATTAGAAGTATAAATAACCCGAAAACCCTGATTTCGTAAAATTCCACCCAAACCCTGCGTGAGCGAGGGTTCAAATGGAAGTGAGACGAATTTAAAGTTTTTGTTTTCATCAGCTCGGAAAGTTGTAGTATTCACCAATTCACATTTAAATTTTTTCTTATTAATAATTTTATAAATAATATTTGGATCGAATCCATTAACTTCAGCTATATGTTTTATTGTCTTTAACTCCTTTCTGAATCTTTCCCTACTAAGAGGAAGACTCAGAAGGCGATGGCCAGGAAGTTGAAGCTTGCCATTTTGTGCTGTATGCAATGGTTAGAATCGGAAGTTATATAGCGGAAGGTACTGGAATCTTTCCTATATACATCAAATTCTAATCTATTTTTATTCCTAATAACTAAAATGTCTAAAAATGGTAAAGCTGCTTCTTAGAGAAAGAAGCAGCTTTACCATTTTTAGACATTTTAGTTATTAGGAATAAAAATAGATTAGAATTTGATGTATATAGGAAAGATTCCAGTACCTTCCGCTATATAACTTCCGATTCTAACCATTGCATACAGCACAAAATGGCAAGCTTCAACTTCCTTGCCCATCGCCTTCTGAGTCTTCCTCTTAGTAGGGAAAGATTCAGAAAGGAGTTAAAGACAATAAAACATATAGCTGAAGTTAATGGATTCGATCCAAATTTATAAAATTATTAATAAGAAAAAATTTAAATGTGAATTGGTGAATACTACAACTTTCCGAGCTGATGAAAACAAAAACTTTAAATTCGTCTCACTTCCATTTGAACCCTCGCTCACGCAGGGTTTGGGTGGAATTTTACGAAATCAGGGTTTTCGGGTTATTTATACTTCTAATGGAAAATTAAATTCGCTTTTGGGTAGTTTAAAGGATAAAGTAGAGCAAACAGATAAGTCTGGTATTTACCAAATTTCATGTAGGGATTGTCCTCAAAAGTATGTCGGACAAACTAGACGATCTCTTAAAATCCGACTCAAAGAACATTTGGCTCATTTGAGGTACGGAAGAACTGAGAAGTCAAGTGTGGCTCGACATGCTTTTGAATTAGATCATAGGATAGATAATGATATTAAATTGTTAAGAGTAGTTAATAAGAATTATATGTTAAATGCATGTGAGAGCTTAGCCATCCATAAGGCTGGAAACAACCTTATGAATGGTTGCGCTGGACCTTTAGGCCATTCATCTCTGTTAAAAATAGTTAAGGTTGATAGATAAGAAATTGTGACACAACGACGTGTATGATTGGATGTGCGTTCGGGTGCGGCCGATCACGCACGAAGTGAATATTCTTAGTATATAAGGGTTAATTTTAAGATTAGATGTTAGTTTCTCTCTGAAGATGACAGCTTGGCTGTCGAAACGCGTTAGAGCAACCTTTGTTGTGTTTTTTTTTTAATTTTTCTTGGTTTCAGGGGACAAGTTCTGTGTTTCAATTTTTGAAGATAACCAAGGACCAGTCCGTTCCATCAAAATTATTTTTATTATTTAAATCTATTTTTATCTGTTTTAAACGACTAAATGGTTGCGGTCTTTGCACGTCGAACGGACTTGGTCAAGTTCTACTATGCGTAAAGTTTACGAATCTTCTTTGAGATTAAGGAAGCTTCTGACGATGAGGCATGTGTCCAACATAACAGATTTTTGAATTAGCGACAGGAGGTATTTTAGATTACATTTTTCTGTTTGTTCAGTTAGTAATTTAGGTATTATCTCTGTGGCAGAGATTATTATAGATCTAATGATCACCTTTTTTGCTTCCCACATTTGTTTCATTTTATTCGACAACTCAATGTATTTGTTGATTTTTGCAGCGTAAGTGGTTTGGAGATTGTTGTTTAGTGGTATCGCAACATCAATTATGTCTATTTCATTAGTTCTTTTATTATAGATAACTATGTCTGGTGTGTTGGCTTGTACTTTTATATGTGTTCTTATTTTTCTATCCAAGTATATTTTGTAGTTGTTGTTCTTCAGGACATTGGCGGGAAAATATTTATAATACGATAATTCGGTGTTTAAGAAAAATTAAGATGTAAAATTTTGGCAACATTGTTGGGTGCTTTCCACTTGGGCAAGGGTCGTGCAGCCTCCTATTAAATGTTCGATATTTTCCTTGTTTGCTGCACATCTTCTGCATTTATTGTTTACGTTTGGTTCTTTAAGGATATATTTTCGATAATTTTTCGTGTTTATCACTCTGTCTTGAATCGCCATCATAAAGCCTACAGTTTCACCATATAGTGACCCGTTTTTGAGCCATGTGTTGGATGCTTCCTCATCAGCTATATCTAGATTGAGATAGCTTGGGTGAGATGCATGCGGTGTCTTCTGTGTTCAATTCCTAAGTTGTGATTCGATGAATTTGCGTTCTCTTGCTAGTTCTCTGTCTTCGTTACTTAGGTTAAGCGGAGCTATTTGCTCGTCATGTTTGCATGTGTTTGTAAACATTTTGTCGGTAATTGCGTTTTTGTGGAAATATTGTCTCAAGTTGTTTATTTCACAGAGTTGACTTAAACTTGTTATCCCTACTTCTCGTTCTATTGTTGGAAGAGTTACTCGCTCAATAACTGAATTTGGATGGAGCATTCGATGTTTTCTTAACGTTGTCCGTATTTTCCTTTCCACTTCTTGTAAATCTGTTTGTGTCCAGTTGATAAGTCCATATGAATATGTCATGACTAGGATTGCAAATTCATTAATTCCTTTTATCTTATCTTCTCCGCTTAAGTATGACTTTAAAATTAAGTCAAGCCTTGTCTGAAATTCTTCTCTCAGCTTTTGTATAATTTCAGGTGATTTATCTCTCCAGGCTGACTTAATCCAAAATATTTATAGGCGTCTTCTTTTATCAGACTATCAATGACTTGTTTGTTGCTTATTTTGTAATCTTCTTCATTTGTTAACATTCCCTTTTGTAAGTGTACCATTTTGCATTTGTCAGCATTTAGTTCCATTGCTATAGATTTACCAAAGTTTACTGTTAGATCTAGAAGTTTATCCATTTGTGCTTTTGAATTTGCGTACAGTTTTACATCGTCCATACAAAGTAAATGATTGTAGATGTACCTTTGATCACTCTTACCCAATGTGAATCTATACCCAGTTATTTTTAGCAATCCACTTAGGAGGTTTAAACATACACAAAATAAGAGCGCACTTAACTTGGAAAATTCCTCGTTTGATGTTTCTGAGATGTTAATATTTTAGTCCCATTTGCTATAAAGAGCGTCTTTGTCCAGTGGCTCATTGAGTGTTGTCATATGTTTTCTACTTGGGGGGGCTATTTAGTACATTTTTAACATCTCTATCAGGTAGGTGTGAGGTACTGAGTCAAACGCTTTTTTATAATCCAAAAAGCACATGCTCAGGTTTCTCTTTTTAATAACTGCATGTCTTGTAAGAACTTTATCAATGATTATTTGATCTTTGCAACCTTTCGATTGTCTGTAGCAGCCTTTTTGTTCTTCCGTTAGAACATTATTATCTTGTAAATGTTTGTATATTTTATCTGTTATAATAGATGTCATTAACTTGTACATAGTAGGGAGACATGTTGTAGGCCTATATTTATCTTTAGGAAGAAAAAAGTTTTGCCATTAGTTAAAAATTGAGGAATGGTTTTCTTATTAGTTAACATTTTGTTTGGGCATTTGACTAAGATTTTATGAATGACTGGTAGCTTCTTAAGCCAAAAGTTTTGGATGCCGTCCACGCCTGGTGCCTTCCAGCTACTTGTTTTTCCTTTCTTTTTCTTCAATAAGCCAGACAAAGCTTTGATCGTGTGCTTTTGGTTTTTCCCACATGTCTGACTAATACTTTGTAATATCATTTATTTCTGCTATTCCTTCTTCATAATTATTCATATTTCGTTTGCGTAGGTTTCTATAAAATTGTTTTCTGTTCTGACTATATTGTTTGTTCTGTTCTTTTCGTAGAGTGCATTCGTTATATCAACGCAACCTTTTTGAATATACGGCTAGTTTCGGTACATGATCGTCTATGTTTTTATCAATTTGTTGTTCTCTAATTGACTAATTGTCAAAGGAGAGATTATTTTTTGTATTTTCTCTATTAGTTTATGTATTCGAACTCCCCTTTTGTATTGCGTGAGTTGTCCATCCTAAATTCATCTGACGTTTCCGCTCCTCATGTGGCCTAAATGTTTAATGCCGGACGTAAGGTTGGTCTTTAAGGAGCTATTATTATTATTATTGCAGTTGCAATGCTTGCATCTAATATCTTGACCTTTTCCAAATGCTTCAAGGAGTTTTTGCTAAAGAGATCAGTTGCTGATACGGCGACTGGAACCACTACTACTGTTTTCAGGTTGTGTATTTAACTTTTTCCCTTTCCTTCTGTTCTAGGTTATGGTCGTTGGGATGAGCTACATCTATGAAGTATGCAGCTGGCTCAGTTTTATCTAAAAGGACAATATCTGGACGGTTTGCAGCTATTGTCAGTAATAATAGGGTCATCCCAATACATAAGGTATTTCTCATTTTCCATTACTGGATGTGGCACGTATTTATAATAAATTTCTGTATCTTTAATTAAGCGCGTGACTAGTGCAAGCTCTTGGTGTAAGATGGCTGCTGAGGGGTTATGCCTTTGTGCTATTATTATTATGTAGATAGTTCAAGTATAATTTACACCCCATTAAATGCAAATAATTAAATTGGGCGGAACCATCATTTTGAACAACCCTGTATTTTAGCCCAAAACAGCCACCTTAATTGCAGGTCGTTAAACGGACTACCCAAAACAGCCACCATCAAATTCAGCTACCCTTTAATGCAATGACGAAAATAGCCATCGTGTGCGAGCACTGCTTATCTTCAGCATGATGCGAGCCTTTGAAATGCCGTCCCTGAAAAATATTAGCCCTGTGATCCTATTAAGAAAAAAAAAAAAAAAAAATTATTGGAAAACAGTATAAGCGCCGCCTGATGTGACCGCCTCCTGGCATGATACTACCGCACGACACTGCTGAACTATATAATTGTACCGTGCATAAGTGGATAAGTTAAAGCAACAATTTAAAAAAGCATTTTTATTATAAAACAACATCATGTCACAATTTCAATTTACAGTAATGTGATACACATTTAACAAAATGTAACCGACTTATGTGTTTGTCGTGAAATTGTTTTATTAAATTGTTAATGCTTTTTTCTTTACGCCACATTTTCGGTTTCATACAAACTTTCTTTCTGGTACTTTCCATCTTGATGTACGTGTCAAATTGAAAGTCCTTAAGTACGTCCACAAAGTTTTACAAAGGTGGATGAGGATTATAAAACTTAAATTAAATCTAGAGTGCACGCATTGGTCGTTCACAAAAAATTTATAGCGTATTTCCTAATGAGTAATTACCCAGAAGAACTATCATTAAGAATTTCATCAATATCTAATTTATCTAATAGAAAAGGGGAATTTTGTGGTGGCTGTTTTGGTCATCCCGTTTCAGCTATAAAAGTTGTACCCTGGATTACCATATCATTAGTGGCTGTTTTGGGCAACCCCGGTATTTTAAACTACGTGATGCTTCATAGCTGCCATAATCCATGTATAGTTCGGTATTCGACAAGAAAAAATAGGAAGGAAAACATGTACAACCGCAACCATAGACTAGTTTTGGCCTTATTTTTTTCGGTATAACGAACTGGTCGTTGGTTATCTTCAAAAATTGAAATACAAATCTTGTTCCCTGAAACCAAGAAAGATTAAAAAGCACAACAAAGGTTGCTCTAAAAAAGCTTTGTTGTGTTTTTTAAACAGATTGCAATTGCAAAGTTCTACGTGATCTACCTGTATACAGGATGTCCCACCGGGAATCGCAGCGATCGATATCTGGCAAAGTACTCATTTTAAACATTTGAAAATTTGGCAACTTAGCAAAGACAATAGGACCAACACAACTAAAATATTTGCAAAGTTGTAGTATTTCCGATTATACCGGAAGTTGACACCAACTTCGTTATTTTAAATAAGACACTCCGTATATTTTTGCATTTTTAGATTTTATTTAATATTTTAAAGTCACTTTAAATAACATACATTGTTCCTAAAATTTATGGTTTTTAAGATAATTGGATTTTTATAAAATATTTGACAGATGCAAGATTCCACGAAATTCTTTGTATGTTTTTCCAGAAACTAGATTCTTATTTCATATTTGGCACGTAAGTAAAACACATACAAAGCTATCTTGCACAACTTTCATAAGTTCAACAACGTTATACCGAGTGTTGAATTCAGGTCTGCATATTTTGGTATATTTAAATAGCGATAACTTTGTTATTTCAAATTGAACACCCTATATTTTTTCAGTCCATCTTATGTAGATTCAGTTATCTTTTACCTTATATAACCATTCTAGGGGTTGCTTTTAAAACTTTTAGAAATAATAGCAATTTTTTTCTTTTTTTGCCGTTTTACATTAAATGAACTCTTATTGGTTCGCATATTAGTGACGTTATGAATAGAAATAATGTCTATCAACAATTCTACTGTTTGAAAACCATTTGTCAGATTATTTATAATTGGTCTTATAGTGTGTGGTGAAGCCAAAATGAAAACATCCCTGCCCATCTGTTTAAGTAATGAGAATTATTTTAAATTGTTTATTATTTTCTGATTATGTAAGAAAGTAATATCACAAACATGTGATACAGTGATAAATTTGCTGTTCGATATCCAATAAAACCTCCATGAAATCCAGTAAAGCGAATGGTAGAAAATCTCCCCAATTTGGACTCCGTCAAAAAGTTGTTGATAATAAAAATTTCTAAATAGGATTTCCAATTATGTCAACTGGTCATGTTTTAATTTTAGCTTCATCACACACTATGAAGTGCTGTAAGTAATTTTACTGATTGTTTCATAATTGAAATGTTGATATCGATTGTTTCTTTTTTAATACATTCCATTTGTTTTTACTTATTATGTCACTGATATGATACTCACAAGGAAAGTACCCGAGGTGTACGTACCCCACCGATTTTTTTCATTTTGTGATATATTATAGTACATAACAAAATATTGCACACGTATTTTTTTTAGATGCTAACTCGGCAATTTAAGAGGTGAAACCACCCCTTAAAGTTAACCCCAAAAAACAGTTTTTCTTTAATAACTCAAGAATTAATTGGAATTTTTTGATGAAACAAACGCTATGTTATTTCTCATAAAAAAAGCGCTTTTAAAGACTTATTGGTTAGGTTAAAAAGTTGCAACCCCTAATTTTTATGGGGATGAGTTTCATTTTTTTTCTTATATATTAACTTTCGAACCACTGAATTTTATCAAATATAACAACTCTAGGGGTAAATCACGCTTTCCAATGTTTTTTTTTTGTAAAATCTCGAGACAGATCAATTTTATTTTTTAATTTTCTTAATGATATTGTCAAATTCCATAAAATTCAAGGGTTTAAAAGTTGGTATAAAAGAAAAAAATTAAACCCACCCCTATTCAAATTAGGGGTTGCCGCAACCCTTTGGCATAACTGATTCGTTTTTAGAAGCACATTCTTATGGGGAATAACGTAACAATGGTTTTACCGAAAAATTCCAATTTATTCTTGAGATATTAAAGAAAAATTATTTTTGGGGGTTATCTTTAGGGGGTGGGGAGATCACCACCTAAATCACAAATTTAGCATCTAAAGAAATTGTTGATACATTATTTTGATAAAATATTAACATATAATAAGTTAAAGGTGAAAAAATAAATGTTTTGATTCGCAATCTAATAATGAACAAATCCATGGGGTTCTCCAAGGGTCATAAAAATAGGGGTGTTACGTTATTTCACTGTTAATGCAAAATATATGTCAAAATAATCATTATAGAAATAAAATTAAAAACATATGTTGTGTTTTACTTTCCATATCAGTGTACAGAAAAAAATTAACTCTAGGGGTAAATCACCCCTTTCAAGGATTTTTTTTGCAAAACCCCGAGACAGAGCAATTTTATTTTATAGTATTCTTAATAAAATTGTTACATTTGACAAAATTCAGTAGTTCAAAAGTTAATATATAAAAAAAAAATGAAACTCACCCCCATAAAAATTAGGGGTTGCAACTTTTTAACATAAATAATATGTCTTTAGGAGCGCTTTTTTATGAGAAATAACATAGCGTTCGTTTCATCAAAAAATTCCAATTAATTCTTGAGTTATTAAAGAAAACTGTTTTTTGGGGTTAACTTTAAGGGATGGTTTCACCACTTAAATCGCCGAGTTAGCATCTAAAAAAAATTACGTGTCCAATATTTTGTTATGTACTCTAACATATCACAAAATGAAAAAAATCGGTGGGGTATACCTCGGGTACTTTCCTTGTCAGTAGGAAGTATGGCCGTGAAATAAAAAAAAAATGTTAAAATTACAATTACTTCCAAAAGTTGTAAAAGAAACTCCTGCAATGCCTATATCAGTTAAAAGATAATTTAAAACTGCATTAGACAGCTTAAAAAAATATAGGCTGTTCCTTTTAAGATAACAAAGTTATCGCTGTTTGAATTTACTAAAATGTACAGTCGTGAAATCACCACTCGGTATAATGTTTTTTAATCTATGAAAGTTGTGCAAAATATCTTCGTATGTGTTCTACTCATATGCCAAATATGAAATAAATATCTAGTTTCTGGAAGAAGATACGCAGAATTTCGTGGAACCTTGCATGTGTCAATTTTTTTATAAAAATCCAATTACCTTAAAAACTATAAATTTTAGAAAAAATTTTTGTCATTTAAAGTGGCCTTAAAATATTAAATTAAATCTTAAAATGCAAAAATATATAGGGTGTCTTATTTAAAATAACGAAGTTTCTGGCAACTTCCGGTATAACCGGAAATAATACAACTTTGTCAATATTTTAGTTGTGTCGGTCCTATCGTTTTTGATGAGTTGCCAAATTTTCAAATGTTTTAGATAAGTACTTTGTCAGATACCGATCGCGGCGATTCCTGGTGGGACACGCTGTATATTTCGTTCCATACTGATGAGCCCGAGGTTTATTTTTTTTGGTCGAACTAGATGAAAGTAAAGTCACGCCGAGAACATTTGTATCAATGGATGTTGCCATGCAACCCATGATGCTTTGCCTTAGTCATCTAAGTGATCTTTGCAATTGCATTCTGGTTTTCATTAGATTGTAATGAAATTAGATTTCAATTGCATCGTAATAAACTTGTATATATTCCGGTATAACCAGAAATACTACAAATTTGCGAATATTTTAGTTGTGTTAGTCCTAACGCCTTTGCTAAGTTTCCAAATTTTCAAATGTTTTAGACAAGTACTTTGCCAGATGTGGATCGCGGCGATTCCCGGTGGGACACACTGTATACAAGGCTTATTATCTCAGAAGATTACAACTTTTAAGTTGGTCATAGTCTAAATGACTAAGTGGTCAATAATGTATATTTGACAAATATACAACTCCCAAGTTGGTAATGGTTATAATCCAATTTTAAATGCAAACAACTTTATACGCGTTTTAAGTACTTGTCATGATTCGTCACTTCTCCAAAATAGATTATTCGCAACAACAATATAGCCGGGCCATTTTGGCAGCCCTGAAAGCCCTAATTTTCCTCTATTAATCAACAACAACATTCAAATAGCCTTTTCATTTCCCACTGTTTGTTATTTAGTTCCTATACAATGCGCCTGTTAGCACAACGGCGTCTTCGTTGTTTTTTATCGATCATACTCCTCGCTTTATACAAAGTTGAACTTTATTAACTGCTCCAATTTATCCACCGAGGGTAGAGCTTACATTTTACCCTATTGTGATCTAAAAGGAGCTGCTTTAGAAAACGGGTCCGGCAGTGATGTATCAATACAGAAATGACGTACACATCGGAGCACAGAATAATTTATTCTAAAGGTGGCACGACTAGTTCTATAATTCATTTTGACAGGCGAATGGAACCTTCGTCTTTATTTAATATATTTTCTAAGGATCTTCCTGTTTCGTTTACGTTTGCTTTAAACTATTTACGCAAACTTCTAAATCATTTGCTAGGGAACACCCGAGAGCAATGTATAGATGGAAATGGTTCGAAGATTTATCACTAAGTAGAAACTTTGTGTGTAGAAGTATATGAGTCAGTTTATGTAAGTAGTATTGGAGAACATGACAAGTAAAAAATCATAATGTATATACACTGTGTCCCACCAGGAATCGCCGCGATCGATATCTGGAAAAGTACTCATCTAATACATTTGAAAATTTGGCAAGTTAGCAAAGACAATAGGACGAACACAACCAAAATATTCGAAGAGTTGCAGTATTTCCGGTTATTCCGAAAGTTGACACTAACTTTGTTATTTTAAATGAGACATCCTATATATTTTTGCATTTTTAGATTTTATTTAATATTTTAAGACCCCTTTAAAAAACAAATATTGTTCCTAAAATTTATATATTTCATGATAATTGGATCTTTATAACAAACATGACAGATGCAAGGTGCCACGAAATTCTTTGTATCTTTTTCCAGAAATTAGATGTTTATTTCATATTTGGTACGTAAATAGAACACAAACAAAGCTATCTTGCACAATTTTCATAAGTTTAAAATCATTATACCAAGTGTTGAATTCAGATCTGCATATTTTGGTAAATACAAACAGGGATAACTTTGTTATCTCACATAAAACACCCTATATTTTTTCAGCCTATCTTATAGATATAATTGCAATTTTTTATTTTTATTTTCCCATTTCACATTAAATGAACTCTTATCGAATCGCATATCAGTGACGTTATGGGTAGAAATCATATCTATCAACAATTACACTGCCATGAAACCATTTGTCAAATTATTTATAGTTTATTTTATAGTAGGTGGCGAAGCTAAAATGAAAACATGTCGGAACATCTTTTTTAGTAATGAGAATTATTTTAAATTGTTTATTATGTTTTCTGACGATGTAACAGAATAATATCACAAACATGTGATACAGTGATAAATTTGCTGTTCGATATCCAGATAAGGTAAAGCCGCCATGAAATCCAATAAGGAGAATGATAGATTAGATAGGAGAAAATCTGTTGTTAATAATAAAAATATCGCAATAGGATTTCCAATTATGTCAACTAGTCATGTTTTAATTTTAGCTTCATCACCCATATGAATTACTATAAGTAATTTTATTGATTGTTTGATAACTTAAATGTCGATATCAATTGTTTCTTTTTCTAAGTAAATTTCACTTGTTTCTACTACGCTGATATACTACTCAATAAGAATTCAATGACCGAGAAATAAAAAAAAATGTTGAAATTACAATTATTTCCAAAAGTTATAAAAGAAATCCCCACAAAACCTATATCAGTTGAAAGATAATTTACATCTGCATTACATAGGTTAAAAAAATATGAGGTGTTTCTTTTGAGATAACAAAATTATCGCAGTTTGATTTTCCCAAAATGTACAGTCGTGAAATCACCACTCGGTATAATATTTTTTTATCTATAAAAGTTGTGCAAGATAGCTTTGTATGTGTTCTAGTGAAGTACCAAATATGAGATAAATATCTGGTTTCGGGAAAAAGACACAAAGAATTTTGTGGGACCGTGCATCTGTCAAAATTTTTATAAAAATCTCAAAAACTATAAATTTTAAGAACAATATTTGTTTTTCAAAGTGCCCATAAAATATCAAACAATATCCAAAAATGCAAAAATATATATGGTGTCTTACTTAAAATAACGAAGTTGGTGTCAATTTCCGGTATAACCGGAAGTATAACAACTTTGCGAATATTTTAGTTGTGTTAACCTTGTCAACTTTGTTGAGTTGTTAAATTTTCATATTTTTTAGGTAAGTACTTTGTCAGATATCGATCGCGGCTATTCCCGGTGGGACACATTGTATATAGTGTGTCTGAAAAGTTCCCGAACTAAATTTCTGTATTCGATATAAGCAGCGCCATCTCTCGAACAACCCTGGAACTGGACCACGTAAAACCAGTTCATTTCAAATCTTTAAATAAATAACTAAAACGTCGACCTTTACAATATAGCAAAAATTTGAATAGCTTCAGCTTAATTTTTTTTAACGGTAAATGACGAGAAAAATAATCAGTTATTTTACGCAATTTTATTGTTAAGTAAGGTAGTAATATTTTTAATAACTTTTGCAAAGTTTGCATAAAAATAAGGATGCGGTCCTACTAGAATAATATAATATTTTATTAAATATAACAAACAATACAGATTACAAAATTGGATAATAACGTATGTCTCAAAAGTTACCATTTGCCCAGGAAACAAACAACAATTTCTGTAATGGAAACTATTGTTAAATTGTAGAGCTGGGGCAATTCGACAATGTTACAAAAAATGAAAAGGATGCCTTTTTTCTTATTGAAGATATTTTACCTCCCCCTACTAGTGGGTCCTACTGTATATTCGTGTGAGAGGGTAAACAGTGTTCTCTTTATATGTAGTTGTTTCCTTAAGAGAAACAAATCTAAAAATGATAACTTATTTTCTTCTTTTTTGAAAGTAAATAGATATGTTCGTTATAATTTATTAATTAATTCATAGCTACGGTTGGAGTGATACCCAAAGTCGTAGCAAGGTAGGTGCAACAGGTGGAGCCACAACTAAAGAAGCTTGCCCAAAAATGGCGATGATATTTTTTATTTTTTAGAAGGTGAAAATAATTTGGACATATCCATTATTTAGCAATGAAAAATATTTTAGCTTATCACATTTTCTTTTGGGAGCCTAAATTTGATATCTTGCACAGGACCCGTTGAAAGCTAGTTATGGCACTGAGTGATTTCCTTTTCAGGTTTTTCTTGAGGTTTGCGTTGTCTGCGAATATTAAAAAGTATTTCGTAAAAATTGTCTTCATTGGGTATGGACACAGAGAATGTCCATTTTCAGTTTGGCTAGATGTGATATTAACTACATAAATTTTTAAAATGGAATAAATAACTTTCCTGGAATCCGTACACTTTTCTTAATTCAATGGCTTAATAGTATATTACATATCGAGTGGAAAATGTTTCATTCTTGTCGAGAGAAAAAGATGGTTTCGCAAGGCGCGTAGCGCCGAGGTGAGCCATTTCTCGAGACAAGAATGAAACTTTTCAACGAGATTTTTATAATATGTTAACCATACCTTCTAAATGCAAGAGACGGTTTTGGTAACAAAATTAAGTGACTACAGATATCTCTATAACCACACCACATATGAAAAACGGTCAGGTTGAAATTTTGACAGTGGCACTAAAAAAGTTAAACATACAAACTTCTATAAATGATTTTTTTGATATACAGGGTGAGTCACTAAGCGGGAATCGGTCTTTGGTAGGCGTATCGTTCAAAATATCAAAAAATGTTTTAAATAAAAGTTGTTCAAAATAAAGTTCTCCACAACCTAAAATTATTATTAAATATGGCGGCCTTCCGGTTGCACCGGAAATGAACACAACTTTTTTATTTTAAATAGAACACCCTATGTATTTTTACATTTTTTGATTCCTCGTTAAAAATGAATATGAATTTACTAAGACGACACAGGCCCTTAGTTGAACCGTTTTCGCGTAAATTAATTTTTTTGGTTAAATTTGACGATTTCCGAGCTTGACGCCATTAACGATATTTTCCAAACGCAATGACTCAGAGTTATGTGGCATACGGTTTTGGATTCAGGAAGAAATGGAGTATTTGTTTACGTCTTTGATGTTAGCAAGATTTCTTAAATTTCTTCACATCCGTCGACTCAATTCTTCAGTTGTTCAAACATGCATAACTTAATTTTATCAAATGGAACCACCTACCTTGGATTCTCTTATCGGATGCGAAATTAAATTACCTTTTTTTTGGTACCAGGTATTGCCACCTCCGTCCAATAATTTTTGAGAAATTTAGAATTTTGTAAAAATTTTAATTAGTTTCGTATTATCGCGTTAGCCCTGGATGTCGCGGTTTTGTTTCGTCTCGTTTGTCCGGCAATAACTGACAGTTTATCTCATTGTTGTCGCGAGGTCTTGGTATTAGTACTGAGAGACAATGTTTTCTCAAGAAGAATTGGTCGATATGGTTTACGCCTTGGGCAGTGCTGACAGAAATCCATTTCTCGCCTCAAGAATTTATGCTCAACGCTTTGCCGATCGGATACATCCAAATTCAGCGGCATTCGCTAAATTGAGAGAGAGGTTTGAGCGAACTGGTAGTACGAAATACGAGAAAAAGAAGCGTAGAAAACCAACGACGCATGAAAAAAACCAAGTTTTAGTAGCGGCTGCTGTTGTCCAAGATCCGCATTTAAGTACCAGAATAATAAGCACGGAATTACAAATAAGTCAAACCTCGGTTTCACGAATCTTGCGTAAAAATAAGTTTCATCCGTATCGTGTCCAGCTAGTACAGGAACTCAATCAAGCTGATTTCAACAAGCAAATGCAGTTTTATGAGTGGGCGTTACGAAAACTACAAGAACAAAATGACTTTTTGGACAATGTACTATTTACTGACGAATGTACATTTCATAAGAACGGCTTCGTGGGAAGACATAACTCCCATTACTACCACACTGAAAATCCTCATTGAATAAGGCCCTTAGACCATTAGCATAGGTGGTCTCTGAATGTTTGGGGCGGTGTCATAGGAAGATTTGTTGTCGGACCATACTTCTTCAATGGACATTTGAATACCAACAATTACTTGGATTTTTTGAAAAATCAATTGCCCGAAATGATAGACAATTTGCCTCTTGCTGTCGTGCGGCAAATGTGGTTCCAACATGATGGGGCACCGGCACATTATGGAAGGGATGTAAGGGAGTTCCTCAATACACAATTGCCTAACAAGTGGATAGGAAGAGGAGGTCCAGTGGCATGGCCCGCAAGTTCACCGGATTTAACTAAGCCAGACTTTTTCTTGTGGGGTCATGTTAAGCAAGTTGTGTACCAGTAACCACCAACTACCCGAGAAGGTATGATGGACAGGGTTCGTGTTGCTTTCCAAAATATCAATGAAAACGTCTTGGTGGATGTGAACAATTCTTTGCTACAGAGACTGCGCATTTGCCATCGTGAAGCTGGTGGTTATGTTGAACATTTAATTTAATGTTATTATTACCATTGTTTATGTATTCTTCTTAATATTTGTTGCAACTTACTGTTACCGATTTGTTTATTGTTTATTTACTTTCTTTAATGCTTTACACTGAAATCCAATGATGATTTTCAGTATCGTGGTGTATCGTTTCCTTCCCAAGAAGCGGTTCTTAAAAAATGTTTGTACATTCGTCGGTAAATAGTACAATGTCCGAAACGGTCATTTTGTTCCTGCAGATTATGTAACGTCCATTCACACAACTGCATCGATTGTTAGTCAGCTTGATTAAGTTCTTGCACTAGCTAGGTGAGATACGGATGAAACTTGTTTTTACACAATCATGAAACCGATTTTTGGCTTATTTGTAATGTCACACTTATTCTTCTGATTCTTAAGTGCGGATCTTGGACTACAGCAGCCGCTAGTAAAACTTGGTTTTCTTCATGCGTCGTTGGTTTTCTACGCTCCTTTTTCTCGTATTTCGTACTACCAGTTCGCTCAAACCTCTCTCTTAATTTAGCGAATGCTGCTGAATTTGGATGTCTCCGATCGGCAAAGCGTTGGGCATAAATTCTTGAGGCAAGAAATGGATTTCTGTCAGCACTGCCCAAGGCGTAAACCATATCGACCAATTCTTCTTGAGAAAACATTGTCTCTCAGTACTAATACCAAGACCTCGCGACAACAATGAGATAAACTGTCAGTTATTGCCGGACAAACGAGACGAAACAAAACCGCGACATCCAGGGCTAACGCGATAATACGAAATTAATTAAAATTTTTACAAAATTCTAAATTTCTCAAAAATTATTGGACGGAGGTGGCAATACCTGGTACCAAAAAAAAGGTAATTTAATTTCGCATCCGATAAGATAATCCCAGGTAGGTGGTTCCATTTGATAAAATTAAGTTATGCATGTTTGAACAACTGAAGAATTGAGTCGACGGATGTGAAGAAATTTAAGAAATCTTGCTAACAGCAAAGACGTAAACAAATACTCCATTTCTTCCTGAATTCAAAACCGTATGCCACATAACTCTGAGTCATTGCGTTTGGAAAATATCGTTAATGGCGTCAAGCTCGGAAATCGTCAAATTTAACCAAAAAAATTAAATTACGCGAAAACGGTTCAACTAAGGGCCTATGTCGTCTTAGTAAATTCATATTCATTTTTAACGAGGAATTCAAAAATGTAAAAATACATAGGGTGTTCTATTTAAAATAATAAAGTTGTGTTCATTTCCGGTGCAACCGAAAGGCCGCCATATTTAACAATAATTTTAGGTTGTGGAAAACTTTATTTCGAACAACTTTTATTTAAAACATTTTTTGATATTTTGAACGATACGCCTACCAAAGACCGATTCCCGCTTAGTGACTCACCCTGTATATTCAGCAAAAACATATTTTTGAAGACAATGACCAATTCAGAAGAAATTATTTGTACTTCTCCTCAAATGAGATAAACCGCTAAAAGTTTGGAAAAAGATTTTTTTCTGCAACCAGTCGAAAAGCTATTATTTTGCAGCTCGTTGAGCGGCCGCTAAATGCAATTTCGCGGCCGCTACCATTGGCAACGGACTTGAAATAAATTGACATAAACGTTACTAGAATATAGATAAAATCAAAATTTTGTTCTTTAAAATACTTGCAATTTTATATTTTAGTTAGAGATTTTAAAAATTTTTATTCTAAAATTCATAGTGTACAGGGTGAACGAAACTCGATGTCTCAGCTCTACTGCAAGAAAAACAAGAGTGATATACAAAATTTGAAAAAATATTCTTAATTGGGGTTGAATAATCTGTATAATTTTCAATATTTAAAAACTGAAGTAATGACGTCATCAATTTTTTTTCCAGAAACATACCTCTATTTTTGCACATTTTTAAAAGAACTAATTTTTCTAAATACAATTTTGCAATTAAAAAAATGTTGTATCTTTTTCCGTTATAAAGTTATAAAAAAATTTATTGTAAAAAAAATATTAAAAATTTGAAATCGTTACGATTTAATCAAACATCCTTTGAAAACTAATCTCTTAAATATTATTAGGCTTGAAATAAGATGTGGTACCTCAGAGCGTATTCATCTGCTTTTCTAGGGTTCTTGGGGATTCCCCATAAACTAATAAATAGTATGTCGTTTGCGTGAAAATTTTTGAAAATCAAATGGCAACAAAAAATGTTTGTTAACCATTGGTTGAATTATTGACAGATGCCAGTATGCTTTGATTTTTGATTTATTGCATTTGCAAGGTCTATTTGTTTAACTCGTAGTAATTACGACTTTTTAATAATACTTTTTTTACAATAAAATTGCTAATAACTTTTTAACTGAAAAAGATATACATTTTTATTATTTACAAAAATTCTTAAGAAAAACAAGCTCTTTTTAAATATGCAAAAATATAAGTATGTTTCTGAAAAAAAGAAGTTCAATGATGTCATTACTTTTGTTTCCAAATATGAAAAAATATACAAATTTAGCTTAAAATGGACCTTACCCAATCCAATTTAAAAATTTTTTTTTCATATTTCTTATATCGTTTTTCATTTCCTTGAAATAGAGCTCAGACATCGAGTTTCGCTCACCCTGTACATAAATTACTTACAATAAATGTTAAAATCAATGTTGTTTTATTTATGAGTAACCTTGGAAATAGTGGCAGGTAGGATACATGAACGCCACCTTTCTATAAACGTTAAATTTAATGACAGCTTTTTAAAAGCAATAATTTTCATATAAATACATATTTTTTGGTTGCACAAAAAATTTTGTCAGTGCCTCAGACGCTAACTCTTTAGCGATCTGTCAAGCAGAGCGGCCTCCGCGAAAATATTTCCCTCGATCGCTAATGAGTTACTTCGCGGTCTAGGCACACAAATAACTTTTAATTCAAAAGGGAATGACTTCTCCTAATTAATTCTAACGACCACTTTAACGCTAAATACAAAAGCAAAACATCTGAAAAAGATAAGCTCTTTGGTAAAACCAAAATTGCACACTACGAGAATTGGTTTTTTAGTTTGCGGTTAAGCTATCGTAGAAAAAGGTAAAGTTTTCAAGCTCAACACATAAAATCCACTTTTGTCTCCAAACTATTTCTTATGTCACGTGTTTCACAAAAAAATATTCCTCATCATATTGCCCTTCCCATATCTCCAGTAAAAATTTGGATTTTTGTTAATTGTGGAAATTTTAGCTTGTTTATTAAAAATTTACCTTTTCCTCGAAATCTGGTCGATCTTCTGTTAAAAAGTTTATTTTTTAGAAATTTAAAATTTTAATGAAAGGACAAAAATTACGAAGAAAATCTTTTTGTATATTGTAATTTGACATTTTCTGACGCCAGTTGAGGCAAGGTAGGACTCGAAGAGTGAAGAGAACATAAATATTCGATATTTTTCTTAAAATTTGCTCTTTTCCTATCTTTCGATTAAATCTGATTGTTTCTGGGAAATTTCGAAATTTCACTAAAATTTAGATCTTTTTCGCAGAAGTTCTCTGGTAATATCGTATTTTTTAGGGGTTTCGCCCTATTTTTTTAAATTTCGATTTTTTTCAAATTTGACTTTGGAATTTTTTTTATCGATCTCAATTTTTTTTCGAAATCTCTCTTTTTTCCAAATTCCAAACTAGTTTCCTAAAGTTTGCTCTTTTCAGCAAATCTTTATTTTTATCTCAATATCCACTTTTTACTTTTTCCCAGTAAATTCGTCTCTTTTTAAAAATTTTAAATTTTTCTAAAATAATTTCTAGCCTAAAATTCACTTGTTTCTCAAACTTTATCTTTTTCGAAATTTTGAATTATTTTCAAAATTCTAATTTTTGTCATTTTTCTGAATATTTGTCTCTTTCAACAAATTACTACTTTTAAATCAAATGGTTTTATGTTTCGGCAGATGTTTACTTTTTTTTTCTAAATTGAATTAAAATGGTAATAAAAATGTTGCAAAAAATATTCTTGGGAATTTTGAAAAAACGACTTTTGTAAATTGAACATCAGTACTGAATTTTAAATTTTGGGCACATTGTTTTTTAAAATTGCGTTTTTTTTCTCAAAATTCGCCTTTTTATAAAAATTGTGTCTACCAAATTAAACCTTTAAAAATTTTAACTTTTTTCGAATTCTGAACATTTTTCTAGTTTTTGAGCAATGTTAGGTCTTTTAAAATTGGACTTCCTTGTGGAAATTTTATTTCAAAATTCGATATTTTTTATTTCTGGACATTTCCATATAAAATTGGATCGAAATTATAATGGAAATCTAAAAATCTAGGAACGATATTTTTTGAAAATTTTGTGAAAAAGATTTCTTGAAAAATTTCAAGAATGTGACAAAATTGAAATAAAATAAAAATTCTGGGACAATTATATTTAAAAGTTGTTCTGGAAATCACAACTTTTTCCACAAAAATTGACTGTTGAAAATTTAATCTTTTTTGCATTTCCACTTTTTTTGCAATTCCAGCATCTCTTAAAGTTCTCCGAAAAGTTTTTTCCTAAGATTGGGCCTTATTCGAAATTTCGGCTTTTATCTGAAAATGCGATCTCCCCAGTTCTGTAGTTTTCAAATGAAAATATACATTATTCAGCCAGAAGGTTTTCCTTTTTGCAAATGAATTTTTCAGAAATACTGTTGCTCCGCCTTGCAGAAAATCCGCCTACGCTTATGTCCAAAACATTTCATGATTTGCATTGCATGCCTGATCAATCGTGGAAATTTATAAAAAATCATGTAGGTAATTTTACTAGAACTTTTGAATGTCCATATTGTGAAATTTGATTCTCAAATTGGTGTTGTTTTTAAATCTAATAATTTCATTTATACTCGTTTGGAACTGTTTATTTGTCCTATGTTAAATGAGTAAAAAAAACTACGGAGAATGCGGATTGAAATATTATTTTAAAACTCGATTCAAATTGGTTTATTAGGATTTGAATTTCCTTCCATATATACTTCTATCTGAATGAGTTTATTTTCTCAAGTATGGAAAATCTTTCGTGTTTTTTGACAAAATATATTTCTTCCAAAGAATTAGTTCTTTTCTTTTCGTCAAATTGTTTGACATTTTCTTTTCCAAAATTTTTATGTAAAACAATAGAGCTTAGGCGGGTCGCACAAAAATGTTGAGCGGGGCGCGTCTTGCTTATCCCTAGTCTAGAGAAAGCCTTGTTCTACCAAAAAAAAAAAAACATTACAAGTGAATTGGCGCAAAATTACCTGGAGATATAATCAGAGAATAATTTGACGGAAAGGGCTTTAGATAAAAACTTTACAACTTTTGAAATTTCAAATAAATTTTACAAATTTAGAAACTAAAGTCGAAATATCAAAAAAGAATTAAAGTTTATTTATTTTATTTAACATCTCTTCGGCCCAGTTTGGAAATATTTAAATTTTTATTGTTTGTTGATAATTTTTTAAACAGTTTTTGACTACGATATTTAAAATTTATTTAAAACGTTATCTCATGACAGTTGACAAAATAAGAGGTTAGTTTATTTTACATAGAATATGAAAAATAAAAAAAAAAAGACCAAAATTAGATATGAAAAAAATTTCGTTTTTTTGATAAATTGTAAAAATATAAAAAATACATAAAAAAGGTTGTAACACTACACATCGATGTTTCGCTCTCATTTAAGCTCGTCAGCAGTGCATAAAATGGAAAGGGAACAATGAGGAAGAAATTCTTAAAAATAAAAAATTTGAGGAAACATATTCTTTTTTTAGCATTAAAATTAATAAACATAATATTTCCGGTCAAAAACAATTCACCATGAAGAATAAAAGAATTTATATTTCGAAAAAGGCAATTTTTGGGTTTTGGTTGAATAACTGTTTTGTTAAAAGAGAAAAAATTTATTACTGGGAATTCTTAAATTAAACTTATTCTTTAAAAAATATCTAAAGAATAAAAAAAGGAAATATTGAGTGTATGGTCAAAATTTCGGATCAGGAATTAAAAAATTTTAAAAGTTTATACTTGAAATTTCGAGAGAAAATCAAGATCTTTAATTTTCAGAGAAACTCTAATTATTATTTCTCAAAACTCCGAATGAAAGTTGAAGATGAAAACAAAAATCAAATGTATAAATTAATACAGAATTAAAAAAAGACGTTAGTTTCAAGTTAAAGTTATTTTTCTTGAGAAAGTTAGAATTTAGCAAAGAAAGTTTCAGTTCATTGAATATTTGCAAATTTAAACTCAAAATTTCTGAACAAAATTGAAATTTCTATGAAGATAAAAATTAGTTTTAGTCAAATTTAAAAATATCGCAAGGAAATATTAAAAATTTTCAGAAAATTGTCGAAATAGTCGAAATTTCTAGTTTAAAGGTTTTCCGAAAAAATAGAATATAATTTTTTAGATAAAATTAAATATCTTGAAAAATAAATCCACTAATTTTATACATATATGATTTGAAATCAGTGTCAATTTAAAAATAACTATATTTTTTCATTTGAATATGTATGTCGCAGAAAATGTCCCGAAACTTAAAAAAGAAATTTTAGAGCGTAAATTTGAAATTAAAAAATATAATCAAAAATTTGGGAAAAAAAATGAAAATTCCTATAGGAAACCAAAACTTTGAGAAAAAGTCAAAGAAAATTTTGGAAGTCAGAAATTTTAACGGAGAAACTTTAAAAGGTGTCAAATTTGTTACATAAATAATTTTGTGTTCGACTCGCTTTATACAAGACACAAAAAGTATGCGTCTTTATATTGTTAGGGTTTTAGCTCCCTCCAACTTCTAATGAGCAAACTTTTCTCTCGTAGGTATAGCTCGTACAATTTTTATGATAACAAACATATTTTTATTATAAAGATGCACTAGCATGGGAAGCACAATTTAAAATTATTTCTCTCTTTGTAAAGGGGCAAAGTATTGCTGAATGTTATGGCTAACTGGCTAGATTTCATATTTGCTCAATTTGTTATAAATACCCTCCAAAACGTTCTGGATGAGGAACATGAATAAAGACAAAATTTTGCCAGATGTATATCATATTTCATGTATATAGCAATAAAGTTATTATATAACAGCGACAAATATATGCAGTCATTGAATGAGGAATTTCATCTGTATAAAGAAAACCCCAAGTTAAACCTTTAACCGAAATTTAATCATTGCGGTTTCTGTACGCCCCAAACTCTGTATACTTAGCTCTAATTCTAAACTTTAAACAGTTGCAATTAACAAATGATAAGTAAATTAGATGCTTTCATCTCAGTTCCTAAACATAATTAGAAAGAGTCGAAGCAATTATAACTTCTGAAGCCTGACTATTTGTATTAAAGCGCAACGAACAAATGAAATTATTCACCTTGTTTTTTCATTTTCTTTAGAAAAATGTTAATAGGTTGTTTTGTAATTCAAATTTATAATAAAATTTTCTGAATATAGGAAGTTAATTTCCGGTGAAATATGAATGCAAAATTGTATTGCAAAAAAACATCCTATCTGAAAACCAATCAGAGGTAAATATATAGATAAACCACTAGTCCAGAGTAGATAATTTTTGAAACAAAAAAAAAATATAGTAGGATGTAACCTATTAGAAAAGGAAGATAATGCAACAAAAATGAAAGGAAAAATAAATTACGGGCGATCTGAGGTCGGAAAGGGGTAGGGGGTGAGTTTTTAAGGGTAAAAAACGGTTTACCTCAATTTCTGGCAAAACTACAAATCCTATGGAAAAAAGTTAAATAGCAAAGTTGTAGGTAATAAGATCTACAACTTTTGTATCTACACTTTTTTAACATAACCTCAAAATTCCATGAAAAATTCAAATAACCAGGTTTATGGTTTTTTATTTTTATCTTTTACAAAAAAAAATTTTTTTCACGAAATTTGGTGAAAACTTACCTTTTTATATCACAAAGGCACTGTATTTTTTTTGATTTACAATATTTATTTTTTCACCTTATTTTGATTCAATATCGAAAAAGCACCCTAATTTTCAATCGAAAAATCTCACGTTAAAATTTTAGCTTTTTCAAAAAACTCGATAGGCTTTTTGTTCGTTGAAATGTCTACTTTCTGATGGTGTAAAAAAAATATACATTGCTATGGTAAATCTTCTAAGAAAATTCAAGGAAACCAAAAGTACTCCAATTCGAAAACTTTTTTTTATCTTTATGTACAATTTTGAGCTATTTGTTAAAATTTAAACTTTAATTACTCAAAAAACGTAAGATTCCATTTTACATTGATAAACAAAAAAATTACAAATCCAAAAAACATAAAGATTGCAAAAAATATAGTTGTTTTAAATATTGAAGATTGGATTTTAAGGGGATTTAATCTGAAAAATATGACTGTAGCTATTGTTTTCAGTAAAAAAAGTTTATTTCTTAAATTATCATTACATTTATGTCATAGAAAATTAATCTTTTTATTTATCAAAACATTGTCTTTAATTTTAATCACTTATCCATCAGTTTTGTCTCTTTGATGGTATTTCTTCATCGTTAGATTCAGCACACCTTTCCGATTCTACTAGATTTTCGAAGTCTTCAAGACCATCATCGTCTTCGTCTCCAACATCATTTTTAGTTTGCACTGGTTCTTTACCCACAATTTCATCTACATCATTAACTTCCTCGTAGGTTTCTTCTACCACATTGGCGCATTTTTCAAAACCATGACAATTTGAACATAAATTTGTGCATTTTAAACCATGTTTTCGGCAGCCACCTTTTAAACTATTGCATCCAGTTTCACAGCTGCAGCAAGTAGTTTTCAGCTGTCTGGAATTAATTCTTTTTCTGTAAATTTGGGCATAATGTTGTTGCTGTCAGTTCGTTACCCAGCCAAGTTTGAAGCTGAATAATATGCCCTGCAACAATGTTGTTCTGCTGCACCTTCTGTGGGTGGGAGATTTGCCAATATAAAGGACGATTTAATTTTTGCTAATTGATATTTTTGAAATCTTAGTTGATTTAGTGTAATATTATCATTTTTACATTTATAAATAGATTTGATTAATTGTAATCCATTTTTTTTATATCTTCTTTGTTTGCATCTTTTAAAAAAAAAATATTAGCAAAATTTGATAAATTTTTATCGCCTATTAATGAATTCACGATACCTTTCTTTCCTTTTCCGGCAAATCCAGATGTTGTATCGCAACCAGAAAAACAATGCAGAAATTCTCTCTAAAATTCCTTTTGATGAGCTAAAATTTTCCCTAAATCACTCAGGTATATAAGTATAATCTTAAAATAGCAATAAGTAGGCATTTACGCATATAATTTAAAGACGATTCTACAACTTCCTCGAAATATTGTAGATGTCTTATTAAATATTAACTTTATTAATTTATTTGGTTGTTAATTATAGTAGTATATTTCGATTTACAATTTTTTGTTTATCAATGTAAAATGGAATCTTACGTTTTTCAAATAATTAGAGTATAAATTTTAACCAATAGCTCAAAATTGTACATAAAGATAAAAAAAAAATTTTGAATTGGAGTACTTTTCGTTTTTTGAATTTTCTTAGAAGATTTACCATAGTAATGTATATTTTTTACACCATAAGAAAGTAGACATTTCAACGAACAAAAAGCCTGCCGAGTTTTTTGAAAAAGCTAACATTTTAACGTAAGATTTTTCGATTGAAAATTAAGGTGCTTTTTCGATATTGAGTCAAAATAAAGTAAAAAAATAAATATTGTAAATCAAAAAAATACAGTGTCTTTGGAATATAAAAGGGTAAGTTTTCACCAAATTTCGTAAAAAAAATTTTTTTTTGTAAAAGATAAAAATAAAAAACCATAAACCTGGTTTTTTAAATTTTTCACGTGAATTTTGAGGTTATGTTAAAAAAGTGTGAATACAAAAGTTGTAGATCTTCTTATTACCTACAACTTTGCTATTTAACTTTTTTCCATAGAATTTGTAGTTTTACCAGAAATCGAGATAAACCGTCTTTTACCCTTAAAAACTCACCCCCTACCCCTTCCCGATCTCAGATCGCCCGTAATTTATTTTTTATTTCATTTTTGTTGCATTATCTTCCTTTTCTAATAGGTTTCATCCTACTATAATTTTTTTTCACTTTTTATCGTTTTTGAAGGCTTCTTTCTACCCTGGTCAACACATCTCTTTCCTGTGAAATTATCTTACCTCATTTAAAACTGAATGATTCTGACTGCCTTATGATATACATGATATACTGTTTCTGAAATCTGAATAGATTGATATTAAATAGACAGTTTATTGCAGAAGCTTCCGAAAGTTCTATATCCGATTTAACCGCATTTTGCATTTATTCTGTCAATCTTGTTGACTTAGGTCGGCTTAGTACATTCTCTTTATTTAGATTGCACCAAACTACCTTTTAGAAAGGCTGTTTATTCCCCAAATATATTTACAATCAATTTCGCTTCGAAATTTGGGTCAAAGCATATCAACTCTTTAATCTTATTATTTACAGCCGCCACTACCACATATTTCCTGAAATTCCTAAAATGATTTTTACAAGATGTTCTTGACAAATACCATAGTTAGAGATCTCGTTAAACTATTTGGGCATATTTAAGACTTATTAATTAAGGCATAATTCAGGTGTCAGTAATATATATATATATATATATATATATATATATATATATATATATATATATATATATATGTTAAAGCAGCTATATTTTTAAGACTTCGTGCCCCGGACGTATACTTTTAAAGTCGTATGTTTTGGTGATATCACCATGTAATTGAAGATGAAGTAGCAGCGGGAAAGGCGTGTGTTGAAAACTATAAAATTTTACGCACACAACCTCCGGAAAACGGTTTTACAAGGGTTTTATTAGAACATAAATCAAGATATGACTTTATTTTTCTTATACTTTGGTAAATGTATACACTGTAGGATTCGCTATACGAGTATACTATTCAATACGCATATGATTAACAGGAAGCTCTAGCAAATATATTTCACCCTCATAATTAACTATCGGTTTAAACCGTAAAATTTATGACTTTACGCTTAAACCTGATAAATTATTTTCAAACTAAACAACGTACCTATGTATGCGCTGTCTCCTTTGTTATCCTGAACGTTGTTGAAGGGAATTAAAAATTTTAATCAAGTAGGATCTGGCTGTAGTGAAATTTCACATTATTTACATTACAATATCGGCCTCCCACTGATATTGCAATTACATATCACCACCACGAATGCTTTCAAAGCAGCTAAATCGTTAATTCACAGAAGCTGCAAATGATACATATACCTTATTTTTTACTCGAACTTGACACAACGATTTCATTCACTTTTAAGCTGCAAACAGCGGGATATATTGATTATAACTAAAATAGAATAACCCTTAGTAAAATTAAAGAAACATACCTGGCGACTTAGTTTTGTAGCTTGCAAATAAATTTTCGGAATCATTTTTGAAACCCAAAACTTCCAGAAAAAAAAACTAAAGCACGAGGTGCAATATATTTTTTTCTCTTAAAATTATAGTTAACGCTTCGTTTTCAAGCCCAACACTTTTTTCCTCATCTCTGAAAATTTATCACAAACAATTTCAAATCTCGACTTTAATAGAATGGAATTTTTGAAACTAGGTCGAAAGGTCGACCTAAAACTTTTTTTTCAAATTATCGAGATTTAATCAAAATTTCAGTTCCAATTTCAAAAGCGCGCTTTTTTTAATTCCAACTTAAGCTCAAACTGGTTTTCTTGGGAAGAAAATTGAAGTTGAACTTTAAAGCCAATCATTTTTAAACTTATTCTGAAAATTTTTAGTTCGCCTAAAAAAAATGCTTTTTCACAATATCAACTTTAATCTCGAAAATTGCATTTTAACGTTGAAATGTCTTTCCATTTTTATTACAGAAATTTGTCTTTTAGATTCGATAATTCAAGTTTAATTTTGAATATGAAAATTAAAATATCAAATTTCAAGAAACATTCGAAATTTATTTTGAAACTGCTCCGGTTCCTCCCAGGTGAATAATGTCCCCTCGCTCTTTTTATTCAGAATAATTGACTTCAGTATTTCTGACTAGGCTACATTTTCTGTAATACTTTGTTATGGGTTCAAATTGTGTTGATTTTCAGCATTCGCTAATTTCTAAAGGCTAACATACAATTATACCTACTAGCAGTTCTATTTTAGGACAAATCCCCTACTTAATTAAATTTCATGCAAACAAAGTAATTAACAGGTAATGTATTAACAATCAATAAGTTTTTTTTTCCTGAAAATTTTAGTTTGCCTAAAATATATGACACTTGACATTCAAACAACATACTTTTTTTTGGAACGGACTGGTCCTTGGTTATTTTTAAAAATTGAAATACAAAACTTGTCCCCTGTATCCCAGTATCTCCCCGAAGATGATAGCTTGGCTGTCGAAACGCGTTAGAGCAACCTTTTTTGTGTTTTTTACTCGTTCTTGGTTTCAGGGAACAAGTTGTATTTCAACAAACTTTATAAAACCAGAATGTTTATAAAAAAGGAAACATTTCTGTGATGCGTTGTATTTTTCATGCCGTGCCATCTCTAGAACATTGTTAGAAATAAACAAATCTATCAAGAAGCTGCCATTGCTGAAATAAGAAATATAAAATTGGTTATTAATAACAATTAAATATAAAAAAAATGGCCAAAATTGTTTTTGAAAACCCAATTTTCGGCTTATAAAAGAAAATTTTTGATATTTTTCATATTAAATTAAAAATTTCTTTTTGCCTTTTTTTCGCCTGGATTTTTTAAAATTGGTCAAATACCTAATACGTGTTTAATTACATTTTTCATAGATTCATTACAAACAGTTTTAGGCCTTTGATACTAATTTGAAAATTCTATTTCATCCCTGCTTACCGCCCTTAAAGAACGAATTTTCGAAAATCCTTTTTCGTTGTGCGTTTTCAAAAGTTAGAATTAGGTATTGTTAAATCAGTTAATCAATCGATCAAGTCGTCTCGCTTTAATATAGATTCACTTCCTCGGAACTGGAATTTTCAGGATCGGCCAAGGACGTGTTCAGTTATTCGTTTTTTTATTTTTTTTAAAGTTGAGGTACAGAGAAGTCAAGTATGGCTCGACATGCTTTTGAATTATATCACAGGGTAGATAATAATAAATAAATATGAGACGTTTATGATTAGATGCGCATGCGCGTTCACATGCGGTCGATCATACACGAAGTGAATATTCTTAGTATGTAATGGTCAATTTTAGGATTAGGTGTTAGTATCTCTCTAAAGATAATAGCTTGGCTGTCGAAATGCATCAGAGCAACCTTTGTTGTGTTTTTTAATCTTTCTTGGTTTGAGGGGACAAGATTTGTATTTGTTTTTAAATTTTTGGTCCAGCCTAAAGAAATGTAACTCGAGGTACGGGACAAATAACTTTAGACAATTCCTACTGAACGATGAAGAAAACTCAATGTCCGATTTTCCTTAATGTATTTCAAGTATTAGAACTTTTGGAAATCTGGGAAATTAAAAACTATTAATTCTAGAGCTGATATGATTATTTTGACGTGATCGGGTGTTTTCAAAAATAATAAATAAATGAAAAAACGTTTTAATTAATTTAAATAATAATAATTAAAATTTTTGTTAGAAATAAATGTCATGTTCGAAAATGAATATTTCATTTAAAATATATATTAACTCTTCATTTTTGAAATTTATAAATTGAATACCTGAATCGAAGGTTTTTTCCAAAGCCAAAATTTTAAATCAAAGTAGCAATCTATGACGACAGCCCCCAGATTCGTTTCTCTTTCCAATATTTTGCTTCGCGTTGAATTTATCAAATAAAGTTAGAAAAAAGTAAAAAAAAAGTAATAGATTATCCTGTGATTGGCGGTTTCCCTAACCAAATTTGGATACCGGTATCTGCTGCTTTTAACCCCCCTTTAGGCCAGCTTAGATATCAAATTTTCAAAAATCCCTTAGTGTGCGCCTACATTGCAAAAAGAAACTCTGTGCAAAATTTCGAGTTCCTAAAGTTAGCGGTTTGGGCCCAGTTTAAATGCAGGGATCATATTCAGACATTTTCCTCTAATTTTGTTTTCATAGATATCACCAAGGAGATTTTTTTCAAATCCTAACAAACTCATCCATTTTTTTTTCCAGGCAGCACAGAAGATTCAGTGTCACCATAAATTTGGAAACATTTGTAAATTTCAAACGAAGCATTTGTTAAGTTCGAGTTGGGTATGACAAACTGACGAGATCTAACCAGATCGAAATCCGTATTTGTTGTCCAAACCGTGAATTTAATAAATATTTAAATCTATCGGTATGTGCATTAGAATTTAGAAAATAAAACGGGGGATACGAAATACCTAGAGTATTATAAAGAGAGTGGAAATTTGCGCAAAGACAGGTGGTAGTACCTTGGAATGATGATATTTCAGTTTAATCACATATTGTTATTATCAAATATCTCTTTATTTTCTTATTTTTAACTTTGGTTTGTAACCTGTATAGAATAATCTTTAGAAAATGAATGAAAATTATATTTTAAAGTATTTTTTGTTATTATAAAATACATTTCTTAAAAAAAAATTTGATACCGCCAAAAATAACCATAATTTACCCTTGGCCGTTTTTTGACAATTTTAAATAGTTGAACTAACTGTACAAAAAATCTCGAGGAAAAGTATTTTTTATAAAAAATAACGTTTTCTCATAAACTCACAAATAAAAGAATTCCCTTTTCACTGCTTTATCTTGGGAGCCCCCGTATATAAAAGTTGTGCCAAAAGTACCCTCTAATTTCGAAACCCCATTCCATTCTCTCTTTTAGTTTAGTTATTTCTTTACACGCAGTTTTGGGTAAGGAAGCTTTTTTTTACACAAATTTTGGTGCCACCTGTACCCCTTAGGTGTTGAAATCTTAAAATCCACACAAAATTTAGGGTCACGAAATGACTTTTTATTTATTTATCTCTTATACCATTTTTAATCTTCCTTTTGAGTTGAATATGTAAAACTAGCCAAATATGTGCTAAATTATTTTTTTCCTATATTATTTACACAGAGTTTTGGGTTATAAAACACAATTTTAGGTATTTTGCATCCAAACTTTGATACTCCTTTCTACCTTTAGGGGTCAAATTATTAAAATCGGTCAAATAATAGCTTAATTATTTATTTAATATATTCTTCACACAAATCTTAGGGTAAGAAAATCACTGTTTCAATTGGTTTTATACTAACTGTCAGACCCCTTTGACCCCTTTAACCCTGAAATGCATGAATTTATATTTTTAATTATTATTATTTGAAACCAACCAAAAATGAGTGCATTTGATGGAAAAAATACAAAAAAAAAAATCACGTAAGAACCTTTCTCTATAATTTTAAAGAAAAACATCTATATTTAAATAATCATGAAAACCAATCACCTCTTGGATTCTACAGATCTACTGAGTACAGTCAATTACGCTTTTCCCGATAATTACAACTTGTTCTGGTTTGAAACGGCGGTCCATTGCTAACTATATTTATTTTTACCTCATACTAGCAGTTCTTCTAGGACATAATAGGGTTACTTTTTGCGAGTAGATTGTAATACGGATTTTGCGATTTACTGAGTTAATAACAATTTTACAATGTAGCCAATGGTACCATTGCTTAAAGAAAGCCCTTCTTTATCAAAAAGCTATATTAGAAGTGATTTGTAGCAAAATTTCCCGAAATAAAACTTGTTTTATGGCGAAAAGGCATTTACCCATATAAAACAATGCACGACTGGCGGACGATCATGATGTGCAATACCACTATGTGCTGGTTGGAATGGTAGCCCCGGGTTATTTTTCTCTTAGTGTAAAAGATTTTAGAAAATTTGACGGCATAATTGTTAGCAAACTACATTTTAAAGTAATACCTGTCGAAATTTGAGACAATTTAGATAACATAACCCCTCACAACCAACAGGCTTCTAAAATCTGCAATAAAAATGCAACATAAACAATAATAACCGTCCAATATTAGGCATTTTTTTTAAATTATCATGCTTAAAGAAAGTTCACGGCTTTTGTTTTAAAATTGATGCTTTATAATTATCAAATGATATGACTCGACTCCTGGAAAAATAACAATTTTATCTAATATTAAATTTGGCAAGGAATTTCTTTAATGCCAAATTAATGTGAAATTTGAAAGCATGGGAAGCATTTTATTAAAAGTCGTTTGTTTAAGGAAAGCAAGCTGTAAAATGATGTTTGCATTTCCAAAGCTGATTTTGTTTGCATTTCATTCCCTTACGGGCATCAGTTTTAGAAAATTAATACTGCAAAATATTTGTCAATAAGTGCAGCATTTATAAAGTACCTAGAGGTATTGCGACAGAGAAGAGCGGAATCCATTTATCGGAAAAAGTTTCAAGTTTTGTTTACATTCACCCATTTTTTATCCAAAATTTATGAAAGTAATATTGCTAAAAGCCCTCCTATCGCTGTTTATTCCAAAACAAAGCATCTCAGTTTAAAAAACGATCGCATGCTGCCTTATAAAAAATATTCCGTCGACAATATCTGATGAAAAGTTTAGTAACTTTTTCACTTAAAGTTTTTTCATTACGTGATTTGACAACATTGAGTGTCTCGGAAGGATTTGTCGACAGATTAATATCTACAAATATAAAAATATTTCATGACTGTTTTGAAAAACAATTCTATATAGTTTATAGGAAAACCTACAAAAATACAATTCGACGAACATTATCGGGTTTACTGGGAGCTAGCTTTAAGCTTCACATTAGCTTAACTTATCTTATTTGGGCCATCTGCATGTAACTGATTTACAGTTTTCGATAAGAGGACGCTCTGTGAGTTGTTTAAGCAGTAGGCTTTTCCCTAATCCCGCCATGTGCGCGGCATACTAGATATCTACGACTTTAATTAAGGATCTTGCATCTAGAGCAGCTTTTTTGCATATGTTTACGACACGGCGGAATTATAATTGTTTGGAGCCAACGCCATATCAACTTAATTGCGGGTATTCTCCAGTCGCAAACAGCATGTGCCTTTTTTATGGTTTGCCGGAGAGTTCGCCTTTGTTTTGGCATTCCACCTCGAGAATATTGTTTTCAATTTTGATTAAATAATCCTCGCCGACCAAGCTTTACTTCACCAATTATTTCAGAAATTTGGTAATTATTATCTCCAGCTGTATAGATTAATATATACATAATACAATTACACATAATCATGTTGTTGGTCAATTTTGTCCACATAAAATTATGTATGTACAAGGTTTTTTCATCCCTCTAAGGATTTTATTTCGTAAAATACAGAAAAGTGGCAAATACAAAAGTTGCAGGCCAGGTGGAAGTTGTATCTTCCAGGACTAAATTTTTTTTGTGGAACGGACCGGTCCTTGGTAATCTTCAAAAATTGAAATACAAATCTTGTTCCCTGAAACCAAGAAAGGTTAAAAAACACAACAAAGGTTGCTCTCTCAGAGTAGATATTCCGTTTTGTAGACCGAGAAGACATAATTTTGGTGGAACGGACTGGTCCTTGGTTACCTTTAAAAATTGAAATATTAATCTTGTCCCCTGAAACCAAGAAAGATGAAAAAACACAACAGAGTAACCTCTGTTGCGTATCTCAATATTTCTTGGTTTCAGGGGACAAGATTTGTATTTCAACTCTAATTATGATTTGATGAAATGGTTCAAAAATAGATTCTAACTTAATTAAGGATATGTACTCTAGGGTGGTCCTTATTTTTCGACCTTTTAAATATTACCGCGGCACCCTAACATATGATTCCCTACCTTGAAATATGAAGCAGCATTGCTTTATTTAATTTTTGGAAAAGATTTCGCTACCAGTCGTCAAACTTAAAAAAGCATCTTATGGACATTTTAAGTTTGAGTCAGACTAACTGATTTCGGTACGTATATCAGCATATTTTTCAGCCACATTCCATGCAAAGAGACTCTGTTTAGGCAATTCTTGAGTTGCCTCACACTTCAGTTGGAATTCAGTCATTAATGAAAGAGTAAGCTCGTTTTATTTTTTAAAGCATACATACTTGTTTTAACTTGCAGTGGCATTGAACAGTGCAGTTACTAGAAAGAAGACAAACATTTTACTGATTAGTCAACCTAAATTTAACCAGTCAAAGTTGCCTTTGGTGAAGTATTCCATTTATTTTTTTACCACAAAGCAGTGGAAAGAAAATCATTCGGAATCTAAAGCGAAAAATGAAGAACTGTATGCATTGGCTTGTATGTTGACATCATATGATGGAAATTATGTTATCAGTTTTGTGAATCACCACTCGATCTGTCTAGTGGTTCTAATATACATAGATCTCTTAATAACGGTAAAAATAGAGAATTAGCAAGATTTAGAAAGAAGTCAAATGTTGGAGGAAAATTTGTTATTTTTTCCCCAAGATGAAGCTCCACCACATTATGCCTTAAGCTTTCGTATCTGGCTTACCAACCTGTTGCCGAACCACTGGATTCGCAGACGTGGTGCAATTGAATAGCCAGCATGATCACCAGACTTGATAAGTTTGCATTTTTTTCTCGGGCCATTCGTAATCAGTGATATACAAAACAAAACCGGCTTATTTTGGAGGACTTACGATAAGAAATTGTTGATGGATGCAGGTAAATTATGCGAGAAATATTTTAAAAAGTCAGACAAGAATTTGTAAACCGAATCTACCACTACTCAGAAAAACATAGTGTTCATTTCGAGCACATCTTGCAAAATTCAACTGTTTTAAATGATAGGATTTGGATTTTTGAAGACATTATTTTTCTTTTGTTATTCCTCATTCATGGTATGTTTCTTTACTTACTAATTGGAGTTTACTTAAAGTGAAAATTTAAACAGTGGTTCAAACACAAGTTTCATTAAAACCCCTAAATCTTTGATAGTTGACATTTCCAAGCGTTGATTTTACCAACAATAGGCGTTTAATAATACTGTTGTACAGGAAAGGCATAAACTTGGGCTGTGCTGCCAAACAAGCGGTTTTCTCAAAAATTAATCGTAGAAATAAAAAACTACTGCATAGCTAAAAAGAGGTTAAATGGACGTTTCAAAAATGTTTTAACCCACTGTTCCTTTCAAGGTTTTTATGGCCATAGCTGTTCCGTCCAAGAGGGTACACCTGCACCTCTAAAACTACACTAATTAAGTGTCTTCCTCACAACCAAAATTGGACCGTTTTGACATTTTGCACATAATGTTTTTGTTTTCTAGATATTCAGGGTGGATTTTTTTCAAAGGATTACTCTGTATAATGATAATACACTATTTCTTACAATTAAAACTCTTAGGAACTAAGCTAGCCAAACAATTTAAATCAAATATACTTTTATCTTGTCCTTTGTTCGTCCAACTTATTTATTAAATCATTCATAGCTGAAGAAAATCTTAAATTTGCTAAATGTTCTGCCTTTATAGACAACAGTGACTCTCCTGTCCCATAGAAGTCTTTAGATAATTCTTGTTTAGCTTTGGTTTTAAAAAACTTCTTTCAGCTCTTGCCGTTGTAACTGGACGTGACATGTTCTGTGTATTCAACTTTTGAGCTACCACTTAACCCGGGGAAAATTTCCTTATTTGACTTTCGCATTTTTTTAAGTGAAAACTTGTTTAGGCATGTTGGGCAATTTTTTATATGATTTCTCGGGACGTACGACCTAAGAGTTTAAGCGAGATTTGGGATAACATTATACGAATTTAGCTTACACAGGTTTGGGGCCCTTAGAGGCCGGGACCCCGCCTGATACGGTTGATTCGGCGGTATCTGCGCCCCTGGCCGCAAAGTAGCTCTTTATCGTACCGTGAGAAGTTTTGTGGGCGAGGTCACTGTGCGGCAGACCATCTTGAGGTCGCTAAAGAGGTAGGCGGACGAGGCATATACAACAGTTTCGTGCAATCAAAAATTATGTAGTTATAAAAATTATTGCTTTTAAAAATCCGTCATTAAATTTGCTGCTTAGAGGATCTGTCATTAGTGTGTGGACGGAGAATGACTCCTAAACCTGAAAAGATCTTAAAATAAATTTTTTTCCAGTGGAGTACATCTACAGAAAATTTATTTAAAAATTATTTTCATTTTATTGTACTAATCATATACAGAGCGTTGACGTGAACTTTTTTTTAACAGAACACAGTGTATATTTTTGGTTAATGGGCGATTTGATAAATAATTTTCCTAATAGGGAATCATAATTCCGAAAGAAGGACTTCCATGCAGCCATTTGCAAACCCTCAGTATGGTGTAATATTAACTAATTTGGAACATAAACAATCATTACTAGTCTTTTAGTGTCCATAAATCATAAAAATGTTGTCCTATGTTTTACAGGTTGAACCAAATTTAATTTCCACTGCAGGGATCTTGTAAACTATTGGAGAAACAAGGAAGCTCAGATTGGCAAAGTAAAGCAAAATTTATTGCCTAACAATATTCTGCTAACAAAACAATTGAATTCCAATTCGTCTTAATTTTATTTAAAAAAAAAACTTGTTTAAGAACTGAATTTTGTTGCTTTTTAAGGGCTTTTCATTTATGTACGTTAAGTTTTTCTAAATTTAACTGTTTCCGAGAAAATTATACTTTTTTATTTCTTATAAACGCCATATTAAATTTTACCATTTTTGAATTCAGTATATTTTTGATTAATTTGATGTCGGACATTATAGTTATACTTTAAATGTAGCAAAGTGGGTTAAATGAAATAATTTATTACTTTTAAATAAAAAAATTATAGTAGGCGATGCAAGTGCCATAACTTTTAATAACACAATACCTAATTAGGTAAGGATAATTATTGAAAAACTAAAAATATTGTAACCAGCTGCGCAATATTGAAACAGTCATTAGTATAATCGTAACGTGTATGTACCCCTTTAATTGATGGAATTCTATATAAAAAGGTGTAGATGTTATAAATATTTTATGGGCAATTTTTACAAAAGTCCTTTTAACATTGAATACTTATTCGTGTAACGTAGAATATCTAACAAACTAACATTAGAAATGACTCTTATATTTATGCACATAGAATATTTAACTTCTAGAGAGGTCTAACACGCACACTTGCGTATAAGTCATGGGAAAGTCGCCCCTAATAAAATTCTTAGAGTGCTCTGAGAATTACCCGATTTAAAGAGAATGATACACTTTACGATTATTCATAAATATTTGAATATTATACAGTTTGTTACAATATTTTTGATTTTGGTTAATGATAAGAATTGCTTTGTGAGGGTATGTCGTTTTTATTATTAAGAGCTACCAAATTTGGTTCAACCTGTATAGAGTGGTGTAGGTTTGCAAATCCAAAAATTACTGAATCATTTTTCATGGAATGGCCTCCTTTTATTAGCTAGTATAAAAAGAAGGTAGAATTACCTTTCAAATAATACTACATTAGAGGGGTCACTACTACAATATAATTTATCATTTATTCAAAGAAATGTCATTTCGTAAATTGTTTACTAGAGAGAGTTAAATTATAATCCATAAAATGCTAAAATTAAAATCTGCATCCTACTCCTTCGAAAGAACGTTACGTTCAACTGTTACTTTGTTTAGTTTGTACTGATTCATTACGCATGCTTTGGTCATATTTAATTGGTTTTGTTGCAAACAAAGCACTGTTTTAATGTAAAAAGTAAACTAGTAGTAGTAGTTCACTTGTAGGTATATAACCAAAATATCGGCTCTTTGAGTTAATTGAATTTCTTTCAATTCATATGGAAGTCAAATATTAGTATTATCATTGGGTACCAGATGTTTCAAAAAACTTTTAATCATTGTTTATATTGTTTAATCTCCTACACATTTTATATGGAGATCATATACAATTATAATTTGGATTTTTCAAACGTAAATTCCAGTTGATCTACTAGAATCTTGGTAATCGGCGAGTGTGAAGGCTCTAAAACAAAATTGTTAAAATAATTCTGACCAGTGTGTTCGCTTGAGTACTCAACGCAATAAATTTTACGTATCCCTTTATGAGACCTAGCAAATTTTGCCTAGGACACAAAGACCTGTCGAAAATATTTTAAGCTTAATTTCCACTGAGCCAAGATTACCACAGTGAACAGTCAATAGACCAAATTAAATCAATTTTACTTATGTATAAATTTTAAATTTTTTCCATGTCTACTTTCAGTTACGCACACTTATTTCTACAATCAGTCCAAATATTTATGAAACTGATAACTGTGTTGATAATGTCTCAGACAAAAAGCATTCATTCGCAATTCCCAATAAGTTGTATGTAAACACAGTTTAGGAGGTCGCCTCGGATCGCGCTAAAATGTTCGATCCCTACCGCGATTACTACGTTGCGAATCAGTGCTAACTCGAAAATATACGTCTAAAAGAAATACTATAAAAGACGAATTTGCTCTGCATCCTATGCTTCAGCTAAATCATTCTTTTTTGAATTAACACTGTATGCGTCAACAAGTCTTGGAATGCAAGGGCCTATTATCCCATAAAATATTTTTTTCTCAACCATTACGATATCGAAAAATATCTACTAATGATTTCAAAATATAAATTCTTTTAGAAACCTAAGAGAATACGTGGAAACGGGTTCTGTTTCATAAAATATATATTTTAGGGACCTTAGAAATAACTCTTTCAAATGATACCTTATGCGACATATTAACTAAAACTTGATTTTTTGAAGACCTGAGCAATCCCCCATTTTATTATAAAATATTTTCTCTTCCTAAACGTTGGCCTGCGGTATTTGCCTGGGTAATCAAGAACTAACGCTCTGCAAAATTTCAAATTTCTAGGTTACTATTTCAAGAAACACCTCTTTGTGGTAGACACGATAGTGAGATTATAAGGGTTCAGTTTTTTCGTTTTAAGGTACGGAACTCTAAAATTACAGATATTAAATGTCAAAGAAACTGATTTTAGCATATCAAAAAATAAATCTCTCTCTATTTTCAATTTTTAATAGCTGCAATCAAATTTTGTCAGTTTCATTTTTTTCCGTTTTGAGGTTTTATCGCACTCAAATCTCTTATTAATAATATGAAGCTTTATTTTCCCCTCACAAAATTTCCATTTCCTATCTATTTCTACAAATGAATGCAATAAAATATTCTGCAAAAAATGTACATAAGTTTAATTAAAACAATGGTCAGTCAGATAGTAAAAATTGGAGCAGCATAGATTTAATAAATAATTGTAGACAAAGTAACAGAAAGAGTAAAGAATTAGTTTAACAATGGAAATATTTCCTTCGATAGACCACGATTCTCGGAAATACTAAATTGAAAATCATGAAGATCGTGTAACATTGCGGCGCCCGGTGCCCTTAGTTCTTCAGGGACAAGTGTGCATCAGATATTTAAAAGTTTTTTTTATGCATGCGATGATTTACACTTTTATATTAATAAATAGCTACCTGATCCATCATTTTTCTATTTTCACTTTAACGATGATAATGAAATATTAATAAAAAATTTAAAGAATATATCATTTCGAAAACAAGAGTTACTATGGATATTCTTTGTAATTTCTTTGCGAAGTATTTATATTTATATCCAGTTTTATTGGCTTTTTCCTCGCCAGTCACTCCTTTCACAATCCTAAATTTCAGCAACCTTCTATTAAGGAATCGCAATCTGTTATAGATTGCCGCAAACAGCGATTTGTGACTCAACACTGAAAAACACTTAAAACTATATTAAAATGTACATGACGTAAAAAACAAATAACAGCAAGATTATTTAAAGTTTTAACGTTTCGGGTAGTGTTATTCACTGCTGCCCGTCGTCAGAAAATCAATTCAAATTTCTTCTTCTACAATGTTGTGTATGCTGTCATAAAATAAAGCTGACACTTTATTAGATTATTCCCTAGGTGATTTTAAGGTGACCCAGTTGTTTTTTTTAACAATGGCAGCCACATACCGTTTATATCAATCGAACAATTCGCCACACAGTTATCTCCATTTAGTAAAATTAAAGCTGCTTCTTTAATTCTTCTTTTTTTATAATGTGTTTCTCTGCCAATAATGCAGCATTTTGTCCACTAAATTCTGTGATCGTATTGAGAAGAGTGTTCGTTTTTTTCGTTCTAGTTTTCGGTTTTCCATCTGGTTTAAAATATACCGGATCGGTTTCTGTTTTCGTTCCGATATACATAAATAAGGTTTGTTCCGATCTGGAGTTTAGTTTGGGATACGTATAGAATTGTCTGTCCGCATCTAAATAATGAAAAGAAAAACCGGAAAACCCCATAATAAAAATGTAATTACTATGTTTAAATATTTTAACCCTCGATTTGTATAATACAGAGTGTGTTCAAATTTCAAAGACAAAGCTTAAATATAGATTTACAATAATGAATAGTCATTTAGGTATCTTATCTTCTAAAATAACTAACAGAAAAATAATTGTAGGGTACAATTGCTACTTATTTTTTTATCAAGTAGGAACTCTTGTGGATATTACTTACTTACGGTACGAGCAAACTGACAACCAGTGTCTCCCTTCCGTATTTGGGAATTATGAAGCGACTGGATAAACGTCTCCGAAAACACTGTGTGTGTGTCAGCACCTTAGTCAAACGGAGATTAACGCTTCGGTCAAAACCGCATACCCTAATACATAGACCAGAAAGTTTGAAAATTTAAATTCAATTTCTAAAATAACTAACAGAAAAATAATTGTAGGATACAATTGCTACTTATTTTTTTATCAAGTAGGAACTCTTGTGGATGTTACTTACTTACGGTACGAGCAAAGTGACAACTAGTGTCTCCCTTCCGTATTTGGGAATTATGAAGCGACTGGATAAACGTCTCCGAAAACACTGTGTGTGTGTCAGCAGCTTAGTCAAACGGAGATTAACGCTTCGGTCAAAACCGCATACCCTAATACATAGACCAGAAAGTTTGAAATTTATTAAATTCAATTTGAGGAACTAAAGACTTATTAGATCTCGTCATTTTGGCTTACCTAAGTCGAAATACTAAATAAACGCATGCGGAAATTGGAATATGAAAATTATAAGTATTCTCTCGTTTACTGAAAGACATTTTATTTAAAGTAAATTCAGTCAGAAATAACTAATATTAAGTTCCTTTTCGCTTCGGGCTAAATAAGTAATCGGGTATTTCAGTTCTTATCTTTTATCTGCCACTTCGAGACCTTCCAGTTCGCTTGGCCAACAAGAGAAATGGGAAATAGAATTTTCAATTAAGACCAAAGAATCATCACATTTTAGGCTTCGTTAACTTCTTTCGTTGGCTTTGATATTTCAATTAAAAGTTTGGAGAATTAACTACGATGCAGCAATTACTCTAATTTGGATAATTTCAACCTCAATTAATATAAATAATACTTCATTAATCAGTCGCAGCATCACACACTGCCTAATATCAATGTGATGGATTTTGTCAAATTAAATATTATTTCTTTCTGATTACAGATATTAGCTCCAGATCATATCTTTAGGTGAACTTTTAGTAAGCTGTATAAAGTTTCCTCGCAATAATCCAACTAATAAGGGAAGTTGGCAAGATTGCAAATCCTCAGTTTGTGTGCTAGATTTTAAAATGGCGAAACTAACATTATCCAGAATTATCATAATGACTTACCGCACCGACATTACCAACACGATATGAGGCCAGATTAAACCATAAGGCTTAATTTTATTAAAACAACTCCTCTACCAGACACACGCTGCAACTTTATGGGGCAAAGTTTTTATGTAATTCAATTTCCACGGAATGCTTGGCGAAAATTATAATTAAAATTAAACAGAAGCGCGGTTGCAAGAAAATCTGTTTTATGAGGATTTTCGTATATTGTGTTGTGTAAATTTTCCACAAATATTTAGTTAAAAACCGAAGAATTAATTTTAAAGAGATATATTTACTTACATAATTATTACGAAAAAGGTAATATACTGTTTATTACCATTCAAAAATCTAGATGAAATATTAGAGTGACAAATTTAACTTAGGCTGAGAAATGTTAAATTAAAGACTTAAAAATTGTTGACCAAAAACAAAAAATTTAAAATTTAAAAAATGAAAATTTCAGAATAAATTTGATTTTTTCAGAAAAGTTTCATTGATTTCTTCCCCCCATTTCAAATTTTTTTGAGCCTGAAAACGCAATTGCAACCATATGTCACTTTATAACAATGACAGGTATATTTTTCAAAATAACTAAACTCAAAAGGTAACAGGAATTACTACAAACGTGTTAGCAATATGTTCTTCGAAATAGAGAGAATTAAATTGTCATTCTAAATTATGACACTTCAGGGTTGCTTTAGTTTGTATTTTATGTATTTTCCTAGATAATTTTTAATAAAATAATGATAAATATAATGCAATATTTATAGTAAAGAGAAATACAAAGTTTTTGACTGGCAAGGTTGATTATTGAATGTATAAACATGAGAGAATTACCTAGCTTTTTGTTGGCAACATGATTCAGTCCAATTCTTGCGTTCTTTACCAAAATTACGAAGTTCCATATTTACCAAATAATAATTTATAGTTCTAAGACTGTGCTGCTCCTACACATTTACCAAGGATTGTGACGGTCCGATCCAACAGATGATTACGTAGAAGGGAAACTATTGAATAGCCCATTCTGTTGATTTTTTTTATTTTTATATAGAACATATCCACAAAGTATGGAATAATGCCTGTAACTTTTAAAATATACCTTTTAGAGGAAAATGACCCTAATGAAAATTCAATGGCTATTTACGATTACGATGACAACCTTAATTTTTTTTACATATTTGCAATTGTTCATTTTTTTAATAGCAAAATATATGTTTTCTGATCTTTTTAAATAAAGCTTTTGTTTTTTAATACAAATTATTTTGCTTATAGGGTTGGATAACAAAAATATTCAAAAGTTCTATTTTCAGAATTTAAAATTTGAGTAAATTGCTAAATTGTTATATCCAATTATAAGTTACAATAAGTTGTCAATTTATAATATTTAAAATCAATTAAACTTAAGGGAAAAAGAAAACTTTGAATTACTTATTGTTTCGAAATGCGACGATAGAAAGAGATCACATATAGAGGTGCACATGCTGTTCAGTGGTAGAAACGGAAGGACTGAATGATTTCCTCAGAAATTTTTGTGGCAGATTGACGCATTGCTTAGAAAATTTTGGAGATTAGTTTGATTATTCGTTGAATTATATCCGCTTGTAATAAATAAATAGCATATCTTTACTCAATACTCAACTGTTTTATTACTCTGGGAAACAATTTAAAACATAATTTTTATTGAATTCGTTTTTTGAGTTGTTTTAGAGTTAAATAGGCATGCTGATTTTAAAACTGTCGGCGATTTTCTCCTGCCAGGTCCACTTTTTTCTCTACATCTTATGGGGGTATCCACTAGGTATCCTACTCTCGATTAAGAGAAGGTGCATTTTTGTAGTTTTTTCGAAATTCATTTAATGATGATGGAATTGTACAATGTCATAACATAAAAAGTTTAATAGAAGTGTGGGGAATGTTTGCCTAAAATGCAACTGAATGGCTATTTTTATCGGTAATTCAAAGTGAAAATTGAAGTGTTTTCTCTTCTACGATGGAAATTTATTTAATGAAGACTTTATAGGTGGCTCAGTTTGTTTGCGTGGACAGTATGAAAGTCATTGATTTGTTGCAATATCACATGCACGATGCACCAGTGGATCATCTGTGTTAACCTTCCAGCCTTTTACTTGGCCAACAATGCAAATATATCAACGATTGCTGTTTTTTGTGTATGTTAAACACCAGAACTTGTGAGAACCATTGGATAAAGTCGAATTGACTCCCAAGATGTAAATTGAAACCCGGTGATTTAAATATTCTACATCAGCCACTTATTGACATAAAAAATCTGAGGTTTCATCTCTGTATATAAAATTGAGCCTAATAAAGCAATTTTTTAAAGCTATGTCTATTAAAGCACATGGTTTCAAATATCCATTGTGGCATTTCCTAGACTATCAACTGCAAAGGTAAAAGCCGGTGTGATTGACTGACTTCCTGAAAAATCTTAGCGGAGTCAGCGACTAGCAGAGTGAGGAACAATTCCGCCAAGATTTGAAGTAGAATATTAAGATGGATGGAATGCAAATGTAAAGATGTATAATGATTAACCATTGCTGAAGCATCAATTAAATAAGAATGTCCACACAATAAACATTCAAGAAAAAGATGTAAGTACTCGAAAATTTTTACCTTTATTTTTACCTTCAACGATTTGTAAAAAAATACCATTTGTGTGGGCACAATTTAGCGTGCAGTAGATATGTACATAAGTATAGCTTTTGCATGAGTATTATTTGTGAACAGTATATTTGGTAACTTTTACCTTCATTTTCCTTTATATGCATATTTTTTATAACTTTTAAGGCAAAGAGGAGGTTTTCTTGCAAATTAAAAAGGTCACGTAATAAAAACTGGGATTATTTTTGGATTCAGAGGGCAAAAATTAGTCGAAAACCAGTTACAGATCTGAAACAAAAAATTGCTGCTCTCCAGTGTTATGTAACCCTATAAACAAAGTGTGCCAAATGTCAAAAATTATATAGGTCTCTATTTAAAAAAAATGAAAACAGAACAAAAGAGTTGAGGTTTCCATAGTATCCTTCGTCAATAACCATTCAACATTTTCATTTTTGAATTATTATTGGCTTCTCTTGAATGATTTCATAAATTTATTTAGCTTATGGAGCCGAGTTTGTGGCACACATAAATTATTATTTAATAATAATTTAAATAACTTGCTACTGGGTTCGGTAAGCTAGATGAACTTTCTAAGATCATTTTCCTCTAAAACGTATATTTCAAAAGCTATGATTAACATACTATGCTTGTATATTTTTATTTCGTCGTTTAATTGACGCAAGGTTAAACTTTAATTTAACTTCTGGTCCCACAAGTCAACTGATATTCAACTCAATATTCAAATTAATTAGACGTGAAACTTTTTGGCGATATTGCATCTATGGAAAAATGAAAAACAACACACATTTTATTATTTTATTTAATATTAACAAAACCACAAATTGCACACCTGCCAAACCCTAAATCGTTATAATTGATAAAAAAGTGTATCTGAAAATGCAAAAACACACAAGGTCTTTCTTTTAAGAAATTGCTGATGACGTCATATCTCAAAAAATAGGGTGGCTGTTAGAAATTAAATGACGTCGCTGAATAGAATAAAAATACTAGAAAAACTTTTATTAAGGATATTTTTTAGTCGAAATTATAGTTTAGCCAGAAATCAGGTGTTTCCACACATCTATCCAACCCTATATAAATTATAAAGCTGACTGACAATCTCTGTTTGCAGAAATTTTTATTTAAAAAAGGTCTATCATTATCCTTTTTCTAGTTTCTCAACAAAGGAAAATAAAATCAAACTCTAGGTATTAATGAATCTTTTCTATCAACAGACAGTTTAAGCTTGCACTCACCCTGTCGACCCCAGTTTCGACGGTTACGTCATTATCAAAGTGTAAAAATAGAATTTGTGAATATAAGTTAGCTTCGAGGATCACATATTTTGTCTAAATATATAATTATCTGCCGCCGATCACATACCCAATAAGCAATTTTTATTTCAACAAACTAGTTGAAAAGTTTTGTTTAGCATAGAGAACATTTTATTTTGATTTCCAATGGACTTGTTTTACACGTTCAGCATACAAATATAGCCGGTTAGTATACATAAATTCATGAACTTGTACAGACTAAGTGAATATTAAATTTTTCCTGATAAAAAGGGATTTTCTTTCCAAAGTCTGCAAGAAATTCATATATATCGTGCATGCGAGGGAAGTTTCATCAAAAATACAGGTTACTCATGCCTAAGCAATGAATTAAATTCTGCATTGGTAGATTTGAATTTTTATCAGTTTGTTTCATGAATACTAGAGGAACAGCCGAAAGCTTCGCATTGTACATTGGAAGGCAACAAACATTTAATATTTTTTTACGATGTACGAAGAAGTTATATTTCATTTGCATACTATCGAAATGAAAGTGGAGAAGAAATAATATTCTGGTTTCTAAATTACCATTTAAAATTATACATACCGTCTTATCCAAATTAAATGTCCACCATTGGTAACTGTGTTACTATTAACGATACAATTTCTTAAACTGGCAAACAAGTAGTACTTTTAACGCTCTTTAATGTCTTTAAAATAGAAAAATGAAAAAAAGAATTGAGAATCGCGTTTTTGACTACAAGAGTACGACACAATTTTTTGAAATTAAACCCCTGTATATTATCCTTTAGTCTGATAAATTTTCAAGTTCTAAACCAAAACTAGTCTTTTTGCGTTAAAATGAATATATCTTGAATAGATTTGGATAGTCACTTATCATATGAGGTTTTGTATGGAGAAAAAATAACAATGATACCATTTGGTAGATTTTGTCGTTTAAATTAACTCTAAAATTCACCACTCAAAAATTACCCTAATTTCGGTGCGTTAGTCTGCGTGTTCGTAAGTACTCACGCTACAGGTCACATATCTCACAGTTCTCTCATACGAGAGGCCAATTGATTTTGGAATATTAACAGATTAATTTTTAATTAAAAGTAATGTAATTTTTTAAGGAAAAACCAATTTTATGAATTAGGGGTACTTATAAATTCTGTGCATCTTGTCGATCGAATTTCCTTCGAATAGAGCGTAAAAAGGTAAGACGTAATTCGAAATGGGACGTTTTATCGTGGCCATTTCATCGTAGTCGATTCATCATGGCCATTGCGTCGTAGCCGGTTCATCGCCGGTAGTTTCAAAGTCGATCGATTCATCGTCGGCGATCAACCGACCACGATGAAACGTCATAGACAGGACATAATTCGCTTCGTTTTTTATTTTCATGTTATAAAAATTATTTTGTACTCTTTGTTCGATTAATTTCTGTGCAAATTGAGTTATTAATACGATAAAACCTTGCAGCTACTAGAATTATTTTAATAACGGAAATCGTACAAAAATACGCTTCCACGAGGCGCTCATTACAAAATTGTTTTTCTATACAGGATGAATACAATATCTCCCAACGCTAATTGTTGCGTTCGATATCTTGTAAAGCATTCGTCTAAAGAATTTTAAAATTTGGCAACTTATTAAGGTCAACAAGGCCAACACAACTAAAATATTCGCAAAGTTCTTGTACTTTCGGTTGAACCAAAGTTGACAGCGAATTCGCTATTTTAACCCGGCATGTGACACGTGAATTTTTTTTGCACCTTCCGACAGGTGGGGTGTCAGATACCCCAATTTCAAAATGAGATTTTAATAATTTCTATAAATATTTGGGGCTCCTTATTTATTTTTTGTTAACTTGTGTGTTATCTTTATAAAATAAAACCAAAAAAGTAAAAAAAGTATTTATATTTTTGCCAAAGATACATTAATATCTTAAACAGACATTTTTTTCTATAAAATATGCACTATTTTATAGAGTCTAAGTTTTAAAATACAAAACAAACGTTATTATTTTAGGTCATATAATAACTAAAATTACAAAATCACAATTTTTAATAAAATATAAAATCATTGGTATATGTGAAAAAGTTATTACGTTAGTGGGAATCGAGTGATTTTCCACATTTTTTGCAGTGTTGTAATGACGTATAATAGCACTGCAGACTTCACACACGTTTCTTACCTTCTTGATTTTTGTCACTGTCGTTTCGACGTAACGTGGTGAATTTTTCCATTTTTCAGATTTCTTTGCGATTCGATAATCTGTACTTCTTGCAATATCTGCTATCATTTCTTCATCTACGAGTACAAGAAGGTAAAAACATTCTATTGGCGTTTTAGTCTTCTTTCGATTAACCTTCATCCCTGGCAAGTAAGTTACAATATTTTCAGATCTGGTTCTAACATTTTTAGTTGGTGTTTTTTTACTCCATTTGGTTCCATTTTTTCCTATAAAAGTTATTTTCGTTTTCTTTTGCCTCTACCATTTCACCATTCTCTTCTTGTATCTCTCTCTTCACTCTTCGCTTCCTGAAGTTGTTTCTGGTTAGGATAGTCCAGTTTTGGTACTAATTTGGTCGATTTCATCATCTTCTTCCAAGTCGTCTTTATCGATAAAAGGTTGGATGGCTTCGGACTCTTCCCATAAGGCTAACAGACGATACTGCTCCATTTACCATTCACACATCTTGATAAATAGTTACAAAAGAAAACTCACTATAAATTTAGCAACAAAAACTCTTAGAAAAAGTCGCTCTTACCTTGTTCAGCAGTCGAAGAACCAAAAACGTAACCACTAAAAAAAGTTTCAAGAACCGACACGTGGGATATCACAAAACCCCAAACAAATTTGGAGTGACATTTTTTCGTTAAAGTGCATTAGACGAGTGCGGTCTCTGTATAGGTGCAATAAAAAATGCACAATTGAAAGCTAATCGGCGGGGCAAGGGCGCAAACCAAATTTTAAGAAAGTTGTGCATGCGTTTTCAGACGTTGGGGTTTGTCACACCCCACGTGTCACATGCCTGGTTAAATAAGACACCCTGTATACTTTTGCGTCTTTGAATTATATTTATTTATATAACAAATGTTGTTCTTGCAATTTATAGTTTTTGACAAAACTAGATTTCTATAAAAAATTTGACACTTGAAAGGACTCACAAAATAGTTTGTACCTTTCTTTATAAACCAGATATTAATCTTCTATGTGGTATGTGAGTAGAATACACCTAGAGCTATCTTGCACAACTTTGATAAATTCAATTATATGGAGTTGTATTCACAGCTGTACATTTTGATAAATTCAAACAGTGATACCTTTGTTATCTTAAACTGGTGCAGATTTAAATTATCTTTCACTTAATATAGGTATTCTAGGAGTTACTGTTATAACTTTTATAAATATGTATTTACAATTTCAACTTTTTTTAATAAATAAAATATTAGTGACATAATTAGTAGAAACGGATGAAAAGTACTTAATAGGAGAAAAAAAAAAAATCGCTACCGACAACTATCACTCAAATTATTTATAGTGTAGGATGACAAAATTTAAATTTAAATTTGACGGTCAACCGCAATCACAGATGTCAACCTCGATGTCACCGGCAGTTCCCGCGCACAACACACAGGCAAGTCGAAGCAAGTTGTTGTACTGTCGTTCGTGTTACAAGATTTCAAGTGTAATCGAGTGAAAAAATTTTGTTACCAGAAGACTTGATTATTATTTCACAGGCCGAGTAGCTCCCCCTTAAAACAGTAAATTATAGTATGTGTTGAAGCTAAAATTAAAACATCTCTACTCGACATGCCATCTCGACATTTTCATTATCAACAACACATTCTCTTCTATCTGATTTTTCTTTGATGGAACCGAGATTTCTGAAATTTTTTACGATTCGCTTAACTGTATTTCATGGGGGCTTACTTTATCTTGATATCGAAGAACACATTGATCACTGTATTACATGTTCATGATATTACTTTGTTATGTTGTCCAAAAATAATTAAACGAATTAAAAAAATTATCATTAGCAAAAAAGAATGGCTAGGCATGTTTTCATTTAGCTTTACCATACACCATAAAACAGACTAATTGTAGATAGAAATTGTTTGTACAAATTATGTCACTGATATGCGACCTGATAAAGAGTTTAGTTAACGTGAAATGGGAAATAAAAATGAAACTTGCAATTATTTCTAAAATTTGTACCGTAATCCCTATAATGCTTTTATCACGTAAAAGATAATTCAAATCTGAGCAAGATAGACTAAAAAATATAGGGTATTCGTTTTACGTTAACAAAGGTTACCACTGCTTAAATTTATCGAAATATTCAGTTGTGAACTCATCACTCACTTCAACATTTTTGAATTTATGAAAGATGTGCAGGCCAGCTTCATATTTCTTTTATTCACGTACCAATCATGAAATTAGTATCTGTTTTCTGGAGAAACATACAAAGAATTGCGTGCGGCCTTGCATGCGTCAATTTATTTTATAAAAATCTGATATCTCAAGACCTAGAAATTTTAGGAACAATATTGGTCTGTATCGGTTCCATTGATATTTGGATTTAGATTAATTGTAAAAAAGTATGTATATTTGAAAATAGACGATATATTTTTATTTTTCAATTATAATACAAGAAAGTTTGAACAATATTTCAAATGCATGCATAAAATAATTTAATTTGATCTATTGACTGTTTACTGTGGTAAGCGGTGCGGAAACCTAATTGTGCGAGAACGGCTCGCTCTTGGCTGATTTTTTTTTACTAGGAGTTGAAATTAGTTTTAAAGGTTTTTTTTTTCCAAAATTTAAGGCTTTATTGAGCAAAAATGGTTACAAATATATTATTCAAACCATTGCTTATCGCTAGCCACTGCTTTTTCCCATCTTTCTGTCAATTTTTGGATACCAGCTCGGAAGAACAGTTCGTCTTTTGATGCGATCCATGTATCGATCCATTTTTTCGTTTCCTCGTAAGAGGTTAAGTGCTGGTCAGCCAAGCCATGTGCCATCGATCGGAACAAATAGTAATCGGACGGGGCAATATCTGAGGAATACGGCGGGTGCGATAAAACATCCCATTTCAACGTTTCCGAGTACTTTTTGACGGATTTTGTGACATGAGGACGAGCGTTGTCATGTTGCAAAATGACTTTGTCGTGCCGCTGCTCGAATTGCGGCCGTTTTTCCTTCAATGCCCGTCTTAAACGCATCAATTGTGTTTGGTAGAGGTCCCCGGTGATGGTTTCGTTCGGTTTGAGCAGCTCATAATAAATGACGCCCAACTGATCCCACCAAATACAGAGCATGAGCTTGAATCCATGGATATTCGGTCTTGGCGTTGATGACGATGTGTGGCCGGGGTATCCATACGATTTTTTACGTTTGGGGTTATCGCAATGGATCTACTTTTCATCGCCAGTGACGATGCGATGCAAAAAACCTTTTCTTTTTTGACGCGCGAGCAGCTTTTCGCACGTCATAAGCCGCTTCTCCACGTCTCTCGGCTTCAGCTCGTATGGCACCCAATTTCCTTGCTTCTGAATCATACCCATGACTTTGAGATGTTTGCCGACTATTGACAAATCAACTCCCAATGATATGGACAACTCTTGGAGCGTTTGACACGGATTTTCGTCGAGTAACGCCTCCAATTCTTCGTCTTCAAACTTTTTCGGCTGACCGGGATGTTCCTTGTCATCGGTGTCAAAATCACCACTTTTGAAGCGTCAAAACCAGTTGTCACATGTCGAAATCGGTGAAGTATACGCCCTGTAAGCTTCCTCGAGCAGCAAACGACTCGCAGCAGCAGTTTTCTTCAAATGGAAGCAGAACAATAAAGCTTCCCGCAAATTGCGTTTATTCGGCACGAAAGTCGACATATTAAATGGTCTTGAAATGTATGTTGTTTACACTTGCGCAAGATGACACATACTGACAATCCAAGCTATAATGTAGTGCTTTGGCGCGAATATAGTTTTGGAGTGCCCACATGCAACATACGTTTACAGCGCCATCTCTTAGAAAACCTTTAAAACTAATTCCAAGTCCTAATAATAGAACATCTTTACAAAAATGCCGATTAAAATATCGGACAATTTGGGTCTGCGTTTAATAGTGTTTGAGATATTAAGAGAAATCATTGAAATTGAGGCTAATTTGGAACAAACACCCAAATCATTCAATTTATAGGGAAGTATATCCTTTTCTTGGAAAATTAAATAATTTTATTTCAATAACATTTGCTGTTATACATGGTGATTAGCAAACGCAACATAACATTTTTCTCAAAAATGTCAAATGGCACACCCTGTTTTATTTTTTATTTTTGTTAGTCAACAGCTGAACTAAGTTTTAGTTCGGGCCATAAATTAGGATTCTCTTATTTCAGTTGAATGCCTTATTTGTTAACTTTCTTTATACGTTAGCAAAAATAATGTCTTGAAAATGCACTAAATCGATGTAGTGTTCTAATTTCAATATGAACTCTCAATTAGAAAACATAACATGTATGATATATGTAAACTTTATGGGTTAAAATGGGGGTATTTTCCCCAATAAAAGTAGATATTCAAGAATAGGACTCTATTTATCTTTTATAAGGTTTAAACGATTTATCGCGGCGGCTCTTCGGTTCCGGCGTATGGTCGGTACTGCTGCGCGATACATTCCTGCTGCGTTTCCTGAGCTCGCCCGTCCTGACGTAGCCAAGTTGCCACCACTTGGCAACTATACAGGGTGTTTAAGGGGATTCCGCTAACACGGCCATCCTGTAAAGGGCGTCCTCGCACCATAGGTTATTCTTTTTTTCTAGAAGTACAAAATTCAAAGGCAGTATTTTTGTTTTGATAATCACATTATTATCACGATTACAGTATGTATTTTCTTTTTCCTTTTTTTTTTTTGTATGTGTGTGTGTGTGTGTGTGTGTGTATGCGTAGGCGTGCGTGCGAGCGTGCGTGCGTGCGAGCGTGCGTGCGTACGTGCGAGCGTGCGTGCGTGTGTGTGTGTTTTTTTTTTTTTTTTTCGTTTTGAGTGGGAACGCCACTCCTTTAGCATGGTGGGATCGCCACCAGCCGTCTTTCGGGTTTTTGTATTTCATCGAATGGGATCGCCATTCCTTTAGCACAGTGGGATCGCCACTGGCCGTCTTTGGGTTAGGTTAGTATTTCGAGTGGGATCGCCACTCCTTTAGCATAGTGGGATCGCCACTAGCCGTCTTTGGGGGTGTTAGGTGTTAGTATATCTTCGAATGGGATCGCCATTCCTTTAGCACAGTGGGATCGCCACAGGCCGTCTTTGGTGTTAGTATTTCATCGAGTGGGATCGCCACTCCTTTAGCATAGTGGGATCGCCACTAGCCGTCTTTCATGTATTATTCTTGTCTAACATTGTAAACATATAAAAACAAATTCAATAATATTTTTCTTTTTTTTTTGCCTTTTCAAAATTTTTTTTTTTTTTGCTTTTTTTTTAAATCAAGTATTTAATCAGATAAATACTGCAATAGAAATATAATTTCTACTCACATTTATTGATTATTCTGTAATTAACCAGCGCCTTAATTGCTCGTGAGCAGCTACTGTTGTCCGCCGTCCTGCTTTTTGCAGCACGTATCTTTCGTTAGGTAATAAATTTCGAACGGTATACGGCCCTTGATATTTGGGTTTTAACTTCCCTCCGCCAGCCAGCTGGGAATCTTCAACTGCAACGAGATCTCCTATTGAAAACAATTCGGTACGATGACGTACAGCGTTGAATTTTCGAGCTTGGGTACGGGAGTTATCTGTTATTTTAACCCGGGCTGTGGCAACGGCCTTGTCAGGGTCAATAAAGATGTCATCTTGTGGTGCATCTCCTAAAAACAGCTGAGTGGCGGCTAATCTAGGATTTATTCCCAATTGAAGCACTTTCGGCGCGTATCCGGTTACCGAATGAACAGTCGAATTTAAATTGTCTTCTATTGCAGGCAACACAAGAGTCCACTTATGTTCTTTTTCGGCAGTTAATGTTGCCCGTAATAGATTAAATAATGTTCGCATAACACGTTCGACTTGTCCATTACCACGCGGCATTCCCGTTGCAATATGATGTAGCTCGACATTTTGTTCATAAAGAAAGTTTTTAAACGTCACCGAAGTAAATGCCGCTGCCCGATCGGCAATAATTCGTTTTGGTCTTCCTAATTCTTCGAAAACCGGCAATAACGCACATATAGAATATTCGGAGGTTTTCTTAGGGATTGGTTGGAATCGACAAAATTTAGAAAAACCATCAATTATCACAAGGATTTGAGTACAACCATTAGATTTCACTAGAGGTCCTGCGTGATCGATATGCCAGGTATGCAGTATATCATCAGCTTTTTCACCTTGTTGCCACATACCTGCTCGGCGACCGGTGTGTGATTTCCCTAAGACACACGCTCTGCAATTTCTTATGTACTTCTTTAAACACAGTCCCATTTTTGGCCAGAATATGTCTTTCCCTCATTTTCGCAATACACTTATCCCAGCCAATATGAGATGATTCATCATGATAAAGTCGCATCGTTAGAAGACGAGCGGCTTTTGGCACAAAGCATTTGTATGGTGTTGTTTTGGTCACAACTACACCGTTTATCACGGTATAGTTTGGATCAATGTCGGGGTTACTGAATATTTCACAACAGAAAAAGTCATTTTTTTGAAACTCTCGTAAAGTTTCAACCTTGCTAATTTTGCTAACGTTTAATGTTTTTAAAGCCAATACTTTTAATTCAGATTCATTTTGGATGGGGTTTCTGCTTAAATAATCCACATGGGCCATTTTAGTTCCAGGGCGATATTCGATCGTAAAGTCATAGTCTTGCAATTTAACCCACCAGCGCGCTACCCGAGGGTGTAAATCTTTTTTTAACGCAGTCGCTCGCACTGAATTGCAGTCAGTAAACACTGTAAAATGTACTCCGTACAAGTAAACACGGAAATGTTCTACTGCTTCCACTATCGCAAGTGTCTCTAAATCATACGAATGGTACCTTGATTCGTAATCGGTAGTATGTCGGCTATAATAGGCAACAGGTCGCGAAACACCATTTTCTTTTTGGAGAAGAACGGCACCGATACCTATCGAACTTGCGTCCGTATGAAGTTCACAACTTAAATTAGGATCGTACATGCGTAACACGGGCGAATCTGTCAATTTATTTATCAGTAATTGTCTCACATTCTCGCACTCTTGAGTCCATTTAAAAACAGGGTTTTTTCGTAACAGAGCCGTGATAGGCGCGGTTAACAAAGAGAATCCCTTTATGAACCGACGAAAATAACCGGCAAGTCCCATAAATTGGCGTACACCTTTAATATCCGACGGGGGTGTTGACTGGCTTAAAGCATTCACTTTACGAGTACTAGGACGTATTGTTCCTTCACTTAACACAACACCAAGATATTCGGTCTCTAATCTTAAAAATGCACATTTTTCGTAGTTCAAAGTAAACCCATGTGTCGACAATGCGTTCAAAACTTCTTCCAAGTTTTGCACTCCTTCCTCAATTGTTTTTGATGGAATAAGCACATCATCGAGATAAACAAATGCCTTTTTGCCTTTTAAATCACCTAGAGCCTCATCAATAGCGCGTTGATATGTCGCTGGAGAATTAATGAAACCAAATGGCATTCGATTAAACTCATATTGTCCATCAGGTGTTATAAATGCTGTAATATGTTTGGAATTTTCATCTATTTCCATTTGATAGAATCCTGATTTCATGTCTAATGAGGTGAAATATTTTGCATGACACAAGGCATTAATTTGGTCTTCGATCAAAGGTAGTGGATGTCTATCTTTAACAACTTTTTTGTTGACATCCCGATAGTCAACACACATTCTTATTTCGTCGTTCTTTTTCTTTACTAATACAATAGGGCTAGCATATTCCGATCGACTTTTGCGTATGATTCCCTCACTTAAGAGTTCATCAATTATTTTCTTTAATCTAATTTTTTCTTGATAGGCCAACCTCCGGGGATGATATGCTACTGGAGTACTATCTTTTAACTTAATGATCATTTTTCCCGTTGTAATGTGGTCTGGAGTTTTGCTCTTATAAAAAGTTAATAAATCCTCAATTCGTTTTTTCAAATTGCTTTCTAAGTCTATCTGATTTATTTTTACTTTATTTTCACTCTTTATAGTTAATATTTTTGGCGAATTAAAAGGGTTATACTGTAAATCTAGTCCATTAACACCTTTCTCAATTCGTAAACTAGGCCGTTTCATAACATCCCATCCAATAATTATGTCAATATCACCTGGAATAACATGGTCTGGTACGATAGTAAAACTAATCTCTAACGTTACGGAGGGTAAAATTACCAATAAATCACAAACGCCGATGGGGTGAACGACTTGGTTTCCGAGACCCGAAAACACACTTGAGTTCTTATCCGTTCTAACACGGGCGTTTAAAGTTTTTACAACAGACTGTTTGGTAATTGATACGTCGGCACCACTATCGATAAGGTACGAAAACGAAGGCGCTTCATCCCTACATAATAACGTTGCTAGAGGTGTTCCATTCAGGTGGCGTCATTTTCTTAACACGAATGCCTTCTTGGGCTTACCGTGTTTATACCAACAAGTAGTTTCGCTGTGTCCTAGTTTCTTGCAGTGATTGCAGGAAGGTATGTTAACTTGCTCAGTTTTATCGTTATCACTGAACTTTGGCTTGGGCGATGTTTCTCTCCTCGACTGACGACAAACATCTTGACGGTGACCTTGACGACCACATTTGAAACATGTGGTCCTCGTTCTTTTATATTTTATGTCCGTGTGTTCCCTTAAGCGGCGTTCGGGCCTCCATCTGTATGTACCTGAAGTTCCTGCTACTTCGGAGTGTTTTGATGGTTTTAATGTTTCAGAACAGCGTGCATCAAATTCACCGAAGAGTTTCAATAGCTCACGTTCGCTTGTAGGTTTTTGAATATGCACCGCGGACCGTGTTTCACTGTTATTCAAGCCATACTCGACCATACTTAAAACTGTAGACCACGGTAGATTATCACAAAATCTTTTGATGTTACGTAACTTTTGATTACCGTAGTCATTCAATGATTGGCAATCCCTGCTTTGTAGTGTGGCGGCTTTAAATGCGCGAGCGCCTGGTGTCTCCTGGTCGGGAAAGGCGATACTCAGATCGGCACAAAAATTTTCCCAGGTTCTGGAAAGTGGCCTCCAGTCACAGCAATAGCGATAGGCACGATTTTTTAGTGCTTCACTAGCTTTAGCGATCATTAAATTATCGCTTACGTTTAGTTCATTTTTAAGCTTTGTGACGTCATCTAGCCATTCCTCGATAGAGTATGCGCTCTGGTCTGGATCAAAGCTAGTCAGCTTAAAGGACGTGGTCGCAGGGGCGATTGCAGGAGTCTGCGCAGTGGATCCATCTGTTCCTGCCAAACTGGGTGTTGGCGTAGCCATCTTGGATTGCCTTGTTAATTCAGCGAGTTGTTGTTGTTGCGTAGCGATTAAATTAATTAAGGTCTCTTGCCACTGTACCTTAGGACGTTTTGGATTTGGCGAATCCATATTTTGCTCACCATCATCCGACACTTCACTGTCGCAATTAGAACGATTGTCTTTCTCCATTTTAAAGGGCACTATAAACTATTTAATTGTTTTATTGTCATTTAACACGGGACATCGAGCACATCCCACTTCTGATGTAAACTTTATGGGTTAAAATGGGGGTATTTTCCCCAATAAAAGTAGATATTCAAGAATAGGACTCTATTTATCTTTTATAAGGTTTAAACGATTTATCGCCGCGGCTCTTCGGTTCCGGCGTATGGTCGGTACTGCTGCGCGATACATTCCTGCTGCGTTTCCTGAGCTCGCCCGTCCTGACGTAGCCAAGTTGCCACCACTTGGCAACTATACAGGGTGTTTAAGGGGATTCCGCTAACATATATACAATGTCAAAGTTCATTTGTTATAAAATTGCAATTTCCATGATTATTACTCACCAACAAACTTTATTTAAGATATAACTTTTCAAATCGGAGTTTAATGTTGGTTTTATTAAAAAAAAAGCGTAATTCGTTTGTTTCCTAATATTTTCCAGAAAACTTTACACTAATGTAAAGAGGGTGAAATTATATTTCAAATGAAGTATCAGAAGACAGACTATGTACTTTAAAAAATGGAAGAACCTTGTTACAGGTAGTGGGATAAATGTAAACATTTCTTTGGACTATAAAGGGAGTAAAATTATCTCTCAAATGAAGTATTACAAACCATATGGTGCAATATAAAAAATGGAAAAACTTTGTAAGGGGCATGGCGATAAATTTACACTTTAAAAATTTACAAAATGTACTTGTATATTTTCTGAAGTAAAACCCCCTAAAAATCACTAAAAATCTAAATATCTTCATGTTACAGGAATTTTGGAACACATTGTATCATGTATTGCAGTAGTTGTCATGGAAATAGAAGCTGCATAAATTGTGTACTGACTTTTAATTGACAATTTTGTCTTTAGATCATTGCAATAAGTTCGTTGAACATGGTGCTTACTACCTAAAAAAATATTTTTATTTCTTGTCAGTGAAACCGATCGTACGAGGAAAATAATGTGATGAAAAAGAATTTTTGTGAAACGCATATTGTCTTATAAGGTGGGGTATTTTTATATTACTAATTATTCAGAGATAACAGAATGTATAGTAAATTTAACAAGGAATTTTCTGCTTCCTTCTGGAAGTTTGGAATTAAACCTCAAACTTCCCAATTAAAGGTTAAAATGTCGAAAATGTAACTATATGTAAGCTATAAAACCAAGTCGCTGGGTATGCACTTCGGGCTTTACCAATGATTTTATTTTTCACATCTTGTTTTGGTAGTCTGTTACAAAACATATAAAATATTCATGAAGAATTCATCGTAAATCATCAATTGAAATTGACAATGTGGTAAAAAAGATTCACCAAACCTCATAATTTTGTCGACCTCAAAACTGTAAAGAATGATTTTAGCGAATTGCGCTGGCTAGCCTGCAACACATAAAATAATATATGGGGATGCATTATCCATCCCGCAAGTGGGGAATTTATTGAGCGCACTGCATTAAACATTGGATATTTGTACAATAGACACCCTCGTTCGTATAAAGTGTTTTATAGCCTGTCAAATAAGGGATGAGGGAGGAACAAATGCCATTCTACACTGTAATTATTCAAATGCATCCGACTACTTCAAATTCCTTAGATGGATTATTCACTCCAAGCTTTCTCTTGGGTTTTAGATAGAGCTTAGACCAACCATAATCCTTTTTAAAGCTGTGCATATATTGCGAAATTAGCACTAATGGACTCGGTTCGGCCTCGTCCATCTAAATTAATTATTGCAAACCAAGAAAAATGTCGAACTCTGGGGTACATGAGCAAATATTGACCTGAAAACCTTTTGTTGCTTTGAGTGGCATATTTTTAAAATTTTTTTGTTCTTGTAATCCCACTTAATTACTTCAAAAACAAACTTTTTAATTTTCTTTGTAATGTATTTAATGGCAAACACCTGTAATCGGTACCTGCACTTATTTAGCTTGAACTTAAAGTAACGTACAAAATTCAAATCTTTGCTGGGAACTACTTTTCAAAGAAAATCATCAAAAAAAAAATCAAAGCCGATTTTATTTTTTCAAATAATACATGTTAACATTATACACAGCATAATTCGGAAATAAAAAGTCAGATATCATAAGCAGTAAACAAAAATGTCGGTTGCCTAATCGCGTCAGTATTCAGAGAAAAATTGTGTCTACTCGGGGTAGTAAGATCGTTGAAGCCGATAAAACACTACTACGCTTTTTAACATCACATGTAATGACAGCAGTCTCTACAGTTTTTCTATTATTAAAGTGTCAAATTGTCAAAACTGGGATCACTACCCGTGAATATAAAAGTGTTATTAAAAAACATAGTAATGATTTATTTCCCAGTCATGGAACATTAATCAGTAAAATCACTATACCTTGGTCAGACGCGATTAGGCAACCGACATTTTTGTTTACTGCTTTTAATAGTATATGCTTTTTATTTCTGCTGTTATGAAATAAACCAATCTTACTATATATTTTTCCGAAATCGATATTCTAGTCTAGTTGCTAAGGAATCATCACAAAACAGACCGATGAAGTGTTTTCCGTTCTAGGTCGAGATAGTAAGCAACTTTTACAATGACAATGAAATAAAAAATGTCGTGAATTTATAAAAATTCCTTAACTTAAGTAATACTGAATACGATTTCAGAAAAAATAGTTTGTGTACCTCGAAGTAATAGCACATTCCCGGACTTTGATGTTTGTTAAAAATTAAAAATTTACATCGTCATCTGGAAATGCATTGCTTTTACTACTAAATGCCAGCACTTATGTTGGGTAGTGTATAAAGTTTCATAACATTTTGAACCTAAGTTTATTTTTATTAATATTAGCAAAAACACACAACATAAAATTCCCAGAAAATTACTACTTTAGTTCATAAGCTTAAAAATATGTCTCTTCATTGCAAAAAAATAGGAACGAGGACTCCTTGAATTTAGAATAACATCTAAAGTTTATATTACAAAATTTCAAGCCCCACATAAACAAGTGCAAGATTTATCAACATAGAATTGAAAATAATTTGTTGGCAATCATATTTTGTAAACAAATAAATCTTACCTAATAAATCACCTGACATATAATGGCATGTTTACTATTATAAACCATAAAAGAGTCATTTACCATCGAAAAAAATTAGTGATGACACAAAAACAAATGACTTCATAAATGTGGTATAGTGTCAAGATGTGTACAAAATAAAAATTTAAAGACTTTCGTCGTTAATGACCAATAACAAAAATATAAATATTATACATTATTTTGTAGACTTGGTTGCATGTACATATTATTGAATTTATAGAATAATTTGGAGTGCGTTTTAGTGCCACAAACCATGGTTGATTTAGCTACCTAATCGCTATTTTTTGAACGGATTGACCTTCTTAACAAAGCATAAAAGGTAATTGTTATTTGGATTTGTAAAGGAAAATCTCAAATAAGATTAGTGAAATTAAATGCGACCGAAATGCGGCAGGTGGGAATAATTTTTTAAATATTTTGTACCTCTTCAATTTATAATTTTATATATCCTGAAGACCGGACAAATAGTGCGGGTTTTGATCTTAAAAATATAATACTTTAATGTTTATTATCATGTAAGTGACAAGCAAACAATGCGCAAAAAATTACAAAAAAAAAGGAGTTCACCTTTGCTTCTATAAAAATATATCATTTCCACATATATCTGTAACCGACATATTTTTTTTAATTCAAAGCAATAAAGAAAATAAAATATTAAGGTTTTATTCAAATTATAAAAAGTAATCCGCAAAACTCAATTTCCTGCAAGATTTAGATTATATCCTAGCGACTGCGCTTTCAGAAAAATGGAAATATTTATATGGCCTGAAGCGAGAGTTTCTCTAATTTTCTACGTAATGTTGGCAGTTTTGTTCAATTTTGCCCTAACTCGCCTAGGAAGTTAAATTGCTATTTTAATATACTTTCAGCACACATTAACTTTTTTGTTAATTTTAACCCTTTGTTCGAATTATCAGTTAATTTGAATTTAACTGGAAAGGTTTGAGGGTTCCAATTAAAAGTTTAATGGCGTATAACTGCATCCGATTTTTTATTTATGAAATTTAAAATTGCAGTTGTTTTTATAATACTTAATATAAAACTTTGAATTAAAGTTGTGCCCTATGAAAATGACTACTGGAATGTTGTAGTTTCGATCATATCCATATATTTCTGAGAGTGTATCAGGGACTAGCGATTTGAACATCGATGATCGCTAACAAGAGAATTTAAAATATCAATATTTTTTAATTAGAATAAATTTGTGGGATGCTAATATATAGTATAAATGACCACAAACTATCCAAGGACAAAGAATGCGAGGTCGACCAAATTAGAACATCCTTCTGTATTCTGACAAGTTAGTTCATTCTCCAGTCTATGGTGTTACAGAAGAGTGTTTTCTTAAATTTTGTAATTTCTTATATTTTCGTTTGCATGGCAAAAAATAGCGCTAAGAGATTAGTTATTCGAAAATAGACACTGAGCATTATACAGTGTAATGCAAAATATATTTTAAGATTGTATTATTGATGCCAAGATTAGATATTTTCTTCCTATAAATATGTATTCTGCAATACATCTCTTGCAAAATGCAGCTGCCGTAAGTAAGGCAAGAACTGATTGTGTTAATTTGTGACTACATTTGCATATTACAAACTGTTTAGTAGGGTAACGGTAGTTCCTACAAATATATTAATAACACAACTGTTATTAGTAGAAAGGTACACTAACACGAGAAGCACATTCTAAAATTATTTTTTACTTTAAAGGACGAACATATACACAGTGGTGCACTTTTCTTAACTATACATATTTAAATGTTATACAAAATGCCGATTAAAATAAAATTAAGAGATTTGTAAAATTCATGAATTTTGAGTCTAATTTGGAAGATCGTTTGAAAAGCCAGAGACAATTACATGATTTTATTTTTAGTGCTGATTATTGCAGTATATCCTTTTATTGGAAGATAATGTAATTTTATTTAAATTACATTTGCTGTTATACAGGGCTATTAGCAAAGGCAAAATTAAATTTTTCTGAAAAAATTTATATATTATACCGGGTGTTTTTTTTAGTTGGGAGGTTACCTTTATATGAAGTATCACTTATTATAAAGGTAAACTGATTTTGTCGATATGGCTAATTGGAACTAAACTACCTTTCAAAAATATTTTCAACTTTCTCCCACTTCCGTTTATACCGGAAATATACATCAACTTTCTTATTTTAAATAGCAACCCCCAAATTTTATATTTTATTTGGATTCTACGTAAAAAAATAAGATGAGTTTATGTATACATGTTTATTGCCATCTTTGGTAGTTTTTAAGATATTTCAATTTTTCGGAAAAAACTGACAGAAAAGAGGGTTACTTTGACTCTTTGTATCTTTTTTATTATTTGCAATAAAAACATAAAATATGGGTTGAAGTCATGAAATATTATGGAGACTATAATAACATAATCAGGTTTTACATTTATTACACAGGGTGATGGAAATTTTGTGATCTTTATTGTTTTTGTTTTATTCAAAAAAACTCTGTTTTTTTAAATAGGAACTAAGTAAGTTTCGTAAAAATGGTTTGTTAAACAGACTTCTCATTTTTGGAGTAATCAAAATCAACAACAAATGTTCAAGAAAATTCGTCCTTTAACTGTTATGCTGTTAAATTAGAACTCAGGATTTTTAAGCGTTAAATTTTACAATGAAAATCGAAATGGAAATTTTTTAGTAATTTTTTTTTACGACTACTGCATGAGAAGCATATTGCTAGGAACAATCGGATGTGCTTAAAAACGTTACTCAATTCGAAATCTTAAAATATGTCTTTAAATGTATTGAAAGAGAAGATCGCCCTTGTTGTTCTTGATGTACATTTTTTGTCAATTATTTTTGTCTCCTATTACTTATTATGATTAATTCTTTAAGCTTTTATTGCCCACAGTTAATTTCCTACTTGAACAAACAAGAAATGTTTGTTTTTTTTTATTTTGAGATTTAGGTAAAATACCTCTGTAACGGCACAAAATTTTAAAAAATAAGTAATATAACTTTTTTCTTCTTTTTATGTAAAGAATTTAAAAATGATTAAATAACATATAGTTCCTATTTAAAAAAACAGAGTTTTTTTGAATAAAACAAAAACAGCAAAGATTATAAATTTTCCATCACTCTGTATAATAAATGTAAAATCTGTTTACGTTATTATAGGCTTTATAATATTTCCTGACTTCAACCCAAATTTCATGTTTTTAATGCAAATAATAAAAAAGATACAAAGAGTCAAAATAACCCTCTTTTCTGTCATTTTTTTTCGAAAAATTGAAATATCTTTAAAACAATCAAAGGTAGCGATAAACATGTATACATAAACTCACCTTATTTTCTTACGTAAAATTCAAATAAAACATAAAATTTGTGGGTTGCCATTTAAAATAAGAAAGTTGATGTCTACTTCCGGTATAATCGGTAGTGGGGGGAAGTTGAAAATATTTTTAGAAGATAGTTTAACCCCGATTAGTCCCATCGACAAAATCAGTTTGCCTTTATAATAAGTAGTTTTCCATATAAAGGTAACCTCCCAACTAAAAAAAACACCCGGTATATTATTTTCTATATTTATTAAGCAACAACTAATTTTTTGTTTAATGTAATAATTTGTGAGTATAGCCCTTACAGTTTGAGCGTTATTTAACTTTAAATTTAAAAAATAAAAAAGTTCAATATTTGAGTATTTATTTAAAATGCAATAGTAATAATAATAATAATTCGGGAGTTTCAAAATAAGGTTCTCATACTTAGGAGGCGTAATCCTCGAGCGGTTTTAAGAATAAAAGGTTTAATCAACATAGATGCGGAACCGCTTTATTTTTAATTACAGGGTCTTGAAAATAAAGAAAAAAAAAATGGTTTTTCCTTAAATACTATAAAACCAATCGAATATTTTTTTTAAATTTTGGTAGATACTAACTAGGCACAAATACGTACTTTTTGCTGAACATTATTTTGCTCTTCTTCCGTCAGCGACGTCCATGCTAATATTTAACGAAATAAATGGTGCGTCACTGCTTTTTTTCCAAATTAAGTACTAATTTCATAAACAACCTTTATTTCTTGGTAAAAAGGTTGGGTAAGGTGCACCTAGTGGGGTAAGTTAGCCTAAATTGAAAATCTTAAATTTTTCTTAAAATTGAACAAAATAGAAAAAAATAAGCGGTTTAATTTAGGAGGCAGTTTACTTTGGGCTACCAAACTCTATATTGCAACTCTATATTGCAACTCCACATGTCCTTCGCTCCCCCCCCCCCCCCCAACGTTTACTGCCACCAAGGGGTACAATTTAGGAAGTGAAACAGTTTGGGCTATCTTACCCAAATTCTTGAACTCTTCTATCTGTATAAAATAGCTAAATTAAAATGTTACGCAACAGCCTTTTTTTTAAATAAGCACCAATTGAATAAACATCCTTCACTTGTTGGTAAAATACCCCCTCAACTTTTTTTTGTGTGAAGAACGCTCCACTGCTCTTTTCTTATTCAAAATAAATATGGCTTTCAGTAAAACTACTTATTTTTAGTAAAAAGTCCTCCTTAACTCTTTTCACCCGACCAACGGTTTCTAAGTAAAAAAAAATAAAATGCATTTCTTTGCATTTCGATAGGCGTTTTATATTCTTTTTTACAAACCTAATGTCTTATTTTAAGACAACTTTATTCATTAGTGATTCTTTATATAAAGTTATGTTAATATGTAAGTTAGATTTATATGTTCTTGGAATATAACTATTTTTAATAATTAATAAACCCATACTACGAAATAAGTAAAAATAGTTTTTAAAGTTAAATAATTGTTTTAACCGAAAACCGTTCGTTGGACGAAAAAAATTCGTAGGAGCATTTTTACCAAGAAATAAAGGTTGTTTATGAAATTGGTACCTTATTTGTAAAAATACAGTAACGTACTAGTTTTTTTGCTAAGAATACTCAAAGGCAAATTAGCATGAACGCCACTGACGGAAGAAAAGCAATTATTTTTCCAGCAAAAAGTGCGTCTTTAATCATAGTTAGTAACTACCAACATTTTAAAATATATTTTAAGTGGTTTCATAGTATCTAAGGAAAAACCAAATTTTTTCTTAATTTTCGAGACCCTGTAACTTAAAAATAAAGCGGTTCCGGATCTATGTTATAAAAACTTTTTTCTTAAAATCGTTCAAAGATTATGCTCCTTAAGTATGAGCCTTTTATTTTAAAACACCGGATTATTAACATTATAATTATTATTATTGTTTATTCTCAGCTGTGGCTGGTCTATCCACTTCAGCTGGCGGGTTTGTTGATCAAGCAAACTAAAGGTCTATTGTTTGTTCTTTAGATAGGTGGATTCAGGAATTACGAACAATGGTGCACGTTTTCAATATGACGGCTTTCTGTAAATTTATGTGTATTGTTTTTAAGACATCTAATTTTTCCAGGTTCCGTACAAATGATAATGGTGTTATTCCTGTTGGAGACAGGATCATCGGTACGATTTTGACATGGCGTTGCTTCCATAGCTCTTTGACTTAAATTGCCAACGGGGTGTATTTTTCTATTTTCTCTTGTTCTTTTTGTTGAATGTTGTTGTCTAATGGTATGGCAAAGTCGATAAGGTATGTTTTTTGTTCCTTCTATTATTATTATTATAATTATTATTATTACTATTTTTAATAAAGATCACAATTTTTTAATAGGTAAACTTTTTTACAAATACTATTAACTCAACATTCCATATATTTTTATTTAATTTCACTCACGTAACTGAAATCCTAGGTCAAAACCCTTAGACACTCCACTAATGATTCTTTTTGAGAAAATGCTTCGACTTGGGGCTTACGAATTAAATATTGTTTACATCAATTGAAGTTTATAAAATTTGCAATTTCAAACTCGAAAAATTGAAATGTTCAATAAATAAAAATTGAAATTTCCAGTTTTTTTAATTCAGTGACCCATCATTCTCACTGTTAAGGCTCACAGCATCGCCCAAGCCAAGCCGACGAAGGCTACTTGATACAGTCTACCGCTTGCAACCTTAGTAGGGTCGGCCCTAGGTAGATGCATAAGAAACAATTACTCTTAGCGCTAATACCCCTTGCTTTGGGATTCACACACGGTTTCTACTGCAAGTTATAAACAGATAAAAATTACAAAAACTCTTTTAGTATTAATTGGTTTTATTACCTGGAATTGAAAAGATAAATTTGTATAATGTTGTTAAAATAACCAAGTGAAAAATCAATTTCAGTATCCTTATTATTTACATATCACGTTATGTAAACAAAACAGATGTAATAATGATGATTTCAACCTCTTATTTGTGACTTTCTTCAAGCTGCAACATACGTAATATGAGAACAATCCTAGCACAAAACATAACATATGGGTTACAGTTAAATCGATAAGCCTCACTCAAGTTTTCAAAGTTTTGAGAAAAACTCCATGAACTGTCAGCAGTAGCTCTTTTATTAACCAAGTGGCATGGCACCATTCGAAATATTTATTAAAGAAGACGAGCCTTTTCAACAACATTTCGATGGTTAGCCACAAGAAATAAAGCCGAAAGTAACTTGATGTATGTAAGTGTGCATTTTTTATGGAATAAGTAACTTGACATAATTGCATTTTTTATAGGACTGCTGTTTGTGGAAAAAAATCGCTTAGGGTTTTAAAGTCAAACTTCGAATTACGTTATTTTATCTAGTATCAATTTGCATCGACATGTCAATCCAGGGTGAGCAGGGCCGTGTCTTTCGCTTTATTATGCTTTCTTCTATTACAGGGACACTGATATATGCAAACACACGAGAAAGCTCTTTGCATGTATTAATATTGAATAGGTTGCGAGAGGCACTGATCTATGGTTCACCAGTATAGAGACAACCCACACTCGCTTGTCACTTTCGAATTGGGTTCGCTTTAAACGAAATGGGAAATCGGAATCAACTGAATAGACGTTTGTTTCGCTAGAATGTGCAAAAAGCGATATCGTGTCTACGTCAAATGTGTACCTTTCATTTGACGAGTCTTCTGGGAAACATGACTGCGGAAAAGTAACATTTCAATGAACAACTGGGAAAACCATACTTAATTATTTACGGCGAAAGGTCTAGCTAAATATTCAAAGTGCTTTTCTAACTCGAGTCGGGTGAGAATGTTTTTCTTACATTTAAACAATTCAGGAGCATGAAAACGCCGCGACAGTCAATAAAATAATGCTTTGGATAGAACTGCATTGAACGTTTTTGAATTATTTTGTAATATATTTAGGAGTTAATAAATAGTTAATGACATGTGTTTGATATTCAATTTGGTTGAGACTTTTTTACTTAACTTTAGCACGCAAAACTATTGCCACTGCTTAACCAAGGTAAATGAACTTCCATATATTTTGCAATGCTAGAACTCTGGATTTGATGTCCGTTGTTAAGGTAGGGTTTCCTAAACAGCGGCAACGTAAAAGAACGTCCGTCATTTGGCTTCATGCTATGCAGCCGTCGATGATAGAACGGTCGCCTTGACGGTGAACATTGATGTAAAGTAAGAAAAGCGTTGCAGTAAAGTACGTCGGCCGAGACTAGAGCTGTAAAATTGTCACGATTTGAGCTGTATTGTTCTAATTTTCTACAATTTTTTAGTAGTCACAAACTATATTTATTTGTTGTTTTCCTTTTAGTCGACAAAGAAATTTTGAAACACGTGCCACTTCACTTTTAGTGGACAAAAATTATTTTTAGAAAACTTATTTTTCTTTATTTTAGTTGACAAGGTTGTATTTTGTCTGTCTCATGAATGTATAAAGTGTTTTGTTTTGCAAGACAAAATTTTTCTCTAAAATTGATAACTTCTAATGATTCACAACAGATTTGTTCTTATAATCTAATTGCTGGTTTGCAACCATCAGAAACCCCGCAGCCCAAGGGATTATTATTATCATAATTTTTTTCTTAATATTTTTTACATTGACAAATCTGAGTTATTGAAAAAAGTTTCAGAAACATTTTTTCTTAATTTTTATAGTACCCTGTATCTTAAAAATAAAGCGGACGTATGCAGATATAAACTTTTTTTTCTTAAAATCGTTCAAAGATTATGCCCCTTCAGTAATGGCATTTATTCCGAAAACACCCTGTATACTCTAATTGCATGTTTATTGCCATCAAAATCCCCGCAGGCAAAGGGATTATAACTATGGTAATTATTTCCGAATATTTTTGACATTACATTGAAATTCCTAGAGAAGACTGAGGTATTGAAAACATTTTCAACAAAAAATCCTTCCAAATGTAATGTTGCAATAAACACGAATAAAAACTCTGAAGATGTCAATTCATAAATTAACATATACCTAATTTAATTTTGCACTATATCATACGATTTCTTGCGATTCGAGATAAAAACAATTAAATATGTTCTTAGTCTTCTAGTTTTAAGATTACGTCTATAAAATTTTAAAATTGTTTCAAAAAGTATGGAAATTTTTCATCATATTGAGGAACAAATTCTATGTCATTTGGTATTTTCAAACTTTTTATTTAGTAAAAATTGAATAATATAAAAGGGAGACGCTTACTTTTTGGACCACTTTGAAACCCTGTAAAGCCTGCAACTCGCCCGGAACTAAAAACCCTTTATTTAACGTTTCCTTTGAATAGTATTTATTTAGAAGCGTTCTGAATTTAGAGCCAAATGATGCCACACCGAAATTTGAGTATAACCTGTATATGTATACTCTTGCGCGTTGTCAGTTCGAATGATTAGCACTTGGAGAATTGTAACTACTTCATTTCAAAACTGAACTCGGAACACTAACACTGTTTAATTAACTAACTTATTCACTGACTTGTAACTAACTTCTAAGAAAAAAGCAACCGCGTTTATATAATTCCCGTTTCGAGTTCTAGAAAGATCGAGCAGATAAGACTTATCGTTTGCCGAAATTTCTGGAGCGCTTATCTGCCATTTGATTCATTATCGCGGCCGCTTATCAAATTTTCTAGAAAATTTGTAACCAAATTTTGCAATTACATTTCGTTACAATACAGTTAAACAAGATGCCTTAGCTTCTATGTATGTATATACGAATACATTAAACTGGAAACTGGCTAGAAAGCTTAAATAGTTTTACATTATTAGCCAAAGAAAATTAGAATACAGATTAAATGACGAAAGCAAATTATGTGTTTTGTTCTAGTTTGTACCACCCCGCATTAATGCACAATCATTGCTATAACTAAAAGTGCTTTGACGCAATAAGTGGGAAAGCGATCTTACAATTAGAGTTAATGTAATTTATACGGTCTACTTTATTTCTTGTCAATATACAAAACATGCATGGCATAGAAGTATGTTAAGAACGGTTGAACCAATCGTTTTATAAATTTGGTTACTGCAGTAAACGGTTATGTTTAACTGAATTAAAATATTTTCAAACCATATACTCATTAAAAATATACCACGCCTAACCCATTTGCACAGTAAGCGGAAGGCGTATACCATAAAAAGAGATAGAGAATTTGTGTAATATATATTTCAAATAAGTCCATCTACTCGAAAAGTAGAGATGGGCGCAGAATCAAAAATGGAACATGTTAACCCTTGGCTACAGTATATGTTATGAGGCGTATCGGGAATAACCTTTAGTAACATGTTTTCTGTCAATTTATGTTTCATTGTCATTGTATTTTTATTGTATTAGTAACATAATGTGTTTTTTGTGTCTGTGTGTTTAAAATTCTATCCCATTACAGTGTTAGGCATAAACATTAGTAAAATTACCGTCAACAACTTAATTACCTTTGCAATTATGGAAAGCCATGAAAAATCGAAGTATAATTTAACTATGTTGTGTGCAAAGTAATCCTTTTTTTTTTTCATTTGAAGGAAAGTAGATAGGTAATTTAATCCACGTTAATTGTTATCGTTTGTCTAATTGGAGGAATTCTAGATTCAATTTGGACCTTTTGACCAAAATGGAGTTCTTGGAAAAGTTTTTTTTTGCAAGGAAAACGAAATTGTTATTTAGTAAACACTCATTATAATGTTTGCTAAATTGTTATCCAGTAAACATTCAAATACATGGCTTGAACATAAAAAGCTCAAACTTTCAAACTGTGGTTTATTTCTTCTCAGTCATAAGCAGAAGTGTATTCTCTTGTACTGTAAAACTGTGAACTCAACAACATCCTTTATCTTCGCCAATATCATTGTTATTTACTCAAAAATGCCTGGTGGTCCAAAGCGTTGTTATTTATGCGGTAAACGTAGAAGTGATGGAGTAGCATTCAAACATATTAATTTTTGAACACAAGCAATATAATTGATAGTTAATTTTTTTTGAACTAACTATTAAGCAGAAGAAGCAGGTATTTCATCCTTCATTAAAATATTGCAAATAACGCAATTTGGATATCTAATTAAATTATCAATTATTGAAATGCTAATATCCTTAATTTAATTAAATAAATATGCATTTATTTTTATAATTTGCTACATAATCATACTTTTAATGTTTTATGTATATATGCAGAAAAAAATGTAGTTTTAATTAATTTTCAGACATTCAGATATTATTTAGTCACTTTATATCCTTTTTAAAGTAATCTTAGAGCTCGCTTATAAGAATAGAAAATGTTTCCACCTGCATTTCACAAAATGTGTTTAACGTCTACGTTCCACATGAATTCAAAACGTAGAAATTGCCTCCAAATAACATGACATGCGCAGTTTGGAAGGGCGGACCGAGTAGACGGACTTATGCGAAGATGATATAAACTGTCATTTGATCTTATATACACAATTTCGGCGTAATGCGCGGTAAATACTTAATAAGTATATGTTTCAAACCAACAGTCTTGCCAGATAAAGGTAAAAATGGCAACATATTTGTTATTTTAAATAAAATACTGTGTACTTTTATAATTTTTCGAATCCAAATGTTGCTCATACTTTTCTATACCTATCCCAAACAGCCGGCAGCGCATTTCACCCATTGAAGGAGGGGTGGAAACGAGCTGTTAATTCATGGAGAAGAGAAAATGTTACTGAGTGCCTTAATAGAAAAAAATTGCTCGAATTTTGCAAAAAGTTATAAGAAACGGAAATAACTTTGACAGAAAATATTAATCCAGGAAACGATACATTTTTGAAAATTATAAGCCACGAGAAATTATAAGAAATCGCATAGATAAGTGATGAATCTGGTAAAGAGGACGTTATTTTCCATAACTTGTTATTTCGAACAGCAAAATATGCGCAAACTGAGGAAGAAAAGAAAGAAGGGAAAGTAAAACAGTCACTAAAAAGAAAACTGAAACTGGACAGATATTTTCAAATGAACGTTGTGACTCTGTCACCTTAGGATCAAGCAGCACCATTAAAACATACTTTTATATTGCAGATAAAATTGTTAAAAATTATTCGTCTGTATCCAGTGTAGGTAAACAATGTTAACTCGTAAATATAGAAGACATTCCAATAATTACAACTAAGGAAAATTAATTAAAGATAAATAATTTTAAAAGTGGGTTAAAGAGAAACGTAATCTGTGAAATGCCCATGAATAAAAATATTTCTTGAAAAATATTTTGAAATGACCCCTGACGCCCCAGAGAAAAGGAAAAAGGCAAACTGAATGCGATTCATTTGTGTTAACTTCTACTTAATGGAAAATATTAGTCGGATCGAGAAATACAAAAAACCAAAAATGAACTGAAAAAAAGACTAAAGAACAAAAGAAAATAAAATAAAAATCAATAAACCAAAACCGAAAAGGTGAAAACAAATAAAGAAATAAGAGAATAAAACTAAATCGTAAGACGAAGCTATTCCTAAAATTACATAATAAAGTTTATTTGTTCCTAATTTGTTGACACCATCTTCCAAATATTCTTCCAAGGAAACTAGATTTTCATTACGAGATGAATAGATACGCAATGTAACAAAACCGAAGTAAGCAAAATCCTTAAAGGCCAACAACTGTATGTTCTGATCTAATTTGCTACCCTAAAAATAGTTTGAATAAGTGTCAGTATAATAACTTATCAGTGCGTGTCCAGTCAGTTAACTAAACGCTGTTTCGAGATAAAAAAAAACTGAACGATCTTTCCAGACAACCCAATATTATTTTTCTAGTAGCATTATATTATTAAAAACATTACTGGTTTAAAAGTAATGTGAAAAATATTTCAGGGTACATTTTAAAACGTATAATTTACACTCGGTAACGCATTAGGGACAAAAGCAGACCAAATAAGAATGCTAACAAATGAATTATATTCCTCTGACAAGTTTCTGACAACGAACATATTTATAATTTCACACGTCGTGAAATGTGCTCGTCAAAAGTCAGGGTTTTGTTACAAAGGGAAACAAATTAACGAAAATTAGGGCTAGAAATTACTGCTTATTTAAGTTTCTTGTTAGGTATGCCTAATGGCTTGGGGTTGAGGCAACTGTCGCCTAAAAAGGGAAAAAGCTTCCAAATGTCAACAGTGGCTTTTGAAATTAATTTCCTTAGATGACTTAATATAAAAACAATGAATTTAGAGTTCTTTGTCTACCACAGCATATAACATATTGATTGATGTACACCTTGAAGAGACTATCTTTTCGTACTTTGACAGATAATGTACCATTTTATTAAACTCAAAAGGAGCAGTTTACCACATAGATGCGTCACTTTACTACATAGAAACTATCTCTGATATTTAAACACAGTTAGATATAAACATAAGCACAAAGATCTTCTAGAGCCAACTTTATATGTTATCCACTTACCTCCTATCAGCCTACACTTTAAAATTTCATTCAAATGGAACTACCCTACCAATAAATGCTTTTAAAACCTTTTTCATTGCAAATACAAAAAGTTGACAAACCGACATTCATGTAACGGTATGAGACGCCAAGATACTCACCTATTTTTCAGCCTTATAAAGTCGAAATCTTGAAAAACATTTTATGGTCTTTAAACGGATCGTGGTGACCTAAATTTTACATATTCGTTCATATACAGGGTGACTTATTTCGGAGGGCCACAAATCATTAACTTTTTTTTTATGGAAACTCTTGGTTTTTTGTCACCGTAAAGCAAGCCTACTTAATGTCTATTTTAAGTGATTCTTTAATTATAACTCATTAGATTTGTAAAAATTTTACATATTTTTTTGTATAAAAGTGGCTAGTGTGCTCTAAAAGAACTAAAATATAAGGCATATTTATTCCAAGTTTTCCAAAAATAGTTGTAGTTTACTACCTTGTATGGCGTACCTCAGAGCACAGTAGCCCTCTTTATACAAAAAAAATCAATTTTTCGCTAATTTAATAGGTTGCAATTAAATAAGTTTTAAAAATAGATTTTAAGTATATGATACATACTTTTAAAAAAATTTTTAAAAACTCTTTTTCGGGCTGTGAAAAAATTTGTATTTCATTTTAAAATAATATTGAAGCTTTGTGATATTGCAAATTAAATCACCCTGTATATACGTAATATGTCTAATTTATAGGCCACCACGTGCCATTCAAGAACCTAATGAAGTTTTTTATGAAATTGACTTTATAATGCTAAAAAATGGGTAAATACTCGCAATGTACCGGGTGGCCAACTAAGAAAGGACGCCGGCTATATCTCAGCAACGGATCACTTCACAGCTTTGAGAAAAAAATTTCAATAAGAAAAGGGCCCTGAAAAATCGCTGGAAAATATTTTTGAAGTTCTAAAATGACCGCTGGGTGGCGTAATAAGTAAGACTGAATAGAAAATTATGATGTTCTTAAAATTTTGCTTAATTCAGGTATATTGAAAATACATTCATTGTAATCATAGAATAATTTCGATTTGTTTTGCTTTAAACTTTTTGTTCTGTCTTTAAAAATAAAATGGTGGAGGGACGATGAAAACATAATTTTTTAAATACCATTATTTACTTTAGTTAGCCTTAAGGAAATTTAACAAATTTAGTATCTATAGAAAGACTGCTATTTAGTCTATCGACGGCACTTTCATGTGTGTTTATTTTAAAATTATTGTCGCTGCTACAGCGCGTTATATAAAATGGTAACAAATTTCGCCGTTTTTCTAAAAAAAATTAAATAGAATAATATGTTAATTTGGATATCTTAAAATAAAGAATTAAAAGTCCTAAATATCAGTAAAAATCGCAACTCGATATCTTTTGTCTAACTGAAGATATTGGCAAACAAAGTTTCAGTTATGAATAATCACATAGTTTGTCTACAAAAGGGTAAAGTGGCCCTTGAAAAAAGTTAACTGCAAAAATGAAATAAAAGAATGCAAATTTTTAAGGTTGCAAATGTATTTACTACCTGTTCTTCTAACTGAATTGTTATTTCCGCTTTTATATTTCTTTAGAAAATAAACAATTGGTTTCAGGGGACAAGATTTGTATTTAAATTTTTTAAATTAAAAGGATTTAAACAAATGAAGAAGCATTGGACATGCTAACTAGCCATTTATTTCGAATGCATGAAAATGCAAGTGATGCTGCTAAATCTACTCGAACAGTATCCCGAAAAACTTAATCAAAGTGAAAGAGTTTTCCTTCGACTGATACATCGCAACCCCACCACAGGAAATGTGCATGTTGCTGTATTCAGAAGATAACGTGGTGGTCGCATCGAGCAAAATATTATAAATGTTTCAGAATATGTGAAATTTAATCCTCATTTAGGTGCTAGAACAATAGCTAATTACTTGGGAATATGCTGAACCACCATTCAAAACCAGGCCCACGTGGCAGGTAGATAGGAAGTGCAAGTCAGTTTTCTTGGCCATCCAAATCCCCAGATCTGACTTGCCTTGATTTTTATTTGTCGGGCTTGTTTTTGCCAACAAGCTTACAAAAGAAACGACATGATCAAAAGAATAAGAAACAGTATTTAGAGTGGTAGAATCGTCAATGGTAAAAGTTAAAATTGCAGTGTTGTTCATTGGTCAGAAGATTCACTGCATGAAAATGATGGGCTGCAGTCAGTTTGAACATATAGGGCTCCAGTCAATAGACGTTATTAATTTAATATTTTTAATGTAATGCAGTGTCTTTTTATTACTTTTTTGAATATTAAATTGTTTCTTCGGTTAATTTTTTAACATTATTCACTGTTATTACTATTAGATCATTGTAGGTATGTTAATTACTTATTTTTATATTATGTAAGACAAATTCTAAACCTCCTCTAATTTCGTATTCTAAATGGTCATCAAGCTTTTACGTTACTGAAATTTTATTTGCCAATATCTTCGGCTAGACAAAAGGTATCGAGTTGCGGTTTTCACTAATATCGAGGGCTTTTAATTCTCTATTTTAAGATATCAGAATTGACATATGATCCTATTTAATTTTTTTTGGAAAAACCGTGAAATTGGTTACCATTTTGTATAACGCGTTGTATCAACGACAACAATTTTAAAATAAAAACATATGAAAGTACTTTCAAAAGAATAAATAACACTCTTTCTATAGAGACTAAATTTGTTAAATTTTATTGAGGCTAACTGAAGTAAATGTTATTTAAAAAAATTTTTTTTCGATGTCTCCCCACCACTTTATTTTTAGAGATAGAAGAAAGAGTGTAAAACAAAAACATATTGAAAGTACTTTACGATTACAATGCATGAATTTTCGACATACCTTAATTAAGCAAAATTTCGAGAAAATCCAAATTTTCTATTTAGCTCCACATATTACGCCACCTAGCGGTCATTTTAGAACCTTAAAAATATTTTCCAGCAATTTTTCAGGGCCACTTTTCTTATTGAATTTTTTTTTCAAAACTGCGGGATGGTTCGTTGCTGAGATATATCCGGCGTCCTTTCTTAGTTGGCCAACCGGTACACTAAAACAAGAGTGTGGGTTTGTCAAGTTTTCGTTTTTATTTCTCAATCAATTTCAAAAATCGATGTCCTAGATACCAGCCTCTAGTATATTTGCAATAGAAAGGGCTTTAAAATGATGTATCACAAGTAGGGTGGTTCCATTTTAAATTTTATTTTGGGGGTTGATAGGGGTTAGATAAATCGACGAATCTCAGCGAATTCTAAAAAATTTCACAGTTTTATGATTATGGGGGGGGGGTAAAATTTTCATTGGGAAATTTTCATTGGGAAACCCCGTATAATGAAATTTTAATTCCAACAAATCGAAGGGAAACTTGATTTTATATATACATACATTTTGAATTATGTCACTAAATTATTCAGTACAATTAATTATCTTAGATGTATAATCCGGATACGTAATACATGAAAGTGTTAATTATAACTTGTGATATTCTTTTGTTCTTTTTTAAAAACCAGCTATGTGAATTTCTGATATTTCGATTTGACCTACTTCCTTATTTCTTGCAGTTAAATACCTACAATAACACAATAATACGGATATTAGTTATTTACATTTATTGGAAGCGAAGACTATACCTTTAATTATGTAGGAAATCGATAAAACTATGTCGAGGTATTCTGAAGCGAGGAATCAAGTGTAATAGCGATCATTCCAATGCTTCGATACTTCTGAATATAGCATTACATATACGAGCCCAGGCTCATAATAGTTCGGCCGGTAATAATTTGTAACTATATTTTTCAAGATAATATTAAACTTAAAACAAAGGTGCAAAATTTAATCAAAACTATTACAACTATATTCAAATTTATACTTTTAAGTAGCTGAAACTGAAAATTATAATTAAATTACGTAAAGAAACAAATCAGTATAACAAAAAATGTATTTCATGTGGTGGGTCATAATAGTTCGGCCAAAACCTAATATTGCGTTATGTCGCCTTTATTAGCAATAACCGCTTTAATTCTACTGGGCATTGTATCCACAAGTCGTGCACACTCTTCTGGTGGAATATTATTCCATACATTTTGCAAAGTAGCTTTTAATTCGGGTACTGTCCGCGCTGGATTTTTCCGAAGTTGCTTCTTCATATTGTGCCAAAGTGTCTCGATTGGAGACAAATCTGGACTAGAAGACGTCCATTTTAGAACAGGAATGTTATGCTCTTGAAACCACGTATCCACAGTTTTCGCAGTATGGCAAGGTGCACCATCCTGTTGGAACATAAAGTCACCGTCATCGGCTGCACATTGTGCGATAGACGGTAAAAAACTTGCTTCCAATATCTCCTTATATTTTTGGGCGTTAACAATTCCATCGATGAAGTGTAATTTGCCCACTCCTTTTGCAGACATGCAACCCCATACCATAACTGATGCTGGGAACTTTACTTTTTTTACTAGACAGTCATTATGGAACGCTTCGTTGGATGTTCGTAACACCCTTTTACGGGAGTCGCCCACACAAACATCAAATTTGGACTCATCACTCCAAATTATATTGTACCACTGTCGTTGAGTCCAGTTCTGATGTTCCCGAGCCCACTTTAGTCTATTGCGTTTTTGTAAAGTTGTCAATAGTGGCTTTTCTTTTGCCTGTTAAAAAAAATTGGATGCCAACAGTTTCTACCAAAAAAAAAAAAACGAATAAATTTTACCTTATAAAATTTATATCCTATTTTTCTAATGGTCCTTTTTGTTGTAGACAACGAAAAATCCTTGGCTGTACTTTCTCTCCATAAAACAGTAATCTCTTTAGTGTTAGATCTCCGATTTGTTTTCACAATTCTCCGTAAAGCTCTTTTATTTGCTTCTGTAATTGTAGATGGTCGGCCGGTTTTAATTTTTTTGATCAACTCCATTAGTAGTTTTATATAAATTGATAATGTCTTGAACGGTAGAACGCGGCACAGAATGAGAAACTGAAATTTGACGTGCCGAAATACCCTTCTTATGGGCATTAATGATGGACAAACGAAAATCTTTACTTAAAGGCTTACCGCGAGGCATTATGCTTTAAAAATGATTTAGAACTAATACTGACAGCTGTCTTGTTGATATATTTCATAATTGCTTTGTTTTAACTAGTCAGCTCGATTTCATCGCAACTACGATAAGCGGCCGAACTATTATGATCCACCACGTGAAATACATTTTTTGTTATACTGATTTGTTTCTTTACGTAATTTAATTATAATTTTCAGTTTCAGCTACTTAAAAGTATAAATTTGAATATAGTTGTAATAGTTTTGATTAAATTTTGCACCTTTGTTTTAAGTTTAATATTATCTTGAAAAATATAGTTACAAATTATTACCGGCCGAACTATTATGAGCCTGGGCTCGTAGTAGTTTAAAGACTAAAAACACACTTCACAAAACAACCTCTCCTCATTAAGTATATTGAACTAGTAACTTTTTCTTTCTAACTTTTATAACACAGTAAAATATTGAGGTGCTCTTCGAAGCGAACACATCTAAACGTTTTTTTGCTTTCATATTTATTAAATGTTTCTTGAAAGGCATTGCTCCGTATATTCCAATATTATAAACTCGATGGAATGAATCAAACATTTATAATATTCTTTCGGGAAAGAAAATGTCAGTTTCAAATATACAAACATATCGTTCAAAATGGAAGTTTTTCCTTTGGGTGACATTGAATTTCAATAACTTACCCCCTTTTATGGAGTTTTTTATAGTTGATATATACCTGTAACAAAAATGGAGAATATTGGGTAACATTGTTTTAAAAAAGGTTAAGTATATTTTAAGTAACATTTCTAACCCTTACGTTATGGAATTCTTCAATATTCATACCAATTAAACTTTCTGAACGATTAAAACAATAACAGATATTAAACATTCCACGAAGTTTTGATAAATATTTGCTATGACCGGACTTGGTTTCGCTTTTCAGCATCATCAGCTGTTATATCAGCAATTTGTTTAGCCGTTTTTATGTTATCAAGCTGCATAGGCTCCTATAAATATTCTGTCTAATCCGAATTCTCGTTCAAAGCTTCAATTAGAGGTGCGTTCAGAAGATCAAGCTCCTCGTTCATAAGTGTAAATTGACTAGATTGTAAAGTTTTGTAAATTTCTATGGCTTTCAAGAAATTAAGTATTTTTGTATTATTGCAATTATGTAAAACTTCTACTGTGTTCGCGCATGTAAGTTTATATTGTGTTTCTAATTTGCAAAATTTGATATTTTTGGATGCCTTCAGAAATAAACATCAAGAATAAACTTTCAAAATGCAACATTTTGATTTTAATCTAAAATACGGACATTTTATGGAAGATCTTTAAATCAAAAGTTTGCCAGAAACGTTAAAATTTTCATATTAAAAAAAAATAAAAGTAAATAATCAGCTTTAAAATGAAAATTTTAAGTAAAAGGTAATTATTTAAAGCTTGAGCTGTAAATTTTAAAAGGAAAATGAAAATTACAACAGAAAAATCACCTTTCTAAAAAATAATGTTTCCAAATGTTGGTCCTTAAACCCATATTCATCTTATTTGTTTAAAGTTTTCCTGCACTGTAATGAAATACAAAGTAGCAAAACAATGAAATAAAATAACCTAACACTTACAGTGGGTAAAAAAATATATAACTACATTTTTACAGTCAGTCTTTGCTTGTTCCTCAAAAAGTTAGTAAAAACATGTCACTAGAATATTAAATTGTTCAGTAGGAAGAAAACTTGCTTGACAACCTGTAAGATATCACGTCACAATTTTCCTCTGCCATTGTTCAAAAAAAATTCTTTTCATTAAGACATTTTATTTCTGAACTGTAGATACTAGATTCCAAAATATTGAGTTCAACATTTCTTATAACAATGTCACGAGAAATTTTATTTTCTTTCTGAAATTGTAAGTAACCAAGAAGTTTTGGATGTTTTTTGAAAGTGTTATGTTTTTTAAAAGTTTGCGAGTTTTAAGCTTATTTTGACCTGCTTCTTAGCGGACGCTAGTTTCCTCCAATCACTAAAGTAAATTAAAACATATTTTTATCTGTTGGATTATGCTCAACTCGTTTGTTCCCTAGGTTGCGTTAACGCAACGAATATAAAACATTTTTTTGATACATTGATTACAATTTTTTTGGTAAAGTGAAGTCCACCAGACACGCCGTAGGGCCGCCCAAAAGCTTAGGTATGAGGATGTGCTTATCAATCCTCAGCATCTGGAAGACTGATTTTACCTTCTTATTCTTCATAGACCCTTAACGTAATTTTTTCAAACTTCTTTCGATCTAACAATTTTCGAAAAGTATTCCCTGAGGAAAATTTGCTAGTCTGTGCGAGGCCTCACCAGGTGTGGTCTTTGAGGACACCCATGAGCACCTTCATCAGGATTGGCTTTGTCATTGTGGGACTCTGTACGAGCATACCTGGTGGCAGCCTGAGTAAGTTCGCCCTAGGATTACTCGGGATACTTCCACATAAAAACCACATCTAATTCTTTAATTCAATTTAAAATATATATGCACCATGAATTAGCAGTTCTCTTAAACCTTATATATATATATATATTTAAATTCCAATATTATCTTATTCAATATTTACCTGGGAGTTCTGATTTTGCAGGTCTCTGTAACATAGTCACTATTTACTAATATTTCTTCTTCTTCGTTTAATTCGGAAATCTATATATGTCAGAGAGCTTTGTGAATTTGTTACAACCCATTGTGACGAATTAAGTACGCACTTCTTTCTACCCGAAGAATGTGATTTTCAAATTTTATATAGTTATTGTAGTTAAATATTTAAATATTTTTGCACAACAGTTAACCTTATTATCATTATGACTATCTTTTTAATGCTTCATCCCCGTGGCGAAGTCTAGAATGTGATTTTTGGTGCTTTACGTGTTTATGCATTTTCATTAATATACATTTTAGATTTTTCATTTGAAATATTTGGTTTTCTTTATTAACTACGCGCTAGTCTCTTTCCTTCTTTTCAGTGATAGGTTATAATCGTAGATTACATCACCATTCTCATTAAGGTAAGTCATAGAGAGAGAAAGAGTGACAACTAGATCAGCTACTGCGGGGAGAACTTCTGGCAATTTACATTAGTGAATTCTGAAAATTACTACGCCATCTATTGAGTGATTTGTTCAACTATGACTTACTTAGATCTCATTTGGTGATTTTATTGTTCTAAGATTTTCGGTAGGTAAATTTCGTGTTATAAAATCACCTGAAGCCCCCTTTCTAACTAGAAAGTTTACATAATTTGGCGCCATGATTTAAAAATATTTATGAATATATTAATTATTATTTATTTGGGGCCAGTTATCCCTGCAGCACTGAAGCTTGCATTTATTGTGCCCCCCACCATTAACTACTTATAGAAGGCCCATTCTTTTAAAAATTTCCTGAACCTCCTTTATGACTGTTTCCACTATTGTCCTTGGTTTAGCCAAAACATACCCAAAGCTGGAATGTCTAATCCTCGCCAAGGCTAGACATTCAAATGATATGTACAGAAAGGTTTCTTTTTCCTCCTCGCACATTTTACAAGTAGAATTTATTTTTATGCCAATTGTTGTAAGATGTTTTATTAGAGCACAGCATCTCGTAAAGAGCCCAACTGTCCACTTAAGCTGATTTTTGGTCCACTTTAATAGTTCCCTGGCCTTCTTTCTGATAGTTTGTCACTGAACAATTGGCCATTGCCTCAGATCATTGACACCCCTTCAGTGAGTGCTGTGCCATTTCCTTAGTAGTTTTTTTATAACCTCCCCTGCCACTCTGGAGGCAAGAGAACAAGTAGGTTCCGGTCCTACAAGAAGGAAATTGTACTCCTCTCTTGGCCAGAAGGTATGCTCTTTCATTTCCTTTAATTCCTTGATCGGCCTCAACTCATCGAAACAAAAGTATATTTTGCTGCGCCAATCTGCTTAGCTTGTCAACACAAGCTTTGACCAATCTGAAGCTGATTTTGTAGATTCTCAGCGCATTTAATGGTACCTAGCAGTCGCTATAGATCAGGAGCCTCTTACTTTTCTAATACCTTCTAATCAATTCTTCAGTATAGGCTGTTGTTGCAATAAATTCTGCCTGGAATACAGTTGACGAAGTTCCCTGGTTCTTTACCTGCTATTTCCGCACCAATACTTGCTCTTATTTTCGATCCATCTATAAACCAGATTGATCTACTTTATCTTCTTTTGTTCCATTTACTGCACTCCCCTTTTCGTTATTTCTACTCGGCAGGGTTTGTAAAAGTTAGGAATGCGTGTTGATCTGTCTGAAGGCATACCTAACGTATGATTCGCACATATCCGCTTTAATATTTTTAAATATTTCTAAGTTCAGCATGACGTCATTGACGAAAAATTTTTGTTGACAATAAGTAAAATTGTCTGTAACTAAATAGGACATTAAGAATCCCCTTATATAGTGACATTTAACGTTGAACGATGTTACCAAAACTGTGCTATGTTGCCGGTGGATTATTGACAATTGCTGGTTTATTATGTTCGTTTTGCGTCTTTTAATTTGAGTTTAGTGTGCCTTCAACTTTGTTAAAAAGTAAATAACTAAGTTCTTATCAGAACTAAAGTAGTGATCCTTAACCACTGAGTGTTTTGCGAGTTCATTATGCCAAAGCCGCTAGGATCTCGTGCCCGGCAAATGGTTGCTGTCTTAATCAACTTCTTTGAAAGAGAACGCGATGAAGGTCCATTATTTCCACAAAATGCCGTAAAAGATGCAAGTATTACTCCGTGATAATTAAAATTACACAATTTACATATAAAAACAAAATTTAAGCAATATACTGGATTGTTCGTTGTAAAGTAAATTGCAATTCCCTTGTGAGGTTATGTTGATTGTTTACTTATTGTAAAAAGTTGCAGCTGCATTGAACATCAGTATAGAAACAGTAAATGGTGTTGCAAGTCACCGCAACAAAGGTGAACCCTAAAGAAGCTTAAGAAGACACTAGAACATAACAAACCTGTGGTCGACATAGATGACTTCAACCATAGTGCAGTACGAAATGTTATTTATGAAATGTAAGGAACAGTAAGTTTTTTGTATATAGAAGTTGTTATTTGTTTGCAGGAGAACGTGTCAATTTAAATACTTTAAAGGAAAAACTTTTAGAACCTGATGTCTTTAAGGGCAGTTTAACTTCATTATGGGAATACTGCGTAACATTGGTTTTTGATATAAAAAAGATGATCCACGTCGTGATTTAATGGAATTGCCTAACATTGTGTTAAAGCGCATAAACTTTTTAAGTGAATATATTAAAATGAAAAATAAAGGATTATATCAATTCGTCTTCCTGGATGAGACTTGGATTTTTAAAGATGGAACGATTGGATCTTCATGGCAAGACTCAAGCATAAAGAGTGTAAAAAAACGAAAGTTGGTGGTGCAAGGTAGTTCCTTTCTCATTTTGACCTTTTCAATTTAATTCACAGATCCTAATTTGCAGATACATTGATATCCATGCTGGTTGCAGCACAGGTTTTATTCCTGGGGCCGAAATAGTATTTCCGTCCAAAACAAAAGATTCAGACCATCATGGGAAAATGAATCAGAAGTTATTTTTAAAATGGTTTAACAATCAACTTTTGAAATATTTAGAAACACCTTCAATTATTGAAATGGACAATACAAAGTATTATAGTACTGTAATCAATAAGACTTCAACAGATAGAAAAGCTGAGATACAAGAATGGTTAACTAATAATAATATATTGTATAACGATAAAATGTTGAAAGTACAGTTAATTAATTTGGTGAAAATGTAAGTTTACTGAACATAATTATGCAAACATATAGGCTAGCTGTTTATCTATTTAAACACAAATCAGATACCGTACATACAGAAGATACACTAACCGAACAATATGACTACAGGGTACTGCGCCTTCCACCTTACCATTGCATTTTTAATCCAATCGAACATATATGGGATATAACAAAAAGTTAATGTAAAGATCATGTGAGTAGAGATGGCAGTTCAGTTAAAAAGTCTTTGGAAATTTGGGGAAAAGCTTCAAATAACATCACACCTGAAGTGTGGGCAGCAACCGTTGCTCATGTAGAGATAGAAATTAAGCGTTGGTGGGACCGAGAAGTTTTCTTTGATTGTGAAGATATCACTCTTTTTATCACCCACTTGGAAGGTGACGAAAGTGATGATGAGATTTATATTATTGATAATAGTGAAAGTGATTAATGGTGCAAAGTGCTATGCTGTTAATTACTAAGAACATTTTGTGAAGCATTTTTAAATAAACATTATTACAAATGTTGTAATATCTTATTTTAATTACAGTAGAATCTAAGAATATAATGGACCTCGAAAAAACGGACTCCGAATAAAACTGACAGAGAGTTGTTTCTGTTTGTATCTGCATACAAAATTATAATGTTCCATTTGCTTGATTCTAAAACAGGAGCTAACTTATTTTTTAATAAATTTTAATAAACTACATCTCTGAACGAGGGAAATTACATTTAAAAGTAAACCTCGCAAGTTTTTAATTTTAAAAAAATTCTTCATAAATCTATATTTTTAAATTCTGTCAAAGTGCCTTTTAGCAGTTTCAAATCAGTAGTATCTTTAGAATATCAAAATCATAGATATTTTGTTGCCCAAGGTTAATATTCTAAATATCCAGAATTGTTTCTTCAACTTTTTGGCTAATTGACGACTGGCATGGTGCCAGTATACCTCCTCTTAACTGGCCTCCTCGGAACCAAACATATGTTTTTTTTATATGGAAAAATGTGTTTCTAGTGTTTGCATTTGCAATGTAAATATAGATGTCTAGAATGTGCATATTACCAGTTAAAAACATAGGAAACATTGCATTGTAAACATGAAAGTATTAATTAATTTGTGTGTATGTGTACAAAGTTGTACCAGTAAGGTAAATTCCTTTCGGGAAACTATGCGCCCGTCTTTAGTAAGCAATTTGTCAAATAAATTCACGAAGGAACCATGTCGCGATAAAAAAATATTGTAGCCTTTAATAAACATATGCACATAAAACTCTTAAATAGGCCAGTTAATCCCTTGGCCGATTAATTCGGAGCCGGTTAAGAGGGAGTATGCTGCATTGATAAGCATTTACGTAAACCCGAATATCCTCCCTGAATACACTGGAGACATTTTTTTCTAGCAGTAAATTTACTTGTTATGTTCTCTAGTTTATTTCATTCTTCGGTAGTTTAAAGTAATATTAACTGTTTGTGATCATTAAGGACTTAAAATTGTGTTACTGACCTTTGGTGTTTAATAAATTCAATGAGTATGTCTACTTGTTTTAAAAATTGACGTTTTTACATTCGATCTGACAACGTTGCATGACATCATCAAATGACGTCATGATAAACTTAGTTCAAAAATACTATATATGACATGTTGTTCTAAGTGATTTCATTTCATAAGCGTTAATTTTCAACCTCTAAGCTACTGACAGGGCCTACACCTCTACCAACAGATCAAACTAATCCAGTCCTTTTCGATTTCAAAATACTGATTGTGACATCTAGGAAAGGATCTTTGTAAAAATTATGCCCTATGCTAAAAAATCGATTTGAAATGTAAAACAATTTGGCCTTAATTGTTATCATTCTAAAATAATTAGAATATAAATCTGAACACAAAATATATCTTGACATTTTTTACAAGTTATAAGTTATCGGTTTATTTAAAGAACGAAGGATAACAGTGTAAATCTCATGAGAAACCTTACAAAAATATTACAGTTTTTTTCCAATCGGACAGCCACTAAAACTGTAGCAGTATTTTCACAATGGCGTTTTTCACTTGTTTCCTAATTAAACCAAAACAAGTTGGTATTCAATTAAATTTTTATCTCAAAGACGTTTTGAGATGGATATAAAATTTGACATCAACCCAAAAAAAATATGTATTTGTAGTTCGTTTTTATTTTAACTCTTATAAGGTCAAGGTTATAAGGTGTCAGTCGCCGATTTTGCTAATTTTTGGATATGCTTTAGAGGACCGAAATCTAAGACACACATATTTTTTTTTTATCGGCCGATAAACGGTTTTAAGGGTAGTTCTACCCCTCACAGTTGGTGCTGAAAATGCAAATTTTGTTATTCCTCATATATCAAAAATGATATTCCATTCGTTTCTTTTTCCAAACGTTTTATTTGGATGTGAAATGAAGAAAAAATTATATTACTAAATGTCTCTACCCCCTTAAGAAGGTAAATTACCACCTTCTAAAGCTTTTCTGTTACAAAAAATGTAATGATGTCGTTTGTTCTTAAAATCCTAACCCAAAAATCATTAAATATCTTGATTTGTTGTCAGTTATTTTAAGAGAGATTGTTTTATATTCTATATCAATTTCTGCTGAGAATTATTAAATTGGTAATAATGGTGATAAAGATAATATAGAAAATATTTGGTCCAATTATTTCTCTAAAACAGCCCCTGAAAAATAAGCAACACATTATCATTAAAATGTCTACGCATGAAGCCAGCTTTAGTTTTAGTGATTTTTTAGTAACTATCTAAAGGTTAATTTAATGCCTCATGGTTTACTCTTATGCATATTTATCTGAAATGGACTATATGTAAATAATATTGCGAAACTAGCCCCTTCTAGAAGCAAGGTAAAAATAATGTTAAAATCCGACATTCTCTCGTTAAAAAATATAAAATTCCTTAGTTTTAAATTTATAGGCTCAAGAGTTTCCCAACTATTGAGAAATTTTTGAATAAAATTTAAAAATTTTGAACTCCCTTCATTTGTTAAACCAGTGACATTGGTATAAGGCATGTTGAGTTCAACCGTAATATTTTGGTATGTTCAGTTTAGCTTTGGCCCATTCTTTCCCTGTACATCATAAGGTAAATGCCTTGCCATCTTAGTTTTATAAATTCAAGTATATAGGAAAATAAAAAGAACACTTAATGTCAATTCTTTCGAGAACAAAGTTTCCTAAAATAATCGAAAAAAACTTAACTCACAAAAAGGCGAAGACGCGTAAATGCAACTCTGTTTCAATTTAGGCCGTAATATGTATATTTATATTATTCAAAATCAAAGTATATGGAGCATCTCTGGGGGACTCATTCCACTTATTACAGAATAAAGCCGAATTTAAAGTTATATAAGTTCTTTGTTCCTTGGATGCAATAACGTAAGTCCGCCAAACTTTAACAATCTTAAACTTTAAATACTAATATATGTCTCCATATTCTTGCGCACGTCTTTTGTAAAACTTCCAGAAAGCTCCGTAATCGAATCTCTATCGCAACCATAACAATCGGAGTGCGAGTCCTTTTGCCAACGGCTCAAATATTCACACTGTCCAATTTAAACCTTAATATGATCTGACTTGTCACGTGCAACGGCACAAGAGAGGGAAAACGTGCTTTGAAGGAATCCGTTCCATGGTTTGGATTTTCTTAGGAAGGTGTTATCAGAGTTTTCGTGAAAGTAAATAGCTTCATGATGGTAAATAAAGAAATATTGGAAATCTTGTTAGAGCGATAAGGATTCGATTCACCATTCTTGCCTTTGATTACATCGTAAATGTTGAGGTGCTTCCAAATAACTGCATTTGCTGCACTTAAAGTAGCATCCCTAAACCCCAATACATTATTTGCTCTCGAATTTAAAATTTCGAAGCTTAATTTGGTGTGATGTTTTATTAGTCGCGTTATAAAATCAAGTTAAAATCTAGTAAACACATAAACAACTTTAGTGATAATGCATTAATATTGTGATCTTGTCGTCATGATGTAGCCAATTAGCAACGAAATTTTAAGTTAGTGTGGCACAGTTGTTCTATTCGATGACATTTACATCTAGGCGATTATACAGAATTAGTCCTATTAAATGAACGCCCCTTTATTATCTTTATTCTTGACATTCCAGAATATTTTAAAATGAAGTCCTATATATATTATCTGCATTTTTTATATTTTCTGTAAAAAGCTATTTTGGTGCATATGTATGTTAGCGGAATCCCCTTAAACACCCTGTATAGCTGTCAAGCAGTGGCAACTTAGTTACGTCAGGACGGGCGAGCTCAGGAAACGAAGCAGGAATGTATCGCGCAGCAGTACCGAAAATACTCCGGAACCGAAGAGCCGTCGCGATAAACCGGTTGTACCTTAGAAAAGAATAATAGAGTGCTATTCTCTAAATCTTAAACTTTAACTTATTGACTTTTGTTGGGAAAAAATATCCCCTATTTAACCCTGAAAGTTTACAGGTTCGATAGCGAGCGGCGAGATTTTATAAACACTGGAAGCCTCTCGTGCGCGATTGAGTTTCATTTCGTTGGGACTTTGTAGTGGCTTTTCCCAAACAAGCCACGTCTGCGACCTGCTACACGCCGACGCGGGTTTATGGTTTATTAACTCAAAAGACACTCTAGTGGAATATGGACATGCGAAGCTGATACAGAATCCAGTCGAAATTGAAACATCATCAGACTCTTCTGGAACAAAGCAGCCTAAATGAAAGTCACATAGAAGATGCAAGTTATCCATCTATTGTAATAAATTCACTTACCAAACAAACACCTGCATGTATGGACTCTACTAGCGATAAAAATAGTTACAAATCTAATGGAAATGTCAGGAATGGACGGGCAATAAAAAAAAGATTTATTACGTCATATTGCGATTGAAATGCATCGTCAAGATGACCAAATCAAAAGAGATTGCAAATATTATTTAATTTATTAAGATAACTTAAATTCAAGGAATGACCAGATGACAACTTTAATTACCCTGACAAGGCCGTTGTTAAGCCCGAGTTAAAATCACGAATAGCTCTCATGAACCAAATTAAAATTTTTGCGCTATAAGTTATCGCATCGTTTTATTTAAAATAGGAGACCTTCTTGCGGTCGAATATTCTCTACTAGCTAGGCGAAGAAACTTGAAGGTCAAATATCAAGAGGCGTATTCCTGGAACCAGGAGCTAATCTACTACTCTATGAAAGCTCCCTACTTTCAAATGAATAACAGATGCTCAACAATCAATTAAGACTCTGGTCCATTACAGAGTAATCAATAAATGTGAGTAGAAATTAAATTTCTAATGCAGTATTTATCTGATTAAATACTTGATTTGAAAAAGCAAAAAAAGATATTATTGAATTTGTTTTTATATTTTTACAAGGTTACACAAGAATAACACATGAAAGACGATCCCACTATGCTAAAGGAGTGGCGATCCCACTCGATGAAATACTAGCACTAGAAAGACGGTCAGTGGCGATCCCACTGTGCTAAAGGAATGGCGATCCCATTCGATGAAATACTAACACCTAACACCCCAAAGACGGCTAGTGGCGATCCCACTATGCTAAAGTAGTGGCGATCCCACTCGATGAAATACTAACACCCTAAAGACGTCCAGTGGCGATCCCACTGTGCTAAAGGAATGGCGATCCAGTTCGATGAAATACTAATACCCGAAAGACGGCTGATGGCGATCCCACCATGCTAAAGGAGTGGCGTTCCCTCTCGAAACAAAAACAAAAAAACACACATACATCTACACACAAAAAAATTCACACCGTAATCGTGATAATAATGTGATTATCAAAACAAAAATACTGCCTTTGAATTTTGTACTTCCAGAAAAAAAATAACCTATGGTGCGAGGACGCCCCTTACAGGATGGCCGTGTTAGCGGAATCCCCTTAAACACCCTGTATAGCTGTCAAGTAGTGGCAACTTAGTTAGGTCAGGACGGGCGAGCACAGGAAACGCAGCAGGAATTTATCGCGCAGCAGTACCGAACATACGCCGGAACCGAAGAGCTGTCGCTTATAAAAGAATAATAGAGTCCTATTCTCTAATATCGACTTTTATTGGGAAAAATACCCCCTAATTTCCTCCTATAGTTTACATGTGTACAGGCTGAATCAATGTCAAGTTTGCTTTTGTCTTATGGAACACCTATATATTTTTTCATATTTGGGTTCTGCTAGTTTTAGTAAAGATAGAAAATCGAAAAAAAAAAGATTCGACTTTTTCAAATAGACCCAAATCAACCTATTGAGCACCAAAAGTTTCAATAATTTAATTGTCGTAATCAATTGTTTCTTTTTTTAAGTACATTTCATTTGTTTTCACTCAGTATGTCACTGATATGCCACTAAACAAGAATTCAATGACAAATAAAACAATAAAAGTTATAACTGCAATTATTTCTAAAAGTTTTAAAAGAAACCCCCACAATATCTATATTAATTGAAAGATAATTTAAATCTGCACAAGATAGGTCAAAATAACATAGGATGTCCCATTTGAAATAACAAAGTTATCGCTATCTGAATTTACCAAAATGCACAGTTGTGAGTTCACCACTCAGTATAATGCTTTTTTAATTTACTAAAGTTGAGCAAAGTAGTTTTATACCGGGTCTTTTTTTTAGTTGGGAGGTTACCTTTATATGGAATACTACTTATTGTAAAGGCAAACTGATTTTGTCGATGGGACTAATCGGGGTTAAACTATCTTCTAAAAATATTTTCAACTTCCCCCCACTACCGATTATACCGGAAGTAGACATCAACTTTCTTATTTTAAATAGCAACCCACAAATTTTATGTTTTATTTGGATTTTACGTAAAAACATAAGGTGAGTTTATGTATACATGTTTATCGCTACTTTTGATTGTTTTAAAGATATTTCAATTTTTCGAAAAAAAATGACAGGAAAGAGGGTTATTTTGACTCTTTGTATCTTTTTTATTATTTGCAGTAAAAACATGAAGTTTGGGTTGAAGTCAGGAAATATAAAGACTATAATAACGTAAACACATTTTACATTTATTATACACAGTGATAAAAAATTTATAATCTTTGCTGTTTTTGTTTTATTCAAAAAAACTCTGTTTTTTTAAATGGGAACTATATGTTTTTTAATCATTTTTGAATTCTTCATATAAAAAGAAGAAAAAAGTTATATTACTTATTTTTTAAAATTTTGTGCCGTTACAGAGGTATTTTACATAAATCTCAAAATAAAAAAAATCAAACATTTCTCGTTTGTTCAAGTAGGAAATTAACTGTGTGCAATAAAAGCTTAAAGAATTAATCATAATAAGTAACAGGAAACAAAAATAATTGACAAAAAATTTATATCAAGAACAACAAGGGCGATATTCTCTTTCAATACATTTAAAGACATATTTTAAGATTTCGAATCGAGTAACGTTTTTAAGCACATCCGATTGTTCCTAGCAATATGCTTGTCATGCAGTAGTCGTAAAAAAAATTGCTAAAAAATTTCCATTTTAATTTTCATAGTAAAATTTAACGCTTAAAAATCCTGAGTTCTAATCTAACAGCATAACAGTTAAAGGACGAATTTTCTTGAACATTTGTTGTTGATTTTGATTACTCCAAAAATGAGAAGTCTGTTCAACAAACCATTTTTACGAAACTTACATTCATGGCTACCTAAACATTTTTCAGTAAGTATTCTAACAATTAGCCAAAAACTTATTCGTCTTGTGCGGTTATCTTTTAAATGTTATTTAGCATAAAATTTTTAAGCCTTGTGGTTGTGTTTTTTTTTGAAAATTTTGTTGACTACTACCAAGTTGCTACTACAAAAAAAGATATATTTTTCTTTTTCATTTTGCATTATATCTCTGTAAAAGTGCAGAATTTTAAAAAATTAGTCATGTAACTTTTTTCTTCTTTTTACCTGAGGAATTCAAAAATGTTTAAAAAACACATAGTTCCCATTTAAAAAAACAGAGTTCTTTTGAATAAAACAAAAACAATAAAGATCACAAAATTTCCACCACCCTGTGTAATAAATGTAAAACTTGATTACGTTATTACAGTCTCCATAATATTTCATGACTTCAATTCAAAAATCATGTTTTTATTGCAAATAATAAAAAAGATACAAAGAGTCAAAATAACCCTCTTTTCTGTCAGTTTTTTTGGAAAAATTGAAATATCTTAAAAACTACCAAAGATAGCAATAAACATGTATACATAAACTCATCTTATTTTTTTACGTAAAATCCAAATAAAATATAAAATTTAGGGGTTGCTATTTAAAATAAGAAAGTTGATGTCTACTTCCAGTATAACCGGAAGTGGGAGGAAGTTGAAAATATTTTTGAAAGATAGTTTAGTTCCGATTAGGCATATCGACAAAATCAGTTTACCTTTATAATGAGTGATACTCCATATAAAGGTAACCTCCCAACTAAAAACAACACCCGGTATGTGTATGTGTTCCACTTAAGTACAAAATATGAAATTAATGTTTGGTTTCTAGAAAAAGATACAAACAATTTCGTGAGACCTTACATCGTCAAATTTTATATAAATATCCAATTATCTCAAAAACTTTAATTTTCAAGAACACGGTTTGTTATTCAAAGTAGTCTTAAAATATTTTCAAAAATCGAAAAATGCATATATATATATATATATATATATATATATATATATAGGGTATTTCATTGAAAATAACGAAGATCAATCGCGGCGTTTCCTGGTGGGACACTATAATTATTATACAAAGTGATTCTAAACGTAGTACCATAAATTCAGGATCGTATTTATAGCTCAAAATAAGACTAAAGGTCTATATCAGTGATTGTCAACCTTTTTTTCGTCACGCCACACTTTTAATAATTTAAAAACTTGGGGGCACACTAACAATTATACAAAATAAAAAAATATAGTTAAACAACTGTTATACTTATACTATGCCCCTGCTGTATACCGACCATTGGGATAGGATGGAATGAGGGGTTTTTTATCACTTCTATACGTCGGCTATCCCACTATACATTTTGAATTTCATCTCCATGCATAACAGGCAGCAAGATGCATTCTCCAAAAGTCTCCTTCGCTATTTTACTGTATACATCCGAAAAATTTGGCGACAACTTTAAAATCTTGCGGGACAGTAAAGTGCCGCGGCACAGTGGTTGAGAATCACAGAGAGTTGCAAAACATGTACAGATAATTAAATGAAATTTAACACAACTTCACATATTTTTGCTCCCTTTTTAAAAATCAAAGAATTAATTACCAGAACTTAACCAGTGGCGGGTAAATCTAGAGGGGTGATGATTAAAACGTGCCTTTATTTTGTGTGCACTTTTGTCACAGCTTAGTGACAAAAATATAAACTACAAACATTTCTACATAAAAAAGAACAATTAGTGACATTTTATATTGTCAGCGGTTTTCGAGTAAAATGCATTTTTATATCTCGGTGCATTTAAAGGCTAGGCCAAAAATCTCGGATGTGACACATAGTTGGCTTTGAAATAAGAGAAAATAAAATTAGTTGAAATAAACTGTTGAAACAAATTATTTTAAGTAATATTTAGGTAAAAAAATTGAAATACAGAATTTGTGCCCTGAAACCAAGAAAGATTAAAAAACAACAAAAGTTGCTCTAACGCGTTTCGACAGTTAAGCTATTATCTTCAGAGAGATACTGAGCAACTTTTGTTGTGTTTTTTAATATTTCTTGGTTTCAGGACCAGTCCGTTTCACCAAAAATATTTACCTGATTTTAACTAATATTTAAATAAAAAAATATTTCTTAATTATTTAACAAATAACGAATTTACAAATATTAGCTTTTATTCATACAAATTGCTCCAAGTGAGCACCGGCGACAAGAAAACATGGAAATGTCAATGCTGTTTATTTTTTTTTTTCATTTCAATGCCAATTATATGTTGCATCCGATATTTTTGGGCGAGTGATTTTAATTCGTGAAGACATAAAAATGCATTTTACTCCAAAATCGAATTTCACGAAGGGTACCTTCTTTATGTAAAAACGTTTGTAGTTTATTATTTTGTTAGGAAACTGCAAAACAATGCATACAAAATAAAGAAAGCGGGTTTTAAGCACTACCCCTCTATGTATACCCGCCACTGGTTCCGTTGTGGTAATTAATCCTTAGATTTTTGGAAAGAAAACAAAAAGGTATGGAGTTGTGCCAAATTTTATTCGATTATCTGTACACATTTCGCAATTATTAAGTAAAAACTATAATCAGGAACTAACTTTTCACACCCTGTAACTCGGAAACCAAGCGTTTTACGACATATGTTTATATAAACTTTACGTCTTATTTTGGGCTCTAAAATACGAATCTAAATTTATGGTACTACTTTTAGGATCACCTTGTATATTTTTTTCCATGAAAGATAAATTTTTATTTTTAAAAGTAATTGGTTTTTTTTCCGAAAAATTGTTATGTACAATTATTTTTACATCATCATTTTAGTAATAAAAAAGGTCTACAAAAATCAGCAAAAATAAGTTTGGGTTGTCATTTAAAAAACATACTGATGACGTTATTGCGCTGTCCTAGCGTTTTTCCTGAAAATATTACACAAGGGAATTATGAATTTAGTTCCAAACTTTATCAGCACACTGTGTATATTTGGATTCCGAAAAACTAGCACAATTAAAATATGCAAAAATATATATGGCCCTCCCTGAGAAAAAAACCAAATTAACATTGATTCACCCAGTACATCAAAATATATTTGTTTATAAAAAAATAAGAAATTCAGGAAAAACTCTGCAGAATTGCATTTTCAAATCCTCTAAATATTCGACAATAACGAAAGTGAAGGGGGAGGGGTCGATATAATAGGACTAACCATGTATAGATTACTATTTTTACACTTATACCCTTAAACAATGTAAAGTAGGCAACGAAAATAGAATGTAGATGCAGAGAATTATGGTTTGGATGGTAAGCAGCATTTAAACCAATAAGTTTTCTAATTGAAAGTTCATATTGTTAAAAATATATACTTTTTGTAGTCAAAATTAAATTAGTATATTTTAAAGAAACTACTTTTATTTGAGCTGTGAAATTTGCGTAATAACGTATTTCACTGAAATAAATCAAATAGGTAATTATAATTTTTTAAATTTAGAACTAAATATCACCAAAGAATTGGACCTGCAGATGTTTACGTCTAACCAAAGCTTAGTCGTTGCTTAACAAATATGAAAAATAATATACAGGTTGTGCTATTTGAGTCATTCAAAACATGTCAATTTGCGTTTGGTGATTAGCCTGTATAACAGCAAATATTAAAAAAAAATTACAGCATTTTTTAAGAATAATATACTGAAATGTTCTACATAAAAAATAAAATTATTTGGGTGTTTCCTCCCTTTTAAACAAACTTCTAAATTAGGCTCAATTTTTGAGATCTTTCCTAAATATCTGAGAAATCATTAATATCAGATCTATAATATTTGAGATCATTTTAATCAGCATTTTATGATCAATTTAAATATGCACAAATAAAAGTAAACTATATTGGGTACACCCCCTTTTTTTTGTCCTTATTAATAAAGATAAAATTTTTGAAGTTGCTTGATGTATTTCTGAAAATTTTGACATAAAATTGACATTTTTACTGCTGTCACTTTTGCTAAAACTGATACCAACTTTTGATTTTTAAATGGAACACCCTGTATATTAGTACATTTTTGGCATCTGCACAATTTTCTTAATAGATTACACTTAAAATGAGTAATATTTAAAGGACTGAAAATTTTCTCGGTCCCATTTTATTTTTCAGCCAAGGAGGTCTTGAACCATCCTAATTAACGCTAACTCAACACATTAGCGCTGCAAAAAAATTAAATTAGGAAAACTAGGAAAGTCTACTTTTTTTAAATTTGTTTTTTACAGCTATCTTATGTTGTTATTCAATAAATCTTCAAATAAATTGAAATCGAATATTTGGAATTCCTTTGGCTGTAACTTTAGTTCTATTGATTTCACAGCAAAAATGAAATTATAGTTACATTTGCCATTAATTATACTTTTTAGTGTTATCACAGTACCAATATAATACTATTTAAGAAAATGAAGTTTCGACATAAAAACCATTTTAGTCAACTTTATCATGGGATAACAAAATGGAATACTTTATTTTTTACATAATTCTATGTCGAAAATAAAATGGAACCAACAAATTTTGGATTTTTTATAATTTAATTTTTTTAGGTGCATTGAAATTAGAAAATTGTACAGATTCCAAAAATGTTATGATATATAGGGTGTTGTATTTAAAAATCAAAAGATGGTATCAGTTTTAATAAAAGTGACATCGGTAGGAACGTCAATTTTATATCAAAATTTGACATTTTATAAGCACATCAAGTGCAGGAAGTTTAAAAATTTTATCTTTATAAATAAAGAAAAAAAGGGAAAGTACCGCGATTTTGTTACACCCGATGTAGTAAACTATACAGGTTAAACCAAATTTGATTTCCAGTACAGGGATCTCGAAAACCATGAGAGATACAAGGAAGCTTAAATGGGCACAGTAGTGCAGAATTTAGTGCCCAATATTATTTCGCTCAGATAACAATTGAATGTCAATTTGTTTTTATTTTATTTAGAAAAGATTGAAAATCGCCATTATTAAAAAACAGCTGTAAGATTCAAAAACTAAAATTAGTTGTTTTTTGAGACCTTTTCAATGTTGTACATTAATTTATTTTAAATTTACCTGTTTCTGAGAAAATTATGTCAACTTTTTTATTTCTTACGGACGCCATATTGGATTTTATTATTTTCGAATTTAACATATTTTTCTGATTAATTTGATGTATGTCGTTGTATACTTTTAATGTGACATAGTGGGTTAAATGAACTAATTTTTTATTTTTAAACAAAAAACCTATAGTAGGCAATGTAAGTGCCATAACTTTTAATAATAAAAAATAAAGTACCTGAAAAAGGATTAATTATTATTAAAAAACCAAAAATATTACAACAAATTCTATAGTATTGAAATATTTATAAATAATCGTAACGTGCATGATTTCATTTAAATTACGTTATTTTCAGAACATTGTAAGGGTTTTATTAAGGATGACTTTCCCATGACTCATACGCTGGTGTGGGTTCTAGACTTCTCTAGAAGTTAAATATTTTAAGACGGATAATGTGCCTAAATATGAGGATCATTTTTAATGTTAGATATTTAACGTTGTATGAATAAATATTCAATGTTAAAAGAATTTTGGTCAAAACTGGCGACAACATTTTTAAAAAACATCTACACGCTTTTATAGAATTACGCCATTTAAAGCGGCGCATGCACGTTAAGATTATATTAATGGCTATTTAAATATTGCACAGTTTGTTACAATATTTTAAGTTTTTTTAATAATTATTGTTACTGTAATTAGGTTTTTACTTTTAATAGTTATGGCACTTTCATCGCCTACTATAATTTTTTTGTTTAAAAAAAAATAGTTCATTTAACCTACTTTGCCACATTTAAAATATGACATGTCGTATATTAAATTAATCAGAAAAATATGCCAATATACGTCTATTAGAAATACCAAAGTTGACATAATTTTCTCGGAAACATTTACATTTAGAAAAAATTAACTTACACCAGTAAAAAGGGCATAAAAAACAAATAATTGCAGTCCTTGAATCTTTTAATTCGGATTTTAAATAAACAAGTTACAACTGATTTTTAAATTGGCGATTTTTAGTCTTTTCTAAACAAAATCAAGACGAATTGAAATTTAATTGTTTTCTCAGCGGAATCATATTCGGCATTGAATTCTGCACTACTTTGCCCGTTTAGGCTTCCTTGTATCTCTAATAGTTTACGGGATCCCTATAGTGGAAATCAAATTTGGTTCAACCTGTATAAACTGTACAGTGTCTCCCACCAAGAATCGCCGCGATGGATATCTGGCAAAGTACTGATCCAAAACATTTGAAATTTTGGGAACTTGGCAAAGCCGATAAGACCTACACAAGTAAAATATTCACAAAGTTATAGTATTTAAAGTTATACCGGAAGTTGACATCAAGTTCGTTATTTTAAATAAAACACCCTATATATTTTTGCATTTTTGGTTTATATTTGATATTTTAAGGCCTCTTTGAATAACAGAGATTGTTCTTAAAATTTATAGTTTTCGGGATAATTGGATTTTTATACAAAATTTGACAGATGCACGGTCCCACGAAATTCATTGTATCTTTTTTCAGAAATCAAATATTTTCACATTTGACACGTTAGTAGAACTCGTACAAAGCTATCTTGCATTAATAAGTTTAAAAACATCATACCTAGTGTCGAATTCATGTCTGAAAATTTTATTAATTTCAAACAGGGATAACTTTGTTATTTTAAATAGAACACCCTATATTTTTTAACCTATCTTCATGTGGATTTTGATTATCTTTTACCTAATTAATATAAGCTTTTCTAAGGGTTGCTGTTACGACTTTTAGAAATAATTGCATTTTTTTAATTTTATTTTCCCATTTCACAGTGGTATCATGAGTAGAAATAATCTCTACCAACAATTAAACTGTCAGGAAACCATTTGTCAAATTTATAGTTTATTTCATAGTGTGTGGTAAAGCTAAGATAAAACCATGCCTGACAATCTTTTTTTATAATGAGAATTATTGTAATGTGGTTATTATTTTTTGAGGATGTAACAAAGTAATATCACACACATGTGATACAGTGATAAATTTGCTGTTCGATATCCAGATAAGGTAAAGCCCTCATGAAATCCAGTAAAGCGAATGGTAGAAAATCTCGTAAATTGCGACTCCATCAAAGAGAAATCAGAGAGAAGAAAATCTGTTGTTGATAATAAAAATGTCGAAACAGCATTTCCAATGATATCGACTAATCATGTTTTAATGTTAGCTTCATCACACACTATGAACTACTATAAATAATTTGACTGATTGTTTCATAATTTAATTGTCGATATAGATTCTGTTTAAATTCATTTCATTTATCTTACTGCTATGCTAATCAATAAGAATTGAATGACTGTGAACTAAAAAAAAAGTTAAAATTTATTTCCAAAAATCAGTTGAAAGATAATTTAAATCCACACTAGATGGGTCAAAAAAATATAAGGTGTTTCCTTTGGGGTAACAAAGTTATCGCTGTTCGAATTTACCGAAATATGCAGACCCGAATCTAACATTCGGTATAATGTTCTTGAACTTATGAAAGTTGTACAAACTAGTTTCGCATGTGTTCTACTTACGTACCAAGTATAAAATAAATATCTAGTTTATCGAAAAAGATACAAAGAATTTCCTGGGACCTTGCAGCTGTCTATTTTTTTAGGAAAATCCAATTATCTCAAAAAGTCTAAATTTTGGAAAAAATGTGTGTTTTCAAAGTGGCCTTAAAATATCAAATAAAATTAAAAAATGCAAAAATATATAGGTTGTCTTATTTAAAAGAACGAAGTTGGTGTCTAGTTCGGGTATGAGCGGAAGTATTACAACTTTGCGAAAATTTTAGTTGTGTTGGCCTCGTCGACTTTGCAAAGTTGTTAAGTTTTCAAATTTTTTAGATGGGTACTTTGTCAGATATCAATCGCTGAGATTCCCGGTGGGACCACTGTATAGTGAAAAGTAATTTTAAAATATGCTTCTCATGCTGTTGTACCCTTGTTCCAAAAAGATTTTGATATTCCAAGAAGTTGTAGGAGCTACGGAGCCTTACCGCACTAACGAGTGATTCTGTATAATACATGTATGACTCAAACAATTGAACTATTTACAAGAATTCTTTACTAATCCTGCTTTCTTGCATATCTTCGAAATCTTAAGAAGCATAAAATTTAAGAAATAAGATTTCAAAAACATTGAAATAAATATTTTAATGATGTAAGTCAAAACAATTCTGAAAAAACGCCCCTTTACTGCAGTGAAATATATTCTAAACATGTCTGAATAAAAAAATCATCCTTGTTCCTGAAAACGCAAATCAAAGAAACTTCTTTTACAAATATCTTTGTTATAGGAGGAAATTCACGCTTTGATTGAAAACAAAATTTATTTCTAACGAGATGTTTTTATGAGAATTGTATTAATTTCAAATGATGTTCCAATTTAAAATAATTTGATACAAAAGTCAAATAAAAGCCTTCATAATGCCAAATGAAGACAAGGCACGACGTTCCGATAAAAACGCTGCATAAAAATAAAAATGAACAGCTTATAGAAGGTCGACTTTTAACAAGATAATGAATACATCAAAGCGCGCCAGCGGGAGAATTGAATTTTCAGTGTAATTCCTAAGCATGCTTTTCCCCGGAAATTAGGCCCTAGCTGTCAGAAACATTCCCGTTAAACTGATGTTGCTCCTTGTAACAACCACTGCTGCTTTCCTCAATTTGCAATTCTGTTTTGGTTCGAACCGAGTTATGACAACTAAATGGCCCCCGAAAAGTTTAATTTGCCTTAAGATTTAAATTTCACACACATTCGCTCTAAAGATATAATTTTGGAGGTGAAGCAAAGAACAAGTTTCACGGACATTTTAATACTTACAATTGCATACACTTTAAACAATTGCAACTAATTTCTTTATTTTAAATGTAACAGCGTAATTTATGGTATACTCCCTAATGTTTCTTTATTTATGAAGATAAAATGACAAACGTAAAAAAAATTATTTTCTAATATAAACATAAAATTCTTGCTTCTCACTGCTGTCAATTTTGCTGAATCTGATACTAAATTTTGATTTTTAAAGGTACATTTCTGGAATCTGGACAATTTAATCTATACAGTGGAGATAAAATTTCATTTTACTTTTCATAGTAAGCGTAGGCTAATAATTGGGAACAATATAGAATAGCGGATAAGCCGCTAAGAATTTAAAAGCTTAATTTAAGGAATCATTTAGTTGGTTTTCATGATAGAGAAACTATAAATTTTTAAATGACCCCCTACAATTTTGATTATTTAGAGAAACTAAGACTTATGTCAAAATCTGTGACAGATGACTGCCAGGAAAGAACGTTTAAGACTCCAGATTTTATGTGTAAAATCTACAATAAATATGAAAAAAAAATCGAAGAGTTTGAAAATATTTTATTTACACTTACCATACAGCAGCCAATCATCGCTATCTACCAAATATAATATAATGACAATATTGTTGAAAAATAATGATGAAAAAATATTATATGATATGTTTATCATAGTTTTTGTTCGAAATAGATTTTAGAAGTGTTTCATGTCATTAATTTCCCAATTAAATATCCTACGTTTTATATATTTTTAACTCGGGAAGTTCTTTTACAATTATTAAGTTGTTGTTGTTATTAAGTTGACCAAGAGTATATTAAGGATAATAACGCACCGAGGCCGAGAGTGTACTTCACGCAGGCGTCTGGCCCAAGGAATGTACGTCCTTGCCTGTGGCGACAAAAATTTGATTCAAAAATTTCCTAATGCAGTTTCTGATGAAAATATTTACACTAGATTTTACATTCGCATTTTTGAATAAGATTGCCTGATAAATTTGTTTTTATAGTTATTATTATGGTTTTTTTTTATTAACGGCGAATGTGAAATGTGATACTGCGTAACACGAGGCTTTTTTTGCATTTAATTGAAACAAAAATAATGTTTTTACTGAAAATTATATTTGCTATAAAATAATTTAAATTATTACAAAAAGTTTTTCAAGATCTATAATTACGCAATTATTCTATACTAAGTGTTTAATTAGAGCACTTTGTCTTTATGGGGCCATTTTTCACACACGAGTGCACTTACGCAAAGCAGTTCAAAGATAAATCTGAAAAGGAATATCCTTCCGATAATTTTATCATTTTACTGGAACAACCGATAATTCAACCGTCTTGCGTCACAATATCAGGCAAAATTTTAATGGTGTTGGTTGGGTCATAAGAGTAATTGTTATAAAATTACATTTCTTGGAAATGTTTGCTTGAACATATTTTTTTTGTTACTATGATGGGTTAAATTTACATTTTATTACTTTGTTTTTTCAAGTTTTGTTCAAGTTTTTCAGAAGGCTACAGGATATACTTCTTCCGGGATTGGACCGTGTCAAAGAACTACTAATAGTGTTCGACGTTCCTCAGAAGCGTTTCGCCTCTCGTGTGGTGGACATACCGAGTTACCGTGCTCTTCTGTCTAAACTTTCTTATCCTTTGTACCAATTTTCAATTCAGAAGAGTTTTGCCTCTGGTATGGTGGACATACTGAATTACCGTGCTCTAATGTTTTGAAATTGGCCTTTTTCATTTTTGAATATTTCCTTGTATTTTATTTTTCATTTATTGTTTCTTTGTTCCTGAAGAAGCTTCCTATGATGACGGGCGAAAGGTCGAACACTTTTAGTAGTTCTTTGACACGGTCCAATCCCGGAAGAAGTATATCCTGTACTGACTCTGGCCGTGGAAGCCTTCGTTATCATCTTCAGAAGGGTGTCGCAATGTCCTTGAGAAAACCCATAGAAAAGGTTAAATATTCAGGAAAATTTTTGAAAATAGGTCCAAATTATGTATAAAAGGACAAAGAACAAGCAAAATTATAATTTAGGCAATAAAAGTATGGAAAACGCCGAAAAGGGTAAAAAGGTAGGATAAAAGAATTTCTCTAAAATTCAGCCTTTAATAATGAGTCAAGAGTTCTTGCTAGTGACCAGATTGACAGTTTGGTACAAGTTATTTAGTGCAAAGCTTTCTTTGTCGAAATATTCTTGGCAGTTGATGAATTGTACCGTCTGATCAAGAAAAGTGACAATGCCTTGATAAGCAGTAATTTTTGACGTAGGGAGTTTTGAGCAGAAGTTGTAGGTAATTAAGAGACTGATTTAATTTAAATCGTTTATTTCATGTTTTTCACTAAGCTCCAACCTCCAATACATCCGATTCAGATGTAATTATTATGAATAATTGAAGGCGCAGGATAGAAATTGGAAGCAACTATCCACAACTAATAATTAGGTGAGCCCCTTTGCCTTATGATGTATTATCTACTGCAATTGGGTATTGATTTTTCAATACACGTATTATAAATTAAATAAGCAATTATTTTACAACCATGAATTTTAAAGTTCATACGAGAAGTATTGATCTGCTTTATACATTAAAAATTAGTTAGATCAGCACAATTCTGAATCCTCTTTCCCTTTTGAAATTCTCAATATAAATTTTACTTTCATTAATTATCGTTTTTTTAAATACTGTTGTTACATTAGGACATATTTCTTTGCTCCAATAATTAAATCTCGCAATATCTCTTGGGGTTTATAGTTTGTAAGCGTCAACTTTGATTAACTCCAAAGGAAAGAAATCGAGGGTTCTTGGTGGTGATTAAATTGACAGTTTTGTCGAAAATATGTGCTGCAAAGCCTCCTTTGCCGCAATTTCCTTGGAAGTTACAGTTTGATAAAGAAAAGTGAGAATATCTCGAGTACCAGTAATTTTTGGCATAGAGGATATAAAACAAAAGTTTTACATAATTAAGTTATCGATACGAACGAAAAAAAAAATAAGAATAAGGGGTGTTCCATTTAAAATAAGCGAGTCTTGGTCTTTCAAATTTTTCTAAAAGCGAATTAATATTTTAATGTATGACGTTTTAAACACCCAAATGAAAAAGTTAATTAAGCAGCCATTTGCGAATAATTTCTGAAAAAATCATTTGCCCATGATGTATGCCGTAGCTGTAATAGATTTTTATACACTACGCGGTAAATTGCTTTTTTTGCACAATTATTTGAATAACTCAAAAAATGTTGGATATTGAAAAATATTTTTTTTACAACTGCTCTTTTTTTTTAAAAAAATCAGAAAATCCAATAAAAATTACAGGTTGTAATTTAAAAACGTGAAGTTGATGGCTGCACAGGGAAAAATAAACACCCTGTATATTTGGTCATATCCTAGTTTTGTAGAGCTTTGAAAAAGAAGAGGAGTTGCCACTAAAAGGTTTTCCTTAACTTCAGTCACTACTGAGATATTTTACTATTGCGCATTGGGTGGACACCCTGTATACTTTGAAACCACTTGAAATATTTTTTTGAATTTTATTAGATACTAACTAGGCATAAAAACGGATTTTTTGCAGAAAAAATATTTGTCTTACTTCTATCAGTGGCGTCTGCACTAACATCCTCTCGAGTATTCTTAACGAAAAAAATAGTACGCCGCTGCTTTTGTTTCAAAATAGGTACTGTGATGAGCGGCCAGCTGGTTGTGACCATAACCAGTGATTGTATTTATAGTTTTTCAAAATTGTCGAATTTTGCTCATCTTTAAAAATTTTCAAAGATTAATTTACTTCGATTTTCGGACCCAATTTGTCTACGTTGTGGTTAAAATTATTTTATTCCAATAAGTTGTAACCCCAGCTCGTAGAGTCGACAGGGAAGTGTTAACAAATTCAAACAACAATTGACCTCAACGTTTTATTACAATAGGTCAACAAATAAATCAACAAAATTTCAAGTTTGTAATTTTCAAGTATTCTTAAACATAATACAACAAAATAAAGTGAACCTGTTTGTTTCAACTTGTTTAAATTTGCTGGACACAGATCTGAGAGAAATATTTCTTTAGAAAATTAAGAGAATTCATTAAGCACAAGTAATCGGACATTCTTTGTCTAACTCTTTCGCTCGTACATGGTGCGTCGGTTATAAATTTCCCAAAGTTTATTTTAACCCTAATAATCGCAATGCTTTCCCCAGCTGAGCCATTTAGTTTGTACTCAAAGGTTTTCAAACCAAATGCAGCTAACTTTGTACCTGATTATCGGTGGGCGTTCGCTGGTTAGTTTGTACACAGAGGTTCTCAAACTATTTTCAGGTGTCTGTTTTATTTCCCCAGTTCTTTTGTGTTTTTGTCGCTTCTTAATTCAAGCATACTTCACATAGCATACAGTTTCCTGTTAAAGCTTTGAGCTAACAATATCCCAAGGATAATGCTACGAGAAAATGGAGCTCAAGCTTGGAAATGAAGTTGTGATTTATCGTAATAAATCAAATTTTTTTCAATGTTGATTCAATCTTACTCATTTCTCGTTCTCTCACTCTTTCTTTCTTTCCTTTGTTAACTTGTTCCTTTGTTTGTTTTTCTGTTTTTCTCATACCAAACTCAATCAATCGAACTTAAACCAGTGTCATAAAATAGACTAGAAATATTGTTCAAATTTCGTAGAAACTTTCTGAGCAGAATTTGCCCTTCCAACCACTACATCTACTTCTACGGCTACTAGTCTAATAGAAGGGGCGTTTTCTGGCTTAGAAAGTGGCTAAGCTTGAGTTAGCACAAAAAAAACATTTAAATTAAAATTAGAAACTGGCCAGAAGTTCTGATTTCTTTCATCAAAACATCTCCCTAATGAGAGCTGATGCTGATACTGCTCGTCCGCCTACGTTAGTAAATTTATGTTGACAGTAAATCTAGGCATGCGACTATAAATTAGTAATTTTGTAAAAGCTTCCCGATCGCGACGCGCGGTGTTGTAATTCTCCGTGGCCTATATAGGGGGTCCTTTTTTTTGGACGTGTAACCGATGAGGGGACCCACGGATAAGGCAGACCGGGCGAGTACACCAGAACAAGAACCAGAAGATGCGCCATACTTTTGAAGATGCATTATTTATGGCTTAATTGATACCATTTAAAAGTCTCGTTGGTTCATCTTTCTATGTTAATTTTTTATTTATTGTTATTTAGGAGAGTTTTAATGTAGTAGATATATCGTTTTATAGGTATTAGTTTTTACTGTAGAGTGGCGTGTGGAGGAATCTTCTACTATCGTGCCTACCTCTTATTTCTATGTTTTCAACTAACTAAGATATCGCATTTTGAGAACAACTTGGGACATTTTGCATATAGACAATTATTATTATTTTTTTAGCGAGGTCAAATCACCTCAATGATAAAATACTACATAGGACCGTATTTAAAATAAACTTAGAATTTATTCTTAGTAAAAAAAGTGGGGGTTGCAATTTCAAAAAAAGAAGGGGGGAGCATGGTTTCTTCTGGGGCGCACCAACTATCAACGCTTTAAGGGCGCCTAATTATATATTAATTCTTACCATTATGCCATTCAAGCACTTTTTTAGTTCATGTCTATCTTATCAATTAACCAAGCTATCGCCAAATATGGACAGTAAGGCGCCCTGTATACAAAATAAATAAAATAAAATAACAGAATGTATTTTAAAAGAAATTTGGTAAATTTTATTTTTATTGTTATCGCCAATTTAAAAACAATTAATAATACCTATATTATAGCTTGTATTTTCTATATAAGAAATATGGCTTTAGTTGCATTATGTGGCAGTACCATTATATTAACGAAGCAAGAGTCATTACCGATCTATTGCATTTGTATTATATTTACTGATAAGTGTTGCATTAACTTAATGGAGGTCTGTTGAAATAATAGTCCACATATTACATTCAAACAACAATGAGACCGCATCGCCCGGTAAATATATAAATGGATATAATACATCGGAAATTGATGTAAAGCTTCGATATATGGGAGTTATTAAATTTATTGAATGTGGCCTAATAAGCTTTGTTCATTTACTGATAACTTCCATTAGTAAACTAACTTTTTCGCCTTATGCATTGCACGGCAACAAAAGTTGCTTAGGCAGGTAATAAATTAACAGAAAATGTGACTGGAATTGAAAATTCTAGCAATTAAAATTGTCTTATGAAATATTAAGATTAATATTCCGGACACTTTAAATTGCAAGAGGCTTCAAAGAAAGTGTACCATTTGCAGGTATATAGAGAGCGCAGATTCTAATCTGTATTTATTATTTGAGAGGAAGTTGACAAATAAGACAATGGATTCATTTTGCATTTTGAATAATAATCGCCTGTTTATTCGGGTGCCTAAGACATTAATTTTAATAAACATTATTTCGTGTCTCTAACTTCTTTGTCAACGAAAATAGGGAACTAAATTCTGATTCGACTACATTCTACAAGGTGATTCCAAAAGTAGTACCATAAATTCTGGATCATATTTTAGAGCCCAAAATAAAACTAAAAGTATGTATAAACATTTGTCGCAAAACGCTTCGTTTCCGAGTTATAGGGTGTGGAAAGTTACTTTCGGATTATAGTTTTTCATTAATAGTTGCGAAACTGTTTAGTAACAAAAGTATAAACTACAAACGTTTTTACATGAAAAAGGTAATCTTACTGAAATTTTTATTTTTATATCCAGATGCACCAAAAACGCTTGCCCAAAAATATCAGAAGTAACACATATTGGTATTGAAATGAAAGAAAATAAATAGCATTGACATTTACATGATTTCTTGTCACCGGTGGCCATCTTGAGCAATTTCTGTAAATAGAAGCTAATATTTTTAAATTCGTTATTTGTTAAATATTTACGAAACATTTTTTTATTTAAAAATTAATTAAAATTAGTTAAAAATAATTTGTTTCAGCAGTATATTTCAATTTATTCTATTTTCTTTCATTTCAAGTTTTCAAAGATATTTAAACCAAATTTTGCACACATGGTGTATGAATGATCACAAAATAAAACAAAACTTTTCTAAACCTTTCTATCTCAACCAGTGGTGGAGTTACGAGTAATCTGTAATATTATTGAAGGAAAAACGCGATACACCACTGGAGAAATGAAATAAAATACCTGTTTTGGGTAAAGTATTTATCTTTGAATAAAAGTTATTTCTTGACATTTTTCCGTATTTGCCAATGGTTGCGCTATGTCGTTGATTTTGGAAAAAACATCACTCTCATTCGTACTTTCAATAAGGAAAGTCCCAAAAATTTAAATTCTGTCACAATAGTGACAAATATGAAAGAACGTTAAGAGTCAACTTTATCCAAAACTGCTAATTCATGTCATTTTATCCACTGTCGTTGCATCTTAAATTTACCCCTCTTTGTGTTAGTCAGTGATTATTTAAAGACGAGCATACATTGTATTCGAACTGTTCCTACATAAAATATAAGGTAGTAAATGCTAAAAAAATGTCAAGAAAAAACTCTTCTTCAGAATTAAACGCTTTATCCAAAAATTGTATTTTATTTCATTTTGTTTAGTGGCGTACTACTTTTTTTCAAAACAATATAATAGATTACCCGCAACTCCGCCACTGGTTGAGATAGAAACTCAATTTTCTTTTATTTTATGACCATCTACACACCATGTGTAAAAAATTTAGTTTAAATAACTCTGAAAACTTGAAAATGAAACAATAAAAAAAAAACTTTAAAATTACCTTTTTCATCACCTGTTTCATTTAAGGCACTTAAAACGGGGAAACCCTGTATATACGTTTTCTGCAATTTAACCATATCAAGGAACTATTTAAAATGCTCGACGTTTCACCCACCATTGTCTATGTTCAACGTTGACGGTAGTGGAGACTTCTGAAGTGAAAATAGGACGAAGAAGGAAACAGGGGACAGTTAAGAAGGTAAAGCATCAGTATGTCAACCGATGATGCAATGCATACACTCAACCTCTTCTCTCAACCATACCAGCGGTAGCCTTTTTCACAAAAGTTTCACCTTTGGTGTAGTGAACATGCAACTTACCGCACACTTCTATCTTACCTACGTTATCGTCATCATTTCTCAAAAGGCCCATACAGAAACTAACTTACAACAAATGTGTGACTGTCCCAAATCTTTTAAGTACAATCCACTCACACAGAGTAAGCCTTCTAAAAAGCACCAACAGAAAACATAAAAAAATAAAAGTGGCTACAAACTGCCGTTTTAAATGTAAATAGGTTGTAATTTAAAAAAAAAATCAAAGAACAATGAGTTTGGGAAGTACTGTATCAAACTCAAATGCACAGAAATTCGCTTTTTCCGACTGACACCTACGCGTTGAGCCAGAAAGAATGGGGCCAACGCTAAACTAAAGATACTAAAATATTACGATTAAGCTCAACGTGCCTTATACCAGTGTCGCTAGTTTACGAGATACAGAGCATTAGGAGTTTTTTTTTCTGAAATGTCTCAATAATTGGGAAGGTTTTGATACCATAAATCAAAAATTAAAAGTTTTTCACCTCTATATTAGAATTCGCTAGTTTCGCCGTATTACTTATGTACATTAAAGCATATTTTTTATTTATATAATTTAGCTATGACTAAATTAGATCAAAAATCTAAAAAAAACGGTCAATTCTACAAATAGGAGGTACTTTTGTTTAGGTCGTCTAAATCTATCGGTTTTCAAGTTATTTATATTTAAACATTTAAATATATTTTTTATGACTTTTTAAGTCACAATTATTGAAATTTTTTTAAGATTTGAAAATTTTAGTGTGTCAGGAAGAATCAAAATAAAATACTTTGAATCCTTTAAATGCAAAAAACTCATAAACCGATAGATTAGGACGATCTAAACAAGAATATATTTTCTTTGTAAAATGTAAAAGTGTAAATAATAATGTGAAATTAGCGCGCCCCCTGGGCACGGTCAAAATAAACTTAAAAGTCGAAAAACATAAAATTTTCGCAAATTAAATTTATAGCATCAAAGTTTTATCAATTATTAAGAAATTTCAGAATAAAATGTAAACTTTGAACGGCGTGTATCTCTTAAACCAGCGACGTTGGTATGAAACATGTTGAGCTCAAACGTAATATTTTGCTGTCTAGTATCTCCAGTTGAGCGTTGGGTTATTCTTTCTGACCTACCCAGTATATCTTAAGAATATTCCGATGGGAATCAGAGTCGTCTATCCTTGTGGATATCTTTCATAAAAATATAGTAAGTTTGCTTAAGTTTTACCCTTGAACGAAAATTTGTTAGAGAACCACGTCTCAAACTGCATAGATAAGGCAGACTAGAGATCCCTAATTAATGGCAATAAATTCTTATTTATTTTTGACCCCAAAATTTATTTCTATTTCCATTCACTCGAAATTAACATAAAAAAAACGTAACTGCCTAGATTTTACTTTTTTTACAATAACGCATCGAAGATTTCAACACATATCAAACACTTTTGGCTTTTTAAATTCCTAACATACCCCAAAAAAACATTAATCTCTCGGGATCGATATAATGTATTATCAGCAATACTCATGCCAATAGCTGTCTTGCAAATTTAAGTTTCCTGCGAAATTTCTAAATCTTCTGATTTTACACATTTTTCGCAACATTTTTTATTGATGCAAAGCAATATGATTTACATCTTAACATCAGTAACATCAATAAAGGTAATTATGTTAATTCTCCATAGATAAATTATAATGCTATTTATTAAAAGAAATAAGAGTAGAATATTATAACCTCTTGAGTAGGATAAAATGGGCACTTCTATGCATTTTAAAAAAATCTGGCCCCAAGAAAAGTTCTCCATTGTCAGTGGTCTTATGTATTAACGAGGTGTAACTTTCTCAGTTCAGCTAATTACTTTGATGATTTTTACATAAGTTACAAAAATGCATTAAGGTGTTAAAATGAACTAACATATAATTCTTAAACAACATGTTTCCGAAAAGTATCTCTAGGTCGGTTTTACTATATTAAGGCTTTCAAATTCCGAAAATGGTCAAAATTAGTTCCCATGGCATTTTATATACGTCGTTATAACCGTTTGGATTTAATGGCAGTGTCGGCTGACACAAAAGGATGAGCAACCTCATTAGAAACTCAAAAGCTCACATCTAATTACGAACAAAACTTTGCGGACACTTTTAACTAGATTCGATTGTCGAATGTCTGCGTATTTCCCGGTCGCGTGCGTCTGCATGTGGCAATGAATAAGAGCTACACCCTTGCTTTACCCTGCTCCACACCGTATAATTACATAGTGAACAATGAGAAAATCCGAATGTAATCCGGTTACCGAGCGGCCGACCATTACCGCCGTTTTATCGGATACATTTCCCAGATGAAATATTTATCTACAAACAGTAGGCCACGGCGCGCCCTTCAATTTAAACGAAACAATGAGGAGCATCATTGATTAGATCGATATCAGTTGACAAGTAAACCAACCTGAGACAAAGAAAACAAATTATTCTAAAATTGCGGATAATCATTAGAACGATCATTATCGATGATTTTCGGTAGTAAAAATAAGGACTTAAGTTCCATTTATTAAGATTTATAAAGTGACAGTTTGAGGAAGTCCTAAATATCTATCTAATAGCAGACTAACTATTCACGTTCCGTCTCCCGTCTCGTTTACAGCCCGCATTAGATTGGTCAGATTAAAACTACCAGACTGATGATGAACAAAAATTTCATTAGTGCCCCTTTGAAGCGCTACATGCATGTATAATAAGAATTATCAGAGGTAATTGACAGGCCTGCATTTAATGCCACCCTCGCGATAATTAATCTTTACACTAATGATATAAATGCTGACGATAATTTTAAACATATTGTTCGATAATGATATGCATTTATGAATACATAAATTTCACTATTAAATTAATAGTAAATATATTACACTGTATATAAATCAAAATGTTCAATTAAAGAGCGTAGCGGTAGTGCTCATTAAGAACAAAATTATGCATGAAAATTATGAAATGAATCAGTACCAAAGAAAAAGGTAAAGTTTAGGCCCAAAAACCTCCAACAAATGCTTCAGTCACTGAAACATAGAAGAGTAGTACTTGTATATTTATTAAATATTTATTTGCAAGAATCTGTAACTAACATATATAAGCTGGTATTTATTTGCAAACGGAAGCAACAAAAAAGAACAAATGGAATAAACAGGATGAAAGTTCTCATTATATGGACAAAGCTCTTCCTTTGAAAGAAAGTAATAAAAATACATATTTCTGTCCTTTTTTTAACTTTTCTGCAAGCAATCTGAAAGCAAAGCTATAATCAGGATGTTAAAATATATTTCAGAAATTGTTCTAGAACTTGTGCCTGTCAATCTGTGCGATAAAGTGTTAATATATGGATTTTCATATTATAAAAAAATTATTATGAATATATTTTATGAGTTATAAATATTAAAAATTTCACAAGTACCTAAAACTTGAAAGTATTAATTTTTTCACCTTATACTTATTCATAATATTCTTGAGAATACCTGAATATAAAGTGTTAAAACTTTCTACAACTATACACATGGAGATCAAAATTAAGTCTGTAGCATTGATAATTTAGTTATTATTAAATATACTAAATTGTTTAAGTTAACAAACCAGTAGTTTTTGACGCTGATTAAGATGACGTCATGAGAAAATAATTGAACATCCCGTTTTTGAATTTTTTGTCATAGTTGCTATTTTTTAAATAAAAAAGCCTGTATATTTTATGTTTTTATGAAAGGTAAATATTAAGAAACCTAATATCAGCTCTTCAAATTCGTTTTAACTTTGTAAGGTATGGCGGGGGATAATTTTATTTAGAATCTTTTGCCCTTCCATTTGTGAATTTTTATTGAATGATGAAAGATATGTGGAATTTATGCAAAACACCTTATACAATAATTTCCTAGATAAGGTGGACATATTATGTAGGCAACATAACATATTCTAACAGGATTAAGCTTGTACGTGTAATAATAGGAAAACCAGTCATCTTCTAAGAGATGTAGATTCGAACTAATGGAATATTGAATAACCTTCAAGATCGCCCAGTTTTGTCACAATCGATTTTTTCTTGTGAGATTACCTTAAAAATCACATTTGTATAAAGCTAGACGATAATGGAAATAACCTAAAAAATGTAGGTAGTTCGAGAAGAAGTTAATGAAATATATGGTACAAATACAAAGCATTCATGCTGTCCTGAAATGAGCTGAGAAATATATGGCAGAGCGAAAAGATATTTTCAAGTAACCTATGAACCTGAATTTGCAGTTTCAAAAAGACACATTTTTATTAGGATTGAATATTAAATAATTAACGTTCCATGTTTGTCATTACTTTCTTTAATATCCCTAAAACATACATATCAAACTACTGACATTTGGTTTCATGGTCTACTTAGCTAATTTCACATTAATTTTCGAATTATTATAATGTACGTTTAGGTTTGCATAACTCCGTTATTATTCATTTTAGCAAAAATTTCAATAGTAACTATTTTAATTCTAAATTCCATTTTCTTTCATAAAAACAAAAAATATACGGTTGTTTTTTTCTTAGAAAATGGTAAACTTTTCAAAATATTTAGAAACGCAATGTTTAATTGTTTTCCCCATAAAGTCATCTTAATCAGTGTCAAACACCATACTATTTTGTTAATTTAACCAATTTTTGCACTAAAAAAGTACAAAATATGCATGTAGTATGCTCTAAAAGGTAATTAATATATGCATTATGAAATCCATTATTTGGCATTATGAAAAGAAAAACAAATTAATATTAAATTGCATTTTATTTGCTAAAATATTCTAAGAATTACATATTTCAATAAAAATATGTGCAATAAACCCAATAGAATAAATTAAAGCTCCTATGCTTACCTAAGCGACAAAGAGAAATCGCTAAGCGGATCCAGTGTATCGCTTATCAATCAACGCTGTTTGATTTTAGAGAGATTTGTCGCGTTCATGTGATGGTTTTGATCTTTGGCTTCCCAAAATCCTTTGTATACATTTTCAGTTAGATTTTTAATTTCACTCAATAGTGGATCAAATGAATCTACAGGTATCGTAAGATACTCAAAAAATCTTTCTGAATATTTTTGCAGTTATTTGTATGTGATAAAATCCGCCATGCTTGTTTCTAACCTATTGATAGAAAGAACACCAAATTGTCTTTTGTGGAAGAGATGATTAGGACTAAAATCATCTTCCAAAAGCAGAGCAATACGAATAATTCGCAAGAGAGGCATAGTAGAAACTAAATTTTAATCGGTTAACGGTAAACAACGTATCACCTTGTTTCTGTCAATATTGTCGATCGCGATATGTCGCCCTCGAAAAATCGCTCGCCAGCGTGCCCTACCCTTATTAATTTTTCTGTATTTTTAAAGGTTAGGTGGTGTTGCCTGTTGCGAAAATGTTTGTTTCGCATTAGAAGACGTTGCAGGTGCATATTGGAAAGTGCACATAGTCTCACAGCGAATTGTCGTTCACAATTGATTCAGTTTTTGGTAACTTTTAAAAACCATCGTTTTTATAAAGGACAGAAAGATGTTCAGCGTTACCAATATTCAATTTTGAAGCTTCTACATTATTTAAACAGCTACAATGTCATCCTCTAGTGACCGATTCCCCATTATTTCCAGCAAGTAATCAAGTTATATACTTAATGTTATTTAGAAATTCTAAATTTGAAAAGAGGCTGGTTAACAATGGGAAATCAGCCTTTGAATTAATTTGCCCATTATTTACCTTAAGAATTGTCTTCTAAATAAAATTAACACAAAAACAATATGAGCTTCAAATTGTTGATATTTACTGAGAAAAAGTCATAATTATTATGTTATCTTTAAATCCATACATATACTTCTCGAATAAATTTAAAAGCCGATTTTCCATGCATATCTGACTATAGCCTTTGATACTCAATTAAAAGAAGACTTAAATATGCAAAATAAAATATTAAATATGCATTTATTCAAGTCTTTAATATACAGGGTGGACCATAAGTAATGATTCATAGAACAAGAATAGATTTTTCGTAGAAATATAACGTGATTTACCTTTTACCAAAAGTCGATATTAACAAAGATACAGTGTCAAAGTTAAAAAAAAAATTGTGATTTTTTCGCATAACTGATGAACATATTTCACTATAAACAAAAAATTTGGCATAGGGAGGTTTCTTTGGTCAAAAAATTTTAATTTGCTAACAGATTGTCAGTAACTCATAGGGGGCGCCACCTGGGCTACCTTGTATTATGCTAAAGCATCATAATTTTTTGTGCCTTCATGTGTACTTATTTTAAATGGATATTTTTATTTACCTACATTTTTTACGTAAAAAAGGTATACTTTCTAAATGTTGATACAAGCAATCGTTTTTATAATATTTGCCTTCAAATTTTGCAGTACGTTTATTTTAAGTTATGTAAATGTGAATTTTTCGCAGTAGTTTCAAAATAAAACTAATAAAACTGACTTTAAAATAGTTTATATTAAATATTACTCTACTGACATTATTATTACACATATTTTTTAAATTTCTAAAACAGATTTAAATAAAATACCAAAACAAAATTTATTTTCAAAAATAAGAATGTGGGAAATGACCTTTTTTTCCGTGTAAAGGGATTGTAAATGATTAAAAATCTAGCTGTCTTTTATTGAAATTCATCTCCAAATATTTTCTTTGACTACCCAGACTATTAAAATTTTGTTGTGCGGAATCAGAGATCATATCTCACATATCTATGTTAGAAAATAAATTCCTCTTAGTTTTTTGGATTTTCTTTATTGAAATTTTCAAAATTTAGGTAATAATATTATCAGCAAAGTAATATTTGACAAAAATTAATTTCAAAGCTGTTTCTGATTACTTTTTTTTTCAAGCCTCCTTCGAAAATTTAATATCTTAATAATTTAAAACCAAGGCTCGTCAAGTTTTAAAGGCAAATATCTTAAAAAAGGTTGCTTGTATCAACTTTCAGAAAGTACACCTTTTTCACGTGAAAAATATGGGGAAATAAAATAATCCATTTAAAATTAATATACGGGAATAGATAAAAAAGTTATGATGATTAAGAATTATGCAGGAGAGCGCAGGTAGCGCCCCCTATCAGCTATTAGTAATATTTTAGCAAATTAGAGTTTGTCGACTTAAGAAACCGCCTTGTGCCAAATTTCGTGCCTATATTACGATTCATTCCATAATTATACGAAAAAATCGAATTTTTTTTTTCAACTTTGACACCCTACATCTCTGTTAATATCAACTTTTGGTATAAGGTAAATGTAGCTAAATCACATTATTTTAATTCGAAAAATCCACCATTACTCTATGGACCATTACTTATAGTCCACCCTGTATACTCGTATGCACTTTAATGCAGTTTGCATATAATTCAGTTTCTAATAATAACAAAGTTAGCAATGTTGCAGACTTAATTTGAATCACCTTTTATGCAATATAAAAGGTTTAGAAAAATGGTGGCAGAGGTTTAACTTGTCATTAAGAAGCACAAAAGCTACAATGTTGAACTTTCTAAAACTAAAGGAGAAGCTTCTTTACCTACGATGAAAAGCTTAGTTAAACTTAGCTAGGTAGAAAACGTTTGATGCGTGACAGAAACGAACTTCTTGAAAATGTAAACACTAGCGATTCGCTCACGGTTAATTTCACACTTCTGTTTCGAGCGCGAGTCAAATAATAGCACTTTCAGACTATAGAGCCGACAAATGGGATAGAGTACTCGCCTAGGAGGCATGTACAATAAGAAGAACAAATTCTAAAGGCTTTTAGAGAGGTTCCAAACAGATTAATAAACCCACACCGAAATTTTACCGGTTTAATCCAAAAGGTGGAATTGTAAGAGAAATAAAATGTTCTTTAAAATACAATCTAGCAATGGGGCATTTGTAAAGATGTTTTTTCTAGAATGGCTTAAAAAATTGCAAAAAGTATTTGCATTTCTCAGGCAATTATGCTGACTTTAAAATATATAAAACATGTATATGATGTTTGCATTAGGATAAACATAGTTATTTCAGAATAAAATATTTTCGCTAATGAACAATACACATATACATTATTTGATTTTATAAATCTAACTTCGTTATGGGAGACACTAATCAGGAAATAACTATACCTTATCCAATCTTTTGGCTAAGTTTAAAAATCAATGGACAGCTCTCTATCTTCCAACTTGCCCATTATTGTTGAGTGATAAATCAACGCCATTACGTACCAATATTTACCAGTACCAGTATTTAACGCGCAATAAAACCCAATAGCTAACCTTAAGCTGAATCCACACCATTAAAAATTTGTGTCGTGCGTTGTATTTTGAAATTAAAAAAAATATGTTTACGAAATGTAAATTATTTTATGGCATAATTAGTTAGCTTGTGTATGCATTGTAAATTTTTCAAATGTAGTGCTAACCTTTGACTATAAACCAGAAGTCGTGGACATAACTTAACTATTTGTGTCAAATATGTATATACAAATTTTCATTAATATGCATCTTCCTTTGGGTTTTCTATAATAAGTACAGCCGCACAAAAAGCTTCTTCAGAAACAATAGAAATAATAAATGCAAATTACAAAAAAATACATAAGTAAAATATACAAGAAATGGAAAAAACAAATTCAAAACATCAGAGCAGGTCAGCATATCAGAGAAGAAACTCCCCTTAAATGAAATATGGTAGAAACATATAAGTAATACTTTTATATCGCGCATAATCACCACATCAATAATTTTCACATAAAATTTGAGAGGAAAACATATGTCGCATCTTCTAAAGGACTAGCATTTTGCTTACAAATCCTCTTAATCAGCTACATGGCGAGAGGTAGGAACATATAAATGAATGACAACATTGACAAGTAACAAGAGGAGAGGGATATTTGAATTATTGGCTAATTAATATTTGTGGTTGGTTGTCCTTTAATGAGACATGCCATCCCAAATTCTGTACTAAAGTAAATAAATAGAACACGCCATATAGAAGTATTACGTATATGGGTAAAGGACGAGGTTGCTTAGTTGTTTAGACAGAACGATAACCAACTATATTCAGCATATTCAGCGAAACTCTTCTGAGCAGAGACTAAAGAGACTAAACGTTACAGGGTAACCAGTGAAGGCAGTTAGAAGCCTGGCGAAAGACCAGCTCGTAACGCGCTCTTATTCCTTAACAGACTTTTGCGAAGATAACATCGTTCTTTTTAGCAAATAGCCATTAAATATGAAAAAATCCATTGTGGAACACTGTCGAAACAGAAGTGAACATATTAGTGAAGAAATATCAAGAGTTCTATTCTTTATGTAGGTAAAAATAAAACATATAAATATTCAATTATCAACGTGCGTGAATCACCGTTTTCAGCAATCATCACATATTCGCGGCATCAGTATTGTGCACACGCGTCGCTTATTGAAAGTTTCATCTAAATCTTTAGAACCGTTACGTTGAAGGTTTAAAATTTACAAATTTAACTTAATCCGGCAGTGCCAAGAGTAGGCAGATACCGAATTCTCTCTTCCCCGCATTTTACATTCAATCGTTCTCATGCTACGAGATTGAAACATTCAGTCTATTTAGTATCTGCTTCTGAGAATAACCAATCCTATGACACAAAGGAGAATGCAGATAAGACAGAAGAGTAGTATGTAGTATGTCAACTGTGGTTGACATAATACTCACTAATAACCATTATAAAGTGCAATATTTCGTCTCCACGCTTTGTTATTATTTAAAATTCTGCCTAGATTTTTTTTTCGGCACATTTACTTATGTTTGCTTCAATATTTTGTAATAAGTTATTAGACATCAGTATGACTCAGTACCGAAATAAATTGCGATATGTTGGTTGAAGACATTCCCTTTCGGTTAATAGTTAACCTCCTGTAACAAAGAACCTCCGAAATGTGATATCACTGTACTACACACAGCCTGACCTTATGCTCTATGCTCTAAATACTGGATAGGAATTGTTTTCTTAAGAGCATATACAGGGTGCGGCATTTAAATCAGGACCAATTTTAATTTGAATTTCGCGCTATATCCTAGTTCCGTCAGAGGTCGCGATTGCGGTTTTCGAAGGCTATGGGTGTCCTAGTAAACATATATAACCTTAAAATAGCCGAGATGCTGGGAACAAGTGCGGAGTACAATCGAAGAGCCGCGATTATTGAAAGCCTTCGCGTCTTACCCATAATCTGGGGCAATGCCGCCCAAATTTGTTTCTTTTTATGAGTTTTATTACTAATTTTTAGTACAAGATAAATACGTTTTATGCTAAAACATTGATTATTGAATAGTTAAAGATAATTTTGGTATAAATCAAAATATAACAAAAATAGAGAGTGTTTTTTTTCTCAAAATATACTGCATTGCCCCTATTAATTCGAATAATATTTCGTCAAATAAAATAATTATCTAAAGAATTTCCTCTTTGCAAATGTAAGACTTCAAAGTCACACTTGGGAGATTAATCCAAACAAACAATAAGTATGAAAAAATACACCTGATCACTTTTTCTTTTGAACACCCAATAAATTCCAATATCTGCAATTATACATTTGCTAGGTGCGGTAAAGTTCAACAAATAAAGTGAATATTTTTGCTTAAAACTGGGTTAAAACTAATTAGGTAGTCTGGAAATTCTACAATCCAGTTTAAGGCATTTTATTATGCTAGGAATCTAACTAGCGCGAAATCTGAATGAAGGATAAGTGTACTAAACATGGGTAGGATGCTCGGCCATATCCCGTTATTTGTTAAATTGAAATTAGGACTTTCCTTGTTACTTGCACAAGTGCCCCAAAGAGCAAGTTCATCAATTAAACTTAAGCATCCAACGTGCTGACGAGAAGTTTTTCTCTTTGTACAAAACTTACGTGTGGTTTGTATGGAACGCCTTTAGAAAAGATAACCGTCTAGTTAAGATTCACGCACCATCCATCAGCATTAATTAACTCAAGAGCCGACAAACTTGTTGCAAAGGGAAGTTCGAAAGATGAGCCTGACTGACGAGCTCTTTTAACTCGGTTTTATTCTATATTGGATCGTGCTGAAAGGTTCATTCAAAAGCATTTAATTTACAAGTCCGAATTTTATAAAGTGGGCAATGGCAGTTGTTTTGTTTAGAGTTCTGCCTCCGTTTTGTTTACAAACTGTTCTCAATTAAAACTCGCTATCTAAAATCTGTAGTAATAGGCTTGTAGATTTGTCAATAAAAGACTGATACGAATTTCTTCAAGGTAAAAATCAAACAGTAAAGATGATCAGTAAGCAAATAGAAACTTTATAGTATGAACGAAGTGGTATGTGGCAGGTAGTGTGCCTTTAATAAACTAGGGCAGTTTGCATGGCATGTAGCTAAGCTATTCTCATTATAAGAACTTTAATATTGTTCCGTAATTTGTAATAGAGATAGGAAATTATGCTGGGCCTCTGGGGATCAACCATAAACTGGATTAATCTGGCTATATTCAAAGTAGAAATACGTTCCTGCACTAATAAGAAAATGTTGATGCTACAAAGTAGCTTAATTACTGGCAGAATTGCCAGATGACTCATGTCTTATCACGTTGTCTATTGGCTTGTAAAACAAGCCAGTTCATCTCCCTCAGTTATGGATCGAACAAATATTTAAGCAGACTTTTGCGCATTTAGATTGTTTTATGTAGAAAATGGAAAGATTTGAACTGAAATGCACAATAATTGCACCTGTAGGTATAAGGTTATTTTACACCACAATCGTGACAAGAAAAGCACAGCAAATAGATATACCTACCTACACATTGCTGGTATGACCGGTGATGATGCAGTAATGCGAAATCTGGTCCGGTGTTAGCAAATATTTATCAGAATATTGTGGAATTTTTACCTTCTGCTGTGTTCTTATCGCTAATAAAGTTTAAAACTCATTAATATTAAAGAATTACACGAAGTAAGCGTTGGAAATGTCAGTTACACTTTTTGTCTCAAAGTTGTGTTTTTTTCCCTAATTTTGAATTTATTCTGAAAATTGCTTTTAAAATTTTGATTTATATTTAAATTTGGATTTTATAAAAAGTGCTTTTCTTCCAAAATGCGATTTTTCCTTGAAATTTTCACTTTTACCGTGACATTTGGAATGTTCAAAAATGATGGGACTTTGTCATACATATAAACAATGCACCTTAAATGTACTGTATTTGAAATACAAGGTGTCTTTATCTTAAATAAACAATGATATTACAAAAATTTTATTGACATAACATATGTCATAGAGAATTAATATTTACCTATTAAAAAAGTTACGAACATCATCGAACATAGTAATCATTTACCTTATCTGAACTTCTTTATCTTAAAAGTGCATGAAATTTTATATCTTAAAACAGTTTTTGACAATTTTAAATATTTAACCACCCATTTTTTCCCGAGAGCATGTGGTCAGCTGAAAATATTTTTAATTTTATTTATTCAGTCTATTTTTTTAAATATTATTTTTTAAATTACATAAAATAAAACATGTCCAAGCAATGCTATTTATGATGAATCACATAATGTATGCGTTGAAATCCTGTAATTTAAAAATTTGGGATTTTTATAATTTTTAATTATTATGTTTTAGAGTATCGTTGCTAGGCGTTTTGCCTTGTATTTAACATGTCTTTCAAGAAACTTGTTGTTTCTTTAAAAGGTCAAATATTTAAATGGACGGACCCTTTATTTTTCTTGCATTGTTACATAAATTACTTTGTTGTAACGTCATATTACAAAATTACATTTATTTAACAGTTTTGATTATTTAAAACAATGTCATTATTGGCACGTGTAAAACAAAGAAATAATAATAATATATTTTGATATATTTTACAATAAGTTATGGAATGGCGCATATTTCACACGAGCGAAAAGTTTGCAGCCCGAGCCGTAGGCGAGGGTTGCGCTTTGGCCAGTGTGAAATATGCCATTCCAAACGTGTTATAGACTATACTTTCTCTAACAAGACCCGTAAAACCCTAAATGTTCATAAAAATCTTCAAAATAGATTACAATTTTCAAACGCAAGGCTTTAAATAAATACATTAATTGTTACGTGTAACCATGGCAACAAAACCAAATTACCCGCAAAAAACTGAACCTAAAAGGCTTCTGATTCATTAAGAGCAGTGCTAGAATATTAATATTCTAAACGGTGTGTAGAATTACGATTATTCTGATGACGGGATGCTGGAATGACATTTGTTCTCTCTAAGTGTTAGTCATACAATATGTAATTTCTATAATAGTGTTAGAGAAAAAAATTTATGTTACCTTTGGAGTGAAATAAAATTTCATTATAAATGTTTAAATTATGACTTGAGTACTCGAAGGACCAGAAGATATAATAATCTTGTTTCTTGCTTTTAAATGTGGTTTTATTCAATAATACTCAGATTTATCGGGTCTAACAGGATTATGGTTGATGTATTTCTAAAACGTCAAATTTTGACCTAAAATTGACGTTCCTACTGATGTCACTTTCGCTAAAACTGTTACCAACTTTTGATTTTTAAATAGAACACTCTGTATATTATTACATTTTATTTTTCAGCCTAGAAGGTCATGACTCATTATAATTAACGCTAACGGAGCATATTAGCGATGCAAAAAATTAATTAGGAAAGCTAAGAAATTGTTTTCCAAATTTGTTTTCCACGGCCATCTTATGTTCTCATTGAATAAATCTTCAAATAAATTGAAACCGAATATTTTGAATTTCTTTGGCTGTAACTTCAGTTCTATTGATTTTACAGCAAAAATGAAAATATGGTTAGATTTGCCATTAATTATAGTTTTTGGTGTTATCGCAGTACCAATATAATGCCAGTTAAGAGAATGAAGTTAAGACATAAAAACCATTTTTCAGCGTTAATGTGGTCCACTAGAATTAACTAGAATGATTTGCAGCCTTGTAGGTCAAAAAATAATCCGGAACCGAAAAAATTTTCGATCTTTTAAAAATCACTTGCCTTAGGTGCATTGCATTTAAAAAATTGTACAGATTTTTAAAATATAATAATATACAGGATGTTCAATTTAAAAATCAAATTTTGGTATCAGTTTTAGCTAAAGTGACATCAGTAGGAATGTTAGTTTTATGTCAAAATTTGACATCTTATAAATACATCAAGTGTAGTAAGTTTGAAAATTTCATCTGTATAAATAAAGAAAAAAGAGGGGGTGTAGCATAATCCTATTACACCCGATATATTGCGTGGTTATGTTATTGGTTTGTATGGAAAAATCAGTACAATTTTGTCACAACCAATTTTGTTAATTATGCTGAATTTTTGCAATATTATATGGTTCTCTAATTTCGAATGACGTTACAAAAAATGTTATAGCACTCGCCTTCGGCTCGTGGACTAAACACCACACTCGTAATAAAAAAAGCACTATTTTAGGCACTTATATAAAACACTATTGTCACATTTCAACCCGTTGTTCACAAGATTTTGAGTTTGCACATTCAATTCTTGCTTTTTTGGATTGACCTAAAGCTTGGATTGATAGGTTTTATTTTTCCCAAAATTTAAATAGTAACCCCAAAATTCGCAATTTTTCTCATACATTTAAAAGTTGTTTTATTTTTGATTTGAGCAGTTTTATTTTTCAAAATTTCAAGTTTCGACTCAAAACTACAAAAATTTTAAAATTTTAATTTTTTTTTCTGAAAACTCGGGGTTTACTCTTTCAATCAGTACTTTTTGCGCAAAATGTTAATTATACATATTACATATATTAATTTTGATATTTGAGGGTTTCTCTCAAAACCTATATTTTTCTATACACTTGTGTGCATAGACATCAGCTCACTGTCTACTTTTCAATTTAACCATATTTTTTTTTAGAAACCATCGAGCAGATCAATAAAATATATACGTTGTTTGAATGACAATATAACATGCTTTAATATGAATTTTAAATTATAAAGACTGCTTATTCTTTATACGCGTAGCAATCAGTAAACTTATGAAAAGTGTTTATGTGATGGTTATAATAAAGGTAACAAGCTTGTGACAGTTGAAAACTATCGCCTTTGCAATTGAAATTTTCACATTATTCGTTTTTCTTAATTTGATTAGTTTTCAAATGCACACTATGCCGCAGAAAGTAGCCCAAGTAAATTGTTTCATTTGAAAATGAACTTGGCATGCTGTTACTCATCAACTAGATATGACATACGCAGCGGTTCGAAGAATGGGCCAACCTTAAGAGGAAAGTGGATCCTCTTATGAGAAACACCGAACAGGCAAAAACAATTAATCACCGCTTTATTGTGTCAACAGTATTAAGAATTTGTTGTCTTAATGCAATTCTAGTGCATAATAGTTGAGCAAAGTATAAAAAGTAAGTTTTAGTAAGTTTACAGTAAGACAAAGGCAACAAGAAAGCAATCAGACCACTAAAACATCTGAGAGTAGTCTAGTCTAGTCTCATCATTAAGCATGCCTGCGTTTTCCACAGAATCATCTGAATTGGACATCCGAACAGTAGGAGATTCTTATGTTCTTAGATGAGACTACGACGTGCCACTAGGGTAGCAGCTAAAGGAAAAAAGTGTATCGGAGTACAGGAGAGCGATTTGCAGAATTTTGCGTTGAAGACAGTACTGATTATGGAAGTAATTTGTGCATTATCTGGGGAGCAATTTACATTGGAAGACACACCGATCTTGCCTTCATTCATAGCGGCATTCTTGGTCACATTAGAGGAGGCTTAACAAACTCTGGACACATCAAGGAAATTTTAGCACTTCATGTGCTGCCTTACATCGACTAAATTCAAGAAGAATTTATTTTTATGCATGACAACGCAAGGCATCACACCTTCTGCAGGAGTATATTGCAGTTGTCGAATTTTGGGTTATTAATTGGCCAGCATGCAGTACTGACCTAAATCCAATAAAGTATTTATGAAACCAGTTAAAACTGAAAATACAAGCCAGATTTTGTCTTAATCTCGATCCTAGAACTTATTGTTACAGTAGAAGAAGAGCGGCTTAATATCCCATAAAAAAACCTGGCGATCTTTATTAGTTGTATGGTTAATTTTATGAGAGGTGTTCTCAGGGCAAAAGGGGGTCACATCCATTCTTGAAAATTAATTGTTTACTCAGATAAGTTTCAATTCCCACATATTTTTTTGTATTAAAAAAAATAAATTTGTTTCTTGTATTCATGTTAAGCCTAAGAATCTCCGATAAATTTTAATAATTATGAATTCATATTAAAGCACATTGAACGCCTTGAATTTTTTTCCATAGGTCTGGCTGACCGAAATCATTTGAGGAAACAAATAATTTTTAAACAATTTCAACCGATTTGCAAGGAATCCCAAACTCAAAGGTATATACATATAACACATGTGTTTTCATGCTGATTAAAGATCCGCACGTGTTTCTATTACGAGTGTAGCTAATGAATTTAAACCATAGAACAAAAATTTTTTAAGTGTTACAATGTATACATACATATTTAAAGTTCGAGACGCATCTAATTTAGATGAAAATTATTTTTATGTCCGTAACCAGAAACATTGAATTTATAGCGGCTTTCACCAATTTGAAAAGTCTATAAAAGCTTCGGAAGTGACTCACGTTTAGGGCAGGAATGGTGGCACCCCAGGAGAAGTAAAACTTCCCAAATGAATAAATAATGGGTATCATTTTGTTTACAGGGGATAAAATGTAAGTGAGGCATTATAAACCTGATGGGGTTTAAATTCAATTACGGTACGTATTACTTTAGCACGCAAACGAAATTATAACCATTCGATTCGTCGGTATTAATATGATATATATCTTTTTTAAAGCAGAATACTAAGTTTCTTCCATATTTATATGTATAGAAATGACAGAGGATGTTGCAGTAATACCTTCTTATGATCCTCTGTAATATAATTGGAGGAAATGCAGACGAGCTCAATGGCAGGAATATTTTGTTATCACCTAAACATGTTTCACTACGTGTTGAAGATGTTATGATAAACAACCAAAATTCATTCGCTGGGAAAGTAAAATCTAATTGAAACGCATCGCCTTAGAAACGGAGAGATGGAAATTTCAGGAATGTTTCTTTTTCTTGTTTAATTATTTTCTTTCATCGATTCTGACATGTTTACGTTGTACAAACCGAACAAGCCATAAACGACCGCTTATTGTAAAGTTTGTTCTGCTGGGGCTGCTATAAATAAGACCCAAAAACGTTTCTACCCATTAGGTTATTGGAATGTAATCGTGTTAACCGTGTGTGTTAAAGACAACTCTGTTTAAAAATTGACAATGTAATTGTATTGTGTTTATTAAACGATAACAGCTACTGAAATGGATGTTACAAATATTGGAAGGTTGTGTCAAGAAATAATTTAAACTCCCTTTTAAGTGATTAACTGATTACCATCTGCTTGACTGAAAACGTTTATTTCATTATTATATATAGAAGCTTTGAAAGTAACTACATGCTTGGTGCATTCATGACAGATGGTATGGTTTTGTTATATAGTTTCCCGCGGACATATGATGCTATTTATGAAATGCGTGTATTTTATAATACTCAAAACAAAAGATTTTGGATCTTAACCATATTGCTAATTACTAGATTTGAGTTTCTCTTTGTTGACATATGCACCTTGGTCTTTATATGAGTCCCAACAACTTTGTGTTTGGGCGGTTAAATATATTTTCGTTATTTAATTATCTAATTATCCACGGACGTATAAGGTTATTTTCTTTGTAAGAAACTAATGAACCTTAGGCATTTTTAAATATGTATTACAAATTTTTAACAAACTTTTCCTTTACCATTTACTTATATCACTTATAAATGTAGAATTTGTTAGAAATCTTCGACAACCAAATGCTTGGACATTGTAAGTAGTTTTCCCTTTTCATTGAGGTTGCTTCGAAAATAATTTAGTCTAATTTATCAAACAATGTCGATAGTGTATGTTTTACATGATTTGCATTAAATTTTTATAAACATGGTTAAAGGTGTGCCATACACCGGGTGTTTTTTTTAGTTGCAAGGTCACCTTTATATGGAGTACTACTTACTATAAAGGCAAACTGATTTTGTCGATGGGGCTAAACGGGGCTTAACTATCTTCTAAAATTATTTTCAACTCCCTCCACTACTGGTTATACCGGAAGTAGACATCAACTTTCTCATTTTAAATGGGAACCCCCAAATTTTATATTTTATTTGGATTTTACGTAAAAAAAATAAGGTGAGTTTATGTATACATGTTTATTGCTACCTTTGATAGTTTTAAAGATATTTCAATTTTTCGAAAAAAAAAAGTGTATTTTTTATTATCGTTTTCGCAGCATTTTAATATTATTTGCCTAAGCACCCAATAAAGAACAAGAAAAAATGCAGTAACAACATATTAGAGGAGATTAAAGAATACTAGATGATGACCTACCGGAAGCATTGGCATTAAGAGGTGGTAAAGGATATAAACGGTGATGTCCGACAAATTCTAGAGTTTGAATATTATAGAAAAATAAGTCTCCACAGCTAAATTTCTACGTTGAAGCTCTTTAGAAAAATCAATTTTACAGGAATTCCTCCTAATGTGTTGTGTGTTATGAGAAATTTTTTCTTGCAAAATGAGGGCTACTATTTCAGGAAAAAAACCTGCAAAAGAGAGCTTACCCACCATTCATCTGACAGTGCACATATTTTTGGACAAATTCAGTGAAATTTTTATCATCAATTAGCAAAATGGCTCTTCTAAATGGAATCCAAAAAACCAAGAACCGAAGTCCAGGCATGAGACACTTCTGTTAAGCTATTCTAAAGTGAGCAATACACAGTGTGTATGGGATAAAACACAATGTATTTGAACAAAAAACAAACATCAAGTTGCGGGTGGTCAGATGTGACAATGGTGCGCATAATGGTGCGTATCTACCGGAGTTCGCGAACAGGTCGTGTAACATTAGTAGTAACCTTGACCTTGTTCGCGTGGTAATTGCCAAAATTCTTGCTGACTGTCGTTAAAATCAAAGGATATGTACTGAGTTAACAGTTCCCGAACATAGGGTGACAATTAGGGGAACAAGTATTGGAGGTTAGCAAGCTATTCGCGAACGCAGGTGGATATGCACCATAACATCGTCCCAAAAAAATATGTGATCTTTCACGTCTAGAATGAACAGGATGAAATTTATATAAAAATGTTGCCACTTATGGCGATATTGGCTATATTATTCCTATATTTTTTCTTGAAAATAAAAAAGGTTGAAGGTTTTGAGGCAACGATATTAATCAGACCATTTGATTCAAATTTCAGTAGGAGATACTTTTTTTATCAGACTATATGAAGCACTAATCGATAATGGTGGTTTTGGTGGCATAAGGTGGAGTAGGGTAAGTGCGTAAATGGGGCAGGTGCGTACTGGGCTTTTTTTTGTTTTAATATAAAAAAGCATGCGATAATGAATTGTTAGAAATATACTTAGTTTTTTGTAGCAATAAACTATAGCCATAGATACTGCATTATTTTGGAATGACTTCCTCTATTTATTTTAATGAGGAAAGCATAACACGGAGAAAAGGTATAACCTAAATATACAGTAACCATTAGAGAGTTATAGTTTTTATTGGTATTTACTGTTTTTTGTGACTATTTTTTCTTTTTTTTTTTGATAAGAAACAAATACATTGAATACTAAGTACAGTGTGGAACAGCCAAATGGAATAAATTCCGTATAGCCGATATTCTACAAATTTATAAAAAATCTGGAGACGCCTTAATTTTAGATTATAAAACGACATTCTCCACCGTAACAATTTCATCCTTAGATCCAACCCTCTTAGAGTTACCGTTGCAACCCCTTAATTTCTAAAACAAAAGTGGGAGCTTGATATAAGTCATTTGAAAAGTCTTTTTATTCTCTATTTAAAAATGTAACATTTGCCAAATTTATGTTTAAAATTAACAGTAAAAAATATGAATTTCAATTTTCTACAACAAAATATAAATTAAATATTTTCATTTATTAAAATAAAAAATAAACCATACTTAATATAGAAGATGTTTAAAATTGGCACCTTGAACATGTTGGCAGCATCCTAATAGTAAATAAAAATATCTCCTGACATTTTTTAACATATCTCGTGTCACCGACGCAATAGCAAGCGCTATTTTTGCTTGTAAGTTAGCTACGTTAAGGGGTTTGGTTTTATACCCTGTACTTTTCACAAAACACCATAAAAAAGTCCGTATGGTTAGGTCTGGTGATCGTGATGGCCATGCTACTGTATCTCGTCTCCCTATCCACCGATTTGGAAATGTAAAATCGAGATATTGCCGGAAACTAACTTGGTGGTGCTTCATCTTGCTGAAATCATATTACATTAGCTGGAACGTGTGGATTTTTTTGAGCTAGATATAAGCTGGTACAATTTTGTTTTGGGACAATGCTAAATAATTATCTCCATTTAAATTTCCATTAGTGAAAAATGGACCAATAACATGATCTTCAATAATCCCTGCCCAAATTTTAACTTTTTCAGGGTTCTGTGAATGCAATTCTCTCATCCAGTGGGGTTTTCACTAGCCCTATAGCGACAGTTTTGACGATTTACATGACCGTGAAGAGTAAATGTAAAAGAAAGTAAAAAGCAAAAAAATATGTTTTTTATGTGAATGACATTATTATGTAATCTTTATACCATTTGGATACCAAATTTGAATTCTTGACATAGTGTCAGTTTATAAGGATGCATTTTATTTTCTTTTAGTACACGAATAATCAAGAAATGACTAACGTTTAGTGCCGCAGCTACTTGTCAAGATATATGGATTTTCTTGAAATTTATTTATTATTTTCAATTTGGTATTATTAGTTACTGCATTGGAGGGTTCTTTTTTTAGCTTTCGTACATATCCATGATCGCGAAAATGCTTGTCGATTTTACTAATTGTACCTTGGGATATAGGTAGTAAATCAGGAAATTGTTGTTGAAATAGACGAGCGACTTTAGCCTGTGATCTTGCTCTATCTCTATAACGGATCGTTTGTAAAATTATTACCTATGCATTTCTGTTAAATGACCCATATTAAATTTTCAAGATGTGCAAAAAGATAACTGAAGCACTATACTGACCACTGTTTAATTATCTCACAGTTTCAGAAAGTTACTGGGATGTTTTCGACAAAAAGTACATTTGACTATGATAAGGTTGATTAGTTTTTACTTCTCCTTTTTTATAAAATCTGAAAAGGATATAGAAATTGTTTATGATTCTCGAGGACGAATCAGACAAGCCCCTATTATTTATTATTGTAGAAAATTTCAGCTGGTTGATAAATTATTTTTTTTATTGTTCATTTTTTAAATAAATGCAGCAGCTATAACATTTTTGAATGGAAAATAAAAATTCCTTTCAAATAAGCTATACCAAGGTCCTACTTCCAATTAAAAAATTTAGGGGTTGAAACAGTAAAACAAAAGAGGTTGCATCTAAGGATGAAATTTTTGTGATGCAGGATATCATCTTATAATTTCCAAACTGGGTCATAGAAATGTTAGATAAAATTAATAAACATAAAGAAAGCCATTTTCGGAATTTTTCATTTTTACTGGAGGAAGCTGCTTTAAAGTTCACCAACATTTCTACATTTTTCTCTCAAAAAATTTATCAATATTGTTGCTGACACTGATGACTAAAATAATAGCTTAATTACAGTAACATAGACTGCAACATTATCACTATTCTTCACGGTGGATTCTTATTAGTCGAAAACATTATGTTTACTAATTTTATTTAACATTTCTGCGACCCAGTTCGAAAATATTTAAAATTTTATTAATGAAAGTTCATAATTGTTGAAACATTTTTTATGTATTTTTTTATATTTTTAGATTTTCATAATTTATTAAAAAATTTTTTTTTTCATATCTAATTTAGATCTTCTATTTTTTATTTTTTCTATTCTATGTAAAATAAACTAACCTCTTATTTTTTCAACTGTCATGAGGTGACGTTTTAAATAAATTTAAATATCACGTAGTCATACTTCAAAAACTGTTTTAGAATATTGTCAACAAATAATAAAAATTTAAATATTTCCAAACTGGGCCAAAGAAATGTTAAATAAAATTAATAAACGCAATTTAAATTATAACAAAATTATTAATAACTGGTCCTCTCTCACCCCGCTACCCCTTAAAGGTATATATATATATTACATAAAAAAGTGGTAGCTTCTTTAGATTTAGATATAAGTTGAGGTTAATGTATCATTTATAAGATATTCCTCATGTTTAAATTATGCTCTCTAGGGGAAGAAAAGCCAAATAATACGTTTCCACTTTCAATATTAAATGCTTCGTATCGTTTACAAATCGCTTCGATTGTATTTCCTTTATTGTGTAGTCTGTAAAACTTGCCCATGCTGTAATGGTAATAAGTGCTATACAAACATCCCTCGCTCCATGTGAGATCTTTGACATCTCAATAATGCCTTCCGTTTTCAACAATGGACTTCGCGCCACTGTATGTATGATCGGCCCACACTTTAAATGTTTTTCTTGAATGAAATCCCCCTCTGCATATAGAACCTGAGGGGCGTAAAATGCCCTTTGAAAGTTATACATCGAGGATATTTAAACAGTTGTACATTTCATGCTTTGACGAAAAAAGGAATTGCATCTACAGATTAATTTGACACATGATTTTCATTTTTTCAGATATATGATCATAGTCCTAGAAGTAATTTATTGAAAATATTTCGAAAATCAATATTTTTATATTCTGCTTTAAGAATTAACTGTACATCACATAATCTTTTTTTTTAAATATAGGGTAAAGGTGGGATAATTGTTCTAGGAGGATATATGCCCTGAAATTTAAATTGACGTTTGCAAACATAACATGATGGCAGCTAATACCTCAATGCAAAGGTAGATCCCTAATCACTCTCATGTTTGAATGCCAATCAAAGGCATTGAACGTGTCATATTTTATGCCGTAAATTTTGACAAACGCGAAGTGCGGAAAGAGAATTTTTTGGGAGCGCGTAATTTTTATTTTATGAAGTAAGTTCATATTATTTTACTGCTATTTGTAAGTATATGGTTTGGGCAATACTAATAGTTTATAGTCATAAAATTTTACCTACAGTGTTTTTTTTTAAAAAAGGGAGACAACTATCCCTACTGAGAAGGATAGACGCTCTTATTTTTTAAATTACAGATCCCCTTAAACCAATCTGCTCCATATCGCCAAGCTGAACCTTGCACCACCCTTCATCAAAGTTTAAGAATGTCTCCAAATATATAAATAGGTCGAAGGTCTTCCACGTGCTAAACCGGCGCCTTAATACCAGCTTTTGATGAAATATCAAAAGAAAATCTTGGGATCAACAAAATATCTCGTATATAGGGGATTCCATTGAGAAAATGAAGGAGAGGTTTGCAAATAAAAAAGCCGAGAAAATGATATCAAATAGGTTTTTTGGGGTAGTTGACGATTCCTTAAGCAATAAAAACTGTAGAAGACAACACATTTGCCAAACTGAAAAAACTGGACAGGAACCGGGTTAATTCAATAAACTAATAATTCTGGTGGATGATTAAAATCTACCTATACTTATTCTAGTCATACAGATGCAGTTATTTAAAATAAAAATGCTGCCTAACCAGGACCAAGTTCATCATGTCCAGTTATTATTTTTAGTAATGAAAACCAAAGTACAAGATGCCTTCGGTAAGGATAAACATTTTCTTTGATTAATCCCTAAGGGCAACTATCCTCACGGTAATGTAAACATCATGGCATCTAACATAATAGGCATCTGTCCTTACAACTCGTACTGGCAATTTCATTATTTTTAAAAATATAGCTTATAGTCTTATTCAGTTACTTTTTACCACATAGTAACTACTAGCTATAACTTTCATTAATATTAATAGTATGCTTAATTATTGGAATTTTTTAGACAAAACCGTAAATTTCAAAATATTGAGTAACTGTCCCACTTTTATCCTATCAATAAATTTTTATAAATTTACAGATAATTTAATTGGAAGTGAAAGCAAATAAATTAAAAGCTCCTAATAAAGACTCACATTTTAGTACAACATTTTATAACACATTTAACATACAAGTCAAACCAAACAATTGAGAACTTATCAACCAATAGTAGTGTTTCTGCCGTTGTGGCAGCTATAGAACTGGGGGAAAAGTAAAGAATAAGAGTAAGACAATTATTTCTGTATTAGTTTATCAACCCTGAAAAATTTCTCTTAAACTCCTGTCACCTAATTGTTTTCGTGCTGATTAATGAACAAAAATAGCAAAAGCAATAAAATTGAATATCAAATAACGAGAGCAAAATTCAAACGCTGAAAACAAATTTTGAGAAGTTAAGTTTTAATGTTGAATACCGGATTAGTTCAGAACCAAAATCAAATTTTGCCGAAAGCTCGGTTTTTTCTTTCTTTTTTCTTTTCTTAAGTGACGCTAAAGCATTGAACGTGTGTTGAACACGCTGTCTTTTTGAGTAATAACATTTCGCGATAAGACGATTTATTACGTTAAACAACATAATATAAAAGTGAAATTAAATATGATATTTGCATGCTATTCGGTAGTTACACAAATTAGAGGGAAACCAAGAAAACAGTCGGCATCCAATGCGTTCAAATAATTTCTCGCCTTCTTTCCATCTAGGCTGCCACTTTCCCGAAGAAGGCGAATTCCGAGAATTGCTCAGATTATTTCACTCAATCTCTGCTAAAAAGGATTGAATGAAAATTATATTGCCCAAAATCTGGAAATACGTTTGTTAAGGAATGCTTTCAAAATTAGTTAAGTTAAAAATATTTTTTCTATGCTTCAGAGATATTTTTTAAAATTTGAATCGTGTCGTTTTTTATTTGTATATTATTATTTTTAGTTATAAGTTTACTGATTTTTTAAGTTTTTCAAAAATGTAAATTTTAAATGAAAGTCATAGAAAAAAAATTAGCCGACAGAAGTGAAAACTTGGAACTATTATACAAGATAATTCTAAAAGTAGTATCATAAATTCAGATTTGCACTTTAGAGCCCAAAATAAGACGAAAAGTCAACATAAACATATGTCTTAAAATGTTTCGTTTCCGAGTTACAAAGTGTGGAAATTTAGTTCCTGATTATAGTTTTCTATCAATAGTTACGATAAGTGTACAGATAATTGAACGAAATTTTACACAAGTTCATACCTGTTCGTGCATTTTCCAAAAAACAAACAACTAATTAACAGAACTTAACCTGTGGCAAGTATACTAATGGGGGCAGTATTTAAAACGTGATTTATTTATTTTGTATGCACTTTTGTTGCAGTTTCAAAACAAAAATATTAACTACAAACATTTTTACCTAAAAAAGGTACTCCCGGTGAAATTCGATATTATCAGCGATTTTCAAGTAAAATGCACATTTATATCTCGATATCTCGCCCAAAAATATCAAATATAACACATAATTTGCCTTGAAATAACATTGACATTTCTATGTCACCGGTGGCCACTTGGAGCAAGTTCTGTAAATAAAAGCTAATATGTTTAAAGTGGTTATTTGTTAGATATTTAGGAAGCATGTTTTTATTTAAATATTGGTTAAATATAGTTAAATATTAGTAAAAAATAATTTGTTTCAAAAGTACATTTGAACTTATTTTATTTTCTTTCATTTCAAAACCAACTTTGTGTCACATCCGAGAATTTTTGGCGAGCGTTTTTAATGCATCGAAATATAAAAATACATTTTACTCGAAAACCGCTGACAATACCAAATTTTAGTTACTGTGCCTTTTTTATGTAAAAAGGATTGTAGTTTATATTTTTGTCATTCAACTGCGATAAAAGTGCAGACAAAATAAATAAGGCACGTTTTATCACACATCCTCTGGAAATACCCGCCACTGGTTGAGTTTTGTTAATTAATTCTTAGATTTTTGGAAAGGGTATAAAAAGGTATGGAGTTGTGCCAAATTTCATTTAATTATCAGTACACGTTCCGCAACTATTAATTAAAAACCATGATCAGGAACTATTATTCCACACCCCATAACTCGGAAAGGAAACGTTTTACAACATATGTTTATATAGACTTTTCGTCTTATTTTGGGCTCTAGAATACAAAACTAAATGTATGGTACTACTTTTAGAATCACCTTGTAAAACGGAGTTTTTTTTATTTTCAATCTGAAATATCAAAAACAAAAATGTTATAATTTGTAAATTAAAATTTTTATTTCTAGTTTTTATATTTGTACATGATCTAGTTTGTGATCTTGTCTATTTTGGAATAAGGCATATTAAAAAAGCTGTCACATTTTCTAAATTTTATATTTCCCTAGCAACACTGATTTGAATTATCTCAATTTGCACTAATACCAATACTGGGTTACTATACAGTCTTCGTTGGATGAGTCGATATGCATAATATGTAGTATAGTTCAAGTGTAATTCAATGCCGGAAGGGGTATTAGCCCTCGGAGTGGCTGTTTCTTGTGGACCCGGCTTTAAATATTTAAATTTTTACCACCGTAAATTATTGATGAAAGCTCTATTTATGTTAAAAATTTTTTATTTATTTCAATTTAATATTTGTAAGTCCTTCTTTCTAACTTATTGTTCCCTTTCCTTGTTATGCACTGCTGACTAGCTCAAATCAGAGCGAAACATCGATGTTCAGTGCTGCAACCTTTTTTTTCTTTTGTTTTTTATATTTTTATAATTTATTTAAACATTTTTCATGTCTAACTAGCCTATTTTTTGTTAACTCTCATCAAGTGACGTTTTAAAAAATTAGATATCACGAAGTCATATTTCAAAAAATGTTTTAGAATATTGTCTACTTTCACTAGTAAAAATTTAGATATTTCCAAACAGGATCACATAAATATTAAATAAAATTAATAACATACTGTTTCCAACCAATAAATGTCTACCATGAAGAAAAATGCATATTGAGCTTAATCGTAATATTTTGGTGTCTAGCATAACCAGTTCAGTATTAATCCGTTCTTTCTAACTCAGGCTGTATATTTTTTAAGGTTAATTAATTAACGTTATTGGATTATTTAACAAAATTTAATCTTAAATCAAACATTTTCAGTTACCAAAATGAAATATACTTAATAAAGGAGATAATGAAGAAACATTTAAGAATTGAATAATTGTGAATGAAACATCCGCCAGTTGTCTATAATAACATGAAAACAGTACAGGAAATAGATGTATAATTAGAGTTAGAAAAATTCCGTTGCAAATAAAAACTGTTTTCTATTATGGTTATTTGTAATTGTATTATAATCACATTACATACATAAACACATGCCTATGTGTATCAAATATGAAGAAACAACTTCATTAAATTCGCGGAGCTGTTTTATTTCGGAGAAGGGTTTAATTTAATACATCCGCTGGTAAATTAATTAAATTAGAAAGGTCGTTGGAGTTCACCCCAAGAAGATTCTACAATTAACAGTATAATTAAAACAATAGCTACCAATATCCTGACTACTTAACCTGGACCTTTGGCTTTAGAGTGGTTACTATTTAATTACTTACATAATCAGACAAATGTCTCAAAGTTATCTTGTTATTTGGCTGCTAGGTCCTCTTATATACCAAGTGATTTATGTATAAACCCTAGCTCATATGTTAAAAATTATGTGGATTAAATAGAATATACTTAGCAGATTTAACAATAAGTTTCAGAATTTCATAATAAGCAGTTTCAAATTTCTTAGGAAGATTTAAACAATTTTCAAACCTCTTAAGTTCGTTAGCACTTTGAAGAAATCACTGTTGCTTATATATGTCATAAGCAGATTAAAAACTTCCAAAAATTACCTAATTATCTTGGAAGCATCTGGAAGATACTAAAGTAGGTAGATTTTCCTTTCAAATTTGTTGGAATATTTTTTTGCAAATCGTTTCTAAAGAGATTAATATACAGGGTTAGTCATATTTCACGTCCTACCATTGGGATCTTGTAAACTATTGCAGATAAAAAATCGTTTAAATTACAAAAAAGTTGCGTAATTTTAATGGTAATATTTTTATAAAAGCAGATTCAAAAAATCTCTGTTAATTCCTGCAATATTTTGAATAAACTAAAAATTATCAATTTCTATTTTTTTATGAGTTAGGAAGATAATGTTACAAAATTTGTAGACGTCACATTGGAACTTGACATGTGTAACATAAGTAAAAAATCTTTTTGTCAGACTACTACAGAAGTGATTCTTATGATTATTAATAGTAGGCCATTCCCGCCAAATTTAATCATTGTTATGTCAATCCTATAATTGTCAATTACAGTAGCCAACTAAGTTTTTTTGTAAGCTGGTTTGAATAGCACTCTAATAATTTACACAAATGATCAATTGAATAGTGTTTTCATGATCAGAAAAGAAGAATATGTATCATTACTATGTAGGGGGGCAAAAAAACATAACAAAAAAACCTCCTAAAATTATTTATTTTCAATTATACTCAGAAAAACAGCAGCTGAATCGTACTTATTTCTAGAAATTATACAGATGTATGAAGCAAAAGGGTTGTTTATTCAAAAGAAGAATAGAAAAATATAAACTGAAACCAAATTTTAATGATATCAACTGTAATCAGCAAAGATTTTCACAAAAGATGTGTAAGTAAGCGAAATTGAAAAAATTATAAAAAAGAATCCATCGATTATGCTAAGAAATTAAATTTTTGTCACTTATTCGAAAAAAAATATATAATAAATTTTCATCATATGTTTAGTGGTCTGATGAGTCTACCTTTGCAAATAATGAATTATTTAACCGGAACACCCCACACTACTAATCGCAAAATAATCTGCTTCTAATTTGGGGATCAAGATATCAAGTTAGATTTAGGCGTTGATGTGTAACTTACTGATCAAATGAAATTTAACCATATTTTATAGATAAAATATAAATTAGTAATAAATAGGTTGAACTGCTTTAAAATTATGTCACTGATTTTATACAATTTACCATTCTTTCAGTATAGACACTGTTGATGTCAATATGATGGATTCCGGCCCATAATATTTTGGCAGTTAGAGAATTTTTAAACAGTTACTTTTTTTAATCAATCGATTGCCAGAAAGCAGCTTCTGGCCACATAGATCTCCGGATTTTAATCTATTAGATTATTTTTCAAATTAGATATAACTGATAATTTATAGGATTGCTATGACAATGATATAATTTTGATAGCAATAGCCTACGACTAAAAATCATAAAAATAACTTCTGTGGTAGTCGGACAAAAGATTTTTGACTCATGTTGTATAATGTTGTAATTGTCTTGTTGTGGCCTATTCGGCTATGTAAAATTCCAATATGGCGTTCATAAGAAAAAAATTGAAGATCGCATATTGAGAATCAAGAAAGATAAATAAAATCTTATTCAATTATTATAATAAAATGAATTCCTTATATCCGATTAATATTTGTAACATTACTTTTGTAAACAAATGAGATATTTAAAAAAATAGAAATTGATGATTTTTAGTTTTTTCAAGATATTTCAGGTATCAAGTGAGATATTTCAAATCTGTTTTTATATAAATATTACCAACAAGATTAGACAACTTTTTTTGTAATTTAACCGATTTTGTATCTGCAATAGTTTACAAGATCCCAATGGTGGGACTTGAAATAGTACTAACCCTCTATATCCCAAATCTTTTAAAATTAGAATATGTTAAATAAATTATACATTGCTTTAAATCTTGCAAAGAGATAAACATCTCTTTTTAATCGCTTGAACATAGCAGTATTTTCCATAAATATCAATCTTAAGCACAGTTGGCTTCAAATCGCCTAACAATATCGGGTGTAACAGACTTATTGTGAAATTTGTGTTTTTAATTGTTTTCCACAAATATCTTAAATTATCATTGAATAAATCTTAAAATAAATTGAAACTGAATATTTTCAACTCTTTTGGCTGCAATTTGGCAGCCAAATATGAGTAGATTCATCTTTACTTGTAAATTTTCCTTGTGCCGCAGCACCATGGGGCCATTTAAAATATTAGGTTATGACATAAAAACTATTTTTGTTAGCCTTAATCACACGACAAAACAGTGAAGTACTTTTATTGTACACCATGACCACTTGTCGCGGTTTGTTCTATTATCGCAAGCAACATAACTTTTTCCATAAAATGGTCGAATGAACGACACTGCAATTTCAAGTTCTGCCATTGATCATTCTACCACTCTAAATAGTGTTTCTTATTCTTTCGATCATGTCGTTTCTTTTGTAGGCTTAATGGCAAAAACAGTCTTTTATTCGCCTAACAAATAAAAATCAAGGTGAGTCAGATTTGGGGACCTGGATGGCCAAGAAAACTGACTTCCACTTCCTATCCACCTGTCACGTGTGCCTGGCTTTGAACGGTGGTTCAGCATATTCCCAAGTCATTAGCTATTGTTCTCGTAATTAAATGAGGATTAAATGTCACATACTCTAAAACATTTATAATATTTTGCTCGATGCGACCTCACGTTATCTTCTAAACACAGTGACATGCACATTTCCTGTGGTGCGTATACAATGTATCAGCTGAAGGAAAACTCTCACCTTGACTACGTTTTTCTGCACGCGCAGATTTAGCAGCATCAGTTGCATTTTCATGCATTCGAAATAAATCTTTTTAATTTTATAAAGGAATATAAAAGCTAAAATAGCAATTCACTTAGAAGAGCAGATAGTAAACAGAATTACAACCTTAAAGATTTGCACTTTTTTAATTTATTTTCGCAGTTAACTTTTTTTAAGGGCCACTTTATCAATTTTATATACAAACTATGTAATAATTTATAACTTAAACTTTATTTGCCAATATCTTTAGTTAGACAAAATATACCGAGCTACAGTTTTCACTGACATCTTTCGATTCTCTATTTTAAGGCATCAAAATTGACATATCATTCTATTTAGTTTATTTTTTTTTAGAAAAAGGGCGAAATTTGTTACCATTTTATATAACGTGCTGCAGCAGCGACAATAATTTTAAAATAAAAACAAATGAAAGTGCCGTCGACAGACTAAATAACATTCTTTCTATAGAGACTAAATTTGTTAAATTTCATTAAAGGTAACTGAAGTAAATGACATTAAAAAAAAATTCTACGTCTCCCCGCCACTTTATTTTTAGAGAACAAAAAGTGTAAAACAAAAACAAGTCAAAATTAGTCTAGAATTACAACGCATGTATTTTTAATATATTTTAATTAAGCAAAATTTTGAGAAAATGCTGATTTTCTGTTCAGTCCTACGTATTACGCCACCTAGCGGTCATTTTAGAACTTCAAAAATATTTTCCAGCGATTTTTCAGGGCCAGATTTTTTTCCCAAAGCTGTGAAGTGATTCCTTGCAGATATATAGCCGTTGCCCTTTCTTAGTTGGCCACCCGGTACAATGTAAAACTTATTATTAATGGTTGGTCCTATTAAAAAAGTACAAGAGATCAAATTTGCAAAATAATATATGGCTTATCTTTTTTATTGGTAATATTTTTGTGTAGGATAAATATTTTAAAAGTTACATCATTGAATTGTTTTCTCTTTTAATTTTTGCTTGATAATTCGTAAACAAATAACACTACATTGATAATAGTTATTATCAAAGTTGTAGAGCATAAAAAATGTATACATTTTGTACAAAACATTTTTTTCTAAATTTTATAATTTAAGAGCTATAATAAAATAAGTATCTGAGTTAATCAAGAAAACGGCGTTTTATCAAATTGTATGCGCAATAAATGCTGACTAATCGACAGATTTTATTTTAACTGGAGTGTCTCATTGATCCAATATTTACTGGACAAGTGAAGAATAGGTATAATTTTAGATCTTTTGTTATTATAACTTTTATAAACTATGATCTTTTAAAAAATGTTTTTATAAAATTAATACCCTACAAATATACTGTTGGCCGATATGGACCTAGATTAAGAGAAAACTAAAGACTGACAATTTTTTGCCGTAATAATTTTGAAATATGTGTCTAAAAAATTGCTTCCAATAAAAATATTAAACTACTTATTTTTACATAAATATGATCTTTTCCATTTTTCTTTTTTTCACAGTTACCTAGTGGGAAAAATTTATTTGAAGTATAATTCAACAGCAATTTCATAAATACAACCTATTAGTGGGTCAATTCTGTCTATGATGCCAAATGGTCGTGCGTTAGCCATTATTTTGATAAATGCGTTTTTCCACATATTTCGGTAATTATTCGTTTAACAAAGAAACTACAAGAAACTTATAAACATAAAAATGTTTATTTTGGCTGCTACTCTAAAAAGACTAACAGCGTTGAAGGCTTTATTTTTACCTTTTTTTTGTTTAGTAAAATTAGAAAGCGGCTTACAAGAATAATTCATAACAATAACTATCAAAATTGTAAGAGAATTAGAAAATCTAGATTTTTTTAAATAGGTTTTTCTAAAATTTGTAGTGCCATAGTTTTAGAGCAATGAAAATGTATAGGTAGTGGAGCAATTGGAACTTATTTCCCCACCTCCTTAGAGGTAAAGTTCACTGCGCGTTTTTTTAACGTGGTATTTCCAGAAAGTCTAATACACGGTAAAAATGCAAAATGAAAAACTATTTTAAGATTTTTTTGATGGTGCAGGTTCACTTATATCTATTACTCCGTCAAAGTCACTGTCTACATCTTCTACTATTTCATTCAAGATTAGATTAATATGATGAAACTGATTTTTCTACAATTCATTAAAAATACAATTTTATATTGCCTCATCAAATTAGCGTTTGGTGGTTAAAAGCACCTTTGGCATAAATACATCCTTGATTTCTAGAGCAGTTCTTTTCTGTGTTATATACTTTATATGGTGGCGAAATTAATAAGTTAAAATTTATCAAGACCGTTCGATTTTCATGGCGTTATAACTCGCAAACTATTAACTTTAGAAAAATAAAATATATACAAAATTTGTAGATAATTTTATGCTCTATAACTTTGATTATAACTGCTACCAACAAGTGCTAACCGTTTTAAAACTATTAAGAAAAAACTGGAAAGTAAAAATTTTTATTAGAATAACTTATAAAATATTCATTTTATAAAAAAATATGTTTAATAAAACAATTAAATTATATATTTTTCTATAAATATGGTCTCCTGTATTTTCTTTATAGGATCAACCACTCCCGAGATATTTACTAAAACGCATTTATCAAAATGGCGGCTGACGCGCAGCCCCCTGCGCTGCGCCAACTTGAACATATACTCAAAATTGACCTACTAATAGATTGCAATAACAAAATCGCTGTTGGATTAGTTTGTATTTTTCACCTCTATAGCGATTTCCTCGCCGACTGGGCTAATAAGATATCGCTGAAAATATCTAGAAACTACACAACGATGAATATAAGATACCAAAATAAAATGTACTATAATTTTCATGAAAGTAGAAGCTGCACAAATTACGTAATGACTTTTAACTGACAATTTTGTATTTAAATCCCAATAGGTTCATTAAAAATGTCACTGTAACTCGTGATATGGGAATTGCAATATGATGAGAAATCTTTTTTTCTGAAACGCGTTCGACAAAAGGTATGTTTTTTTGGCGCCTATGTGTTCCATTAGAATTAATCAGAATGAATCACAACCTTCTAGATTGAAAAATGAAATGAGCGCTTTAAGAATAATGTAACTAATATCCATTGTATTTAGAAAAATGTGCGGATTTCAAAAATGTAAACTATACAGGACGTCACATTTAAAAATCAAAAACTGTAATTTTAGCAAAAACGACAAAAGTAAGAATATAATTTTCATATCAAAAACTCAGATTTCAGGTATTTTAGGTAAAGCAAGTTTAAAGATTTCATCTTTATAAATAAATGAAAAGAAAAAATAGGGGTGAGTCTCTTACATCCGATAAAAATAAGAAAGTCACTCAAATAAAGAAAGTTAAATCTTTCTTCTTGAAGAAATTAATAACTTCTACAAATATCTTGAATAAATAAAACATTGTAAATTTCTTAAAGAAATTTAGGCTTTATGTAAATGCCTTGCGATCATTAATACTTTAAGTTTCTTAGAATCATTAACACTTTTATAAAATTTGTTAAAATGTGTAAATAAATTAAACTGACCTGTAGCTATTGAAAGAAAATCCTTTAGAAGTTTCCTGAAAGGATCAAAACCTTTGCATCTATTGAAGAAATTAGATACTCCTTCAAAATTTTTGGAGATTACAATATTCTTTAAATATCTGGTTTTCAAATAAAGTGATTACCAAGTTGGTTGTGGAAGTTTATTACTTATTTTAGCGTATGTCTTAGAGATTTTATAATAATAACTACAAGATTTAACTTTTTGGAGTAAAAACAATATGAAAGACCGTTACACGATACACAGTCTATTTCGGTAAATAATAATTCATTACACATATAGGAACAAAAATATCAACACTCCGTACTATTGGGGATCTAAAAAGACAACTTTTCTTCAATTTAAATAATACTTCATCCTTTGGCTTAGGAGCACATAGTGGTGAGTATCTAATTTGTAATAAGCTCTACGTAAAAAAATTATGTTATTTTTCACATTTGTCACATTTCTATGAAGTTTTACTGCAACTGAGTCTGCAACTAGTTCTGCTTGAGTTCCACGGTATTATGGATCGTTCCTTACTTAACGATTTTACATTTTTTTTTAAATTTATATTGTTCATCGATCTAGAGAACTGCCCTCGTTAATTCTTCTTAACTGATTATTATACCTTGTGTCGCAAATTACTTTCGCGGATATCGCTGCTTTTTCATTTTCTAACAGCAGGAATATCCTTTATTATACTGCAATGAATTAAAATGATAAGCATGTGGCAATATTCTAGAAGTATTTTCACCAGATAAGTTCTAGGATGACCTTTTCTTTGTCGAAAAATAGCCTCAATATAGCAGCCAGCACCCAATATATCCTGAACACCAGCATTTACAAAAAGCAAGGGGATATATTTGTCTGGAATATTTACAGCGTTGTAATTTTGGTGTATTCGGAAGCGCAGAGGGATTTAATGCACACGTATATTAAGCGTCTAGCATCGAGTTTGCCAAAGGATGGAGCAAAACAGATAAAATCTACGATATAATCTTGAAGAGTACCCATAAAATCCTTCCATTTGGTAAGTTAGACCAATTTTATAAGCGATTACTGGAAATTGGAAAACTAGAACTTGACCAATATTGGAATCAAGGTTTAATTTGCAAATCGGATACAGGAACTCAGTAGAATGATAACCAATTTTAAATATGCGATTTTCTTTGGAGTATAAGAGCTAAATGGGATTTGCTTTCTGTGTATCTGTATTACTAAAAATAAAAGGTGTAAAGTTATATTAAGCGCTCGATAAATTGCAGCAATGGATTTACCGCATATTTCACCAAGAAGGATTACCTCTGCAAAAGTTAGTTTTTACATATGAAAACTATATTTCAAAAAACGCATCATTATGCGTAAGTTTGTTTAATTAGAACTCAAAAAAATTGCACTAAAAAGACCAATCCGTTGTTTCCAGATAATTATAATCTTATAAGCAAAACAAGGATTATTCCAATAACGCCTAATAGTTTGCAAGAAATTTAAAAATACGTATGCATCTATCGCTAACCGAAATACCTTAAACTTCAGATATGTTTTCATGTGAAAAATACATAATTTGGGAACCACATTTCGATGTTTTTTTTAATCCCATTCTCCTAACAATAAAGGTGCGACATTGAGCAGCTTCCAACCATGTTCTGATTTAATTTTTTTCCAATAGCCAGCAGGCTATTGGAAACTGACTCAACAAAGCACGATAATTAAATACAAAATATTTAGCAGACTGGAATATAATTAACACCTTTTAATTAAAATGATTTGCGCAAGAATGTAATTAATTATTCTTTGTCAGTGTTTCGTTTAGCTTTGTCCATGTCGCCGATCATTTTAATTAAAATTATGTATTTAGGAGCTAACGATACGAGAGTACTTTTGTTTTCTGAAAATTAGAAACATCGACAAACTCTTAGAAGCAGTGCAAACGATAATTATAATCTCGTTTAATTAAAAAAGAAGTAGGTAAACCCTACATTTTCGCTATTTAATTTTTTATGCAATTAGAAGATATATTCATTAACAAATGTTTTATGTAATTAATTGCTAAAAAACAGACACTCTCTTGATAAAAATAATGTAATAACAACTCTCGCGCAAGAATATTTATTTGCGTTTAAATGTTGGGAAGTGTAAATATTATAGGATTAAATATTTCAACTAGACTGTTTTCACCAACACAGGTTAATGTAAATTTTAATAAAATTTACTTATTTTACTGCAAATTCAAATAAATCTCATCAAAACACTTCCCCAATTTTCCTGTTTAATTTTCCTCTTTCAATTCAGCTATTACCTCGTACAGAAGATTATATTTCATGCGAACATTGCACACCACAACTATTGATCGTATATGTCGTTATAAAAATTACTAATGAATTTTTCTAGAAAAATTTGTTAAGGAGAAGCGGCCATGATAATAAATCAAACGGCAGATAAGCGCTCCAGAAATTTCCGCAAACGATAAGTCTTATCGGTACGTTCCTTCTAGAAACTGGAACGGGATCTATAAATACGCGGCCGGCTTTTTGTCAGTCAGTCAATGAATTAGTTACTTAATTTGTCAGTGTTAGTAAGTTAGTTAGGTGAATTATAATTGTAGTGTTCCGGAATCAGTTTGGAAATAAAGTGGTTACAATTCACAGAGTATCAATTTTCGAACCGATAACGCGCAACACTATTATAAGACATTGCCAATAAATAAAATTTTTTGCCATAAAAAATATTATATCTTGGGTAATATTGATTTTGTAAATGATTGGTCAAATGGTTTAAATTTTATCAAAGAAAAAGATAGCTTATTAAAGAAAATTTTACTTTGGGAACCTGAGATTCTTATAACTTTTACGGATATTGTAGTTCAAGTTCCTCTTAGATGCAGTGTAAAAGGGTAAGCCTGAATTTGCTTTTATTTTCGACAAAAACTAATTTTGCGAAAACTTTTTATTCTTCATTTCATAAAAAATGTTTGGGATCTTTTTTCAAATGATGACGAAAAAAAGCTGACATGTAATGCTTATTTATTTCAAAAATATTTGCTGATATTCAATGCAAGATAGCTGAAAACTAGATAGAAACTAAACAACTATAAATATAAGATACCGAAATATAATGTACTGTAGTATAATTGTTATAGAAATAAGGACTGCACAAATTATGAACTGACTTTTGGTTGACAAATTTGTCTCACAGTAAGTTTACCAAATAAGATGCTTGTTATTATTGAACAAAACAGATTTATTTCCAAACACCAGAACTGGTCATATGGGAATTGCAATATAATGAACAATATTTTCTTGTGAAACGCATTTGGCATAGGTATGTTTGTTACAAGTATAAATAGTTCAAAAGTGGATTCTCATATGTTGAGCTTGAAGACAACTTTCTGTTTTTCTGCCAAACTTTATTTGTACAATCAATTCCAGTGGTGTGCACTTTTGATTTTACCGACAATTTTTCATTCTTTTTATTCTTTTTTGAATTGTTTCTTTTTGTGAAAAAATTGTTACTTAACATTACAGAATTTTTCTGTGTACCAGAAATTGAGATTATTTAAATAAATGAAACCTATTGACTAATTTGTAAAACAAAACAATTCTGTATAATAGTATATTCTACAACAAGTTATGGAATGGCGCATATTCCACACCAGCGAAAAGTTTGTATAGCCCGAGCCGCAGGCGAGAGTTATTGTTTCGCGAGTGTGGAATGTGCCATTCCAAACGTGTTGTAGACTATACTTTCCCTAACAAAATTATAGAAAAACCCCTAAATGTTCATAACAATGTTCAAAATGGATTACAAATTTGAAACGCGAGACTTTCAATAAATACCTTAATTGTTACATGTAACCATAGTAACAAAAACAAATTACCCTAAAATGAACCTAAACGGCTTCTGATTCGTCAAAAGCCGTGCTAGAATATTAATATTCTAAACGGTGTGTAGAATTACGAATATTCTGAACGGGTGCTGGAATGACATTTGTTCCATCACAATTTTTAGTCATAGAATGTGCAGTTTCTATAAAAGTGTTGGAGAAAGGTAATTTGATATTTAGAGCGAACGTGACTCCAGTAGATTAGATTAGATCTTTCAACATAAAATACAAAAACCAAACTAATGGAAACAATGGAAGATTAAAAAATGAAAATAACAGGTTGCCAGTAGTTCCAACTTGTTCCTTAAAACTGTTAGAAAAGCATTTTGCATGGTACTTTACAATACTACATTTGGTCAAGTTGCCTTCAATGATGTCAATTAAATATTCTCTAATGAAAGAGACGAATGTGCTAAAAGTTGAAAAATCAACAAATCATAGACCGCTTGCTTGGTCTCATCAGTACGATACAGTCACTTTAAATATTTCCAACTTTATCCATTTGTTAGTATACTAAACGAACATAAATTTCATTCAGTGAGGTGTAACTGACTTTCGACTGGTTCTTACGAGGAACATGCTAATTGAAGAAATTATTTCCTAGAGTGATACTCAAAAGTACGATACAACCCTAAGGTATACAAATGTCACTATGTGAGATAACTTCTAAATCCCGTATTATAGATTTGCATCATAGCAAACCTTACTAAAAGCAAGAGCCCTCAGAATGGCAGGTGTTTAGGTATGTTAAACTTAGTTAACTATCCGATCCTTGTAACCTTTGGGTTACATCCTACTTCTGGTTGTAGTATTCAATGCAATAATGAACACCTAGAAAATGTGTCAAAACGTATTTGTTTCGTTAATAATTTAATACATATTGAAAATGATTTCGATAGGTTTGCAGATACTAATAAAACCATAAAGTCTATCTTCAGACCCTTGACATATTTTTTCAAGTATTTGTCTGATAATAACCTGGAACTCTTGTAATACTGTTTCCTAGAGTTAAACTGTTGACCCATGTTACGTTTTAAAAACAATAAATTTTAGATAACCTCATAAAAATAAAACATTTGGAGTTAAGTACGAAAATCTAGGTGTCTACGTAACAGAATCTCTTCTTCCAATCCGTTTGTTGGAATATGATTGTCTAACTGAAACTATATAATGAAGAGATGATATCATTATAAAGATAAATGACCATATAAAGGAATATGGTTTTTTAATTCACTATAGGCTCAATAGATCTGCCTAGAATGCCAGCATTCAATTCAATGAATAAATTTCCCTGTGTAAATAACTGGCCAATAATATCATATCCCAAATATATCGGTCCAATCATAAATTTTCTCTGGGGTATAAACCTATCGATTCTCATCATTCCAACAATGACAAATTTTATTTATTAACGTATTCATTTGAATGAAAATTACTTTCATCGCTCAAGGAGACCATGTTTTACAATACAATTCAGTGCAACAATTTCACGGAATTGAATTCTTCTGTCTAGGTCTTCGTCAACAAGTTCATGAAGGACTTAAATTTTGTAAGAATAATTTGTGAAATTTTACAGCTTTTCATAGTAATTCTCGGAATAATTTGCGGCTTGTTTATCCAAAATTTGCCAAGAATTTCAATTTGTGATACTTGGTCAACTAATATTAGTTGATTTATTTTTATATTTGTCAGATGGATGCTTGGCTTACATTTTTGTCGGAACGCCTCTCAAACTACTTTTACATTATTTGTTTAATTCTTATTCTCATAGCCCCTTTAAAATTGTATAATAACTATCTTTAGTCTATGTTCGGTTTATTTTCATAAAATTATAAAATATACACGTTACTCCATTTAAAAAATTGTAACTTTGTGATAAAACTTAAAAACGAGAAGTTCATTTTTTTGGTATCACCATAATAATCAGCGTAAAAAATACACAACTTTGCTACTTTAACAGATAAGTTGTATCTTTAGTAATCTGAAAGTTAGTAATATTGCAGAATTCATTTTGAGCACACTGTATATAAACAACAAAATGTTTTAGTGCTTATAATAAGTCAATAAAAAAGCTAGGCTATATCCCCAATAAAGAGCACAAAGCAAAATCATACAAAATATTATACATATTCACCCGCGGCGTAGGTCAGTAATTGAGTTCGTGCTATTAAACGATTTATCAAGTGCTCTATAAGTGCTTAAAATATTGCTTTTATGCTAGTTCTTTATGTTGCACAAATGAAATAAAAGACTCAATGTTTAAAAATGAGTTACAACCCCGCAAGCAGCGAACGAGGACACACCAGGTCGACTCCAGATCTATTTGTTATCAATCAGCATTGAAAATAAACAAGAGGGTGAAGGAACAAAATGCAACGGGTTCGGTTCGGCTGTCACCCCAGAGACTCTATTTGATTTTTCACAGGCTCGCCTGTCAAAATGCTGTTTGTATACGCCATGTGTATGCCTGCCTTATTGCCACAATACCTATCAGTAACAGAGTTGAGTGTAATTAGTTATTTTCATAGTTTCGACTAGGGGTGACGTTTGAAATTTAAAACTAAAGTGTTAATTTATTTTTGTTTACAAAGTGGACTCTATCAACACTTTTTTGCATAAAAAAATCAGCCAAGAACTAGTTGGGCTCGCACAGAGTCCTGTACCAACTGCTAAAGTGAATAGTCAAAGATCAGTTAAATGAAATTATATTTAGTTATTTATGAATTTCAAATTTTATCCAAATTTTCTTAAGTTATAATTGAAAAATTTTCTCTTTTCAAATACACACTTTTTCTACAAATTAATCGCAATATTTATGGAAATGGTGGTCTTGGGTAAAAAACATTCATTCGCAATTAATGAGTCGTTTATGGAATCGTCTTGGATTTCGCTAAAATGTCCTATTCCAACTGCAATTACTCGTTGTGTGCACTTTCCTCCGAAAATATTCATTTAAATGAAACAATGTAAAATACAAATTTAATCTGCCATTCTATTCTTCAAGTAAGACGGGTTTTTTATTTAAAAAAAAAATTAATAAAATATGGCTCACAAAGCCTCCGAATGCAAGCACCTATGTATTTTTCTATGAAATATTTTCTTTTAACAGCTATTGCGATATCATAAAATCCTTCGGTTTTCCGATAATCTATGATCAATATCTGCTAACCCTTTTAAAACCTAAATTCTATCTTTAGAAACCTAAGAGAACAGGGGCAGAGGTCATTTATTACACATTTTGAGCTGTATCTTGAAGACTATTTGACCTAAAATTATTAAAAAAGTATTGTGCGATCCTTAGCTCTTTTAAATGACATATTACACATGTATTAACTAAAACTTGATTTTTCGGAGACCAAATTAATCCCCCATTTTATTATAATATATTTTCTTTTTCAGATCGTTGGGTGGGGGTTTTTGCGTAGGTCATCGAGAACTAACGCTGAGCAAAATTTCAAATTCCTCCGTTGGATTGTTTTTAAAGAAAACCTCTTTGTGATAGACGGACGGACGGACACAAGAGTGAGATTATAAGGATTCCATTTTTCCCTTTAAGATACGGAACTCTAAAAATGTTGTATGAGACGTGACAAAATATTTTTTTCTACAAAAATGTATCTGTTTCTTAGCAAGGCTTAATTGACTGCAACTTTGACAAATATTTTTTATCGAACAAAGTGTTTATCATGCGATCTTTTTACTTTTCCGTGTCCTACTAATTAGGGTATTAGGTTAAATATATTTTACCTGGCTCATAATTAAGGTGGTTGCGAAAATGTCATAGCTAACCATATGCGAATCATAACTTAATACAAAATGTATTATTTACTGCTACAAAATTTTTATTCTGATACGAAAATAAGCCTCGTGATAAAAGGGGTAGCCTTCGGTGCGAAATGTATATCAATAATAACTGGTAACTTCAAAAGTTGGATGCAAATGACGTTAAGTGAAGGTCATATTATACTTGGCACTTTTTGTTTATTTCTACAGTCATGAAAGTTTTTACAGGATATTTGTGAGGGACTGAGTCAATTACTATTAATTAGATTTAATTATAATTGGAAGGAAGGGATGATGACGGTTAGTCGAATAACCCCATTAACGAACATTTAATGGTAATCACTTGAATCTTCACATATCCAATATGTTTTACAGTATCTTATATTATTACTAGAGACCGGATTATATGCAATTGCATATTTGTTGTGCAAATGCATATTTTACACTTTTTCATCGGCTCTTGCATATTTCACCTTAAATCTAATAATGATGCCTATATTCGCTATATTTTTAAAGTTTTTTGATGGGCTAGTTAACAAAAGATCTTCTACTAGGCTGTAACACTAGCCAGTTCAAAATAGTATTTAATGACTTTGCTATAAAAAAAACATAACTGTGATTAAAACGAATTTTTTTCACATACATTAAGAAGTTTAAAACTCGAGGCTTGGATTTGATTGAATCTATTTGGTTAATGAATACTCTTTGCCAAATAATTTTAAATTAAAATTTATAAAGAATTCGAAAAATTACCTAAGCTTTATGCATCAAATTAATGGTTATGTTAGTGGAACCGGTTAACTTTTTTCAGGACTAGTAAATAGTAACATAGAAATCAAATTTAAATACTGCAGTTACCTCAGTGGATGTAAAATGATATCTTTTCTTACAAAAATATTTTACGACACAATCTTACCTAGCAGTATCTGATTTTTTATATTTGCCAGCATTTTAGGCGCATATTTGCATACATAGCTTAGGCTTTTTATGTTGCATATGTACATATATCCGGTCTCTAGTTATTAAAAAGGCACTGAACGGATATCAATTTAAGAAATTGTGTTTTAGAAATATTTACTTTCTTCTTTAAATTGTATGTTTACAAATTTGGAGCTTTTTTCTGAAATGTAAACCGTTTTCTAAAGAATTGTTTTTTTTTGGCATTCTTCGAAATTATTCCCCAAACTTTAAGGTTTCTTAAAAAAAAAGGAAGAAATTATATTAGAAATGTTAATTTGTAATCTGAAGTTTTAAATTTGGTATTGTAAAATTAAATACAAGGTTTTTATAGCATAGGTCGAAAAAGAAGTATGTTAGATATATAAAATCAAAAAATCAAAATTAAAAAAATAAATACATTCAAATTTAGACTAGATATTTGATTGTTTTCCCGTAAATTATTTTTTTCAAAATTTTGCATATTTTCTTCAGTTAGATATTATATATTTCAAATTTACGTTAAAATTAAATCTTAATTACCGTAAATTTTGGAATTTTTGGAAATTAATAATCTTAACATTTGTACTTTGTAATTTGTCAAATAGTTTTCGCGCGAAATTTCTAAACTACAAAATAAGTGTATTAACGTGATTACTGGACAATTAATAGCGTCTCGTTGTCAAGTGTCTTATTCCCCCGCAAAACATTATCTGTTAGTTACGTGCCGGCTTTGCTCATATGTCGCTTTTGAATAAAGATGTATATTGTTTACTTTGTAATCTGTTCAGTAGCAGACCCCCATTAGGCCTGTTTTAAGGGAATATTATCTAAGAACCCATCGCAACGTGGTTTCTGTTAGAGAAAATAAATAGGTAGATTAGTGTTTTTATTTAATCACTAAGCACTGTCGTATCTGAAAGTAAAAGGGCTTTTTATCCTTTTATGTCGTGTGGTCGACATCTGTCGTGTGTCACAAGAGCGGTGAGAGTGAATCGGCTTCCGTGACAGATTCCGCTTGGGATGAAGTACATACCCAAATCCGGAAACGGTCGAATTAAGAATATCTGCAATTTCAAACCGAACAATTCTTACAACCTATTTTATTAATGTATTATGTATAGTAGGGTGTCCGTTATTTACAAAGTTGGCTTTTTAACCTTGGCTACCCTTTAAATTATTTCTTTGGAGTCTAAAAACAAATTCCGAGAAAAAAAAAGTCAATGCCGTTTAACCCTGCCTAAATGACGATAATTTTCCCATTTAATTAACATGGGGCTTTTGGAAAATAATTTCTTTTTGTTTATTATCTTGAATAATTCACCTGATATTGTTAAATCAGCTGTTTTAATATTGGAGTCAAAAATGGTGGGTAAAACCAAAAATGGACACCACTGAAAGTGGCTTCATAGGTTATACAGGCTGGACCATAAGTAATGGTACGCACAGCAACGGTGGATTTTTCGAATAAAAATATTGTTATTTAGCTACATTTACCGTATACGAAAAGTTGATATTAACAGAGATAGAGCGTGTCAAAGTTGAAAAAAAAATGTCAATATTTTCGTATAATTATGGAATGAATTGTAATATAGGCACGAAATTTGGCACAAGAGGGTCCCTTAAGTCGACAAACTCTAATGTGCTAACATATTATCAATAGCTGGTAGGGGACGCTACCTGCGCTATCCTGCATAATTCTAAATCATCATAACTTTTTTGTACACCCACGTATATTAATTTTAAATGGGTTATTTTATTAACCCATATTTTTTACGTAAAAAAGGTGTACTTTCTGAAAGTTGATACCAGCAACCGTTTCCAAGATATTTGCCTTTAAAGCTTGACGTGCCTTGGTTTTAAATTACTAAGATATTAAATTTTCGAAGTAGGCTTAAGAAAAAAGTAATCATAAGACAGCTTTGAAACTAATTTATGTCAAATATTACTTTGCTGATAATATTATTACCTAAATTTCGAAAATCTCAATAAAGAAAAACCAAAAAATTAAGAGGAATTTATTTTCTAACATAGAGATGTGAGGTATGATCTCTGAGTCCGCACAAGAAAATTTTAATAGTCTGGGTGGTCAAAGCAGATATTTGAAGATGAATTTTAATAAAAGGCAGCCAGATTTTTAATTGTTTACAATCTCTTTACATGAAAAAGGTAATTTCCCACATACTTATTTTTGAAAATAAATTTTGTTTTGGTGTTTTATTTAAATTTGTTTTAGAAATTTAAAAAATATGTGCAATAATAATGTCAGTAGAGTAATATTTAATATAAACTATTTTAGAGTCAGTTTTATTACTTTTATTTTGAAACCTTTTTTACGTAGAAAATGTAGGTAAATAAAAATATTAATTTAAAATAAGTGTAGATGAAGGCACAAAAAAGTTTTGATGCTTTAGAATAATACAAGGTAGCGCAGTGGCGCCCCCTATGAGTTACTGACAATCTGTTAGCAAATTAGAATTTCTTGACCAAAGAAACCTCCGCATGCCAAATTTCATGTCTATAGTGAAAGATGTTCATCAGTTATGGAAAAAAAACAATTCTTTCTTTAGCTTTGACACCCTGTATCTCTGTTAATATCAACTTTTGGTATAAGGTAAATGTAGCTAAATCACGTAATTTTTATAGGAAAAATCTAATCTTGCTCTCATTACTTATGGTCCAGCCAGTACAGTTAAATTTCCGACATTTTAACTTCACACTGAAAACTTTGTGTTTCAGTTTCTAATTTCCAGAAATAAGCAGGTTTGTCTTCAAGCTCAACATGTAAATTTACTTTTCTGTCAAAACTACTCCTGACATCAAGCAGATCATATTGTGTCTCTCATATGACCAGTTACAGTGGGTGTAAATAAACATGTTTTTTTCTGTTTGTTCGTTTTTTGGTGAACTTACTGCAAGGATTTAAAGCTAAACATTGTTAGCTAAAATTTAATGTGCAATTTATGGAACTTCTGTTTCTATGACAATTACTGGAGTACATTTCATTTCGTTATCTGCTATTAACGTTTGTGTTGTGCAGTTTCTACTGTTTCAGCTTACCTGTATGATGATAATTATAGTTCTAAAATAAATTTGATGTGTCAGCTTTGACACGCTTGTTATAATTTGGGTATCATTGATAATATATACAGATTATTTAAACAAAAATCACAAGACAATTTCTATGAAATAAAAAGAAAGAACTTTTCATTAAATTAATTTTTCTCAAAAAGAAAAAAAAAAATTACGCCATACTTTTTACTTTGTATTTTTTAAGAATCTGAGCTACAATATTAATAAAAGATAACTTTGATTTTTCTGTAATAGACTCTATTTTCCTTTAATACAATGTAAGCTATTTAACCAATGCTCTTGATCGATGGAAACAAGAATGGCAAAAATCGGTTGCGAACTCCGACCTGTAGCGTGACAAGATACATTTACGCAGACGAACAGTCGTATTTCAATGACGAATTTTGGAGTCAATGTCATTCAAAAATAAAGGAAATAGTATCATCTTCTAGAGAAAGCTCTCCTCTATCGAAGTAATTTTGTGTCTTATTTCGTGCAAAATTACCCGAAATATATTCATTTTAATGGGAAAAAATTGCCTTTTATCATGTAAATTTAAGGGACAACTAATTTTTGGATAAGTTGGGATTTGCCGAATTTTCACGATCAATAGTGGCTAAATGAGTGAACCGACTTTAACTTTTAAGTGGATCATTTGAGGTAAAATGTAATGCTATTTGATTTTGGTAGCAGTGAATCTTTTTAGTAGGATGCATCATTTGATAATAATAAGCACAAAATTAAAGCAAGTATCGAAAAACCGCGGTTTTCTGACCTCCAAAAGCTAAACGCCATTCAGAGTTTATCTCAAACTATAGAAACTTCTATGTTGAATGCCCTACATCTATTTGAAAAGTTTTATGCCTTGGTGAAAATTTTATAAAGCCAAACTTTATTTTCTTGGACTAGAGATCGACTTTTAAAAATTTGTTTTTTTCCGGTTTTACTGATAATTTATTTTTTTATTTATTGACTACTCAATGCTTTTTCGGAATATCTAAATGTTGTATTTTAGTTTATGCTGAAGATGAAGAGTTTCGCCTCTAGCATAGTTGACATACTGAATTACCGTGCTCTTTCTGCTTTACATATGTTCTCTTTTTATGTCATTTTTATTTCTGAAGGGTTTTGCCTCTGGCAGGTTTATATACTTTCATACTTCTTTTGTATTAAATTAAGTTTTTACTTGTTTTTGAAGAATTACTCTACGGTGGAGGACCAAACGTCGAACATTTCTCGTAGTTCACTGAGTCAGATCAATCCCTGAAGAAGACTAATTTTTACTTAAATTTTTTCATACCGTAAGTATAATAATTTTGTAGGAAAATATTATTATTAAATACACAGAAAGGCAGTACGTGAAAGTTTAAATTATTTAACCAATATGAAAATACTTCATATCTTAAAAATGTATATTCGACGTCAAAATGTTTTTAAGGTATCATACTTATAGGTTTAAGATAAATCCTTAATTATTTTCAAATAAAGTCTTCATTATATTATTACAAAGAGTGCAAAAAAAATAAAAGGTATAAAGATATTAATATTAAAATACCGTGAACAAGTCGGAAATTTAAAAGAAAAAACGAAAGTATTGGAAAAAGGATAAAAATAAATATCTAAACCTCAGCCCTCGTTAAATTTATAAGATAAATTTTTGGTTTCAGTATAAAAACTTTGCCATAAAAAGTATCATAACAGAAGCAGAATCAACAACATCTGGTTACTTATTGGGTAGATATAATAAGAAAGAAAAACATTATTTTCCAAAAAGTGCAAAAATCCCATGTTATTTAAATGGGAAAAGTTTCGTCATTTAGGCAGTAATAAACGGGACCATAAAAAACTGTCTCTTTTTAATTTGTTTTCAGACTGCAAAGGAATAATTTAGGAAATACCCAAGTTAAAAAAGTTAACTTGGTAATTAACGGACCCCCTAATGTATAGGGATAGGAAAACTTAAAATAATTAGTGATAAGATGAAGTCCAGAATATAGGATTAAGCCACAAAATCGAAGATTGCACATGTTTAAAAGCTAAGGAGGAATACTTCGTAATTTATTTAAAAAGAAGAATATTAAAAAGAATTTCCAATGATGCATTACAAAAATGTAAGTATAAAATATATGGTCTTTCGACGAAATATATTTACAATTAGTAATGTATGCAAATAGAAATGAGCAGTTTTTGAATTAACTAAAAATAGGACTATTTCTTTCGGAAAACTAAACAAACATAATAACCGTTTACGATTCTTGACCGTTTCGTTCATTCTTCGTTAATCGGTCTTAGACAGCTGACGAACTTATTTATGTGAACTTGTGAAGTGCAATCGATCTGTTGTTTATCGTTATCATCGTTTGCAGTTCGTGAATGATCAAACCATACTTTACAAAATTAAAATTTAAAATCAAGTTGATGCAGTAGTACCCAATTATGTCGATGTTATTGGATTAAAGTTAGATTTTTAGTACCTATAAGACAAACTTTAGTTCAGGTTTCAGTTTGCATTCGAAATTTCCACCTAAATGTTTACTTTTTTTTTTAATCGAAATTCCACAAGGCTGGAAATTTGTAAATAAAAATACTGTTAGAAATTTGGACAAAGAAGTCTAATAGTGCTTACTAACAAACCATTCGTGGATTCGAATCAGAGAGACGTCTTTCTTTATGGGTCGTAATTAAGACCCAGTAATTTAATGCAATTTGCAGATTAAAAGAAAATAATACATTCTCCATAATAAATTTAAAAATGGAGTATGAAACATTAGGACATGTCTTGCATATTTTTCAAAATTAAAAAAATAATATACAGTTTGCACGCTGAATTCTTGTTAGTATTTTAATAAAATATGCTCTCAATAAAAATATAAAAGCTTGATATATTTATATTTACTGTCAAATAAAAATTTGCTTTTATTTTAATGCACTTTAAAAATATAATTGCTCGATTACTGATGTTCACTATTAAATCGAATTTGCAATGAAGTAATTTGGTTTTATTTAAAAAAAATTATACAAAGCGAGTAGACCTAGACTGCATAAATGCAGCCCTCTAAACGTAACCTTATTGAACACTAGTCTATTCTCTTTGCATGCCACTTATTGGAGCTATTTTATAGTCTACAGACCGCTAGGTGGCATTATACATAGAAATTACATTTGGGGGATTTGTAATATTATAGTGTATACCTTCAGCCGGAGCTTTTCTTAGACTCGACTTGACTCTGAATCTGGGAGGTGTTTAAACCTAAACATATCGATCTGTGCATTAGAATTTTGAAAACAACAACAAAATTCTTAGAGAAAATTAAACAGCGGAATAGAATTTTTTACAAAAGTAGGTGGTAATACATTTTAATCGGTCACCAACCCTACAGCTGTAACTACAGAGAAAGATTCTAAAACAAAAACAGTTTTTTTATTACCTCTGTTGGTCTCTTGTAAAACTTTGTCTCTATTTGTTTACTCATTTTGTGGTGAAGAAGTTTCTTTTTTAATAATAGGTCAGGCAAAAATAAATAAGTCGCGTCAATTTTATAATGGTGTAATGAAAGCTTTTTTTACCGTACCGTTGTACCGTACTGAAAGCGCTCTTCTAATAAATTCTGTGGATGTACTGGAGAGCAGATTTATAAATAATAAACCGACAGGTAAACAAATATTGCAAAAATTTATAGAGTTACTTTATCATATAATAATTTGTTATTAAACATTATAAAGATGGAAAATCTGGTGCAAGAATAGACAAAATAGTACAAAGAAGAACCTGTAGTACATGATGTTATTCATTGATACGAAAAGGAAGGCCGATTAAAAAATTAACAACAGCGGTAGAGTACGGTAAATTCTAAAAAAATTAGCATAATTTTAGACGAAAAGCGTTGGATATTAAGCCAAATTAAATAAAATTTAAGATAAATGCACTTAAACTAACCCTAAAAGCAGTCACCTATTTGGGAAAAGACCTTAACTAAGAGAATATGCTTATAATACTTCATAAACACGGTTATTATCAAGGCATTGCGCAAAAATAAGCTCTCTTTGTCAAAACATAGACACAAAAGATTGAAGTTTGCTAAAAATTATGTTTTTAAAAATTGTCGCCTCCAAAAATCAGTTATATTTGTAGAGAAAAGTAAGTTCAATGTTTAGGGATGGGATGGTCCAGTGCGAGATTGGAGAAAACCACGGGAAAATTGAAATTAAAAAGTCTTCAGAAGACACTGAAACATGGTCGAGAAGCTGCAGTAAAAAGGGATTTTCATTTCATAGAAAGAATTTTGAAGCAATAAGCACCTTGATATTTTAAAAACCCTTTTGTGTCAAAATACTGATAGTTTTTGAATTGCAATCTAAGTGTTTTGCTGAATGAGGACAAGAATCCTTAACAAATCACTCGCCTCGTTCGCCAATAATTTCTGTATAACTGCTCTCATATAGTTAATTACCGTCAAAAACTGCATATCTTAGTCCAATAGAATATTTGTGGTATTAATTAATTAGCGGCTTGAGGAAGTGTCAAAATTTAACCAGCAGCAGCTTAAGAATGTATTACAAATGCAATAATATTTCAACAAATATTGCAAACACATTGAGCTCTTCTATGTCTCACAGACAATTATTAAGACTAGAGGTAGCTCGAAATATTATTAGCCGGAATTATTAAAACTAATACTCATTGCCGTTTAGGTCTGTCCGACTTTCAAGTGTGAACTAATATCATTACGTGATTAGTTTTGATTAGGTTTTTACAACACATAACGTAATAATTTTAGGTTATAATTATACTAACTTAGATGTAGCTTATTAATAAAGTTTTATTTTGATGCGTTTTTGTTAACAAAAAAGACATACGTGTCGTTATTTGCTTAATTATTTCGTAACTTCCAGGTGTGCGCCTTTGGGTGTGAGACACTGTTTATTAGAATCATTAGAGATATCTGGAGTGGTTGCTGATAAATCATTTGAATGATTTTAAACACAATTGCATAACTTATTTCAGTTGTTAGCAATAATAGAGGTAGATGACTTTTCTTTTCAATCCACCCTAAAAGGGAAACCTATTATGCCTTCGAAGCACTGCGAATAGGTTGCCGAAACAAGGATCGATGCCTATGAACCGCCTTTTTAAATAAAGGTAGGCTGTAATGTTTGGGAAAAATTCCGTTCGGTAACGAAATCCATAGCTTGGAAATTATATAGATAAAAGAGTAACTGTAGACAGAAGTCATTTATTTCAAAAATTATGCCAAATGAAGAAAACGAAAATCACAGGAAAACAATTCCATTAAACAATTTACTCCTCGAGAGGCAACTATTTAGTAACGCTCATCTATTTATTAAAACTCTAAACTGACTGACAGGCCACACACAGAGTAAACTTGTAGCTTGTAGGTCGAGAGGCATGAAATTTTGCACAAAACTGTCATAGGTAAATACAAAGAAAGGATTTGTCAGAATTTGGCCTCTAAGGGGGTGAATTTTATATCAAATTTTACATGTGATGAATTAGTCTTCGGTTGCATGTTTTCAATAAATGAAACAAATGATTGCATGTAATTTGCTTATAGACGTTAGCTGTTGCAGGATGTTGTGTTCTCTTTATAATTAATCATTAATTTTGGATACACATAATGCATTAAATTATAAAAATAAATACCACCTCTGCAGCAGTTACTGCAAATGTCCTAAACTGTTTTCGCTTGCCAATTATTTATTTATTGCTAATTTTTGTAATGAAATGGTACCCCTTTTTTTATTATTTTACTGTCACATTTCTGTACGTTACAGATGATGCTGAACATTCAGAATACATTACAAATTCTGAAATATTACTCTTTACATTTCTTTTTTGATAATTTAAAAATATGTAAATAATTTTAAGATATGCCAACTTTCTTTAATGTTGATAAAAAATTACGCATAGTAGGGTTTGTCACAATAGACAAATATCACAATGTCTTATTTTATTATCATCAAAACGACTTGCTTGGGATTGGATGATAACCTTAAGTGATAATAAAGCTATTGCAAATAATATACATTATAAAATATATCATTTCTTCTAATTTGAAATTTTAAATTAAAATATTAATTTTGAAAAGAATCTAGGAGCACAAAAAAGCATTTCTCATTTTTACTATTTAAATCACGTATACATAGATTTTTTATGAAATGTATTTGTTTATTTTCAGAAGATCTGCATTCCCAACATGTAATCTAAATCATGTGTTATTTAAATATTTACCTTTTATATTTTGTAGAACAGACAGGTACACAAAAAAGAGAAGCCACATTTTTAACTTCAGAATTACAAAAAAGTTTCAATCACAACTGTTTCCTAAATTAATTTGATATGTTTAAGTCAATACAAACGCACGATATGTAAACCGAAAACACTTAGAATGCTTTTTAAAAAATTGGCACCCGAAACCTTGTTTACAAACAAATCCAGAAGTTTATTTAAAAGTTTCAAACAGATAACAACACTTTCTAAAGTGTTTAAACTATTACAAAAGCAGTTAAACTTCTAGCTGTTCTCCTTCATTGTTGAAATGACGCAACTTGTAAACTCGTCCATTTAAATGCAAAAATTCTCTGGCAAATTTTCGGATATCCGCGCAAACTTTCTCGCGTATTAAAGCTCCAAATTGGTTGTTAGAGCTTTCGAAACAAAGGCCGGGAAAACACTAAGAACGCGTGCCTCGGAAGGATATCCCAGCAAGCTCTGGTTGGATATCAACAGTTGAACAAGAGACATGCGCCTTTTTGGCTAGCTGACGAGCGTTAATAGAGGGCACCCTTTTAAGGGATGTATTGCCGAAGGATGGAAGACTTTTACGGATGGCTAATCTACCAGCTAGTAGGTGCGATTCTCGGCTATACAATTTAATTAAAAAAATAATAGTAGGCGTGGTAGCTTTAGTTATCACGTTTGATTAATTACATGTTCTTCATTGGGAATGGATTTGAAAAGTGTTTACGGTTATATTTAAGGGTAGAGTTGTTAATAAATAACACATATTCTGAAGCCAACATTTTGTTGGGAAATTCATGTAATATAATTGAACATGTTTTAAGATGCTGATTAAAAATCAGCCCGATTGAAAAGCTTTATAAAGTCACTCATTTTTTTTTAACTTCCGGAATGATGAAAATGTATTTTTTTTGCTCGCCATATTATTTTTGCCCTCAAAATTAAAAATATTCTAAACATTTCAAGTTGAGAGAAATTGTCAATTTTTTTTATTTTTAAATTGCATCTTTTCATGTTTTTGGGTAACTTCAATATTTTTTCTTGTTTTTGTTGAAGTTGACTTCCTAAGGAATACGAAGCAGGATATGTGCAAAAAACATAATAACTTTTCTTTGTAGAATTAATTGTTCTTTTTTGTTTTCTAATTGTTTTAAACGTAAACAGATAATAAAAATATGTTTCAATTCATTTGAATAAAACTAGCGCCCTCTGGGAGAAAGGTCAGAATAAACCTAAAACTCGTAATGCCTATACCAAAAAAACATAAGACTTTTAATGTTTAGATTTAAAGCTTTAAAATATTCTCAAATGTAGAGAACTTTCAGAATGAAATTTAAACTTTGAACACCCTGTAGCTCGTAAACCATCGACAGTGCACTGTATACAAATTCACACGGTTGGTTTATATGATGAACTCGGTCGACCAATTGTCTAGTATCTCCAAATTACCCTTTCTGACGCACCCTGCATAGAATTATAAGCTTAAAACTTATATCACTTTTGATCATGCTCGAATAAAAGTGGATTTGGCGAATGTTGGCAATTAGGTAATAGAATAGGTGCTCTTGGTGTATGTATAACGGTACAAAAGACATCTGTACTAGCAACCGATGAAACGCTTACCACTAAGCAATTATTAATTATAAGACAATAATTCTTTTTGTTCTTTTGCTCTTAACTTAAATAATGCTGATGTAGCATATGCTGCTTCCAGATTGGTTGCGAATTTATTACACGTAAGATAATGCTTCATACGTTTTTGTTTAAGAAAAAACTTTATATATATATATAGGAAAAAAATGCATAAAATTGCCATTTATACAGGTTGAACCAAATTTGATTTCCACTACAGGGATCTCGTAAACCATTAGAGATGCAAGGAAGCTTAAATATTCATGATGTGAAAGGAGGAATAAAAAAAATCCACAATTAAGGAATTTTTTTAACCCTTTAGAAACTTTAACGCTATTTTTTTAAGTGACCTTTTAAGAATTAAAATTAAGATTAATTTAAATAAGGAATCAGTCAATCACTTCTGCAGTTTCAATTCTGAAATATTCTTGTTTATACAAACTTTAATATTCAACTTAAATTTCTACCGATCCCGTTAGATATTTTTACAACAATTTTATCCCATTTAATGCAAGGGCTTTTATATACATAGCACATATCCGAATTGCTATCTGTAGCATTATTTCGGGCATTCCAGCGATATTTCCTAGAAGTTCCCTTACAACTTCTGCAATAAGCAATTACAAAGTCGCATCTTAGTTATGGAAATTCAGTTTGTTACCCAAAACGTGAGGAAACTTTAAAATATCTACTTAATGCTTCATGTCACTTTTAAGCTCTTGGGCGACTTTGCTAGGATAGACAAAAACAATAAAACTGTTAAAAGCTATTAAGAGTATATTTTAATTTAAAAAATATTCTTAGGACTTTCACAATTAGTTTTACAAAAATTATTAAGGTATCCGGAACCAACAACACTTTAGTTTCTAAGAGCCTTATGTAAAGTTTGTTATTTTAGACCAATTTTCATCTCATTATCAGTTTCAAGATGATCAAATTTGAAGAAAGTCTTCCAAGGTCCAAAGTTGTTGAACCAGAAAACGTCGATGTTGTGCACTAAGTTATGATGCAAATAATCTTGACCTATTTCTAGGCATTGGTATGATAAAAATATACAAGGTGATTCTAAATGTAGTACCATAAATTCAGGTACGTATTTTGAAGCCCAAAATAAGATAAAAAGTTCATATAAACAAATGTCGTAAAATGCTTCGTTTCCGAGTTGCAGGGTGTGGAAAGTTAGTTTCTGATTATAGTTTTTCATTAATAGTTGCGAAACTTGTGAAAATAATTGAATAAAATATGGCACAACTCCATACCTAGGAGAACTGTGTTTAAAACCAGCTTTATTTATTTTCTGTGCACTTTTGTCTCAAGCAACAAAAATATAAACTACAAACGTTTTTACATAAAAAAGGTACTCTTACCAAAATTCTATATTGTCAACGGTTTTCGAGTAAAATGTATTTATACAAGGTGGTCAGCTATCTATGGCGAAAACTTTAAGGAACAATAGGTTATTAAAAAATAATGTGACTTTGTTATATAAACAACGCCTCTTAAGCCTACCGTTTTTAAGATACAGGGTGTTAAAGTCTTCATTTTTTAAACGATTTTATTTTATATCTCTTAAATGAACAGTAATAATTAAAAAACTTTTGGTGACATAAAATATCTCGTAAAGGGCTAATATCGCCTAATTCACTAACATCCCTACTGATGTAGATCTGGGGTATAGTGAACCTTTTTTCTATCAGAACTTCTACGCCACTGGTCCTAGATACTAATTCAATAATTTTTTGTATTTTATAATAGTTTTCGTACAAAAAGTGTATTTTGTAATTTTTCTGTTAGAGGAAGCATTTTCGAATTAATAGTATGTAAAAATATTAATGTTCCTTCTTAATAACAATGTTAACGTTATTACTAGCATTAACAATTTATGTTAATGTTAATGTTAATATCTGCATTTTACTATTTATTCCTAAGTTAAAATTAGGAAAAAAGCATCACAAAAGATAACGACAAATTTAATTTCCTCATCTCCTCATTTCCATACCACCATGGGGTAGAGTATTATGGCGCGCTTTCTTTTGAGGTATCCCCAATGGGCCTAATCCACAAAAAGAGTAACAACAAGAAAAAAATTTGGTCAATAACCTTAAAGAAGTAATTGCTTGAAATTCTGCGAATTTTCGACACCGACGAATTAACGAATTTACTGCAGTGGATAATTCATTTGGATTTTTCCGCATGTCATTACAAGCTTGCTGAATCTTTAACACTAAGTCATTCCTTGTTAAAACTGGAGTAGCATAAACTTTATCTTTGAGTTTTTCTCAAACCTATAGGTCCAATGGATTAAGATCGGGTGACCTGGGTGGCCAGACCACTGGTCCAATACCATTATTCATGTTATGATTCATCTCATGCCTCCCTAATCGGCCAATCCAACGTTGCGAGTAATTGGTTTAAGCCAATCTCTTACAGTATTGCAAAATGGAGAGAAGCTCCATACAGTTGTATTCAGCTTTCATGTCTTAGGTTAAAATCAAGGTAGAAAATGTGGATCACAAACATTATTGTCAATAATCCCTAGCCAAACATTTACGTTAAATTCATTTTGAAATTATCGTGGCCGAATTTCTCGAGGATTTTCGTGTGCCCAAAAATGGATTATATGGCCATGTCTGTTAAATGAAGATTCATCTATCCATAGAATTTTGCGCAAAAAGTCTGGATTTTCTTCCGTCGAATTTAAAAGTCACTAGCAAAAGCTTAAATCCCTTTTTACCGTCCCCAATGTGTAAATGTTGAAGGTAAAATGCATATCTGGTCAGTTTTCAATTTGTTCATTATGAACACGTGGACCTAAGTTACGAAAATTTTGATGTTTTCTAATGAAGACACGAGCATCTGAAATTCTTCTATCCGGATAACGTCTGCGGCATTCGCGAACTGCAGCCCCGGCATTTCCATTACAAAATCCGTAACAAAAATGAATATCTGCGTATTCTTCGTTACTAAAAACCATTTTTTAGAATAACGAAGTTTACTAATAACAATAAAGGAAACAATAACACTAATACAACACAGATTCTCACAAAACTCACTAAAAAAGACTCCATTACAAGAACTTGTACCTGCATTTGACAGATAATTTCTTGTCTTAACTTAATTTAATGGTCTCTTTACGTTTCTATAAAAAACCTAATCACACACTTAAGCCTTCCTACTATTAATCGTTGAGGTAGATGAAACGCATTACGTGCAATTACTATGGCAATGTTTTTTTGTTTTCAATTTTAAGTCAAAACTTAATAGTAAAATGCACACATTAACACTAACATAAATTGTTAATAATATAAATAATGGTAATAACAATACTGTTATTAAAAAAGAGCATTAATATTTTTAAATGCTATTAATTCAAAAATAGTTCATCTAACGAAAAAATTACACTTTTTGAGCTAAAACATCATAAACTACAAGAAATTATTAAATTTGTCCATAGGACCAGTGGCGTAGAAGTTCTGATACCCCAGATCTACGCTACTGAAGATGTTAGTGAACTTTTATAATGAGGGAATATTAGCCCTTTACGAGGTATTTTATGTCACCAAATATTTTTTAAATATTACTGTTTATTATTTGTTTATATCTTAAAAACGGTACGTTTAAGAGGCATTATTTATATAACAAAGTCACATTATTTTTTGATAATCTATTTTTCCTTAAATTTTCCGCCATAGATAGCGGGCCACCTGTATATCTCGATGCATTAAAAACGCTCGCCCAAAAATCTCGGATAGGACAAATAGTTGGTATTGAAATGAGAGGAAATAAAATTAGCTAAAATATACCGTTAATGCAATTTATTTTTAAGTAGTATTTAATTAATTTTAACTAATATTTAAATAAGAAATATTTTGTAATTATTTCATAAATAACGAATTTAAAAATATTAGCTTTTATTTACAGAAATTGCTCAAGGTCACCACCGGTGACAAGAAAATTGTCAATGCTATTTATTTTCTTTCATTTCAGTGCCAATTATCTATTACATTCTATATTTTTTGGGCGAGCGTTTTTAATACATCTAGATATAAAAATGCACTTTACTCGAAATCCGTTGACAATATCAAATTTCATTATGGGTACCCCTTTTTATGAAAAAAATGTTTTAGGTTATATTTTTGTTACTAAAGAGTGACAAAAGTGCACACTAAATAAATAAGACACATTTTAAGTCCAACCCTTCTGGATATAGTCACCACTGATTCAATTCTGTTAATTATTTCTGTGATTTTTGGAAAGGGCACAAAAAGTATGGAGTTGTGCCAAATTTCATTCAATTATCAGTACACCTTCCGCAACTACTAATAAAAAACTATAATCAGGAAGTAACCTTTCACACCCTGTAACTCGGAAACGAACCGTTTTACGACATATGTTTATATGGACTTTTAGTTCTATTTTGGGCTCTAAAATGCTATTCTGAATTAATGATACCACGTTTAGAATCATCTTGTATATTACATACACAAGATGTTGCATGTGTATTCCAACATTTAGCAGTGAAAAGAATTTGTTGGCGTTGAATTCCTTATAAAATTAAAAGATCGCTCCAGAAAAGTTTTAGTCAATTGGTGCAAAAAATACAATTGTAAGGATCAAAAGCCGTGTATAACATTTACATGGGAAAGGAAACTTGGATACTTACTCTAATGGCATAAGGGAGTCGATGCGATTGTGTTAATCTCACAAAATGAGCCAAACCTAATAATAATAGTTTGCTAATAAAATATTTCAATGAAAATAGTTTTTCTTTTTTTTAAGCAAAATGAATTATCTAAATGTCATCAGAAGTCCGAAGATCAGTCAAGTCTGAATTGTATCATTTGTTTGACAAAAGTTTTTGAAAAATTAAGGAAATACAATTAGCTACGAAGGATACATTTTTACCATAACAAAGACCTAAACACACACAAAGACCTAAACACCTGAATACTTAACAAGACAAAACTTTCAAGGCGTTCGTCATCCGTCGTGTAGTCCTGATTTGATTCTCTATGATTTTCCTTTGTTCACTTGAGTGAACTATAACCTCTGTCGTCAGTAATTTTAAATGCAGAAGAAACAGTGGTTGCATTCCAGATTTATATTTTCAAAATGCCTTGACAATGTTATCATGAAAAAATGTTGGTAGCATGAGAAGAAAGCAAAGCAAAAGGCCAAACAACCAAACAATAAATCCCTTCAATTGGTAAAAGCGTGACAAATCAAAAAGGGACTAAACGAGACCAAAAGTAAATCATGCCTAAACCAAGTCTCTTCAAACCCTGAAGCACAGGCGAATGGTTTTTCTTTAAATACTATCATAAAAGTATGATAACAGAATTATTGAGCCCTGTAAGAGCAACATCATTGAGGCATAGAAGCCATGTTTTTGTGCGGTCGGGCTTGAAACACTGGGAACTTCGATTTATCAAGGCCCTTTATTCTAAAGAACTACCAAACTCTGGAAGTATAGGCCAAGCAGAGATTTCCCAATAATGTCAATTTTTTTTAAAACGGCTGTTAATCCCATCTATTTTCATTTCCTCCCCCTACTTGCAGTCCTTCGAGGGCAAAATAGTGTTATTCTTTACGAATGTATTGTATTTAAAAAAGCTGACAGAATCAGGCCAGCCAAAAGAGAAATGCACAAAAGACCAACATACACAAGCTGGCGAAGGAGGGTCAAAAAGAAATCAAATCTAATAAACTAAAGGAACTAAATCTGCCAAAAAAAGGCGCAATCAGGTTGGATGTTGGGCGACAAAATAATTGATAATGCATTTTTCTTGAATAAAGAATGAAAGTGGCAAGAATGTATTAAAAGGCAATAAATAATTCCAAGTGCCTCTAAAAACAATTAATGGTTTTGTACGCTTGCAGTCTAACGAGGAAAAATAAAGTGCAAGGGATTCTTCTTTGTTACAGGCTTGGTTTCGGGGTTCCAGTGATATCTTACTTTATTGTCGTTCGAGCTGCTTCTTTTGGTTAATCCTAAGTCGGGCAGTCATTGCGTGCTATGGATTTTTGTGGCGTCCATCAAAAATCTCTGATTTGGCAATATGATAGTGTGATCATGTGTTTATTTGTGGATGGTCGGTATATTTACGAATATTTATAAACAGTGGCTAGCAAACTTTATAAAACCGCAAAACGATAAAGGTTCCAAGGGCGTCTGTAGAACACGTCTTGTGGCGCTTTTGAAAGTCCTACTGCTTTTTCCGTTCTTTTTTCTTTTGTGAACATAAATTTCTATGTGGGGATGCCGATAAATTTCTAATCTATGAACTTGACCTTTCTCTTAAAAGAAGAGAAAGAGAGAAGACATAAAACTATCACTTTTTCCTACATAGGAGAAGGAAACACCTAGGCACAGAACGCACAGGTTAACTGTCTTCGTGGGATGAAGTTTATCTTGTAAGATAACTTTATAATGTAGAATGATGATGTCGAGTTTAGATTAAACTAAAGCTTTACAATAATTTCTCACCAATCGTAGTATCCTCAGTGATTTTGCAGTTTTAGTCTAGGGGTGGTAAGCAGTGGCATCAGGAAAACACTTGGCACTCATCTCATCATAATAAGGCAGCAATTGTTCGTACCTTTTGAAGCTGCGCAGTTTAGTGAAGTGAGTTACCACTAAATATAACTCTAGAAAGATTGTAGAGATTTTTCAACGTTTTTTAGTGTAACTTAGTTATTATTTACTCATTTTAAATCCATATATCCCGCCATTATTCCCTTCTGGGAAGGCGAAAAAAAAAGTGCTATGAAAATTGTTTCAAAGGTTATGCAAAACCGCATCTGTCGTAGTCTTATAGTGAAATCCTGCTTTTTGTGAAAAACGCAGGCATTTAATATAAAATCTTATTATTACGCCATCCGCTGAGGCTTTTCATGAAATGCCTGGTTTATGGTATATACACTATAATTGTAGTAGTGCTCTGATATACCAACTAGATCACACCGCACAGCATAGGGCTAGTTAGTTGCGCACAACGCGCCGTGAAAGTCAATTGTGTACCGAACCACATTTTTGGGCAGGTTACGAACATTTTTAAGTTTACAATTTTTTTATTCACTTTTGAAATATTCGGTGTAATGAGTATGTTTTATTTTTCCTTGACGCACATTTTATAATTAATAATACTGTATTGCTTTATTAACGTAACTTCTATCCAATAATTTTTTATATTATTTAATAGTAAAAAAGTGCTCTTGCGGGGTTAAAATTAAATTGTTAATATCTACCCCGGATGTAGGGGCTAATATTAACAGAGTACATAACTTTGTGTATTTTAGCTTATCTTTTTTTTATAACAGCATGAAAACATACAAACAAAAACTCGAGGCTTAACATCCTTGGAAGTCTAGAAGTTGGCTACGTTGGAGGTGATCGAGAAAAACAAAAATTATAGAGATCTAGCAAAAGAATTTCAGCTTTGCTACGTTTCACTTTTTAATGTTGTGAAAAAAAAAAACTGGTGCACCATTAGGTGTGACAAAAAACCCGTTAGTGTCAATCCTAAACAGGAAGCAATAACAGCAGAGTACTTGTTAAAGTGTGTTTATACATACAGTGTGTCTCACCGGGAATCGCCGCGATCGATATCTGGCAAAGTAATTATCTAAAACATTTAAAAATTTAAAAACTTAGCAAAGGCAATAGGACCAACGTATTTCCGGTTATACCTGAAGTTGACACCAACTTCGTTATTTTAAATAAGACACCCTATATTTTTGCATTTTTAGATTAAATTTAAACTCTAAATAACAAACATTGTTTCTAAAATGGATAATTTTCGGGATAATTGAATTTTTATAAAAAAATTGACAGATGCAAAGTTCCACAAAATTCTTTATATATTTTTCCAGAAACTAAATATTTATTTTATATTTCGTATGTAGGTAGAAGGCATACGAAGCTATCTTGCACAACTTTCATAACTTTAAAAACATTATACTAAGTGTTGAATTCAAGTCTACTTTGTTACCTCAAATGGAACACCTTATATTTTTTCAGCCTATCTTGTGTAGATTTTAGCTACCTTTCACGTAATATATAAGCTTTCTAAGGGTTGCTCTTACAAATTTTAGAAATAATAGCAATTTTTTACTTTCTTTTGCTATTTCACATTAAATGAACTTTTATCGGGTCGCATATCACTAACGTTATCAGTAGAAATAATCTCTATGGAAAATTATACTGTCAGGAAACTATTTTTTAAATTATTTATAGTTTATTTTATAGTGTGTGGTGAAGCTTACATGAAAACATGCCTGACTATCTTTTTTAGTAGAGAGAATTATTTTAAATTGTTTATTATTTTCTGACATTCTAACAGAGTAATATCACAAACATGTGATACAGAGATAAATTTGCTAGATATAAATTTGTTCGATATCCAATAAAGCCGCCATGAAATCCAGTAAAGCAAATGGTAGAAAATCTCACAAATTTCGACTCCGTCAAAGGAAAATCAGATAAAAAAAATCTGTTGTTGATAATAAAATATGTGAACTAGTCATGTTTGAATTTAAGTTTCATCACACACTAGGAACTATTTTTTTTCATAATTTAAATGTCGATATCGATTATATCTTTTTTTAGCTACATTTAATTTGTTTCTACTTATTATGTTACTGGTATGATACTCAATAAGAACTCAATGACCATGAAATAAAAAAAAATGTTAAAATTGCAATTATTTTCAAAAGTTGTGAAAGAAATTCCCGCATTGCCTATATCAGTTGAAAGATAATTCAAATCTGAATTAGATAGGTCAAAAAAATATAGGGTTTTCTTTGAGATAACAAAGTGAAATCACCACTCGGTAGAATGTTTTGTAATCTATAAAAGTTGTACAAGATAGCTTTGAATGTGTTCTACTTACGTACCAAATATGAAAGAAATATCTAGTTTCTGAAAAAAGGTACAAAAAATTTCGTGGGACCTTGCATCTGTAAAATTTTTCATAAAAATTCAATTATCTCAAAAACTATAAATTTTAAAAACAGTATTACTTATTTAAAGTGGCCTTAAAATATTAAATTAAATCTAAAAATGCATAAATATATAGTGTCTTAATTAAAATAACGAAGTTTGTGTCAAGTTCCGGCATAACCGGAAGCATTACAACCTTGCAAATATTTTAATTGTATTGGCCTCGTTAACTTTGCTTAGTTGTTAAATTTTCAAATTTTTTCGATTAGTACTTTGTCAGATATCGATCGCGGCGATTTCCGGTGGGACACACTCTATATTGAAGCAAAAGTAATTATTATGTTAGTGTGCTATTTTTTACAATATTAAAACAATTTTACAATTCTGGAACGTTAATGTGATGGTGGGTAATGATTGGTTTACGAATTTGAAGAGAAATTCGAGATTAGTGATACGAAGCACTGAAGCTACGAGATTAAGCAGAGCTACTTTCTTCAACAGAACCAAATTGCAAACTTTTTTTGAGAAATATAGATTCATACAGCTTTAATCCATCCCAAATTTGGAAAGCTGATGAATCAAGGATAACCAGCATTGAAAAGCCGAAGAAAATTTTTCCTGGAAAAGACATAAAACATGTCGGTGCTGTAACATCCGCCGAGAGAGGAGTACCGATTACATTTGCAGTTGCGACAAATGCTATCGGCAGTGCCATACCTTGTAATTTTGTCTTCCCCCGTATACGCTATAATGAGAAGTTCGTTAGAAATGGACCATCAGAATGCATAGGTGCGGGAAACCAATCGGGTTGGATGACTCAGAAAGAGTTTCTAAAATGTCTTCATCATTTTATTCATCACGTGAAGCCGTCAAAAGAGGATCCTATTTTACTCCCATTAGATAACCACAGTTCACATGTAAACATGGAAGTGATCAACAATTCCAAAAACAACAATATTGTTTTGTTGTCATTTCAACCACACTGTTCTCATCGTTTACAGCCCTCGATGTCGGCTTCTATGGACCACTGAAAAATTATACTAATAGAGCACAAACTACTTGAATGACTAATAATCCAGGAAAAACGATGTCGATTAACGATCTCCCTGGAATTATTAGGGATGAGCTGTCGTTGGCATTAAATTCCAGGAATATGAATAACACATTTAAAAAATCTGGTATTTAGCCATGCAATTCTGACTTTGCACCATATTTTGTTACGGACCGTTCTAATCCCAGCGACCACAACCAATCACTTGTCGATGAATCATCTGCTGACAATGAAGTTAGTGTTCGTGATATGTCTTTAAATTTGAAAAATCCTGAAGTCTTAAAGGATGTTTGCTTTTTAAATATAAGCCTAACTAAAGTGATAATGCAAATATCTAATTAACCGGTTTCTGGACCATCAGGCATGCAGAAAGATGCGAATGAATGTTTAGTCGAAACAATAAGACGTCTGTCAAAAGCTTCCTCACTCTCACCGATACTCCAGTGAAGAATGCTTAAGAAGAATAAGATTATATGAAAGAACTGAAAAAGAGGAAGGAATGTACCTCTTGCAAGCAATGGGCCCAATCTAGGTATATTAAAGGTGGCACTATATGATTTATTTGCCTGAATCGTGAATCGGATGGTAATTATCGATAGATTTGTCATATAAAAGTTCCCAATTGTTGATTTAAAACCACATTTTATTCTTGCTGTGTTGGATTAAAAAATATATTTTATATTAAAAATGAGTAGCTAGCTGTTAAGGTAAAAACGTGGTATTATCTATCTCATCTTGTGATATTCTATAAGTTGACAAATTGTTTAAATTGTAGCATAAAAATTATTACTGACAGGTGCAAGATTGATAAGTGTTAAAAAAAATCGTTGGTTACCTACAATAATGTAACAAATTGTTAGTTTTTGCTCACTTTGAGATTTTTGTTTTTTATTTTGTTAATTATTGGACAACGTGTTGCAAACAATCTTGTATTAATTTTTCCTTTTCTACTTTGTCAATGTTGCCCCTTAGATTAATACTTTTCTTAGAGCTGTTAATTCTAGTCCCAAATATGGGGCAAGAATTAACAACTGACTTTTTTAAGAAAAAATTATCTATTCAAGACATATTTTTTTATGTTTGATTTATGTTAATAACATGATACCGAAGTAGTAAAGGCATCATATATCATAAAATTGAAGTCTTAATATTGAAGCATTTCGAAGCTGCAGCAAAAAATCGGTCTCCCCTATATATGATTGCGAATATCTTTACACTATCTGCTGAACTGATTAGTCGGAAGCTTATGAAATGAATATTTGAAGTTTAGTTTAATTCTCATTAGTATTTTGCGTTTTAGTATTTGCATTTTATTAATAATTGTAGAAATGAAAAATTTTTATCAAAAATTCAATAATTCTGGATTACAGTAGAAACCTTGACAAATAATTAAAACGCCAGCAGGGCAAAATCTACATTTAAATAAAAATCAAAATCTTTATTAGTAAAACCAAAAGTGCACACCACAAGAATAGGCAGAAAGCAGCATATTTGTTTTCAAAGTCAACACCTAATGCAAATCTACTTTTGTCTCCAAAACTATTCCTAACATAAACTTACCTTATGCCAAATGTGTTTCACAAAAAATATTTCTCATATTGCAATTCCCATATTTATCGCCAGTTACAGCAGCATTTTGTTCGGTTATAAGCATCTTGTTCATTAAACTTATTGTAAGAATTTAAAGAAAAAATTTTTGGCTAAAAGGCAGCTCGTAATTAGTGCAGCTTCTTTTTTCATGACAATTATACTACAGTAAACATTTCATTTCGGTATCTTATATTCATGCTGATTATTATTTTTGGGCAATGGCGGTTCTGAAATTAATAAGTTTTACTTATTGGCTTTGACAGATTTGTCATAATTTTTTCATCATTCGAACAAAGAGCACAAAACAATTTCTGTAAAATAAAAAAATAAAAAACCTTTCTTTAAATTAAATTTTCTTAAAAATGAAAGCGAATTACGCCTTACTCTTTTACATTTTACCTAAGGGGAACTTGACCTACAATATGTGTTAAAGTTGTTAGAAACCTGGGATGCCTAAGATCGATTTTTTTTAAAAAACAATGTTTTTCTTTAATTAAGTTATTGCTGAGAAAACAGGCTTTGTATATATGATTTTACAGAATGTCCCCGCTTTAAGTGCCCCAAATGAAACAGGTGATAGAAAAAGTAATTTTAAGGCAAAATTTTCCTAGTGACATGTATCCGAAAACTCTTAATAAAAAAATACAAGGTGTTGAAATTTAAATAAAAAAAAAGTTTTTATTGTTTCATTTTCAAGTTTTGAGAGTTATTTAAACAAAATTGTGCACACATGGCGTGTAGATGAAGAATCATAAAATAGGAAAAAATTAAGTTTCTATCTCAACCAGTGGCGGAGCTGCGGGTAATCTGTGATATTGTTTTAAAAAAAAGGTAGTACGCCACTAAACAAAATGAAATAAAAAACAATTTTTGGATAAAGCGTTTAATTCTAAAAGAGAGTTTTTTCTTGACATTTTTTTGGCATTTACTTTCTTATGTTTTACGTAGAAACTGTTCAAATACAATGTATGCTGGTCTTTAAATAATTACTAACACAAAGCGGGGCAATTTTAAGATGCTACGACACTGGATAAAATGAAATGAATTAACAGTTTTGGATAAAGTTGACTCTTAACGTTCTTTCACGTTTGTCACTATTGTGCAGAGTTTAAATTTTTGGGACTTTCCTTAGTGCAAGTAGGAGTAACAGTGATGTTTTCTCCAAAACCAACGACATGGCGCAATCAGTGGCAAGTACGGAATAATGTCAAAAATAACCTTTATTCAAAATTAAATAACTTACCCAAAACAGGTATTTTATTTTATTTTTCCAGCGGTGTACCTCGTTTTTCCTACAATAATATCACAGATTACTCGTAACTCCACCATTGATTGAGATAGAAAATTAGTTTTATTTTATTTGCGATCCTTCATTCATACTCCATGTGTGAAAAATTTGGTTTAAATATCTTAAAAAACTTGAAAGGGAAAAGGTAAACACTTTTTTTTAATTCAAGTTTCAACACCTTGTATCTTTTTATTAAGAGTTTCTGGATACTTGTTCATGCCAAACTTTTTGCTTAAAATTGTTTTTTTTTATCACCTGTTTCATTTAAGGCACTTAAAACGGGGACAGCCTGTATACAAGTTTATTACGATGAAATTGAAATTTAACTTTCTCAGAATCTAATGAAAACTAGATTGCAATTGCAAAGGTCACGTAAATGAGGCAAAGCCTGCATCGCGGGTTGCATCCCAACATCCATCGATACAAAGTCAATTGCAAGTCACCTAATGGGGGTTTATTCTCTTGAATACTTATGCGACTGACTAACGGCTTTAAGTTGGAAGTGCTTACAATCATCGTGCTATGCTGATGAGGCCAAGTAAGGCCGAAACTAGTCTATGGTTGCGGTTGTACATATTTTCAATTTTCGGCACGTTTAACTGTTTAATTACAGAACATTTAATTGACCATTTGTTTAAGTTAAGACTGTTTGAATAAGCACTTTCAAAATCAATAGGGTTCTATTCTGCCAAATTCCCATATAAACAACTCAAAACTCAAAGTGTTAACTTCTAATGACGAGAGGACATTAAAATTTCAAGAGAATTTAGAATTAAAAAATAAAAATTTGAAACTAAAAACTAAATTTCTTAATATTTATTAGAACCCATAATGGAAATTTCCAAAGTGAAATTAAATTTTTTATTTAAGTAAAAATGTAAGAAGATAAACATTAAAAATATGAACCAGGAATTTTGATACAAAATTCGAGTTTAAAAAAAAATACGTTATGCTTTTCCTCCAAACTTAAAATTTGTAGTTAAAAATCTTAAAATTAAAAAAAAAGTTTTGTAACTCTATGCTCGGAATTACGGAAGAAAATAAAATGGAAAATTGGAAAACCTGGATTTTATAAGCAACCTTTGGAAAAAAGCTTGAATCTTGAGATTAAGATTCAAGTTTCGGGTTTAAAATTGAAAAATAAAAAGTATTAAAGTCCTATAACTAATGGGGAAAAGTTTTCTCTAAATTTTGTAGAAAAGTCTGCAACGCAGAATTAAAATTTAAATTTTGAAACACCTTCTTGAAGAAAGTTTAATCTTTGAGATTCTGCATTGTAAGGAACAAGAAATTAAATTGAAATTGTAAACTATAAGAAAAATGTTGAGAAAAATGTCCAAATTTCTAGAAAATATTCCAAATTAATTTAAAAAATTGGGTTTAAAGTCCATAAACTAAAATAAACATTTTCAGAAAATGTCGAAATAATTAACTTAAAACTTTACGGAAGAAATAGAAATTACAATAACTAAGCCAGAATTTTAAAAATATTAGGCTTAATATTGGAATTTAGAAAAAGGAAATTCACTTTAAGTAATCATTAACAACCGCAGCTTTGAATAGTAATTCCGTAAATAAGAGCCTAAATAAATTAAAATTTGTCGAAGATTTATGTGTGGCTTAGAAAACAGCCAGTGTTCCCTTTTGAAGGTTGCAAAACGAAAAAAGCAGTGTTTTTCGGGAAAACCTAATCCAACCAAAGTTTCACATAAATCAATATTAGTAAAAAACCATATAAACTATGTAGTTTTCGTTAAAACTGACCTATGTCCATAATATATATTTTTTATTATCCAAGCTTATTAATCCTTGTGTTTTGGAAAACTTTGCAATAATGCTAAATATTAATATCACATCGTTTAAACATGACGAATAATTATTACATACCTTTTTAAGGAAAATTAAATTATTTGCATTTTCAAAACAAACTGGCATCTCATTTGTTTTCGCAGCAAACATTTAACTGTGAATAAATTTTTATAAACATCCATCAAAACTCCGACACACGTCGACATTGCATTCATAGCAATACTTCGAAAACATGTTTCAAAAACACCAAAAAGAGAATATTTGAATTTACATGACAAAAGTGGAATATCAAACAGACGTAATTTTATTTGACAGTGAACCGGTGAGCATTCCCTTAATTTGCCATTTACACATGAAAAACGAATTGAGTTATCATCGTATTTATTTAATGCAATGTACATTCCCCGGTCCAATAATTTGTAACAAGCAAATGGTAGTGCGTAATTGGATTTAAAACCACAATTCTCTAAATAACATACTGAAATTAACGAGTTGACGACCTCAAAAAGCTAGAAATTGTCGATTTTTTTAGATTCTACGTTAATGGATTTCTTCTGACCTAAAATTGCAAGTTTAATAAAATGTGTTGAGCTTTATAGAAAATTACGTAACAAGTTGGTGCAATTAATCCACTACTCATAGTATTCAGGGAGTAGCCTTAGTTAATAGGTTTGGCAAATGGCTGCAATTAATTTCCGGCCACCGGCCACCTATCAGACTACCATGGCTGGACTATTGGGTAAGTCCTTTTAACTTACTTTTACACTGATATTCCAGATGAAAAAAATCAGTATAGTCAAATCACTGAGACACCATGAATTTAGGAAAGCTGTCGAAATATAGATTATACATTGTGTCAATTTAAATTTAATATTTAATTATTTATTTAATATTTCAATTTTTTTATAAAATATAGAATTAGGCAAACGTTAATTTTATTTTCAAGAGGGACATGGACATCTTTTCAGCTGATTTTCAAATAAATTAAATCAACCCTTGGACTGGGACGGAGTCAACCCCTAAAATCTTAAACCGGAAAAGGGATTGAGCAATGCCTGACTTAAAAGGTCGTTCAATTGTCTTTTTAGATATACCACAAATATGACCTTTTTGTTTAATAGTTTTCGAAAAATCAAGGAAAACTCCTAAAAAGCTAGGTAATAAATGTAATTATAATGAAACATAAACAAGTTGGTTAAAAGTAGTTTATTTAATTAAATTCTCAAAATGTTGTCTATTTTTCTAAACACTGAAAAAGATATACTTCAATTTCTCTACACGCAGCTGTAATTTTTCTCTCCAATTCTTTCAAATCTCGAGGCGGTGTTTTAAAAATAATTAATTTAAGGTAAATCAGGTTATCGTGGTGGCCATTCGATTGCTCCTCTTCTACCAATCCATCTGCCAGAAAATCTGTTATCTAACAATTGACTAACCGAAAAAAAGTAATGTGGTGAAGCTTCGTCTTGTTGGAAGCGAAGAAGATCTTCTTGCCAAGCAACATTACCAGCCTTATCAGCTTGATTTTTTAAATTATCTGTTATTAAGGGGTCTATTAAATCTTACCAGTTAGGTTTGCCTCAATGAAAATAGGTCCAATCAACTGAATTTCCAAGTATATCAGTCCATATGTTAATTTTTTCTGGATGCTGTGAATTATCTTCCCTAAAAACTTGCGGTTTTTCATCGCTCGAGTATCGGCAATTATGTTTGTTAACATGCCCATTAAGGAAAAACGCACGCTTATCACTGAAGTAAATGTTGTTCAAAATATTTTGGTTGTTATTTATGAAATCTGTCATTGTTTAACAAAATTGAATCCTTCTGTCAAAATCGTCATCAAAAAGTTGTTGAATAATTTGCATTTAATATGGATGGAATTTATTTAATTTTAGCGCTCTCCTTATTGTTTTATGAGATTCCTACTTCGCTAGCTAGAGTACGAAGTGAGGTGGTCGAGTCCGCGGTGAAGGAGTTTAAAACTTCTATTTGCTTCATTTAAAACACCGCGTCCTTTTCTTATTTGTATGTTGAAACATAACCGGTTTTAGTAAATGTTGCAATTTATTTCAAGACATACTTGTGGTTTAAATTACTATGGGATTTTCTCTCATTGAAAATAGCTGCCGTTCTTCTAGCACATATTCCAGATTCTCCATAAATGAAAATAATCTATGTTCTTTGTTGAAGTGTGCATACTATTTTTTTTTGCACAACTTTAAACTTGCAAACTGAATTTAGAGTGAAGCTAAATAATAAAAAATTTCACAAAAAAACTGAAGAATGTCTTTGGTTTCTTTATCTCTGAACATTCGGTACCAACTACTTATCATTTCCTTCTTTATTTCTACCAAACATTTTATTTTGTAGCAAAAAGCAAAAGAAAATTTCAAACGGCTATTTGACAGCAACTTCATCAATTTTAACCAATTAATTTAAATAATCTTTATATAATTACTGTTTTTCGCACCTATTGCTTGTTTAGAGGTTTTCCCCGATTTTTCGAAGAGTACTAAAAATAAAATCTAAGTATGCAATACACTTAAAAAAGCAGTTAAACGACCTTTTAAATGAGATATCGCTCAACCCCCCTTACTATTTAAGATTTTAGGGAATGTCTCCGCTCCAGCTCAAGAGTTGATGTAATTAAATTGAAAGTCAGCTGAAAAGATGTCCACCTCAAGTGTAAAATTGTTGTGTTTTTGCCTAATTTCATATTTTATAAAACAACAACAAGGTTTTCAAATTGATACACCGTATGTAGAGGTCTCAAAATTTACCTTCAGTGACATTACTTCGATGAGGTTATTCTGAAAACGATTCACTATATCCTTTATTTGGTTTAAATCCAGTAAACAAGAAATATGTTGGTCAAAAAGTTTTTTTTTATTACCTACATATAAATTTTTGGCAACAGGAAAGTTAGGAAAAAATAGATTAATTAACAATTGCAGAAAAGCAAAGTTTTACTAAACGAGTATAGCGCTTGATCTATACGAGTTTAGTAAATCTGCTTTTCTCACTAGTTTGTTTATAATACATTTTTGTTTTTTGACAGTTAGAAATAAAAAATTATAGATATAAAAACCCCACAAGTTTAGAAATTTAAATATTTTATCTGTTTATTACTTCCTTAACTTAGTAATCTGATTTACCTAACAATATTTGACAACTGTCATTTTTGTGGGTCGAATTTAATTTAAATTACACATTAATAATTTAGAAAATTGTGCCCAAGATATTTTAAATGCCACTCTAGAATCGTCTTAGTGCTTATTTCAGTTTCAACTGTGTTTAATTAATAATGACAAATTAGTGACATATCTATATGCTAAGGTGCTACGTTACTATACTCTGTTCACCCAACAGATATTGTTAGGTCACTTTTCCTCAGAAAGACAGGTTTATACAATAATATTAAAGAATAATGATAAATTGTGATGGTAAAAGTATCATAGAAAATAAAATCGATTTTATTATACAAGGTGATTCTAAAAGTAGTACCATAAATTCGGGATTGTATTTAAGAGCTCAAAATAAGACGAAATGTTTATATAAACATGTGTCGTAAAATGTTTCGTTTTTGAGTTACAGGGTGTGGAAGGTTTATAGCACTACTTTTAGAATCACCTTGTATAAAAAATAATAAATCCTTTTATTAGAATTATTTTTTATTCAATGCCATCCGTGTCATAGTAAAAATATCATAGAAAAATAGAAAATAACTGCAAATATTTATAAAAAGAACCCATAACTACACAATATAATGTACATTGCATTTTGCCAGTGATCGGCAGTTACATTGCTTACGGCTAAAATTACGGTTAAAAGGGCGGCGAAGGTCTTTTAGTTTAGAGGTTGTGTTATTTCTTGTCACTTAGCCTTTTATTTGTTTGCTTTATAATTCGATGGGATTAAATTCGCAATGATAGGAAATCAATCCTAGGACAGTAATATTGTGTTCCTTTACCATCTGGTCTAGAAGTTCAGCTCTAATTATCTTTGCTTCATAACGAATTTTTTTCTGATAATCTACAGTTTTCTTTGAGACGAAGCACAAGAGACTGTCTTCAACAAAACCTTCCTCTGTTCCTTTGTGTAGAATTATAAGTCGACTTCCCTTGCACGATGAATTATTTGGCGTGTGTAATGTGAGATTTTGAAATGCAACCAATAGAAATGTTTTATTTAAATATGGCGCTTTGTTTATGGGGGTGGCCTAACTATATGTGTTGGGTGAAGAAACTGTCAAAATGCGAAAAAAAAAATCCGAACATTTTTGCTCACTCAATTTTTTACAGTAAGATGTAAAACAAGAAATAAACGAATATCAATATTAATTAGTAGAAAAGAAAATCGCAATGTGAAGTGGTCAGAGAAGCTGAAAAGACGCGAATAATATATTCAGTCCATCTGCGAATCTTAAATCCATATAGCATCCAAATGACCTAATGATCCTTGGAAATTCGGAATTTATAATTAAGACTTTAATGCGCTTTGCCGATTTTCAAATTCATTTGTCCATATTTGCGGCATTATGAAAGCATTTGTTCAGCTGATTTATTCACCAGCGACCTCATTATACGCAGTCGAGAAAACAATGTTTTGTGTAATTGAAACAAAGCGCCGGTTTTGCATGGGAACACTCAAACCATGCACTGAGTAAATGGACGAGAGTTCTGCAACTAAAATATATCGATGTGTCGAAATCGGGCTTTCGAGGAAAATCGATGAGATTCGCAGCTATCTAACTTTCGGATTGAAATGGTGCTGACAGCCGGCTTAACTAATTAACATTCCAACCGCATTGAACAAATACTGCTGTATTATGTATAATTTTTCGATTTGAATTATTAGCAACATTTTACTATTTTTGGAGTCGTAATATTTCTTTATAATTCACTAAATTATAACCCCTGTGTTTTAACTATAATTATTATTATTAAATATTAATAAAATAAATTAAATTGTTTTTACATTGCAATTAAAACAAATCAGAGGACACCTAAATTTGAATTTTTACATCAGACTGAGATTTGAGAAAATTTTTAATAACAAAGAAAGATTCGGTTATTTTTTGTTTACATAGAACAGTGCACAGCACATAAGCTTCAGTTTTTATTTTATTATTATTTATTGTAATTATTTGTAAATCTTGATATTTTTTGAAAATTTGTCTTTAAACTTGTCATTTTTGCTACCAGAATTGTAAATTTAGTCATGTTGACTTTTTGTGTAAATTTCACTTTTTACTTTTCCAAAATTTTACTTTCATTTCTCCATTTTAAATCTTAAATATTCAAAATATTTCGCAACTTAAAATTTTGAACATTTCAACATGTAAATTCAAAAACACAACTTTTTTCGATTATTTCAAATCCAAGTTCAAAGTTTGGGTTTTTTCTCCACAATTCCAGATTTCTTTTAGTTAAAGGACTTATCAGGAAATTGAACCTTTTTTAATTTCCTTTTTTTTGTTCTTATAATTTTCACTATAAACTCAATGTTTTGAATTTTATTCCAAAATTTCGATTTTTAAATTGAAATAAAGAGCTTTTCTCGTAATGCTTTTTTAAGAAATTCTTCTTGTAATCTTCAAAGTTCGACTTTATTTTAAGATTTAAATGTTGGGACCTTTTTTTAACATAAATTATAGATTCACTTTTAACCATTTAAACTTTTTTTTTAATTTTAATTATACAGGGTGAGTCACTAAGCGGGAATCGGTCTTTGGTAGGCGTATCGTTCAAAATATCAAAAAATGTTTTAAATAAAAGCTGTTCGAAATAAGGTTCTCCACAAGCTAAAATTATTGCCAAATATGGCGGCCTTCCGGTTACACCGGAAATGAACACAACTTTCTTATTTTAAATAGAACACCCTATGTATTTTTACATTTTTGGATTTCTTGTTAAAAATGAATATGAATTTATTAAGACGACATAGGCCCTTAGTTGAACCGTTTTCGCGTAATTTCATTTTTTTGGTTAAATTTGACGATTTCGGAGCTTGACGCCATTAACGATATTTTCCAAAAGCAATGACTCAGAGTTGTGTGGCATACGGTTTTGGATTCAGAAAGAAATTGAGTATTTGTTTACGCCTTTGCTGTTAGCAAGATTTCTTAAATTTCTTCACATCCGTCGACTCAATTCTTCAGTTGTTCAAACATGCATAACTTAATTTTTTCAAATGGAACCACCTATCTTGAATTATCTTATCGGATGCGAAATTAAATTACCTTTTTTTTTGGTACCAGATATTGCCACCTCCGTTCAATAATTTTTGAGAAATTTAGAATTTTTTTAAAAAATTAATTAATTTCATATTATCGCGTTAGCCCTGGATGTCGCGGTTTTGTTTCGTCTCGTTTGTCCGGCAATAACTGACAGTTTACCTCATTGTTGTCGCGAGGTCTTGGTATTAGTACTGAAAGACAATGTTTTCTCAAGAAGAATTGGTCGATATGGTTTACGCCTTGGGCAGTGCTGACAGAAATCCATTTCTTGTCTCAAGAATTTATGCCCAACGCTTTGCCGATCGGAGACATCCATATTCAGCGGCAATACGAGAAAAAGGAGCGTAGAAAACCAACGACGCATGAAGAAAACCAAGTTTTAGTAGCGGCTGCTGTTGTCCAAGATCCGCACTTAAGAACCAGAAGAATAAGTGTGACATTACAAATAAGCCAAAAATCGGTTTCATGATTGTTGTGTAAAAACAAGTTTCATCCGTATCACACCTAGCTAGTGCAAGAACTCAATCAAGCTGACTAACAATCGATGCAGTTATGTGAATGTTCATTGAAAAAGTGTGGTCCGACAAAAAGTCTTCCTATGACACCACCCCAAACATTCAGAGACCACCTATGCTGATGGTCTAAGGGTCTTATCCAATGAGGATTTTCAGTGTGGTAGTAATGGGAGTTGTGTCTTCCCACGAAGCCGTTCTTATGAAATGTACATTCGTCCGTAAATAGTACATTGTCCAAAAAGTCATTTTGTTCTTGTAGTTTTCGTAACGCCCACTCACAAAACTGCATTCGGTTGTTGAAATCAGATTGATTGAGTTCCTGTACTAGCTGGACACGATACGGATGAAACTTTTTTTTACGCAAGATTCGTGAAACCGAGGTTTGACTTATTTGTAATTCCTTGCTTATTATTCTGGTACTTAAATGCGGATCTTGGACAACAGCAGCCGCTCTAAAACTTGGTTTTCTTCATGCGTCGTTGGTTTTCTACGCTCCTTTTTCTCCTATTTCGTACTACCAGTTCGCTCAAACCTCTCTCTCAATTTAGCGAATGCCGCTGAATTTGGATGTCTCCGATCGGCAAAGCGTTGGGCATAAATTCTTGAGGCAAGAAATGGATTTCTGTCAGCACTGCCCAAGGCGTAAACCATATCGACCAATTCTTCTTGAGAAAACATTGTCTTTCAGTACTAATACCAAGACCTCGCGACAACAATGAGATAAACTGTCAGTTATTGCCGGACAAACGAGACGAAACAAAACCGCGACATCCAGGGCTAACGCGATAATACGAAATTAATTAAATTTTTTAAAAAATTCTAAATTTCTCAAAAGTTATTGGACGGAGGTGGCAATATCTGGTACCAAAAAAAAGGTAATTTAATTTCGCATCCGATAAAATAATCCAAGATAGGTGGTTCCATTTGAAAAAATTAAGTTATGCATGTTTGAACAACTGAAGAATTGAGTCGACGGATGTGAAGAAATTTAAGCAATCTTGCTAACAGCAAAGACGTAAACAAATACTCCATTTCTTTCTGAATTCAAAACCGTATGCCACACAACTCTGAGTCATTGCGTTTGGAAATTATCGTTAATGGCGTCAAGCTCGGAAATCGTCAAATTTAACCAAAAAATTTAAATTACGCGAAAACGGTTCAACTAAGGGCCTATGTCGTCTTAATAAATTTATATTTATTTTTAACAAGAAATCGAAAAATGTAAAAATATATAGGGTGTTCTATTTAGAATAAGAAAGTTGTGTTCATTTCCGGTGTAACCGGAAGGCCGCCATATTTCGGCAATAATTTTAGGTTGTGGAAAACTTTATTTCAAACAACTTTTATTCAAAACATTTTTCGATATTTTGAACGATACGCCTACCAAAGACCGATTCCCACTTACAAGGAAAGGTCGCGAAGTGTCCGACGCCGATTTTGCTAATTTTTGGATATATTTTAAAGGATCAAAATCTAAGAGACACGTATTTTTTTTTATCGGCTGATAAACGGTTTTAAGGGTAGTTTTACCCCCCTCAAAGTTGGGGCAAAAAATGCAGATTTTGCTGTTTCTGACATACCAAAAATGATATTCGACTCGTTTCTTTTTTAAAAGTTTTGTTTCGACGAGAAATAAAAGAAAAAAAATGTTTTAAAATTTTCCCGCCCCCTCATGGGGGCAAACTACCCCATTTAGAAGTTTTTTAATCATAAAAATGGTAATTACGTCAGCAAAATTTTGAAAAAAATATATGTTATTTTATACACCAAAACTAATTTTACCTGTTCTTGGATTTTGTCGAAAAAAATTTTTTTGGGGGTAAACACCACTTACAATTAGTGACTCACCCTGTATTATTATTTATATTATTAGATACACAGATAGAGCCAAAATCGGGAAATACATTTTTTTTAAATATCTTAAAAAGTTTTCTCTCAAATCACGTTCCCTTATAATATTATTCCAAAAATTTTGATTTTTTTTTATAAATTTTATTGTCGATCAGTGCATTCCATTTTCGATGGTTTTGCCCTATTACTACTATTTCCTGTAGAGATAAAGGATGAAGGTTTTGCAAACCTAAAACATTTTTTTTTGAGATAAGTAACCTGATGGTCATAAAAAAATGTTATATCTTCACCCGTTTTAGCACAATTTTGAAAAATTCAAATTTTTTAGAATCTTCTACTGTTTGTAGCTCCTTTTCAGTTAACGACGATAATTTGATTAAGACTGTTTTTGTTGCAGCTTTTCGCGTAGAGTTTAATAATGGAAATGAATGTTTAGTTGGCTTTTTGGTTTTAAAGTTATAACATCAGGGTTTTTTTGAATGCAAATCATAGTAGGCTATGATTTTAAATGAAAGAGACTTTCACTATTTTCACTATTTCCACTATTAGAGATACAAGAAAGCCTAAATAGGTAAAGCAGCGTGGAATATAAGGCCTAACAAGATAAGACAATTAAATTTCAATTTGTTTTGATTTTATTGAGAAAAAACTGAAAATCGCAATTTTTCAAAATCTGCAAAGCTGTAACTTGTCTATTTGAAATCCGATTAAAAGAGTTTAAAAACTGAATTTAGTTGTTTTTTAAGGCTTTTTTTTGATAAACGTTAATTATTTCTTTTGCCTGTTGTCGAGAAAATTATACTATTTTTTTAATTTCCTATGGACGTCATATTGAATTTTACCATTTTTGAATTCAGTATATTTTTCTAATTAATTTGATATAGGACATGTCTTATTATAAATGTGGCAAAATAGGTTAAATGAAAAAAAATATTATTTTTAGATAAAATAATTATAGCATAATAAAAATACTGTACCTAATTAGGTAACTATAATTATTGGTGTACTAAAAATATTGTAACCAAAATATTGTAAACAAAATTGAAACTGTCATTAGTATAATCCCAATGTGCATGCACCTTTTTAAATGGCGGAATTATATGAAAACGTGTAGATGTTATAAAAATTTTATCGGCAATTTTCACAAGAATTCTTTTAACATTGAATACTTATTCGTGTAACGTGAAATATCTAACAAACTAACATTTATGCATATTTATGCACATTATCCATCTTAGAATACTTAACTTCTAGAGAAGTCTAGAACGCACATTGGCGTATGAGTCATGAAAAAGTCACTTCTAATAAAATTCTTAGAATGTTCTAAGAATTACGTAATTTAAAAGGAATCATATTCTTAACAATTATTCATAAATATTTCAATATTATACAGTGTGTTACAATATTTTTGATTTTGTAATAATAATTATTGCTTTTTAAGGGTCTGTATTTTTTGTTATTAAGAGCTGTAGCAATTGCATCGCATACTATAATTTATTTATTTTCAATAATAAATTATTTTATTTAACCCACTTTGCTACATTCGAAGTATGCCATGAGATATGTCAAATTAATCAATAAAAAAATATGCTGAATCTAAAAATAATAAAATTTAACACAGCATGTACAAGAAATAACAAATTTGACATAGTTTTCTTGGAAACAGTTTATTTCAGAAAAAATAACGCACGCCAATGAAAAGGCCTTAAAAAACAGCTAACTATGGTTTTTGATTTTTTTCGAACGGCCTTAAAATAAATAAGTTACAGCTGATTATTTAAAATGACGATTTACAGTTTTTTCTAAATAAAATCAAGACGAATTTGAATTCAAATTTTTTCTTAGTGGAATATTTTTGCCCATTTAAGCTTTCTAACAGTGTCCGAGTTTCCTGTAGTGGAAACTAAATTTGATTCAACCTGTATGTCAAGTGTAACATGATCATGGTACATCCTTTTTTTTTTCTTTATTTCTAAAGATAAAACTTTTAAACTTACTACACTAGATGCACTTATGACATGTCAAATTCTGACGTAAAAATAACATTTCTGCTGCTGTCACTTTTGCTAAAACTGATAAAACCTTTTTCTTTTAAAATGGAACACTCTGTTTATTATTACATTTTTAAAATAAGCACCATTTTTAAATACAATGCTCCTAAAAAAGTGATTTTTAAAGGATCAAAAATTTTTTTGGTCCCATTTTATTTTTCAACCTAGAAAGCTATGACTCATTCTAATTAATTTTAATCGAAGACATTATTGCTAAAAAAAAATCAAATCACGCGGAAAAAAAGGGTGTTACATTTTTTTATCACGTTGAGTAAAGTAGCTGCGACTAGACTTCGCCTTTACGAAATGTACCTATTTTGTGTAGCATTGTGTAGCAAAGTTAACAAAGATGGTTTTTGTACCATAACTTCAATCTTTTAAATGACACCATAATGGTACTATTGCACCACCAAAAAGTATAATTAATGGCGAATCTAACCATATTTTCATGTTTGCTGTAAAATCAATAGAACTGAAATTATAGCCAAAGGAATTTAAAATATTAGGTTTCAATTAAAATAAAAAAATTAAATAAGAACACGTCCTAAGTTTTCCTAATTTAATTATTTTGCGGCGCTAATGTGGTCAGTTAGCGGTAATCAGGACGAGTCATGACCTTCTAGGCTGAAAAATAAAATGGGACCAACAAATTTTTCGATCCTTAAAATCACTCATGTTATGTGTATTGTATCCAGAAAATTGTGCAGATTCCAAAAGTGTAATAATATACAAGGTGTTCCATTTAAAAATCAAAAGTTAGTATAGGGGGTGTTTCATGGTACCCCGATATGTATTTCAAAAATTTTCGAAGTTACGACAATTTTTCTATTAACTTGGGTATGATTAAGTGCGGGTAGATGATAGGCCAATAAAAAATCTCCCTGGGGAATCGCATGATACTAAAAAGTTAAGGAGCTATTGCCTTCGAAGAAGCAATCGATGGACGGTCGACAGCCGCCTCAGGTTAAAAGTGAAGGTTTGCTTTACTCCCATTAAAAACTTTATGGGGAGGGTTCACGAAACAGGGTAGGTAAATACCGAACTTTCAATTTAACCTTTAGAGCTCAACAGTCTAAGGTCTAAGAAAATGCAGTTTTGCTCAAACACGATAATTTCCTTGAAGCTGGTGGGCTTTGTCTCTTTTGTCCTGAAAAGTGAATTACACTAACTCATAAAAAATTCAAACTGATTAAACTTTTACTGGATATTCGCTATCTGCAGCGGAATAAGTTTCTAAACAACTAATATTACTACACATTGCCCGATGAGAGTTCTAAGGCTTTCAGTGAACACAAATAAAATAATATATCCTGACCATGATAATGTATAAGTAAGCTACTCTAACGCGAGGCAAAATGTGTCAAAATGTGGTAATCGGGAGACTAGCGGCTTAGGGACAGATAGACAATAAGATGTTTAAGAACACGCGTAATTATGCAAAGCACGCGGCACCGTCCGACGTATGTCTGGAGTATTGGCTGTAACTTTTTAAAAACTAATTATAGAACAAAATATGTTTAATAAACTTTTTTTGGTTCATTATTTTCCACATTTTGGGGACTTTAACTTCTTTTTCCCTGCTTTTGTTTCATTGCTACGGTAACGAACTTTGAAATTTCAAATGACATTCGTATTCTTTGTTTGCTTTTTTAGAATTTCCATATCTTTCTGTATTTGATGACCCCAAATCTTACAGGGTTTAAAAGTGAAAAAGTTCGAAAAATATAATAATTTCATAATTTTACCGAATCTGATATTAAATAATTTAATACTATTTTTAAACATGGGTTAGTAATTAAAATAAAATTTTTGCCAGTATATCTATGTTCGTTTTTGGTAACGATTTTATATTTATACTTGGATTTCTTTAAAATTAACATTAAAAAATGAATGATAAAAATCCGTAAAATTATGATTTCTCGAAATTCGCCGAATCTATCACCTATAAATTTAATGTTACAAAAGCAGGAAGTTAAGATTTTTTCAAAAGACCAAATAAAAAAATAAATGTCATTTTAAAACTCAAAAATTATTTACCAAAGCAATAAAATAAGAGCTAAGAAAACAAAATCAAAGTCAAAATGATAAATAATTAACCAAAAAAGTTTATCTGACACATTTTTTCTATAAATATTTTAAAAAAAATTGTAGCAAATGTTCTATACATACGCCGGACCCTGATAAACCAACCTGTCTATTAATATCATTTTTCTTTCCTAAATATACAAAAAGAATTTTATGTTTAAATTACTTTGGGCATAATATATTCATTTAATAGACGCTGATTAAGTTTATAAGGAAATACGTACTTTGCACAGTTCATTGTTCATTTCCCCTAAAACAAAATCTGCACTAAAATGTTTCTCGCCTAGAAAATTTCGAGTTGACAACAGCCGGTTATTTCGCGGAAAGTTTCGCCTCCATGCATCAACTTTGTTCTTAGGCACTCGAATTAACGACACTTTTTCATGACAGCTTTTATAACCACTGCTGCACATAGACACAAAACAAGTCTTGCCCATTTTGTAATTAAAATATAAATATAAAACCGAAAAATTGCGAAACAATTGCATAAAGTATCAATATTTGCATAAGAAAGCGGTGCTTAATATACTTAAGGCAGCCCTTCTACTGTCTATCCTTCATAAGGTGTTCTCTTTTCAATCGTCATCGATTTTAGTGCCACTTATCGCAACAGTGAGATATAGCGGGTTACATTACCAGTCTTATATCATAATCCTGACATAATTATAACAGCACTGTAAAACGAGTACAGATTTTTTTACGTAAAAACGATTATCTTATCTTACCTCGACAGAGTAGAACATTTTAAAGTAAAATGCATTCAAAAAATGTAGTGATGTCTAGGAACTACTATTAAAGAGATCTAAGTTTTTGGTGGGTCATGGAAACAAAAAATATGACTGTCAGAGTGACTTAAGTTTGACCTCTTAACCTTAAAGTAATACCTTTTCTTTGGTTTAATTTTTCAAATTCTGTTAATTGTGGGTTGAGTCGATTTATTTTCCAATGAAGAATTAAGTGATATGAATTTTGTGTACGTGTTCTGTAATGGAAACGCAGTGGCTACTGGTTTCAAAAATAAAATGATGCGGTATTCTTTTTTAAGAAAACCATTTCCTATACTCCCGCTGAGAAGCCAATGCGTTTTTATTACAGAACACATACAAAAAATGAATATTCCTTATTTTCTATGCAAAAATGAACCGATTCACCCATAATTAAAAAATTTGAAAAATTAAAGCAAAGAAAGAATTACTTGAATGTTTTGACGGTAAACCTAAATTATATTAAAAATCATCTTTTTTGTTTCCGTGGTCTTCTTACCTCTTTTATAGTAATTACCAGACATGCAACACATTTTTAAATGCATTTTACTTCAAAGCGGTCTACTCGATGGAGGTAAGGTAAGGTAGAAAATTTCTTGCTAAAAGATTTTAGGCCTAAAATAACAAAAACATCGAAAATACCAAATTTCGGAATAATTTTATAAAGCCCCCCTAATTTTACCCGCCACTGATCCACACTGAGTAAAATTTTACATTTTATTTTATAGAGCATTAAAATTTTAATAGCTGTATCAAATTTTAGTTATTTATCTTGTCACATTTCCAAAAATCAATAAAAAACCATTATTTTCATTTTATTTTTGGCACCCAGCACCTCGAAAACGAAGCTTCTCCAGTTATAGGTTCATATAAAACTTTTTACATGATTTTGGACGCAGAATGAGCTGTCAAAATTTTCTAACCTAATTTCTGGACGCCCTGTATAAAATAGTTTTAAAAAATCAATAAAAAAAAACAAAGAAAACTTGAGCCAATTAGAAACTGAGAAATAGCTGTTTTAGAGTTCGCTGAGGCCCGTAAATTTATGTTTTTGGGGGATCATTTTTGACGGACAAGCCAACTTGAAATGACCATCCCCCTAACCTTTATTATACCCCAATTTAAAATGTTAAACAGAACTACCCTGCTTGCAATTTTAGGGCCAATTTCGATTGCAAATACCACGGTATATTGTTTTTGAAAATTGGTTTAAAATTAAAAACAAAAAGTTGACAAAGCGACTTTCGTATAACAGTATGAGGTGCCAAGAGGCTCACCTGCTTTTCGGCCTTATAAAGTCGAATTCATAAAAATCATTATATGGTGATTAAATGGAGTGTAGTAACCTATAAATTGGACATGTTCGTTCATATACACGGTGACTTATTCCGGAGTACCACCAAAGCATTAACATTTTTTATTAATGAAAACAGGTATTCTTTCGCCACAGTAAAGCATGTTTATTTGATGTCTATCTTCAGTGATTATTTAATTATAGCCCATTAAATTTGTGAAAATTTTACATATTTTTTGTATAAAAATAGCTAGTGTGCTTTAAAGGAATTTAGACATATAGCATATTTATTCCAAATTGTCCACAAATATTTGTAGTTATAGTGTTCTTCTTGCATGTAGTAGTTCAGGGCACACTAGCAGTCTTTATACAAAAAAAGTAACTTTTCGGAAGTTTTATAGGTAATAATTAAATAACCTTTCAAAATAAATATCAAGTATATTCAATTTTTTGAAACGTTTTCTAAACACGACTTTTCATGGCTAGAAAAAATTTTATGTTTCTGTCAGAAAATATTGAGGTTTTGTGATACATTATTAAATGAATGTAGTTTTGTCAAATTTTCGTTTTTAATTTTTAATTAATTTTAACAAATGGTGCCTCAGTTTATTTTCAATGTAAACGGCTTTAAAATCTTGACCACAAGTGAGGTAGTTTTATTTAAAATTTAAAAGTACGGGTTGATAGGCGTTGGGGGGATGAATATATCAAGTTGGCTAGACCGTCAAAAATAGTCCCTTTAAGAATATAAATTGGGGAGCCTTGGCGAATTATAAAATGTTTTTCGGTTTTCCAATTATAAGGGGAGTCAAGTTTTCATTGGTGGACCCTATATATACGATACTCGTATGTAGTAACGTTGCAAGATAAAGTGCCAACCGTCCTTTTTGCTCTATATTGCAAAGATAAAAATTGTCACGGTGGGGGTAAAAATAGTCAAACGTGTATCTAAACCTTCGCGTTATTACATATATTAGGGAATCCCCTAATATACTATGACTCCCTTAGATGGAGTCTAAGAGAAGGTCTGCATTATATCTTAAATTTTAGTGGTAGACATATGACGTGATTATCGCAGCTGTTAAAATTTTTTTACATGCGACGACACTTAAATTTAAGCATGTATAATATTAGTGAAACGTTTTTCAATATTTTTTACACTTGACCAAAGATTTTACTTTATTTGCAGACGATAGGATTTTGGAGTTATCAGTTTGATTTTGAAACGTTGATTTAAAGGCCCAAATTTCTAGGTTAAATACAAATTGTCGAAAGTAAAGTTTTAACATAAGAGTCTATAAATTGAGACAAATGTATTTAGTTTTAGATACAATTTAGATTTAAATTGAAAACGTGATATTTCTTAAAAGAAATGAATGTCTTCATTTTATTTGTTTTATTTTTATATTAGAAAAATTGTTTCATCAAATGAGTTACTGTTACTAGCATATGCTAAATTGAACTATAGCTCAAGATAGCATAAGGTAACACAGATTTTTATAAAGATTATTTTATAACAGAAGTTATTTGAAACAATCACAATTTTTCTATTTTTCTTCGATATGACAGAACGCTTCGACTCATTGCTATAAAATTTAATATCTAGAAAGAAAAATGCTAACAGATATTTCCAGTCGCGTTTAATTTTATTCAATGATGCATGTTGCTAAATCAAAACTAATCTAATGTTGTTAACGATTTTCTGCCACTCAGTGACATAAATCTGCTAATCTGGTGTATTTTACATTATTTTGCTAGTGAAACGTCACTAATAGTTAAATGTCTGAGTCTGGTAATATATCTTGGTAAATTATTGACAGTACGTAGTCTGAAACATCAGCTAGTATCAGACCTTTCGTAAATAACTCTTATCTAACACAATTTGCATACTAACCGAATGGTTAAAACGAGTAATCACACTATGCTCTATGACGTCTGCCGTTTACAGTTTACCTACTCATACATTTTCCTAGCTGCTACCAACCACTTTATTCTTTGAGGGACATTCACCTATCAAGGTGCTGCGCCTTTTGGACAACTCAGTTATGTTTGTGCTGCTTTATCCATTAAATAAAGTAAAATTGTTTATACATATAAATATTTAGCCATGTAAAATGATTTAAAAAATAATGCAACCATGAATTGAGTCAGGTTTCCAAATCATTTTAAACATTTGTATTAATAACAAATATTGAAAGTCAACAATTGACGCCAAGCTAATTTCTACTGTCTGGAAAGTGTAGATCTTTTGAATTGCAATAATTATTTATGAAGTGAAAATTGCATCTCATAAAAGTACCTCTCGTTGGTTAGGTGATCAGTCATTCCGTTTTCAACGGAAGATAAAGTTAGGAGTTGAAATTCGAGGTGAAGATTGAAGTTTTGAAATTAAAAGCGACTGTCTGAAAACTGAAAAACGGTTCTTAAGATTGAACTGAAAATGTCTACCGTAAATTCAAATTTTTGCGAGAAAAGTGGAAAACGCAATTTTAGTTTAATGCTCTGCTGTCATCTTTTTTCTGATATGTTGTGATAAGAGTAAAAACTTTGAAAACATAATCAAAATTCTGTGAATTTTTGTTCCTGATTAAAACCAAAATTTGATTAAAAGTTCGCTATTTTACCAAAATAGTTGAAAACTTCGAGTTTAAATTCGGGATATGAAAAGTTTATTTAATATTCCTCTATCAAAGTCAAAATTTCCAGAAATTGCTATACCAAGCTTTCAATGCAGACTGAAAATTCCCAATTTAAAAAATATTTGACTTTTGTATGCATTTTTGTGTTTGAATTGAAAATTTGGGGAATTAAGTTAAAATTTCCAAAAAAAAAAACTGGAAATTTTTATTTTAGGTCATATAAAAAATAGGGGAGTGTACACTTTTTATTTTACCAAAATTTTTATACTCTTGGTTTGCAGAATCTAAAACTGTTTATTATGAAATAACCGCTAAAACGTTTTTAGCAATAACTGGAAAACTTTTCTTATTTGGTGCAACTGGAATTAATCAACAGTTTACTAAGCCGGGAACTAACGTGCAATTAAATATCACAATCGTCAGAATTGCACGGGGGTGTGAATGCTCACATACACTAGTTAGTAGCCAGGGGTGGTGCACTTCGCGTGGCAGGGCCATGTAATTTCTCTGGCTTAATGAATTATTGGAAGATTTACGACGGGAACAGAAGTCTGTCTCCTCGGGGAAGCGACTGCCATTACCGATAACACCCCGAACTTTGCCGCAATACCTTAAAACTATTTCCTATTTCTGATACATTACCATATTTTTACAGGGTCTGCATTCGTTGATTAAACCTACGTTTCATTAATTACAGCTGCGCCTCGTTGTTGCTATTTAATTAAATGGTGACATGTTGACAATAAGTTTCTAATTTTATATAAAAACTCGATACGTGTCTGTGGGCTTTACAATTTAATCGTATATCAAAAGCACCTGAACAGGAAAGTTGTTTCCAATTACTAATTGCGTTTTTATAGACATTCCAGGAAAATTTTTCACTGGACCTATTAAATGAATAATCCGTTTAAATATTTTACTCGAAGCCATTTAGTTTTACTTACCCATTGCTTTTGTTTCAAATATCAGAAACATAAAATGCTCTTCCAGAAAATATCAGTATAAATAGAAACTAATGAGTTTTAATAAAAGATTTACGACAATATTAAAAAAAACATATTGTGAATGTTACACTAATTCTAAAAAGAATATTTTATTATAGTTGAAAACTTCCGGACATAATTCCTAAGGGTATATACCCGAAGTCTTATAATTGCTAGTATATAAGACTTTCCGGCACATTCCGATGACCTTAGAGAATTGGGCTTAGTTTGGTAAACATTAAAGGCATAGTCCCGCATAATATCCTTATAAATTAAGTTTTAAAGCCCCCATTCATCCCAACTTTAATAATAAAGCACACTTATTTACCTTGAGACAATTTTATTGTGTAACCGAATGGCAGCCAGTATAAAGACTTCATTTAGCAAGCTGTTTCTGAGCGATTAATTATTTAAAACAGAGATTACTTTCTTGCCTGTTTAAGAAATATTTAAAGGAAATTTAAATCTCTTTATGTTGTATTTGAAAGTTGGGCTAAAGCTCTAATAACAGAAATAATATATGGATTATTTATATTAACTTTCATTATTACTTTTCTCTGGTGTCCTAATTACCAAAGGGTATAAGCTCATTAAACAGTTGTCTAAGGAGACAGCAATTTGGTTAAATAATCTCTTCAAGAATGTGTTGCAAGAACTGTTGTAAAAGATGAGTGTTTTGCAATCAACTATAATTATTAAATCAGCGCTACTAGCAACAATTCACATGAGAATAAATGATGAAAATGAATGCTAACGGTTTGTCGTGATTTTGACTGCATAAATTTTAAATTTAATGCATTACAAAAGAAGCAGCACACAAAAAATTATCAGAAACATATTTTAGAATAAAGGATGGGCATTGTATTAATCAAAACGATGACCATCAATTTCTGACAGCTGCTTAAGTTACACTCCACCCGTTATAGGATTGCTATTGCGTTGAGAATTTACAGTGATAGTCAAAGACATTCGTACTATCAAATTAAATTGATACCAGCGGACTATACTAATCAGAGATAAACTACACTGTAGATGCCCTCAAATCATGCCTCATATGAACATTACTTGAGACTTAAAGGGAATCTTAAATCAGCCCTTGTGTGATTCCTAGGTAAGCGTTTTATTATTTATATTCTGTTTGCCTTTAATTAAGAGCATGTCTTCTTAGCATTTTCCGAATTTTTTTAACCTTGGAAGAAGAGAGGGTTTCCTTTTTCATTTACTTATAAGAAAAAAGGGTACAACTTAATGTTACTAGTTATAACTAGTTATAGTTTACCTTGCCATCAAAGTCCCATCAAAATTGCTTACTGAATATTTGGAAAAAGAAATTCTTTTTCAAAATTAAAAAATATATGCATATATTTTTATTTAATTGTAATTTAGAAAATTGTACTGTTTTAGGTTTTATGTTTCCAATTTTCATATTGTTGCGCGTTATTGGTTCGAAATTAAATCTTCATGAATTGTAACCACTTTATTTCCAAACCGATCTCGGAACACTACTATTATAATTCACTGATCAACTGACTAAGTGTTCCACGGCCTTCACTATCGCAAGAAGTCACTTCCTGGTGGTACACTAGTTTCTTGCTGTAATATTCGATAACACTTTCTTCACTGCCTTGAACTTGGAATAGCACAGCCCCAATGCCGAGGTTGCTGACATCAGTGTTCCCATCCTGCTGAGGATAAGCCAACGTAAGGTTTGTGCACAAGGCAGTCTTCAGTTGTCGGAAAGCGGTATCACAATCAGGAGTCCAGATATACGGCGATGTCCCTTTCGTTAGCCGGAGCAACGGCGTAGCGATGATGGCAAAACCCTTCACAAATCCTCTGTAATAGGTGCATAAGCACAATAAGCTCCTCAATTTATGCTTAGCTTTATGTCTTTGCCAGTCACGGATTGCTTGAGTCTCGCTTGCCAGAGTAACTATGGATTTTTGTGTCCACTGTCCTTTTTACATGTTTGATGGGAAGAATTTTGGAGGTGGGTTGCTCGACATGAATCAGTGAGTACTCCTTCTCATCAGCTGAATTTTATTTTTTTGTTGTAGGGCTTGTCGATTTCTTGGCGGTTGACCTGCAGTCCTTCTTAAAGCGCCCCGATTTGCCACAGCTGCAACATGTTATGCTTCTGCTGGATCTAACTTTAAGAGCTTCCAGAAGTTCTTGGATGTTAATTATCTTCATGTGGCACTCTTGTTTGTGTTTATTTCATTTACGTTAGAGCTTATGATGTTCGCGAGATCAAGGTCATTCGCGGCCTCTTCGATGTCAGCCTTTCTTATTCTCTGTGACGCTTTCGGCTCTGAAACATTGTAAGCAGCTTTAACTTCTAAAGCTTTAATTAGTGCCTCTCTCGATGTTTGAAAGTTTGACCAGCTTATCAAGATTATAGATTCAGACAATTGGAAAAGGATCTAACAAGAAAACTGCTATCATAACTAGCCATAATGCCTTCTATAGAACATTAACTTAAGTTCTTACCTACTTAACGGAGTAACTAAAGGCAGACATGGCAGTACAGAAATTCAACCATAACAAAATATCGCAAATGTGCCAGAAAGTTAGTAACCAAACAGTCACGCCATTGATATTCGTTGAGATGGTATGAAACGGGGGAAAATATTTAACTCAGCATGTAGTTTGACCTGGAAATTGCAGTCGAATTACTCAGAAAGGGCATAGTACATGTTTACAAATCCCAAAGATTAGGCCATTACCAAAAATAGCGTAACACAGAATTTTTCTGCAACACATATGGACTAGATCTGTGACAAAAATAATAATAATAACAATAATCATAAAAATCACAGCCACCCTAATATGCAATTGGCAAGGACTCTTCCTGAAAAATTTGGCGGTTATCCTGAAATATCTAAGATCGGCAAATCGTTGTTTTAAGTTTCAGATGCCCCAACAAGAATTCCGTATAAAACAAGAAATACAAAATTAAAAAAAGGCTGAAAATATTATTATTTTATATGTGAAATGATAGTTGCAATTAAATAGGTCAGAAGCCTCGTCCAACAGAATAAAAATTTCATGAAAACCCATAACAACTATGCTGCCTACCAGCGGTCATTCCAAACTAAGAAGAAAAAATAATAAAATCCACAGCAAATGCAAAAATAATTTTTTCTCATATTTTTTACCGCATCCATGGAGATAAGCTACTGCCTTCTAAAATTTTTGGCTAATAAATAAATAATAATTATGACAACAAAATTTAAAAAATATATATATTTTATGCCCTAAAACTAATTTTACGTGTTTTGTAGGTTTTACAAACTTTAAAGTGAATACGTATTTCATGGGGTGTATTTTTATGACTATAAAATAAATTTTTAAAACTTTCCGATAATATATAGCATGTTCCATTTGAAAATGGAAAACTAGTATCAGTTTCAGCGAAACCGAGAACGGTAGAAATGCGTTTTCATGTCATAAATTAACATTTCATGAGAATAATTAACGTCTTATATAAACTCATTTTTTGAGACCTGTTTAATTTAATTCGGATAAAAAGCCAAAGCGTTTTCAAGCTGTTACCTTCTTAAGTAAAACCAGAGACCAAGTAAAACACACCATATGAAAATTTTAAATTCATAGCATTAAAAGCATAAATAGAAATTTAAGTGGCATATCTTTATTGTTTCTTAATCTTTATTTTGGGTAGCAACCTCTTTAAAAATACTAGGATGTGACAAATTATTTCACATAATTCACTGTTAATTAGGCTTGTTATTAACCAGCAAAATAATTTCATGCAACACTTGCTTATAAAAGCATTTTTATAATAGGTCTCATTTTTTGGGCTCTTATCACGACTCCCAATTTCAAAAACGATTTACCAGAACTGGCGTGGCCAACATACGGCAGTCTGCAGGGCGTCGGCCCGTGTACCTAATTTAGGTGGCCCGCATACAATTTTTCAATATTTGCATTTAACTTTTAGTAATTAATTGAATGAATTTGAAATACTTCCATATTTTAAAAAAAAACTCAAAATCAAGCCAAAAAAATTGAAAGAAAGAGTGATATTATCAAAAATTGCATTTTTTGGTGAAACAGACTGGTCCTTGGTTATCTTCAAAAACTGAAATATAAATCTTGTCCCCTGAAACCGAGAAAGATTAAAAAACACAACAAAGGTTGCTTTAACGCGTTTCGACAGCCAAGCTATCATCTTCAGAGAGAGAGTATCTCTGTGAAGATGATGTATGACGTACAAACAAAATAGGTCATTTTTGAAAATTGAAATACAAATCTTGTTCCCTGAAACAAAGAAAGGTTAAAAAACACAAAAAAGGTTGCTCTAACGCACGCATTTCAATATCCAAGCTATCATCAGAGAGAGAGAGAGAGAGAGAGAGAGAGAGAGAGAGAGAGAGAGAGAGAGAGAGAGAGGGGGGGGAGGGAGAGAGAGAGAGAGAAAGAGAGAGAGAGAGAGAGAGAGAGAGAGAGGATGTTAAATTATTTCAGTTTCGGGACTTAGCTCCCACAGAGACTAGCTTCGCTCGGTTTTTTTTTCCAATCCAGTACGGCTGTTCTAGTGTATTAGTCTAATTAAAAACATATTGCTAATACTCTAAGCTGTAATTACAATTCTAAATAAAATTTACCAACTCTTACCAATATTTAAAATTCCTTTTATTGCTCGCTTCACTCAAATGAATTATTAGATTTTTTGCTTAGATCCCTTTCTCACCACTGAGCGTTTAATTGAGCTCTGTAGTATGAACCATTTGACACTATTTCCGTGAATAGACCCTTCTTTGATATATTAAAGGCTTTCAATATTTAAGACCTCGCTTGAACAAATAGGCGGCACGTTTCTTGTGGTCAATATTGCCAGCGTCAACGCTTTGACATGTTTTATATCGAATGCCTCAGGTTATGCACAGACTATGAGTCGTTTAAAACCTTATGGGGTGTATTTTATGGTTATATGAGGGTAATTCTAGATGTACAGTTACTTAATGTTTTTTTTTTTTATAATTTATTATACTTACTTATCGATTTAGTAAATCATTGAGATGTATTTCAATATTTTATTAAGTTATCTTTTTGCACTTTCACAATATTTTGCCGTTTGATGCAACTGAATGGAAAACAAAAACTTTTTATAAATATAAATGTTAAGTTGCAAATTTTAATGCATCATCAAGCGAGTAGATTTTAAATTTTGGGATTCTCTAAGAATGTAACTATTTTGAAAGGAGTGTACTCTTTGAATTGGTTGTTACATTGTTGAAATTTGCTGTGCTTCTGTTGTAAATTGAATTATTTATGCGCTACATATTAGAGTTATTAAAATTTGAAAGATTCTTTAAAATTTTACCTCATTGTATCGTTTCCTGTTGCAGTATTGCCCTTTCTTTCTTGTTCTTATTGACATTCCTACTTATGGTAAATTTTTAAATAAATATGTGATCGACATTTTATTCTATTGTATCGTATTATTCACGTTTCTTCCTTATCTTTATTCGTTTTTTGAAGTTATTTTTTTTAGTGAAGAATAACGAGGTAGGTTTCGAGAATACGATGACGCCAGATTCGGAAGTTCTTGAGCTGCGACTACTTGCCTTATGTCAAGTGAAAACATTTCCCCTTTCGGTTATTAGTCTTTTCTTTAATTAAGTTTGGTAATTTTCTGTAAATGCCGATAAATAATCATACATCGAAAAGTACCTGGCACCCTTTTCCTCTCAATTTCTACAGAGGTGTGCTGTCTTTTTTTGTTTTTTTTATAAGAAGGCTACTGACTTTTGGATATATTTTAATTTACCTTTTCCGCACTTACGCTTTTGCGCAAGTTAATGAAGCAGGTTACCATTAGGGCCACGATTTTCAACCTATAACATATGGACGAAGTTAGGAGGCTAGGGGGCTGCAAAACTAAACACATAAATTATGTCTACAAACGTGCTGTAATACTTCTATATGTCGTGTTCTCTTCATTGTCTTCAGGACGGGTTATAGTCTCTCTCTCTCTCTCTCTCTCTCTCTCTCTCTCTCTCTCTCTCTCTCTCTCTCTCTCTCTCTCTCCATTTATCTAAAAAAATTAAAAATTTAACAAGTACGAGAAGTCGACGAGGCCAACAAAACTAAAGTATTTGCAAAGTTATAATATTTCAAGTCTTATTTAAAATAACGAGTTTGGTGTTAACTTCGGGTGTAACCAGAAATACTTAACTTTGCGAATATTTTAGCTGTGTTAAACTTGTCGACTTTGCTAAGTTGTTAAATTTTCAAATATCTTAAATGAGTACTTTGCTAGATGTTGTTCGCGGAAACACAATGTATATTTCTCTCTTATTAAAGGGACACCCATTCACAAGTTCTATTTAGCCGATAATTCAAATATCTCTTTTTCTTCTTGTTAGCTGTCCATGTTGTCACTTATTTATTTGTTCCCTACATGTAGAAGTTGGGCAGAATGCTAGCCCTTTAGTGGATGCGACATATATTTTTCAAATTGTGCGCGGAAGTGATTGCTGTGGCGATTATATGGAACACGCGATATAGAAATATAACATATGTGCGTTTAACGATGAGTCTGCGAAGAAACATACACAACACCTGGCAATTAGCACTAGAAATTTGCAATGGTAAAATAATTCCATTAATTGCTTATGGTATCGAAACCTGGGCACATCGACTGAACCTTGTAGCCAATAGAAACTAGAATGTGAACTAGCCACATTAACTATTTACTTTTATTTCAGATAATGGGTTTCTCAAATAGTTGATAAAATAATGTTACAATCTTTTCACCTATGTCTTATAATCCCATTAATAATCGCATTTGACAAATTGCCAAAGGATTATATTTTAATAGCGTTTTGGGTTATCCGCCGATGCGAATAAAATTTCGCTTCGAGTGGATTTTTCACTTCGAGCGGATTTTTCGTTTCGATCGGAACGCACTTAGCCCACAGACCGCCGCTCGAGCAGAGAATTCGTCGCTACGCGACGGATCGACATGCATAGAACGCCGAACTAACGCTGAAAGCCGAACTAACGCTGAAAGCCGAACTAACGCTGAAAGCCGAACTAACGCTGAAAGCCGAACTAACGCTGAAAGCCGAACTAACGGAATAGCGCCACTGGCGGCTGAAAACCGCAGCGTGCGTGTATGTACAGAGTTAGTTTTCTAAATGGGTACCCCCTTTTTTCAGCTTTATTTTTGACAAATTAAAAAAATTAAAAAGCTGCATTGATTTAAATTTTCTAAAAAATGAATTTACATTATTTTATTTATTTTTCTGCCGAATAAATAACATTTTTCATGTAGCCTTTGCCACACCTAAGGAAAAAAAAGCAATATTAAAAAACCATACCAGAAGTTTTATGATGCAGACGCATTATATGAAAAGTATAAAAATACCACTATTTTATAAAATGATATTGAAGCTACAATTTCCTCCAATCAGATAACTATTACACAACGCAGTTGTCAAAACTGCAATATTTACATTCAACTAGGAATTAGGCACGGTCGAGAATATGTAAGAAATGGGCGTAAATTGAACACTCGATCATGAAGTGAAAACCTACCAATTGGAACGCTCGTTTCTTGCCCGGTTCTGTAGTCCAGAGGCAAATCCAATACGCTTACCGATTTTCTCCATCACGTGACCCGCTCTCGAAATTTCTATTAGAAAATGTTACACACAGACTGTGCCTCAATATATAAAGGTTATTGACTTTAAATTCTCTAAATTTCACATACAGTTAGTTTTGTGTTAGTTGTTAATTAAAATAATTAAATACCCTCAATATTTGCCTATTTTTATTTCTTAAATTCCAATTGTAATTTGAGACATATTGTTAATTAGCCTTGTGAAGTTTGCTCAGTTTGGCGCAAATTGTTTGTTAATATATGCGCCCCTTGGTACCTTGATCGATTGAATGAATATTCTGTTTGGAATTCAGCTTTGAAACTCTTATTGGCTCTTTTGGAATTCTCTCCAGATGTTCAAGTACAAGTGGATGGTTGGTGATTTTTTCAAAGGTTTATGGAAAAACTGATGGCCCAGATCCCCCTTCCCTCATCCCAAAAAAATAACATTCTTGAGGCATACCAGACAATTGAAGGCACAATAAGGACTTCTACTTGTAGCGATTCTTTTTTGTATACTGTATGTTATTTTTAGGACGTTGGTAACATTTTAGGTACATAACTTATGTTTTTTTCAATTTATTTAACATTTCTTCGGCCCAGTTTGGCAATATTTAAATTTTTATGGTTTGTTGACAATTTTCTAAACAGTTTTTAAAATGCGACTACGTGATATTTAAATTTATTCAAAACGTCGCTTCATGACAGTTCACAAATTAAGAGGTTAGTTTATCTTACACAGAATAGGAATAATGAAAAATAGAAGACCAAAAATTAGATATGGAAAAAATAAAAATTTGTTATTTTGATAAATTATTCCTATTCTATAGTAAAATAAACTGACCTCTTAATTTGTGAACTGTCATGAAGTGACGTTTTCAATAAATTTAAATATCACGTAGTCACATTTCAAAAACTGTTTAGAAAATTGTCAACAAACCATAAAAATTTAAATATTGCCAAATTGGGCCGAAGAAATGTTACATAAATTGAAAAAACATAATATTTCCGGTCAATAAGGGTCTACCATGAAGAATACATAACTTATGTTAAATTTCCTTTATTCCATTCTAGTTAAAACTTCCTTATAAATTCCAAAGAAAACATAAATTGAATACTGCACGATTTAATAAGTATTAATCGCTTAAACAGATTTATATAAACTTCCAGTAATTTTTGATATAAATCTGAATCAAAGAAGTCATTATTTGTCGAAATTTTTCTTACATTTTTCCTGTATTAGCATTTTATTATAACTAATAGTAGCTGTGATTTTGCTTCGTTGAATTTATTTAATTTTAACAAATATAAAGAAAGCTTAAAAACACAAAATATAATTTTTAAGCAAGTAAATTATAGTTTTTAATGTTGGCTTTAGAGTTTCTATTTTATAGCAATCAGTAAACCAAAGTGTCTGCAATGTCGCTCAACACCGCAAAATAATGAGCTATAAAGTTCCCTCGCAAGTCCCAACTGAATAATCAATTTCTATTAAAGCGTTTTGATTTAAGCTACCTCTAACCGAAGTTACTCCTTCCTACGTTCCATTTCCTGTCGACAAATTTATTAGGTTGTATCTGGTTGATGCATTTAAAGAATCAATTTTCTTTTAGCTTGAAAATCTAACAAATATGTAATTGGACTAATTAGGTGAATAGGTGTTTGTGTGTGTGTGTGTGTGTGTGTGTGTGTGTGTGTGTGTGTGTGTGTGTGTGTGTGTGTGTGTGTGTGTGTGTGTGTGTGTGTGTGTGTGTGTGTGTGTGTGTGTGTGTGTGTGTGTGTGTGTGTGTGTGTGTGTGTGTGTGTGTGTGTGTGTGTGTGTGTGTGTGTGTGTGTGTGTGTGTGTGTGTGTGTGTGTGTGTGTGTGTGTGTGTGTGTGTGTGTGTTGTGTGTGTGTGTGTGTGTGTGTTTTAAATATTAAAAAATTATCTTAGTCATTGTCTTCTCTATCCGAAGTTAAAATAAAAATGCTTTGGATCCAAATTACCCAAGATATAACCATTTTAATGGCGAAAATTCGAGTTTCTTGACATCTCCCGATAATAGAGTAGGCGACTCTCTTCGACAGCGGTGTGCAATTGACCATTCGGGACGCTTATTCCGATTATTGTCATTTTTTCAAATAATGCATGAATGTTGAGACTGACTGTATAATCAATCATTTTTGATAATCAGTATGGTTTCAGATAAGAACATTCAACTTGCGACCTATTATATGAAAAAAAAAAGGTGCTGTAGGTTAAAATATCTTTCGGCGGCTTCTTAGTATCCTTTTGACAAACTAACCTTATATGAATTTCCATTGAGTATCCATTGTCTGATATACAATTTACTAAAAGACTTAACTGGCCAAATTGTCCTTGAATGCATTTCTCAAATATTTATGATTGAAGCAGAAATACCCTATGGAACGGTTTTGTAAACGTCCATTCATATAAACGACCCCTTCAACTTTTAATCTGATTTAAAGCTTCGAATGTCATAATCCTTCTTAAACAAACTTCAATTGCTAGATAGTAGTAAATATGACAAGAAAAAATCCTAAATAAACTAGCTGCACCTTACAAAAATCTAAGGAAATCCAAAATTCAGTTTCATGAATGATAACATCCTTCCGTTTTAGTTTTATGCGCATGCTACCATATGTATTACAGTCAAACCTGTTTTTGTGCGGCAGATAGGGACCGCAGAAAAAAAACCGCACAAAAAAAAATATTCAAAAACTTCATAAATAGCTATAAGAAATAATTTTTCGCAGCATATTAAAGAAAATTTTTTTTTATGCGGTAGAGAGGGACCGCATAAAAAAAGTCTCACTTAGAAAATATGTCAAAGCTTCACGAAATAGCAAGAAAGTGCTTTCCAAACAAAATAAATAATTAAATTACACATTGAAACATTTAAAAAAATTTTAATTTCTAATTTTAAACAAGGAGAAATTTTCAAAATGTACATAATTCAATACTACTCGTCGTAGTTCAAAACGTCCATATTTTTGCGATGAACTGGTTCGTAATCGCTTTCGTCACTTGAAGATACTACAGTTGATTTATTTTTTGTTAACATGTAGTCGGTGATAAGTTTTTGCGACGACGGTCGTTTGGTCAAACGTCGCGATAGCCAGATATACACAATCGAAGCTCTTTTTGGAATTTCAAACTTCTTTGAGAATTGTTATCTATTTTACGAAAATGCTTTTCCAATTTGCTGCAAAGCTGGATCCCTGCATATATTTTATCCGCTGTAATAGATTCCGGTTCTTCTTGTCCGTCTTCATGATCTGTTAAGTTATTGATAATGTCACTATCATTTACGGTTTCGTCCTCAATCATTTCAATAAGATCATTTTCGCTGAAAGAGTCAAAACCTTCTTCGCAGATTTGATGTGCTAGAACAATGATATCTGATGATAAAGTGGACGTGTTGTCGGTTACATTTCTATTAATGACACATTCAGGCCAGACCGCTTTCCAGCACGAATTTAAAGTGTGTTGTTTTATTTGAGTAATTGCTGCAGTGGCGTGGTTTATGCAGTCTAAAATCGAAAACTTTTTCCATACTTCAGTCAGGCTTATTCCATCGTTTTCTAGCTTTTCCAAAATATATCTGAAAGTTATTTTCACATAGTGTTTCTTAAAAGTTGCGATTATGCCCTGGTCCAATGGTTGTATAAGGCTAGTCGTATTGGGTGGTAAAAACACTACTTGTACATTAGGATGCTCTAAACAAGGATGACCGGGTGCATTGTCAACAATTAACAACACTTTAAAAGGAAGACCCATCTCTGTCATATATTTTTCAACTTCTGGTACGAAGCAATCGTTGAACCATGTTGTAAAAACAGCTGATGTGACCCATGCTTTTTTATTGGCCATGAAATGCACTGGAAGTTCAGCTAAATTTAGGTCTTTTAGCGCGCGTGGGTGCAAAGCTTTATTTATAAGAAGTGGTTTTAACATTCTTGCACCAGATGCATTACTACAAAGAAGGAATGTAATTCGATCCTTTGCAGCCTTAAAACCACTTGCAGCTTTCTCAGACTTGGCGATGAACGTTCGGCTGGGCATCTTTTTCCAAAATAACCCAGTTTCATCTGCATTAAATACTTGATCTGGGCAACATCCACCGTCATCAATAATTTTGGCTAGGACTTTGCAATAATTCTTAGCAGCTGTTTCATCGGCGGATACGGCCTCGCCTTGTACCTTCACATTGTGAAGTGCTTGTCGTCGTAAAAATCCAGTTAACCAGCCATTGCTGGCAGAAAATTTCAGGTTTTGAAAGTGGGATGAGGAACTAGACGGTTCTAAATCCTTCAGCTGATTGAAATATTGTTTAGCTTTCTCCTTAATTAAATCTCCGTCAATGGGGATTCGTTTTCGAGTTGAGTCGTTAATCCAAAATATGAGGGCCTTTTCCGTTTTCTCTATTAAAATATTTCTAGAATATGATAGTCTTTTACCACTTTCGTTTGTTGCAGAATTTTTAGATTCATTTATTCTACTTGCACGTTTTTGTATTGCTCTTATAGTGGATTCACCTAATTTATATTCTTTACCAAGAGCTGTGGATCCTTCACCATCTGCTAGTCTATTTAATATTGCAATTTTAGTTTCTAATGTAATTGTCTTTCTTTTCACTTTTTTTGATTACGATTATTCATTTTAAGGGAGTACTTATGACTAAAAATAAAATAAAAATCATAAAAAACTATATCTAAATAGGGAAAACAATTAATTTACCTTTAATCTCACTATAAAATTAATCCTGTCTTAATGGTTAAAAGGTCAGCAATTAACTAAAGTTATTAGATGGCGCAGTATGTATTGAAATTGGCTGATGCAATACATATATGCATAAGAACATTGAGCATGCCTAATGAAATAGGCTGATGCAATAGGTATGAAAATGGCTGTTGCAATGTGTACATACACACTGACAGCAAAAAAAGTGATGCCAACACAGTTCAGATTGACCTAACCTCTCGGCGAAATTCAATGTGTCGATATTCATATACCGCACAAAAAAAGAATCGCACAAAAAGAATCGCACAAAAAAAAGCGCACAAAAAAAGACCGCACAAAAACAGGTTTGACTGTATTTCTTGCTATTTTTGCTATTTAAGATTATTGACAAAGTTACAACTTTTTAAAAGAAACCGTTTTATATTTCATGTTTTTATGAAAGGTAATAAAAAGAATAAAAAAGTTATTATATTTTTTTTTGCTAAATTACGGAGATATGAGATCCCCAAAATTCGATTTAGTTTTAACTATAAGACAGGGCATTTAGAATCTTCGGACCTTTTATTTATAAATTTTCCCTGAATGATGAATTTTATACCAAACATCTTAGACAATAATTTCTTAGATAAAATTGATTTATTAAACAACTAACATGTCACATTCTAACAGGATTAGGCTCCTACGTCTAATTATAGAGAAACCCGTCAAACATATTATTTTATTTCCCAGTTATCGACATGTCAACAGACTATCGGCGTCAACGATCATGTTTTAAACTGAAAGTACAATTATCTCTGCTTATTGATATTATAAGAAAACAGTGACCTGCCTTTCATTAAATAAACGGGTGGTCCGTACACAGGCCTTTATATTCTAAATAAAATAATTTCAAGAGTTACAAATAATTAAAAATAATTAATTTTTCTTTAATACACTGTATAGAAAAAGAAGCAAAATTTGACCGTGTTTCATTAATTGACATTTCTAACCCTCACTTTATTAACGATTAAACCAACAGCGGATACTAAAAATCTCACGATGTTCCTAAGGTCCATTGACCTGGGATCCGAAAAATAAATTATTGTTACCAGAATTTTGTATTATTTTCGAACCTTTTTGTACCGCTATAAAAATGTTTATACCACAACCCAAAAACAGAAAATGGCAATTTACAATTCGGATCCTAGGTCAACGTTAAAATCATGACCACCTTCATAATCGAATGTGAATTATGCCATATTTTTGTACCTTTTTACCATAATGTTTAATTTTTGTACCCTTTTAGTTTCCAAGAAAAACGATATTGCAACTCGTATCCCAGGCCAACGTGAAAACCACGACCACTTTGAAAATCAAATTTGATTATACCAGATTTTAGTACTATTTTTGTACCTTTTTGTACCATCAATCAAAAATTTTGTACCAACACCCCAACTAAGAAAAACAATATTTTAAATTTTTTGGATTCCGAGTCACCGTTAGAAACACAAGTTTATATCTGCTTAAAAAATAAAATTGAAATGTCATTATTTTGTACTATTTTTGTACCTACCATATACCATCAATTAGAAATTTTTGTATCACCACCCCAACTAAGAAAAAATTTTTTTTAAATTTTTCTAATCTCCAGATTATTTGATAAACTTAAGTACATATCTAGATCAAAAATAAAATCTGACTGTTCCATTGTTTTGTTCTATTTTTGTACCCTTTTGTACGATAAATTAAAAGTTTTGTACCGCCACCCCAAGTAGGAAAAAAAATATTTAAATATTTCGGATCCCAAGTCCGCGTGACAAACTGAAGTACATATCTACATCAAAAATGAAATCTGACCATACCATAATATTGTAATATTTTTGTACCAATTTCTAGCATTAGTTAAAAATTTTATGTCACCACTAAAACTAAAAAAAGAAATATTTTAAATTTTTCGAAATTCAAGTCCACGTAACAAACTCAAGTACATATCTGCATCAAACATGTGATCTGACTCTACCATAATTTTGTACTATTTCTGTACCCTTTTTATTATTAATAAAAATTTTTTACCACCACCCCAACTAAGAAAAAAAAAATATTTTTTATTTTTCGCATCCCAAGTCAACGTGACAAATTTAAGGACATATCTACATCAAGAATAAAATCTGACCATACCATAATTTTGTATTATTTTTGTACACTTTTGCACGATCAATTAAAGGTTTTGTACTACCACCCCAAGTAATAAAGAAAAATATTTTAAATTTTTCGGATCCCAAGTCCATGTAGCAAACTGAAGTACAGGGTGTCCCATTTTCGGCACTTCTCGGGGGTATTGGACATATTATTAAAGATAGGGTGTTAAGATTTTCACTTTAGTGTTCTAATTTTTGATCAAATAATAGATTTCAGTTTTAACTTTGTCATAGCTGTATTAGTTTTTAAACTACAGGGTGATTTTGAAAATCTTCACTTTTTACCCATGCCTTGTATTTCCATTATGTCTTCTTACATCAAAAAGGTAAAAACTCATCTTTTTACAGATGTTTACGTTAGGTTCAGTGCCGCAGTAAATGTTTTTCTAAAAAGTCAAATTTTTGAGACATTAACCAATGTTATATTTTTTTTAATGGAATACCCTGTATATGATTTTTTATGTTGATTAAGCATAATTTGAGCTTTTAAAGGATATTTAGTTGTTAAGGTTTATTTTTAAAAACAAACTTAAAAATCGATATTTTTATAATTTACAGCAGTAGGCTATGACTACTTTACTAGAAACAAAGGCAAAATTATTAATTAATCAAAGAATTAAACTCCCCAAAAGTAAAATTCAATATTCTCAATTTTGTATTAAAACTTAATCAATATTGCATTTCACTTTATCGTAAAAACACAAAAGCTCTACCTTATAAAAACAAGCTGAAATTTTTTAGATTATTTTCAAAATTAGTAACCCTTTTTTGAATGCATTTTATTTATTTATTTATTTATTTATTTATTTATTTATTTATTTATTTATTTATTTATTTATTTATTTATTTATTTATTTATTTATTTATTTATTTATTTATTTATTTATTTATTTATTTATTTATTTATTTATTTATTTATTTATTTATTTATTTATTTATTTATTTATTTATTTATTTATTTATTTATTTATTTATTTATTTATTTATTTATTTATTTATTTATTTATTTATTTATTTATTTATTTATTTATTTATTTATTTATTTATTTATTTATTTATTTACCAGAATTATTGGTCTATGCCGAATGATTTGGTATGCCAAATCAACTCCTTTACGAAGTTCAGCAACATGACGAGAAAAGGAAATAAAAGGGTTATGGTATACGGGACAAGATTTAAGACCCAAATAACTTTAAAAAAATATAAATACCAATAATTTTTAATACAGAACTAAAAATATAGAAAAATTATAAAGTAATATTTGAAGGGTTAAATTTTACAATAACTATGAATTTCGCCCTTGTTTCTAATAAATCGGTCATAGTCTACTGCTATAAGTAAAGTATAATTTATAAAAGTATTGGATTTTAAACTTGACTTGTTTTTAAAAGTAAACGTCAACAACTATATATTTTTAAAAAGCTTAAATTATGTTTAACCAATATAAGAAATAATATATGGGGTGTTCCATTTAGGAAAATATAATTTTGGCTAATATCTCAAAAATGTGACTTTCTAGAAGAAAATTGGTTACGCCACTGAACTTAACGTAAAAAACTCTAGCAAGACCAGTTTCTACTTTTTTAATATAATAAGGCATAACGAAAATACGAGGCATGGCAAAAAGTAAACATTTTCAAAATCAGCTTATAGCTTAAAAACTTAGACAATCATGACAAATTTGAGACTGAAATCTTTTAGTTTATCAAAAAAGTAGGACAATAAAGTGAAAATTCCAACATTATATCTATGTTAATAAGTCCAATACCTCTCGAAAAGTACCGAAAATGGGACACTCTGTACATATCTACATCCAAAAAGCTATCGGATTACCAAGATGAGACCGTAATTCGAAAATATGGAAGATTTTAACAAAATTTTAGCTTTTTCCGAATTTCTGCTTACTTTCGGTAATTCGGCACCCCGCTAATACAAACTTCGCTAAACAGAATTTCATTTTTTCTCAAAATTCTGGTGATTTCCAAAATTTGGACTTTTGAAATTAAAACCAGATGATGGGAGGGATTGATTGATCTGTGATCCGAAATATTCAAAAAATTTTTTTCTTATTTGGGGTGGCAGTACAAATCTTTTAATTGATGGTGAAAAAAGGTTCAAAATTAGGGTATAGTCAGGTTGCATTTTCGATGTAATTTCGATGTAATTCTTTTGTCACGTTGACTTGTGATCCGTAATATGTAAAATATTTTTTTTATTAGTTAAGGTGGTTGTACAATATTTTTAATTGATAGTAAAAAGGGGTACAAAAGCAGTACAAAATTAAAGTATAGTCATACTTCATTTTTGATGTTAATATGCACTTGTTTTTGCCACGCTGACTTGTAATCCGAAATATGTAAAATATTTTTTTTTTTGGTTATGGTGGTACGAAATTTTTAATTGATAGCAAGAAAGGGTACAAAAGTAGTACAAGATTAGGGTATGGACAGATTTCATTTTTGATGTAGATATATACTTGAGTTTGTCACGTTGACTTAAGATCCGAAAAATTTAAAATATTTTTTTTCTTAATTGAGTTGATTATACAAAACTTTTAATTAATAGTAAAGATGGGTTCAAAAATAATACAAAATGATGGCATGGTCAGATTTTATTTTTAATGTAAATATGTACTTGAATTTGTCACGCTGACTTGTTTTCCGAAAAATTTACTTTTTTTACTTAGGGTGGTGGTATAAAATTTTAAATTGATGGTAAATAAGGGTACAAAAATAGTACAAAATTGAGGTATGGTCAGATATCATTTTTGATGTAGATATGTACTTGTTTTTGTCACGTTGATTTGTGATCCGAAATATGAAAAATATTTTTTTCTTAATTGTGGTGGTGGTACGAAATTTTTAATTGATAGTAAAAAATGATACAGAAATAGTACAAAATTATGGCATGGTCAGATCTCACTTTTGATGCAGATATGTAATTGAGTTTGTTACACTGACTTGAGTTCCCAAAGATTTAAAATATTGTTTTTCTTAATTGGGGTGGTGGTACAAAATTTTTGATTGATAGTACAAAAAGGAACAAAATTAATACTAAAATTTGGTATAATCAAATTTGATTTTTAAAGTGGTCGTGATTTTCACTTTGACCTGGGATCCGAGTTGCAATATCGTTTTTCTTGGAAACTAAAAGGGTACAAAAATTAAAACCTATGGTACAAAAAGGTACAAAGATAGCCCAAAAATATGTCATAATCAGATTCGATTATAAAGATGGTCGTGATTTTCACGTTTACCTAGGATCCAAATTGTAAATTGCGGTTTTCGGTTTTTGGGTTTTGGAACAGAAAAATTTTGTAGCGGTACAAAAAGGTACAAAAATAGTACAAAACTCTGGTAACAATAATTTATTTTTCGGATGTGATCGGATCCCAGGTCAGTGGACCTATGTTTCTATAAATATTTGCCACGACCGGATCTGGTTTCGCTTTTCAGCATTATCGGCAGTTATACCAGCAATTTGTTTAGCCGTTGTTACGCTAACAAGCTCCATACATCTCAGACTCCCACGAATGTAATGAGGGTAATGTTACCTACATAGGTCAAATATCACGTAACATTCACATTAGGTACAGCGAACATCTTGCTGCCTTCAGAAATAAACTTCCAAAAGGATCACATTTTGCAAAGCATTTATTAGAGACACAACATAAACTTACAGTCCACGAACACAGTAGAAGTATTACAAATTTGCGATAATACCAAAAAACCCTAATTTCTTGAGGGCCATAGAAATTTACAATTTAGTCAATTTACACTTAGAAACGAGCAGCTTGATCGTCTGAACACACCTCTAATTGAAGTTTTGGACGAGAATTCGGATTAGACGGAATATTCGTAGGAATCTGAGATCCATGGAAATTTTTAGCATAACGACGGCTAAACAAATTGCTGGTTTAACCGACGATGATGCTGAAAAGCGAAATCAGGTTCGGTAGAAGCAAATATTTGTAGACACATCGTGGAATTTTGTTGTTTAAATCGTTTAATAAAATTTATTAATTAGGCACATTTTATTAAACAAATTATATTTATTTTTTATAAATTATTGACAGATAAGTCTCTAATGATAGAAAAAGGTGGTTCTAAAAGTATTACCATAAATTTAGATTCATATTTTAGATCCCAAAATAAGACGAAAAGTTTATGTAAACTTATATCGTAAATCGTTTCCGAGTTACAGGATTTAGAAAGTTAATTCCCGATTAGAGTTTTTATTTAATAGTTGGGAAACATGTTCGGATAATTCAATAAAATTAGGCACAGTCCCATATCTTTTCATGCCCTTTCCAAAAATTAAAGAATTAATTAACACAACTTAACCAGTTGCGGGTACATCGTAGGGGACGGTGCTTAAAATGTGCTTTATTTATTTTGTGTATACTTTTGTCGCAGTTTGGTAACAAAAATATAAACTACAAATGTTTTTATATAAAAAAGGTTATCTTACTGAAACTCGATATTGTCAGCGATTTTGGGGTAAAATGCTTTTTTATATCTCGATGCATTAAAAACGATCGCCCAAAAATCTCGGATATAATAATTTAGATGGCTTTGATATGAAAAAAAAATAATAAGTTAAAATGTGTTTATTTGTTAAAATGTCCTTTATAAACAAATTATTTTAACTTTAACTAATATTTAGATAAAATAATGTTTCGCAAATATTGGCCACATTTAAAAACAGTAGCTTTTATTTACAAAAATTGCCCATAGTGACCACCGGTGACAAAAAAACATGAAAATTTATTTTGTTTTCTTTATATTTCAAGAACAACTATTTCTTACATCTGATTTTTGTGAGCAAGCATTTTTAATGCATCGCGATATAAAAATGCGTTTTACGCAAAAACCGGCGACAGTATCAAATTTTAGTAGAAATAGGTAACTTTTTTGTTTAAAAACATTTGTAATTTATATTTTTGTTACGACATTGCTACAAAAAGACACACAAAATAAATAAGGCAGGTTTTAAGCACCACTCCCCTAGATACACCCGTCACTGATCACAATGAGTAAATTAATTTTTAGATTTTTGGAAAGTACACGGAAATGTATTAAGTTGTGTCAAATTTTGTTTAATTATCTGTGCAAGTTTTGCAACTGTTATTAAAAACTATAATCAGGAACTAACCTTCCACACCCTGTAACTCGTAAAGGAAGCATTTTAAGACATACGTTTATATAGACTTTTTGTGTTATTTTTTTTAAGCCTTTAAATTTAAAATGGGTTTATCAATTTTTTAAAAATGTAGAGGTATTGTAGTAATACTACTAGGAAAACATCTTGTTCTGGTAATTAAGACCTACTTTAAGCCACATGAGGTAACAACGGAACATCCAACAAATAAGGTTTCAACTTACACACTAACAGTCTAATACGTGGCTAATAAGATTTCACAAATTCTCCCTGTATGAGGTTTTTATTGTGAGAGGGATAGGTCATTGTGATTTATATCTTGAGTAGTGGCTGCAACTAAAGGAAACTGCTGGGCGTACTGAAATAAGAGGATGGCGACCATTTAGTCTTTTTCCTTTTTCTAAGTACAGAGATAATGCCAAGTTCTTTATTCCAGCCCCATGGCGTAATTTATGGAGCTGCAATATATCAAATGATGTAAACGGCAAGTAGTATTATTCTAGTGAATAAATGGAAAGACTTATGAACAAAGGGGTCGACTTAAAATTTTCTCCTGTGTTCAGTAAGATTTTTTTCATAATTAAAACCAAACACTTCATCTTATAATATTTTAATAAACACCGTTTGTTTGAAGAAATTCGCAAAGGTTACATAAATAATCCATTCGACGAATTATAACTAGAAAAGAATATAAAATAATTGAGCAATAGAGTTTGCTTAAGAAATTTAAGGAAGGAAGGGAACAATATGTCGGAGACGATATAAAGGGCAAAGATGTCATTGAAAGAAAGGATTATCTGAATCCCTATCTTCGCTAAGCTTCCCTGGATGAGAGAGGGTTAGCGCGGGTAGCGTTTTCGCACATTATCACCCCCCATCAAACTCAGATAGACTGTGTGGATCCATCTACCACAATAAGGTGTGTCATAGAAATATTAAACTTATGGTTATGACATCTCCTCGATATAAAAAAACTCACTCTGTCTGACAGAATAAAGGATTTATTGTTGCCACTGCTTTTTTAATATAGACCTTATCATGTGCCTGTCATTTGTATTTATATGCTGCAGTTACTGAGGGTTTTAATTATTTTGTATCATTAGTTAAATAATAAACATTATTTCATATAGCGGAAAATTTCTCAAAACTAAATAACACTACTCTATTATTTGTTTCCATATTTAATTCTTTGAGGACCAAGTATTCATAGGTCCTCCAACATTTAAACCCTGCGCCTGGAATATTTTAAATTAGTCCACGATACAATAAAAAATGTTTCCTGGACCTAGGCCCCTCAAACATAATTTATAATCTATAACATTAAAAATTTCTCACAGATTATTTAATCTTTAACGTCAACATTACAATTTTCAGTTTTATGTGGACACATATTGCAATCGCCTTTATCTGTTTGGCTACATTTCACCATACAAAAAAATATATAGTCCTAATTTCGATTTACTGTAAAGAATCCTTTGCACATTACAGGAGAATATTTTAAAAAATTTCTAAAGCAGTTTCTTGAGATAAAAATAAGTCAGCTAATTTGATTTTTTACGTATATGTGCAACTAGTTGTTACTCGCAACTTAATTCGCTCGGAAGGGTTCAAAACAGGAAATTTGGGTAATAGCTTTCTTTCATGATCTAGGCACGGAATTAAAAAAAAACATTTATCCTCTCAGAATGTGGAAAAGAGGGCAAATTGTAGAAGGAAAGTGTAAAACATGAAATTAAACATCTACTTGACAAATTTTGAAAGGGCAGAAAAGAAAGGTCAAATTGAGTATGGAATCAAATTAATCTGCATTTCCTAATCCAAATCTGTTCGTAAAAAATTTGCGAATATAAGAATTTTGTACACAATACAGAGATACTGGTGCAATACATACTTGGTCAATTTTAAAATTTCATTGGTTAGAAAAAAATAATGCGTTTTACCATAAGCACCTAGCGTATAAAGTTCATTTGAATGTATTACACAGGTTGAACCAAACTGGATTTTAACTACAGGTAGCTCGGAAACTATTAGAGCTAAAAGGAAGCTTAAATGGGCAAAGTAATGCAGAATGTAGTCTCCAACAATATTCTGCTGAGAAAATAATTGAATAACAATTCATCTTGATTTTATTTAGAAAAAAAACTGAAAATCGCCATTTTTAATAATCAGCTGTAACTTTTTTATTTAAAATCCGATAAATAAAAATTAAAAACCATAGTTAGCTGTGTTTTAAGGCATTTTCATTAGTGTACGTTATTTTTTTCCTGAAATAAAGTGTTTCCAAGAAAATTATGTTAACTTTGTTATTTCTTATAGGCCGCCATGTTAAATTTTATTATTATTGAAATAAGCATATTTTTCTGATTAATTTGATGTATGTCATGGCATACTTCGAATGTGGCATCAAAACCATAGTAAGCTGTGTTTTAAGGCATTTTCATTGGTGTAGTTATTTTTTCCTGAAATAAAGTGTTTCCAAGAAAATTATGTTACCTTTGTTATTTCTTATGGCCGCCATGTTAAATTTTATTATTATTGAATTATTCATATATTTTTGATTAATTTGATGTATGTCATGGCATTATTCGAATGTGGCAAAGTGTGTTAAATAAGATAATTTACTATTAAAAAAATAAATAAATTATAGTAGGCGATGCAACCGCTGTAGCTCTTAATAATGAAAAATTCAGCCCCTGCAAAAAACTAATTAGTTAAAAATAATCAAAAACATTGTAACAAGCTGTATAATATTGCATTATTTATTAATAATCGTAACGTATATAATTCCTTTTAAGTGACGTAATTCTCAGAACATTATAAGACGTTTATTAAAGGGCAACTTTCCATGACTCATACGCAAGTGTGCCTTCTAGACTTCTCTAGAAGTATTCTACAACGGATTCTAAAACTGAGAATCTGCATAGATCTGACAGTCAATTCTAATATTAGTTTGTTAGATATTTCACGTTACATGAAACAGTAATAAATGTTAAAAGATTTTTTGTGAAAATAAGCGACAAAATTTTTGGCACATCTACACGTTTTTATAGAATTACGCCATTTAAAGGGGTGCATGCACATTACGATTATACTAATAAGTGTTTTAATATTGCAAAGTTTGATACAGTATTTTGGGTTTTTCAAAAATTATTGTTTCTTATTTGGGTACTGTATCGTTCTTATTAAAAGTTGTGGCACTTGCATCGCCTTTGTTTAAGAATAAAAAATTAAATCATTTAACCCACTTTGTGACATTTGAAGTATAGCATGTCATACATCATATTATTCAGAAAATTATACTAAATTTGAATATAATGAAATTCAACATAGCATTTATAAGAAATAACAAAGTTGATATAATTTTCTCGGAAACAGTTGAATTTAGAAAAAAATTAACGTACACCAATAAAAAGGCCTTACAAAACAACTAATTACAGTTTTTAAGCTTTTTTTTTAATCTGACTTGAAAATAACAAGTTCAGCTAAATTTTAAAAGTAGCAATTTTCAAGAAAGTCAGAACGAATTGGAATTCAGTTGTTTTCTTATCGGAACATTTTTAAACCTACATACAATGAAGGCAAAAAGCGTTGCCTATCCTAGCAAAATCGAAAACGAAAATATAATTACTCCTAGATAAAATTAATTTTTCGGCACACACAGTATTTCGCTTGTTTCCCTTTTCGATCATTAAAAAAGGGTTCAAACTTTTAAAATTAATTCAAGGTTATTGCAAAGTTAACACGAATACGGTAATATTTCAATAAAGAGTCACAATTCACCACAATATTCCTTTGTAGGTGGCCCATAAGCCAAAGGCATAGGCGGATAACAACAATACCATAGCGCTTATATAGAGGTGTAAAGGCAGCACCTCTTAGTTGCTAATGTGTATATTGCAGCGACCTTTTTGTTACAGTGGACATACATTACATTAGAACTTTCCATTTCGGTAAATCCCCTAGATATTAATTTGTTAGTCTTGTTGTCAACGTCTGCGTTGCGTGTGTTTTTTGTAGTGTTTATTTAGTACAAACCGAATTCATTCGTCTTATTTTATAACAAGCTTTATTTAAGACATTTAATATATACATAGTGTTGAACTGTTTTGCTACTGTTAGTTTATTGGAGTGTTAGTAGCGAAAAAAATGCAGTGAAAATGCGATCATGGTGAAAACTGCTTACAGTGGCTAAAAACCTTTCATTGGTGTTCATAACACGAAATTACCGCGACAAAATGTCTTATTCCTCTCCTTAAACTTGTGTTTGGATATTTTGGTAAAAAAATGTATGACAATCACAAATAGATTATTATTTTCAAAAGACGTGGACCAAAAAGTTTAATAAATCATAAAGTTTGGTTCCACTTTCAAACGTGCGAATAGGATTCTTGAAACGACTTTCTGCTCTGTGTGTACACGATAATTATTGCTACATTACATTTACTCCAACGTTTACTTTTGTCTGTATCGGAATCATCTGATATCTATTTGCCTATCCTGTCTCAAATGGCACTGCACACCACTGTTGTTAGGCATTAAATGCTGGACTACCTTGCCTATTTAGGCTTTTTTGTAACTCTAATTGTTTACAAGATCCCTGAAGTGGAAATTTGGTTCAATCTGTATATTTCATTGTCTTCTTGACCACTCCAGTTTTCATTGTTATTTGATTTATCATTCATTTAAATTAATTAAGTAAAATTGTTTAACTCGAAATCTCTTATCATGATTTATTTTACGAATTTTTGATCATCATCAAAAAATTGATTATTTTTTATTTTATTTTAAATAATTAGGGATAAAAAAGTAATTTTTAAAATTTTAACTCAAGATAGGTAATAAAAGAGGTGTCTATATAACATAGTGCGCGGATTAGCCAAGAACATTTAAATGAACCTTTTTTAACCTACTGTAAAGCCACCATTGAAAATATAAATTTACATTCAATTATATATTTTAAACATAAATGTGAAAATGAAATATTAACTTAATTGAAACTATGAAATGCAGACAGTGCAGCCTGAATATAATTTCTATTATTTGAACTTCACCCTAAAAGACATTCAGTTGCATACATTTTTAATCTCACTTATTTTCTAAATACTTAATTTTCGTAGAAAAGTGCCCCTAAAATGCCGCTATCAATAATTCACTAGCATGCAGCTAAATTACAGATAATAAACTCCGGAATTTTATATGTGATCATGTCTCAGTTTCTGGATTATTGAATAAATGAATAATCAATAAGACGCGGGCCGAAACTTTCTTGCCTTCTTGTTTATGATAAATGTATGCACCCTTTGCCTTAGTTTTATCGTCCAAAGACATTTACTGCCGGGCAAACGGCCTCCACTGGAGCAACCATATTTTTTGTAGCATTGGATTAAAAAGGACTTAATGTTTTTACGTTTTAATTTTGCTATAAAATATGAAATGCCGTTAGCAGAAGTAATTTGGGATAATTCTGCGTTTTATAGAAAATTTACATAATTGAAGACGTGATCCATTCAAGCCGACTTTAACTTAAATTAAATACCTGGATTCTATATATATATATATATATATATATATATATATATATATATATATATATATATATATATATATATAGAAATAGAATGGTTCGTTATTCCTTAGTTTTTATTGTTTGTGAAATTTGGACCTTTTTGATACTTCTTTTCTTTGGTTATGAGTTTGACAATCCTAGGATTCTATTCCCAAAAGGACCTAAATGTTGGTAAAATCGAAATATAAATAAGATATTTGTATGTAGCAAGATAAACACATACTTGGCAATGTAACAACAGAAATGATTATCTTTAAGAAACCAAATGCAATGTAATATATAGTAGGATGTATAGCACTTCAAAAAGGTCTAATCTCAAATCTAATCCCTGATGTTGAAGCAAAAATAAAGCTTCGAAAGCTTGGAAATAGATAAAGAGTATTCTTTACCTGCACCTTCACTGATCGACTTACCCTAAAACAAAATTAAAAAAAATTACATATATATATATATATATATATATATATATATATATACATATACATCTGATCTGCGGATTCAATCCATAAAGATATATCTGCGCACTTGTCTCGTCACATACCAAATATGATGCTTTTCACTAATGTAAGTATCTGTACACATATTCTAACCTCCAATTAAATCCGTCAGTTGAAAACTTCACTTTAGCGAGCTAATACTCGTCACTTTTATAAGAGTTCGACACGGCTCGCGGTCTGTTTGCATGCACCCGAGATTAAGCTAGTGTTATCTGGCATTTTTGAGTAAAATATGTCAAAGTCAGCAGGAATCAAAACAGCCACTAACTGGCATATTTCGTCTGTGCAAGATAAAGTCTGCTGATTAGCCCGTGGCTCGACCCTGTCCATTAACGCAAAGTTAATTCCGCTGATTTGATATGTGCTATATCAAATTCGTCGAGTAATCCTCTGGTGTATAGCCGGCTATTGGAAAAATAAAATCAATTTTAGGCAGCTTAAAAAATAAACAAACGGACAAGTCTGGTTTTCACCAAATCGCCTGCAAAATTTGTAATTAAAAGTACGTAGGGCAGACAAGACGATCTCCCTAAATTAATGCAAAATATCGACCTTAAAACCTAAAATTCGATAAAATGTTGTTAATGTAATTCAAGTTTTATCCTAAGATTTTATCATATTTCTTCATTTCAAGTTCAAGTTTCTGAAAATTTCAATAAAAAAGGCAAGTTGAGATTTCGTCTTTATACTCAACATTTCTAAAATATTATTTTTCTTAAATTGAAGTTGTCAAACTTTTTTCCTCAAAATTTTGGCTTAAATATTTTATTTTTAAATTTAAATTATTTTTAATTTTAAATGACAAATTTTTATTTTAAACTTAAGATTTTAGGACACATTTTCTCTAAAAATGTTAAATTTTTTTCAGTAATTTCCGGTTATTTTTTGAAAATTTAAAATTTTTATTTGAAATTTAAAGGCTCCATTTTGAAATCAAACGAAACTTGCAATACAATTTCGAATTTAAAAAATTTTAAAAGTAAATTATTCAAAAAATATATAAATTTCAAAAACAAATCATTTGAAGAATTCTATTCTAAAGTTAAGAGTTATCAACATTTTAAGATTTCTCCACAAAAAATGTTTCCTAATATTTAAAATTTTTTGGAGAAATTCGAATAAAAAATCATTTTTTCGACGTATAAATTTAAATCTTAATGATATTTCAGAACTTCAATTTTCTCTTTAAATTCGAATTTTTTTTTTCGAACCCTAACATTTTCAACAAGTTTCGATTTTACTTGTGAAATATTTATCAAAGTGATCTTTTATGCAATCAAAATTGAAATTTTTCAATAATTGATTGTAAATCTTTTATCGACATTTCGGCGTTTTTTTGTTTCAATTGTATATTTTGAATTTTTGCATTTTCCATAAATTTTGTAAGCTTAATAAATGCAGTTTTTTATTAATTTATTAGAAATATTGAATTCAAACTGATTTTTTTAATATTTGGAAACTTTTTAAAATGTTGGATTAAGAATACAAAATTTTGAAAGAAGTTTTTGAAACTGGATATTTTTTTTTATTTGAAGCTTAGGCGGGAATACTTTTTAAAAAATATTGAAATTCTTTTCAAAATTCTAACTTTTTCTGCATTTGCAAACTTCTTTTATTCAAAACTTTCACTTTTATTTCAAAATATCGAGGTTTTTGTATTTTCGCTTTAATCTAGAAAACTAATTTTTTCCAAGATTTCAGTGTAGACTTAAAATTCCAAAATTATGGTCAACATTTAAGCAAAATAAACAAAAAAACATGTCTAAATAATGAATTTACAATCAAAATTATAAATAAAAGAACAAAAATGGAAACCAAAATAAAAACAAGAATAAGAACGTTCTCAATATTTTTTTGGTTTTATTTAAAGAATTAGAGTTGAAAAAGAATAAATCCCTAATACCGAGAAATTTCTAAATAAAAATATAAAATAAAATATTAGTGGTCCTGGTAGGCCTAGGGGCCACAAATTGTCGAAGATTGATAACTTTGCTTGTCCAAGCCTATCCAAGGGCCGCAATATGGACCTCCGCCTGTTGCCGACCGCTGGTTCATTGGACAAAAATTTCAATTGTGAAGTCTGCATTTTAAAAAAAAATGACTTGAATTTAGTTAACATTTTATCTTGTTGTTTTTTTACACTTTTTCTTGCCGAATATGCGATTATTTAAAAAATATGAGTTGCATATAATCCGCTCTCTTAGTGGTTAAAATAAGACTAGCATAAGTCTAATATTATTTATAAGTTTGTAAACTTTGTCGAAGGAAAAACGTACTTAACATACCATTTACTCCTTATCTCAATCCTGAAACATGATCATATATTGAAAAAATTTGCTTCTGCTTTATCCTCTGTGATCAAGAGAAAATAAATGTTATAAGAAGAGGGAAAATATAAGTGCAGAACACAGAAAATTTGCTGTTCCGAAAGAAAAGCTTAAAATTCTCTCGTACGAAATTATGCATAAGGATGAAAATATAGTATCTGTCCGTGATGCATTTTACAAAGTAATACCTAATATATTCTGGTATTTTTATTTTCGTGATAAGAAATATCTACTGAAACTCCCTCATAAAATGTAATGTACTACGCCGTAGTTAGTGTGTTTCTAAGGTAAAATATTGGGCGCAAGATTACGTTTGCATTCTAAAGACTTTTCGCATTTGTATAAATTACGTACGTGGTAGGCGATTAGCTCTAGAAGTGCAGCTATAAATGCGCCATCCATACTTCAGAATAACTACAGTCAAATTTTGTCTTTTGCACAAGTCAATTTAACTTGAACTTTTTAATAAAATGAAAGTCGTTCATTGAATTGATAGGAGCCCTAAGAATAAGAAATTCTTCTTATTATTTAATTGTTCCTCCTTTAAGGGTTTAACTGTGCGGGAGGTCTTTAGACCATTCACACAAAGTAGACAGACAGGTAAGTGCTGTTAATTTATACTTAAAACTTTTCTGATTATCCTGCACGTTTTAAGTAACACAGATTTTTGAATTGCGGTTGCAATGCTCGCATCTAATAACTTGACCTTTTCCAGATGCTTTAAGAAGTATTTGCTGAAAAGACCAGTTGGTGATACGACGATTGGAACCACTAATATTGTTTTCAGGTTGTGTTTTTTACGGTACTCTTCACATAGTTCCAAATACTTGTTTACTTTTTTCCTTTTCTTCTGTTCTAGGTTATGGTCGTTGGAATAAGCTGCATCTATGAAGTATGGAACTTTCTCAGTTTTGTCTAGGAGGACAATATCTGGACGGTTTGCGGCTATCGGTTTGTCAGTAATAATAGGGTTATCCCAATACAGAAGGTATCTCTCATTTTCCATTACTGGATGTTGTATGTATTTATTAATAAATTTTTTTATCTTTAATTAAGCGCGTGACTGCTGCAAACTCTGGGCGTAAGATGGCTGCTGTGAGGTTGTGCCTTTGTGTATAGTCCGTGGGAGCAAGTTTAGTCCATCCTAATATGAGATGTTCGACGGTTTCTGAATATCTTCCACACATTCTGCATTTGTCATCTGCGATGGATTGCTTTTCAATATATTTTCGATGATTACGAGTAGCAATTACACCATTTTGTATTGCTATAACAAATCCCTTCGGTTTCCGTGAATAAGTTACCTTTTCTAAGCCATGCTGTCGAAAGCTTTTTATTTACGTTTGAGAGTCTTTAAAGATATTTACCATGCAACGGTTTGATGATCCAGGCCTCTTTACTCTCATTCAATGTTGGTATTGTTATTAAACCTCGCCCACAGATTTTGAGTGGCGAGTGTTTATCTAGTGTCGTAACTATTTTGTGCAATAGGGAATGGTCAGCATGCCTCATAAAATATTTTTTGATGCGATTTACTAGTTTGTCGTGCAGAAGTTTCATATTCAACAACTTCCAGGTTACGTGGTACATAAAGTATTTCTGAACAGGCTCTTGGATAATGTTTCCGATGTTCAGTTAGCTCTACTCTTAGAATTCTGTTTATTGCCTCCAGCTCAGTATTCGACCATTTGATGACTCCGAACGAATAGCTCAGCGAAGGTATAACCCATGAGTTGATGGCTTTAATAGGATTCCTGCCATTCAGCTCTGTCCTTAATATTTTCCTCATCCGAACTCTCATATCATTTTCTAACTTTCTCTTCGTGTCCCTCTGATTTATAATAAGTCTCTGTTGATAGTCTAGATATTTGTAGCAGCTGTTTTTGAGATAGCGTATATTGTTCTCTTCTAACAGGTTGTCATATGTCTCGGGTTTACTTACCTCTTCTCTCTATTAGTTAAGCACATTTATCCATACCAAATTTCATTTTAATGTCATTGCTATATTCAGATGTTATTTGCAGTAATCGGTTAAGTTTGTTTTCCGATCCCGAATACAACTTCAGAAGATCGACGTAGAGTAAATGACTGATGTTATATGCCCTAATATCATCTTTTAGAGCATATCAAAGTTCAGCTTTTTGCAGCATTTTTGACAGTGAATTTAAATTCAGAACAAATCACTTTTTATCTTAATCTCTGTGGTTTCTACAGACCTTCCACAACTTGGTTTTCCATTTATTTATGCAGGTCTTCAAAAACAAAATAATTTTATCATCTATTTTATAAAGTTTTAGAGCTTCTATCAACCACGAATGTCGGACACTATCAAATGCCTTTTGATAGTCGATCCAGGCCACCGCTATGTTTCTCATGCTATCTCTGGCGTATAGGTGACGATGTTGTCGATTTATAATTATTTTTTACATCCCTGGGCTTTATTGCGACATCCTTTTTGCTGTCGAGGTGACATGTAATTTCTTCTGCTATTATTGATGTTATTAATTTATAGATCGTAGGTAAGCAGGTTATTGGTCTGCAATTTTTTGGGTCTCCGGTTTCGTCATTTTTTGGAATCATGTATGTGGTACCTGCAGTGAAAGATTTTGCTATTCCTTTCTTTACCTTCCAGAAGTTTCTCTGTTTGGCCAATATAGTTGTTTGGCCAATATAGCGTGTATTTTTGTATTCTTCCACCAATAGTTATGTAAGTGATCCCTTCCTGCTGCTTTCCAGTTATGGGCTTTCTTCAATGCTTGCTGCACGTCATCCTCAGTAACTTTTATAGCTTCCATTTGTGGTATTGCTCGAAATGTTTCCCTTTCTATCTTCAGCCATGCAGCTTTAGGGCGTTGATTGAATAAAGTTCAAGCTTTGTCCGAAATTCTTAAGTTGTGATGTTATCTCTTACTATTCCCTCCACAAATGCCTCTAGAGAACTCAGCTTTTCCGCCTTAAACAGTTCGTTAGAAATTTTACTGGACATGAAAGACTTTCCAGTTTAAAGTGATTGTTCAAACTATTTTTAGTCAACAAAAATTTTATGATGATGTAATTGATAAATTTTTAAATTAAGTAAAATTTCCCCTAATATTAAATAAATTAAGAGTTTGGTTATTTTGCAATATTAAAAAATATAATTGGGCTGCAGATATTTACTGTATCTTTTCTGACCAGTTTCTCCATTCATAAAAAGTACGCCACTGATCATAAAATTATGTCATTTTAGTATCATTGTTACAATGTAAATTTCGCAAGAAAAAAAGAAATATAGTTTCTATTGATGCTGATATTGTATTTTGCAGCACAAAAAGCTGGCCTAAAGCAATGTGAGAGAAAAACAGCAATATCCAGAAGCTGCGTATATTTAACGTTGACCATCAAACAAATGGAAATTGTTACAAATATCCTGATTATTTAAGTCCAATAAACAGTAGTCACTTTTTTTCGCGTAAAATTAGTTTTCAAAGCGTAACAGTAATTTATTATTCTCGCGGCCCGTCGGCAAACTCAAACACAGCAATTCCGGAAAGCAAAACTAATTATCGAAATTATTAAAGCTTACAGAGTGCAATTGGCATTTGCGTATTTGGAAATTCGTTGGATAGAAGTTTCATGTGCTCTCGCAAAAACGTTTATTGGAGCATAATAATAAAGGATGATAGTTCGAAATTTTATCCTCTGCTCCCTCGAGTTTGTGTTGTGTTCGGTAAGCCTATGACAATGGATATTTGCTAAACTTCTTAAAATTCCATTATGTAAGTTCGACCAATATTGGTAAAAACTCATTTACAACTTTATTGTTGTTCGAGCCCTGGGATAGAGTTTTTGTCAGCAGTTAATCCACATTAAGATATGATCATTTGCCAGCTGGCTCGATAATCGAAATTGGGCCAACAAAGCAGTCTTGCCTGGTTAAATTAAAAAGAACTTTATTTACTTCCCCAAACAAATCGGAATTGTGCCTATTAAGTTTCCAAAAACCTATTGTTACTTGATTTCGATAGAAAAAAATGTATTAAAAAATAAAGTTTTGTTTGCATTAAGCGCTATAAGTTTCGGTGTAAATGGAAACTAGGGTACAAGTTATAAATAAGCTGTTTAAAAAGCTTGAATAATGAAAGTTTTATTTAGCTCTTTGTTTATACTTAATAGTTAATACTTGATTTTAATCATAATATAACATGATCGGGACAATAAAGTATTAAGCCAACCAAGACGATGTAAAGGCTATACTGGGTGTTTCTCTTTTTATGGATAATTGTAACCACACCTTGTCTCAGTTATTGATAAGAAATGACTTGTCTGTCTTTCAGAATTCAGAGATTCGATTCGCAACGCGGCTTTAAATTATTTTCGTGATAATAACTCATTACTATTTTTATCAAAGACGTCTAGTTTTGGAACGAAATAACTACTCATTGCCATGGTCGCGTCAACAAAGTATGCTGAATATCAGCAGTTTTAATTTAATATATTTTAGTGAATATCTCGGTTATTTATTAATCAATTATAAAATTCTTTTTTCGCTGCATTCAGTGTAAAAAGACCTGTCAAAGGGGTTATTGCAAGGAATATTTTGCTGTTTAAATTTTTAAAGCTGAAGTTTCTACCCTTAAAGTGGAGGGGTGAAGAATTAAAAAGTACATATTTAAGTAGATATTTACAAATAAAAATCAACCCGTTGGAGGATTTTTCGCAAATATATTTCTTAACAGTTTTATAAAATTTATCTATTACTTTCGGGAAGCCCTGTATATGTTATTTTTTTATTAATCTTCTACTGGTTAAATTGTCAAGAATTAATTAGGTGCAGTTTAATAATTTCTAGTATGGAATATTTACATGATACAGTGGTTTATGTAATGTATTCTTGCCTTTCTTCCTTAACAATTTCGATACTGCATTTCACCCAATTTGGGGTAAAATTTTCAAATTAACAAAATACCTGTTTCGCTACTACTTTTACATATCCTTTACAGAGTATTTTTGTTCCTTTTTTTCACTTTTTGCTGCAGCAAATTGGCTTATGAAGTTTATTTAAGATGTTTTTTCTTTAAGTTTTTTCTTTTTTCGTATTAAATTTGCTATCTCTTTTTGCAGGCTCGTAGCCAGGGGATCCAAATGGTACAAACCCCCTCTGAATGAATATTCGCTAAAAAATGTACGATGATATGAATTGAAATATCAATAGAAAAACGGTTGATTGTATATTTAGGCATGAAAATAATTTCCGAAATTGCCAACAACTGAGCTTATGATAAGCAAAATCGCCATGTAGGCATTTTAAGAAGAATTGGCAATGAGCTCAAGGCCTCCCAATATCAATCGTCATGTAGCGTGCGGCAGCGGCATTGCACTCAAATTGCCATAAGAAATACAAGTACAAATCATGATTATGGTACGAGTTACGAATTAATCGACAAGTCGACTCTTGATCGGTGGTTAGTTAAATACGTAAACTCAAAACGGATATTAGAAAATTTTTATTTGCTAATTTTGGCGTTTTTATTTGTCGAATTTATATAATGTTAAGGTCACTAGATTTTATTCTTTATTTTTACTAATTAACAAAATGAAAAAAAAATAAAAGAAACGAATACGTAAAAATAATTAATGTATCTTCTTATATGTTCTGAAGAGTATTTTCCAGAAATTTTGATTATTTTATCAAAATTCCGAGTTAAAATTTGCAACTCAAAATTATTTTCTTCAATTCTACGTCTCTGTAAGCACATAATCGATTTAATTAATTTATTTTTTTTAAATTCCTAAGTACGTATAAAGAATTTTTGGTCAATTTCTGATGTTTTTTCTCAAAAATGTTTTACTTCTGACTGATTTTGTGTATAAATATTGATCTTTTTGCAAAATGTTAGCTTCTCTTTCAGGGCATTGAACTGGAACTGAACCGAAGACCGGAAAAAAACCATTATTTTCGCCGAAACGCAAAACCGAAAAATAATATCGGTTTATTTCGGTTTGTCGAATTTATATATTCGACGATATTTAAAATTTTAATTTTTTAAAATTTTACGCCTTGCGCTAAAAATTGTGCCGTTTAGTTTTTTTTTCAAATTTTCCTAGTCACGAAATTTTCACTTTTAAAAAATAATTCGAATATAAAGTCAATATTTTTGCTTGCCAGAAAACTTTCGATTCTTTCCCAATATTTAAGTTTTTTTCTAGATATATCGGTAAACTCAACATTTTTAGTTTAGAAAAGAATTTGACTTTAACTTCAAAGCTTCTGAATTTTGTTTGATAAAGTTCTTTTCTTTTGTCGTTCAAATTTCTGCTTTTTCTAAAGGTTTTTAGATTCAGCTTTTTCCTTTCTAAAATAAATTCAAAGTTTCGACAAAAATCGAAATTATAAACTAAAGTTGAAAGCTTCTATTGAAATTTTGTTATTTAATATCTAATATTCCTAATTTCGTCTTTGATCTGAAATTTGATGCTGCTCTGAAAAGTTCAAAATTCACTTATTTTGAAAAAAATACTGAGTAATTCTAAATTTTTTTTTAAAATATCAAGATAAACTTTTGAAAGATTTAAATATGAGTACTGAAGTCGAACTTTCGAGTTTCGAATTATAGTCCAAATTTTGAAGGTAAGATTGGAAAATTTTACGCAAAAATAAAAAATGAGCACTAAATAAAAGGACCAAGACACTTATTTATTTAACAAGTTTAACTTTTTTTTTATTTTGCAATATTGCTCATTTCGAAGAAGTTTATGTGTCTCTAATATTAAAAAGGGGGAGTTGGACCTTCCCCTGAACGAAAATCCTGGCTAGGTGCCTGCCTTTTCTCTACACTAAACATTAAATCATATCTAACTATAATATTTTCTTATAAATCTTGTACACAAATTATACACTTTTCAATTTTTTAACCTATCATTTTAAAACTCATTTTCACACAATTCTAAGATGAAAATTAATTTTCTAATGCATACCTATGTTAGTGAAGGTAACCCCTACTGCACATGTTTCGTATTTCTGGCATTAGTAGATTCAACCTTGCCTCAATGGATGAGTCAGTCGGTCACTGTAGTAGTATTATAATGGACACAGATGTCCTTTTACTGAAAATTATATTTCAGCCTTTTCAAAATTAGGTACCTACTGATGAGGACCCATGAAATTAAAAAAAGAGCTACAACTTTTAGAAAATTTGCCTTATACGAAACAGGAATGTATTTCCATTAAAGTTAAGTACTTATCTTACTATAATAAATAGATACAGAGAGCTAATACACATTATGTAAATTACAGTCATTTTAATTTCGTTAATAACATGCGATTGTTTTTCTTCAGCAAAATGCACAATCAGAGCGTCGCGTGATGACTTTTCTTAAAGACTTACAATAGTATGCATTCTAAAAGGGGTAGACGATTATTCACATTATGTGATATGAGTGTTTATGGCATGTTCGTGACGTCACGTGCGCCCACAGAGGATCGCAGGTAACTGCGATGGGTCGTGGGTCATGCAACACCATTCATCATGCCTGGACAGCGCATTATATGCTTCGCTAAAATGACACTAGATCATTTGACACAGTCAAGACACTGTAACATGGCATTTAACACAATAAATTCCTTCCCTGATTTTATTGTTATTATACATATTGTTAAAGTAAGAAAATATTACCATGAATGGTTAACTTTCACCCTTCAATGCCGTGACTTCTTCGAGGTGTTTTCGATTAACATTTTGGCTAGAAATTTTAAGGTCGTGAATTTCCACATTAAGTTTAAAATGCAACTGTTGCTAAGGTTTTTAACTCAGCATTTTAACTTTATTTAGAAATTTTGGGAATTAAAAGGTAAAATTTAAGGATTCATTTCATTTTTCACTTTTTGCCTAAAATTTTTGTTTCTCAAAATTTTGATTTTGTTTTAATTTGTTACTATACATTGAAATAGACTAGGTCGCAGACTAAGGACATCTTGGTAGATGACAAGAGATCAGATGCTGTTAAATGGCAAAAAAGTCTCGCAATTAAGAGACTAATAATATAACGACCAGAAACTTTCCATATTATTCTTATTCTGAGAATTATTTATGCAAATGCAAATTGTAACATTTTTGCAAAACAATTTTATTCGCATTTTCAACAAGGCGGTCGTTTGTTTTTGTGTTATAGCGGCAAAATATGAAACTACGCAAAAAATTACACAGAGTTAGCGTAGTGAAAATGTGCGTCATATTGACAATTTTCAACTAACAATATTTCAGAAAGAGTTGAATTTAGAAATAGGGCATGTTATATTAATTATGTATAGTATTTTAAGATAAATGCGAAAATGAAAAAAATAATTGGGGTGTTTTCTTTAAAAAACCAAATTTGACTTTAATTCTGAAAAAAGTAACAGCCTGTGTATCGCAAATTTATATCAAATGAAAATTTAAAGAGAAGTCTAGAAATTGTTGTATTCAACATTTTGTGTATCAAGCATATTTCGAAAAATAAATGGTAGGTGCATTTATAACCAGCTAGCCTGTAGAGTGCAAGAAGTAAAATTTATTGTTGGTAGAAACGTCATTATTTTTAATACTAGGAATAATTTTCATATTTGTTATATTTATTGTTGGAAAAATTTATTGTTGGTAGAAACGTTATTATTTTTAATACTTTTCATATTTGCTATCCTCTTTTTCCTAAAGTATGTTTGATTATGAAAGGGTATCTCATTTTGATGGAGAGTAGAATAAAATTTTGTTCGGTGGTCTTTTTCAAAGAACCGTTAGCCATAATGTTGAAAAAGCAAATTCATTTAATGTAGATGTGTTTAACGTGAACCGGTATGTTTCTATTACTAGCATAGGTGTTTCGCCGCCCCAAAAAGATTGAGAACCGCCTCAATAAGTCTTTACATAATTTTTAAAAGTATGTTAATACTTTAAAAAAGAATATAGGGTAAAAAATTTGGTTTTGTTTAACTAAAATTTTCTTAAATTATATCTTTAATCGCTTTATAAGTAAACAATCCTCTAACATTTAATTGGCTTTCCTTTAACAAAAATAATGAAATTTATCAAAGTCTATTTGTTTAGCAAACGAAACCCCTGGGACTGTGTGAAAGTTAAGCAACAAAAATTGCCCACAATTATAATCAAATGACCCTCGTATAATTCGGCGTTGTGTCAGGCGAACCAAAGGTTTGACAAAGGTCGTCCGATGGGTGTAAGCTCTGCGTTAGTAGCGCACCCCCGGGGAATTGCTAAGAGCTGTGCTCCTCGAAATTCACACGCTGTTCTGCTACTACTGCCTCAACTGATTTATTCTCTCTAATTTCATCTAATGCTACCCTCATTAAGCTCTGCTTTATTAAAGCTATGACGATTCAAACTAATGAACCTTTTATTACACAACCCTCTAAGTTATGGGACTGCTTACGGAGTGATATTTCTCCAAAGTACACAGCAGGGGAACAAGCACTTCCTTCGGGAGGAAATGAAATTCGTATCTGTAAACAGAAAACGTTTTTAAATTTAAAATAGCATAGAACCAAATATTATCTTTTCGTCTTATGCAATGTGCAATAGAAATCCATTTACTTCATAAAATAAGATTCTGTACTAAAGCTTATGCAATTTTGAAAAAGAAAAAAATTGACATGTTCATTTTAAGAAATATTTATTTCTATGGGGGTAGGAGAGGCACAACCGGATATTACAACTGCAGACCAGATTACAACTGAAAATATCAACCGGATTACTGCTACTGTTTAAGAATTTCAAACAAGGCTGCATTGGTCAGAAAAAAATTCATTCAAATTTTCTTCCTACAAACGGGAACTTTGATTGCGGTTTTAGCTTTAGTCAGCTATCTTGAAAATTATCTTTCATCTACTGCTTCCATTGCTTTTGCGCCTACTTTCCCTTTTTTCATCCTTGTCTAATGAATTTTCTCTGGTACATGGGGGGCATTTTGAAAGTTTAAGGAATATGCAACAAAATAACCTAAAAATAAGACAGGGACCGGATAGTATACGGTTTTGCCCCATCCAGTTGTGCCCCAAGCATAATTTTTGGTTATTTGCAACTCTGAAATGCATGAAGATATTATTAAAATGTCATAAGGCACACAAAGTGAAACTTATAAGGATACCTAGTCTATCCATTACACAAAAAATTAGAAACTTCATTAATAAGCAACATCATTTGCTGGACCTGCAAATATGGCCGTAAACTAAATTACATATCTTTAAATCAGAATTAAGTAAGAACTACCAAAAAATTGCTTTTTGACGTTACATCTTCGTTTTGTAAACAGTTTACCATATTCCTAACAGGCCTACTTTATCCATTGAGCGGCCAATGTCAGTAATCGTTTTTAAATACCATTGAAATCCAGTTGCATCCTGCTATCTGTTTATGATAAATAAAAATGTTTTGTTCGATAATAAGTATGTTTCTTACTGAACTTACTGTAAGAATTTAAAAACAAAATTTTCAGATAAAAATCAATGCCTAATTTGTGCATATTCAATTTCCAGGATATTATCTAATGCTATAGTACAATTTAGTTGGGTATCATATATTCATGGTGGTCTAGTTTTAAGCTAGCTTTCAGCTATATTATTTTTATTCTTGGGCAATGGCAGTTCTGAATCAAATAATTTTGACATGTCAGCCTTTAGACGTTTGTCGTAATTTTGTTAACATCTGAATAAAGAGCGCAACACAATTTCTATGAAATGAAAAACAAGGCTTTTATATTTTTTTTTCTAGAATGAAAACAAATTACGTCCTTACCTTTTTACACTGTATTAAAGAGAAATTTGACTTAACAATATATGTGTATCAAATTCATAAGAACTTGAGATTCTTAAGTTTGATTTTTCTTTAATAAATTAGGTATGTTTTTCTTAAATAAAATCAAAACTGTTTGACCAATCACTTTTAAAATCAACCGGGTTCTATTCCAAGAAATTCTAAATTAATAGAAACAATACTGGGAAAAATTGGTTAGGAATTGCCACCTGAAGGTAACTTGAGAACAGGCATTCACAAAATCTGACAGTCCTTTTTTGAATGACGAATTGTAAAGTTAATAGCATGGCATGTAGTAAATGGTATCATTGTCTACAGAAAGCTCTCATCTGTTTAGAAAGCTCTACTGCAACTGAATTGATGCAAAACTACCCGAGATGTAATCATTTTTAGGACGAAAAGTGGTGGTATTTTTTGGCATTTTCCAACCAATTTCTTTGAATTGTATTTATAGCCTTAAAAACGGCATTGTAGACTTAGAGATGAGTCAAGGTCATGTTATCGTATTTAAATGAATATGTTACTCTAAAATATTTACTAAAATTTGACTGAGAATTATGCGATTTACACCATGCTTCAACTTTTCTAAATGCCAACTATAATACCATGTAATAGTCTATGTACTTGATTTGAGAATACACTTTTATACAATCATCCTATATAAAATAGCGAACATTCAAATCATCAGCAATGCTATTTATGAACATGTTAAAAAATAACGGATCCAAAACCAACTCTGAAGTACTCTTGAGTTTGTCGTGAAATCTAACAAGGAAAGTACCCGAGGTGTACCCCACCGATTTTTTCATTTTGTGATATCTTATAGTACATACAAAAATATTGGACACGTATTTTTTTTAGATGCTAACTCGGTGATTTAAGTGGTAAAACCATCCCTTAAACTTAAACTTAACCCCAAAAAACAATTTTTCTTTAATAACTCATAAATTAATCAGAATTTTTTGATGAAACGCTCTGTTATTTTTCATAAAAAAACGCTCCTAAAAACATATAAGTTATGTTAAAAAGTTACAACCCCTAATTTTTATGAGAGTGAGTTTCATTTTTTTTCTTATATATCAACTTTTGAACAATTGAATTTTATCAAATTTAACAATTTTATTAGGAGGACTAATAAATAAAATTGACCTGTCCCGGGGTTTTGCAAAAAAATTCTTGCAAGGGATGATTAACCCCTTGAGTTAATTTTTTTCTGTACGGTGGAAAGTAAAACACAACATATGTTTTTAATTTTACTTCTATAATAATAATTTTGACATATATTTTGCATTAACAGTGAAATAACGTAACACCCCTATTTTTATGATGCTTGGAAAACCCCATGGATTTGATCATTATTAGATTGTGAATCAAAACATTTATTTTTTCACCTTTAACTTATTATATGTTGATATTTTGAAAGTGTATCAACAATTTTTTTAAATGCTAAATTTGTGATTTAGGCGGCGAATTCCCCACCCTTAAAGATAACACCCAAAAATAGTTTTTCATTAATATCTCAAGAATAAATTGGAATTTTTCGGTAAAACCATTGTTACGTTAATTCCCATAAGAATGTGCTTCTAAAAACGTATCAGATATGCCAAGGGGTTGCAACCCCTAAATTGTATAGGGGTGGGTTTAATTTTTGTCTTTTATGGCAACTTTTAAATCTTTGAATTTCATGGAATTTGGCAATGTCATCAAAAAAATTAAAAAATAAAATTGACCTGTCTCGGAGTTTTACAAAAAAAAATCATTGGAAAGAGTGATTTACCCCTAGAGTCATTTTTTTTTGTTAAATGATATGAATAATTATACACAACATGTGGTTTTAGAAGCACATTCTTATGGGAAATAACGTAACAATGGTTTTACCGAAAAATTCAAGTTTATTCTTAAGATATTAAAGAAAAACTGTTTTTGCGGATTATCTTTAGGGGTGGGGAGTTCACTGCCTAAATCACAAATTCAGTATCTAAAAAAATTGTTGATACACTATTTTGATGAGATATCAATATATAATAAGTTAAAAGTGAAAAAATAAATGTTTTGATTCGTAATCTAATAATGATCAAATCCATGGGGTTCTCCAAGCGTCATAAAAATAGGGGTGTTACATTATTTCACTGTTAATACAAAATATATGTCAAAATAATTATTATAGAAATAAAATTGAAAACATATGTTGTGTTTTACTTTCCACATCACTGTACAGAAAAAAACTAACTCAAGGGGTAAATCACCCCTTTCAAGGATGTTTTTTGCAAAGCTCCGAGACAGGTCAATTTTATTTTTTTGTTTTCTCTATAAAATTGTTAAATTTGATAAAATTGAATTGTTCAAAAGTTGATATATAAGAAAAAAAATGAAACTCACCCCCATAATTAGGGGTTGCAACTTTTTACTGTAATAATACGTTTTTAGGAGCGCTTTTTTATGAGAAATAACAAAGCGTTTGTTTCATCAGGAAATTCTAATTAATTCTTGAGTTATTAAAGAAAAACTGTTTTTTGGGGTTAAATTTAAGGGGTGGTTTCACCACTTAAATCGCCGAGTTAGCATCTAAAAAAAAAAATACGTGTCCGATATTTTTTATGTACTCTAACATATCATAAAATGAAAAAAATCGGTGGGGTACACCTCGGGTACTTTCCTTGTAAGTGCCATGGCATTCAACATAAAATAATATGTGTTTTAGATATGTTGAAAAGAATTTTAAAATGTTTTTGGCTAGGGCTAACTTATTTAAAAGAATATTATAATCTAGCCCATCGTTATATTATGTCACTTTGTGAATTATCATCGAATCCATTTGTGATATATTGGGCGATAGAGCAGAAATTAATACAGGTTGACATTCCGTTTACAACACCATGCTGATATTTGGTAATATACGTCGTTATTGGAACATATAAGGGTGATAATAGACACAAATATTAATAATTTGACATAAAAATGTAATTAATTTGTAGAAAGTTGTCTCTTGCTTCAAAGGGTGCTGCTCTCTAGGACTATTGAAAATTTTCAATATTTTCAAAGGTATTCCGAAAAAAACTCTAAATTCTTACTTTTACTATATTGTAAAATAAATGTTCAAATTTGTCACATAGCCAAAATTTTGGCATTCGACGTTCATTCGCTAAATGTGTACGTATTCAAGTACTCGAAAAAGGAACGACAAACAATAAACTTTCGCTGTTTGGAATTTGGCGATCATTGGCAATATTGAGTGTAACAGGATCATGCTACACGCCCCATTTTTCTTTATTTATAAAGATACAATTTTAAAACTCCCTACATTTGATGTATTTAAGAAATGTAAAATTTTGACATAAAAATGACGTTTCTTCTGTTGTCACCTTCGCTAAAACTGATTAATTGTACTAGGTTATTTAAATGTATAAATTACATATTAATTACAGGTAATTCATGATAGAATGGTAATAACATCAAAAAATAAATACATATTATGATAAAATTACAATAAATATACATGCAGGGTGCAGAAGATACACAAATTGCTCACTGACATGTCTCCAAAGATAAGTTACTTACTGTCGAATAAAACAATTTTTAATTGCAACCGCTGTAACTGAACTTTATAAGAAACGTAATATGATGCTAAATATTTTTTGTAAAACGTATGTAGCATAAGATATGTTTAATGTTAGAAATAGTTTTGAGAGAAGAGTAGATTTGCATGTTGGGCTTGAAGACAAACATTCTATTTTTTTTTTTGTTGAAAGTTTATAGAAAACCTATTTCAGTGGTGTGCACTTTTGGTTCTACCAACCATTTAGATTATTTTGAAATAAGGAAAAATGTCGGATGTCTGTAAATAAGATTAAAAGACAGTTATATTTGTAAAGCAATGTTGGATTACTTCATATTTCAATAAAGTTAAATATAATTGGATAAGTTTTATGGACGTTAATTGATATATTTGAAATATGTAGTTTCGGGATATGTCCTGAAAACTGCACCAGATTGGAGATATGGATTTGTCAAAGTTAAATTAGTTTCTTTAGCAACTGAGAGTTAACATATGTAGACGTCTGCATGTTGTTCCAATTGTTTCGATATTTCTCATTTTCTTGTTACTTGCTGGGCTGGCAAGTGCAAATGTTTCAAAGCTAGACTATACAATTTTCAATTATGAATCATGTATCTACATAAACATTTTTTTTATAATATACATTTTTTTTCTGTAGCCTAATGATTATTTGCATTTCCTCGAAGGGCCTAATTGCAGTGAAGCAGTAAGCTTCTTGATTTATTTTAATCTACTTCCTATTTTTGGATTGTATCAAATGTTTCTTTCGTATAAGTTTATAATTCTAACTAACTGTTATCAGCGACTTCGTCCTCAGGAATTAGATGAATAAGTGCTAATTTTATTTTGAGTAAAAACGCGCATTTCTGTTTTCGAATTCAAAGTTTTTTCGCGATTTTAATGTGGACTTTTCAAATATTTTTCTCGAAATGCCTTTAGATTTGAAATCGTAAAAAGAAAAATATTAGACATGTAAATTAAAAGTGGAAATGTCAAGAATTTTATTTTTCTTTTGAATTAAGCCTGACAAAAAATTTTGGACTCTTTTTAAATTCCAGATTTATTTACTTTTTTCACGTGATCTTAAAGTTTTCCCTGAAACCTCAACGATTTGGATAAACTGTTATTTTATTCGATTTTGTATATCGAATGATTTTAAAATAGAAAATTTGAGTAATTATAGTATATTATATTTATTTTGTTCAGAATTTTTAATGTATTCATAAAGTACCCAATTGTTACTCCCTTTTTCTGAAATTTAAAGTTGTTTTTTTATAATAAATCAAAATTCATAAATTTTTTGAAATTTGGATATTTTTATCAAAATTTCGACCCAGAAAAAAGGTAATTTTTATTTTTAGGCTGATTTTTTGGTTAAACAAATAAATTAAAACGTAAATTTAAGATCATAATAATTTTTTTAAATATCTTTACTGAAAAAAGTTTCCATTTCAAAACATTTTTTCCAAATTTAGATTTCAATGTGAAAAATTCTATTTTTGCCTCAAAACTCAACTTTCCAATATAAGTTTTACTAAAAACTGGGAAATTTAAGTTGAGCGTTTAAACTGAATTCTGTGGGAAAACTCAATATTTCTAGAATTCATTCAAGAAAACACTTAAAATTTGTACCAAAAGAACATTTATTATTTTTCATATTATGCTAAAATTTTTATTTTTTTTCCGAACGAAATTCAAAAAATTCAAAAATTTTATTTTTTTTCCCTATAAGGCTCAATTAAGAATCTAAAAAAATATTTAATTTGGTAGTTTGAAAAAAATGTCTTTACTTTTTCCGAAATTTAGTAACAATTAACTTACTTCAAATCTAGTAGTAAAACTTTTGAACATTTTAATATGGTTTCCAATTTTTTCTTGAAATTTCTTACTGAAACTTACAATTTTTTAGAAATCTTCAGTTTTCTGGCATATATTTTTTTATTTATCTTGTATAAGTTGTGATTAAGTTTCTATTTTATTTCCTAAAGGCACCACTTTACAGTATGATTTTTGTTAAACAGAACTTTCAACCTTGTTTCCAAAATTTTGAGTGCAAGTTGAAAATTTTGTATTTACATTCGTTTCAACAATAAAAGAATAGTCCAAAAATTACCTATTCTTTCTGAAACCAGTGAAATCTATAATTTTCCACAATTTTAAACTTCGGTTTTTAAATCATAAATAAAAAAACGTTTCTTTCTAAAATTTTGACTTTTTGTTTTCGGGCCTTAAATTTTAATAAGTAAATTTAGATTTCAAACTTAAAATTTTAATTTTTGAGTAATAACCTAGGCAAATTATGCTGTAAAAAGCGTATATCTTGATAACATCAGATATTGCTGATTCTTCTTTCCTGTTGTTTGGCCATTCTGATTTTTCTCTCGTGTTGTTTCTAGTAAGGTAGCAGTAAAAAAGTTTTTGACATTGAAAAACCTGTGCTTAATCCAAAATCCTCAAAAAAAAGTCTTTTGTACTTCTTTTAGTTTTTCGTAAATGACTTTTTTTCTAAACGATGTAGCCTAACAATATTGTAACGAAATGTAAATTATAGAATTTAGCACGTACGAAAGTTTTTCTAGAAAGATCTGATAAAGTAAAGCGGCCACGATAATGAATAAAACGGCAGATAAGTGTTCCAGAAATTTCGGCAAATGATAAGCCTTATCTGCAGAATTTTTTTAGAACCCGGATAAGAGCACTATATAAGGAGGTCGCTTTTTCCTCGAATCAGTTAGTTAGTTGATTGTTGGAAGTCAATAAACAGTGTTAGTTAATTGCAATTGTAGTGGTGGACATTTAGGGATGAACAAGACCCTGGAGAAGATTCGGAAACGGTTTTATTGGGTCAACTGCAGGGAGGACGTCGAGCGGTGGTGTCGGAAATGCGTCACCTGCGCTGCATCCAAGGGTCCTCGTACAAGAACCAAAGGGGCCCTGAAGCAAAATAATATGGGAGCTCCATTTGAAAGAATTGCAATCGATGTGACAGGACCATTCCCAGCATCAGACAATGGAAATAAGTACATCCTGGTGGCCATGGATTATTTCAGTAAATAGCCTGAAGCTTATGCTATTTTGAACCAGGAAGCTGCTACAGTAGCAAGGGTTGTTGTGGACAACTTCATCTGTTGATTTGGTGTTCCCTTGGAATAACAGTCGGACCAAGAAAGGACTTTGAATCGGTGGTTTTCCCAGAGGTGTGCAGTCTTCTTGAAATAAAGAAAACTCGAACAACACCCTTTTATCCACAGTCTGATGGAATGGTGGAAAGATTTAACAGGACTTTGGAGGAACATCTTTCGAAGGTCGTTTCCAAACATCAGATAGACTGGGACCGACAACTACCACTGGTTCTAATGGCCTATCGGGCAGCAACTCATGAAAACTACGGATGAGACTCCGGCAAAAGTGATCTTCGGGAGGAAACTGCAGCTTCCGTGTGACTTGGTGTTTGGATCACCAAGGGAGATCCCCAGGGAGACTATGGATTTCGTAGACGACTTGAGGGTAAGCGATATTGGAGACGCATGCCCTTGTGCGGACGAAGATCAACTTGGCGACGGACCGGATGAAGACAAAAGACATAAAGAAGAAGACATAAATGCCAACCATGGTGGTTTCAGTGAGGGCGAATTGGTATGGCTATACAACCCTCAGCAAAGAAAAGGAGTTTCGCCGAAGTTTACGCCATCTTAGGAAGGGCCGTAAAAAGTGCTGAAGAGGATCAATGACTTGGTATACACGATACAGCATAGCAAGTATAGTGGCGAAGTGAACCGATTGAAATTGATCGGGACTGATCAGTCTTGAAGCAAACGGCAGATAAGCGTTCCAGAAATTTCGGTATACGTTAAGCCTTATCTGTTAGATTTTTCTAGAACCCGGAAGCGAGAACTATATAAAGTGGTCGCCTTTCCCTCAAGTCAGTGAGTTAGCTGGTTGTTGGAAGTCAATAAACAGTGTTAGTGAATTGCAAATGTAGTGTTCCGAGTTTGATTTAAAAATAAAGTGGTTATAATTCACGGCTTATTTAATCATTTCGAACCGATAACGCGCAACAATATATATCATCATTTATTAAGAGTACGAAATGATCTTAAATTTGGTGTATAATGTTTTTTTCTTACCTCAATTTTATCTAAGTTACAGAATTTTGAAAAAGTCCTTTTTTTAAAATTGTACTAAACAAGGTATGAGTCCATCCCATTTTTTTTTGGAACAAAGAAATAAACATTGTGCTTTGATTTCACATCGCTGAACTTTTAAACATTTGGAGGCACCAAATTTCGAAATTTTCGGTACTCGACGGATGACTTCCCCTGCACAAAGTCTCATTTAAAAACGAAATAATCGTGATTAAGACATTCAACACGTACCTGAGGTACTTTGAAAATCAGTATGCAGACAATATTTTAATAATATTGTATGGATACTCCATAAATGCTGTGCAAAAAGTACCAAGAGTAACTGAAATACACTGATGTTACAATATATGTATGTGCATGGAAAAAATAAATATTGCTCTATGCTTAAGAGGTACCCACACTTGAAAATGTTTCAGTTTTTAGGACAGGGTGACACAAGCCCTTACGAAAATGGTTGAGATTGAAGAAAGTTTTTTTGCAGCTATATCGTATATATATGTGACATATCTACCTAAATATTCAATGATTTACGTTCCCACAACTTTGGCAAGTCTACCACATTTATACCGGACTTATCATCAAGTTCATACAGTGGTTGGGGGTTGCAAAAGATCCTGTCAAATGGAGATGGATGGTTAAATCCTGAAAACAATCCAGTTCATTAATCAAGTTGATTTCAGGCGTCTTTAAAAAAAGCAGCACTTGCACTTGCAGAAAATTGGCACTGAAAGTGTTCTCTAATCTGCAAAGACTTCTGTGGTCAATTTTGTAGGAGTGTTTAATAATGATAATAAAGATGACAAAACTTTTGGCATAATAGAAAAATAGTGAAATATGGAAATCACCCTTCTACATCTGATTTTTCCATCAGAGTGCAGGAAAATGTTTCCACCCCTAGACAGTTGAAATAGATAAAAGGGTAACAATGTTAATCTCTGAGTAGCAATTATTAACAAAAAACGTATTTTATTTAAACAATCGGTAATAAACTTCTCGTATAAGGTTTTCGCTATTATTTTACAATAAGTAAAAGTGCATTACAGGTGTTATTATTTTAAAAGATTTTTCCACTTTAAATATTCATATCTCAGTTGGTATTGAATTTGGAAAAATAACTTTATACACCAAAGTGTAGACCATTTTATGCCCTTTATAAATAATGCAGCTATTGTTACGCTACGTCGCTAGGAACAAAGTTATTCTTAGAAAACTAAGAAATGTCGAAAATTTCGTTTTTTTTTTAACAGATCTCCGCAATCAATGGTAGAATATTCAACGAAATAAAATCAGCAAAGTTTGAACGATTATTGGGTGCTTTCTATTGTCATTTTTGACATATTATTGTCACTGTATGTCACTAATATTATAAGAAAAATCACCATCTTCTTCGAAATCGAGGACAATGCTTACAAATCATCACCAGCTAGAAAATTTATTAATTCTGCGTTCGTTTCTGTTGATATTTGATGACGTTTTGATCTTTTAGGCGAAGAAAGTCCTGTGGTAGCATTAGGAATTTTATCCGCTGAAGAAAACGAAATAAAAAAAATTGAAACCAACAAGTTTACACGATAGTTTACACCTTTATGAAAGTGTCACCAAAGTTAAAATGTCAACTAACGAATGTCAGTAAATTAGTCAGTAATTCGTTAAAAGTAACGTAGAGGATCGTATCTTGAGAAGGGTGTGTAAACTCCTAAACGAGCGATGTCAACTAGAAATTCAGATTATGTGTAGGTTTTCAGATAAAAATGTATAAACTTCTACAAATTGATACATTATAAGATAAGCGAATGAGTCAAAGGCAATTTTGTCAGGTAAGAGACATACTTTTAATCTGAACTTCTTATATTAATATACAAATTTAATATTGAACTACGATAGTCGAGACAACCAACCAACGCAATAAAATTGGTAGACTTAGGTGAAATATAGTATTCATGTCACTCAACACAATAAAATCTATTCATGCATGAATTAACCTATGTATTGCATTGCGTTTCATTTTTTTAGTTTTAAATCTTATGAAATTAAAAATTATTCAGTCAAAAATTTTCGGGACCACCTGCATAGGAGTTAAGAATCTGTATAAATCTATATGTGATCAAGAGTTTACACATCCTTATCTGAGAATTTACGTAGGTACCCCTAAAGTATTTTACTTGAATTGATCTAGAGATTTACTAAAAGGGAGTTTAAGGACTAACAATAAAAACGATACTGAAGTGAAGGGGAAATAGAAGAAAATAATAATATAATTAAACACCTAATAATATTAACTTAATAGTTTTTAGGTGTATTAGTGACAATTTCTACAGTGGCAATAGTCAAGGAGGCAGCTGCGCCACACAAACGACCCAACAATGATCAGAAAACAAGTAAAAACGGCAAGATAAGCTTTAACAGGGATCGAAATCACAATAAGTTTGCAAGATTAATGCATTTTAAAATGTAATACCAAATTTCATTCAGACACACAACACTAAAAAGTAGAAAATAATTTAAATAAAAAAACTTTTTAAATAAACACTTTTTTTTAAAACGATCCAAAAAGTATAAAATAATTTCTCGTAGTTCCATACAGATTTATAATCCCATACAGATTCCTAACTCCATACAGATGGTCCAGAAAAATTATGATTATGAATTTTTAATAGCTATGAAAATATTTGTAAGATTTAAAACAAAAAACCTGGGGCTCATACAGTAAATAATGAATAGTTAGATTAACAGTTTTACTGCTGCGTAGTAAGTATTTTCATAGCTATTAAAAATTCATAATCACAATTTTTCAGGAACCATCTGTATGCAAGTTAGGAATCTGTATGGGATTATAAATCCGTATGGAATTGGGAGAAATTATTTTATACTTTTTGGTCCGTTTTAAAAAAACGTGTTTATTTAAAGAGTTTTTTTATTTAAATTATTTTTGAGATAAGGATATACTTTAATTAGCCTACACTAAAGGAGAATCATTTGGGTATATTCCGGCCTTCGTGGCGAGGTTTTAAATGAGGCCTAATTTTTATATTTTTTTCTAAATATCTCAAAAACTATTAATCGTAGACCTTTATTGATTTGAGATCATTTTAATCAGCATTTTATGGCAAATTGAAATATGTAAGAATATAATTGGTCTTTTCATGTAAAAAAAAGACAATTTTAGTGCACTACCATGGTCACTTGGTCATTTTGTATGAAATTAATAAGAATTATATTTCCGACCAGTAAGAGTCTACCATGAAGCATAGAGATTCCTATGTTGCTATTCGTCCAAAATTGTGGGGAAATGCCTCGTTTATCAAATGCGAAGTACCTTGATATCAAATATTAATAATAATGTTAATAAAACAATAATAACAATTATTAAACAAGACAATTAAAAATATTGTTCCAAATGTTATTAACGAGGACTTATTGGATGACATCAAGGCTCAAACAGCCGGGTCCGGAAAATTAAAATATAGCACAGAACGTGATGGTGAAAAGAAGTGTGAAAGTTAATATACAAAAATTGAAAATGAGCCTAATAACTCAAAACTAGGTGCAAAAAGTCCATGTAGGAAAAAACTAAACACTTTTTGAAATTTGAACATCTATTCAAATTTAGCAAAAAAATATAAATATATGCAGAATGTCCCGAAAACACCGGAGGAGCTCGCAATGGCATGATTTTTTTAGTAAAGTTTTGATAGAAAAACCGTAATACACTTATTTCAAATCTCCAACAGTTTCCAAAGTACACTTTAAAGAAATTTTGAAAAAATAAATCTCCTATACGAAGTTAAAATTTTAATAAATCCGTAGGCTGGCTCTTCCATTTGCAAAAGTTATCTGCTAAAATCCTCCATAGCTCTTTACATCATTTAATCATTTTCGGTATAATTGTCACAAATACTTCAGTTTAGTTTATCATCTAATTGGAATATGTTATGAATAACATCCCCTAAATATAAATATATTGCTTTAAATAACCACCAAGGAAAATAACACAACGAGTTTAAGTAAACAGCCACAACGTGCACGTCCAACCCTACGTCCTACCTACGTATTTGAATACTTTCTGTACGTACAGTACGTACGTACGGACCATAGATATCGTGCTGGAGCATTGTCATTAGAAATCACATGTTGCAACGTTTTAATAATGGCATTATCATAATTCGTTTTGTTTTCAAAGCCTACTGCTCGTAGAAACTTCAAGTAGACTCTAACTCCAAAACATTTAGAGATTCGACATAAATTGTAACTAAAGATTTTGTCTTAGAATGTTTTGAAGAACATGTCCTTACAAGATACTCTGGAAATTTTGGGATACCCTGTATCTAATAAAAATAAATAGTAATGCAATTTGTATTAGGTGTAAAATATAGCTTAATTTTTAATAAATAAACTAGTCCCACTTTAATAATTAAGGGGAATTATTGAGGTAGGTAGGTGTTTAAATCTAATAAAATATTTTTTTTATTTTGAAAATTTTAGATGCGATTTTTCTTTAAATTTTTAGTAAAATGGTAATATTATAATTTTAAGATTATTGATTTGAATTTTTCAAGGCTGTTTTAATTTTGAGGTAAATATTAACTTAAAAATAAATAAAATTTTGAAATTCTTACCAGATAATCATTCAAATTTTAAATTAAAAAAGGTAGCAATTTTAATTTTTCTCTTATTTGAAATAATCGTTTGGAAAAATGTGAAAACAACCATTTTTTAAAAATATTAATCCGAATTTTTTTGAATCTTGAAAATATTTTTAAGGTTAAAAATATTTAATGTTACAAAATTATTTAAAAGATACTTCTTCCGGGATTGGACCGACCGTGTTAAAGAACTACTAAAAGTGTTCGACGTTTCGCCCACCATCGTAGAGGGCTTCTTCAGGAACAAAGAAAAGAAAAATAAATGAGAGAGGAATATGAGGGAATATGCAAAAATGAAAAGGCCAATTTCAAAACATCAGAGCACAGTAACTCAGTATGTCCACCATACCAGAGGCGAAACTCTTCTGAATTGAAAATTGGTACAAAGGATAAGAAAGTTTAGACAGAAGAGCACGGTAACTCAGTATGTCCACCAAACCAGAGGCGAAACTCTTCTGACAGGAAAGAGGGAAAGGTGAACTTTATATACCATTCGTCTGCGCGATCACTTCCGAAGATTTCCGATGGTTGGTTTCCAGATGGAGAAAAGCATGTAACCGTCGGCTCTGTTGATGTTTTTGGGGAATTTTTGGATTTCAATGGCCTCGCGTATCTTCCTATTATAGTAATTGGGAATATTGGATATAATTAAAATATTATCAAAGAGAATCTTATGTCCGGTCTCATGTTGATGTTCGGCAATGGCTGACTGCGAAAATAAACCAGACCTAAGACATCTTTGGTGCTCGGATATTCGCGTCTTAAATGATCACCCCGTTTCTCCGATGTACACTGAACCACCAGAACAGGGAACCCTGTACACGCCATTAGAACAAAAGGATGAAATTTTATCTTTGGGAGATGGGAGGAGTGTTGGATCTTTGAGGATGACGAAAAAATGGGTTTAATGTTGTGTTTTCTCAATAATTTTCCGAGTTGATCTATTACTCCGTGAACATAAGGAAGAAAGGCTTTAGAAGAAATTATTGAATTTTGTGAAGGTCGAGGGGTAGGGTGAAGATGTCGTTTAATGACAATTTCAATGTCGTACGATTTGTAACCATTGTTGCGGAGGTTGAAACGAATTTTGTTCAACTCGTCTGAAAGATTTATCGGTTGTGAAATTCCTACAGCTCGTGAAGCCAGCGAATTTATGACAGAACGTTTTTGGAAAGGGTGATGATGGGACTCTGCATGCAAACGAACACTTGTAGTAGTTCTTTGACACGGTCCAATCCCGGAAGAAGTATATCCTGTACTGACTCTGGCCGTGGAAGCCTTCGTTATCTTATTTAAAAGAATTAAATCTATTCCATTTTTTTTGAAAAATTTTATTATTATTATTCTATTATTATATTTTATAAATCTTTTAAATTTTTAATCTTTGAAAGTAATCAGGTTATAGAAATTCTTGCTTTATACCTAATGAACTGCATTTAAAGAACTCTTATTTAAAAAAAAGTTTACATTTTAAATATTAGTTTTATAAAACTGTTCAATATTTATTTTTAATAATTTGATATACATTTTGATAAAAAATTGGGCAGTTATGGGGACTACCAACAGAAGTGAAAACTTTAAGTGTGATATAACACTGTTTCTTTTCAGTTTTCGAATTGAAATATCAAAAATAAAAATTTCATAATCTGTAAATTAAAATTATTATATTATACCGGGTGTTTTTTTTTAGTTGGGAGGTTACCTTTATATGGAGTATCACTTATTATAAAAACAAACTGATTTTGTCGATGGGGCTAATCGGAGCTAAACTACCTTTCAAAAATGTTTTCAACTTCCTCTTTCTTCCGGTTATACCGGAAATAGACATCAACTTCCTTATTTTAAGTAGTGAGGAATGCAAAAATAATTAAAAAAACACATAGTCCCCTTTAAAAAAAACAGAGTTTTTTTGAATAAAACAAAAACAATAAAGATCATAAAATATTCATCACCCTGTGTTATAAATGTCAAACCTGATTACATTATTATAGTCTACATAACATTCCATGACTTTAACCCAAATTTTATGTTTCTACTGCAAATAATAAAAAAGATACAAAGAGTCAAAATAATCCTCTTTTCTATCATTTTTTTTTCGAAAAATTGAAATATCTTTAAAACTATCAAAGATAGCAATAAACATGTATACATTAACTCACCTTATTTTTCTACGTAAAATCCAAATAAAGTACAAAATTTGGGGGTTTCTATTTAAAATAAGAAAGTTGACCTCTACGTCCCGTATAACCGGCGGTGGGGGGAAGTTAAAAATATTTTTAGAAGATAGTTTAGCTCGATTAGCTCCATCGACAAAATCAGTTTGCCTTTATAATAAGTAGTACTCCATATAAAGGTAACCTCCCAACTAAAATAAAACACCCGGTATATGTATATATGTATATGTATATGTATATATGCCGGGTGTTTTTTTTTAGTTGTGAGGTTACCTTTATATGGAGTACTACTTATTATAAAGGCAAACTGATTTTGTCGATGGAGCTAATCGAGCTAAACTATCTTCTAAAAATATTTTTAACTTCCCCCCCACCGCCGGTTATACGGGACGTAGAGGTCAACTTTCTTATTTTAAATAGCAACCCCCAAATTTTATATTTATTTAGATTTTATGTAAAAAAATAAGGTAAGTTTATGTAAACATGTTTATTGCTATCTTTAATACTTTTAAAGATATTTCAATTTTTCGAAAAAAAAACGACTCTTTGTATCTTCTTCATTACTTGCAGTAAAAACATAAAATTTTGGTTGGAATCACGGAATATTATAGAGACTATATTAACGTAATCAGATTTTACATTTATAATACAGGGTGATGGAATCTTTATAATCTTTGCTGTTTTTGTTTTATTAAAAAAAAACTCTGTTTTTTTAAATGGGAACTATATATTTTTTAATCATTTTTGGATTCTTTACATAAGAAAAAAAATATATTACTTATTTTTTAAAATGTTGTGCCGTTACAGAGGTATTTTACATAAATCTCAAAATTAAAAGAATCAAATATGTCTTTTTTGTTCAAATGGAGTATCACTCATTATAAAGGTAAACTGATTTTGTCGATATGGCTAATAGGAACTAAACTACCTTTCAAAAATATTTTCAACTTCCTCCCACTTCCGGTTATACCGGAAGTAGACATCAACTTTCTTATTTTAAATAGCAACCCCCAAATTTTATATTTTATTTAAATTCTACGTAGAAAAATAAGATGAGTTTAAGTACACACGTTTATTGCTATCTTTGGTAGTTTTTAAGATATTTCAATTTTTCGGAAAAAACTGACAGAAAAGAGGGTTATTTTGACTCTTTGTATCTTTTTTATAATTTGCAATAAAAACATGAAATTTGGGTTGAAGTCATGAAATATTATGAGGACTATAATAACGTAATCAAGTTTTACATTTATTACACAGGGTGATGGAAATTTTGTGATCTTTATTGTTTGTTTTATTCAAATAAACTCTGTTTTTTTAATTGGGAACTATGTGTTTTTTAAACATTTTTGAATTCCTCACGTAAAAAGAAGAAAAACGTTATATGACTAATTTTTTTAAAATTCTGCACCGTTACAGAGATATAATGCAAAATGAAAAAGAAAAATATATCTTCATTTTCTCTAGTAGCAACTTGGTAGTAATCAACAAAATTTTCAAAAAAAAAACACAACCACAAGGCTTAAAAATTTTAGACTAAATAACATTTAAAAGATAACCGCACAAGACGAATCAGTTTTTGGCTAATTGTTAAAATACTTACTGAAAAAAGTTTAGGTAGCCACGAATGTAAGTTTCGTAAAAATGGTTTGTTAAACAGACTTCTCATTTTTGGAGTAATCAAAATCAACAACAAATGTTCAAGAAAATTCGTCCTTTAACTGTTATGCTGTTAAATTAGAACTCAGGATTTTTAAGCGGTAAATTTTACAATGAAAATCAAAATGGAAATTTTTTAGTAATTTTTTTTACGACTACTGCATGACAAGCATATTGCTAGGAACAATCGGATGTGCTTAAAAACCTTACTCAATTCGAAATCCTAAAATATGTCTTCAAATGTATTGAAAGAGAAGATCGCCCTTGTTGTTTTTGATGTAAATTTTTTGTCAATTATTTTTGTTTCCTATTACTTACTATGATTAATTCTTTAAGCTTTTATTGCCCACAGTTAATTTCCTATTTGAACAAACAAGAAATGTTTGATTTGTTTTATTTTGAGATTTATGTAAAATACCTCTGTAACGGCATAAAATTTAAAAAATTAAGTTATATAACTTTTTTCTTCTTTTTATGTGAAGAATTCAAAAATGATTAAAAAACATATAGTTCCCATTTAAAAAAAACAGAGTTTTTTTGAATAAAAAAAAGCAGCAAAGATTATAAATTTTCCATCACTCTGTATAATAAATGTAAAATCTGTTTACGTTATTATAGTCTTTACAAAATTTCCTGACTTTAACCCAAATTTCATGTTTTTACTGCAAATAATAAAAAAGATACAAAGAGTCAAAATAACCCTCTTTTCTGTCTTTTTTTTTCGAAAAATTGAAATATCTTTAAAACAATCAAAGGTAGCGATAAACATGTATACATAAAAAATCCAAATAAAACATAAAATTTGTGGGTTGCTATTTAAAATAAGAAAGTTGATGTCTACTTTCGGTATAATCGGTAGTGGGGGGAAGTTGAAAATATTTTTAGAAGATAGTTTAACCCCGATTAGTCCCATCGACAAAATCAGTTTGCCTTTATAATAAGTAGTATTCCATATAAAGGTAACCTCCCAACTAAAAAAACACCCGGTATATATAAATAATAAATGATGTTTTACTGGCACCCAATTTTACAAAGTGGCACCCGCATTTGGGTGCCAGTATGTTTCTCATTGGAAATAGGCCAGTTGCCTTCTACACATTTCAATCAGCGAAAAAACAAAATTTAGTGTGGGTGCCATTTTTGCGATTTTTTTGTACACATATACTGCAATAGTTCAGGGTATGATTCTGTAGAAGCGCTGATTGATATACACTGTATATTATTTAGATAAATTATCGACAAAGTGGCATCCACAATAATTTAAAGTTATACTGGCATCCAGGGAACATTGCTGACATATTTTGTGGATAATGTCCATTTTGGACTATTTCATCCTTAATTCTGCAATTGCAGGCAATGTATATTTACTTTGGCGAAGATCTTTGTAAGAAAAATAAAACGCAACTTGCTTGAAATCATAAAACACTGACAAGAGATCACACTGACATGCTTTCAGTATTAAAACCAGACAGTTTTGATGACGCTATTGAAGCAACAAAATGTATTTTTCAGTATAACGCTGATAGTAAAAGTACTCCATCATTTGCTTTGCACTTTAGCGCAACACTTAAAAAGGTACAAATTTAGCCATCAAATAATTTATAAGAAATAAAGTTCTTCCATTTCCTTAATATCTTGAAACCAAATTGGTTGAAATAAAGCGTTTTAGGAAACTTATGGAAACTCAGTGAAATACTCAACTTGGCAGCTTACCTTTAAAGAATTTAAATCAAAAATCTAGGAATAAATAAAAATTTCTGGTTTTGACAAAAGATCTCATAAAGTTAAAATATTTTATTGAAGAAAAATCAAGTGCAGCTTACAACCAATTAAAACTTAGAAGTTCCCCCGAATATTATAAAATATTGGTTAAAACTACATTTATTTTAACAATATTCAAAACAAAAAAGGAATTGGAGACATATAATATTTATATTTGAATTTCTACAAACAGCAAGTGGCAAATGTCACTAATATATAAACCGAGTTCAAGACAGTACTTCCTGAAAATAAAAAAATACTGACTCAACATTATAAAAGAATTTCTGCAATAGGAACGGAAAATAGGGCAGTTATTATTTTAATTCCGAAAAATTAAAAAAATATTTTTCCTTTACTTAAAAAATACTAGGAGATACACCTGCCTGGTTTTCGTCATCAAATTCTTGCCTTTTTACTTATCCATATTCAAATCAGTGGATTGATGATTATGCACCAATTAAAAAATATGCAAAAGATCGTGGTGCAAAAAATCCGAAATTGTTAACATCCTCACGTTTAGAAAAACATGTAACAACAGTTACCCAAACTTTGAATCTTAAAGGAAATGAAATTGATTAGCTACAAAGTTTGTGGCACTTACTACAGAACTCACAAAGAATTTTACAAGTTGGTTTTTTCTTAGTAAATCTTTAAACGTTGTAGCAACACAAATTGTCCTAATTTAAATCGCCATCTCTAGGAGTGCAACTAAGTTGACTTAAGCAAGGAAGCCATTTTTGTTTAAAGTATAAAATATATTTATTTATGACGTGTTGATATACTACTTTTAAAATTAATGTGGGTATTACTGTTACAGGCATAGTAAGAAATTAGGATAATGTTAACTATGCCAGGGCAATGTGAGCAATGACCGCTTATATTGGTCATTGTGGGAAATATGAAAATATTTTACAGCATTTCGAAATTTGCTTAGTCATTGTGAACAATGCTCACAATAAACTGGGCAAAACAGATGCGATTACCACGTCAAATCTAACCTCACTTTACGGATTGCACTGTTTTCTTTAAATTTCGTGTTAACATTTTTTTTAATAACTATTTTGGAAAATTTGGACTTGCTCTTAATTTAATTTTAAACTTGAAATGATTTACAGTTTGATAAATACATTATTAAAACAAAGAAAGGAAAACTGAAGCTAAGGTACTCTAGAATTCAGTTTAAAATTTGCAAGGAGTCGATGGCTGTTATCTGCTACAAAATGTTGAAATTTCCATATGTTGGCAATTAAAGCTATATAAATGCAAATGTCGCAAATCAGAAAAATTATATAAACTCAAAATGTCATAACAACAACCCTTAATTTAAGAATAATTAAAACAAATATGGGTGCGCTGCTTATATTTTTATAACATTATTGTTATTGCTTTGTAAGTTACAAGAATAATACTAAACTACTAATTACATTTTACTTCACATTTATCAACATGTCATGATCATTGTGAGCGAAGCCCGGGCAATGTGGTTAATTTTGAAATGTTGGGCATTTTTTACATTGACCGGGTACTGCACACAATGACTGATTTCTTACTATGCGCGTAACATTACAACCATTTAAATAAGTTAAAGTAAATATATATAATAAAAATAAAGCAATAATTATACAAAATATTTCTTGAAAAACTCTTCAAACAGGACCATTTTTGTTTAAACTTTTATACCTTTAATCGTTGTTTTTGCATTTTTTCCCCTACAGGCGGGTCAAAACGAACGTCCAAATTTATGTTTAATGGTATGACATCCCATTTGAAAAAAATACCAACCCAAAAAAAATGGCAAAGTTTTAACAAAAACCAATCTGTTTCAAATAGTGGCAAATATTAAACAACAATCGACCTGTTTCAGAAATTTTGCCAAATTTTGGGTTAGTTTTATTGAATTTATTGCGGTTGCTACTTTGTATCTGTTTAATAAATAATTCATGTATTTATGTAAAATTAAATGTGTCCTAGTTAAAAAGATCTCTGAAATTTTGCAACTGATCGAACAAGGAAATGATGCTAAATTTAAAAATTGCAATTTGAAAGCAATATGGAAAATTTAGTAGAAGACGACATCCCTGAAGATAATGGGAGACCCATAGTAGCAACCAAATCAAGTGAAAAAACGGAGGAGCAAATGTGCAGTATTACTGAAAAGCACAGTAAGGGGAGGCATTTTAGGAATATCCAAACTTTAAATTTGAATGTTATTTTTAGGGATTCTTTTTGATTTTGGATCCTTATTGACGCGCTTTAAAACTTGAAATCTACCATATTCATTTTAGCTTATCGAGCACAGTTTGGAAATATTTAAATTATTATTAAAATTATTTTTTGTCCAATGTTATAAGGGGACGTTTTAAGAATCTTAGATACCGTGTAAAAAATATTTTCAAAGTAAACAATTTCATTTACTTAAATAATAATTTAAATATTTGCAAACTGGTCTCGATAAGCTTAAATGGATTTAACATCCATTAACAGATCTTCAGTGAATAGAAACACATTAAATGAAATACATGTGTTTATATTACAGTTTTGGAAGATAACATTGACCTGCAGTCCTGTTGGGGCCACTTTGTACAGAATTTGCCAATAAATTATACAAATCATTGTGTCATAATTAAAGGGCGCCAATATTACCTTATTTGTATACATGGGTGTCATTATTACATTCCGTTCGGTGGATGTCACTTTGCAAAAGGAATGCGTATATATATATATATATATATATATATATATATATATACAGGGTGAGTCACTAAGCGGGAATCGGTCTTTGGTAGGCGTATCGTTCAAAATATCGAAAAATGTTTTGAATAAAAGTTGTTCGAAATAAAGTTCTCCACAACCTAAAATTATTGCCAAATATGGCGGCCTTCCGCGGCGGATTCGAATAGACGCCTGTCGGCCTACCAGAATTTTGCTAGCGTTATTTCTTTTCTAATATAAGCAGTTTTAGCTTTCTGATAACTCTGTTCCTACTATTTAGGAAACCACAAAATTTGCGTAAATACTCTGTGAAGAGTTTTGTACTTGCTTAATAAAAAGATATTTAGGAGAAAGTAGGGTAAACACGAACGTGAATAATCCCGAACACAGCGACTATACTACGTAAAAATACATAACATTTTTTTTACTAAGCCCCATCTTACAAATCATTTCAATTCTTATACTATACTACAAACAAAGCGAAACATCATAGACAATATTCAGGTTATGAATATTTTAAAAATGTTGTTGTTGACGATTTATTTTTTTTATACTTTAAACTTAGCATACCGTGGTTTATATAAGTGGTTATGATACAAAATTTGCAGACATAAATGTTTATTACGAAGACAATTCTTCACAATGAAATCTGTCGCCAAATTAAATATTTCATTTTAATTTTCCACAAACAAGGGTAATGACTCACGAACTGAGCACTCAGCATTACAAAATATGAGTGATAAAGTTTTTGAACATTTTTAAACTATTCAAAATATTTATAACAAGAAAAATAATAAAAAATACAAAAATGTTATAAAGAAGATTGTTGTTTTTTTTTGTAATAAAAAATGTAAAAGAACCAAATTTACAGATTGTAGGTTAATCATGCAAAAACTGGGCATATGAGGGATGTTCAGATAATCAATGACCATCGACAGAGTATCCATCATAGATACAAAACACTACCTGTTCAGCTTTACCCAAGGTTAGTGGGTAAAGCCGAACAGGTAGTGTTTTGTTTTTGCTTTTAAATGAGACATTTATAACAATATTTAATAAATTAGGTTTTAAAGGCAGTTAGTAAAGTAGTTGAACATTCTGAATAAGCAATGACAAAATCTTTGTGGTCTCGTAAAACAGTCTACCGTACCTATAGTGGAGTGCCTGGAGCATTAAAAATCCAAAAACATAGGATTACACTTACAGTGAGTGAAATTAAATAAAAATATATGGAATGTTTAGCTAACAATATATGTAAAAAAGTTTACCTATTAAAAATTTGTGATCTTCATTAAAAATAATAGTATTAATATTAAACTGGGTGTTTCAAAATAAAATGCTCATACTTAAGGAGCATAATCCACGACTGATTTTAAGAAAAAAAAGTTTATATCAAAATAAGTCCGGAACTGCTTTATTTTTAAGTTACAGGGTCATAAAAATTAAGAATAAAATTAGGTTTTCCCTAAATACTATGAAACTACTCAAAATATTTTTTTTCACAGTTTATTATTATTACTATTATTTTTAATGAAGGTCACAATTTTTTAATAGGTCAATTTTTTTGCATATAATATTATCTAAACATTTCATATATTTTTTTTTAACTTCATCCACTGTACCTGTAATCCTAGGTCAAAACCCCTAGACATTCCACTAGTAGAATCTTTTATGAACTATAAGTAAACTGTGAACAGATAGGGATTCCTCCATTCAAAGAAGCCGAAATTCTAAAATGTTGTAGAGATGTTAGTATTTATTGAGATAAAAAAAAACTAAAATAATATTTTACGTTTAAGACCTTGCATTTCTTTACCTATTAACTTTTGGCCCAAAACCAAGTTCAGGTAAATCGTAGTATTAGTAGTACTAGTCTAAGTCTTTGTTGAAATGTCATCTATTAGGCATAGAATGTTAAAAAAAATTAAGTTGATGGTTTTTCAATAGGGAAGTTACTTTTCAAATGAGGGAACAAGTCTAGGTGGTTGTCTTAGAAATAGACGAGTTTGTTCGTCAGTCCTTAATGGACCCCTGGGTGACACTTACAGATTTCGAATTAATTAAGCACATTATCGCAAATAAATTACATTGGGGTATTGTGCAGATTGCATCCAGGGTTAAAGTAGAGGCAATTTGGATGCGTTGTTGTTGCAAAGCGAGGGTGGGAAAATGTATACAAGGGAATTATTCCGGGCTACTGCATTGGGATGACAGTATTTTAACCTCTCTGAGCTGGGCAGGGATTATTCGAGGAATTGTATCATAAATAAACGCTCTAAACAACTGATTACAAGATGCAAGTTAAGCTTTAACTGTAACATAAAACCGTTACCAAATATTGTTCAATTTTAAAAGCACCCCTTCTAAAGTTTTGCCCTTTTTTTCCATTTCAGCGATTGATAAGAAAACATGAAAACGTCGAACTTAGTTGTCAGTAGATTTACTATCTGAAAGAAAAATGTCAGGTGTAATCAAATGAAAATATAATTGAAAATCAATATTTGTTCATGGATTCAATGTTGTTTTCACCCCTTAGTTATGAAAATCATTTAAAAGATTTATAACCTCTTATCGAATATTTAATGGAAATTGGCAGGTGTTCTAATGCATACTTGATGACGTCTATCGTCAGTTTTTTCATTCGTAATGGTAAATAAATAAGAACTCCCTTCAAACATGAGCTATAATTATATACAAAAAAAGAATTCTCCCAAATTGAAATTGGATATACACTGTAATGTCCTTTAATATAGATATAATACTAGAATGGTATTGTTCCCCCTAGCTTTACTAAGAGCATGTTAGATTTTCTGTGATATTGTTTTCTTGTTGCAATCTTCATTCTGTTAGTGACCTCAACTGGATATCAAATTTCGTATTAGGTGTTTAAGTAAATGAAGTATTCATCTGAATAAAATATACTTGAAGTATGATAATGTAACGCAATGTAAATAGATGAAATAGGATTTAGGATAGAATTGTAGAATTTAGTAAATAAAAAAGGTTTCTAGAAGGTTCTGATAAGGGGAAAGCGGCCGCGATAACGAAACAAACGGCAGATAAGCGTTCCAGAAATTTCGGCATTCGATAAGCCTTATCTGCCGAAAATTCTGGAAGAACGCGGGCCGAAACTATAAAAAGGCGGTCAGTTTTCCCTCGAGTCAGTCAGTTAGAATCAGTGCAATTAGTAAGTTAGTAGAAGTGAGTTAATTGTAAATTGTGGTGATTCAAGTTGAGTTCAGTAATAAAGTGGGAATAAATCCATCACGTGTATCAATTCGAACCGATAAGCCCGTAACATCTGGTGTCAGAAGCGGAATTATTCGTGGATTGTGCTTTATTACTCGAAAAAAAAAAAAAAAAATCGTGCCAGGTGCCGTAATTGGCTTTATCTCGGACGTTTTAAACTGTTAAATAGTTATACGAGGCGCGTCAAGTAAAATCTTGAACATTCAGATACGCTTTATGGATACGAGATCAAAATCGGCCAAAATGGAACAACAAATGCAAGCGTTATTAGCAATGTTTAAAGACCAAGCAGAACAAAGACGGCAAGAAAAAGAACAGGAGGAAGAAAGAAGACGACAAGACGAAGAACGAAGACGACAAGAAAAAGAACAAGAGGAAGAACGAAGACGACAAGAAAAAGAACAAGAGGAAGAACGAAGACGACAAGAAAAAGAACAGGAGGAAGAACGAAGACGACAAGAGGAAGAACGAAGACGACAAGAAAAAGAACAAGAGGAAGAACGAAGACGACAAGAAAAAGAACAAGAGGAAGAACGAAGGCGACAAGAAAAAGAACAAGAGGAGGAACGAAGACGACAAGACAAAGAAGAAAGACGACAAGAAAAAGAACAGGAGGAAGAACGAAGACGACAAGAAAAAGAACTAGAAGATCAGAAAAGAAATGCAGAAAAACAAGAATTGCATAGTCTACTAGCAAATATAACTGAAAAAATGAAAGAAGAAGTGAAAGAACAAATTACCGGAATGAGAGAAGAAATGAAAGAAGAAGTAAAAGAACAGATTACAGGAATGCGAGAAGAAATGCAGGAAGAGATTGGCGAAGTCAGGGAAGAAATTGGAGAAGTAAAAGAAAAATTCAACAGCAAGCTTCTTGATTTGGAAAATACAACACAGAAAAAGTTCAGCAACATCGAAAAAAACATGAAGAAGTTGCTAAGTGGACAAGTCACACAACACGAATCCGAAAGTGTACCCGCTATCTCTTCCCAAAAAGTGAAACCTCCGACCTATGATGGGAAAACATCCTTCCAGACCTACAGAAAACAGTTCGAAGCTGCTGCTAAGGCAAATCGGTGGACGGAAGAAGCAAAGGCAACCTCATTAGTGGTATCCCTGCGCGGAGATGCTCTGGAATTACTCCGAACTCTATCGGATCAAGAACAAGCCAATTATGAAGATCTAGTTAGGGCTTTAGAGCTAAGATTTGGGGACCACCATTTGCAGCAAGTTGTCCAGTCGCAGCTGCTAGTAAGAAGGCAGAAAAGTGGCGAAACCCTGCAAGAATTCGAGGCTGACGTGAGAAGACTGGCGTATATTGCCTATCCAACAGCACCAACCGATTTTCTGGAACTTCACGCAGTTAGAATTTTCATAGAAGGAATAAGAGACCCGGAAGTCCAGAGAGTGATACGCTTGTCGAACGTCCGAACATCAAGGGAGGCACTGATTAGAGCCTTGGAGGTTGAAGCCGCTTACAAGGTTTCAGAGCCAGGTGCGTCACGGAGAATTAGGAAAGCTGACATCGAAGAGGCCGCGAATGACACTGATCTCGCGAACATGAGCGCTAACATAAAAGAAATGAATGCGAGTATGAGCGCCAACACGAAGGAAGTAAAGGGAATGAACGCGAACATAAGCGCTAGCCTAAAGAAAATGGACGCGAGCATCCAAGAACTGGTAGGAACCCTAAAAGGGAGATCCAACAGAAGCACATGTTACAACTGTGGCAAACCGGGGCACTTCAAGAAGGACTGCAGGTCAGCCCCAAGAAGTCAACAAGTCCCACAGCAGGAAAACTAAAATCAGCCAGTGGGAAGGGGCACTCACTGGCTGGTGTCGAGCAACGAGCCCCCAAAACTCTTTCCATCAAACAGATAAAAAGGACCATGGAAAGTTTAGTAGTTGCAGCCAGCGTAGATGGAAGGAATGTACAGGCCACAGTCGACACAGGCGCCATGGTTACTTTGGCACGAAGGAACATCCTACCGTCGCGGCCGAGGGTGCTGTCGCAAAGAATGGTCCTCAGAACAGTTACGGGAGATACTGCGCCAATTATAGGAGAGGCAGACGTCATGATTGGTCTGGGAAAACTAAGGATTTCGCATCGGGTGTTGGTGGCAGATATCGAAGACGAACTGATTCTGGGGATGGACGTAATCAGGCAACATGGCTTTACTTTCGACCCAGCGCAGAACATTTTAAAGATTGGAAATGAAGAGCTTGTCCTGACTACACCAAAGGACACTCCAAAGGAGGTAAGACTGTTTGCCTGCGAAACAGCTGTAGTGCAGGGAAGCAGCGAGAAGACGGTTATGGCTGTGATGGAAGGAGATTTGGGCTGCTGCGTTGGATTAGTGGAACCGACTTATGACATTTCCAAGAATTTGCTAGTGGCGAGATCCGTGGTTAAAGCATCTCAGAAGGTACCTGTGAGAGTTGTCCAACGTGTTCCCAACAGCACGCTCAATCAAAAAGGGTACTACTCTGGCAGTCTGTACCCCGGTAACCTCAATAAGCTCCTTGGGAGACAGTTGTGCGCCAGTTCAGAAAACGAAGGTTGGGCAAGTCAAGTTGGAAGTGGACTTGAAACACTTGTCCAAGGAAGAAGTAGTTCTGGCTAGGTCATTTCTAAAGAAAAACCACGGCGTCTTTACCGATGGAGACCGAAATCTAGGAAGGACCGACGTAGTTCGACACAAAATCAACACCGGCGATGCAACACCTATTCGTCAACCCCCTAGAAGATTACCGGTGGCCAAGCAAGAGGAAGTCGCGGGACTGGTTAAGAAGATGATGAAGGATGGAGTCATCGAGGAGTCCAATAGTCCATGGTCTTCCCCTGTAGTCTTGGTTACAAAGAAGGACGGGTCAACAAGATTCTGTGTCGACTACCGGAAATTAAACGACGTCACTAAAAAGGACAGCTACCCCTTGCCAAGAATTGATGACACCCTAACGACCTTGTCTGGGTCCACCTGGTTTTCAACTTTGGACTTGAAAAGTGGATATTGGCAAGTGAGCATAGACCCCGACGACAAAGAAAAGACGGCCTTTTCATCTGGGAGTGGATTATATCAGTTCACGGTTATGCCTTTTGGGACTATGCAACGCACCGGCTACTTTCGAACGTCTAATGGAACTGGTACTTCGAGGACTCACTTGGAAAACTTGCTTGGTTTACCTAGATGACGTCATGGTGATGGGCAAGAGCTTTAAAGAACATTTGGAAAATCTTCAAGAAGTTTTCGACAGATTAAAGCAAGCCAACTTAAAGCTGAATCCAAAGAAGTGCTCTTTGTTCCAAAGGAAAGTAGAATTTTTGGGCCACACTGTATCAGCCGCAGGAGTTGAAACTAATATCAGCAAGACTCAAGCAATTCGTGACTGGCCAAGACCCAAAGACAAACATGAACTGAGGAGTTTCTTGGGGCTATGTACCTATTATAGAAGATTTGTGAAAGGTTTCGCCAACATCGCTGCGCCGTTGCATCAACTAACGGAAGGAAGAAGGCCGTACGTCTGGACTCCCGACTGTGATACCGCTTTCCGAAAACTGAAGTCCGCCTTGTGCACAAGTCCTATCTTGGCTTATCCTCAGCAGATTGGGAAATTTGTGTTAGACACAGATGCCAGCAACGTCGGCATTGGAGCTGTGCTGTCCCAAGTTCAAGGCGGTGAAGAAAGAGTAATCGAGTATTACAGCAAGATCCTGACGAAGCCGGAGAGGAACTATTGCACCACCAGGAAGGAACTACTTGCGATAGTGAAGGCCGTGGAACACTTCCACAAGTATTTATATGGGCAAGAATTCCTTATCAGGACAGATCATTCGGCACTTTCTTGGTTACTCCGAATGAAGAACGCGGAGGGACAGACGGCTAGATGGTTAGAAAGGCTTCAGCAGTATCACTTCAAGGTGCATCATCGACCGGGACGACAGCATAACAACGCTGACGCTTTGTCCAGAAGACCTTGTGGTGATTGCAAACACTGCAAACGAGTTGAGGACCATGAGGACATGGTGGATATAAGGGTCACTTCTGTCCAGCCAGAAGACGAATGGACTGTTGAAGGTCTTCGGAAGCTACAGAGGAGCGACGCTGATATCGGACCCATATTGGAATGGAAAGAAGCTGGAGACAGACCGGAATGGCAAGAAGTTTCCGACAGAAGTCCAGCTCTTAAGAATTTGTGGGCTCAATGGGAATCCCTCCAGGTCGAGGACGGGGTACTGAAGAGAGCATGGGAAAGCGCGGATGGAAAGCGTGTCAACTTGCAGTTGGTAGTGCCTCAGGAGAAGATTCCACAGGTCTTGTGGGAGGTGCACAATGGGACCTCAGGTGGACACCTAGGGATGAACAAGACCCTGGAGAAGGTTCGAAAACGGTTCTATTGGGTCAACTGCAGGGAGGACGTCGAGCGGTGGTGTCGGAAATGTGTCACCTGTGCTGCATCCAAGGGTCCCCGTACGAGAACCAAAGGGGCCCTGAAGCAATATAATGTGGGAGCTCCATTTGAAAGAATTGCAGTCGATGTGGCAGGACCATTCCCAGTTTCAGACGATGGAAACAAGTACATCCTGGTGGCCATGGATTATTTCAGTAAATGGCCTGAAGCTTATGCCATCCCGAACCAGGAAGCCACCACAGTCGCAAGGGTTCTTGTGGACAACTTCATCTGTCGATTTGGTGTTCCCTTTGAACTACACTCGGACCAGGGAAGGAACTTTGAATCGGGGGTTTTCCAAGAGGTGTGTCGTCTTCTTGGAATAAGGAAAACTCGAACAACACCTCTTCATCCACAGTCTGACGGAATGGTGGAGAGATTTAACAGGACCTTAGAGGAACATCTTTCGAAGGTCGTTTCCAAACATCAGACCGACTGGGACCGACATCTACCACTGTTCCTGATGGCCTATCGCGCGGCAACTCATGAAACTACAAGTCAGACTCCGGCAAAAGTGATCTTCGGGAGGGAACTGCGGCTTCCGTGTGACTTGGTGTTTGGATCACCAAGGGAGGTCCCCAGGGAAACGATGGGTTTCGTAGATGACTTGAGGGAAGCGATACTGGAGACGCATGCTCTGGTGCGGACGAAGATCAACTTGGCGACGGACCGGATGAAGGCCAGGTATGACGTGAGTGCCAATCATGGTGGTTTCAGTGAGGGCGAGTTGGTATGGCTATACAACCCTCAGCGAAAGAAAGGAGTTTCGCCAAAGTTTACGCCATCTTGGGAAGGGCCGTACAAAGTGGTGAAGAGGATCAACGACTTGGTATACAGGATCCAGCGTAGCTCCAGGAGTAAAATGAAAGTGGTGCACCTGAACAGACTATGCAAATTTAGTGGCGAAGTGACTGATTGGAACTGATCGGGACGATCATTTCTAAGGGGGAGGCAGTGTAACGCAATGTAAATAGATGAAATAGGATTTAGGATAGAATTGTAGAATTTAGTAAATAAAAAAGGTTTCTAGAAGGTTCTGATAAGGGGAAAGCGGCCGCGATAACGAAACAAACGGCAGATAAGCGTTCCAGAAATTTCGGCATTCGATAAGCCTTATCTGCCGAAAATTCTGGAAGAACGCGGGCCGAAACTATAAAAAGGCGGTCAGTTTTCCCTCGAGTCAGTCAGTTAGAATCAGTGCAATTAGTAAGTTAGTAGAAGTGAGTTAATTGTTAATTGTGGTGATTCAAGTTGAGTTCAGTAATAAAGTGGGAATAAATCCATCACGTGTATCAATTCGAACCGATAAGCCCGTAACAATAATATTGATAACAACATTTTTTTGATTCCTAAAAGTATCTTTGTAATCAATGTGTTTGTTCAAATAATACATAGTATATCTAAAGTACTAAATAGGTGAATATTAAAACCCTAAATGCTAGGCCATTATTATTTTCAAACAAATATATATTGTTTAGATAAATGACGAGTTTTGACAATTTTTGAAAATGTTTTTAATTCCTCCTTCTTCATGTGACTAATGACCTTTAACAAAGAAATAGGTTAGATTATACGTAGAATACAAAAAAAATCCAAACAAATATACTATAACAGTTGAAAATATGAATGTAGAGCATTCAAGAAATTATTTTAAAAAATTATTAAGTAAGAACAGAAGCATTTTTTGGATTAGAAATATACATTCGATAATTATTAGGAAACTCTCGACACATTATATGTTTAGAAAGAAATATGAAACTGTAGCGTACCTTCTAGAAATAATGTATCGGCGTAAACAGTATTAGCATTACGTCCTAATGACCTTATCGTCATTGGGATTTTAGGATATTTCGTACAAATATCATTAGAGTTTTGAGAAAAGTATTTACCCCGAAAGCCATTAGCATTATTTCTAGAAGACGTCAGAACCCCCACTTTTAGGAAAGTGGAAAAGAAAAATTCAACGATGAATTAGGGAGTTCTGTTCGGGTTTTCAATGTGGTTAGTCCATTTTTGTTATTATTCCTAGATAATATAATGCTTAAAATATAATGTGGTTTTTGTTTTCTAATCAAACCAACATCGCTACAAAATAAAAAAAAATTATGGGAACAAAATGATTTTTTATTTTATTTTTTGTTTCCATTTGGAATAATATTATGATTAAAAAAACTTACCTTTATTTGGCATATTATATAAAAAATAGGGTTTCTGCAATAATGTATTCAAAAATACAGAATTTCATGCTGATATTCCTTTTGAAATGTCCACTTTAAACTCAAAATCTGATTGTTTAAACTAATTTTGATGTTACGCGTTACTGGTTTAGCACTAATATACCGGAGATGTTAACGCTTTCATTAAACAAAGGAAATCTTTTCATTTAATATTTAAATTCTGGTTTACTCACCTGGGGAGATTTACGTACGTTTACTCAATTTATCCGTTCGCGAATAAAGTACCTGCACCAAGTAGGCCACGTTAAATTTGACATAGTTTAACAAAACTTCTTTAAATTTTAATGGAAGCATCCTTAGGTTTTTAAGTTTGAGCCAGAGGATAAGATTCTTGTAAAGTAAACCTTTATATATTTTCTTTCTAATTTATCCTAACTGGAGATAATCACAAGAAGTCCTTCGTGGAATATTGATATACTTTCACTGAAACGTGGATAACTCCTTGTTTTGCTTATTTTGACAATGATGCCTTTTTGTCAAACTAAGAAATGTATTACGTGTCCATATTAATACCTTGGCTTTATTAAGCGCCCCTAAGATCAAATAATCAACATGTGTTTTTTCTTTTCTGTAACAATCGCAACAACATACCAATAAGCTCTACATACCTACCTTATTACATGAATACGAAATGTACACCTATAAAAATTGCCAGCGCAAAAAATAAATAAAAGCACTGCAATCTAATTTCAGTTCACAATTAAATTAAATGCTTTAAAAAGCCATCTAAACTCATTTTAATTCAACTATGCTGTGGCTGTAAGCTGCATTTGAGTGCCCAACAAATAATAGAAAACTACGATTTAAGTGCGAAACCGTTTTCAAAGTAGGCACTGTGGCCTCACTTGTACTTTATTCGACTTCTAGAGAAGTCTGGAACTAATATCTGCCAATGAGTAATAACATTGTTAAGTGTTACAGGTTCGATAATTAGAAGTCCGTGAATCGTAAACACTTTATTTTAAACTTATTTTAGAACACAACAAGTATTATGACTCACTTAACTAACTATATGACTATCTGACTACCCGACTGACTGAGGGAAAGACGATAGCGTATTTATACCATTCCAGACTTCTAGAACGGACCTCGTATAGATCAGGCTTAAAGCAAACGATAAAAGTCTAGAACGTCTATCTGCCGTATGATTCATTCTCCCGGCCGCTTTCCATTAACAAATATTACCAAAGAGCTCCTTATACTACACAATTATTTTAACAAATTTTACAGCTACAGTTTGTTAAAACATTTAACCGATAGGAAACGCTCCCCTACCAAAGACCTTATCACATCTATACTTACTAAAATATTACATCATGTAAACCATGCACTTTATGGTAACAAGTATCTAACTAATTCAATAAATATAGTTTGTGATACTATTTTAAATGTAAAATTTCATTTTTGTTTAATTTCAATTTTGATTAGAAATTTTGGCGCATCTCGAAATTGCCAGTAAAAGCTTGATTTTTCTACAAAGAATGTTGACTTGATCCTCAAGATTTCAAAAATATTTTATTTCACAAAATTCTACTTAACATATAACATTTATAGCGTTTTCTCCAAAACCAAGAAAGTTTAAAAAACACAACAAGGGTTGCTCTAACTTGTTTCGATAGTCAGGCTATCATCTTCAGAGAGATACTCTACTAAATAGTTTAAGCTTGACAAACCTGCAAAATTCAATATTTTTTATGAAAATTTAAAACGTAAGATTAAATTTTTAAATAAAAAGAAGAGATTTAATGCAAAGATATATTTATTAAGAAACGAAATCTCAGATTTAAAAGTCAAAATTTCGGGAAAAAACGAATGAGTTTAAGGTAAAAATTTTAAGATTTAGGGTGAAAATTCGAGAATGAACTTCAAATTTAAAAACCCTCCTTATTTTAAAATATTATAGTCCTTCTGATATCTTGAGTAAAACCTAAACGTATTTTTTCTAATTTCGACAGGGAGTTTAAAATGTTCTTCTTTTTATTTGTGAGTTTTGGTCTGTTAATGCCTTTTTAGAGTATTTTACCTTTTTAATGCCTTCTTTAGCTTTTCGTTTTTACTTAATTTAATTAACATTTTGCTCACCCATTTATTCTATTGCATTGTGCTTAAAATCTATTCTCTAATAATAAGAGATGGAGCCAAATTTGAAAAAAATGAACACCTTGCATTTCAGTTCGGAAACAAAATGATCCATTAAAAATGTTTTTTAAAACAGTCCCACGTCTGAAAAATTCAGTTCTATCTAGTGTGAGCCATGAAATTTCCCCCGATCGGTTACGGGCCTAATAAAAACCTATGTTGTAAAACGCTTCGTTTCCGAGTTACAGGGTGTGGAAGGTTAGTTCTTAATTATAGTTTTTAATTAGTAGTTGCAAAACGTGTACAGATAATTGAATAAAATTTAGGACAACTACATGCCCATTCGTGTCTTTTCCAAAAATCTAAGATTTAATTAATACACCTTAACCAGTGGCAGGCATATCGAGGGGGTGGTGCTTAAAACGTGCTTTATTTATTTTGTGTGCACTTGTGTTACAATTTTCTAACAAAAATATAAACTAGAAACATTTTTACATAAAAAAGTTACTCTTATTGTCATTCGATATTGTCAGCATTTTCAAGTAAAATGCATTTTTATATCTCAATGGATTAAAAATGCTTGCCCAAAAATATCTAAAGTAATATATAGTTGGCATGGAAATCAAGGAAATTAAATAGTATTGACATTTCCTTTGAGTAATTTCTGTAAATAAAACCTAATATTTTTAAATTTGTTGAAATTTTTTTTTATTTAATTATTATTAAAAATTAGTTTTTTTGTAGAGTAAATTTAAGGTTATAAACCTATCATAGCTTTTCTTTCATTTTAAAGCCAACTTTGTGTTACGCTCTAGATTTTTGGGCGAGCGTTTGTTTTTGATGCATCGAGATATAAAAATGCATTTTACTCAAACACCACTGACAATATCGAGTTTCCGTAAGAGTATTCTTTTTTTTACATAAGAACGTCGTCGTCAATTTTTTTTTGTTACGATTCTGCGACAAAATTGCACACAAAATAAATAAAGCATGTTTTAAGCACCGCCTCCTAAATATACCAGCTACTGGTTAAGTTGTATTAATTAATTTTTAAATTTTTGGAAAAGGCCCGGAAGGGAATGGAATTATGCCAAATTTCATATAATTATCTGTACACGTTCGCAACGTTTAACTAACCCCTGTAACCTGGAAACGAAGCGTCTTACGATATATGTTTATATAGATTTTTCGTCCTATTTTGGGCTCTAAAATACGAATCTAAATTTATGGTATTACATTTGGAATCACCTTGAATATCAAAAGAAGGAATAACACGAAACTTTCAGAAAAGCTACACATTTCAAATTTAAAAATTCTTAATTTGGAGCAAGTTAAAATTTTTGGAAACCCAGTCTATATTGCCAAGATAATAATACTGCACAGCTGCGTGTTATGAAATAATTTTAATGACAGAATTATAAGGCGATTGGGAAAATCTTTTGTAACAAATGCAAAGAAATATTTTTTACGTAAAAATGCATTTGGTTCCTATAAATGATGAAAAATACAAATAATAATAAAAAGAGGCAAAATTCTTTTTTTTAATCTTTATTTTTCGCAGTTTGAGGCAGTGCGGCTGGGTTAAAACCGGTTTTATTCTGCGAGACACTTCAAATAATAGGACATATTTATTGCAATTATTTGTTACGTTTTATCTATTATGTATGTCTCAGTAGATCGATAAAAGTGGATGTGAGATAATGATTGATTATCCCTGGAGGGGTTACTTCTAATTTTGGGGCCCCCCCAAGTCGCCTCTTTAACTATGCACATGCTGAAAATTCGTAATAACAGGGTTCGTTATAAACGGACATTATTTTGATTCCATATATTCGTACAACGCGCAAAGAAACATGCTAAGGTGAAGTTAAGAAAAATTTTAAGACACTGACAAGAAATTTTTATTATCAAGATAATACTTAAATTCACGTAACCAAAAAGAAGCTCATGATTTTATTTAAAGTTAACAACGCTGGAATGGCTAAAATAGCGATTGTGAAACCTGTGTTTAAAAGTGCCACAAAAGTAATATGAAATATGTTTACTTTCTGAATTGTAACTATAAAAACGTGTTTATTGAATCAAATATTTATATGTGAACTATCAGTGCTACTTATAACAATGCCAAGTATAAAAGTAACCTCGTTACCTGTGTGTTTCACTAGAGAATGACGCGATGACTTGATTACGGGATACAATGGGCCCTTTCTTTCTCCATTTCCAGATTTCTTGGGGGACGATTGTTTCGAAATCTTTTGTGCGCGAAAAGGGCGGAATATTTCATGTAGAAGATGTTGGAAAGTCTGTTACTACGTATTTGTAAACTGACTATAAACTTCCCCACGTTTTGGCGCTTAAACGTTAAATTAAAATGCCTTTTGTTCCCGCTTATATCTAGAACTGGATGTTAACAAGTTGAATTATAAAGCAAATGAGAGAGCTAAATAACCCGAGTCCTTAATAGGAACAAGATGGTGAGTTGATTAGGATTTAATATTTGATCGGAAATTATTGAATCTGCGGCAAGTTTGTTAGATATTATTATTGTTATTGTCTGGAACTATCCAAAGTTTTGTTAAATATCTTTTTTAATATTTATTATTCCATTAGTAATATGTTGTTAACTCAATTTTATCATAAAATTAATTATTTAAAACAAATTGTATTACTTTAATTTATGCAAAATATTGTCAATCAAAATAGAACTAATGGCTGGTGGTTGAGGCAGCAACCTAAAAGATTCAGTAAAAAAGAAAACGGAAATACCTTCCAAAGCAAGCAAAAAAGGTAAAAATAATTAAATCAAAGTGGAAAGAAAATTCAAAGAAAACCTAAAATTTCCCGATTTCCAATTGGCTTTGTTATTGTGCAAAAAGAGATGTTTTTCTTTATTTAAGGTCTGAGCATAAAGGGTGAGCATTAGGGATATTTGATGACAAGTTTCTGCTTTGCTATTCTTTTTTTTTTGTTTATTATACATATGTATGTGTTTATGATTTCCAATTTAAAAATTACTGGTTTTATTGTTTAAACATTTATTGCATGGTGAGACCTCTTATTACATAACTAAATGTTTTTTAACTTTTTGATCTGAAAGTCTGGTATTGGGTATTATTTTTCAGCTCCTTTATAATAACATTTTAACGGTATCATTATTAGATTATTAGTAACTATTTGTTTAAAGCATTATGTTAATGATGTTCTATCACTCCTACGTTATATGTTGCTATGGGTGATGCAATAGTGTTATTAGTTTCGCTTGTTTCTTGGTTATTTGTTTCTGCGATTTTTCTTTCCTGTTCTGTAATTGTTTCTAATCGATTATTTGTTTCTAGCAATTTGCTCAGTCAATAATCCCTGAGTTTTGATTGCTTTTTTATATGTTTTTATGTTGAGTGATCGTCAATCCTTCCGCATTTTAATAAAATATATTTAGAAATTCTTCCTGCCAACCTGAAAATTATTAAACGCTAATAAGTTACTAAATTTAACAAAATAGAATAAATATAAACCCAAAGTTCACGTTTAAATTTAAAAGTTTTTAAGTTAATATGTTGGCATAGTGCAAAAAAATACTAGGTAGTCTAACTAGAGCATCTGTAAACATATTACATTCAAATTTGAGACAGAGTTTTTCGAAAGATGCATAATTTATTAGCACGTAGAAACTAATATTAAGTTATAACACAATAATCATTTTAGCGATAGCTATTTCGTAGCAACGTAACAAAACAATATTTTAATTTCAAATTCCCGAGATACAAGGGTGATCCCATGGAAATGAATTCAACCTGTTTATTCTATGGTAATTATTAAAGGTTAAAGTATGTATTAAGTACTAAAAAAAAAAAATAAACTGTCTGCTCTCGTTTTAGAAGTCACAGAAAGACACTTTCAATTTTTCATTTAACCACTTCGTTCTATATTTTAAAAATATCATTTTTCTCTCTACCCTAAATGAGACATGTGATATGATGCGATCCTCTTTTCCGACAATTCTCTTCGTTAGATACTAGATATTAAAAAGTATGAACCTCTAGGAAGAAGCATTGCCCGTCATCCTTTGTTTACGTAACCATTAATATCGGAAAAGATAAATAATGCAGTGAAACGCGCCAGGGCGAACACTTCCTGCGGACTGTCCCTTCGTTAATCGGCAGGATGGCCAGCAGACTGGACGCTGACCATTTTATCGTTTATCATTTCTCTGCCATCAATCTGTCGAGGGTGCCACAGCGACGGAATCGGTTTCGCACCGTCACTATATCCGTCGCTTCTCGCTGCTTAACCTGACGGATTGCCCTCTTCGTCGAGGAGATAATCAAGACGATCCTTACCTCTCCATTCGCACTTCATTTGTTATGATCTTTAATCAGCGCCAGTGATTTATTGTCAAGACGGTAATCAATCATCGTTGGCCTTGGGACACCGTGACATCCTTGAACTTAATTATAGATTAGCTTTTAGGCTTAATAGTTCGGCTTTTTCATCAACTCTTAAAAAATCTGCATAAAATCTAGATAAAAATAACTGAAAGTGAACAAAAATTAATAAAAAAATATTAATTACTTTCGAATAGTTGACGGTAACGATTGTTTTCCAATGAGATGCAAAAAATTGGAAACAGACAATGAAAGCCAAATTTCTGATGACGAACACAAAAACTGCCCGAAACCTTAACCATTCTTTGATTGAATAAACAACTGTTCCAAACTCATTGCCTATGTGGTCAACTTATTAACATAAGTCTGCGTCTAACATGGTCAATTTGGATCATTTGATAAACTTTTATTGTGGGTTGGGTTCGAATTTTTTTTTATTTCTTTCTGCTGCATCTAACTATAATATCAAATACTGTATCTTAAATAATCTAAATTATACAAGGTGATTCTAAAAGTAGTACCATAAATTCAGGATCGTATGGTCGTAAAATGCTTCCTTTCCGAGTTACAGGGTGTGGAAGGTTAGTTCCTGATTATAGTTTTTAGTTAATAGTTGCGAAACGTGTGCAGATATTTGCATGACATCTGGCACCACTTTATACCATTTTGTGTCCTTTCAAAAAATCAAGAAATTAATTAACAGAACTTAACCAGTGGCGGGCATATTAAGGGGGGCAGTATTTAAAATGTGACTTATTTATTTTGTGCGCACTTTTGCCTTAGTTTTGTAACAAAAATATAAACTACAAACCTTTTTACGTAAAGAAGGTGCTCTTACTAAAACTCAATATTGTCAGCCGTTTTCGAGTAAAATGCATTTCTATATCTCGATGCATTAAAAACACTCCCCCAAAAATCTCGGATGTAACACAAAGTTGACTTTAAAATGAAAGAAAATATTTAAGTTACAAAAATTTATTTTTAACTAATAATTAAGTAAGAAATATATTTCGTAAATATCTTATAAATAACAAATTTAAAAACATTAGCATTTATTTACAGAAATTGCTCAAACTGGCCACCGGTGACAAGAAAACATAGAAATGTTCAGTACTATTTATTTTCTTTCATTTCAATGCCAAATATATGTTACATTCCATATTTTTGGGCAAGCGCTTGTAATGCATCGAAATATAGAAATGCATTTTACTTGGAAACCGCTGACAATATCGAATATCGAATTTCTGTAGAAGCACCTTTTTATATAAAAATGTCTGTAGTTTATATTTTTGCTAAAAAAATGCCACAAAATTGCACACAAAATAATTAAGGCACATTTTAAGCACCGTCCCCCTAGCCCGCCTACTACTTTTAAAATTACCTTGTATATAACTTTAGCATTTTCAAATTCAGTATATTTTTATGTTCAATTTAATATATGATATGGTATACTTTAAATGAGGCAAAGTTGATTAAATAATAGTTATTTGTGTGCCTAGACAGAAAAATATGTTTATTCTTCATGGTGAACTCTTATTGACCGGAAACATTATGTTTATGAATTTTATTTAACATTTCTTTGGTCCAGTTTGGAAATATCTATATTTTTATTATTCTTCATGGTAGACCCTTACTGACCGGAAATATTATGTTTTTTTTTTCAATTTATTTAACATTTCTTCGGCCCAGTTTGGAAATATTTAAATTTTTCTGGTTTGTTGACAATTTTCTAAACAGTTTTTGAAATGCGACTACGTGATATTTAAATTTATTGAAAACGTCACTTCATGACAGTTCACAAATTAAGAGGTTAGTTTATTTTACATAGAATAGGAATAATGAAAAATACGAGACCAAAAAATTAGATATGGAAAAAATAAAAATTTTGTTTTTTTGATAAATTAGGAAAATATAAAAAAATACATAAAAAGGTTGTAGCACTGGACATCGATGTTTCGCTCTCATTTGAGCTCGTCAGCAGTGCATAACATGGAAAGGGAACAATGAGGAAGAAATACTTAAAAATATTTTTTTTTAAATATAAAAAAGAAAAATAAAGAAATTTTAACATGAATAGACGTTTCATCATCAATTTACTGTGTTAAAAGGTCCGATCCACAAGAAACAACTACTCCGAGGGCTAATACCCCTTCCGGTATCGAACTACACTTGTGGGTCGAACTTATATGCTCTTGGTGACTACTGTTCCTAACCGCTGAAATCTATTCCGCTTGGTAGTTAGAAGCACTCACCATTTGCGGAGTCCGTTCGTTCCGTTAGAGCAATAGGTTTATTCTTTATGGTAGACCCTTATTGACCGGAAATATTATGTTTTTTTTTTCAATTTATTTAACATTTCTTCGGCCCAGTTTGGAAATATTTAAATTTTTCTGGTTTGTTGACAATTTTCTAAACAGTTTTTGAAATGCGACTACGTGATATTTAAATTTATTGAAAACGTCACTTCATGACAGTTCACAAATTAAGAGGTTAGTTTATTTTACATAGAATAGGAATAATGAAAAATACGAGACCAAAAAATTAGATATGGAAAAAATAAAAATTTTGTTTTTTTGATAAATTAGGAAAATATAAAAAAATACATAAAAAGGTTGTAGCACTGGACATCGATGTTTCGCTCTCATTTGAGCTCGTCAGCAGTGCATAACATGGAAAGGGAACAATGAGGAAGAAATACTTAAAAATATTTTTTTTTTAAATATAAAAAAGAAAAATAAAGAAATTTTAACATGAATAGACGTTTCATCATCAATTTACTGTGTTAAAAATTTAAATATTTGAAGCCCGATCCACAAGAAACAACTACTCCGAGGGCTAATACCGCTTCCGGCATCGAACTACACTTGTGGGTCGAACTTATATGCTCTTGGTGACTACTGTTCCTAACCGCTGAAATCTATTCCGCTTGGTAGTTAGAAGCACTCACCATTTGCGGAGTCCGTTCGTTCCGTTAGAGCAATAGGTTTATTCTTTATGGTAGACCCTTATTGACCGGAAATATTATGTTTTTTTTTTTCAATTTATTTAACATTTCTTCGGCCCAGTTTGGAAATATTTAAATTTTTCTGGTTTGTTGACAATTTTCTAAACAGTTTTTGAAATGCGACTACGTGATATTTAAATTTATTGAAAACGTCACTTCATGACAGTTCACAAATTAAGAGGTTAGTTTATTTTACATAGAATAGGAATAATGAAAAATACGAGACCAAAAAATTAGATATGGAAAAAATAAAAATTTTGTTTTATACTGATAGAAAATAATTAATTTTCGACCCCGTTTACTTAACATGTGCTCCATGTTTTACAACAAGTGGTTGCAAACTAACTAATTTGTAATTATTAATTTTATTCCTAAGGGTTGAGAATCGAAGTGAAAGTGGTCATTCTGCTAATGTAGTTGTTAATGAGATTTTTATTTCCAGAGCAACAATGCCCTTGCTTTAATCCTCTCATCCTCAGACTGCTAATTACGCCCTGCATTCCAGGGAAAAGCTGCCTTATCCGTAAAAATCTAACAAGCTAACATTACAAACAACTCTCATATTTAGGCAGATTATCGTTCTTGTAATTCTTAACTTCTAGAAAAGTCTATAACGCCTACCTGCATATAAGTTATGGGCAAGTCTCAAGTCTTTCTTACTAAAATTCTTAAACTGTTTCTGAGAATTACGTCATTTAAAGGAATTTACACACACATCAAGTCTAGTAACAAATACTTTAATACTGTTCCTAACCGCAGTAACCACCAGGAGCATTTAAGTTAGATCTGCAAGTGTGGTTCAATGCCGAAAGGGGTATTGGCCCTCGGAGTAGTTGTTTCTTGTGGATCGGGCTTTAAATATTTAAGTTTCTCATGTAGAATTCACTCGGAAACGGAAATAGGCTTTGTCGTTTTGCTACAAAGCGCTATGTGTGAACGTATTAAACATTTTAAGATAAAATTTAATGCAGCCAATAAGTTAACACAATATTCATTAATTCTGAAGCACATAATGTTTCCGAACAATAAGAGTCTACGTGAAGAATAATCAAATAAACAAGTTACAACTGATTATTAAAAATGGCGATTTTCAGTTTTTAAATATTTTTTAAAATTAAGACGAATGGGAATTCAATTGTGTTCTTAGGCGGAACATTGTTAGGCATTAGATTCTGCTCTACTTTGCCCATTTAGGCTATCTTGTATCCTCTAATAGTTTCTGAGTTCCCTGTAGTGCAAATCAAATTTGGTTCAGCCTGTGTACATCGTGATTCATCTAGCCCTAGCCTCCTTATTAGAAAATGTTTTATTTTCTAAATTCACATTAATATAAAATTTGTTTTATTAGACAGCCTAACTAACTGCTGCAAGTCAAAATTACAAAAAGACAGCCAGTCTTAATGAAGACAAATTTTAAAACGTCATTTTATTGAATTCACTATTTAAACTGATTTTTATATACTAGGGTAGGCCATAAATTGGTTTATATTTATATCAAATGTCTTGCGCAAACCAATGAGGTGCAAACATATGGTAAAAGGAAAATTTTTGCAAATACATAGAATCATTATTTATTACTGTTTGGCATATTTTTATTTTTAGTATAATTTACAAGATATAAATCAATTTTTAACTGTCAAATATACAGGTTTAATCAAGAAATGTGCACAAACGTTGATAAGATAAAGTTCACAATTTTCAGTTTTAGTTCAACGAAATCCAGATTTTTTAATGTATCCTAGAACTAGACTGGTGAATTTAATTAAAAATATTGCGCTGCAGCTTTTGTCGGATTTTGAACTTGGATTTAAAATTAAATTCCTACCAAATGCAGCTAATGCGTGAATCAAAATATAATGAAAAATTAGTAAAATATACGCTAAAAAAGCAATAGAGAATATTTCCTGGCCACTCTTAAGTCCCGATTTATTCCCTGCAGATTTATTTTTGTAAGAATGTTTAAAGTGTCATATATACGCCACAAAACCGACCGTCATTAATTAAATTGAAGATAAATATTCAAGAAGAAAAGATCTTCAATTTTGTAGTCATGGTTCGAAGGCTCCTTGAAAAAGATGTACGATCAAAAGAATGCCGCAATCAACATGGTGATGATGGAGTAACCCAAGTATGTCTTGGGACGATTAACTGGTCTTTTAAATTAGTATAAGTTGTATTTGTTAAAATTCGTTCGATAATGAATTCCAGAGTTTAGAAGTTCCACAGAAAAAAAATTTACATCAACAGACGTATTCACTGTGCCAAGACAGACTGCACAGCAATATGCTGCCTCCAAGTGTATGCCTCAAGAATGTATCCCTTGAAATAATCAGACCTACTAGTTCTTGCGACCATGATGAAATTACTTCAAGGAAAGAGGCCAGTCACCAACCATCCGCCTGTGCTCCAGTGTTTCGAAATATTACTCAAATTACCATTATTAATTAGGTGAATCTCTATTTTTTTAATTAACTCCGAAAGAGCCAAAGTGTGCTTTGAGAACACATGAGAATACGATTCTACTGTTGGCCTAACTTGGACTTTATAAAAAGTGAACAGCTGATGAGATGTGAAGCACTTTTTAACTCAAAAAGAAAGAGATCCGGCTTTTGTGAAGCTGACTTTCAAGAAAAATTATTACTTACATTTAGTTTATACCTCATACAGAGGATTTTTCTTAGAGAAAACACCGGCTTGAGTTTTTGGTATATTGAGATCAACCATATTTTCCCCTATTCCAGAACGATCTGCAGATTCCGATTAATCATCTATAACTGTTGTTCTCTTAGCGTAGCAGTCGGAGATAAAGGATGACACCAGACTGCTAATCATCTGCGCGTTTCGTAGGTAGTGTAATTTTTTTATTTCAAATGAGAGATTGGTAGTTTCAGTTGCAAAATTGTAGTAAATAAGTTAACTAAGAAAAATGTATCAATAAAATATTTCTATATTGCCATATTTTTTTAGCATATACTGAAACAATATTTTTTTAAAAGACAACACCTTATTTTTTCAACATAGTTTGATAGATTTTTAAATTCCAAACAAACAATGTTTTGTCGCATTTTTTTTTTGGAGGAGCCTTTTTTAAACAATCAGCAAGAGAACCAACGTGACCTGCAGTCGGCAGGCCTTAAAAGGAGCTAACAAAACAATAGTAGTCATTTTAAAATAAACAAAAATTGAGTTCTTTTGAAGACGCCTTCATAATTATGCTGTCCTTGTAATATTTGAAAGCTGTTGCAGTTGCAGTTTTAAATGTAAAGCGTTTCACTTTTGCTTAATTTTTGACAGGCGCGTTTTTTTTTAATGCAAAACTGATGCACTAATATTTTTTCAAGAAAATCATTCTCTATTTAATAGCCTGGTATTTAAACTGCTTCTTAAGTAATATTCTGATTTTAATAATGTCGTTTTTATATTACAATTAAGCACAATCCAATAAAAAATGAAAAAAAAATAGCTATGTGTATCAGTCAAATAATACTATAAAATAACTTTCTAAAAATTGATACACAAATATTGTCCCCTGAAACTAGGAAAGATCAAAAAACAGTTGCTCTAACGCGTTTCGATAGCCAAGCTATCATCTTCAGAGAGATACTAACATCTAATCCTAATTTTTTTTTAAGTTTAATCCACTCGCAAAGGGTAATCCCATTATGCTTTCAAAGTACTGCGACTAGGATGCGGAAACAAGAATAGATGGCGATCAACCGCTTTCTTAAACAAGGATAAGTTGTAATTTTTGGGGAAAATTCCTTTCGGTAACAAGCTCCATAACTTGAAAGTTCTATAGAAAAAAGAGTCTCTGTAAACAGAAATCCTCACTGTGTCAAGCTGGACCGCACAGGAATTTGCTGTCTCCGACTGTCTAGTACGCCTCAAGAATATTGCTGTTGGGAAGATTAATCCTATTAGTTCCTGTGAGCATCTTCCATGATAGTACTTGTAGAAAAGAGACAAAGCACCAACCCTACGCCTGTGCTCTAGTGTTTCGGCAGAATCGGTCAGACTCTCGTCATCAATTAGGCAAATCGCTCCTCTTTGAATTGAATCCGAAAGAGCTAAAGTATAATTTGGGGCTAAACTCCAAACATGAGAACAGTATTCTAGTGTTGGCCTAACTTGAGCTTTGTATAGTGTTAATAACTGAAGAGATGTAAAGTACTTTGTAGCTCTAAAAAGAAAGCCTAGCTTCTGAGAGGCGGATTTGGCAATGGCGCGCACATGATCGTCCCAAGAGAAGTTAGTGCTCGCATTTACTCCTAGGATAGATAGATTAGAGCTCATCGGAAGGATTTTACTGTCCATTAGTATGTTTGTTGCATTATCCCTTGATGTTTTCTTAGAAAAAACCGCGGCCTGAGTTTTTGAAGCGTTGAAGTCGACCAAATAGTTCTTATCCCATTTCAGAATAATTTTGAGGTCTTGATTAATTGTCTGTATCTGCTGTTCCCTTAGTCGATCTGAAGCAGCGATAAATAATGGTTTGTCGAAGAAAAAAGATGACACACGGTTGCTATCATCTGCGTAGCTGTATATAGGATTGGAAGTTGAAGTTAAGAGATCATTTATGTGTAACAGAATTAGAGTAGAAGACAGAACAGACCCCTGAGATACCCCTGCGCTAATCGCAAATGTTTCGGATAAGATGCCATTGACAATGATTTGAAAAGATCTGTCAGCGAGAAAATTGGATATCAAATGACAGAGTCCAGGAGGAAGACCATAAGATGTTAATTTGGCGAGAAGAGATCGGTGCCAGACTCTGTCGAAAGTTTTTGAGATATCCAATGCCACAATCCTAGCCTTACCATGTTTTTCCATAGCTGAGTTACAGATATGAGTAACATATGCCAGTAGATCGCCAGTGGAACGTTGTTGTCTAAAACCTTATTGCCTGCCGGAGATGATTCCATTTTCCTCCAGATATTTAAGAATTTCGATGTTGATAACTTTTTCTCTCACTTTAGATATAACGGGTAACAAAGATATGGAGCAGATGTTAGCCAGATTCATTTTTCCCTTTTTAGAGACAGGCTGCACTCTAGCAGATTTCCAGATGTTAGAGAATACACCTCTGTTGCCAGCTCTGGGGCGCACTTTTTAAGAACAATAGCAAGAATACCATCAAGGCCAAAATCTTTCGAGGTGTCGAGAGCAAGGAGAATCTTCCTGATTGTGCGTTGTCTAAAAACAACTTCAGACATCGAAGTGTCAACCTTAGGAAAAATAGGAGGTTCTGCGTTTCGAGAATCAAGATTGGAATTTTCAGCAAACATTAAGCCTTTTCCTTAGAGGTAGTAGCAATATTGCTATTTTTATCGAGTAAAGATGAAAAATTTGAAGGTGTAAAATTCTTTCCAATCGACTTTGCAAATCCCCAAAAGGACCTGAAACCGTTCGGAGAGTTAATAAGCCTCTGGCGCATTTTACGATCGAAATCACCTTTTGCCTCGTCTATAACCTGTTCACAAGAATTTCGTGCATCTACAAATATGGTCCGAGTCTTGGAGAAGACAGCCCGAGTACATTTTTTATTGAACCAAGATTTACTGGAGGCAGATTTATTCTGGGAGTGGAGAATTGAGCATTCCATACCAATCAGGATAGTTTTCGTGATGGATTGACTAAAGAAGGGTTGTCTGAGTTAAAGCAGACTTCCTGCCATAGGAAAAAGGAAAAGAAGTCTCTTAATTCTTACCAGTTTGCAGAGTTAAAATGCCAAACCTTGCGGGACTGCGTCTGCGAAGGAGGTTGTTTATGAAGCAAGCGAGAGGCTGCTACAAACTTATGATCCGAATTTCCAAGCGGTGATGTCACAGAGATTTTATACGAATTTGGTGAATTTATAAGGAAAAGGTCGAGTAGATTAGGTTGATGGATATTTACATCAGGAATTCTTGTGGGTTCCTCAACTAATTGCGATAGTCCACAAGTGATGGCGAAAGCCTCCGCCACCCTTCCCGCGTCGTCAGTTCGGGAAGAAAACCTTAACCAGGGGATGTTGTGTACGTTGAAGTCACCGAGAAAGACAACCTCAGATTTTGGATAATTCATTTGTGGGTGATCAAGGGTTACGGCGAGATAAGAGAAGAGTGTCGGTATGAGGGATCGTTTGGAGACAAATAAAGTGAACAAATGAATATTACTTCGTTTTTGGAGCAGATTTTTAGCCTAATCACATCATGATAAGCAGATTCCTCTGCTTCTTCTCGTTGACAGAACAGGTCGCTTCGGGTAAAAGAACAAATTCCCCTCTTGTGTCGAAATTTTGTGTGCAAGTCGTAGTTGGGGCAAAGCAAATGGATTGTATTGATGGATGGGGAGACTTGACTTTCTGTTAAAGACAGCACATGGGGTCTTTCATTTTGAAGGTGTTGATGAACCGAGTTTAAATTTGAGTTTAGACCCCGAATGTTACAGAATTGAATTTTGAATGAATTTCTTGACCTGGCCTGTGATATCCAAACGGAAGGGGAGTTTACGTTCGGAATTTTTTGCACTAAGAGAATCCATTATCTTTGTTTTTAATAATAAGAAAAAAATCAGAGTAGATGAAAAAAGGAAATAAGGAAAAGGACAGGATGAGGAAAGAAGAATAGCAGAAACCGACTCACGTATCAGAGACGGAAACATAATGTAAGCATCATTTTACCACCTCCTAGTGATACGTGGAGTGTTACTACCTCAGACGACTGAAAGGTCCAGCCTACCACCTTCTAAAAAATTAACTTTTATGCAAGGTGAATGCTTTGTACGGAAATGCCTTGTAGCTCACAATTATGTTGATAACAAAAATCTTTTTAGTACATAGGTACACTACCACGAGGCGCATATTCTAAAATTATGTTTCATTATACTGGATGAATATACAGAGTGTCCCCGTTTGAAGTGCCTTAAAGGAAGCAGGTGATAAAAAAACAATTTTAAGCAAAAGTTTTCTTTGAACATGTATCCGGAAACTCCTAATAAAAAAGATAGGTATTGAAATTTGAATTAAAAAAAAAATTTTTACTTTTTCACTTTCAAGTTTTCTAAGATATTTAAACCAAATTTTGCAAACATGGTGTATGAGTGAAGGATCACAAAATAAAATAAAACTAAGTTTCTACCTCACCCAGTGGTGGAGTTACTGTAATATTATTGTAGGAAAAACGCGGCACATCACTGGAGAAATGAAATGAAATACCTGTTTTGGGTAAAGTATTTAATTTTGAATAAAAGTTATTTCTTGACATTTTTCCGTAGTTGCCACTGGTTGCATCATGTCGTTGGTTTTGGAAAAAACATCATTTTTACTTGTACTTTCACTAAGGAAAGTCCAAAAAATTTAAATTCTGTCACAATAGTCGCAAATATAAAAGAACGTTAAGAGTCAACTTTATCCAAAACTGTTCATTTCATTTCATCCAGTGTCGTAGCATCTTAAACTGACCCCTCTTTGTGTTAGTCAGTGATTATTTAAAGACCAGCATACATTGTATTCGAAAAGTTTCTACCAAAACATAAGGTAGTAAATGCCAAAGAAAATGTCAAGAAAAACTCTTCTTCAGAATTAAACGCTTGATCCAAAAATTGTATTTCATTTCATTTTCTTTAGTGGCGTACTACTCCGTCACTGGTTGAGATAGAAACTTAATTTTCTCTTATTTTATGATCCTTTACCTACCATGTATGCAAAATTTAGTTTAAATAACTCTGAAAACTTGAAAATGAAAGCATAAAAAAATATTTTATTCAAATTTTAACACCTTGTATCTTTTTTATTAAGAATTTCCGGATACATGTTACTAGGAAAATTTTGCCTTAAAATTACTTTTTTTATTACCTGTTTGATTTAAGGGACTTGAAACGGGGACACCCTGTATACACGATGGTGCTCTAAAGTTGCCTATTTTTAAATAGAATATCCAATATATGTTTACATATTTGAATGTTACAGAAAATGCCGATTAAAATCATACAATAGGGGACCGCGCTTAATAGCTTTTGAGATATTTAGAAAAATCATGAAAGTTGAGCATACTTTGGACGCTCGTTTTCAAAGGCCGGAAGCATTCACTCACTTTGATTTTAGTGCAGAATTTTACAGTATATCATTTTCTTGAAAACAATGTAATTTTATTTAAATAAGATTTACTATTACACAGGGTGAATAGCAAACACCAAAATTACATTTTCCTCAAAAGAATCAAATAGAACAACCCGTATATTAATTTTTGTTTTTATTAAGCAACAAGTAAACATTGACTTAAAAAATAACTTGTGGGTCTAGTTAATATTGTTTAAAAATTATTTAAATTTGAATTTGAAAAAATGTCCATATTTGAATATTTAAAATGCATCTATGATTGAAGTTGTTGGAAATTTATTTCTTACCGGTAATGAGAAAACTAATACTTAAAGTTTTTCCGCAAAGATTCCAATAAAGTCTGCAAAACCAGAAATTTGACATTTCTTGTCCCCACCGCGATTTTACAATTCCAAAATAAAATATGCAACTCTTTTATTATACTTGAGTTGATTAGGTCACAGCGTAGGTGTAGGTTTAACTTACTTTCTATGTGCTCCATAAAATATATTTATTAATATTTTCTTATTTTCGTTGTGGAAAATGATTTTGTTTTATTCCAGAACAAATGTAAATATGACTAGAATGAACGAATATTGTACCATACACTAGTTTAAAAAATATTTTTCCAAATAATGTAAGCTGGACAGAAAACATAGAGAATAGATGCATAGACGTTAGGTATAGATGATAAGCAGCATCCAAACCCATATCTTTTCTAATTGAGAGTATATATTTTTGAAAATATGTAATTTATATGATTATTCTTAAAACAATGCTTTGAATTAGTGCGTTTTAAAGACATTATTTTTATTTAGGTCCAAAAAATTGGGACAAAAACCCATTTTAGTAAAATATATCGAGATATTTTTATTTTTTTAATTCAAAATCAAATATTGCCCAAATTTAAAAAATTAGCCCCGCAAATATTTATATGAAAGCAAAGCTTAGCAGTTGATTAACAAAAATAGAAAATAATATTTAAAGTGTCCTATTTAAATTTTTTGAGAAAATTGTCATTTTGCGTTTGCTAATCACGGTGTATAATTCCAAATCTTATTCAAATAAAATTGAATCATTTTCTAAAGAAAAGTATGCTCTGAAATATTCTGCACTCGAAACAAAATCATTTAGGTGTTTCCCGTTCTTAAAGCAAGCTTGCAATTTAGGCTTAATTTTTATGATTTTTCTAAATATCTCAAAATGTGTTAACGGCAGATCCTTATCGTTTGATATCATTTTAATCACCATTTTGTTAGAGATTAAAATATGTTAAAATATATAGGGTTATTTAAAATAAAAGGAACTTTAGTGCACCACTCTTTGTATACTCTTCCTGTATAGTAAAACATAATTTTATGATGTGCGAATTATGCAATGTACTTTCGTATCAAAATGATTTTTATTAGCAAAGAATCTATCGGAGCTACACAGCTTTACGGTATTAATGAACGACCTTGTATACTGAGAATATTCACTTCGGGCCTAACCGACCTCATACGAACGCGCATGTGCATTTAACCATACACGTCTCAGCGTCCTTATCTATTGACTTCCTTATCTAACTGACCTTAACTGTTTTTTTTTAATTTCTTTTTTCATCACCAATTTCATAAATAATATTTGGATCGAACCCATCAACTTTGGCTATTTGTTTAATTGTCTCCAACTCTTTTCTAAATCTGTCTTTATTAAGAGGAGTCAGAAGGCGATGGGTGAGGAAATTAAAGCTTGCTATTTTGTGTTGGATACAATGGTTAAAATTAGAAGTTATATAGCGAAAGGTGGTGGTGTCTTTCCTGTATACATCTAATTCTTATCTGTTCTTATTCCTAATAACTAAACTATCCAAATAAGGTAATGTTACTTCTTTTTCTAACTCGACGGTAAATTTAACAGTTAGGAATCATAAATTTATTACAACCATGTAATAATCTGAATCCTGATTTTTTGTGTCAAAAATAGTAAAAATATTATCTACATGTCCAACCCATGCCCTAGGAACAGACCCTAGGAGCAGAGTAGGAAACGATTTTCAGAAAGAGCTCAGCCGTAAAAGGTGACAAAGATTTTCCCATGGCTGTGCCTCCAAGTTGTTCATAATGCTCGTTATTAATTTAAAAATAATTCTATTCCATGCGTATTTCACTTGGTGAAATATATTTTTTGGTATTGGTACACTTGGAAAAATGCAGAAAACATCAACAGAAACCAGTATTTTATCTTCCAACAACTTTTCATTCATCTGCATAATTTCTTGGGAATTCTTAACTGACAAAGTGGTTTGTTGAAATTATAATTTTCTGAATTCTTTCAGTAGACATTTAGATTTGTTATAGGTCGGTGCTCCAATAGCTGACACAATTGATCGCCTTTCCAGGTTTGTAAATTGCATGCATAATAACACTATAATTTTGATACAGTGGGGTTGGATACATGGAGAAATCTTTTTAAAGTAAAAGTAATAAAATTATTGCTTGTGTCGAGCACTTTTTCAGTTTGCTTGACATTTTATTCAAAGGGTTCTTCTGTAGTTTTTGACAGGAGCCATTACTAATTAGCTCGCCAACCCCTTTATCATAGTCCTTTTTGTCAAGGATGAGAACTTTAATACCTTTATCTGCCTTTATATAAAAACAATCTTTCTTTCGCAGCCTTTTGACATCTCTGCTATTTACGTGTGATGGTTTTACGTTATTTAAATTTTTAGACAGCTTTTATCTGCAAGCCTCGCGCACCTAGTTCCTAGTGTCATCCGCCATGTAATTTAAGGAGCTCTCAATGGACCCAACAACATCTTCCAAACCGGTGTGAGAAGGTGGCAGAGCGAAATTAAGCGCTTTGTTAAGAAGACTTAATTCAGCTTTGTCAAAGAGCTGCGAAGAAAGGTTTTCTACAATATGAATATTTTTGCGAAATAAATATATGAAATTCAATTAGATGTGGTTAAGATAAAAAATAAATTTTAGAAGTGTTAAAAAATTAAAAATAACTAACTAATAATTCATTACCCTTTCCTAAATCAATATGAAACTACTAGGGATAACTTTAAAGCATTTGACATTAATCTAAGTTGTACTAATGTAATAATTAGATTAGCGTGATGAAAGAACTTTAATAAATATTTAATATAAAATTCTTACATCAAAGCGACTTTATCTTTTTTGTTTTCATTTAATAACCACTAACTTTTATACGAAACCTAAAAATGTTATCGGTAATCCATTATTTTACCAACATTATATTTATGAAGAACAAGTACAATGTACATTAGGATACAAAGACAAAAAATGGTAGCAATAAAATAATTTACCTACTAATTTTCTAGCATTAGCAACAAAAAGTAATAATTGTATCTATATTAGTCTGTTTTTTAAGATAAACATGAAATTACATTGCTCTCTTTTATGTAAGAATTTTTTTGTAAAACAGCTTTAACAACATTGAAATTAATTGCACTATACCGTGCAGGAACGATATACATTCTAGCTATTTTATATTTAATTATTTAAGTGAAGTCGAAATACTCCACGATAATTAGAGAAAAGTTATATATAGCGCAAGCTGTCCAAAGATATAAAAAACCTATGTATCAAACCTTATCAGATATGACCGTGTACACGAACATAGTATATACCTCTTGAGCGATAGGAAAAACGCTGCATTATATGAAAACTCATATATGTAGCCTTACTTACATTGTTTATTATTAACACAAGTTATTATGCATTCATTTAATATCACAAAAAATCATCCAAGAGCAAGTCCATCTCATACAGTTAGAGTTCCTCATTCACATTAATAACACATGAGCAACCAATAGACCAAATCATTGAAGGAGAAATTTCTTTAGGTGCGCTAAGCTATGAACCGAGGGTAAACTTATGGTTTCGCGAGACCAACACGTGCCACCGTCATGCGTTAACAACATGCTCTACTGTTAATATAAAACCATAAGTTCACCTACTATCAAAAGTCATTCAACGCCCCTAAGAAGTTAGAACTTCAAAAATGTCTTAACGGCAATGGAGCTTAAACCCGCAACCTTCCAAGCAACGTCTGCGCAAAAGGCAGCCCTAGCTAAACACTAACAATAAGCTATACTGTCCTTAAAAAGCCCGCTTTTGCCTTGTGTATTAAACATATCTATACCTGCTATGAATTAAACTGACCATTGTGTATTGTTTAAATTGTGTTTTAGTTTAATTGTCGCTCTTTAATTATAGAACAGTAGGTAGTACAGTGAGTACCGTGGTAGTTTGTACAACAAGAATATTTCACTAGAAAAACGTTTAATCGTTCGAGAATGTACTCATTTATAACCAAATATATGTATGTTAGTATTAAAAATTAAATGCAAAATGTACAATGTGATACTCTTGTGCTCCAGAGATCACAGTACCAATTTGTGAGATGTTAATCATAACGTGCAATAAATAAAAAGCGTGTAAAGTTTATATGTAAATGCATTTCATTAGGAATAAATATTTTAAGTTTTCACTACTGTCGGCACACTTTAGGACTCTCTTCTAAGGCTATTTTTTCTTATTAAAAGATTAGTCAAGACATTATCTCTTCACGATCTAAAAGAAAAAAGTATTAACTCTGTTCTCAGTTGCAAACTTATTTAAGGGATTTTATTTTCATATTTAAAGCTAAAACTTCTAGAAAATAGCTGTCTGTCGCGATGTTATGAAAAAAGCATCATTCCTCTTTAAATAACACGATACAAAAGAGGACCATGTAAGGATCAGATAAAGAAATTTCGCTTTAGCGACTTCGTACAGTCATATCATTTTAAAAATATTAATTAAATATTTCTTCAAACCGGTACCTTTGATTATGTTAGAACACGGAACACTTAATAATTGATACTTTAATAATGAAACATTGACAGCTGCGAAGACCATATTTGTCATTTGTGCTCACAAGCTCAACTCAACAACATTACATCTAGCATGTTCATTTATTACATGAATTAGCTAGTGTACTTCTTTTCGCTCACAAGCGTTCATCTAATTTAGAACACCAGAGGGCAACCCCTATTTGCAGCTTGTGTAAAATAAATGTTCAGGTTTTGCAAATTAATTTTAATACCCTTTTTCTCCTTTGCAAAAACTAGTTCCTAAAACTCCTTTTTTCGGGAATGCCTAGATCATGAAAGGAATCTGCTGTACAAATTTCGTATTTGTAAATTGAGTAATTATAACTTAGCGTTGATTACGTCAATAAGGTACTATGCAAATTTATAGCGGATGCGCAGTAAATTATCAGCTTGAAAAATTTAAAACTGATTTGGAATAGAATTTTTTTTCCCAATCAATAACATTAATGTCACATAGTAGTACAGAGTATCCCATTTTCGGTAATTGAAAAAATAAGAGGATAACCACCTAACTTGTAAGAACTTTTGATATCATTTTCATGAAATTATCTTAGTAAAACTATATGAATATGTAGGTTAAAGTGCTTAAAAAATACGCTCTAATATCGACAACATTTTCGTTGCGCACCAAAGTCAATTCAGATTTTAATATCTCAAAAAGTTTAGGCAATTTGGTAAACGCTGGCAAAAAACAAGATAATAAAACATTTTGTTATTTGACTGACCGAAACAATTCATTTATCTAAAAAGCACTATATATCAGGCGAATGAGTAAAACAAATGTTATTTTCCTATATGACTGAGATAACTTATGTTAGTATTTTACTCAAACTAGGAATCTGTTTTAGACATTAAGTAAAGACTAAGCGGCTATAAAACAAAAAGGTCTACAATCTTCTAGGGTCTAAAGAAAGGGGCTAAAAAAAATTTGGAAATGTTATTAAAAAAATTACCTCTGAGCTAATAGAAGAACCAAAAGTTGATCCTGGATCACTAGATTACAAAAATATTATGGCGAAAGTTTTGGACATTAAAAAAAGACAAGATATTGCTTACGTTATTATAAAAAAATGGTTTTTTCAAAATGCCATTAAAGTTTCATCTAGATCAAAATTACTTACTAAAATTTCCAACGATATTATTTACATTAAATTTAAAGAACGGGATTTTACTAAAAATTTGTGCTACTCATGAAAATGCAGTATTCCACAAAATATGTTGCAAAAAAACTGGCGATTGTGCAACTTAAATATCACAGTATATTATCTTATTCAAGTAAATAGATTTAAATTACAATAAATCAAATAATTTTTTACTAAAAAGCCATCGATTATTAAAGACCAGATGTTAATCTTAAATTGACAGTAAAAATGATATTATTGTACATTTTGTTTTCATGACCTACTGATTGAAATATTTTAATTCAGTTACATTCACATTTGAAACAAACGGACCCACAAATAGTCATTTTTCTCAGAAATATTTATCGTAGGAGATTTTATGAAGATACAAAATGTGTTTGGTATAAAAGAAAACGCTTAATGAAAGAAAACAAAAAGGCGGAAAATAATATTATAATAAAATATATCAAAGGCTTCCTTAAAATTGTTAAGAATTTAAAATGAGTACACCCAATTATGAGATTTCTGGCATGAGTTGTTATTATCAGAACGTTCGTGATCTTAAAACCAAAACAGTTAATTTTTATAATGCTGCATGTTCTTGCGATTATGATGTAATTGGATTATCAAAAACATGGTTCACTGAGGACGTAATGTCTGCTGAACTTCTTCCTTCGGACTACGTAGTGTTTCTGTGTGACAGAGAACTTGTTGCGTGTGATGTTACTCGAGGTGGAGGTGTTCTCATCGCTTGTTAAAATAGTTTACAAGTGGAAGAGTTAGATCTCTCACTGTTTAAAAGCTGTGTTTTAATTGTTAACATTATCGGATATAAATTTTGTTATAATTTTGTTGTTACATATGTCCTTGTCGTATATATCCCTCCGAATACATCAATAGGTAACCTAGAAAATTTTGTTGATTGCTTCTTAGCATTAAATATCCAAAAAAGCAATAATCTACTTATTGTGGATGACTTTAATATACCTAATTTCGAATTAGAAATATACAATAAATTCAAATTAGTTAGTAACTTTATTGAAATGATAATATAATATACGTAATAATCAAGGGCGACTGTTAGATCTTGTAATATGTAGCTCTGTATGTCACGTTATTAGAGATAATTTACCAATGGTGACTGAAGACTCTTGTCATCCTTCTCTTAAAATTACCTTAAAAAATAAACGATTACATTATAACCAATTTAGTAATAAGGGTGGAGAAATTAATAGGGGATACAATTTCAGAAAAGTCAATTATAATTTGATGTGTGATTTAATTTCTAAATCAGACTGGTCGGACGTATATAACAGTAAAAATGTTAATGTCGCTTGTGAAAAATTCTATCCTACTCTTGGTAATATTACTGATGTAATTGTTCCGTTAACAATTAATAGACGTAGGCGGCATCCACCATGGTACAACAAGGACATAATTGATAACATTCGCAAAAAGAAATGTGCACATAGAAATTTTAAAATACATGGATTTAATAATTACTACCAAGATTTCTCAAACCTTGGAAACAATAAAAATCCAAATTAGTGAAGCTTATAAACAATTTATTATCACTTCTGAAAATCAAATAAATACGGACTGTAACAAATTTTGGTCGTTCGTGAATCTCAAAAAGCGACAGTCAATCATTCCAGGTATCATGAAAGATAATGATACAGTATACGAGGGTCGTCCGATAAGTACTTAGCCTACAAAATAAAAACGAAAATTTTGGAAAAGTGGCGATTTATTTCTCAACGTAGTCTTCTTTTAACTCGATACACTTGACCCAGCGATGCTCCAACTTTTTTAACCTGTCTGAAAAATACGTTTTCACGAGGTCTCCGGAGCGGCGATGACCTCCTCACTCGACTCAAATTTCTGCCTGGCGAATGCCATTTTTAAGTTTGGAAATAAATAGAAGTCGCATGGGGCCAAATCAGGAGAATACAGTGGATGGGGCAGCAGATCGTAGCCCAATTTGACCGATTTGGCCGTGGCGAGGGCGGAGGTGTGAGCCGGTGCGTTGTCATGGTGGAAGAACACTTTTTTCTTCACCAAATGGGGCCGCTTTTTCTGGAATTCGGCGTCAATGGCCCAATAATTCGACATAGTACAGCCCTGTGATCATTTTTCTCTTCTCCAGGTAGCCGATGTAGATCACACCTTGTGAATCCCAGAAAACGTTGGCCGATAGGACAGTCTTCGCCTTCTTCGAAGCACGTTCACCGGGTGAAATCCACTGTTTCGACTGTCCCTTGGTCTGTGGCGTGTACCAGTGGATCCATGTTTCGTCGACGGCACGAAACGACGCAGAAATTCCGTCGGATTGCGCTTAAACAGCGTCAAACACTGTTCTGAAGTGGTCTCACGGTTGCGATTGTTGTCCGGAGAGAGCAAACGCGGCACCTATTGCGCCGAGAGCTTTCTCATGCTCAAAATTTCATGCAGGATATGACCCACGCGGTCTTTTGAGATACCTACTCTCTCAGCTATCTCGCGTACCTTCAATCGGCGGTCTGCCAATATGAGATCGTGGATTTTTGTAGTAGCCATTTTCGGGGCACTTGGGCGTACCTCATTAAAAACCGACGTGCGACCACGCTGAAACTAGTTAAACCAATTTTTAATGGTCGCCATCGAAGGAGAAGAGTCACCGTACACAGCATCCAAGCACTCTTTGATTTCGCTGAACGATTTTCCTTCCAAAAACAAGAATTGAATCACTGACCGGTAATGCTCTTTTTCCATTTTTCTAAAATCCGCGGGCACGCCCGCGGTGAAAACAAAACTACGAGTCCGATTCAGCTAAAATTTCGACAGTAGCCGTCTACGAGAATGTACTACACGATAGTAAATTTCTCTTACGAAAGTGGCGCCATCGGGCCGCCCTCGTACAACAATCCTCAAGCAATCGTCGATGCATTTGGTCATTTTTTTCATAGTGTCTACTAACAATCCGATAAATCATTACTAGAGGACACATTTAACTTAAAGTATAACTTTTTAATTAACATTTCAGAAATTACTGAAAAATCCTTCTTACGTTCTTCTAATAAGCTTAAAGCTAAAGCTACATCAGGCGTTGATGGCATTCCTAGTTTCGTTGTTAAGGATTGCGCTCGAGCTTTTACTAAGGTATATTTAATCTGTGCCTTTCGTTAGCAAACTTTCCTGATGTTTGGAAATTAGCACGAGTGTGTCGGTACATAAAAAGGGCGACAAGCAATTATTTCTAATTATATAGGGGTTTCCATCTTATGTAACTTTGCAAAGCTTTTTGAAATTATATTATATAACTATATTCATGCCTCAGTTAATAACGTCATATCAGTTGACCAGCATGCTTTTGTAAACAAACGCTCTGTATTACAAACTTGGCCCGTTTGTCTGAATATACATCGAAAGTTCTGGATCGCCAGGGACAAATTGATGTTATCTACATGCGTTTTTAAAAAGCTCTTGACCAAATTGATCATTATGTATTATTACACAAGCTTCACTGCATTGGATTTTCTGATAATCTCAAGGCATTCTTTACATCATATCTAAATAATAGAAAACAATTTGCTAGGCATAAAGGTCATTCTTCGCCCAATTATAAGGTTACGTCAGGAGCACCACAAGGTTATAATTTAGGTCCGTTGCTCTTCTTATTATTTATTAATAATTTATACGATAACATTACTTGCCATAAATTATTCTTCGCCGATGATTTAAAAATATATACTTCAATTAATAGTTTGGAAAACTGTCACATGTCACAAGACCAAATCAATGTTATTAAAAATTGGTGTGACGTCAACTGCCTATACATTAATATTACCAAATGTGGTGTTATAACATTTTGCAGAAAAAACGAACCTCTATATTACAAATACAATATTAATAATATATATTTGTCCACACCTTAAGAGATGAAAGATTTAGGTATCCTCTTTGGTTCTCAATTTACGTTTATTTCTCACACAGATGCAATAGTCAGCAAAGCCTCCAGAATATTAGGATATACACTTAGAAATTGTAAAGACTTTAGTTTCATTTTCACCTTAAAATTATTATTCTAGTCACAAGTAAGAAGTATTTTAGAATATGGGTCTCTGATATCAATGTCACAAAGACCATATCGAATCTGTACAGAGGAGGTTTTTAAAAGATCTAGACTTTCAACAAAGTCAGAAATTGATCATTACAGTTTGTTGAACAGATTTAGTGTGGTTTGTCTGGACACAAGGAGATTTATTTGCTTAATTTTATTCTTAGTCAAAATCATACGTTTTGCTACAGATTGTCTTTACTTGTTAAGTTAAATTAACTTTCTTATTCCTTGCATTAAAACCAGGCATAACTCTATAATTTACTGTGATCAACTAAGAACAAATATTCTTAATAGGGCTCCCTTAAATAACGCTTGTCATAACTTCAATAGCGTTTCCCATCTGTGTGACTTAAATATATCATCCTTTAATAAAGTTAAGACTTGATCGTCAACACCTTGTAATGTATAATTTACCAACAATAAGTTATTTTTGATTGATATGTGCAATATTTAAATCTAATTCATGTAATATGTAAGGGTTTCCTATAATTAAGTTTTATGTAACCTGTTGAAAATAAATTGCTTTATTATTTAAAAATTGTTTTTTTTTGCCCCTGCCCATTTTGCAAAAGTATGGCCATGAAAGAAGTTCTGATCAGTAAAATAAGGAGGTGCTCGGAGAAAACTACCATCCTGTATACAGTTTTTACTAAAATTCTTGGCCCTGACAGTTTAAGAGCATGTTTTAAATTTAACACAATCAGTATAGATGTATGGAGTTATAATTAAAATTATTTTTTATGAACAACTGTGACAACTTGTAACTCCAATAATTGACATTTCTAACCCTTACTTTGTAGAAATCTTGTATATTTATAGTTATACTGGGATACCAAAAATTATCTTCGTCAAGGGTGGTTGTGGAATGTAAAACGTATGTCTTACTTTACGTTTGAAATAATTATGTCACTGTCACACTGACATCATCAATAACCTATAAATTTCATAGCTATTTATTTCAATTGTAAAACAATAATGAACTACAAATTATGAAATAACGGTTTTAGTAACAAGAAAAACTAAATTACAGTAATTGTTGGAAATGTCCCCCGTTTTGTTCGATGCACAAGTTAACGCGCCTCCTCATGCTGTGAAAAGCGTTTTGCAGCATTTCTGGCGTTATGGTTGCACATTGCTGAAAAATTCTTTGTTGCAGTTCTTGCAAATTATTTACCGTAGTTGCGAAAATCTTGTTTTTTAAGTAAGGAAATATAAAATAGTCCATAATTGTCAAACAAGGTGATCTCGGAGGAAACTCAACTTCTGTATGCAAACTTATCAGCCGGTCATCAAAAAACTCGCGAAGGAAAGCAATATTTTCTCGTGTAGTATGTGCTATTGCACCGTCGTGCTGGAAATAACCGTACCGAAGTTCATCATCGTTTAACTGTTGCACAAATTTAGCCAAAAAGTTGTGTCTGTGTCTTTCTACGTTGACTATGAAATAGAAAAAATTGGCGCAATTATTCTTCTGCAAGAAACTGCCATCCAATCACCAATTTTTTGAGCATGTAGTGGCGATTCAGTAAAAACATGAGGGTTATCATTGCTTCACATTGAAATATTTTGAGAATTGATGTATCCCTTAAGGTGGAACCACGATTCGTCAACCAAGATCGTCATTCATTAAATTATTAACAAATCAATGGCAGTAAGCAAGGCATCTGGGGTGGTCTGCGGGCAGAAGAGCTTGATATGCTTGCGTCTTATATGGATGCATGTTCAAGTCTTTCTTTAAAATCTTCTGACATGTTCCATAAGAAAGTCCAATTTCCTGAGAAAGACGTTTCAAAGGTTTAGCAGGCTCCTCTTCCATACGTTGACGAACGTCATTGACCACTTCTTCTGTACGAACTCTTGGTTTATAAGCACCTTTCTTATGAGTCACACAACCAGTTTCGCGAAACACTTCAACACAATTTGTAAGGCACGCATAAAAATTGTCCGGTAATATTGGGAAGTGCTCTCGAAAATTGTCCAAATACAAACGTTGACTGTATTGTCAATTTCCATTAACTAGCGCACCCGTTCGAAAATAGGCTTCAATCATGAAAATTTTGTGCTGTGTGGTAAGAGGCATGATTCAAAAACTGGATTAGAAAATTTCAGCACAATGATTTGATAGATTCTGACACAACAAAACATATTCAAAAATTTAAAGTAAGACACACGTTTTACATTCCACAACCACCCTTGACCAGAATAATTTTTAATATCCCGGTATAAATAAAGTTTAATAGTTAGTTAACTTTATTTACCATTAAAACAATAACATATATCAAAAACTCCACAATGTTTTCTTAAATATTTCCTATCGAAACATCGTGGAATTTCTAATATCTGTTTTTGTTTTAATTGTTAATAAGGTTTACTAGTTATGAAGCTTATAACTAGGAAACTAAAAGCATTTTATTATACTGTGGACATATGGTAGGCGTTAGATTCTGGCCTAGCAGATAACAGGTTTCTTATCCGGTGCCGATTAGGCATTTTTAATTCTATTACACACGTTTAACTTATAACTACATACATATATCTACTGTTAACATGGAGCATGTTAATAATGAGATATTAGCATGTTTGTGGGTCAACACCATAGGATTTTTCCACATCAAATATCGCTCAAAGCTCCTAAAGAATAGTAATAAAATTGTTAAAAGAGAACATTGTCAAAACATGCAATTTTAATTATACTCGAATGGCACCACGTACTTAGCACTTGGAGGTAAGCACTAAGGTCGTGTGGGGTCATTTAATTATTGCAGTGCAAAGAACAACTAATTGCAGATAACATCGAGCATTGATAAAGATGTTGCTACATAAAAGGATACGGACAAAGTAAAAGCAGTTTTCCGGCTGCTGGTTACCAGCGTTAAAAATTAGGAGTGTTATTTTATGTGGGCTCTCAGATTCATAGCGGCACTTTTACCCTGTGCGTCTACATTAATATCATGCATAATTTTTGGCGCCGCCGGTAACAAGTAGCCGGTAATCTGCTTTTACTGTGTCCGTGCCTTAACAATGCGCGACTACACACGGCAGAGCAAACGTAGGTTCTTCTTCACACATTAAAATGGGAAGTCTTATGACCCGCACTATCAAGCGTTTCACGCAAAGTGTTTACTGCCTATTTCTAAAAGTAAAGACAAATTTAGGAAAAACAAATTTCGAGAAGGAAGAGAAGGAGCAAGCCTGCATGACGAAGTAACTACAGCAACAAGCGAAAAAGTTCTACCCAGAAGAAGTAAAAAAGCTTGTCAACCGATGTAAACCCTGCTGTGACTTAAACGGCGATTTTGTAGAAAGTTAACTTAACGGTGCTCACATCGGTCTTTATTAGAGCCCCATCAAATGTTGAAAAAGCAGCCCTTGCATCATAATATGATTTTATTTATGTATGTTATTGCTTTATTATTTAATTATTTTAGGAGGTACTCCATTTTGCTGCTGAACGATAATTTTAGTCGACCTGACATATTTATACCAATTGCTTTATGGGAATCAGCACTTCATTATAATTCCAAACTCTCCATTTATCGACATCCATCAAGTGCTTTTACAAACACATACATTTGTACATCGAGATGAGATGCAAATGAGTAATTTTGTGCTCCACCAGCCACGGTGTAGATCAAAGATTTCGCTGATTGGTATTTCTCTGATTGAAATCTCTAGTGTCCGTCGGATCATCAAGTGATCCGCAGGCCTCGGTGACGCATTCTCCCTCGGGCTAAACATCATCCTGTTGTTTGCGTGCTGCGGCTAGAATAGTCGGTAGGCCACAATTCCCCGTCACAATTGTAAATCAATTAGGTAGGGCCCCAGGAGAAGTTCTGCCGGCAACATCAGTCTCACGCAAAGTCTTCTCTTCCTTTAATCGAAATGGCTAAAATATAAGGAATAATTCTGTAAGAGAATATTGTAATTGGACATTCGCACCTGCTACAATTTTTTTTAAATTGGTTTCATTATTTTGGAGTTATCATTCTAACCCAAAATATGCAAAATACTTAGTAAAACAAAAGTGTACATTATGCTAGTTGGTTTTATACCCGAACGTAGAATATTAATTTTTTGTCGAAATTTTAACATAATCTCAAAATTTTCACTCTTTCTAGAAAAATGTTAAAACTTCGACCCTAAACTCTATTATGTTGTGCTTTAGGATGTGTTAATTAAAATTTTGAGATTTCCGGAAATATCGACTTTAATATTACTATTTCGAGAAAATATTCGTAGTTTTACTTTAAACCCCAGTGATAGATGAAAAATTTGATCCTAAATTCAAAATTTACACTCACAATCAGTTTTTTTATCAACATCGGTCTGAATTTTGGGTTCAATATTAAATAAAGAGTTTTTTTAGAATCTTGATTTTAATCCCAAAATTCTGATTGGATTTATTTTTTTCTCAAAAGTTTTAGTTTAGTTTAGAATTTTTTCAGAAATCTTGATTTAATTTTCAAATGATATCGTTTCAAAATTTCGAATTATACCTCGAAAATTTTACTTTAATCTGAGAATCTCAACTTGAAAACTTGAAGACGCATTTTCGAGATAAAAATCGAAATGTTAGGGTAAAATTTAAAATTTTCAAATAAGGTCCAAGCTTTGAAATGAAAGTCTAAATAATAATTCAAATATTTAAACAAACTTATAACTTTTAGTACCTTTTTTGAGATTGACAAGAATTGATTATTCATTGCAGCTGTTACTCTTTCCTTCCTTTTCCTGTGAAGTTTAAATAGTTTTTTTATTTTATCTCACATTACTGAACATCTGCAGTATTGATTAATACAAAATGGCATTTCAGAAGCAACGATTGTTAATCAATAAATCAATATGCCTTGGCGTATAACTGTTGGTATAAGCGAAAGTTTCCACGATTGATATATGTTATGTAGATAGATTACTTGGACAAAGAACAGGAATCAGTTTTTATTAAAGTAATGAAAAAACAATCGATTAATAGTATATTGGGCAACTAGTGCGATAAGTTGTCGATTGCCCACGAGAGCGAAGTTGGGCAATCGACAACATCGCACGAGTTGCAGATACTATTTTTTATTACGAATGCATACAAAAAGTAAAGACTCAAAAATAAAAAATAAACCAAATTTTATTTATTTTAAACGATGAATACATTATAAATTAACTGAACTAATTATTATTTATTTAAATAAATTGTACAATTGGTACAATTTGAAAATATTATATTTATTAATTGTATTAACCTCACTTCTTTAGATATGACAGGTTAATTATAATTGTTTTTTTTAGTTATTCATTTTTTTTTCTCGTCAATTTGCGTGCGCCAAGGAACATTTGTGTGAGACAAGGAAAATCTGCATGCGCCAAATTTACTTGTCGCACTCAAATGGAGTGTGGTTTACTCAAAACTCATGTTGTAATTTTAAAATGGGCAAATAGCGACTTATCACCCGTAACAACCGGCGCAAAGATGTTACTTATCCCGCATGAGTAATAAAATAAAAATTTAAATATTTCCAAACTGGATCATAGAAATGTTAAATAAAATTAACATATATTTAAATTCTCTAATGTTTCCGACCAATTAGAGTCCACCATGAAGAATAGAGGTAATAATAATTGAAAAAGGATAGCAATGTGTATCCTTATTTACAGAAACTTCCTTTTCTTTTCAAAATACAGGATGTATCAGGATGTTCTCAATAATTAAGAAAGTGTCGATGCTATAAATTTAATATCCAAATATTGTATGTTTTTTGGTGCAAGAATTACGAATTTTTAGGTTTATTTTGACTCTACCCATAGAGGGCGCTAGTTTCACATTACTATTCACGTAACTTAAATCATATATTTTTTTATCTGTCAAGTTATCCTTAAAGCAGGTTTATATTACAAAAAAACAATCAATTCTACAAAGAAAAGGTACTCTTGTTTGGGTTGCCTAAAGCTATCGGTTTTTGAGTTATTTGCATTTAAAATGTTCAATGCAATTTATTATGATTTTCTTTATTTTTAAAATATACAAAGATACCAAGAAATAATTAAAGCATCAATTAAAATTTATGGTATTAGAGACAATAACAACTTCAAATCGAATGTTGAAAGTGTCTACTACTTACTTCAATAAATTTTAAATTTTACTTTCTTAAATGTCAAAATCAAAATTTCCCTATTACTTTTAAATGTATTTGCGGCTTCTTGGATTATTTACCGTAACTCTTAAAGATAATTTAATTCTTTCTGAAAAACTAAATTTTTCAGATTTGATAAAATATTGTAAAACCTGCGCCTTAAAAAATTGTAAAAAAATACATTTAAACTTTTAAATGCAAATATCTTAAAAACCGATAGTTTTAGACGACTCAGATAAGAGTACCTTTTTTTGTAGAATTGGTCGTTTTTTTATATTCTTTATTTGTTTTGAGCGTAACTGAACAGAAAAAAACATGTATTAATTTACCTAAATAATCTGGCGAATCTAGCGCTCTCTAGAAGAAAGGTCAAAATAATCTTAAAATTCGTAATCCCTACACCAAAATACACAAAATTTTTAATTCTTAGATTTATAGCATCAAAACCCTTTCAGGTTTTGAGAAATTTCAGAAAAAATTTAAATAAATGCCCTGTATCTCGTAAACCAGCCACATTGGTATAAGGCATGTTTTTGTGTATAGTATTTCCAGTGTAGCTTTGGCCCATTCTTTCTGACTCACTCTGTAGAACGTATTTTAGTACATGTCAGCAAATATTAACAAAGTTTTGCAAAAACATAATAATAATATAAGATGTAGTTGTAATGTATGTGGTTGAGAAGAGTCGGTTGACTAAAATAATACCATATGTCATTAAATTTAATTTATTCGCAACCATCACATAAATACCAAAAGCCAAATTAAATAAATACACCATAGTAATTGTTTGTTTGCTTGCCTTGTTTATTGGCATAGTACGTAGCATAATTATAGCAACCTCGATTGCTATATTCAGAGTTCTGTGTTAAATACATTATTATTAAAGGTTTCAGCTACATAAATCACTTGTACAGCACTTTCCAAAAATAACGGATAAATTCTATAAAATTGCTAAGAAATATATTTTAGACAAGTATTCGGAAAGACCGATTTATATTTTTAAATTGCCACGAAAAGATGTACTTTTCAATACGCCATTCCTTCACCCTTAAGAGCTAGCAACCCTAAGTTTAAAAATTCAAATAGCAAAATACTCCTTGCGATACCTCGCTTGATAGATCTTTTTGTACTGAATGCAAGGAAAAAAAGTTTTTTTATAATTGATTAATAAATAACGGATAAATTCACTAATAAGATACCTATATTAAATTAATAATATTGTTGCGTATTATTGGTTCGAAAATTAAAACTTTCTGAATTGTAATAGCAGTTTGTGCAACAAGAGCGGATATGATGTCCGTATAAGTGCGATATGGACCATCTGCTCGAGTTGTACAGCGAATTTTTCCCACGACTACGATCCATCAAAAACAAAAATAAAGTTTAACAAATCAATAATTTTTCATCTGACATTTACATTTTCTAATATATTTTATATCAGATGTCCATGTGTCAATGAAACGTCAAAAATTTATCGTAACAAAATTCGTATTTACTATTTGATTTCTAAGGTAATAATATCTTGGATATTTCACTTGCAGCTTCTAAAATGTCCACTGTGATGCAATTCATTTATTCTACACTAAAAGCACTCATTTTAAATATTTTCTTCGGTAAATACGTCAACTTGACAAATTCTCGTTATAATTTTTAACCTGAAAATGACATTCGTGCTTGTCGCATGCTGTGATTAGTCACACTATTGTGGATATGAAGTCGAACAATCACGATGTGACTTACGTTATATCCGTTCACTAAACTACTAGGACCTATATTCTGCTCGCAAGTTAAAAACGAAAGATGAATATACAGGTGGGAGTGGAAAATCACTTTATTTCAAACTTATTTTGGAACACTACCTTTATGATTCACTTAACTAGCAGACTATCTGACTAACTGACTAATTGAGGGAAAGGCAAGCGCGTATTTATACCATTCAGGTTTTCTAGAACAGAATTCGTATAGATGAGAATATTGCTTGCGGAAACGTCTGAGGCGCTTATGTCACGTATGATTCATTCTCGCGGCCGCTTCCCGTTATCAAATGTTTCTACACTATATAATCACTAATACAAATTTTATAACTACAGTTTGTTACAATATTCAAGCAGTTTCTGACGTTACCACGGTAATGTTTTAAACAATTGCAACTTGTTTGTTTCCAAGATTTCAAATTTAAACAGAAAATATTGTTAATAAAACCAAAAATGTATAACCTTCAAGTTGGTCTTATAAATTAAATTTGTAATTTTGTCTTTTCTCGAAATTTTAGGTGTAAACATGAAACTAAGGTTATATATTTCGAATTTCGCAGAAAATCAAAAGTTTGACTTGAAGCTCTACTTTTCTACTATCTTAAAAGTTTTCAAGCAGATTTAAGTTTAATTTTGGTAAATATTTCGGGATTTAAGAAAGCAGGTTGAAGGTTGTACCTTAGGCTCGGAATTTATACTTGTTTTATTTAACATCTACTTGGATTTTCAGTCTACATTTTAAATGCAATCCCGAAAAAATATTTTGTTCAGAATTCAAAAAACATTTTTTCCCCAACAACTATTACGATATAAAACCTGCACTTTTCGATAATCTATAGCTCAATTTTTACTAACCCTATTAAAATCTAAATTTTATCTTTAGAAACCTAGGTGAATAGCGGGGCGGCAATTTCTGGCACATTTTGAGCTGCATTTTCAAGACGAGTGGACCAAGAATTATTAAAAGAAAACAATTTAAAATCTTTAGCGGTGGCTCTTTCAAATGTTATCTCATACGATATATAAATTAAAACTTTGATTTTTCGAAGACCAAATGAACCCCCCCCCCCCATTTTATTATAAATTGTTTTCTTTTTCCAATCGTCGGCTAGCAGTATTTTCATGGATTATCGAGAATTAACGACGTGCATAATTTCAAGTTTATACGCTAATGCCTGCCTACTTTTTGAGGAAAACCATTTTGGTGACAGACGGACGGACGGACACGAGAGTGAGATTAACAGGGTTCCGTTTTTTCTCTTAAGGTACCCTAAAAGGGTAAGAAAAGTAAGAATTATGGGAGTTTCAATTTCAACGTTAAAATTAAAATTTTAGGAAGAAAATAATAAATGCCAAGTAGTTACTGGAGATTTCAAGAAATTGTGAAAATTTGGTAGGATATTTTTTATTGATGATTTTAAAAGCAAATTAACGTACTTAACTGCAAATATTTTGATATTGTTCCAGAATATTAGTGTTTTTCAAACAGTGTAGAAACAACTAGGTTTTTTGACCGAAGTAACTTCGTTTTATGTAAACTTTAACATCATATCAACCATATGAATATATCATCGTCTAATGTTTTTAGAGTCTATTAATATTTGAATAAGAAATTAAGTAGAGAGCAAGTAGGAAGTAATGGACCTTTGTGTGGAATTAGTGGTATTAAATTTTCACTAATTTGATCAGCACAGTAAACAATGAGAAAATCACGTATCTTTGGCATCTGTTGATATTTTGTTTTTGTGATATTCAGTGTTTTCTCAGTGTATTAACATTTAGTACAAAAAAAAATTGTTTTGATAAATAAACATGAAATTCTACTGTATTTTATTAGGTACATATGTACCTGGCGACGTAATTCAATAGGGTACGTGACTCTTATTTTTAAATTGCCTTAAAATGTTCACACCACTGTATTAATCCATATAGATTTTTATTTCCCTTAAATAAAATCGCTTTATATGATAAAATGTGTAAAATAAAATTCACCTATTTAAAATGCCTTGAAAACAAGAGCCGCCAGATTCAAATAGATAGTGACGTCATTTGTAGAGAAACCAAACAAGCTCAAGTAACGTTCGGTTTAATACATTACAATTTTGATATAGTTTCCGTCATTATACGCGATGTCTACAACTGTAAGGAGTTTTTATACGTAAAAAGCGATCATTTCTTATTCCTTACCTCATAGTTTACCATAGTTACATCATATACCAAAGTATTTTTTATAGTGTGTTTAATCTTCTATTAAACAGATTTTAAATCATTTGTATCTTTATTTGTAAGGTGTCATTCAACCTGACACACTTAATTGTTTTCCAAATTCCTCAATTGTTTTGATTTCTTCATGTAATTGTTTAAAATTTAACAAATTCTCATTAATCAGGTTTATGAAAATTATTGCAAGGCTCAACAGAACAGTTAAACCAGCGACCGCCAACCCATGCATTTGTACACATATGCATGTTACATGATTATAACATTAATTACTGAAAACTTGTTTAACATCACATTTTAAATTGTCGTAGTTTTTAAGTTTTTACTTTTAATAAAATTAGTATTGATCGAATCGTCGTATCAATTACTCGAATCCTAAACATAGTGTCAACTACCCTATTGTGGATATTCATTTACATCATTAAACTTTAGTTTTATATTTACTTTCTCTTAGCGCAGTATATGCTAGGGTTGGCTAGTACACCATTTCGGCCTGCTATAACGTATAAAGAACAAAAACGTTATTATAATTCTGTAAGGAAAGATAAAGATAGGTATATTTTACATTGTTTCAATATGTTACAAACTGCAGACTGGCCGACACACTGGCTTGATATTGCATCCATACCTTATCGGAGCTTGATAAGAGAGTCGCATTAAATAGGAAATACATCCTTACGTATTAATTAATTCTATTATTTTTATACCCTAAAAATAGGTGCGAAAATAATTTCACATATTTTACGATTTTGTTTTCTTTAATCAACCGGTCTGAGGAAAAATAAAAAAAAATTCTAAAAAAAATCAAGGTGTGTTGAAAAGTATTGATTTTAATCTCAAAATTTCAATGTTCATCCTGGTATTACGACTATTTTCTCTAAATTTGGATATTAAATCTTGAACAACAAATTTTAATTTTAGTTTTGGAATTTGAAACTTCTATTTAAAATTCAAATGCTGATTTTTTTTCTAAAAGTTCTACACTTTAATCGTTAAATTTTTTATTTAAACAAAAACCTTTAATTTTTTTTCAAATTTAAACACCGAACTCAAAAATATAATTCATTCTGCAAACCTTGACGTAAAATTCGAAAATTCAAATTTAAAGTCGAAATTTTTTGAATAATTTCAAAAACAAAATTAAAACCGCGACGGGTGCACCTCTAGAGATTGCTTTATTTAATGCAGATTCGGTCGAGTCGTAAGTTCATGTAGAAATAATGTCAATCGGTGTTAGGTAGTATACAGATAAGAAAAAATTTTCATTGTCCATGTAAAACGCTAAGAATTGTCCCTTCCATAGTTTTCTACGGCCGCTGAACGTATTCCCCTACTTTGACGGAGAATGCTCATATCTTTAGTTTAGATGTTATAAAAAACTCGCCGAGAGTTTTAAAAAAGGCCGGAATATTGTTTAGCACAGTCTGGCGGACGATTTGGACTCATATTGTAATGTTTAAAGAGTTATTTTGGTATATTCTTTATTAGAATTATTATTTATTTTGTTTAAGAAATCTCGTTTATTTATTTTGGTTATCAAAGAATATCAGTTTTATTTTGCCTCAGACGTTGATTAAATCAACCGACTAAAAGAACAAACAGCATGTGGTACGCAAATTTTAATAAAATTGTTGCCTGTCAGTAGTAATCTCGTAACAAAACACGTTAGAAGCTATGATGTACTACTGAAATCTCTACCAGCACTGATCGCTGCGCTCTGCATTGAATTGTTTACACAGGTTTAGGAGAATACAGGGCGCCGCCCATCTATCCCACTATTAGCTCTCAATGTTAAATCTCTCATTAACATTCTCCCTATGGACAGTGTTTGACTTTCCTGATGTGTATATGCTGCACATGTAGCCTCATCATTCACCCAGTTGTTGAATCTAATAAGATACCAAACGATCTATTACCTTCATAATGAAGGAGATACACATATATGAATTAAAATTTGGCATCTATGCCGATTTAGTTTCTCCTTTCCTTTTGCATCTCACAGCTCACCAGAGTTTGCTTTGTTGCTCTTATTTGTAAGGCAGACCGAAATAGTGTACTGGCCAACCCGGTGTAGATACTTAGGAAGGCTCCTAATGTGACAATTTTAGTTACTATATTGACTCAGATTTTTAATCTTACTTAATACAAATATTACTTATGGGGTAATGGCAATCTTTGCGCGAAGCAAGAGTATTGACATTTGGGTCTATCTATTTGTAAAATATTAAAATTCCAATGACATATTTAAGATTGGCAAATCTTATATAATAAAAATGCGATATTCTATCGCGTAAATAGTCTCTGGGATATCGTGACATAGCAAACCATGATACCACTCGAGTAATGATCATAGAAGACAATCATGGATTATTCTCACCGAAGAAGTATTGCAAACAGAAAAGAAGGGACATGAAATACGAAAATGTATAATTGCTGGTATGGACTATGCAAAAAATACATGAATACTATATATATATATATATATATATATATATATATATGCAAAAGCATTAAAATGAAATTTCTAATTTATTAAATCCGTAAAATTAGCAATAAGATGAAAGTTATTATTGCAACATTTGCTAATGTTTTATCTGTTATGTAACAAGATTGCAAATCCTCGTTTAAGTGAGTTCCATTCTTCTGTATTTATAATGAACAGGTTAAAAAAGTAGAAAAATAAGACGTATACTTCGAATTAGCATAAATAGAATGTATACTTTATTTTACACTTGCTCATTTATTTTACTGGGCGGGTCGAATTAAAACTGTTGGCTTGTTTGGGTGATTTGCATTTTCAAGCACTTCGTGCGCGAGCTTTATTTCTCGTAATAATACAGCTTAGGGAAGTCAACTTTTCCCACTTAGCTTTTTCAATTTTTGAGCGATTGCCTGTTGGTAAGCTATCATTATGATCGCTTATCTGCAAAGCACAGTTGTTTGCCTTTTCAGCGGGTCTACCGCCGATTCTGTTGCGTGCATTTTAACACCATTAATATAGGACGGCCCCACTGATTAAATTATAAGTCGTGACATTATAAATAATATAAACCTTTTCAACTGTCTACTGCTGATGTCACATGTTTGGTAAAAGGTTATAGAACTTTTTCATCTGACGGAACTTTTAAAAGTTCAAATATTTATTTTCCAGCTTTAATGCAGGTATTTCAATAGATAACCCCAATGTCTTACATAAAAAATAGTATTTCCATAAAATTCAAACAAATTTACAAATTTTCGTCACGTTAAGCGATTTTTAATGGGGGAAAATATGATGGGTTCGTTTCATTCATATGCTAACCTTCAACCGTAAATCTGTTACTGCGGCAACGAGTATGACGTCCAGTATTGTGTGGGATAGAACCAGAGACTAAATAGACTGTACGTTTCAATGTTGTCTCATGCGTACAGTTGAAGCTAAAATCCGGGGAAGTGGGGAGGTGCATTCCACTACTCTTTGATATGGTCGGATTAAGTAAAATTTATAAATACGAAACTTGCCGCGTAACGGTTCTAAGGATTTAGATGAAACTTTAGAATTAGGGGCTTTTGGACCAATAGGATAATTTTTATAAGTGCTTTTTGGTAAAAGTTCAGGAGAACTATTTTCAAAGACATCTTGGTTTAATAGTAAAATAATTTTCTTTCAATACGCGACGCCTGTGTACAATATTGTTAAGCCGGTGCTGTAAACACGTCATGATTGCAGTGAAATGGCGACGCGCGCACGCCGATAATTGAATATTTATATATTTTATTTTTACCCACCCAAAGAATGAAACTCTTGATTTCCCTTCACTAATGTGTTCACTGAGGTTTCAACAATGATCCACAATACACTTCCCCATATTAACAGCCCATTTTCTTTAAAAAAAAACCGATGTTATCTTCGCAAAGGTCTGTCAAATAATAAGAGGGCATTGCGAGCTAGATGGAGCTAGGCTTTCGCCAGGCTTTCAACTGGCTTCACTGCTTACCGTGTTAGGTTCAGTCTATTTAGTCTCTGGATAGAACCATGGAGCTAGCTCAGTACCTTTGAACCACCCCGCGTTAACGTTAACACTTTTAACTGTATTATTATCATTACTGTACTCACAGTACTGCCTACAATACATCGGGTGTTCATCAAGTGTGCTGTGACCTTTGGTTAGACATATCGAAAACTATTGAGCCTAAATCACTAGCAAAAACGGGTTTATCAGCATATAAGGATATGAGAATATGGTCCTCAAAGGAATTACTTCATTGATTACCTTAAATCATCAATGATGAATACTATATGGATTACATAGTTACATAGTTTAGGTGAAAAGGAAAACGGCCTGGTCGCTGGTAAAGGAAAAATTGTATTTCACCTTAACAATGCTTCTGCTCATCCATCAAGTCATTGTTATGGCTAAAGTCAACGAACACAAATTCGACTTAGTCTCTTCATTCTTAAATTTAATGTTTTAAATTTCATTAACAAAAATGAAAATCTGGCATCTATAGTAGCGCTCCATTCTAGCGTACAATACTGAGTCCAAGAAACAACTACCCGTAGTATATTTTGATTCCAACATTATTTTAGAGCCAAAATTAGGAAAATAAGTTAAGTTTGCAGAAGAAGTTTTGACTCTTTCGGGTCGGAAATTTTAAATAACAAATCATTACGATTAAACCAAAAATTTTGACCAAAAGTAAGAACGGATATTTTGTATTTAAAGTCAAAATTTTGATCTACTTGTTAAAATGTTAAGTTTAAAGTGGCAATTTTATTAGGAATTTTAATAGTCTAATTGAGGCTTTGAGTCGCTTTTCCCTTCAATTTGTAATTTTGGCATTTAAAGAGAAAGGCAGAAAAGGTATATTTAAGACTGAAGTTGAACTTCATAATTTAATCCCAAAATTTGAATGTTTATTAGTTTTATTTAACATTTCTACCACCCAGTTTGGAAATATTTAAATTTTTATTGTTTGTTGATAATATTCTAAAAAAGTTTTTGAAATATGACTATGTAATATCTAAATTTATTTAAAAAATAGGTTACTTTATTTTACATAGAGTAGATAAAAAAACTTTGTCAACTGTCATGAGGTGGCGTTTTAAATAAATTTAGATATCACGTAGTCATGTTTCAAATACTGTTTTAAAATATTGTCAACAAACGATAAAAATTTAAATATTTCCAAACTGGGTCGTAGAAATGTTAAATAAAATTAATAAACATAATGTTTCCGGTCAATAAGAGTTTATCATAAAGAATAAACCAAAATTTGAAGTTAAAATTTCTAAAATAAAAATAGTAATTTCATGTTTAAGGTATAAAACCAGGTCACGGGTTTGCGCTTTTAATTTTAATTTGTTTAAATATTCGGTAAAGATGCAGAATATGAAGGTAGACATGCTAAGACTTCTTGTTGGAAAATGTTACACAAATGACCATACGTTCGAAAAGACAGGACGAAACAAAACGTCACAATAACGAAGCAATTCACTTAACTCCCATAACAATTGGGACGACGAAATCCAAGGCATTAAGCAAGAAATTAGCATAGTACGGAGTTTGTTAAACCGATGACTAAGTCCCGGTATAATATGCACCCTTGCCGCAATTCTGCAGAATTTATTGACTGTATAAAATTAAACATTAAATAAGTGTGATCTGGTGCGAGCAGACTTGTTTTATGCTTGTTTCCATTTTAAAACTCCCTAAGGCACTTTTGCAAAGTTTTCTATAATTCACTTTCAGCCCATTCAGTTTGAACTCAGAGTCTGCAAATTACAGTAAAGAAATTCATTAATTTATTTATTTCTAATTACCTATGCTTATGAATGACTTACCGATTGTGAAAATATGAATTGCTATCAATCAAGAAGTTGCAACGTATTATTTGAATCATTTTAATTTTGTACCTAATATCGAATATCGAACTGTTGCATTCAAATTGATAGATCGTTAAAATACACAGAACAATGGAATACAGTGCGTCTTAAAGAGCGTGGTATAACATGGGGATGTTCGTTATGAGTGGAAATCTGTTAAATAGGCGATGAAATGCGGAATTTCAGGCCCATGAACATGTCCAGGGATAATAATTTTATACTGGCGTGTGGATTTTATTAAGAAAAATTAGAAAAAAAAATCTTTTTCTAAAATGTTTTGTAAACTTCAATTATTGGTACTATGTTTTTCAAGAGCTTTACCGAAAATGCGCGTCTGTAATTATTTTTCTTATTAAATAATTTCTAAGAAAATATTTGCTTTTTTCTTATGAAGTCCATTTTAATTTTTCATCTATTTGAATTTAGTACTATCTGCTGAATAATTTAATACATTGTATGTTATCATTACTAGTATTGTTGTTAGCTTGATTTAGGTACGACATACGGTCAGAATAAAATTTAGCGAAGAAACTAAAAATGGTCTTCTATTTAAAAAACTTAAGTTGCTGAAGGTTCAGGCTAAACCGAGCATTCTATATAATTAACAATATTTTACAGGGATTCACAATAAAAACAAAAGCAACTTATGCAAAAAAATGTTTTTTTTTTTAAAATAACTTATAAGGAAGCCATTTTTGTGAAAGAGAAACATTGTATATGTAAATTGTGATGTAAAAAAATATTTATTATTAGTATTTTCAATTCGATTGCACTATTATCAAAAAATGCCAAAAACTTGACTCTAAAAGAATTTATATTGTTGCGTGTTATTGGTTCGAAATGATTAAATACGGCGTGAATTATAATTTCTTTATTTCTAAACTGAACTCGGAACACTACAATTGCAATTCACTAACACTGTTTATTTAACTTATAACTAACTACACTGATTAACTGATCCGAGACAAAGGCGACCGCCTTATATAGTTTTCGCTTCCGGATTCTAGAAAATAAGGCTTATCGTTTGCCGAAATTTCTGGAACGCTTACATGCCATTTGCTTCATTATCGCGGCCGCTTTCCCTTATCAGATCTTTCTAGAAGATTTTCTTACGTACTAAATTTTATAATTTACATTTCGTTACAATATCAAATATTACTCCACTGACATTACTATTACACATATTTCTTAAATTTCTGAAGCAAATTTAAACAAAATACTAAAAACAAAATTTATTTCCAAAAATAAATATGCGGGAAATAAAATTTTTCCTGTAAAGGGATTGTAAACAAATAAAATCCTGGCTGTCTCTTATTGGAGATCATATCCAAATATCTGCTTTGACCACCCAGACTATTAATTTTTCTTGTGCGGACTCAGAGGTCATATCTTGATCATCTCTATGTTAGAAAATAAATTATGTTTTAATTTTTTGCATTTTCTTTATTGAGATTTTCAAGGCTTAATAATACTAATAATATTATCAGTAATAATATTATCAGCTAAGTAATATTTGACAAAAATTGCTTTGAAAGCTGTCTTATTATTACCTTTTTTTCAAGTCTACTTCGAAAATTTAATATTTTAGTAATTTAAAAGGAAAGGCACTTCAAACTTGGAAACGGTTGCTTTTATTAACTTTGAAAAAGTATGCCTTTTTTACTTAAAAAATAGAGAAAAATGAAAATACCTATTTAAAATAAATATACGTGGATACACCAAAAAGTTATGATGATTTAGAATCATGCAGGATAGCCCAGGTGAGGCGTCCTATCTGCTATTGGTAATATGTTAGCAAATTAAAGTTTGCTGATTTAACACTAAACCTACCGACAGTTCTTGTATACCTATTTCTACCGCGCTCGGTCAAATTGACCTGTAATTGAAAATGTTATTAATTTTATTATTCAAGGCAAATACCGGTTGAATTATTGTTGAATGTGTATAGAATGAAGAATTTTGATGAAATTTCCTTCAGATTAATTTTTATATAATTTAAATTATAACCTCAAAAGACTAAAACTTCATATTTCCCACATAAGAAACCAAACTTAAGATTTTCTATTATATGTCTAAATTTATTTGTATAGAAAATAAATAATAAACATTTAACTTTTATACATCTACTTTAAGTGTTATGCATACATCTTCATATCTTATTCGGCTTCAATACATCGTTTAGAAATTATTTTAATCTACAATGTCCATTTGCCGCACATAATTTTTTTGCACTTCGAACGAAATTTTGTAGCTTTATAATCTTTACAGGATTTTATTTGAGAAGTTTTTCGGATTTGTGGGTGATGTTCGCTTTTTCTTGTGAATTTTTTATATACAGCATCAAGTGTTGACGCTAGCTGGAATAAAAATTCCTGTTGTCCTGTTTCATGTTTTCACCTATCGTTTCTTTATTCAAAGCTGTGGGATTTATTCCAGCTAGGTTGAAAATGTTAAAAAATATCTGATTTGGCGACCTAGCAGTTTTTGACTCCACACTGTACTTCCTTGGCAATTAATCTGCCAGCCGTACATCAAATTTTGTATCATTATAAATTCTAATAGTTCTGGGTATTTATGTGTTATTGTTTTAGGACAATCACTTTTTTGGCTTGCGTACTTTTATACACTGTGAGAGTAATGTGATTTGATCTATATAATTTGCTTGAAAGCCTAATCATTTTATCTTTTTTTTCTTTGACCAATTTTGGCAACTCTTTTTGATTTCTACTGCTTGTTGCAACAAGTGTAATCTTTTTTGCAAGTAGCTTTTCGGCTAATGATTCATTGATGAAAAAATTATCTGTTGTTATGTTTCTTCCGTGTCCTGTAAAGGTCAGCTTTAGAACAACGAACACCTCAACCCCAAGTGAAATCAAACTTTCTTATCTTTGATTTTTTCCCAAGTAGTAAAACCCATTTATTATGTCTAGTCCACCCTGTCTAAGCCAGAAAACGACGGGTTTTTAGTTTTATTTCACTTCAGACAGTTATACGTTTTGTAACAAGAATATTTTTATGCATGTTTCGGAAAGCAAACGGGACTCTCAATATATTTTGCCACAGACAGGTTCCGACTTATGGGGGGTTCGACTTATTAGACAGATTTCACTTTACTTGTTAGAGATGCCACACGCCACCCAGAACTGTTTTATTATTATTATTTTGTTTTTGTTTTTACTGCATATATATTTATATAAATCTACACCTAGACTTGAACGAAAACAATTGCTCATCAACAGTAATGTATGCACCAAGTTTATAAAGATTTTGTCAATTCTCAATAAATCGGTCCCAGATTGTAGTCATCATAGCAAATTTACTATAATTTGTTTGATTTGTATGTAAATGCTTTGTAAAACATTTTTATCAAATCGTACTACCTTCATAATTTCGGTAAAGTCGTTACTGATCATTGTTGAAAAAAAACGGGTTCCCAATTTTTATTCCACAAATGTGACACGCGCATATGAGGCAAAAAAATATGGATTTTTTTTACTTCATATGCACCACGGGCATATAGTAAAGCAACAAATGCATCTAGTTTTGTTGCATTTAGCTCCTACTAATTTAACAGAGTGCAATTTTCTCTATCGGTCAAATTGACCGAATGCGGTAGGTACGACACATGATAAATTTTTCTTGGAAAATAGAAAAAAAATCTGGAAATAAATACTGAAGAATATATCAAATACATATTTTAGGAAAAGTCATATACTGTGACAGCGGTATTGTAACCTTTAATACGTATAAATTTTATTAAAGTTTCAAAAAGATCAATTTGACCGGTGTTGGTAGATTTAGTGTTAAGAAATCTTCTTGGGCCAAATTTCGTGCCTATATTACAATTTATTCAATAGTTATATGCAAAAATCGATTTTTTTTTTCAAATTTAACATCCTGTATCTCTGTAAATATAATCTTTCGGAATAAGGTAAATATAGTTCATCATCACATCATTTTCATATGAAAAACCAACTTTTGCTCTGTGAACCATTACTTATGGTCCAGCCGGTGTAATAAAAATATTTATTACTATTATTATTTTTCTATTATTGAAAAATAGCAGAAACTTGACTTTCTATCTTAAAACTATTTATATCTTGGATAATCTGGCACCAAAAATTATATACAAAATTTTAGATACGTACAGGTTTTTTTTTATATTTTACACCCTATCTGCAGACTTTGTTTGAGGAGCTCCAAAAAATACTTCAAATACAAAAGGTTAAGTTATGTATTATCTTTTAGAATCATCAGAAAAGACTGACACGAGACGAAAAAATATATATAAATTTTTTTTTAACAAAACATTCCCTATTTTATTAAAGTGAAAAATATCTTTTTTCTGTTTTCAAAAATATACCGGGTGTTTTTTTTAGTTGGGAGGTTACCTTTATATGGAATACTACTTATTATAAAGGCAAACTAATTTTGTCGATGGGACTAATCGGGGTTAAACTATCTTCTAAAAATATTTTCAACTTCCCTCCACTACCAATTATACCGGAAGTAGACATCAACTTTCTTATTTTAAATAGCAACCCACAAATTTTATGTTTTATTTGGATTTTACGTAAAAAAATAAGGTGAGTTTATGTATACATGTTTATCGCTACCTTTGATTATTTTAAAGATATTTTAATTTTTCGAAAAAGAATGGCAGAAAAGAGGGCTATTTTGACTCTTTGTATCTTTTTTATTACTTGCAGTAAAAACATGAAATTTAAGTTGAAGTGATGAAATATTATAAAGACTATGATAACGTAAACAGATTTTACATTTATTATACAGAGTGATGGAAAATTTATAATCTTTGCTGTTTTTGTTTTATTCAAAAAAACTCTGTTTTTTTAAATGGGAACTATATGTTTTTTAATTATTTTTGAATTCTTCACATAAAAAGAAGAAAAAAGTTATATTACTTATTTTTTGAAATTTTGTGCCATTACGGAGGTATTTTACATAAATCTCAAAATAAAAAAAATCAAACATTTCTTGTTTGTTCAAGTAGGAAATTAACTATGGGCAATAAAAGCTTAAAGAATTAATCATAATAAGTAATAGGAAACAAAAATAATTGACAAAAAATTTACATTCAAGAACAACAAGGGCGATATTCTCTTTCAATACCTTTAAAGACATATTTTAAGATTTCGAATTGAGTAACGTTTTTAAGCACATCCGATTGTTCCTAGCAATATGCTTGTCATGCAGTAGTCGTAAAAAAAATTACTAAAAAATTTCCATTTTAATTTTCATTGTAAAATTTAACGCTTAAAAATCCTGAGTTCTAATCTAACAGCATAACAGTTAAAAGACGAATTTTCTAGAACATTTGTTGTTGATTTTGATTACTCCAAAAACGAGAAGTCTGTTTAACAAACCATTTTTACGAAACTTACATTCGTGGCTACCTAAACATTTTTCAGTAAGTATTCTAACAATTAGCCAAAAACTTATTCGTCTTGTGCGGTTATCTTTTAAATGTTATTTAGCCTAAAATTTTTAAGCCTTGTGGTTGTATTTTTTTTTGAAAATTTTGTTGACTACTACCAAGTTGCTACTAAAAAAAGAGATATATTTTTCTTTTTCATTTTGCATTATATCTCTGTAAAGGTGCAAAATTTAAAGAAATTAGTAATATAACTTTTTTCTTCTTTTTACGTAAGGAATTTAAAAATGTTTAAAAAACACATAGTTCCTATTTAAAAAAACGGAGTTTTTTTGAATAAAACAAAAACAATAAAGATCACAAAATTTTCATCACCCTGTGTAATAAATGTAAAACTTGATTACGTTATTACAGTCTCCATAATATTTTATGACTTCAAACAAAATTTCATGTTTTTATTGCAAATAATAAAAAAGATACAAAGAGTCAAAATAACCCTCTTTTCTGACAGTTTCTTCCGAAAAATTGAAATATCTTAAAAACTACCAAAGATAGCAATAAATATGTATACATAAACTCATCTTATTTTTCTACGTAGAATCCAAATAAAATATAAAATTTGGGGGTTGCTATTTAAAATAAGAAAGTTGATGTCTACTTCCGGTATAACCGGAAGTGGGAGGAAGTTGAAAATATTTTTGAAAGGTAGTTTAGTTCCGATTTGCCATATCGACAAAATCAGTTTACCTTTATAATGAGTGATACTCCATATAAAGGTAACCTCCCAACTAAAAAAAACACCCGGTATACATTGTTGGCATTTGGAATATTGGAGGTTTGGAAATTAAATATTAATATTTTAAATAATCAGGGTAGCCTGGAAAACAAACGTTTTATTTCGTTTTGTGTTGTAGTAGTTCAATACAGCTTATGTTATTATTCACTAATCAAGGTGGTTCAGAGTATGGGACATTCCGAAGAACAGAAATGCTTAATATTTTAAGCTCAAATATTTTGAAAACGGCTTACTAAATATCAACATATATACATATATTTTTGAAAACAGAAAAAATAAGATCTTTATTTAAGCTAATAGTATGCGGGGTATTCTATTTAAAACATTAATTTTTTATACTTTTTTCACTTTGCTGTGCACAGATATTTTTTTGATATGTATAAAATATAGCGTTTAACTTTTGTATTTAAAATTTTTTTGTAGCTCCTAAAACAAAATCTTTAGGTATGATGCAAAATATAAGAAAAGACCCTATACAGTTCTGTTCAAAAATATTTACATGTTTCACAGTGTTAACCTGATTTATGTGCAGTGACGCCTGGTCTTAAAGAGCGCAAGAGCGCGCGCTCCTCATGAAATGAGCGACCTATTCTTTTCTGTTTGATGTAACAGACTTGGATTTATGATTTTTTAAACTTTTTTAAATAATGATACACTAATTAACTAATAATACTTGTGAGTGAAGAAAGTATGCAAACGTTTGATAATTCCATTATATTAAATATTATATACCATTCGTCTGCGCGATCATTCCCGAAGATTTCTGATGGTTGGTTTCCAGATGGAGGAAAGCATGTAACCGTCGTCTCTGTTGATGTTTTTGGGGAATTTTAGGATTTCAATGGCCTCGCGTATCTTCCTACTATAGAAATTGGGAATATTGGATATAATTAAAATATTATTAAAGATAATCGTATGTTCGGTCTCATGTTGATGTTCCGCAATGGCTGACTGCGAAAATAAATCAGACCTAAGACATCTTTGGTGCTCGGATATTCGCGTCTTAAATGATCGCCCCGTTTCTCCGATATACACTGAACCACAAGAACAAGGAATTCTGTACACGCCATTAGAACAGAAGGATGAAATTTTATCTTTGGGAGATGGGAGGAGCTGTTGGATCTTTGAGGATGACGAAAAAATGGGTTTAATGTTGTGTTTTCTCAATAATTTTCCGAGTTGATCTGTTACTCCGTGAACGTAAGAAAGATAGGCTTTAAAAGAAATTATCGAATTTTGTGAAGGACGAGGGGTAGGGTGAAGATGTTTAATGACAGTTTCAATGTCGTGCAATTTGTAACCATTGTTGCGGAGGTTGAAACGAATTTTGTTCAACTCGTCTGAAAGATTTATCGGTTGTGAAATTGCTACAGCTCGTGAAACCAGTGAATTGATGACAGAACGTTTTTGGGAAGGGTGATTATGGGAGTCTGCGTGCAAATAACGATTAGTATGGGTGGATTTTCGATAAACGAAATGAGAAACGAGACCGTTTGGTAAACGGGTGACCAGTACCTGAAGAAAAGGAAGAAAACCGTTGTTTTTAATTTCCATAGTGAAGCTAATAGAAGAATGTAAACTGTTTAGTTGTTCCAAAAATAAATTTAGTGAATCCTTGCCATGTGGCCATACAATAAATGTGTCATCTACATAACGAAGCCAAACCTTAAGTTTTAAATCCGCAGTTTCGAGCGCAGTGTTTTCAAAAGATTCCATGAAAATATTTGCTATGACCAGGGATAAGGGGAAACCCATTGGGGTGCCGAAGACTTGTTTATAGAAGCTGCCATTAAAAGAAAAATAAGTCGATGTGGGGCACATTTCAGTTAAATCAGCTAGATAATCTGCATTCTCTTTGGCTGAAAGTAATTGACGAATTATCGTCATGAAGTCGGAAACTGGAACATTAATGAATAGAAAAGTAATGTCAAAACTTACCAATATGTCGTTGGGGCCTAAGGTTAATTCGGACAATAATTCGAAAAGTGTTTAGAATTTAGGACGTGTGATGATGTGTTTCCGGTATATGACTTGAGGATATTAGATAAATATTTCGAGACATTGTAGGTAGGTGAATTTATCGTGCTAACAATGGGCCTAAAAGAAATATTGGGCTTGTGAATTTTGGGGAGACCATAAAGACGAGGTGGTTTGGATTCTCTCGGAACAAGATGTCTGAGAGTGTCTGCGGACAAATTTGAGGATTTTAGCTTGGACTTGAGTTCGGGTTCAATTTTGTTTGTTGAGTCGCAAGGAAGAGGAGTATAGGATCCGTCATTTAACAGAGCATTGATTTTGGATACGTACTCGGAATTATCCAAGATGACAGTTGCATTACCTTAATTAGCCGAGAGAATAGTGATTGAAGAATCTGTTTTTAGGGTTTTAAGGGCACATCTTTCGTCTCTAGAAATGTTGAAATTTGGTGGTTTGGCATGTTTTAGTATTTTTGTAGTTTGAAAACGAATAGGATCTGCTGTCTCCTTGGGGAGAGTTTTGATGGAAGACTCTACTGCACTGATTATTTCCTCAGTTGCAATTTTTCTTGGGGCGACAGCAAAATTCAGTCCTTTAGATAAGATGGTATGTTCGTTATCCGACAGTGGACGGAGAGACAAATTGACCACCGTTTTTGAGACTAAACTATAAGTTTTGACCTTGGAGACCTAGAGATTCAAATTTCTTCTTGTGTCTCAGATTTTCCAATTCAAAATTTTTTCTGACTGATTATAGGATATGGCGTCGAAATGACTCCAATGTTCAACCGATAACCTACTCGATAGTTCCAGATGGAGCCTGAGCAATTGTCGGGAGATCGAAGCCAAATCGCGTTTAATCCTTTTAATCATATCCCGAACAAGAGACAAACCAGCTTCATAAAGAATTTTAAATAAAGAATTAATTCTAAAGTTATCTTCAATTCTAAAATATTTCGGAATTAAATTGTGATCCCTGCAACGCGACGGAAAAGTTAGATTGGAAATATGTTTAGAAACGTTATGACGAAGTTTAGGGAATAGAAAGGTTTTGCGAGAGATTTCCCCCCAGTAGAGGTTCTGAATATGATAACGAAGGCTTTCATGGATGGTGGGCGAAACATCGAGCACTTTTAGTAGCTCTTTGACACGGTCCAATCCCGGAAGAAGTATATCTGGTAAGGATTATTAAAAATGAGAAAATAATCATCCTGGACAACATTTTGTCGAAAACTGTGCATTAATAACCAATACTTTAATAGATGGATCGATATAAACCTCTTCGAACTTTGCACTGAAAATTAGGCCTCTAGCTAGGTCTACAATAAATTTTTATAGAGAAGTTGCTACGTGACAAAATACTTAGTTTGTTGTTAAATGGACATTTTCTTTATTTTCTTTATTCTAGACATTTCAAATGCAAACTGACGTAGTTTTACATAACTTTTTTAAATATTCTATAAAAAGGGTATTTTGATGTATGTGTACAGGGCGGATCAATATTAAATTTGTTTTCTTTATGGAATACCCTATTCAAGTAGAATGCCACCTAGACTACAAAAAAAAGTGAATTATAGGTAGCTGAACTACCAACAGTTGAAACACTGCCACCTAGCGAAGCGGTTGCTCTATAGCAACAATTTCCCCGAAGACAAAGATTCTAGTGCACAGACCAATAGGTTTGAACATTTATTAGATTCAAAGTTTGGAAACCAAAGACCGGTTTCAATCTTGTTAGATCTCGTCAGTTTGGTATGTCCAACTCGTAACAAATGTTCCTGTACTTACTTGTCAGACCTATGATGGAAAAACATCCTTCCAAACCTACAGAAAACAGTTCGAAGCTGCTGCTCAGGCCAATCGGTGGACGGAGGAAGAAAAGGCGACCTCATTGATGATATCCTTGAGCGGAGGTTCTCTGGAATTAATCCGAATTACATCTGATCATGAACAAGCCAACTATGAAGATCTAGTTAGGGCTTTAAAGTTGAGATTCGGAGACCACCATTTGGAGCAAGTTGTCCAGTCGCAACTGCTAGTGAGAAGGCAGAAAAGTGGTGAAACGCTTCAAGAATTCGAGGCTAACGTGAAAAGACTGGCATATTTCGCCTACTCAACAGCGCCAACCAATTTTTTCAAACTTTACGCAGTTAGAATCTTTTTGAACGGAATAAGAGATTTAGAAGTCCAGAGAGTGATATGCTTGTCAAATTTTCGAACATCGAAGGAGGCATTCATTAGAGCTTTAGAGATTGAAGCTGCTTACAAGGTTTCAGAGCTAGGGGCATCACACAGAATAAGAAAGTCCGACATCGAAGAGGCTACAAATGACCCTGATCTCGAGAATATAAACGCTTACATGAAAGAAATGAACGCGAACATGAAGAAAATTGACGGGAGCATAAGTACTAGCTTGAAGACGCGAGCATACAAGATCTGATGAGAGCTCTTAAAGGCAGACCCAACAGAAGCACAACATGTTTTAACCGTGGCAAACCGGAGCACTTCAAGAAGGACTGCAAGTCAGCCCAAGAAGTCGACAAGCCTCACAGCAGGAAAACTAAAATCAGCCAGTGAGAAGGGGCACTCACTGGCTGGTGTCGAGCAACCAGCCCCCAAACCTCTTTCCATCAAACAGATAAGAAGGACCATGAAAAGTTTGGTAGTGAAAGCCAGTGTAGGTGGAAGGAATGTATTGGCAACCGTGGACACAGGAGCCATGGTTACTTTAGCACGCAGGAACATTCTACCATCACAACCTAAAGTACTGGCGCAAAGAATGCTCATCAGAACATTTACGGGAGATACTGCGCCAATTATGGGAGAGACGGGCGTCATAATTTGCCTGGAAAAATTACGGATTTTATTGGGTGTTGGTGGCAGATATCAAAGACGAGCTGATTCTGGGGATGGACTTAATGAGGCAACACGGCTTTATTTTAGATCCAGCGCAGAACATTTTAAGGTTGGAAAATGAAGAGCTTTTCCCGACAACACCAAAGAAGGCAAGACTATTTGCCTGCAAAACAGCTGTGGTGCAGAGAAGCAGTGAGAAGACAATTATGGCTGTGATGAAAGGAGATTTGGGCTGCTACGTTGGATTAGTGTAACCGACTTATGACATTTCCAAGAATATACTAGTGGCAAGATCCGTAGTTAAATCATCTCAGAAGGTACCTGTGAGAGTTGCCAATGTAGTTCCAACAGCACGCTCAATCAAGAAGGGTAGTGTTCTGGCAGTCTCTACCCCGGTAGCCACGATACGCTCCTTGGGTGACAATTCTGCGCCAGTAAAGGAAACGAGGATTGAGCAAGTCAAGTTGAACGTGAACTTGAAACACCTCTCCAAGGAAGAAGCAGTTCTGGCTAAATTGTTTCTACGGAAAAATTACGATGCTTTTACCGATGGAGACCAAAATTTAGGAAGGACGGACGTAGTTCGACACAAAATCAGCACCGGCGATGCAACACCTATTTGTCAACCCCCAACAACCCCCAACAACCCCCAAGAAGATTACCTGTGGCCAAGCAACACGAAGCCACAGGACTAATTAAGAAGATAATAAAGGATAGAGTCATCGAGGATTCTAATAGTCCATGGTCTTCCCCTGTAGTTTTGGTTACAAAGAAGGAAGGGTCAACAAAATTTTGTGTCGACTATCGGAAATTAAACAGCGTCACTAAGAAGGACAGCTACCCCTTGCAAAGGATTGATGACACCCTAACAACCTTGTCTGGGTCCACCTGGTCTTTAACTTTGGTCTTGAAAAGTGGATATTCGCAAGTGAGCATAGACCCCGACGACAAAGAAAAGACGATCTTTTTATCTGGGAGTGGATTATATCAGTTGGACTATGCAACGCACCGGCTACTTTCGAACGTTTAATAGAACTGGTACTTCAAGGACTCACTTGGAAAACATGTTTGGTATACTTAGATAACATCATGGTAATGGGCAAGAGCTTTAAAGAACATCTAGAAAATCTTCAAGAAGTCTTCGACGGGTTAAAGCAAGCTAATTTAAAGATAAATCCGAAGAAAAGCTCCTTGTTCCAAAGGAAAGTAGAGTTCTTGGGTCACACTGCATCGCTAGCTATCCTTGTTTCCACATCCTACTCGCAGTGCTTTGAAAGCATAATGGGTTTACCCTTTGCGAGTAAATTAAACTTAAAAAAAAAGGAGTAGAAACAAATATCAGCAAGATTCAAACAATCCGTGACTAGCCGAGACCCAAAGATAAACATGAGCAGAGTAGTTTCCTGGGGTTCTGCACCTATTACAGAAAATTTGTGAAGGGTTTCGCCAACATCGCTGCGCCATTACACCGACGAACGGTAGGAAGAACACCGTATGTTTGGACCCGCGATTGTGATATGGCCTTTAGAAAACTGAAGTCCGCCTTGCGCATAAGCCCTATTTTAGCTTATCCTCAGCAGTATGGGAAATTCGTATTAGACACAGACGTTAGCAAGATCAGCATTGGGGCTGTGCTGTCCCAAGTTCAAGGCGGTAAAGAAAGAGTCGTCGAATATTAAAGCAAGATCCTGACTAAGCCGAAGAGGAATTAATGCACCACAAGGAAAGAACTTCCTGCGATAGTGAAGGCCGTGAAACACTTTCACAAGTATTTGTATAGGCAGGAATTCTTCATCAGGACACATCATTCGGCTCTTTCTCAGTTATTCCGAATGAAAAACGCAGAGGGGCAGGCGGCTAGATGATTGGAAAAGCTCCAACAGTACCACTTTAAGGTGCATCATCTACCGGAACGACAGCATAACAACGCTAACGCTTTCTCCAGAAGACCTTGTGGGGATGCAAACACTACAGACAAGTTAAAGACCATGAGGGCATAGTGGATATAAGGTTCACGTCTGTTCGGCCAGAAGATGGATGGACTGTGGAAGGTCTTCGGGAGCTGCAGAAGAGCGACGCTGATATCCACATTGGAATGGAAAGAAGATCCCTCCAGGTAGAGGACGGGGTGCTGAAGAGAGCATGGGAAAGCGCAGATGGAAAGCGCCTCAACTTGCAGTTTGTGGTACCTCAGGAGAAGATCCCACAGGTTTTATGGAAGGTGCACAATGGGTGCACGATCTGGTGGACACCTGGTGATGAACAAAACCCTGGAGAAGATTCGGAAATGGTTCTATTGGGTAAAGTGTAGGGAGGACGTCGAGCGGTCTTCCAAGAGGTGTGCCGTCTTCTTGGAATAAAGAAAACTTGAACGTCACCTCTTCATCTACAGTGTGATGGAATGGTGGAAAGATTTAACAGGACCTTGGAGGAACATCTTTCGAAGGTCGTTGCCAAGCATCAGAGAGACTGGGACCCACAGCTACCACTGTTTATAATGTCCCATCGTACGGCAACTTATTAATCTACGGGTCAGACTCCGTCAAAAGTGATCCTCGGGAGGAAACTGCGGCTTCCGTGTGACTTGGTGCTCACATCATGCGGACGAAGATCAACTTGGCGACGGACCGGATGAAAACAAGATATGACGTAAGTGCCAACGATGGAGGTTTCAGTGAGGGTGAATTGGTATGGCTCTATAACCTCAGCGGAGGAAAGGAGTTTCGCCGAAGATTACGTCATCTTGAGAAGGGCCGTACTAAGTGCTGAAGAGGATCAACGACTTGGTATACAGGATCCAGCATAGCCCTAGCACCAAGATGAAAGTGGTACACTTCAACAGACTGTGCAAATATAGTGACGAAATGATTGATTGAAACTAAATCGGGACGATCAGTCCTAAGAGGAAGGCAGTGTAACGAAATGTAATCGTAAAATTTCGTTAGGGAATTTTCTAGAAAATTTGATAAGGGGAAGCAGCCGCGATAATAAATTAAAGGGCAGATAAACGTTCCAGAAATTTCGGCAAACGATAAGTTTTATCGGTACATTATTTCTAGAACCCGGACCGGGACCTATATAAGACGGCCAATTTTTTCTCAGTCAGTCAGAGTTTGTTAGTAAGTAAGTTAGTTAGAAGCCAATGAATAAGTTGGTTAATTAAACAGTGTTAGTAAATTGCAACTGTAGTGTTCAGAGTTCAGTTTTGAAAAAAGTGGTTAAAATTCACGTGTTAATTATTCGAATAGATAACTCGCAACAATATATTTGGATTTTGAAAAACTAGCAAAATCCCAATATTTAAAAATATAGGGTGTTCCATAAGAAAAAAACAAATCTCGTATTAATTCACCCGATATGCATACTTTTCACCGTTGAAAAAGTGAAACATCTGAAAAATCATACATAGCACTATTTTATGGTTTCTACAAAACTCTTTATATAAATAAATATCGCTATTAAAAATAAAAAGCAACCTTATAACGCTCTGAGTTTTTGGTAAACCCTGGAACTAATAAAGAAACTATTCAAAATGGTGACATATGCTGAATACATAAACGTGAGCATCTTGCAACCGACGAGACTACTCGGAGGACTTCTTCATTTCTGCTTCTGATTTAATTGACGGGCTTTGAATTCTAGCTGGCAACTGATTAGTTGCGTTAACAGGAATGCTGTACACTGATGCTTTAAAAGTTTCTCATATGTAGAAATCTCGTTGCCCGGACCTGCATCGCTCAATCTATCTCAGAAGAAACTCTCGATTCAACCTCCTCGTGATGTCTCTTCCGTTGTGTGGTGGATAGCGTCTGCCTGTAGGTGCATACGTTTATTTGTGTATTCTTCTTTTCTTTCTTGTTGGGAATCATAAAATTGGAGTTATGTATGAATTTTCAGATATTACCCATCTTCAACCCTGCAAAACTAATTTATTATTGTTGGATGAACAATAAAAAGCTACACCAAAATGAGAAACCCTGTGTTAGCAGTAATAACTCATCTTCATAACTTAGCAAAAAGATAGAAAAATAATTCAGCCAAGATCGAGTTGTGATCGCACAATGAGTATTCCGTACCAATTACTGCAGTAAACAGTCAATAAACCAAATTAAATCATTTCTACTTATGTATGAATTTGTAATTTTATCCAATTTTTTTTGTGTTATTATTGTAAATAAGAAAATTGTCTAGTTTTAGCAATAACATTTTTTCTACAATCGATCCAATTATTTATGGAACTCATAACTGTGTTGATGTCTCAGGTAAAAAGCATTCATTCGTAATTCGCAATAAGTCGCAGCTTATGAGGTCATCTCGGATCGCGCTAAAATGTTAGGGTGCATTTAGATTAGACACTTTATTCCGTACATTTCTCTCTGACAAAAATATATCATGTGTAAACCATCCTGTGAGAAGCTATCTGAGACTAATCACAAAGCTAAGATAAATTACTCGACATAAAATGTAGACACAAATTTCAGCCAGTGTCTGACATATATCTCAGAAGTTGTAGTCATCTAGTACTTTCTCTCGAAATATTTCATGTGATTAACTACTGTATATATAATATTGAGATACCACTCCGTATAAGTAATTTGCAAATTTAATTAGACAAATTTGAGTTATGTATTTAAAATAGCAAAGACATTTTCTATCAACACTTTATCTCAGCTAGAAGGGTCAGCAAGTCTTTGATCTAAACGCACCCTTAGATTCCAACCGCAATAACTGCGTTGCCTGTAATTTAATAAACTAGTGCTAACTCCGAAAATATTCATCTAAATGAAATAATGTAAAAGACAAATTTGATCTGCATTCTGTCCTTCAGCTACATGAAAATAAGAAATTCAGAAGAACATGAATAACAATCATTTCTGACACATTTTAAGTTGTATCTTCAGGACGATTGGACTAAAGGTTATAAAAAATATATTTTAGGATCCTTAGAACTCTTTCAAATGATACCTCACACGATATATTAACTAAAACTTGATTTTTCGGAGACCAAATTAACCCCCATTTTATTATATAATATTTTCTTTTTCTAATCGTTAGCTCACGATATTTGCGTGAGTCATCGAAAACTAACACTGAACAAAATTTCAAATTCCTACATTCACGAGAGTGAGATTGTAAAGGTTTCCCTTTTTCCTTTTAAGGTACGGAACCTTAAAAAGGAGTGCTTTTGCAGATGATTAGCATTTCCTAACCTCTCAACCTTATACCTCGTGCGCAAATTTGGATATTGTTAGAAGACTGAAACTAGTGCTACTTTTGTCAAATCCGCAAGGTTGCAGCTCAAAAACTCATTACGTGTGATTTTGCAAAGTATTTTTAAAAATTACTGATTTTTACTAGTTTATTTGCTTTGCCTGTTATGTGACAAAAAATTCATATATTCCCACAATTAGGGTGGTATATTATGCGAAATTTAAAGTAAATTTTACAAAAAGTCCCAGATTTCCTGTGTGGCAAAATTAAATGGAGAAAGAGCAATTTTTCTGACAAAAAGTGGGCTTTTGACTAACAAGGAAAGGTCGCGAAGTGTCCGGCGTCGATTTTGCTAATTTTTGGATATGTTTTAAAGGACCAAAATCTAAGAGACATGTATTTCCTTTATCGGCTGATAAAAGGTTTTAAGAGTAGTTTTACCCCCTCAAAGTTGGGGCAAAAAATGCAGATTTTGCTGTTTCTCATATACCAAAAATGATATTCGAGTCGTTTCTTTCTCCAGAAGTTTTGTTTTGACGAGAAATAAAAGAAAAAAATGTTTTCCAAATTTTTCCACCCCTCTCATGGGGGCAAACTACCTCATTTAGAAGTTTTTTAATCATAAAAATGGTAATTACGGCCGCAAAATTTTGAAAAAAATATATGTTATTTTATATACCAAAACTAATTTTACCTATTTTTGGATTTTGCCGAAAAAAATTTTTTTGGGGGGCAAACACCACTTACACGAATTCCTATATGCTAGGATGTATTTTTATGATTTTTGTTTTATTTTTTTTCTGAAACGAAGTATTTCGACGAAAAACTAAAAAAATGATTTTTTAAGATTTTTTCGGTGACCCCTCATCCCCATCCTTCACCCTTCCCTTATAGAGGGGTGAGCTACTTACTTAAAAAACCAGAAAATTCGAGATTATTATGATCCCTCTACTATCTACAGGGCGGACCATAAGTAATGATACATAGAGCAAGAGTAGATTTTTCGTATAAAAATAACGTTATTTAGCTACATTTACCTTATACCAAAAGTGGATATTAATAGAGATACAGGGTGTCAAAGTTGAAAAAAAAATTCTATTTTTTCGTATAACTATGGAGTGAATTGTAAAATGTAGGCACGAAATTCGACACAAGGGGGTTTCCTAAGTCGACAAACTCTAATTTGCTAGCAGATTGCCAGTAACTCATAGGGGGCGCCACCTGCGCTACCTTGCATTATTCTAAAGCATCATAACTTTTTTGTGCCTTTATGTACACTTATTTTAAATAGATATTTTTATTTACCTACATTTTAGAACGTTAAACTTTCTAAATGTTGATACAAGCAACCGTTTTCAAGATATTTGCCTTCAAAGTTTGCAGTACGTTTATTTTAAGTTATGTAAATGTGAATTTTTCGCAGTAGGTTTCAAAATAAAAGTAATAAAACTGTCTCTAAAATAGTTTATATCAAATATTACTCTACTGGCATTAATATTACACATATTTTTTAAATTTCTAAAGCAAATTTAAATAAAATACCAAAACAAAGTTTATTTTCAAAAATAAGTATGTGGGAAATGACTTTTTCATGTAAAGGGATTGTAAACAATTAAAAATTTGGTTGTCTTTTATTGAAATTCATCTCCAAATATCTGCTTTGACCACGTAGGCTATTAAAATTTTCTTGTGCGGACTCAGACATCATATCTCACATCTCTATGTTAGAAAATAAATGACGTCTTAATTTTTTGGGTTTTCTTTATTGAGATTTTCAAAATTTAGGTAAAATTATTATCAGCAAAGTAATATATATTTGACATAAATAACTTTCAAAGCTGTCTTGTATTACTTTTTTTTTGAAACCTACTTCGAAAATTTAGTATCTTAGTAATTTAAAACCAAGGCAAGTCAAGCTTCAAAGGCAAATATCTTGGAAACGGTTGCTCGTATCAACTTTTAGAAAGTACACCTTTTTTACGTAAAAAATATGGAGAAATAAAATAATCCATTTAAAATTAATATACGTGGATGCACAAAAAAGTAATGATGATTTAGAATTATGCAGGATAGCGCAGGTAGCGCCTCCTATCAGCTATTGGTAATATGTTAGAAAATTAGAGTTTGTCGACTTAATAAACCCCCTTGTGCCAAATTTCGTGCCTACATTACAATTAACTCCATAGTTATACGAAAAAATCGAAATTTTTTTTTCAACTTTGACACCCTGTATCTCTGTTAATATCAACTTTTGTAATGTAGCTAAATCTCATTATTTTTATTCAAAAAAATCACCATTGCTCTGTGTACCATTACTCATGCTCCACCCTGTATATACACCAAAAGAAAAGTTTACCAAATTTTTTTCACCCCACCCCTCCTGATAGAGATTAATTACCCCCTTATGAAATTTTTAATTAACAAGGAAATAATCATTATAACAGTTCAATTTTGAAAAATAAATGTTATTTATACATCAAAATTAATTGTACCTGTATTTGGGTTTTGGTAAAGGAAAATATTTTGGGGGTAAACACCCTTTAACACAAATATTTATATATAATAGGAGATATATTTGTATAATTTTCGGTTCGTTATTTTTGAAACGAAGTATTTTAAAGAAGGTAGAAAAATAGTATTTTTAAATTTTCGTTCTTCCGTTCCCACCCTTCGTCCTGGCATACCAGTACAGAGAGTCAGTTAGCTATCTACTTGAAAAACTGGAAATTCGAGATCATTACTGTCTCTAGATACCACAAAACAGAGTTTAAAAGTTTTAAATTTTTGCATTTCCCATCCCCCCTATAAGGTAAACCATCTCCTCTTCTGACGATTTTAAGTAACAAAAAATAGTCATGACAAGTTTAAAAAAAATGTTATTTTACACATAATAACGCATTTTACCTGTTTTTGGGTTTTGCCGAAAAAAATTTGGGGGTTAACATTCCTTAGAACAAATCAGGTATATGGCAGGTAACAAATGTTTACTTCTTATTCTCCTTATACGAGCGGCTATTTCCATAAATGGGACCATGTGTGTACGTGCATTCAGGGGTGATCACCCCCTTCGAAATCTTTTCCAAGTAAAGCATGTTCCAGTTATTCAGGTAGGTGACTTATCCTTCTGATAAAAATAGGAGGCGAGGTGTGGCTGGAAAAATTCGGAAAAATTATTTTTATAGTTTCTTGTTCAAATATTTCGTTTCAGGAAAAAAAGAAACGAATATCTTTACCTCCATAATAATATACACTTAAATGTTTTGGTAAATTTCCATATTTCTCGTGTAAGTATATTTAATATACAAAACTTCCAAATTTTTATAAAGTTCAGACAACTGACCACAGTTTTTATATAGATAATTTATATACGTATTTGCTATAAAGGGTGTTTACCCCCAAAAATTTTTCTTCGACAAACCCCAAAAATATTCAATAGATTAAGTTTTGGTATATAAGATATAGTGTTTTTTTTTAATTTTGCTGTTATAATGACAACTTTTTGAATACTTAAAAACCTCAGAAAGGGGTAGTTTACCCCCTTACGGAGGTGCAAAAATTTAGAATTTTTTTCGGTGTATAAAAAGAGATCGTAATGATCTCGAATTTTCCGATTTTTTAAGTATATGACTCACCCTCTGGTAAGATAAGGTGGAGGGTGGGGAAGAGAGGTGATGGAAAAGTTCAAATGAATTAATTTTCCAATCCCCCGTTGAAATGCTTCGTTCCAGATAAAAATCGAATTAAAAATCATAAAAATACATCCTGTTATATCCGTGTTTGACCTAAAGGGTGTTTACCCCCAAAACATTTATCCTCACCAAAACCCAAATACAAGTAAAATTAATTTTGAAGTATAAAATAACATTTATTTTTTAAAATTTAGCTGTTATAATGACTATTTTCTTGTTAAGCGAAAATTTTATAAGGGGTAATTTACCCCTATCAGGGGGGGGCGTTACAAAAAATTGGTATGCCTTACTTTCGGTGTATATAGATAGTAGAGAGATCATAATAATCTCTAATTTTCTGGTTTTTTAAGTAGGTGGCTGAAACTTCTGTAAGGGAAGGGTGGAGGGTGGGCATGGGGGGTCATCGAAAAAATCCTAAAAAATATTTTTTTTAGTTTCTCGTCGAAACACTTCTCTTCAGAAAAAAATAAAACAAAAATTATAAAAATACATCCTATCATATACGTATTCGTGTAAGTGGTGTTTACGCCCCAAAAAAAAAATTTTTCGACAAAATCCAAAAACAGGTAAAATTAGTTTTAGTGTATAAAATAACATATATTTTTTTTCAAAATTCTGCTGCCGTAATTACCATTTTTATGATTAAAAAACTTCTAAATGGGGTAGTTTGTCATTATGAAGGGGTGGGAAAATTTGGAAAAAAATGTTTTCTTTTATTTTTCGTCAAAACAAAACTTTTGGAAAAAGAAACGACTCGAATATCATTTTTGATATTCGAGAAACAGCAAAATCTGCATTTTTTGCCCCAACTTTGAGGGGGTAAAACTACACTTAAAACCGTTTATCAGCCGATAAAAAAAATACGTGTCTCTTAGATTTTGGTCCTTTGAAACATATCCAAAAATTAGCAAAATCGGCGCCGGACACTTCGCGACCTTTCGTTGTAAGAAGGTAAAACTGGGAAAAATCGATTAACATTTGAGATATTACATCGGTCAGCTATGTTTTTGGTGGAGTTGATCATTCCTCAATTATTATCATTTACCCAGGAACATCCTATATACTCACACTGTATTGTAAAAAATAATATGGAGTGAGCGTCACATGCTAGAATACCTGTGTGTCAAACAAATGTTTCCTATCAAAAAAAGTTTAATAGGAGCTCTAGAATGTACTGTACGAATTATTCACCCTGCATATGATCCATTTATCTCAGAAATTGTCTAATTTAATTTTTATCATTTTATTTGTAATAAATAAAATACTTGCCCGATCGCCTTCTAAAATACCCTTGTTTTAACCGATTTATGTATATTATAAATTCAGACATGTCGTACGAATTTACGTAACAGGACAATTGGGCGTTTTATTTCCACTCCATTGAAGAACATTTGAAAACCAGACCTTATTCATGGATATTGAAAATTATTTTGTATAAACGTGGTTCTGCCTTAATTTCCGGTAAAGCTCGTGTTTCAACTGAATAGGAAAAAACGGGAATGTAGTGTACTATATCATCATTATTATCACGTGACATGGGCCCATAAGTAAATCCCTAAAGAAGAGGGTAAAAAGCCACCCTCTTTCGGAAAATTCAACGCCCTTACGAGCTTATTAATAATTTCGTACTGGAGGTTAGAAATTCACTTACACTAGTAGACGCAGTATATTTTGAATTAATGAATTAAATATTTGTTTTTTATATCCGACAAACAAATAACCGCTGGGCCGAATATAATGGATTTCTGTTGATAAATACATCAAGCGTTTATTGCCTAGGGATTTGATACTCAGAGTGTCAGGGTGAAATGTTATGCATTTGCTTTTAAAGAAGATTTATGAAAAGCACTCTGTCCACTGAATTAACATGTAGGTTTACCGAAATTTTAATGAAATGAGTCGGTAAAAAAAGGGGTTTCGTATACCTTAAGCCTATAAATTGATGAAATAATATTTTATAATTTTAAGATGCATAGCTTTTTAGTTAATTCAGTACACCCAGCTATAAAATTAATTTTTATGGCATTTAAAATATTTTACTAACACACCGAAAGCAATCAAATTTGTAGTTTTAAAGCAAATCAAAATATAGTAGATAATTGTCGATTACTCGAACCACATTGAAATATATGGGTGTTAAAGTAACAACTAACATATTTTCGGGAAATTGGTCTGTATACTTTAATAAAAACCAAATTCTGCTTTTTTAAATCTACAAATGTACCAAATTTAAATTTATCTGATCATCATATACATAAAATGAAGGTCTCTACGACAAAGAATCACGGACAATTGATCGCGGGACAAAAGGACACGAACATTTGGTCACATAACAAAAGGACGTCGTAACAAATGGTCGCGGAGCAAATTGGACGCACGACATAAGGTCGCATTTAGTTAAAACGCCAAAAATAAGTGCTAAGTAATTTTGACTTATGAATGACGGTTATTTTCAATATTTACGTTAATTTAAATTATTTAATTTTAATTTTTTCAATTAAAATATTCGCAAAGTTATAGTACTTCCGATTATATCGGAAGTTGACACCAACTTCGCTATTTTAAATGACATATCCTATATATTTTTAAATTTTTGGATTTTATTCAATATTTTAAGGCCACTTTGGATAACAAATATTAGTTTTAAAATTTAAAGTTTTAGAGATAATTGGATTTTTATTAAAAAAATTGACAAATGCTAGGTCCCACGAAATTCTTTGTATCTTTTTCCAGAAACGAGATATTAATTTCGTATTTGGTACACGAGTAGAACCCATACAAACTTAGAATACCTAAGCATACGAAGTTATCTTGAATAACTTTCATAAGTTCAAAAACATTATATCGAGTGTTAATTCACGTCAAAACATTTTGATAAATTAAAACAGCGATAACTTTGTTATTTTAAATGGAACAGCCAATATTTTTTCACCCTTATGTAGACTTTATTTGACTTTTACCTGAAATAACCTTTCCAAGGGTTGCTGTTACAACTTTTAGAAATATTTGGAAATTTTTACTTTTTTTTCCCATTTCACATTAAATAAACTCATATCGGGTCGGATATCAGTAACGTTATGGGTAAAAATAACTCTATCGACAACTAAACTGTCAGGAAACCATTTGTCAAATTATTTATAGATTATGTTATAATGTGGGGTGAAGCTAATATAAAAATTTGCCCGACCATCCTTTTTGGTGTGAAGTATTATTTTAAAGTGTTTGTTATTTTCTGAAGATGTAACAAAGTAATATCAGAAACATTTGATGCAGTGATAAATTTGCTGTTCGATATCCAGATAAAATAAGGCCTCGTGAAATCCAGTAAATCGAATAGTAGAAAGAAAATCTCACAAATTTCGACTCCGTCGGAGAAATCACTAGAAGAAAATCTGTTGTGAATAATAAAAATGTCGAAATAGCATTACCAGTTATGTCGACTAGTCATGTCTTAATTTTAGCTTCATCACACACTATGAACTACTATAAATAATTTGACTAATTATTTCATAATTTAATTGTCGATATCGACTGTTTCTTTTTTTTAAGTACATTTCATTTGTTTCCACTCATGTCACTGATATGCTACTCAATAAGAATTAAATAACTGAAATAAAATAATAAAAACTTTGTAAAAGAAACCCCCGCATGCCTATATAGGGTGTTCTATTTGAAATAACAGAGTTATCGCTGTTTGAACTTACCAAAATGTTCAAACCTGACTTCAACACTAGATATAATGTTTTTAAACTTATGAAAGTTGTGAAAGATAGCTTCGTATGTGTTCTACTCACGTACTAAATATGAAATAAATATCTGGTTTCTGGAAAAGCATACAGAGAATTTTGTGAGGCCTTGCAGCTGTCAAATTTTTTATAAACATCAAATTATCTCAAAAATTATAAATTTTAAAAACGAGGTTTGTTATCCAAAGTGGCCTTAAAATATCAAATCAAATCCAATAATAATGGAAAAATATATAGGGCGTCTCATTTAAAATAACGAAGTTGGTGTCAACTCTCCGATATAAGCGGAAGTATTACAACTTTGCGAATATTTTAGTTGTGTTGGACTCGTCGACTTTGCTAAGTTATTAAATTTTGACAAATGACCAATTAAATGTTCTGTAATTAAACAGTTAAACGTGCTTAAAATTGAAAATATGTACAACCGCAACCATAGACTAGTTTCGGCCTTCCTTGGCCTCGTCAGCATGGTACGGTGGTTGTACACACTTCCAATTTAAAGCCGTTAGTCAGTCGTATAAGTACCCAAGAGAGCAAACCTCCATCGGGTGACTTGTAACTGACTTTTAACTGTTTATCACGCAAACATTCTCGCTACATGCTAATTGAAGCATTACTCTCTGCTGAGATAATAAGCCTTGTATATACGAATATATACAAGTTTATTACGATGCAATTGAAATCTAATTTCATTAGAATCTAATGAAAATTAGACTGCAATTGCAAAGTTCACGAAGGTGAGGCAAAGCTTGTATCACGGGTTGCATCGCAACATCCATAGATACAAACGTCCTCGGCGTGACTTTACTTTCATCTAGTTTTGACAAATGACCAATTAAATGTTCTGTAATTAAACAGTTAAACGTGCTTAAAATTGAAAATATGTACAACCGCAACCATAGACTAGTTTCGGCCTTCCTTGGCCTCGTCAGCATGGTACGGTGGTTGTACACACTTCCAATTTAAAGCCGTTAGTCAGTCGTATAAGTACCCAAGAGAGCAAACCTCCATCGGGTGACTTGTAACTGACTTTTAACTGTTTATCACGCAAACATTCTCGCTACATGCTAATTGAAGCATTACTCTCTGCTGAGATAATAAGCCTTGTATATACGAATATATACAAGTTTATTACGATGCAATTGAAATCTAATTTCATTAGAATCTAATGAAAATTAGACTGCAATTGCAAAGTTCACGAAGGTGAGGCAAAGCTTGTATCACGGGTTGCATCGCAACATCCATAGATACAAACGTCCTCGGCGTGACTTTACTTTCATCTAGTTTTGACAAATGACCAATTAAATGTTCTTGTAATTTGCCTCACCTTCGTGAACTTTGCAATTGCAGTCTAATTTTCATTAGATTCTAATGAAATTAGATTTCAATTGCATCGTAATAAACTTGTATATATTCGTATATACAAGGCTTATTATCTCAGCAGAGAGTAATGCTTCAATTAGCATGTAGCGAGAATGTTTGCGTGATAAACAGTTAAAAGTCAGTTACAAGTCACCCGATGGAGGTTTGCTCTCTTGGGTACTTATACGACTGACTAACGGCTTTAAATTGGAAGTGTGTACAACCACCGTACCATGCTGACGAGGCCAAGGAAGGCCGAAACTAGTCTATGGTTGCGGTTGTACATATTTTCAATTTTAAGCACGTTTAACTGTTTAATTACAGAACATTTAATTGGTCATTTGTCAAAACTAGATGAAAGTAAAGTCACGCCGAGGACGTTTGTATCTATGGATGTTGCGATGCAACCCGTGATACAAGCTTTGCCTCACCTTCGTGAACTTTGCAATTGCAGTCTAATTTTCATTAGATTCTAATGAAATTAGATTTCAATTGCATCGTAATAAACTTGTATATATTCGTATATACAAGGCTTATTATCTCAGCGAAGTTATTAAATTGTCAAATTTTTTAAATGAGTACTTTGTCAGATATCGATCTCGGCGATTCCCGGTGGGACACACTGTATAAAGTGAGAGTGATTTCCTCGCACGTTGTAGTAATTTAAATTTACACTTACGCCAGACTCACCAGACTCACGACTTTTGTCCTTTTCTTGTGGAACCAGTTATCGCTTATGGAGAGCATAGGGAGCTGGCAATATAGGGGTATAAACTTATGATATGCGATAAAATTTACGCAACGGAGATTTGGCCAAAGGGATCTGGAAGAAGTAAGAGCTGCTGTGTTGCCATTACTTCAAAATGTTTCCCTAACATGCCGGATGAATCATCGAAATTCCGTGACATGTGTAAATTGAAATTGCTATTATACAAAAACTGTTACCATTCTCTCAGCTATACCCTTGTATATCCTATATGTTAAACATTGTATATCTGACATTGAATATCTCGGCTTCGGCATCAGTAAGGGTCTTAATTTTGCAGATGTATGGATAACACTATTAGTAACATATGACCTAAATTTAAAGAAAGTCTATGGAAAACCAATTGACTATCTTAAGTGTTCTGACTATTCTTAGGTGGCACAATGACTTGTATAAATTATGAGAAACCTGGGTTTTGTAATTGTGCAGGGATATCATTTTTTTAAACAATTTTAGTGATACAAACTTTGGAATAAGCATCATTCGCTGCATTTATATTCAAATCAAGCAACAAACGACATTTCATTGAAATATTAACCCAACAATATTATTTTGTTGAAACAATGCCAGAGATATTTAATTACTTATTTAATAGTAGAAGGATTTTGAAAATTATTTCGCTTTGTTATCAATCATATTTTAGATGACGCAGATGTACATATATTTTTAGTATGCGCCGCAACCACTTAAAAATATGAACAAAGGGTTGAAATATTTATTGCGATGCAATAAAGGTTTGGTAAACTCGAACTTCGTAACTATCCAAAGTAGTTCAGTTAGTTGCCTACTCCTGAACGTTGAATTCTAATTTAAGTTCCTCTGTGAGAACTTTGCCTAGGAGTTATTTGAAACTTTTATATGCTTGTTGCTTCCTGGTATAAGCCTCGAATATGAGATTAAGTTTGCCTTACCTTCCAATTTTATTAGACCTCTTATGAATGCACCTTAAAGGATTTGCGTTGCAATTGCAAACTACCGAGTAAAATGAATGATAATCTTCTATAGACCAGAGAATAAAATTTAGTTTTGTAATTTTCCGTTAATAGTAATTGAATAAAGTATTCTTAATATAATGATTTACAAAGGTATCGATGTAGCAATGTTAACTTTAACCGTTGAGTGATAAATATAAATACTATTTATCACTGAACGCTTTAACTCCAAATTAGAATTTGAAGAAGAATAATACAGTATAGTGTCGGTATAACGGCTTACTTATAACGAATCAATCTCCGTAAGAAACGGAAGCATGGATCAAAGATACTGTTGTGTGAATTAGATCTGGAGTCGCGACAAAAGGGCGCGAACATTTGGGCGGTTTAAACACATGTGATAAAGGAAACTCACGCTGATTAGGCGCTTTTTTTTTCTTTTGTGTCAAACTCTGCATGCATTCAACTTTATGTAGGGTGTTTTTAAGAAGGTGTACAAAACGAAATTTTATTATTATTATTATTATTTTTTAATGGTACACCAAATATAGTTTTCCATATTTGAGTAGGGCTTTTCTTTACCAAACGGCGATATAGGGTTTAATAGGTATATCTCCAATGGTAAGGGCTATACAGCCAAGAGAAAATATCATTGGAAATTAAATCATTTGAATTTAGACTTGTCAATGGCGGTAACTTTGAAGATTTATTTACGTTATTTTTTTGCTTTGCCCACGTTTTAAACCGTTTAATCGCAGTACAGGTATTATACCTTTTTTAATTTTACCTTTGAGTTCATAAGATCTTTATTAATTTTACAATTTGCTTAATTTTTTTTTATTAATAATTTAATAAAAAATTATAATCACCATTGCAGAATAATGTATTGGACCCATATACTTATTAATAAGTATAAAATTGGACCCTATATCGCCATATTTGATTCTAGATTTATTTATTTTCCAAATATCAATTGAACCACCAATGACATTGAAAGCTGATTTACCGGTGCTGCAATTAAAATGGTTTCACACTAGCAAAACAAAAATAAATTAATTAAAGAAATCAATATTAAATAATTTAAATTAACGTAAATATTCTAATTAACCGTCATTCACAAGTCAAAAAAAACGTCCTATTGTTATGCGACCAAATGTCCGAGTTCTTTTGTCGCGCGTCCCACTTTCCGCGACCTTTTGTCGTAGAACTTTCGATTTATGGTTTAATACCAACTCCACTTATAACGAACTGATTTCTTCGATCCCTCGAGGTTCGTTATAAGCGAATATCACTGCATGTATGCTGAACAAGTACCTCGACCAAAAAAAAAAATACTTTCTTTTTTCCAGTGTTGCAGCGTAGATTTCAGTCACCATTCGCCTCTCTCCCATTATCGCAATTGATTGATGCTCTCTGGCACTATTTTAACTAAAATATAAAGAATGCTAGTTAGGGTTGAGAATTTAGTAAAGCAGGCAAAATTCCGAAAAATGCCAAACTTTCTGAAAATTTCATTTGTTCCTAAACATTTTAAAATTTGAAGCAAAACTTAAGGGGGGAAATTTCCATGTTTTTGTCAAAAAGAAACATTCCAACATTTTTAGGAAAAGTCTAAACTTTGAGTCTATGTCAAAACTTTTTAAAAAATCGACTTTAGTCTCGAAATTTCAACTCTTTTAAACAAATTTTTAGTTTTGAACACAAAAACAGAATATTCGTTACATGTTGATTCCTTTATATCTACATAGTGGTAATTTTTCTTAATTTGAAACTACTGGGAGAATCATTAGTACGGTAAAGCCCTGTAGGTCCTACAATTATTTTGATAACAAAATTCTTTTTTATTACAGTTACATTACCACGAGGCACATATTTTAAAGTTATTGTTTATTGTACAGGATGAATATATACACGGTGGTACACTTAAATTGCCTTTTGTTAAGTGGAATATTCTATACATATATTTTTACACATTGAAATGCTATACAAAATGCCAATTAATTTGATATCAAACAATAGGGCTCTACAATTAATAGTTTTTGAGATATTTAGAAAAATCATGAAATTTGATTCTAATTTTGAAACTCGTTTGAGAGACGAGAAACAATCAAATCAATTTATTTTTTGTGCAAATAATTGCAGTACATCCTTTTCCTGAAAACTAAGGTAATTTGATATTATATAGGATGGTCAGCAAAGGCAATATTACATTTTTCTGAAAAAATCCGAATAGCTCAGTCTGTATATTATTTATTACTTTTATTAAGCAACGGCTAAACTTTGATTTAATGTCAGAATTTGTGGGTATAAATTTTACAGTTTGACAGTTATTATTTAACTTTAATTTGAATGTTTAAAATGCATCTCTGATTGAAGTTCTTGGACATTTATTTCTTAAAGGTAATAATAAAAACACTAATAAATAAACTTTTACCGCATAGTTTCCAAAACAGTTTACAAATTTACTTTCTTTTTAAAATATAGTGGATAAAATATATTTATGAATATTTTTTTATTATCGTTGTGGAAAATGGGTTTGTTTCGTTAATCTTTTTCGCCAAAACAAACGTAGAATTGATAAGAATGGTTATGTATGCCGCTGTCGTGGCCAACGACAGGATTTTATATGTTACGACATACAACAAGCTTTTTTTAAAAATGGTAATTTTTTTTCTGTAATATTCATTTCTGTAATATTTATGTTAGTTATCAAGAATTTATTGTTGCCTTCAAATAACTTTTTTTATAAAAAAAGCTCTTTCTATTTATTTATAATATGAATTTGCTTTTTTCAAAACATTGTATGGACAAAATGACATACATAGACAACTGGCATAACCACGTTGCCAGACCTTCTTCCTCGACCCTTTTTGGTCAAATTTGATATGCCAGAATACATAGGGAGTAAAGAATCCTTCTTCTAGTGTCCATAAAAGAATAAGCATCTTAGATTTCAGCAGCTAATACTCATCAAGAATTAGTTTCAACTTCTCTTTCAAATCAAAATCATTCACCTGTTGCTAATAAAGAATATTCATCGTCCTCTATAGGTTCTCTCACTATCAGCATTAGAGAGATTTCTCCAGTTCCAGAAGGACGTTTTGCTAATGGACAAGGGAAAGATAAACCAAATACTCAGCATACCTCTTTGGTTTTATCTTAAATTACTAATATGAGGAAAATTAAATTAAAAAATATGCCCAAAGTCCCCCCTTAAAGAGGAGACAAAAAGTCACTACAAACTGATTTGGAGAAGACAGTGAAGAGGAAAATGTACCAAGATGATAACAAGGACTGACTATGCATAGATGATGATCTTTCAGGATCCAAGCCTGGAGATGAGTGGTCGAATAAACTGTTAGCATTGGGCTCACGCTTCTTGCGCTGATATTCCTAGAAGGACTAAGCCTTTCTTTATTTGTAAACTTTGTTACTAACTGAATGATTTTTACGTGTTTCGTTTTGCCCATACATGTCATTTTGTCCATAGCATATGAACAAGATGGAAAGATCTCAGTTAAACTAAGAATATATTTTTTTCTGTTACTTTTATTTCATAAATGTTTGTTAGTTTTAACAGCTAAGGAACCAAAGAAGATTAATGTACATTATGATATGTTGCAGTGGCGGCTGGTGCTAATAAAATTTGGGGGTTGCAAAGAGACATTTGGAAAAATGTGCCGAAACTGGAAATTTTAAATTAAGCTGGAGGAATTAAGAAATATTTTGTTTTCATTTTCCCAAAAAAAACAGAAAGAAAAAGAAGAGGAAGTCCATCTTTGGCATCTTTTGCCATCTTTGGAACTTTGGCAGCTGCAAATTTATCAATAACTTTTTACTGAAGTCGAATATTCCTTGGATTAAGTTCTTTTCTTTGAAGACATCGTTAATGCGGACAATCTTTCCTGGCATAATGTATTTTTTAAAGAGTTTATTCTTTCCAAACTGGACAAGCACCATTCTGCTTCAGCGAAAGTCATTGGGATAGTTATCAGGATTTTTAAAAGATTTAAAGTTTCACTCAGCTCACTATTTTCTGAAATAATGTTATAGAGTACAAGTAAACCAAAAGCCGATTTAAACTTTTCTGTTTCGTAAATTAGGGTTAGTTTAGTTCTTAGTTTTTGTAAATTAAAAAATGGATGAACCTTGACGGTTTCTTTAAAATTCTTTTCAGGAAAAGTGATTCTATGTTGGTTAAACTTTTCAGAAAAACATAAGGTTGCTGCAATTAAAAGGCCAGTGAAGCTGAATCGTTTTTTAGCTTAGCAGATAACAATGTCGCATAGGTACTTCTTTAACTTCGCGAACTACTTCTGTTAAAACTTCACTTTTTACAAAACACCGTGTGCACAATATTTAAGTCTGGAATAGGTCATCCACATCGCTTAATTTCCAGTTTTTTCGACACAGATCGGTTACAGAATAGCTGTGCAATTAAACCTTGCACTGAATCCATTTTTATTTGTGTTTCAAGACTCGGAACATTGCCCGATGATAGATTATAATAGTGAATCGATATTTGGTTTGCACCCACAAGTGCAACCTAATGCTTGCTTATGGGCAAGTATTTTAAGCGAACAAAATATGAGTTAAGGCGCAGGTGCATATGTGTAAAGCAAAGTTTGCAGTCTGGCCTGCAAACTTTGCAAACCGTGGACCCAATATGTCATCAAACGCTTACGAATCGACGGAATCCGCAATATTCAGCAGTATGGTTGGTAGCGATAAATCTGTTATCAATAAAGAAAATAAACAACATAAAGAACAATTTACTTTCTTTTTTATCCCAGCGATTTTTTGGAGGTTGCGCAAACCTGCAAACCTTAGCACCAGCCACCACTGATATGTTGTAAAATACGAATGTAGTATTTATTACCCAAAAACAAAACCATATATCATTTTGTACATACTTCCCCTACGTCTAGCAACATGTAGTTTATTACATTGATTTTATTTATTAACTAAATATATTCAAATTCAAACATTAAGTTCTAAATTTTTTAATATTCGCACGAATTAAAAAAAAACTAATTTTTTTTTTATTTATTAATCACAGTTATGATTTTGTATAGCAGAATTATTAAATGCTATTTTGAACTGGCAAGCGCTGTAGCCTAGTAAGAGATCCTTCATTAAGTAGCTAATCGAAAAATTTTAAAAATATAGCGAAAATTTGCATCAGCACTAGATTTTACCGTAAATATGCAACAACCGATGAAAGTGGGTAAAATATGCCTTTGAGTGTGCAAATATGCAAATGCATATAATCCGGTCTCCATTCATCACTGAAGCAGATATTTTTTGCAAAGTTTGGGTTTGCGGTAAATAAATTCGACATAGTCTTACAGAACTCTTTTCATCTGTTGTAACCATCTTCACGAAAACTTTGGGCAATTTTCATTTTATAACGATGGAACTTATGAATTTTTGTCACTTTACGAACTGATGAATATGAAAGCCCAATAGCTTCAACAGTCTGGTGCAAAGAATTGGTCGGATTGACAGTAATGTCGCCTATTACCTCAATTTGAGTCAATCCATTTATCACTCTGTTACCATGTCTTTTCTTAATTACTATCGATTCCATATCTGGTGCCTATAATTAAAAACCCTTGCCGTGCCTCTAGCACATTTATTTTGGAAGCCATCAATAAAAATAATCTTAATTCTTTAAGCAACTGAGTACACCATTTTCACCCGAATATATGCAGATTTACTTTAAAACTGAATAACTGTCAATGTCAACGCATAACAAACAGTTTTTATTTCAGAAAATACTTGATAGCAACAGAAAAAGATTCACCTTTTTACCTTGCAAATTTTATCACAAAGTGATATTTTCTCAACAACTATTCGTAGAAATAAAAAACTGCTTCATAGCGAATAAGAGCTTAAATTAACCTTTTAAACAATAAACTTTTAAACCCCTGTTTTATTTAAGATTTTTGAGGGAGCTGCAGCCTTGGCCAAGGGGGTGCAAGTCTAATACACTTATACAGTGTCCCCCTCACAACCAAAAATGACCGAACATAACATTTTTGTTTTCTAGATATTTGGGGTGTTTCGTTTTCAAAAAATCACCTAGTGTGTATATTTTATGAGCTTTGCCTATATTATATTGAAGATTTCCACAACGTAAAGCTAATGTTGCGCGTTATCTGTTCAAAATGATTAAATACGCCGTGAATTATAATCACTTTATTTCTAAACTGAACCCGGAACACTACAATTGAAATTCACTAACATTGTTTATTGACTTCTAGCAACCAACTAACCAACTGATTAACTAACTGATTCGAGGGAAAGGCGACCGCCTTATATAGTTTTCGCTTCCGGGTTCTAGAAAAATCCAGCAGATAAGACTTATCGTTTGCCAAAATTTCTGGAACGCTTATCTGCCGTTTGCTTCATTATCGCGGCCGCTTTCCCTTATCAGATCTTTCTAGAAAATTTTCTTACGTACTAAATTCTATAACTTACATTTCGTTACAATAAGAAATGTTACTGTTTCCTCAATTTTCTGCAAATGATGAATGGGTTCTTGGGAAAGTTGAACTTTTATTTATGTTTTTAAAAAAGTAAGAAGTGGAAATTGTCAAAGCCAAAATGTACAAAAACTCGATGTTTTTAAGAAAAGCCTAAATTGTCAGAAAAAAAATAGATACTTTCAAACATTTTAAAAAGTTGAAATTTTGAAGAAAGTCGAACTTCTGAAAAAGTTAGAAATTTTCAGAAAGTCGCAAAGTCCAAAATCAAAAAGTGCATATTTTCGAAGAAAGTTCAAATTTCAAGTGCGACGAAGTTTCAAGAAAAAGCCTAATTTAAAAAAGATCGAGATTTGCAAAAGAGTCAAAATTGTCAAGAAAATGACGAGTTTTTTTGGCTTTTCTTTTTTTGTTTGGTTGTATTTTTTTCAAATGTTCTCTTTTTTTTGAAGATTTGGCATTTTTAACGCAATTTCCGAATGTCTCTAAATTTCGACCTTTTTTTGTAAATTGCTACTTTTTGAGACGAATGTTTTTTTTTTTGATTGATTTTTTGAGAATTTCAACATTTTAAAATTTGGACTTTTTTTTAAAAAAATCATGGCTTTTTTAAAAATTTTAACTAAGGGATTGTGAGAATATCGAACCCTTTTTAAAAATGTCAGCTCTTTTGAAATTTTGACTTTTTTAGCGAATTTAGACCATTTTTTAAAAATTCGGCTCTTGGAAATTGCATTTTTATAAGAGCAACTTTTTGAAAATTTCAATTTTTTTCAAGTTATTCAAAAAAATTCCAATTTCTTAGAATGTCACTTTAAATTTGGCTCTTGATTTAGTACTTTTTTTTTTAATTTACATTTTTTAATTTATTTCATTTGAGATTGTAGACCTTTCTTAAATTTCGACATATTTTATTTTGAAAATTACTTCTTTCAGAATTTTCTCTTTTAAAAATTTTTAATGTTTTCAAAAATTTGATTTATATTCTTAAGATTTTTTTATAAATAAAACTGGGAAAATGTTGATTTTTTATGCGTTTCAAAATTAAACACAAAATTGCAAGTTAGGACATCAAAGGTCCGACCTTTAAGTTTATATTTAAAATGTATAATATTGTTCAGGTTTTCCTCATGTTTGGAGTTCAACATAAAACCACCTTAACTCATTTGGATTCAATTCAAAGAAAAGTGATTCGCCTAATTGATAACGAGAGTTTCACCGATTCTCTCGAAACATTGGAGCACAGGCGGATGGTTGGTGATTTATCTCTTTTCTACAAGTACTTTCATGGGAGATGCTCACAGGAACTAATACGATTGATGTCCCCAAGGGCATGATTTTTGAGGCATACAAGACAGTCGGAGATAGCAAAGCTGTGCGGTCCAGCTTGACACAGTGAGGACTTCTGTCTACCGGGGTTCTTTTTTCTATAGAACTTCTAAGCTATGAAATTCGTTCGGGAACGGAATTTTCCCCAAAAATTACAACCTTTTCTTGTTTAGGAAGGCGGTTCATTGCCATCTATGCTTGTTTCGGCATCTTACTCGCGGTTCTTTGAAGGCATAATAGGGTTATCCTTTATGAGTGGATTGAACATAAAAAAAATTTCCTTCATTTTCAAGTTGAAATAAAATTCAATCTTTAATAATTTACATTGAATTAAACTAAGGCACATCGAACATCCCTATTAAACCATCTTAAACTAATTGAAAAATCCGTAAAACTTTTCATTTTAGTGAACGGTTTTTGCGGAAGTTCAGCAAATAATAATTTTTTCCCTTTTAAGCCCTTTTCCAAATCTTTTTTTTTTGTTTTTACTTTTTGTTACAGAAGCTGGGCATTATTCGCAACGCTCCTTCTAAAAATACCACGAGGTCATTGTATCCTCAATGCTAACCACCAACTATTCTAATCTAAAGGTTATTACTCAACCTACCGTTCTTTAAATTCTTATCTAATAAAACTCTTTTATTACTTCCTGCAAATAATAAGCAATAGATTTTGTAAATTATTTATATTGAATGATCTTAACAAAAAATTGCTGTATTAAATGACTGGACTCTTCGACAAACCTCATTAGTATGGATATTTATTTAATTTTAACAACCCAGACCTAAGAACTATTGAGAATAGTGTTTCCCCACTGGTTGTCTGAGGACTTTTTTGGTTGTCAAAAATTTATTGGAAGCTTTTGAAATAATTAAATCTTTTTTTGTCGCCTAAAAAAGCCTTTATTTGTGAAATCTTTGAAAGAGAATTCAAAATAGAAAAACATTTTATCAAAAGGTCTAAGCACAAAATTGACTTCTCAAGTTTTTTTCAACATTGCAATGTCAAATTTTAATTAAAATTTTATTTTATTTTTATAAATTTTATGTTTCTTTCCAAATTTCGCAAAATACAAAGTTAAAGCTAAAATAAACGTAAATTTCGAAGGAAACTTTCCACTTCAAAATTCAATGGAAAATGTTCAGTTTATTATAATATTTTTCCACATTTTAGTGATGAACTCTTTTCTTGAATATAGGATTTAAATGTGGAAACTTTGAGGAAAAAATTTGAAAATAGTTAAGTTTAAAATTGAATTTTCTATTTTAAAGACGGAAATTGGAACAAATAAAAGTTTTGACCTGAAACTTGAAATTTAAGCTTCTCGCAGAAATTTTGATTGGCTTTTCAAAATTTCGTAAAGTTTTTGAAATTTTTTATGAGATTTCCAAATTCAAATAAAAAATAGATATCAATATGCTTCTTTCGATATTATGTTTCCAAATTAATTTTTTTTTGTTTAATTTTATTTTTTTTTATTTAGACTATTTTCACAAAATGTGTATACAACTTTGTTTTGTAAAACATTTTTTTATTTTATGCTTAAAATTAAAATGTTTGGATAATTGTAAACATTTTTATAAATTTTGAGGGAAGTAGAAATTTGGCAAAAATTCTATATTTATGCATTGACGCAGCGGGCTCATTTGACATCGTCGCGGGCCGCTTTGACCAGGGGTAAGGGGGTTTAAATGGAGTTTAGAAACTAGCATGGAGCAAAGTTAATACTCAATTTTATATTTTAAAATTGTGTGTAAATAAATGATCCATTAAAGAAATATTTAATTGGACACATACCATATTTGGGCAGATTTTTAACAATCATACCTTTATAGATTCTTAGAATATGCCAACTATCTAATAATACCTTATATGTATAAGTTATTCAGATTTTAATTCGTTCAACGGAAATGATCCAAACTCTCCCTTGGGGTTACCAGGAGACCGGGCTGACCGGGATTTTCGATTTTCTCGGAATAAAAAAGTTTTCCGGAATCCCGGAATGTCTTACTTTGGCCTCGGGTGTAACGTAGGAGGTGTTAACTTTTCTTTACTTATCGACCTTTTTAATCATTAAATAATATTTTGCAATTAGATTTTCGCGGCCGATCGAATGCCCGGAATAGGTTTTCAAAATACCGGAGAAAAAAATGCATATTCAGACCACCACTGATTAAGTTTGAAGTCGACATTTTAGCTTTTTCCGGAATTTTGGGGTTTAAACTGAAAATTTCTAAATTACAATTAAAATGTCTAAAAAAACCAAATGTTGATTATAAAAAAACAAGTTGTGGAGTACGCACGATTTTATGTTTGCAGTGGTTTTCAGAAGTTATTTCAAATTACTTTTATATTCAAAAGTTAGATGGCTGCACAGGAGCCGTCATGCCGTCAAATCAAATGTCGGCAACTCTATTAACAGAACAACACCTTACTTGGTGTAGTTCAAAACGTCAAAATGTTAAAAAATAAAAATTTCTAACTAAAATTAAATAACTAATACAAGAAAGGATTATTGACATGAAAGAGGCAATTTATTTCTTATAAAATAAAATGGTGAGTTTATGCTAACTGCGGGTTTTTATACGTGGCAAATTAACGTTAATGGCTTTAACCTAAAACTAGGGTAGAAAGTTATGAAAATTACAGTGAATTTACAACAACATTGTACATAATTTTAACAGGCAATCAATGAAAATGGGTCGCTTCAAGCACTTGAGCAATTGATGGAGGAATTTTTTAATCCCAGTACCAGCAATACAAGGAAACATGAAATCGAACAGCAACTTGATGTTTTTAAATCAGACCCGCAATTATGGAATTTGTGTGTCTATTTTATCACACATACATCTAGTCAGTATGTTACAATGTTTGCTTTGACCACATTAGAAGTGAGTTTATTGAAATAACTATATCTTGTTGTTGTTTATTGTTTGTTTTACAGTCTATGATTTGTCAGCAGTGGGCTACGAACGATTGGTCTTATAGAGATGGCCTGAAAAATGTTTTATATAATTATTTAATAGAGAAGGGCAATCAAGCACCTCATTTTTTAAGAGGAAAATATGCTAAGCTTCTGGTGGAAATTGCTAAAAAGGATTGGCCACAACGTTATCCCAACTTTCTTATAAATATTTTGGAAGTAAGATTCACATTTAAAAATATAATGTAGTAGTGTTTTAGAAATGAATGTTCAAAAGGGCACTATTCTGTTAAGGTTATTAAAAAAAACAAAGGTAAAAGTGGCTCAGACGTACAATAATGAAAATTAAAACTATGTGAAAATATTCTGGCATGTGAATAGATATGTGTCATTGTTGTTAAAAGTACTGATGGTTTGTTGAGAATACTGAAATATAATAGAAATGACCGATCTCTATATTGTTCTGATGAGAATCAATTTATTGGCTCTGATTGACATTTTGACACTAGCTCTCTGTTTTATGCTTTCCTTTATAGGAAGGCGTTTTCAAAATCATCAGTCTTTACATTGACAAAGTTAGCCATAGAAATAAAACGTCTGACTATTTGGCTATAATTCTAATGATTCTGTTGATTGATAAGTTTATAATCATTTATATACTAAGGATAGTAGTAAAGCAACTTGAAAAAATTAAAAATTGAATGTGTTAAGGAAATTTGGAGGCTTTTTTTATTGAAAATTTTGATTATTTTGAAACCTTGACTTTTTAAAATTTGCACTCTTGCTAAATTTTTGCTTTAATAAATGTAAATTTTTTAAACAATTTTATCATTTCAAGATTTTCAATTTTTTCAAATTAGCATTTTTGTCAAAATTTCAACTGTTTCTCAAAATTGTGACTTCAAAAGTAATGCTTTTTCTCTAAATTTTGACTTAACGAAATTTTTGAAGGTTCTATATTTATCAAAATTGCCACTTTTTGCTCAAAATTTTCAGTATTTTAAGGTTTTTTGAAAATTTAACTTTGGCTTGGAAGATTTCCCCCTCTTTATTTGGTTTTGTCTTTTTTTGAAAATTGCGGCTAGGTGCTTTAAATTTTGACATTTTTCAAATTTTGCTTTAAACATTTCGACTTTTTTTGAAAAACATCAACTTCCAATCAGGTTCCAATGTTTCAAAATTTTCATTGTTTTCCAAATAGTTGACTTATTTTAAAAATTTTGATTCTCTATCAACAACTTTTTTCAATACTTGATTTAAGGATTTCCACTTTTTAGCTGGAAATTTTAACATTTTGTAATTTCAAGTTATTTTGAAAAATTGTAAATTTTTTGAAAATTTCAACTTTTGTACATTTTGATTTTCCTGAAATTTCTACTTTTTGAATATTTGGACTTTTCGAAATATCTAGCTTTCAAAATTTTGACTTTTGGAAGGTCCATGTTTTTACAAATTTTGTTGTGAAAATTTTTATTATAAAATGGTAATAAGTAACTTAATCTTCTTAGATTTAAAATCTACGTAAAGTCACGGAGAGCAGTTCGAGATTTTAGTCTACTTTCTGGAAAAAGTTATTAGGATTTTAAGAAAAACTCTTTGTTGGCGAACCCTCTGACATCTGGCTCCTGAGGCGATGATCTTCCTCGTCATAACCCATGCACGGCTTTGTTAGCACTGATTTTATTTTCATTGTTTTGCGAGAATAAAGAAACATTCTTTTGGAAATAAATAGGAGTATCTGCTTGTTTTTTTTTTGCAAAAACATTGCAAATACATTCTGAGTCCATGTGACACTATTAGTTTCTTCGGATCTTTTAACAGAAATTGTTAGAATTAAAGAGAGAGTAAGATCGTGTCAACGTGGTCATTTCAACTTGCACTGAGCCGAAATAAACTGATCTACTTTATTTATATCAACTAAGGTTTTCATTCCGACAAAAATAACGGTTTCTTTCATTGATTGAGCTCCGGTTCAAACCCCTCCATTTTTTTTAACCTAAATTTAGATTTTAAATACGAACTTATTGTTATAAATTTCGATTTTCTTTACAAAATTTCGATTTTTTTCTAGAAGTTTTGAAATTTTTTATTCCCTAATTTACACTTTAATTTCGAGTTGCGTCCTTTATATTTCCAATTTTTTTTTTTTCATTCTCAAAATTTCCAGCTGTTCTTGATTTATTTAAATCAAAGTAGAAAAAGGCAAAATGATAAATTTTCAATCGAAATTATAGGAAAAAGAAAAACTAAATTAAAACAGAATCTTGTTAATATCCGAATTTCCACAAACCCTCGAGATATTTCGGTTTTAATCCGAATAAACTGAAGTGGAAATTTAAAAAAATAATATCCAAAATGTTTGAAATGAATGAAATTTTGAACTTACAGCGTAATTTCCTTGAAAAAAATTGAAACAGTTCCCAATTTCAAACAAAAAATTATGGTGGAAATAAAAGTACAGATTTAAATGGGAAATTTCGAGTTTAAAATTGATATTTCCGGGAAAATAATCATATTTTAAACATCATTTTTTTTCTAGTTATTATACAGTTTTTCCAGAATTCATTCTGAACCTGGCACCAAATTGGTAAGGAAACGTTCCTTGATTGTTGGGGATTTTGCTAATTCAAATGAGTAAATGAGTGGACAATAATTTGTTGGCAAATATTTTTAAAAGAGGTGGAAATGTTAGAAACAGCCAAATTTTTCAAAAATTATCAAAATGTTTAGAACGTTAAAATTTTCCAAAAAAATCGATATTTTTAATTAAGTAAACTTTTTTTAAAAATTCGACACTTTTAAAAAGTCGAAATTTTCAAAAAATTGTCGAAATCCACGAAAAATGTTACAATTTCAAGAAATAGTTGCATTTAAAAAGTTTAAATTTTTAGAGGTCAAAATTTTGAAAAAGTCCAAAATTTCAAAAATAGAACTTCCAAAATTGACATTTTTAAAAAATGTAAAATTTTGAAGGTCGACATTTTTAAAATAAGTCAGAATTTTGGGAAAAAACCAAAGCCTTGGTTACGGTGTAAATTTTCAAAAATTAAATAATTTGAAAAAATTGCAATATTACAATGCTCATATTTTCCAAAAAAAAAATCGAAATTACAAAAGAGATGAAATTTCTAGCAGTTAAAATTTTCACAAATTTCAATAATTTAAAAAACATAGTTTTCAAAAAAGTTGGAATTTTTTAACTAAATCAAAATATTCAACAAGTTGAAATTTTCAAAAAAAGGAGCATTGTTCATGAAAGGTCAAAGTTTTGAAGGAAGTCCAAATTTTGAAAGTTTTGCAATTTCCAAAGTTAAAAATATCGATATTTTCAACAACAAAAAATATCGAATTCCTTAAAAAGATCCGATTTTTCGAAAAATCTAAATTGTCAATAAAAATCGACATTTATGAAAATAGTTCTAAATTAAAAAAGTCAAGCCGTCTAAATATTCAAAACGGGGCGTAATTTTCAAAAATTCCAACAACATTTCGAAAAAAGTCGAAAATTTTGAAAAAGAAATTTTTTTTAAAGAAGTAAGAAGTTTTCATAAAGTCTAATTCTAAAAAAGTGTGTGTAATTGTAGAAAAAAGTCGAAATTTAAAAATCGACTTTTGTTGAAAAATCAAAATCTTTCAAATAATTGAATTCTTCAAAACGGTTAACATTTTCAAAAAAGTTGAAATTTTAAAAAATCGAAATTTTGGAAAAAGGTCTAAAATTTCGAATATCTAGTCATTTTCAAAAAAAGAACACTCAAACTTTTCAAGTTGTAATTATTTATGAGAAAATAAATAACAATACTACACAAATAAGTGTTGTTGTAAAATTTGTATGAGTAATTGTGTAGTGCAAGGAACTCTCTGGAAACATTTGATAATTTTCCGCGAGCGCGGTTCCGATCTGCACGGAGATCCGTTCTAGAAACGGAAATGGTATAAATACGCGGTCTCCTTTCCCTCGAGTTAGTCAGTCAGTTAGTTGGTTAGTCAATTAGGAACGTTATAAATACACGGTCACGTCAGTTAGTCAAATAGATAGTAGTCTGATAGTTAAGTGAATCATAATCGTAGTGTTCCGCAATAAGTTTGAAATAAAGTGTTTACAAGTCACGAAGTTTTAATTTTCGAACCGGTAACACGGAACAACTGATGTTAGAAGCGGGATTAGTTTTGTGGATTGTGCTTTATTTCTCGGAGGAATTCGTGCGAGGTTCTGAAATATTGTGTGAGTGAATCGTAGTGATAATTAAATGTAGACTTTATCACGGATTTTATAAACTGTAAAGTAGTTAATACGAGGTGCGTCAAGAAAAATCTTGAACATTTTAGAACGCTGTATGAAAACGAGAACAAAATCGGTCAAAATGGAACAACAATTGCAAGCGATATTAGCAATGATTAAAGACCAAGAAGAACGAAGACGACAAGAAAAAGAACAAAATGAACAACTAAAACGACAATAAAAAGAATAAGATTGAGAACGAAGACGATAAGAAAGAGAACAAGATGAACAACAAAGGCGACAAGAATTGCGTAGTCTGTTAGCAAATATAATAGAAAAGATGGGAGTAGACGTTGCCAAAATAGAAGAGAAGGTGAAGTAAAAGAAGAATTCAACAACAAACTTCTTGATTTGGACAATGCAACACAGAAAAAGATCAACAACATCGAAAATGCCATGAAGAAGTTACTGAGTGGACAATTCACGCAACATAAATCTGAAAGTATACCTGCAGAAAACATTTCGAAGCTGCTGCTAAAGCCAATCGGTGGACGGAAGACGAAAAGGCGATTTCAGTGGTGGCATCCCTGCGCGGAAAAGCTCTGGAACCACTCCGAGGCTCTATAGGAACATAAACTAGCTAACTATGAAGATTTAGTTAGGGCTTTAGAGCTGAGATTTGGAGACCATCATTTGTAGCAACTCGCCCGGTCGCAACTACTAGTAAGGCAGCGAAAAGTGATGAAACGCTGCAAGAGTTCGAGGTTGACGTAAAAAGGGTGGCGTATGTTGCCTACCCAACAGCACCAACCGACTTTCTGGAACTTCACACAGCTAAAATTTTCATAGAAGGAATAAGAGACCCATAAGTCCAGAGAGTAATACGCTTGTCAAACTTCTGAACATCGAGGGAGGCACTGATTAGAGCTTTGGAGGTTGAAGCTGCTCACAAGATTTCAGAGCCAGGGGCCTCACGCAGAATAAGAAAGGCCGAAATCGAAGAGATCGTGAATGACCCTGATCTCGCGAACATCATAAGCGCTAACAAAAGGAAATTAACTGCGAACATAAGCGCTAGCATAAAAGAAATTAACGTAAGCATCGAAGAAGTGTTGGAAGCTCTTAAAAGTAAGATCCAGAAGAAGCACAACATGTTATAGTTGTGGCAAACCGGGGCATTTTAAGAAAGACTGCTAATGTCGAGCAACCAGCCCCCAAAACTCTTCCTATCAAACAGATAAAAAGGACCATGGAGAGTTTGGTGGTGAAAACCAGCGTAGAGGGAAGGAATGTACAGGCAACAGTGGAGACAGGAGCCGTGGTTACTCTGGTACGCGAGACTCAAGCAATCCGTGACTGGCCAAGGCCCAAAGATAAACATGAAATGAGGAGCTTCCTGGGGTTATGCTCCTATTACAGAAGATTTATGAAAGGTTCGCCAACATGACTTTGTCGTTACACCGACTAACGGAAGGAAGAACGCCGTATGTCTGGACGACCGATTGTGACACCTCTTTCCGAAAACTGAAGTCCGCCTTGTGTACAAGCCCTATCTTGGCTTATCCTCAGCAGAATGGGAAGTTCGTGTTAGACACAGAAGCCAACAACGTCGGCATTGGGGCTGTGCTGACATAAGTTCAATGCGGTAAAGAAAGAGTTATCGAATATTACAGTAAGATCCTGACTAAGCCGGAGAGAAATTACTGCACCACCAGGAAAGAACTTCTTGCTATAGTGAAGGTCGTGGAACACTTCCACGAGTATTTGTATAAACAAGAATTCCTCATGAGGACATCATTCGGCGTTTTCTTGGTTACTCTGAATGACAAAGGTGGAAGGGCAGACGGCTAGATAGTTAGAGAGGCTCCAACAGTATCACTTTAAGGTACATCATCGATCCAGACGATAGCATAAAGATGCTGACGCTTTGTTCTGAAGACCTTTTGGAGATTGCAGACACTGCAAACGAGCCGAGGACCATAAGGACATAGTGATATAAGGGTCACGTCTGCCCAGCCACAAGATGGAATGACTGTTGAAGTTCTTCGGAAGCTACAGAAGAGCGGTGCTGACATCGGACCCACATTGGAGATAGACCTGAATGGCAAGAAGTTTCCGACAGAAGTTCAACTCTTAAGAATTTGTGGGCCCAATGGAAATCCCTCCAGGTAGAGAACGACGTGTTGAAGACGGCATGGAAAAGCGCGGATGGAAAGCGTGTCAACTTGCAGTTGGTGGTCTTTAGGCGAAGATTCCTCCGGTTTTGTGAGAAGTGCACAATGGGACCTCTGATGAACATCTAGGGATGAACAAGGCCCTGGATTCGGAAATGGGGTTAACTTCAGGGAAGACGTCGAGCGGTGGTGTCAAAAATGTGTCTCCTGCACTGGCATCCAAGGGTCCTCGTACACGAACCAAAGGGACCCTGAAGCAGTATAATGCGAAAGCTCCATTTGAAAGAATTGCAATCGCAGCACCATTTCCAGCATCAGACGATGGAAACAAGTACATATTGGTGGCCATGAACTATTTCAGTAAATGGCCTGAAGCTTATGCCATTCCGAACCAAGAAGCTACCACAGTCGCGAGGGTTCTTGTGGACAACTTCATCTGTCGATTTGGTGTTCCCATGGAACTGCACTCGGACCAAGGAAGGAACTTCGAATTGGGGATCTTCCAAGAGGTATGCCGTCTTCTTGGAACAAAGAAAATTCGAACGACACCTCTTCATCCACGGTTTGATGGAATGGGGGGAGGATTTAACAGGATCTTGAAGGAACATCTTTCGAAGGTCGTTTCTAAGCATCACAAAGACTGGGACCGACAACTACCACTGTTTCTAATGGACCTATCGCGTTGCAGCTCATGAAACTATGGGTCAGATTCCGGAAAAAGTGGTCTTCGGGAGGGAACAGCAGCTTCAGTGTGACTTGGTGATTGAATCATCAGAGGAGATGTTCAGGGAGGACGATGGGTTTCGAAGACGGCTTGAGGGAAGCGATATTGGAGACGCATGCCCTGATGCGGACAAAGAGCAACTTTGCGACAGGCCGGATGAAGACAGGATATGTTGTAAACGACCAATTATGGTGATTTCAGCGAGAGCGAATTCGGTGTGGCTCTACAACCCTCAGCGGAAGGAAAGAAGTTTCGTCGAAGTTTACGCCTATCTTGGGAAGGGCCATACAAAGTGCTGAAGAGGATCAACGGTTTGACCGGATCCAGCGCAGTCACAGGACCAAGATGAAAATGGTACACCTCAACAGACTTTGCAAGTATTGTAGCGAAGTTAGAACTGATCTCGAGACGATCAATCCTAAGAGGGAGGCAGTGTAACGAAGTGTTGTTGTAAAATTTGCATTAGTAATTGTTTATTGCAAGGGGCTCTCTGGAAACATTTGTTAATGGGAAGCGGCCTCGAGAATGAATCATACGGCATATAAGCGTTCTAGACGTTTCCGCGAACGCAAATCCGATCTGTACGGAGATCCATTCTAGAAACTGGAACGTTATAAATAGGCACTCGGGTTTCCCTCAAGTCAGTCAGTTAGTCAGATAGATAGTCTGATAGTTAAGTGAATCATAATCGTAGTATTCCGAAATAAGTTTGAAATAAAGGGTTTACAATTCACGGAGTTTTAATTTTCGAACCGGTAACACGCAACAGTACAATAAGTAGAGTAGGTGGAGAACAAATATTATAATGAATTATAATTAATAACCCAGCTATGAGTCCAAATGGGCTGTGGTTATTTCTCAATAATGTTATATGGTTGGAAAACTATTGCAGAAATATTTGCTGAAGATGGAATTTTTTTCCTTTATTTGTATCAATGTGTTTATGTTATGAACGACTGTTGTTATTAAAGAGTTGTTTTTCAGCTACTGAAGACAGAACCAAATCAATTAATAGGATTAGTGCTACTAAGGACGACAGGGGAGGAATTTATGGGAGGGCACGCTGTACTAGAAAATGGGCGCAAAGAGGAAATTTCAAGACTGCTACAACCTTACATTCCAGTATTTTTTGAAATACTTACATCAATTTTAGAAAACTTAGGTAGAAAACCAAGACATTCGGCAACAGCGACCCCACCACCATCTCCTACTCATCCATCATCAACGCCGGATCTGCCTCAACAATTGGCAACTGCCACGTTCAAGGCTGACAACAAAGCTTTGAACAAAGAAGCCTTAAATACGGTCCAACAGTTATTTATGTGGGTTCCAATAAATCTAATACCACCTCAGATAATTAGGTCAATTTTTAACTTCACGAATATTTCAAGTTACGCACAGGTATAGAATTCTGTGTTTGTGTCAAAGTTTTCTTAATTAGGTTATTTTAGGATGATGATGATATTTGTGTTCTTGCGATGTCCACAATTAATGAATTACTATATCGAAAATGTATTCCTCCTGGTAGTCAGGATTTTTTTATCCATTTGTATTATTTTACTGTTGAGTTGTTACGGGATTTGTCCACTTCTAATCGAATAGAAACACTTGATTCACTGTAAGTGTATATCTTTTGAAAAATTAATCATCAATTAACATAATCACTCCATGAATGCATCATGTCCAGTCATAAGAAGCAGAGTTAAACACTCGATTAGTTTAACATACTACGATATTAACTTCAGATGTATAGCACCACCAACAAGCAACTTTAATTTGAGTTATGTAACTTTAACATCCTAACTAGCCATGTGTTTAATTTTGCTTTACTGGACTGGAGTTAACTGTGCCATTTGTTTTCAGTTTTGTTGAAAAGCTGTCGGAACTGTTGGTGCTGTTGATAGAACAGCACTTCTGGAGAGTGGAAATGGAGCCAAGCTTTTCTGCAATTGAATTTCTTTCATTGTTGTTTCAACTTACTGTTCAGCTGCCTTCAGTGCAATGCTACTTACGCTGCCTCACCGCGTGGGCTGCTTTCATTAAGCAAATAAAACCACAAAATACTCATCTGTAACTATTTCTCTTTTTATTTACTAATTATTTTGTCTTTGCTTGGTAATTCATATAATTGATTATTTTATTTTTTCAGTTATTCTGAAGCCTTCCTAGGTTTAGTAACAACTCTATTGGGTAAAATACAGTTTACTAGCAATTTTAATCAGTTGAAATCAATAAATAACAGTGATACAGATGAGAATGTAAGTAGGTTTGTTAGTGTCATATTGATTCTGTATGATTTTTTTGTACACATCTGTGGCATATTATCTTTTAAATCAAATTACAATTGAGAGAGAAGAATTTTGAAAGTCGAATCTTTCAAAATTATGAAAATCTACAAAAAAATGTCAGTTTCAATATAAAGTCGAAAGGGTCTATCCGTACTTCCGTAGTGAAATTGCCCCCACCGGGAACCTATATCGTGATCTATCTCATAACGTGTAGGATCACATTAGTAATTACTATACGTGAATTTTTCCCCTCCATGTTCGGTTACTAAGGAGACAATTTAAAAAAACCTTCCTCAGGTACGTTTTTCTCTAAGCGACATATTTATTAAACTATTAAAGTTAGCAAAGCAAAACAAACTGATGATGATGGTACAGTGTAGGGTCTATTTTGTAAATAATTTTGGGGGAGCTAGCCCCCTTGCAAATATTAATAAAATACAAATAAAAATTTTCATTATGAATTTCTGTAGGGCCTCTAAGTGACCACTCTACAAAAAATATGAAAAATGTGTCGATATGTCTTCTAACAGTATACCAAGTTTCGTTAAAATCCAAGTGGTGCAACATGTCAAAAAAAAATAAATATGTTAGCCCACAACCTCTGCGCCTGTTGCCTTGTATCTTTGAAGTAATTAAAATTGTTATCCTACTTTAAAAACGTTTCCATATTGAATAAAATACTTTTTTGGATTGCTTGAGTAATGAAAGTTCATATTAATTTGAGTCCTAATATTTTTTATTTCCAAGTTACAGGCTGTTTCATTATAGAGGAAAATAAAATTAGTTTTATTTATATTTCGGAAACCCTTTGACTTAGCTTCATGGAATTCGGTACACAGTATCAGTACTTTAAAGGCTTATTTCTGCGTTTATTTAGTTTTTTTTTAACGCCAGGGACGTACGTTAGGGTATTAACATTAAACTTTTATATGAGAAAAGGGGTACGCCACTGTTTTGTAGGGTTTTGAAAAAATGAAGATTTGAAAGCGGTCAGCAAATACCAAAAAATGTATAACTGAACGCAGGAGATGATTTTTGCAAACTTATTACAATTCATACACTGACTTAACAAAAACATAACACAATCTAATTTTGTTTTATGACAAAATGAGAAAATAGTTGGATTATCTTTGACAGGGAACCATATTTTGCAGTATATTTTATAGTTTTAAATGCAATCCCCTTGCTAGGATTCAAGTTGCACATCAAGCTTGTTTTTTTATTGTCTTTGCAACCATACGTCATTTTTTGAATTTGATTAATTTTATTTTAAGGTGTATTAGGAAGTATACTCTGTAGCATGCAAACTTCCATTGTCATTTACTTTAAAATAATGCAGTTATTTAGACACATGGAAAAAAAATTCCCCTAACGTAGCATATTATAAAAGAAATTATTTCACTTGCAAGTATTTATATAAAATGATGTATGTTTTTCTATAAGAGCTTGATATGTTTACCCGACCGATAAATAAATAATAATGACGATAGGTGGTAAAATTGTTCTGAAATTAGAAACAAAATTCCGACATAAAGGATACAGGAGCTGCGACTAATAAAATACCGAACTAAATGTAATATGATCTACCCTTTATACTATAAAGGGTAGATCATATTACATTTAGTTTATAGTAACATGTTACTAAACAGCTGCCTGTCTCTATATTGTCATTTTGAATGAGATATTCAGTAATTCATTGTTTATTAGCCACAGATCGCGTCTCTCGGAATTCTTGTCACAATCGTAGGGATACTACATAGTCTGTCATCAGAATCTTTTTTTATTCTTATATAGAACAAAATAAATAAATAAACCAGAATAAAAAGTAAACATTTTACCGAATCTGAATGACAAGCACACTACCTTATATCTTAAAAAATTAATCAAATTAAAAATAGAGTTTCAAACAGGTTATCCAAGGATCTGCAACATGGGTCCCCTTTCGATTAAAATTGTTGAAAGAGATGTAGGCCCTATTTAGGAAGTTGTCGTAAAAACAACATAAGCCACTAAAGTTGTTTTGATTACACACAAAATCAACCTGTTTTTGCATTTTTTCAACAATAAAAAAAATCCTAGCATTTATTGGCTCTGTTAAGTTTTTGTTGCAGCACCCCGTATATAAATTGCTATAAATTTGCAAAGGTATTTTCCTGCTTACAAGTACACATTTTTTGGTACTAGCTAACAATTCTTAATCTAACATCTTTGTAAGACTTAACATACAAGTGGCATGGCATTTTTTTCATATGAAAATTTAAGATTAATATTCTAACGTACGCCCCTGGCGTTTGAAAAAAAGTTTCCCTTTAATATACTGATTCTTTTTATTGTAACTAGATTTCGGAGGCAAAGATTATATAGATTATTCCAGAAAATAAATACAGGTTTGCTTGAGAAAAGAGTTTGTTTTGAAAAAAAAAATGATAATGATGTTATTGTAATTTACTTTGGTTAAATCTACTAGGAATAAGAAACTGAATTTTTTTATAATTATTACTTAATCATACAGAACATATGTAAAGTTCTTGTCGTTTTCTGGGAGCATTTCTCCTGACTCTTCTATTATTTCGTATAACATTTACCTAAAAAACACAAGAAATACTAAATTCACTAATCATCTGCTCTATGAGTTATTTGTGTGTCCCGTTTAAAAAATTATTCAGGGATGCTGGCAATTTCCGAAATGTGTATCATAAAAAGAATATTTAAGGTTTGACAAAATTGGTTTCATCATAGTTTCTTTTTTATCATAGTAGCCCCCTGCATTGTAATTTCTTAAAAAAAGGAACAGACGAATCTATGTCTTTTAGAAAACTTACACTGTTTCTGCATAGGTGGTCATTTGTGAAAATATCTTCGCAGTCTGAGCCTCCATTTTAACGATTTTTCAAATTCCTCCTGAGTAGTTTTGTTTCATTCATTTTCACAGTGTTCTCATGGTTTTTTCATTTATTGTTTTATCTGTATGTTGTGCGCGAAAGATTGATTTCTGGTCTTTTCGGAGCGCGACTAATGTACAAAGATATCTTTGCGCCACTTATTAATGTTTAATTATGAAATTTATTTTTGCTTTTACCTCTGTGTCCATAGTTTACATTTCTTTAATACCTTCTCTAATATTGAATTTTAAAAACGTCTACGTTTTCAGAAAATGAACTGTTTGTGTAAATATCTTGAGAGGAATTTTCACTGCTACTGTCTGTTACTATCTATACTGTCGTCAGGAGGGCTTGTCATCTCTTTCCTGCTCAGAATATCAGTAACTTCGCCACCAAAACGCTTACGGTACGTTTACACTAGACACTTTATTCCGTACATTTCTCTATGACATAAAATATATTTTCTCTCTGACATAAGGGTCAACTATCCTGAGAGAAGCTATCTCCTACCAGCTGGGTAGATAAGTCTCTGATAGCTTCTCTCAGGAAAGTTGACACTTAAGTTTAAAAGAAATGTACTGAATAAAGTGTCTAATCTAAACGCACCCTTAGATTCTTCCTTTAATCTGTTGCCGGGCATTTTGCAAATATGATTTTATCAAATTACACGAAAAGTGCAGCACTAGATTCATCTATTATGTCAAAAATCTCATATAAACACGGTTTTTTGTTAACTTCTAAAATAATGCAGAATATTCAAAATTGAAACGTCAAACAATCATGATAATAGCCCAGGTGCACGCTACGGAAGTTACATGGATGATTTGCGGTACAGTTCTAAATGCATCTTCGTCTAACCCATGAATTCATAAGAGGAACGTACGTTGTAGTTATAATGGACGCTCGGAAGACACACCTACGTATTTTGGTATTCGATTCTAAAGAAGAGCAATGTACTTGCATAGCAATTTGCACGTCTTTGATAAGTGCAGATGCCGATGACGCAGAACTCAACTTTCGTGACAAGAACTATACACCTCTGAAAAATGAAGCTAAAACGGCTTCTGATTCGTCGAAAGCAGTGCTAGAATATTAATATTCTAAATGGTGTGCAGAATTACGAGTACTCTGAACAGGTGCTGGAATGACATTTGTTCCATCACAATTTTTAGTCGTAGAATGTACAGTTTCTACAATAGAGTTAGAGAAAAAAGTTTATATAAACTTGTGTCCGGAGATGCTTCGTTTCTGAGACACAGGCTGTTGAATTTAGAATTTTATTTTCGTTTTTTTTTTTAAATAGCACACTCGATACATACTAGCATCGTTTGTGGTCAGAATTTGACCAAATGCATATTTGTATGCAAATTTTTTATTTTTACCTTGACGATTTGGGGAAAGGAATGGAGGTAGGAAAATCTGGTTTATTTGTGAAAATTTTGACTTTTATCGACAATTCTGAATTTTTGAAAATTTGAACTTTTTCGATCCTTTTTCGAGACCTTCATTTTTTTGGTGAAAATTACGAGTTTTTGTGAGAAATGGAACTTTTTTGGAAATTTCAATTAAAAAAAGAGTTCTTTGATAAATAATTCCGCCTTTTTTTTCAAAATTGAAATATTCTTTAAATTTCGAATTGTTTTGACAATGATGTCTTCACAATTTTAATTTTTTACTTTTTCTGAAATAGCTTGCTGTTTTGAAAATTTCGACCACTTAAATATTTTAATTTTTCGGGACTTTCGTCTTTTGAGAATTCGACTCTTTCTTAATACTTTTTTTTCGAATAATTCGACTTTTTTTTAAATTTCGATTTTTTCAAATTTCCTTTTTTTAAAGATGTCGACTTATTTGAAAATTTTCACATTTTTAGATTTTTATTTATATTTCACTATATTTACTATATTTCTAGACTTTTTCTCTGGATTTTGACTTATTTGGACTTTTTCAACATTTCCACTTTTTTTCAGTATTTTATATTTTTTGAAACATTTGAGTTTTTTCAAAATTTCGACTTTCCTCTAAATTTTCATTCTCTTGCAAATTTCAACTTACTTGAAATATTCTGCTTTTTTTTAACTTTCAGCTTTTTAACCACGTCGACTTTTTAAAAACTTCGACTACTTTGACTTTCGCCCTTTGAAAGATTCATCATGTTTTGAAAAATTCTCCTGTTTTTTCTGAAAATTTCAATTTTTTTAAAATCTTTGAAAATGTCGATTTTTAAAATTTCCACTTTTTTGAAAAATGTCAATGTTTCTTAATTTTCTCTTCTTCTCTTTATTTAAAAACTTTCGAAAATATTATCTTTTTTTTTTAATTTTAACTTGTTTAAGGATTGCGATTTTTCAAAAGTTTTTATTTTTCAAAAATCTTGCTTTTCTTAATTTTTCACCTTATTTGAAAGTTGAATTTTTTAGCACAATTTTATTTTTTTTGGAAATATCAACTTTTTAAAATATTGACTTTCTTTCAAAATTATGACTTTTCTTTAAAACTACGAATTTTTAATATTTTTTCACCTATTTTTCAATTTCAACCTTTTTTCAAAATTTCTGTTCTCTTTGAAAATCTTCGAAGATTTTTACGTATACTTGTAATTTTCGACTTTTCAAAATATCGGCTTTTTCAAGATTTCAATTTTTTCTTTAAATGATAATTTTGACTTTTTAATTCGGTATTTTTGAAAAATTTCCTTTTTTAAAATCTGACTTAAAAATGTCAAGTTTTGTGAAAATTTTGACTTTTAAAAATATCAAATGTAAAAATCTTCAGTATTTTCAAAATTTCCGCCTTTTGGAGAATGTGGACATTTTCTCTTTTATACTATTTTAAAAAATTTTAATACATTCAAAATTTTTGTTTTTTCAAATTTTAATTTTTTTCAAAATTTTTAATTTTTTCGAATATTCTGGAAATTTTAATTTTAGTTTCGAAAAATTACTTTAAAAATTTTCATTTTTTCTTTTCAAAGTGTTGATTTTCTCTTAAATTTTTCTTTTTTTGAAAACCGTAACTTAAAAAAACTAGGTTTTTTTTGGAATTTTTCGGCTTTATAAGAGATGTTTACTATTTGTAAAAGTTTTGAGTTTTTTAAAAGTTCGAATCTTTTAAAACTTTGACCTTTTTCAGGCTTTTGTCTTATTTTTTTTGAAAATTTTAGCTTTTGTTTCGAATTTCTTAGTTTTTAGAGATGTTTAACTTCTGGGAAAATTTCACCTGTTTTGAAATTTTTGATTTTATTGCAAAATCTCGATTTTAGAAATTTCACATTTTCTCCTAATTTCCACCATTTGAATTTTCGATGTTTTTTAAGAATTTGATTAGTTCTCTCCCTTTTTAGTTTTCTACTTTTTTGAAAGCTTTTGACATACTTTTAAAATATTTACATTTTGTGGATATTTCAACCTTTTTAAAAAAAATTTGAATCTTCAAAATTTCGACTTTTTTTAGAATGACGTGTTTTTCAAAATTTTGATTTTTTTTCGATTTTTATTTGAAAGCGTAGTTTTTTCTTGAAATCTTGATATTTCTTTTCTTGTAAAATCCGACCATTCTGGATTATTTCATTTTTTTCCCAGAATTTCGACTTTGAAAATTTCGATCTTTTCCATAATTTTCACTTTTATTGAAAACTTCAAACCTTTTTCAAATTTTCGACCTTTTCCCGAATTGAATTTTTCTTTTGAAAGGTATGATTTATATTCGAAATTTAGGCGTTTTCCTTAAATTTCGACTTTTATTTGTAAAATTGGACTTTTTTTTGAAAATCTGAACCTTTTCCAAATCTCGTCTTGGTTTAAGAATTTTCGAACTCTTTTAAAATTCCGACTATTTCTGAAAATTTAACTTTTTCGGAATTTTGAATTTCTGGAAGTTTTCCACTTAGTTGAAAATTTTGACTTTCCAAAATTTCGACTTGTTGGGCCAAAATTATTTTTGACAACCTAATGTTTAGCTTATAAAAGAAAGTTTTGAATTTTTTTCAATATTCAGTTGAGAAGCCTTTTTCGCCCCATTATGACTTTGATTTTAAAATTGATAAAGTACGTGTTCATTGTCATTGCTTTTATATATTGTTTATAGAGTTTTAGATTGTAGAAAACAGGGATTAGGCTTTTATATAAAAATAGACTAATATTAACATTTGTATTTGCCTTATGAAGTTAACTTTATGTAGCTATCAACGCATCAACGCAACAATTACCTATTTAAGGGCTAAAGATTTCATTTGCCATCCAACAGTCTTGAATTTTAATGTGCCAAATTAAAAATCATACGTTTTCATTTTTTTGGAGGGAATTTTATATTCCTTGTTATGGAATCTTATATATGTAAATAATTTTTAATTAAATATTCGACAAAAGAAGATATTTTATATACTGTTTAACAATTTCGCATTTTTTTCAGAATGAAACTGAATGGAGCATATTTATAAAGGCCTCAAATGAAGTGATCGCCATGATAGCTGAGTATTCACCTTTAGCGACTTTTAATCAAGTGGTAAGTTTTGTTAACTGATATTTTTAACTCTTACTTTGTGAAATCGCTTAATGTGTATAATACTGTAAATATGTGACTTACGGAATTATACAGGGTGTTTTGTAACTCGACAGAGAAAATAAAATATAATGTAAAATCTAATTCTAAACATAAAATAAAGAATAACTTTTTCTCACATTGGCTTTGCTTACGAAATATTAAAATAAAGGAAAGTCAAGGCAGCAATGAAAACCAAAGTTTGTTTATTATTTGATAATTCTACAGTGACTTATAAGGTTCCGGGACCTTAAACCACTCCATAATTATTTATGGCTTTACTCAAAACTATTAGTTTGTGCTTGAGCCAATTAATATCTATTATCCATCAATCAATTACAAGAAAAAATTTTAAATTCATCATATTCAAAACATCGAAAATTTTGCAAAACTTTTCAATTCACTTATTTTGTGTTGCCAAGCAATTTAAATGGTGGTATTTTTGAAAATCTACCAAGTATAGTTTCTTCCTTTGCAATATCTTATGGTAACCGAATAAAATATTTTTTAATCAATATTTCCTAAACCAAGCCCGATATGAGTGAAAGTTATTCTTTGTTTTATGTTTAGAATTCGATTTTACATAACAACATTTCATTTTGCCTGTACTGTTATGAAACATTCTGTATGTGTTCCACCGGGAATCGGTGCGATCGATATCTGGCAAATTACTCATCCACAAAAATTTGGCGGCTTAGCAAAGTCTACCAGGCCAACATAACTGAAATATCACAAAATTGTAGTACTTCCGGTTGTAGCGGAATGTAACGTTATTTTAAATGGGACATCCTATATATTTTTGCATTTTTGGATTTTATTTGATATTTTTAGGCCTCTTTGAATAACAAACGTTGTTTTTAAAAGTTATATTTTTCGAGATAAGTAGATTTTTATAAGAAATTTTAAAGATGCAAATTCCTACGAAATTATATCTTTTTCCAGAAACCAGATATTAATTTCACATTTGGTATGTGAAGTAGAACACATGAATTTTTTTGCTCTACTTTCAAAAATTCAAACAGCAATAACTTTGTAATTTTAATTGGAACACCCTATATTTTTCTACCCTATCCTATGTGGATTTAAATTATTTTTCACCTGATATAAGCATTGTAGGGGTTATAGCAATTTTTTACTTCTATTTGTAGGGGTTATAACAATTTTGTGTTGGCCTCACCGATTTTGCTAAGTTGACGGATATCGATAATGCTGTCATTGTATTTTTTGAAAGCTGTGCCCTTGAATGTTTATGAAAACAAAAAGCCAAAAAGCTTCATTAATATACTCACTGAAGAGTGAAATAAGTGGTTTAACAACTGATTTGAGTGAATGCATCGTCAGTAATGACAAAACTGAAAAAGAATACGTGTTTGAAACCTGAAATATGTCTTTTGTTACGGCTATATGCAAAACTATAAAGACAGCCCTCCTACGATATCGAAATACAGAATCTCAAAGGTGTATAGGTTTCGCGTGAAGACGTGTAGATGGAATCATAGCGCCAGTCAATGCATACAAAACTACGCATACCTAAAATTATCAGATAACTTAAGTTTTTCTATATTTGTAATCGAAAAAAAATTACACTGCTTTCATTTGAAGTGATATTATGGTACATAACATATTTTATATATAAATGAAAAGTATCAACTTTATGATAATTGTATATTTTTAATTTTAATAAAAAACAAATTACATTTTATTTTGGCTTATAGAATGGTGATCGCACAAGCTTAAAGTAGTTTCTATATTAAGAAGTTTTATTAAATTAACAGTTTTAGGTTTTTATTTTAATTTATTATTTTAAGCTACTATCTTGGAAAAGCTGTTATGATGTGTACAAACGATTGGAAACATCGGCGAATAATTGTGATTATTTCTTAAACTTTAATAACTCAGAGACTGAAAGAATGTGTTACATTATAAGGGATTTTTCTACACTTACAAAGACACTAGCAAGGCTGTCATCATTATTTATAGATCAAGGTTAGTTAAAGTATAAAACTTCACTAGGAAAATTATGTAATCCTTGCATTGTAGATAAGAAAGATTTTGCAAATTCAGCAGCACCAATTGTAAATAATCTTATTGAGAAACTGATAGAAAGTGCCTCCATATCTACAAATTTAAGATTTTACAATCTGAAATTCAGGGAGAATAAACTTAGGGAATCTTTTATAGAAATGTGAGAACTTGACATAATTTTATTTACATTTTTCTATCATATTTTTTTTACAGACACAGTGAGTTATTAGCAGCATTAAAAACATGGCTAATTTGGATATCGCAAAATGGAAAAATGAATAATCAAAACCTTAAAATTATTTCGGAAATTTGTCTGCCTTTGATCACGGATATTCGATCCTTACCATCGAAAGTTTCCCATTCATCAGCTCACGTAATCCTAACGTTAACTAATTTAGTATTCCCAACAAACCTTATGATTTTACCCGCTTTTAATCAGTTTGTCCAGCTAGCACCATCTCTTCCTCTTGATTCCGATACAACGCACGTTATTCATAGTTCTGTATGTAACTTATTATTGAAATCCTGGGGCGATATTAACCAACAAGATGCCACACAGCGAAACTATTTGATTGGTGTATTTATCGACACATTAACGCTGGATTTTCGAAAATTATCTACTAATTCCGACGTTGCGAGAGTTCGTGACGTCAGTCAAAAAGTGTTAATTAGCTTATCCCATATTATTGACTGTTGTAAAGATTTTCCTATAGCGTCGAAGAAACTTCTTTGTATGGCTGTTAAGGTGAGAAATAATATGTCAGCTAAAAATTTGATCAAACTGAATTTTATTTTTTTGCAGACTACAGTAGATTGTGCTTTGTATTTATTTCCGACATATGCAAAAGATGCTGAAATCAGTAGTTACATTTTAATGTTTTTCTTGAAAGTTTTGGGCGTATTGCAACATCAGATGGGAGTTGAAGGGATCAAAAGTGCAATCAACGTTTTTCTACAAGTCGCGGTGAGGTAAGTGAAGATGAATTAAGGAACTTTTTATTTTCAGTCTTTTTCAAAGTTACCATTTAATAAGTATTTTGCATGGGAATCCACTATAAAACACTTTTGTTTTATGGTCCGATTTCACACATAAAAAAATTATGTTTACTAAATATACAGGATGGTCTCCGAGGTAATAGGCCAAAAGTTATTGGTAGATTTAAGGTAAAAGTGTTACGTCTTACTTCAAAATGTTAAAATATTATTTTATTTTTTCTTCATTTATTTCTTAATAATATCAATTTCGTAACCATACAGATAAGGAAAAATTTTCATTGTCCATGTAAAATGCTAAAAATTGTCCCTTCCATAGTTTTCTACGGCCGCTGAACGTATTCCCCTACTTTGACGCAGCATGCTCGTATCTCCCAGTTTAGATGTTAGAAAAAACTCGTCGAGAGTTTTACAACAGACTGGAATATTGTTTATCACAGTCTGGCGGCCTATTGGAACTCCTTGTACTGTAATGTTTAAAGAGTTATTATGACATACTTTTAAAAAAGTTATATTCTTCATTAGAATTATTATTTATTTTGTTTAAGAAATCTTGTTTATTTATTTTGGTTATCAAAAAATATCACTTTTATTTTGCCTGAGATGTTGATTAAATCAACGGACTAAAAAAACAAACAGCACGTGGTATGCAAATTGTAATAAAATTGTTACCTGCCAGTAGTAACCCCGCAACAAAACACGTTAGAAACTATGATGTACTACTGAAATCTCCACCAGCACTGATCGCTTCGCTCTGCTTTGAATTATTTACACCGGTGTAGGAGAATACAAGGCGCCGCCCATCTATCCCACTATTAGCTCTCGATGTTAAATCTCTCATTAACATTCTCCCTATGGACAGTGTTTGACTTTCCTGATGTGTATAATCAGATTCGCCATATTATCAGATGGCTAGCCAAATTGTAAAAGGCGGCCACATAGCCACATTACAAAGTTGTTTTTTATTTCACGTTATTTGAGGATGTGGCTATTATTTCTATTAGAATGCATCTGATTGAGAGAGTGTCAGAATATCAACTAGTTTTGGCATTGCTACGAAATTAGAATCATAAAGAACAAAACTCGAGACAGAATATGTAAATAAGAGCAATTAATTTTACAAATTATAATAATAATTTTGATATTGGAAAGTTAGTAATTAAAAAGTTACAAAAATAGCTTGTTTTGTTCTTGTTATTATTTATTGCAGCACGACCTGCTGTTGTGGCATCTGCTATTGGGTTTCGAATTGTTTTTGAAACATAAGCATCTTCTGTTATATTAATTCTTGTTAGGTTTACAAGAATATTTGTTGAATCCCTGGCCTCCAAACTAAAAAACTTGCCTTTCATATTCTCGCAACGATATTGGATTTCGGGAATATTTATTATAGAAGAATTGTGGGCTCTGTCTGAACTCAGTTCGTCTTTTCATAACCAACAATTCAGGCGTCCATGTTCGGTACCTATTTGATAAACTCCATTTTCCACCTTAAAATAATTTTTTTTGGTCGATGGAACCCTTATTAATTTTAGGTACCGTAATTAAAACGTTACATGCAAAGCATTGAATTGCTTCTTGGATTTTTATCAAGTGACCGACAGTCAAATAGCTGTCACAATACAGAACTAACTTCAGTTGATAATAAAGCTACATTCTAATATGGCTAGGAGCAGCAGTCACATTCTCAACTAAGGCTGCGACATCCGTGCAAAACTTTTGGGTCGAAGAATTGAAATTTGTTTAGAGTTTAGTTGTAGCTCATAAAAGGCGCCATCTCTACAGGATTAAATATGTTAAAAATGACCTAACTTTTTTATACAAAAATGATATACTTTATAAACGTAGTTGCCCTGTACAGTTTTCTAGCCAAAAGGCCAATTTCAAAATATCAGAGCACGGTAACTCAGTATGTCCACCAGACCAGAGGCGAAACTCTTCTGAATTGAAAATTGGTACAAAGGATAAGAAAGTTTAGACAGAAGAGCACGGTAACTCAGTATGTCCACCATACCAGAGGCGAAACTCTTCTGAGTTCTGCATAATTTTCAATTTTAAACTGAAAAGTTTTACAAAAGAGTCGAAACTTATAACAAAAAATACTCGCATCCTTAAGCTTAAAAAGTAAAAGTTTTGAGAAAAAAATCATAGTTATGTGAAATAATCGAGTTTTAACGGGAAATTTGAAAAAATGCTACATTTTGAGTTTAAATTCGAAATTTCGAGAAAAAGACGAATCTTTGGAATTAAAGTCAAAATTTTGAGAAACAGTCAAATTTTTAAAAATAGGTGGTACTAATTAAATTTTAAAGAAATAACAATAAAAAAATTAAACTTACAGTTAATTTAAGACGAAGCAACATTTCTAAAAAAACTGTAATATATGTATGTTAGCGCAGAGGAATAAATGGGGGAAGTATTTTCACCAATTAAAACACATTATTAAACTAAATCAGTCTATTAATCTCTTATTACAAAACATTAACTGAAGCTTGCCGATTCGGGCTTGTTCACGGTACTTCTCTCGAAGATTGCTAGCGTACTGCATTCCTGCTTCGTTCCTCGGCTCGCCCTTCTGACATGGCCAAGTTTTCATCACGTAACGATTATACAGGGAGTCCAACAGGGCCATTGTGTAAAGGGCATCCTCGCACCTTAGATTCATTTATTTGACTTGAACTGTAAAATTTAGAGGCAGTATTTTTGTCTTCACAATTATATTAAAATCAGGATTAAATAGAATGATTTTTTTTGTTATTGTGTATGTGTGTGTTTGTTGTCATGTTCGAGTGGGAATGCCATTCCTTTAGCATGGTGGGATCGCCACCAGCTGTAATTCAGGTGTTAATGTTTCATTGAGTGGGATGGCCACTCCTTTTTAGCACAGTGGGATCGCCACTCCTTTTTAAGTGGAATCGCCATTGACCGTCTTTCTGGTGTTAGTATTTCATCTAATGAGATCGCCATCCCTTTAGCACAGTGGGATCGCCACTGGCCATCTTTCTGGTGTTAGTATTTCATCGAGTGGGATTGCCACTGGCCGTCTTTCGGGTGTTAATATTTCATCGAGTGGGATGGAAACTGCTTTACAGTAGACTCCCGCTAAAGTTGCGCTCACCGGTCTGAATCTTACCGTTAAAGTTGCTACTCCCCATTATCCCTACTATTGTCGAAAAATATATATGTTTTATTGCTTCTTGTGCGGTTGAGTGGGTTATTCAAAAGTGGCGCTAAAACTCGGAAGTTTAATTCGTTGTTTGAAAATTAGAGTGGGGGAATATCGGCGCAACTTCAACGATCGTATCCTGTCAACTTTAACGAGCGGACAACTTTAACGGGCGCAACTTTGGCGGGAGTACTTGTTTTAAATCAAGCAATGCATAGTGCTAGAAATATAACTTTTACTCACATTTGTTTATTATCCTGTAATGGGCCAAAGTCTTAATTGATTGTTGAGCATCTGTTCTTCTTTTGAAAGTATGGATCTTTTGTATAGTACTAGGTTAGGAAGAGTATGTGGTGTAGGCTAGAAGTTCATGGTTCCAGGTATACGGCTTTTGATATTTGACTAACGTATGGTTAATCTGGTTCATGAGTGATTTCTGATTTTAACTCTGGCTTCGACAACGGCCTTGTCAGGATAATTGAAGTTGTCATCTGGTGTATTCCTCAGATTTAAATTATTTTCTGCTTCAAGCAAACAAATATTCCATTTATGTTATTTTTCGCATTTAAATGTTGCTCACTATAAATTAAATAATGCTCGCATTTAACTCGTTTCATTTGTTCATCTTCACGATGCATTTCAGTCGCAAAATGACGTAGTTAAACTCTTTTTTTTTCATTGACATTTTCATTAGATTTGCAACTATTTTTATCAGAATTGCTAGTAGAGTCCATACATCCAGGTGTTTGTTTGGTAAGTGAATCTGTTACAATGGATGGAAAACTTGCATCTTCTGTGTGACTTTTTCATTTGGGCTGCTTTATTCCAGAAGAGTCTGATGATGTTCCAATTTCTACCGTATTTGAAATCAGCTTAGCATGTCCATATTTCACTAAAGTGTCTTTTGAGTCGATAAACTATAAACGCGCATCGGCGTGTGGCAGGTAGCAGACGTGCCTTCCTTGGGAAAAATCACTTCAAAGTCCCAGAGAAATGAAACTCAATCGCCCACGACAGGCTTCCAATGCTTATAAAATTTCGCCGCTCGCGATCGAAGGGCGCCTCCCGTTATTAAAACACGATCGAAGATCCCAGGTTCCAGCAGTATTCTGATGACGTTTTTCATCCCTTCAAGCGTCGTAAAGGATGTGTCTTCAGGATCTAGTGAAATATGCGCTGAAACAGCGTTGGTAACATCAGATACAGTTGCGTTATTACGGTTTGAACCGACTGTCTTGAAGCTTGAGACATTTGGGCGGTGGCCATTGCTTATAAAATTTCGATCTTTTGTATTTAAAGATACTGGTTGATTTTTTGTTGAAATTTCCACTTTGGGTGGTTTTATTCGAACTAAACGCACTAAAAAATCACTTTTAAATCTAAGCTCCTTTCTCCTTTATCTTGCACAAGGAGACATCCCACTTCTGATGTTAGCGTAGAGAAATAATAGGGGAAAGTATTTTCCCCAATTAAAACACATTATTAAATTAAATCAGTCTATTAATCTCTCATTAGAAAATATTGACTGAGGCTTATCGATTCGGACTCATTCACGGTACTTCCCTCAAAGACTGCTTGCGTACTGCATTCCTGCTTCATTCCTCGGCTTGCCCTTCTAAGATGGCTAAGTTTCCACCACGACAGGAGGAGGATACCGCTAACATGTATATAAAAGAATTTCTTGAGGTTTCGAGTTTATTTTCGAATTTTAACATCAAAGTTTCCACTTAAAAAATAAATCTTGGATTTTTTTCGAAATATTTATTTTTAAAGCCAAGTTCAAGAAGTAGAAATTTTGAAATTAAGTTCGAAATTTTGAGGATTTTTCAAATGTGCTTTTTGAGAATTCCGATTTTTTCTGGAAACTTGGAGTTTTATCTTAAAAAAATGTCAAATTTAAAACTTTCAGCTGATAGATTTCATTAGTAAAAAATGTTCAAATTTTGAGAAAAACTCAACTTGTATAAAAAATTAATTTAATTTCGATATACATATATGTGTATATTGCATATTTTCTAGCGCCTCAGGAATGTCACATTATTAAATATCAGCAGTGACGATTGTTTCTGGGCCATGGTAGTTCATAAACAACGACAACGAGTGACAATTAAAATTATCTTGACGTACATGTATAAAAGTTATATGGACCTCTTATTTCTTTAATAAAAATTATACAATTCGAGCGATTTCTTCCAAAATGAGTGGGCTTCTATTCTGAGAAAACCATAAAAACAAGAATATCAAAAATCAGTCAAGAAGTGCGACCTCTAGCGTGATCAGATATGTACACATAGATCGACGGATAGAAAGACGTGATCTAAGGGGGAATTTTGAATTTAATGGCCGTTTTAAAATGTAGCAAATTATAATTTGTTTAGAAAACACTCCCTTCTATCCAAAATGATATATTACAACTGATTTGGTAGACATAAGTTATCTAAGATATTAACTATAATTTTATGGCGAAAAGTCGAGTTTTCGGTATTTATCGATAGTAGAACAATCGACGCGACAGTCATGGTGTATAGAACAGATTTTCTAAACTGCAATTTTATAGTTTAAGAAATTAAAAATTGATTCTGATTGATCTGATGTATTGACGTTTTAAAGTGCAAAAGGATATGTTAAGTAAAATTATTAACATTCAAGTGTACTAAATAAATTAGCACACAAGTTTTTTCCTCTGAAACCAAGAAAGATTAAAAACCACAACGGTTGCTCTAACGCGTTTAGATAGCCAAGCGATCATCTTCGGAAAGATACTGTATAATACTGAGTATCTCTCTGAAGATGATTTCTTGGCTATCGAAACGCGTTAGAGCAACTGTTGTGTTTTTTAATCTTTTTTGGTTTTAGGGGACAAGATTTCAAGTATACTTCTTATTGATTTTTCAATATTTTGGTATTTATTGTCCCGCAGAAGGTGCAATGGATGCACCCGTAGGGATCAATGGTATCAGTGGAATCTGGAACGTCCTTTTTTTAGTCGACAACAATAAAGGTATAAAAACATTGAAATTAATCGATTGTTATTCTCAATCATTCTCACTCAATTTTAAGATTCGAAACATTATTTTATATCAAAAAACATATTAAGAAAGTTAAAGTTAAAACTGTTCCTAGAACATACCCCAAAGGAAAAAAATCGCAACAAAATTGACTGTTTCTAATAATTATTATTAAAATTAAAAGCTAGTATTTTTTCGAGCAAAGCATTTATATACCTCAATAATGTTTCCAAATTTCACTGAAATCGGTTTTATGCAGTTTTTGAGAAAAAAATCTCCTATTATTTGTTTGTTTTTTCAAAAATGAAAATAAATGGAATTCTCCAAGTTGCAGGATTAAACTATCCTATTAGCAGAAATGTATTCTTCAGAGATGAGCCCAATATTCCTAAAATTAAAATAAATCAATTTTTTAAAGTGAAAAAATTGGTGTTTAATTTTTTCAATATGGTGTACCTTTTTGATCACTTTTAGAATTTGCAAGGTTATTCTACATCAAAAAAAAAAACATAAAAAAAAGTTTGTTTCAAAATTGTTCTAGAACGTTATCATAAAGAAAAAAAATTGCCCGTTTTTCCTGAATAACATAAAGATTTTAAGTTGCAATTTTTTTTGAGTATAGTCTTTATACGTCTATAACATATCAAAATTTTATTCGAATCGCTTAAGCAGTTTTTGAGAAAAAAATATTTTTCTATTTTTCGGTTTTTTGATTTTTTCTAAAAACCAAAATAGAGATCTGAAACTTTCATAATAATAGTATCCTATTAGTAGTAACACACCCTTAAAAGATGATCTAGATATTGTTACGGGCTTATCGGTTCGAATTGATTACACTTATCGAATAAGACCCACTTTATTACTGAACTCAACTTGGATCACCGACAATTGACAATTAACTCGCTTATTATTGACTTCTACTAACTCGCTAATTACACTGACTCTAACTAACTCGAGGGAAAGCTGACCGCCTTTTTATAGTTTTAGCCCCCGGCTTCTAGAACTTTTCGGCAGATAAGGCTTATCGTCTGCCGAAATTTCTGGAACGCTTATCTGCTATTTGTTTCGTTATCGCGGCCGCTTTCCCCTTTTCAGGACCCTTCTAGAAACTTTTTTTTATTTACTAAATTCTACAATTCTATTCTAAATCCTATTTTATCTATTTACATTGCCCCTTCTGGGGTCGATTCACTATATTAATTGTCCTATGGCCTTCCGAAATTCTTTAAAAAAAAATCGCAAAATTTTAAATTTGATCACATTTTAACATAAAAAAAATTTTCGACTTGCTTCTTAACATTTATTTAAACTTCAAAATTTCTTCTTTTAACTTAAAATTTCAACTTTTTCGAGAAACATTGACTGTCTTTTTTGAAATGTGGACGATAATATTTACATTTCCACTTTACCAAAATTTGAAGCTTAAATTTCGAATTAAAAATTCCTTGACAATTAAATTTTAATTAAATCAGTTTTATGTTCTGTAATTAAACATTTATTTGATTCAATGGAAGTTAAAATTTGAACAAATAAAAAATTTTAAAAAGTAATTTTTTGACATATTTCTTGCTTCAGTTCTCCCAAGAATCCTTTCGCTTGACCATAGGGGGGTTTGAAATACATAATATGTGTATGTTATTTTTATATTGCAATGGAAGCTGTGTTTCTCTAACTTCCATTTACTATCCGATATTTAGAATGTAATAAGACCGAATTGTCCGTGTGTTCTCTCCGCGGGCATGCAGTTTTAACCGAGTCCTGTATCATTTCTTCACGTCAATATTGCATGTTTTGTTTCTTTGACGACACCCCTAACACTAAAAAATAATGCATACATACTCCTAAACTTAATTTTATTTATGTAACTTAGTCTTATATTTTCGGGGCCGAAGTCTCCTTTGCCTCTCCCGTGTGTACGTGCCTGTTTACGGTACTTGAATTATGAAGTATTAAATGCAATTACTCTTAATTACTGCTTCCCTGTAAAAAATCTTACTCTTTCCAATTTAATTTGTTCTTGCAAAAATGGGCGACGCAGGTTCAGATTTTTTGTGTAGGATTCCAGTTTTTGTAATTAAATGTCAAATATCATGCTTAAGGGAAGATTTGAATCATTCATTTTTGTTGCAGTGAACAAAATTCAAGAAACCTGTCTAACATCGAAAAGTTATTACAAATACTACAGTTAGTAGTAGAATCTCCTAGTTCCTCTTACAAAAATCTACTGCCAGATATTTTACAACTCTGTATGGGGAGTATATATCCTTTGGTCCTTTCCAATTGGAATGAATATCCTGAAGCATTTATAGCTCTCTTAACACTTTTGTACAGGTAGATTACACTTGAATATTTGATTTAAAATTTTCAGTTTCATTATTTTAATGTTGAATGACCTTGACCAAAATTTATATTTTAGCGTACTTCTCCACAGATGGCAATACTTTTATATGTCACAAGTGAAATCAGGTTATTCCCCCTGTTGCAGTGAAGAATCAAACATTGATACACCCCAAAAACCGGAACAGTTACTAGCCGTTTTGCAAGTGTTTGGTGAAGCCTTACTACAACAGGACATAAACATATTCAGATTGAGTCTTGGTGCTTTAGAAGATCTAAATTCCAAATGGAAGCTATATCATAAAGTATGTAGTGTACCGCAACGTGATTGTTTTATCAAGCTTACTTTTTAGGTCCTTTTTAAAGAACATCTGCTGTTAAAATTCCTAGCAGTGCTTCTACAAGCCTTACTGGAAAAAACTCAAGTTTTATTTTCAGAAGATATCCAAGTGGCTATTTATAATATGGCCTCTGTTAATTTCGAAATGTTCTTTTCAACATTCCTGCAACAATTCTTATCAAACTGCGAAGGAATCACACCTCAGGAGTGTGACATTTTAATTAATAATTTTGTACATAATTATGATAAGGTAACCTACCGTTAAAATTGATAGTTAGAATCTTAACATTATTTTTTTTAGGATATGCCTACATTTGTTCAACATCTCCAGATATTTGTGGGTGATGCCCAACATTTTAAACTGTGCAACAGAAGGCCCATTTGTGTTTTTGGACACTAACGTTTCCTATATAGATTGATTTAATACATTCTCAAATATGTATTTCATTCATACATTTTATACAGAAAAGTTCGCTGGAAGCTTCATTTTTTATTATCCCAACCTTCGACTTTAATTATTTATTTATGATTTTTTTTTTTCGAATTTTGACACCGAAGTTTCAAATATATCTCGAAACTCGCAATTTTGACTATGACTCGAAATACTGAGATATGAAAAATTACTTTAAAACTTTCCATTTCAATCCCAAAATTTCGAGTTTAAAGTCGAATTAACTGCTTAATTTAAGGAAACTTGAGCATTTGTGTCTTTAAATACTTAGGCTTACGTGATAGGGATGACTTTTAATGAGAAATAAAAAAATGAATTATTGCTATTAAACATTAATGTAACTTGAATTGTGCTACAGCATGTGCATTTCTATATGATAACTGATAAAATATTTTGCTAAAAGCAACATTACAGGATATTAGCGCTATCTGTTAATTTAGTGCGGAATAAAATGTTACATTGATTGTAATATAAGCAGGGCCGGATTTGTTGAGTCCTAAGCTACTTGAGATATGGGGGCCAGTGTTGCCAAGTAAATATTTAATTTAGTACTTTGCCGGGAACTTTTAAGTGAGCAAATAAAAAAGATCATCACACTGCTTCTAGAATTTATAGGTCACCAAAGAAAAATAGTATATTCTACAACAAGTTACGGAATAGCGCACATTCCACACTAGCCGCAAGGTAATAATATCTTGAATATTTCACTTGCAGCCTCAGAAATGTCCGCTGGGATAAAGTTTACCGATTCTGCACTAAAAGCACTCCTTTTAAATATTTTCTTTGATAAATACCGAAGTCAGTTTGACAGATTCTGAGCTATAATTCGGAATCTAAAAATGTCATCCGTGCATGCCGTGATTGGTCAATTTCATATCCACACTAGTGTGGATATGAAATCGACAAATCACGGCGCGACTTTCGTTATATCCGTTCACTATACTGATATGGTGTATCTATCCTGCTCGCAAGGTACAACGAAAACAGTGAATATACGGGTGGGAGTGGGAAATTAGTAGTTTGTGCAACAAGAGCGGATATGATGGACAATCCGCTCGAGTTGTACAGCGAATTTTTCCCACAACCACGATCCCTCAAAAACAAAAGTACGATTTAACAAATATTTTTTTCGTTAAATACGTCAACTTGACAAATTCTATGGTATAAATTTGAACCTAAAAATAACATTCGTTCTTATCGCATGGTCATGATTGGTCAATTTCATATCCACACTAGTGTGGATATGAAATCGACCAATCACTGCGAGACTTACGTTATATCCGTTCACTAGACTGATATGGCCTATCTATCCTGCTCACAAGTTATAAAGAAAACAGTGAATATACGGGTGGGAGTGGGAAAAATAAATACTTTAATTGTTACATGTAACCATAGCAAGAAAAACAAATTATTTGATATCCCACCCTAAAATGAACCTAAACGGCTTCTAATTCATCGAAAGCCTTACTAGGATATTAATATTCTTAATGTCCTCCAGGTCTGTTATTTTACAATAACAGCGCTATTTTGAGATACGTTATAGCGGGATATCAAAAATTATCTTGGTCAAGGGTGGTTGTGGAATGTAAAACGTGTGTCTTACTTTAAATTTTTGAATATGTTTTGTGTCAGAATCTGTCAAGATATTGTGCTGAAATTTTCTAATCCAGTTTTTGAATCATGCCTCTTACCACACAGCACAAAATTTTCATGATTGAAGCCTATTTTTGAACGGGTGCGCTAGTTAATGGAAATTGGCAATACAGTCAACGTTTGTGTTTGGACAATTTTCGAGAGCACTTCCCAAACGTGGCAATATTACCGGACAATTTTTATGCGTGCCTTACAAATTGTGTTGAAGTGTTTCGCGAAACTGGTTGTGTGACTCATAAAAAAGGTGCTGGTAGACCAAGAGTTCGTACAGAAGAAGTTGTCAATGACGTTCGTCAACGTATGGAAGAGGAGCCTGCAAAACCTTTGCAACGTCTTTCTGAGGAAATTCGAATTTCTTATGGAACATGTCAGAAGATTTTAAAGAAAGACTTGAACATGCCTCCATAAAAGGTGCAAGCATATCAAGCTCTTCTGCCCGCAGACCACCCCAGACGCCTTGCTTGCTGCCATTGGTTTGTCAATAATTTAATGAATGACGATCTTCTGGACTTAACTTTTTTTTCTAATGGAGCGTGGTTCCACCTTTCGGGATACAACAATTCTCAAAATATGCCAATGTGGACCAATGATAACCCTCATGTTTTTACTGAGTCGCCACTACATGCTCAAAAAATTGGTGTTTGGATGGCAGTTTCTCCCAGTAGAATAATGGGGCCAATTTTTTTCGATTTCACCGTCAACGCAGAAAGGTACCGACAACTTTTTGGCTAAATTTGTGCAATACTTAAAAGATGCTGAACTTCGGTACGGTTATTTGCAGCACGACGGTTCAACAGCACATACTACACGAGAAAATATTGCTTTCCTCCGCGATTTTTTTTGATGACCGCCTGATAAGTTTGCATACAGAAGTTGAGTTTCCTCCGAGATCACCTTGTTTGACAATTATGAACTATTTTATATTTCCTTACTTAGAAAACAAGATTTTCGCAACTCCGGTAAATAATTTGCAAGAATTGCAACAAAGAATTGTTCAGCAATGTGCAACGATAACACCAGAAATGCTGCAAAACGCTTTTCACAGCATGAGGAGGCGCGTCAACTTGTGCATCGAACAAAACGGGGGACATTTCCAACAATTACTGTAATTTAGTTTTTCTTGTTACTAAAACCGTTATTTCATAATTTGTAGTTCATTATTGTTTTACAACTGAAATAAATAGGTATGAAATTTGTAGGTTATTGATGATGTCAGTGTGACAGTGACAATTATTTCAAACGTAAAGTAAGACACACGTTTTACCTTTCACAACCACCCTTGACCAAGATAATTTTTGATTCCCGGTAGTAGTAATAACGTCCAAGGGCATTATGAATATATATATATAAAGCCCTTGGCCATTGTAGGTTTATAATACGTCATCATGTTATCATGTTGCTGTGCAACGACGACGTTTATAAACAATTTTTATTTTTACCCGCTTTTGAATCAATTCATTTTGGCATAATAGATGTCACAAATTAATTAATCGTAAATGTCAAAAAAAAATTCGAATTATGTAGTAGATTTGTAGGACATTAAAGGTTGAAGGCACCACGGGTGTTAAAGGATAATAACGCCCTCGGTCGACGCACTGTCGACCTTGATGCGCTATTATGGTTATATATAACACCCTTGGTACCTTAATAACTAAAACGGTGTCTAGAAATACAAGTATTCTGAACGGGTGCTGAAATAACATTTGTTCTATCACAATATTTAATCATAGAATTTGCAGTTTCTATAGTAGTGTTAGAGAAAATGCTTTTCCTTAATGCAAGAATTTTGGTGACCAAAGAAAACTTCTTCACACAAAGCAATTATTGCGGATGTGCCTCTCTTATACCAACAATTTTTTTTTATCGACGACTAAAAACGGGTTCTCAACTCTACCACGCTTCCTTAAAATATTCCAGGTTGTTTTTATTAATTATAGGTTTTGTTTTTTTACGATAAACTGAAAAATGCAATAGTGATTAAGTTCCAACATACAATTGAAAATTTTAAAATTAACTTTTGGAAAATTTAATTTTTTGAATAATTTTTAGTCTTGCATTTGTTTCTAAAGATATAGTCATAATCTACTGCTATAAAGAAAGTAAATTGTCAAAATATCGGATTTTGAGTTTTGCTTTTCAAAATAAACTTGTTAATACAGCAGAACTCCATTGGTCCGACTCTTCGAATAATTCGACTTCATCTTTGTACTATATTTAATCAATCTTTTTGATTTTGCAGTTTTTGGATTTTTTTTACATAGACTTTGTAAACAAAGGATTCTTTTGAAGTGTCTAAAGCACATCTGTACTCCTTCCGTTTTGATACATTTACCAATATGAAGTGTTAGAAATGCAAAAGCCTGTCATACAAGTCTGCATAAGAAACGAGTTTGGCTTTTTTTAAATATTTATATCAAACATATCACATACATATCGATGAAAAATAAAATATGTATTATATTAGATATAATATGTATGTAGGTAATTCAGAGAATACATTTTTACTTAAAATTTGTCTTATTGTTCTATACTTCGGATGGTCCGACCTTTTTTGGGATCAAATTCAACCCTTAGTCTCGTCGTGGTCGGATTAACGGAATTCTAGTATATATGTCAAAAATGTGACTTCTTAGAAAGAAAAATTGGCTACGCCACTGAACTTAACTTAATAAAATTTGTAGTAATATCAGTTTTTATCGTTTTGAGATATGAGAGTACAACAGAAATATGGAGCATGCTTAAAAATTGAGACAATACTCTGATGTAGTCAATTGCAAACACTCAGTATGATATAGTATTGACCAATTTGCAACAAAAAAAAATCATTAATAGTCTTTTAGTTTCCATAAACCACAAGCATGTTTTCTTATGTTTTTTACTTATACAAGTGATCAAGGTTTGCAAATCCAAAAATTACTAACAAATTTTAAATGGAATGGGCTATTTTTATTACCTAATATGAAAAGAAGATAAAATTAGCTTTCCAACAATACTTCATTATATCGGGTTACATTCAGTTTTCATGCAAATGAACTTTTCATTTAAAATGTTTTAGTAATTACAGTGAAATCTCCTTTAGCAGACACCTCTAATGAACGGACACCTCTATTAAGCGGAAAGTTTTTAATAGTCAGGATAGAAAATCCCATACAACATAACCTCTGTTGAGCGGACTCTCTGTTGGGCGGGCGCGGACACGTATTTCTACATACAACATGGAAATGTTCTCTCTTAACCGGACACCACAAACATTTCACTTAAATATATCGAAATGAAAAAGTAAATTCGCCCAAGGCTATCTTCAACGCAGTGGCGGCTAGTGCTAAGGTTTGCAGGTTTGCGCAACCTCCAAAAAATCGCTGGGATAAAAAAGAAAGTAAATTGTTCTTTATGTTGTTTATTTCATTTATTGATAACAGATTTATCGCTACCAACCGTACTGCTGAATATTGCGGATTCCGCCAATTCGTAAGCGTTTGATGACATATTGGGTCCACGGTTTGCAAAGTTTGCAGGCTAGACTGCAAACTTTGCTTTACACATATGCACCTGCGCCTTAACTCATATTTTGTTCGCTTAAAATACTTGCCCATAAGCAAGCATTAGGTTGCACTTGTGGGTGCAAACCAAATATCGATTCGCTATTATAATCTGTCATCGGGCAATGTTCCGAGTCTTGAAACACAAATAAAAATGAATTCAATGCAAAGTTTAATTGCACAGCCATTCTGTAACCGATCTGTGTCGAAAAAACTGGAAATTAAGCGACGTGGATGACTTATTCCAGACTTAAATATTGTGCAGACGGTGTTTTGTAAAAAGCGAAGTTTTAACAGAAGTAGTTCGCGAAGCTTCGCGAACTACTTCTGTTAAAACTTCGCTTTAGCTAAAGAAGTACCTATGCGACATTGTTCTCTGCTAAGCTAAAAAACGATTCAGCTTCCTTGGCCTTTTAATTGCAGCAACCTCATTTTTTTCTGAAAAGTTTAACCAACATAGAAACCGCCAAGGGTGATCCATTTTTTAATTTACAAAAACTAAGAACTAAACTAACCCTAATTTACGAAACAGAAAAGTTTAAATCGGCTTTTGGTTTACTTGTACTCTATAAAATTATTTCAGAAAATAGTGAGCTTAGTGAACCCTAAATCTTTTAAAAATCCTGATAACTATCCCAATGTCTTCCGCTGAAGCAGAATGGTGCTTCTCCAGTCTGGAAAGAATAAAAACTCTTTTAAAAAATAAATTAGGCCAGGAAAGATTGTCCGCATTAACGATGTCTTCAAAGAAAACAACTTAATCCAATTCGACTTCAGTAAAAAGTTATTGATACATTTGCAGCTGTCAAAGTTCCAAAGATGGCAAAAGATGCCAAAGATGGGCTTCCTCTTCTTTTTCTTTCTGTTTTTTGCGAAAATAAAAATAAAATCTCTTAATTCCTCCAGTTTTATTTAAAATTTCCAGTTTCGGCACATTTTTCCAAATGTCTCTTTGCAACCCCCAAATTTTATTAGCACCAGCCTCCACTGCTTCAACGTAAACCAGTTTTCCATCAAAGCTTCACTTGAAGAATGGAAAAGTAGTTACATAATTTTATGTTAAAATAAATGAGCAGGTATCAAAAGTGAAGTTAAAAAAAAAAGAAATTCCAAGTTCCAAGAGATTTCTGATGTCTGATATCTAAAGGAACGGAAATAATAAGGAAGCAAACAAATTGCGGTTACCATGTTTCATGAACGGACACCTCCGATGTGCGGACATATTTGGGCAGTGCCGAACCTGGATCATTCTGTATAACTAAAGAATATACGACAACATTGTTACAGTTTATGAAAACTTAAGACTATGAATGATTGCTTATGTCGCAAATTGGTTAATACTATATCATTCAGAGTGTTTACAAATGGCTGCATCGAAGTTCTGGTTTCGGATTTAGGAGCTTCTACTAGGAAAATAACCCACTGTAACCCTCATAAATTGTATTTTAATATTTCTTTAGACTTTCGAAAATTTTTATGTAAAATACATATTTTTAATTGGCCATTTTTCGGGCACCCAGTTAAATATCTGCTCAGTTTCGAAAATTATTTTCGAATGTTAACAATTTGTTTAAATGTTAAGAATACCATCTATTTATTTAATTAGTAATAATTACAAATAATCCTAGTTGTGTTAACCAAAAACTTAAAAATTAAAAAAAAATATTTGAAAGTTAATTTGCATGAAACATTAAAAGAAATTCCTCGTAATTGGTATTATAAGAAAGGTAATTTTATCTTCTTTTTATATTAGGTAATAAAAATAGGCCAATCTATTTAAAATTTTTTAGTAATTCTTGGATTTGCAAACCTCCATCACTCTGTATAACTAAAGAATTTAAAACAAGATTTAAGTAGTTTATGGAAACTAAAAGACTATCAATGATTGCTTATGTCGCAAATTTGTTAGTACTACCTTATTTTAACAAGGACAGGTCGCGAAGTGTCCGACGCCGATTTTGCCTAATTTTTGGATATGTTTTAGAGGATCAAAATCTAAGAGACACGTATTTTTTTTATCGGCTGATAAACGGTTTTAAGGGTAGTTTAACCTCCTTAAAATTGGGGCGAAAAATGCAGATTTTGCTGTTTCTCACATACCAAAAATGATATTCGAGTCGTTTCTTTTTCCAAAAGTTTTGTTTTGACGAGAAATAAAAGAAAAAAAAAATTCAAAATTTTTCCACCCCCCTCGTGGGGGCAAACTACCCCATTTAGAAGTTTTTTAATCATAAAAATGGTAATTACGTCAGCAAAATTTTGAAAAAAATATATGTTATTTTATACACCAAAACTAATTTTACCTGTTTTTGGATTTTGTCGAAAAATATTTTTTTGGGGGTAAACACCACTTAACACGAATACGTATATGATAGGATGTATTTTTATGATTTTTAATTTATTTTTTTTCTGAAGCGAAGTATTTCGACGAGAAACTAAAAAAATAATTTTTTAAGATTTTTTCGGTGACCCCTCATCCCCACCCTCCACCCTTCCCTTATAGGAGGGTAAGATACCTACTTAAAAAACCGGAAAATTCGAGATTATTATAAACCCTCCTACCTACCAAATTTTTTTAACCCTACCCCTTCTGATAGGGGTAAATTACCCCTTGTGAAATTTTTAATTAACAAGAAAATAGTCATTATAACAGCTAAATTTTGAAAAATAAATGTTATTTTATACATCAAAATTAATTTTACTTTTATTTGGGTTTTGGTGAAGGAAACTATTTTGGGGTGAACACCCTTTAACGCAAATATAGGAGATATATTTGTATAATTTTCGGTTCGTTATTTTTCAAACGAAGTTTTTTAAAGAAGGTAGAAAAATATTATTTTTAAATTTTGGTTCTACCGTTCCCATCCTTTGTCTTGGCATACCAGTAGAGTGAGCTAGTTAGTTATCTACTTGAAAAACTGGAAATTCGAAATCATTGCTGTCTCTCTAGATACCACAAAACAGAGTTTAGAAAGGTTTTAAATTTTTGCATTTCCCATCCCAAGTGACTTATCCTTCTGACAGAAATAGGACGCGAGGTGTGGCTGGAAAAATTCGGAAAAATTATTTTTATTGTTTCTTGTTAAAATATTTCGTTCCGGGAAAAAAAGAGACGAATATATTTACCGTCATAATAATATACACTTAAATGTTTTGGTAAATTCCCACATTACTCGTGTAGGTATATCTAATATACAAAACTTCTAAATTTTTATATAGTTCAGACAACTGACCGCGGTTTATATATAGATATTTTATATACGTATTTGCTCTAAAGGGTGTTTACCCCCAAAAATTTTTCTTCGACAAACCCCAAAAAAATTCAATAAAATAAGTTTTGGTATATAAAATATAGTGTTTTTTTTCAAAATTTTGCTGTTATAATGACAATTTTTTGAATACTTAAAAACCTCAGAAAGGGGTACTTTACCCCCTTGCGAAGGTGCAAAGTTTAGAATTTTCGGTGTATAAAAAGAGATCGTAATGATCTCGAATTTTCCGATTTTTTAAGTAGATGACTCACCCTCTGGTAAGAAAAGGTGGAGAGAGGGGAAGAGAGGTGACTGGAAAAGTTCAAAAAAATTAATTTGCTAATTCCTCGTTGAAATACTTCGTTTCAGATAAAAAACGAATTAAAAAACATTGAAATACATCCTATTATACACGTGTTTGACCTAAAGGGTGTTTACCCCCAAAATATTTTCCTTCACCAAAACCCAAATAAAAGTAAAATTAATTTTGATGTATAAAATAACATTTATTTTTCAAAATTTAGCTGTTATAATGACTATTTTCTTGTTAATTAAAAATTTCACAAGGGGTAACACCCCTATTAGGAGGGGTAGGGTTAAAAAAATTTGGTAAACTTTTCTTTTGGTGTATAGAGACAGTAGAGCGATCATAATAATCTCGAATTTTCCGGTTTTTTAAGTAAGTAGCTTACCCTCCTATAAGGGAAGGGTGGAGGGTGGGGATGAGGGGTCACCGAAAAAATCTTAAAAAATTATTTTTTTAGTTTTTCGTCGAAATACTTCGCTTCAGAAAAAAAATAAAACAAAAATCATAAAAATACATCCTATCAATACGTATTCGTGTAAGTGGTGTTTACCCCCCAAAAAAATATTTTTCGACAAAATCCAAAAACAGGTAAAATTAGTTTTGGTGTACAAAATAACATATATTTTTTTCAAAATTTTGCTGACGTAATTACCCTTTTTATGATTAAAAAACTTCTAAATGGGGTAGTTTGCCCCCATGAGGGGGGGTGGAAAAATTTTGAAAAATTTTTTTCTTTCATTTCTCGTCAAAGCAAAACTTTTGGAAAAAAAAACCACTCGAATATCATTTGTGGTATTCGAGAAACAGCAAAATCTGCATTTTTTGCCTCAACTTTGAGGGGGTAAAACTACCCTTAAAACCGTTTATCAGCCGATAAAAAAAATTACGTGTCTCTTAGATTTTGCTCCTTTAAAACATATCCAAAAATTAGCAAAATCGGTGCATGACACTTCGCGACCTTTCCTTGTAAGTGTTTTTACAAATGGCTGCATCGGAGTCCTACCTCCGGATTTATAGTCCTCTATTAGGAAAAGGACCCATAAAAACCCCCATAAACTACATATCATTTTGCGGCATTTTTATATGGCTATCTAAATATGTAAAAATATACAGAATATTCTGTTTAAAAAAAAAGTAAGTTTATATCAACACTCTGTATATGATTGGTACAATAAAATGAAAATAATTTTAATATATGCTCCCTATAGATGTACGAGCCCCTTCCCATTTGAGTTCGCCCACCTAATAAAATCTTAGGTTTTTGGTTATTAATAAAATACAATAAATACTAGAAGCTGTTTTTAGGCAACAAAGTAATTAATAACGTATATTTAATAATTTTCAGTAAAAACACCAACTTTATTTTTCCCTATTCAGATTTGTAACAAACAAGCGAAAATGTTGCGAAAATACGCCATTACAAGGTAAGCCCATATTCCGAAGATGACTGTGGACAACATATGTCAAAACGATTACTATTACTCACAGAGGTCAGAATGTATTTGATGCAGCTTCAAGGTAATTGCATTTTTTAAAATGGGTAGAGGAACGGTGATCGATGACAAAATTCGTTCTCTTATCATTACATCTTTTAAATGTGGAAAATCAAACTTTAAAATTGCAAATTTATTAGAGTTACCGCGGTATATTGTATAAAATATAGTTAGAAGGTATAAAATGACCGGTTCAGTCGCTACAAAACCCCGATATGTGAAAAAAGCAAAATTACCAGTGCAGACAGAAGATCATTTAAAAGAATTTTCAACAAAAACATACGTACTAATTACCTTCAGTTAAGTGCTTTGTGGAGTGATAGTGTTGAAAGGCGTATTTCTATATCAACAACTCACAGAGAAGCTCATAAATTGGGATTTGGGACTTATAAGGTGTGTTTTTCCATAAAAATCTCAAACTTCTAGAATTAAGAATGACAATTTTGCATTAGACTAAAGCAAAAATCACTTTTAACACCACACCAAGAAAAAATAGGATAAGATGGGCAAAAGAATATAAGGATTGGGTATTTCAGCAATGGCATGCGATACAATGAAGCCCGACTGCCCCAAAAAAAAAGTAAAATTTCCTGCATCTCATGGTGTGGGATAGCATGTCGTCAAGAAGAGTAGGAAAATTTCTTACAAACAAATACTTGTCCATTTTAGAAGAAGCACTTTTACTGGACATGAAAGAATTTTTGACATCCGGCTAAGAGTTCGTGTTTCAACAAGACGGCGCAGCATGTCACATCTCTAAAAGAAGCTTAAAATGGTTGAAAGACTATACTATACCATCTTTGAAATGGATTTTTAGTATTCCGGATTTATCACCCATAGAAACTTTATGGCACGAGATGAAAAAGGTGTTACGAAAACATCATGCACGAACAATCCCTGAACTGAAGCAAAGGCTTCAAGAAATATGGGATTCTCTAACACCAAAATTTTGCCAAGATTTGGTTAATATCATGCCCCAACGAATTTTAACTGTTATAAAAAATAAAGGAGGTGTTACCAAGTGGTAAATAATAAAATTGTTGTTTTCTTAATTTACCGTATTTGTTCACATTTTTTCTATTTCTTTACATTTTGTGCTAATTATCAGCTTTATTTATCTAATATGCATTGTATGTAGTTACTAGTATTAAAAATACTGTTAAAAGAATAAAGAGTTTGGAGTTAGATTAATTCATTTTATTTTTTTTTACCCCAAAGCGAAATTTCTGATAAATCTTAAGGTGGGCCAACTGAAATGGGAAGGGGCTCGTACACCATTGGACAAAGTTTCAGTTTGATATCTACTGAAGCTTAGGAGCTATAGTCCGCCCACGCACTAATGGCGGATCCTGTGTAATAGTAGTGTTCCGAGATTAGTTTGGGAATAAAGTGGTTACAATTCACGAAGTTTTAATTTCGAACCGATAACGCGCAACACTACTAACAAATATAATATATCTGTTATCAGTACTTTAGAAAGCACTTTTTGTCCTTCAAAACTATGAAAAGAAAGTATGACATAATAAAGATAATAAGCACTTCTTAATAAAAAAGAACTGTATCATAAATATTCTCAACAATATCAGGATGCGTGGATGGCTTAACTCCTTCAATATTCTTCGAATTTCTTTGGTTGCTGAAAGTTGCTCTTCTTAAAGTGCCCAAGGGACAAATTTGCCCATTTTTGAGCAGTGTACAAAAATGTAGTGTTTAAAGTTTTAAACTCTTCTCACAAGCAAATGGTACATTTTGGTATAAAGATAACGTATTTTGACATTCTATATGTTTCAGAAGTCTTGGGACACCTATATTCTTCACAAAAAGGTTTATGTTAAAAGACACTTTGTAATTTTTATCAATATCAACTTGGATATACTTTTTTGTCCCTTAGACAATCAGAATTTCTCAATTATACTATATAGTCTAGGTTAATTTGTATGCCTTAAGAATATCTTGTTCTAAGTTTAATTAATTTATATTTCCATTTAATTGTTTTAAATCAAATCCTTGTCATGTAAGCTTTGTGAAACATTTTATTTAGGACAAATGTTTTTTTTTGTTTCTGCATTGAATTGAATCTCAAATTCCAATGTTGCTAAAATAAATGAAATAAAAAATATAAGAAAATCATTGTGATATTTTTTATTAATACATTTATTATACATAACAGAATAAATCTATTTATTACAATTCTTAAATTTAAATCTATCTACAATAAAATAGAACAATGTTTTCAAGTTGAAGAAAATAGCACATTTATATAATATTGTAATATTTTTTTTTAAATATAGATAGGTACATTACCCAAATCAAACACTATTAGTCTGACAGTGATATGTGTATTTTATTTAACGTATATAATTCGGAAAAACTTTGTATAAATAAATGTAATGTCAACTCAAAGCTAGCTAATATAAATTAAAAATCCCTTAGAAATGATTCAATTTGCAACTAAATCTCAAGTGTAACATTGTAACAGGAATGTGGTAATGTTTTTGCTACTAGGTTAAGTGCTGCAATTGTTATTATATGAACCTTCTTTAATTCATTAAGTAACGGTGAAAAATGATTAAATTACAAACTTTATCTCTCCAGCCATAGAGAAAAAGTTTCTAGTTAGTTTCAGTATTAAATATTGATAAACTGGTAACCAAATTGGCAACGAAAAAACACAGATTTACAAAATTTTTGAATACATAAAACTTTTTACAAGATAAATCATTTAAGCTGATGCTGGATGCAGTGAAATTGATCTCTGAAAAAAAAACATAGTTAGTTGTTAGTTACTGGGCTTTGAATAATATAATTTACACTTATTACAGTCAAAGCTATCTAAAGCCGAAACATGACGGGTCCGAAATTTCATTCTAGTTTAGACAGTTTTCCGGCGTGCACAATAATATTTATATGACAAGATGTCGTCTTTTGGCTTTGACAGGTTTGACTATATTAATTGTATAATTTCTATAATGCAAGGTACTTTTACCTTACTAATATTTTAAGGTTGGTTTGTTGCGCCCTCAATAGATTTTGCCCACGAATCGCTGTTATCGCCTTCGTTCTCAGTGAAGAAGAAGCATAAGCTGATTTAAGTCCAACTCTTGTCCATAGCGATTTAGATAATTATCTTCTATGCTATTTCTGTAGTAATCTCTGTCCGGGAAGTCGTTGTAAAGTTTCTTTCCTCTTACCCCAACAAATTTTCCTCTAAATTCATACGGGTATTTTTTGCCTCTCATTCCGAAAAATCCTGATTGTCTCGGTTGCTTTTTTCCTCTCATACCAAAGAAACCAGCTGGAGCCCGTTTAGCTTCGTCTAGTAAATCATCGGGGATTTCCTTTTTACCGCGCATCCCAACGAAACCCATTTGAGCTCGCTTTTCTGCGAATCGACTTGGCTGATATAAGAATCTTGTGTCCATTTCTTTTTTACCACGAACTCCCATAAAGCCAGAATATCCTCTCTTGTAAAAATCAGTGTCGTAGAGATCTATAATAAAAAATGATAAATAATCCTTGATTCAATGATTTATGGGAGTGCAACCTAGCGATGAGCAAAATTACCAATTACCACTTATACAGTATGAGCCATTAGGACTGTAAAGCAATAAAGTTCTTAAAGATTTTTCGATAACAAAATTCTTTTTGGTATAAAGATTTATTTATTGTTGGTGGAACGGACTGGTCCTTGGTTATCTTCAAAAATTGAAAACAAATCTTGTCCCCTGAAACGAAGAAAGATTAAAAACACAACAAAGGCTGCTCTAGCGCCTTTGTCGTGTTTTTTAATCCTTCTTGGGTTCAGCAGACAAGATTTGTATTTCTATTTTTATTTATGGTTCACCATTTTATACAAAATGAAAATACAGGATGATTCTCCTAACCGTAATCCCTTTATTCAGAATGGACCATAAATAATGGTACAGAGAGCAGAAGTGGATTTTTCGTATAAAAATAATGTGATTTAGCTATATTTACCTTATACCAAATGTTGATATTAACAGAGATACAGGATGTCAAAAGTGAAAAAAAATCGATTTTTTCCTATAACTATTGAATAACTTGTAATATTATCACACAATTTGTCGCAAGGGGGTTTGTTAAGTCGACAAATTTTAACTGCGCTACCGTGCATGACTCTAAATCATCCTAACTTTTTTATGTACCCACGTATATTTATTTTAAATATGTAGTTTTAATTTCTCCATATTTATTACGTAAGAAAGGTATATTTTCTGAAAGTTGATACGAGCAAACGTTTCCAAGATATTTGCCTTTAAAGTTTAAAGTGCCTTGGTTTTAAATTACTAAAATATTAAATTTTCGAAGTAGGCTTGAAAAAAAGTAATAATAAGACAGCTTTCACAGTAATTTATGTCAAATATTACTTTGCTGATAATATTATCACCTAAATTTCAAAGTTACAGGCTTTCAGTTACTCTACATCTAATAAGAATATTTGAAATTTTATCACACTTCCGGTTCAACCGAAAATTAGAACAATTTTTTGTATTTTTAGAACCTTTATAAATTCTAAGTTGATTTAATCCTAAAAAAATTAATTTATTGATGTCATTCAGAATTTAGTTACACATTTTTAGCAAAAATATTTCAGGAACTAAATAGGTAATGACTTTACTGGTGCTACTAATTTATTTAACAAGACGTTAGAAATTTATTTTACCAACCATATGAACTTTGTCAGTATGGAAATGATGCACATTTTGAATCTCATTAACATTAAAACAAACTTTGAAATATTTTGTGTTTTTTAATTTTTTTCTTATATATTAGTAGTGTACCAAGGGGGATTCTGGACCACAAAAAGGCAAGAAATTCAAATTATGACACATGCGCAGTAGACTCCAGGTAATATGACATTTTCGAGGTCATAGAACTTTAAGTCAATAGGATACTTTCAAGGTTATAGTCCAAGTTAAATAACATTCCCAGAATAAGAAGTTATAGAACTTTAAGGCAATGCGATACTTTCAAAGTTAACTTGAATTAGTAATATAATAACCCAAGTCAAATAACATTCTTAGAATAAGGAGTCGTAGCACTTTCAGGCAATACGATACTTCCAAAAGTCAAAGAACTGTAAGGCAATACGAGACTTTCAAGGTTATAGCCCGAGTTAAAGAACTCTAATGAATTCATAAAACTTTAAGACAATACGATACTTTCAAGGTTAGGGGAAATGAACTTAGGTAAAACATACAAAGCTAATGAACTTAAATATACTTATTTATAAACATGACTCATCCGAAGGTTAAAGTTATTTTGAAACATGACACAAACTCTACTCGAAGTCGAAGTGGATTTTCGCGCAGAACAGGATACTTTCAAGGTTAGTTCAAAGTGAAATGAACTGAAATAAATAATTTTAAACATTGCTTAAATTACATTATCGTCAAAGACAATGAACGTTAACATTTATTTTTAAAGGTGACTCCATATTTGCCGAAGTTAATGAACTTAGTTAAAGTTATTTATAAACGTGATATATTCGCTCTATTTTTAAAAGTGGCACAGACTCCACGCAAATTAGGTACCTACATTTCTACCAACACGCTGTATAATATAGAGCTAAAATAGCGGGGAATTTTAAGACGAGCGAGTAATTAATCCAAGGCAGCTATGCAATAATATAAAACTTGGCGAGCGCGGAGATGAAATATGACGCTCATTGCATAAACAATTATTACAATGCTTTTTTTTTCTCGGACTACCGAAAATTTGCATGTTCTTTCTTTGTCATTAAATTACATTTATTTAATCACGTGCAAATAGGTCGAATAGAAATTTGTATGTAATTTTTTGATTGCGATTGTTTGCTATAAACAAGGAAACTTTCGTAACATGTCTAGATAATCCGAAGCTACATAGATAAGCAGGTGGTGACATACGAATCCAACTGCATAAACCTCTTTTTCTCACTCCCACCCGTATATTCACTGTTTTCTTTAGACCTTACGAGCAGGATAGATAGACCATATCAGTCTAGTGAACGGATATAACGAAAGTCGCGCCGTGATTGGTCGATTTCATATCCACACTAGTGTGGATATGAAATTGACCAATCACGGCATGCGATAAAGACGAATGTCATTTTTAGATTCAGAATTATACCATAGAATCTGTCAAACTGACTTCGGTATTTACCAAAGAAAGTATTTAAAATGAGTGCTTTTAGTGCAGAATCAGTAAACTTTATCCCAGCGGACATTTCTGAAGCTGCAAGTGATATATTCAAGATATGATTACCTTACAAATCAAATAGGTAAATATGAATTTTGTTGCGATAAATTTATGACGTTTCATTGACACATGGACACTATAAAATATATTAGAAACTGCAAATGTCACATGAAATAGTTATTTATGATACAAGTGTTAAAAGTGACATTTTATTTTGTGAGTGGGGAGTATTGCGGAACGAGCGTAGCGAGTGGAGCAACCCCACGAACAAAATAAAATCACTTTTAACAAGTGTATCATACAATATTTTTTGTAAAACTGTTAAATTAAAAAAGAAAATGCTGCCTCTAGGGTTGAATTTTCGATTTATTGTTAGCGTGTTGAATTACATAATTGACAATTACATCTGACAATCAAGTCAGGTGCTAGATAGAGTGTAACTAAGTAAAACAATTGTAAGTTGTTTAATGTTTAGTAGTAACCACAATTGAACCTGTCCTAAAATATTGTAAATGTTATGGCTAATAAACATGAATTTTGAAGAAAAGTTTGGAAATTAAAGCAATTTTATTATTCCACCAGATGTTGAAGAAACAGCAAATAAATCAACTAAGATTTATTGCTCCAGAAATCGGGACAAAAATCTGATGGTATGAAATAAAGAATCTAGCGGATAACTTCACTCAAAATATATTTTTTATTTACGTCGAAGGAAATTCTAAGTTTTGGAATCTCTCTCTATGATAAAAGCTAGTTTTCAAATCAAGAACAACTAGGATATAAGCAAGTATTAAAACAAGCGTACAAGATTTTTTTGAATGAAGCTTCAGACGAAATATGTAGTTGCGTCAAACTAAAAGCAACATCTGTCCTAGTTTTTGCATGGATTACTAGCATAAATATCTCTGCAATTACTTCTCAGGAAAACTAAAATAAGTAACGGTTCAGCTTGTAATGGTAATATTAATATTATAAATAAATAATTTATAACTATTTAAATATATTTTAATGTTTGGAAACAATATTACACAGTAATCAAGAACCAGTCCGTTCAACCAAAAAAAAAAAAAATCTTTTTAATTTTTTCAGTACAGCTTTCTATTTAATAATATTGCATATTGCTATATATCAGTGTTTCCTAAATAGTGGGTCACAACCCGGCACCGGGCCATAAAAATAAAATACCAGGTTGCAAAATTGTCTTCATACTCACAAATGATTAGTTCTTGTAGATTAAAATGTAATTAAAACATCTTTTAGTGGATCGCGAAGGGAAAATATTAAAAACAACCGTGTCAGGGCAAACAAAGTTTGGGAAACGCTGCTATATTTACTTTTAACACTAGTGCGAAAAAACTTTATCGCACTAGTGTTAAAAGTATTTTTGAAACGTATCATTATAAAAGTCAATTTTTAGTTCACTTATCGGTGAACTAAAAATGTCACTTTTAATGTTAGTTTTACAAAAAATTATTAATTTGCTAAATCGTATTTTAGTCTTTGATAGATCGTAGTCGTGGGAAAAATTCGCTGTACAACTCGAGCAGATTGTCCATATCGCACTCGAACGATTGAGGCACTCCGCCTTCGGCGTCGTGCTCAAACTTCGTTCTCGTGCATTATGGACATCATATCCGCTCTTGTTGTACAAACTACTATTCTCGTACTACCGAAAATTTGCTGCCTATCATTTCATGTTTTCTGTACTTGAAATTAAAATACATTTTGTTTACGTAATCACGTGACCCGAATTAAAGTAAATCTAGGCTGATGTACGACCAAAAATTTTCCTGTCAGTTGTTGCTTTCTAGGAATTAAATTACATCTATTTAATCACCTGCAAATAGGTCAACACATGAACCTAAATTTGTCTGTCATTACTTGATTGCGATTGTGTGCAAATGAATCAATGTCGGGTATCATTTCCAAAAGATTTAACGGTAAAATTTAAGAATTTTGTTTACAAGGAAAAGACCCTATTTGTCATATATGCAGACTTTGAATCGTTGTTGCTGCCATTCCAAGATATAGTGTTCGACGAAATTAAAACGTCAAAATACCAAAGGCTTTCAGTGCAGGTTTTTTCTCATTTCTTGAGCTACAGAGGGGAGGACTGCATGCAGTAAGTTCGTCAATGAAATGTGGGAAGGGTCTAAATTTAATAAAGGCAAAATTTTAGACATACAGCCTATGACTGGAAAACCTAGTGTAACTGAAGCTACGACATGTCACATCTGCGAAAAAGAGAGTTCATAGAAAAAAATATTGCCGTAGCAGACCATAACCATTTTACGGGGTAGTTTCGCGGCTGGGCACATCAAGCATGCAATCTAAATTATCAAAAATCGTAGTGTTCCATAATTTGTCAGGATATGATAGTCATTTCATAATTCGGGATTTATCAAAATTAGGGAGAATTGCTTTACTACCAATAAATAAGAAAAAATATATTTCGTTTATGCAATATAATAATGAAAATAAGATTAAGTTCAGATATATCGATAGTTTCCAATTTATGGGGGCCTCTCTTGATGAACTTGTTTCAATACTGGACGAAACGGACTTGAAAATTTTGAAACATGAATTTAGGGAACTTGACGATGGAAAATTTAAGTTATTATGTAGAAAAGGCGTTTTCAGCTATGATTATATTGACTCGACTGACAGAGTAAATGACAAGACATTACCACCTATTAAAACATTTTATAATAAATTAAATGACTGTAATATTAGCATGGAAAATTATAAGCATGCACGAAAAGTTTGGGTCAATTTTGGAATCAAAAATTTAGGCCAATATTCAGATTTGTATTTAAAGACCGATATTTTACTTTTGGCAGATGTTTTAGAAAATTTTGGAGATATAATGCATGCCACTTACTGACTAGACCCAGCATGGTCGTATACTATGCCAGGTTATACGTGGACCGCTATGCTAAAATATACGGACTGCGAGCTACAAATTTTGGACGACGTTGACATGATCATGTTTATATATATTATTATTATGGTGGTTTTGAATGGGTTAAAGATTTATACAATTTTGCTGTGACTACCATACCTGATGATGGACCTATAGGTTACTTTTTAGACGTAGATTTAGAATATCCTGACCACTTACACGATTTAAATAAAGATTATCCATTTTGCGCTGAACATAGAATTCCAGAAGGATCCAAATTTCCAAAACTTTTAAATACTCTCCTTGATAAAAAATCGTATGTCATTCATTATAGAGCTTTAAAACAAGCTTTAAAGCACGGCCTTCGAATAACCAAAATTAATAAAGTACTAAAATTCAAACAGTCAGCGTGTCTAAAGCCTTATATAGAATTAAATTTGAGAATGGGGGCTCAAACGACAACAGATTTTGGGAAAAACACCCACAATTGCATCCAACGCAGTATTCGGGAAAACTATGGAAAATATACGCACGTTTCCAATGGCTTGGTCGCTATGGAGCACAAAATTTAATTGCTGGTCCAAATTTTTACAATAGAACGATTTTTGACGAAGATCTTATGGCGATTGAAATAAAAAAGACCAATTTATTATTCAATAAATCCCTGCATATTGGAATGGCAATACTGGACATTTGAAAAGTCAGTCTGCATGTACGACTTTCACTACGAATTCATGCTACAGATTCTTAACCCACAAGAATGTAAATTGCTTTATACCGACACTGATAGCTTCATATATGAACTTCAATGTAATGATGCGTATGAAAATGTAATTAAACAAAATTTAGGTAAATTTGACGCATCAGACTATGCTCCAAATAACCCTTATGGAATATCTCTCCAAGGAAAGAAGATGCCTGGACGAATGAAAGACGAGAACAATGGCTGGATTATGACACATTTTGCTAGACTCCGATCAAAAATGTATTCATATTTGATTGAGGGCGGAGCGAAATGTGTCAAAAAATCCAAGGGAATCAAGCCTAATGTAGTGAAGAACGAAATTACATTTGATAACTAGGTTAATTGTCTAAAAGAAAACAAAAAAAAATTCGTTGCATTCGATCCTTTGCACATGAGGTCTTTAGTATTGAGCAAACCAAAATAGCCCTAAGTCCACATGAGGATAAACGCCACCTGATCGATAACTCATTTGACACTCTCCCACATGGACACAAAAGTATCAAAGATAAAAAGGGGATATTTATTGTCTAATTTCCTAAACCAAGTTCAGTATATAAGAGATCTGCAACTTAAACTGTTTCTGGCAGGGCACGCATTTTTTAACACATCCAAGAAGACCAAGCAAAATGTCCCAAGATAGTGAAATTGGCCTAAATAAACACGAAGCTTTGTTTTACAAAATGAAACACGTTATTGATGTTTCTTTAAGCATTTTCACTGGATTTTCGACCATTTCCTACGAATAGAGAGTAATGCTCAACAACTTCATCTTTACCAAAGTAGAATGGTTCAAGTTTCTACGAAATCTACGTATCGCCAAGCAATACTTCTTTACTGCAGACGTACAAATGGATGTTTCTCTAAAAGTAGAAAATATTCATATGACCTTTCGGAATTTTAAGTTCCTGATGATAACTAATGAAGTTCAAACCTTGTATATTTCACTTAAAGATGTTAAAGACATTTTAAATATCCAAGAGTTGGTGAATTTTTGATTGAAAATGTTCATGAAATAATCATTCAAAGACTTTTATTTTAATGTATTAAAAGGAATTAAAAAAGTGCTACATAATGAAATATGTAGCACTTTCGTCGATTTCATTTTTAATTATTGTAAGAATGTTACGGTTAAGAGTGAAAGATATTATTGTATCTTAGACCTTTTAAATTTTAAAAAAAGATAATGATATTTTATTTATTTAAATAAATGTATTAAATTGCATTTGTGTTTTATTTTATGAATAGGTTACAGTAATAAAACAAGTTATTAGGAAGAATTTTTAATTAAATGAGTATAACAAAAATACTTTGTATCATATTTTTCTTGCATCTAAATATCTGAGCCTAGATTGTCCATCGAAGTAAGTTTTATCCCCAGGTCTATTGTAATGTTCCACGCAAGGAAATCTTCCTTTAAGAACAGCAGAGTTTTTAAACTTCCTGGGTAAACATTCTCACACACTTGACAAGAAGTCCAAGGGTCTCACAGATAATTGCTCGAGCCCAAATGAGCTTTGAAAAACAGTCAATTACAAAATATAGTTGTATTCTCTATTTTGCTTAGCCTAGTCTATAAATTCAGTTAAATCGATTTGCCATAAATCATCTAAATCTTTAAAAATCGTTTTTCTCCTAGGATTTTTCTTATACATTTGTAAAGTTCTTTTACAACAATTGGTTCAGTTTTACAACTACTTGTCTAACAGTTATTTTGACTTATCTAATAGTTGGTTCGACTTGTACAACTAATTGTCTAACAGTTGGTTTGGGTTGTACAACTACTTGCCGAGAAGTTGATTTGACTTGTCTAGCAGTTGGTTTGAGTTGTACAACTACTTGTCTAACAGTTGGTTTCAGTTGTACAACTACTTGTCTAGGAGTTGGTTTGACTTGTCTAGCAGTTGGTTTGACTTGTACAACTACTTGTCTAACACTTGGTTTAACTTGTATAGCTACTTGTCTAACAGTTGGTTTGACTTGTACAGTTACTTGTCTAAAAGTTGATTTTAGTTGTCCAACTGGATGGTTTCCTAGTGGTCTAAAAGGTACTCGACAGAGTTGCTCTGACCTTGAATACTGTAAGGTTAACGAATAGTTCCTTTATTTCAAATATATAAAGGTGTCTACTCTTTTCCTGTGCCTTCCTTTATTAATATCGTTATCTTTAACAATAGTAATAAATCCATATGGCTGTACCCAACATTTTGAACACATTTCTTTAAATTGACTGTATAACATATCCGGAGTGACATGATCATTATAGATGTGTTTCAAGTTCAAGTCATCTTGCTTGAATATTATAAACAAATTTGCATTATTCCTAATTATGGTAAATGTTTGTTCTCGCGTAAGTCTGGCAAAGAAAAAATCAATCGATGAATTTCTGTCTACCCATACTAAAATACTCCCGAATTTTGTGCTATTTGTCGCAGTCTACATCATCAAAAATAAAAACTGAATTAACAAGGGCATCGGCAGGATCAGTAATATCTGCATTCTCATTGCAAGCATAATACTTTACTTCGAGTAAATTTTTTAAGGCTTTTTCTAACAACTGATATTTTGGTTAATGTAAAGACTTTGAATATATGTGTATATTTTCAAATCGAATACCATTCGAATCAAATAATAAAGACAAGAGCACATTTGTTTTACCACATTCAGTAGGTCCTGCTACAAATGCCCTTATGGTATTTGGAAATAAACTGCTTTGCTTATTAAACTTCGTTTCTTTTTCAGTAAAACCAAAATTTGCTATTGGTAAGAAAGACTAAATCATGCTTCTTAGTCCACATCTTAACATGAAATAACCTTATATTAACCTGTGCATGGGGTTTTATAATCAGTTGTGATGTTGACGTATCAAGGAGAGGGTTTTTTTTTAACTCCGCTCTTAATAAATTGCCAATCGAATTGCATATACCTGGAGGATATAATTATTGCAGTCTAGGCACCAGAAAACGTTTAAATAGAGGGGACAAAGGAATTAATCCTTTAGACGAAGCGTTCAAAGAACACGATATAGCTTACTCTGAAAACCTTGATGTAGAAACAAGGCACACTGCCGATAACATTTTACAAGAGAAAGCTTGGCAAAGAGTTAAAACAAACGACGCAAAATTGGGAGAAAAAACGGCTGCACTGTTAGTAACGGACATGATGAATACTAAGCGTAAGATGGGGCTTGGAATGAAAAAGAAGGTACCATTTCGTAAGGGCGTTGTATTACCTGTATGACATTTTTTAAAAAAGAAAAACTACAAACTTAGTCATGGTGTTAAAAAAATTGGTTCGTATGCTTTTAAAGCTGCACGGATGAATCTAAAATTAGTTGGAGGGCCTAAGAATGTTCATCTGCCAAGAATGTATCCAGTACCAAACATTGGAGGCATATTGCCATTTTTGGTTCCCTTATTTGCGGGTCTACGCGCTCTCGGGGCTTTATCGGGTTAAGCTGCCGGAAATTGCTAAAACTGTAAATGATGCTAAAAGTGCACGAAAACAACTGAAAGAAACGCAAAGACATAATAAATCTATGAAAAAGATAGCTCGCGGTAAACACGGGGATGGATTGTTTCTTAAAAGATATAAAAAAGGCATGGGTCTAATTTAAAACATTTTTCAAAAAACCGAATAACTTGCCTTGCAAAGCACTTACTGATTACAATCTTGTAAAATATGCAAAGCACTTGGAAATTCCTTATTTTAGAGGTGTATATATGCGAGCCACTTTACCTAAGAAAATTTGGAAAAACAAAAACGGTATAGTTAATTTAAATAGTGCTTAGAATATTGGAACTCATTGGTAACCTACAAGAAACGAAAGAATGCTGCAGTCTATTTCGATACTTTCGCTAATTTGAAACCTTCCAAAGAACTCATTAAATATCTCAATGCTAAAGATTTGACGTATAATAAGAGAAAGATATCGGACTTTGATAGCTTTAATTGTTGTCATCTGTGTTTGGAATTTTTAATTCAAAAGGGTTGAAGCCAGTCAGTCATGTCGAGAAACTTTACCTTAAAAGGTAATACCAGGAGCCTTGCTGCTGATTTCTATCCACCTATAGAATTAAATCCAAAAGAACAATACACGTATTACAGTATTTCTAACATCGAAAAAGAAACAAATAATCAAAATCTACAACAACATCAGTTACTCATTAAAGCTCCAAAGATGCAGATTGTCATTGTTGACATCCAAGGATTTAAAACTCCTGACTTTATTTGTAAGGAATTGGCAATCGTCGACGGATATAAGGAAATAAATTATTTGTTTAAATCATCCACACCCTTTAATCAGCTGTCGGAAGATGAGAATAAACAAGTTAAATATTTGGAACATAATCATCATGGGCTGCGATATAGCGACGGATTTGTACCTTACGAAGATTTGACTAAAGTGTTGTAGGAACATCTATATTATGTAAACAGGATATACTTTAAAGGAAAGGAAAAAATGAAACTTCTAAGTTCCATGCTTTGCAAGGTCGATCCAATGCCGCAAGTGGTCAATTCGGAAGACGTCGAAGGATGTCCAAACTTGGAAAAATCTATTACATATTGTATGCTCATCATAAAATAGATAATAAAATAGCATGCAGTTTAAGAAACTCTTCGACTTTATTTAATTTTGTAATGGAATGTTTACCTTAATAAATTATTAAAATTATTAATATGATTTTAATTAAAACTCTAATGTTACTTAAAATATAATTTATTTTTTATACTTTCACAAATATTTGGCTATAATATTTCATAATAAAACTGATAGAATAAAAACAATCATATATAACATTAAAAGGATGTTGGAAATATCTTCTTTCGAGGCGTTTGAAGACACCAAACCAGCTTCAGTGACTTGTGGTACTACAGGCTTCAATAACGCCAATACCCAATTTATCGTTTCACCTTGGCTTCCATCTCGAAAAATTAGACGTAGTTTATATTTGATGTAAGTTTCATTGGTTTCTGGAATTGGCCTTCAAAAGGTTGCTTGATCAGAATTAATAATTGTTGTGCCCATAGTTATCCGTGAATTAGAGTCACTTAGATTTTTTGTCTCGTCGAAGCATGCTACAACGTATTTAACATTTTTTGGTTAGTAAAACGTAGCTGGTTTGTAGGAACATCTTGAACTATTATGTGAATTTTGCTCCGGGATTTATTGAAGATACTTGTCGATTGGTGATTTCTGTTCTACTAAAACCTTTTAACATGGCCTTTAATATTTATTTCGTTCAGAAATAAGTCTGTTTATTTCTTTTTGTCGATATTTAGTATGGGTAGGACACACTTTATTTCCAGTTGATAGCTTGTCTTGCAGAATGAATTTCACCACCTCTGATTGATCCCAGAATGGTGAAAATATACATTTATCGTTACACTTGTGCAAGTCGCAAATTATTGCATTACGATATGAAACTCCACTTTCATCGAACTCTTCAAGAACAGCTGGCCCCCAGTCTCCAGAATATACACATTGTGAAACATACTTCTCTTCCATGCCTACACAAATTCACAACTGTCTTGTTTTTTGTTTGATTTTGATGTTTGTAGGTCACATAGGTCAGGTGATTAATTTGAATTCCGAGAATCGCAAACAGGAAACGACAGGAAACTTTTTGTTCGTGTATCGACTTGTTGGATGTCACCTCGTATGTATGGCGCTTGCTCATCGGATATGTTACGGTCGTTTATTTCCTTGTTTATAATAAGCAATCGCAAACAAGAAGTGTCAAGAAGGGACAGGCAAATTTTCGGTAGTCCGAGAAAAAAGCATTGTACTGAAGCAATAAAGGTGTCATGTTACATCTCCGCGCTGGCCAAGTTATATATCATTGCATATCTGCGTCGGATTAATTAAATTTTCGGTAGTACAAGAAAAGAAGTTTATGCAGTCGGATTTGTGTCACCACTTGCTTATCTATGTAGCTTCAGATTACATGTTACGGTCGTTTCCTTGTTTATAGCAAACAATCGCAATCAAGAAACGACAGGCAAATTTTAATTCGCCCTATGTACACTTCAATTCAAGTTACGTAGTTAGGCAAACAAGAAGGGACAGGCAAGTTTTGGGTAGTCCGAGAAAAAAGTATTGTAATAATTGTTTATGTAATGAGCGTCACATTACATTTCCGCGCTCGCCAAGTTTTATATTATTGCATATCTGCGTCGGATTAATTACCTGCGCGCGTTAAAATTCCCCGCTATAATGCACAGTGTGTTCAATGATCAAATATGCAACTCGAGTAGAGGTTATGTTTAAAAATAACTATTTCAGTTCATTTCACTATGAAGTAACCTTGAAAGTATCCTATTATTACATGTGTCATGTTTAAAAATAACTTTCACCTTCGGATGAGTCAGGTCTATAAATATCTATATTTAAGTTTCCCTAACCTTAAAAGTATCCAATTACCGTAAAGTTTTATGAATTCATTAGAGTTTTTTGACTCGGGCTATTGCCTTTAAAGTCTCGTATTGCCTTACAGTTCTTTGACTTTTGAAAGTATTGTATTGCCTTAAAGTGCTACGACTCCTTATTCTAAGAATGTTGTTTGACTTGGGTTATTAATAATTAAAGTAACCTTGAAAATATAGTAGTGCTCAAAGTTCTATGACTTCTTATTCTGGGAATGTTATTTAACTTGGACTCCTATATTACTAATTCGAGTTAACCTTGAAAGTATTTTATTGTCTTAAAGTTCTATGACCTTAGAAATATCATATTACCTTCAGTATGTTGCGCATGCGTCAGAATTTGAATTTCCCGCCTTTTTGTGGTCCAGAATTCCCCTTGGTACCCTACTCATATTTTTGCTTATGATAATCATAAAACCAGATAATGCACTGTAATCCCCCTGAAACGGTTTTTTTAAGAGGATTCACAAGAGATGTACTATTTAATTTAGAAAATTAAAAGAGAGAGAGAGAGAGAGAGAGAGAGAGAGAGAGAGAGAAAGAGAGGAGAGAGGAGAGAGGGTGAGAAGTAACCTCTATTTCTTAGTCTCTATCGAGAAAAAATACAAAAATGACTCTAAAATGTGGCAAACTATACAAATATTGTCCTGTTTGTTTGTTTTGTGAATTTTAATATCGGCTTCGAACGTAGCATTTACTTTTAATAACTGATCATTACTGCAACTCAAGCAGTGACGCAGTAAATTAAATCAGTCACAACTAAGTTTAAATTTCCCAAGACAGCATGAAGTTTAAATTTTAGTAAGACGTTGGATTTTATTATGCAGGAATACTGTTGTAGGCCGTGAGTAGGTAATTTATGCCGGTTCTAATCCCACCTTAGGTCGTATTCCGGTTTTACCCCGGAGCCAACCTAACACCTCGGCCATATCAGTTCCACCTCGGGTGGTATTTGGGGGCCTTTTTAAATGTATTTCAAATGTAAAAGAGGCAAAAAATCCACCTCAGCTGTCATTTTGGGTGGAAGCCGGTTCTACTCCACCTTCTAAATGTGGTACCCGATTCTAATCCGGAGAAAAAGGTCGTGACCGCTTCTGATCAGGTGGCAGCTGTTGGATTAATTTCTAAACTAGGGCAATCGAATCACATGATATCCTAGAATATTCTAGAACTTTTTTGTAAAATGTAATTAATTTAACTCGTTACGCAATACATATTTTGTACGTTGTTTATTAAATAATTTCTGGGAAAAATGATTAAATATCTGACAAAAGGGAAAATCAGATCACGTGGTGGCCTAGAATATACTGGTATTTTTCCCAAAGGTGACCTGTAGGTGTTACTTTGCAAGTATTGAGTTTAAATTTGAAAAAGTATTCAAGTGATACGAGTTCAAGAAATGAAAGATGGCTGATACAAAAAACGGTTTTGTTTTATTTAATCAACTAAGTAGCGGAACTTTCTGGCTCAATTTATCAAGTATGAAACTCAACGAACGATACAAAATAACCGGTGCTAGAAGGGAAGAAAGCAAATTTGGCAACAGAATACTACTACAACTAAATAAGGCATGGAATATGCACCTTCCTCAGAGGTATAATGCACTAAGCGATGAAAATATCCAGGAACTCACCAACTTCTATTTGGTTAATCATGGCAAGAAGGGAAAAAACTTAAACTGGAGCTTATTCCGAGGATAGAAGAAGATGAGGAACAAGGAAACTTGAGGAGTGTAAACTTTTTCAATGAGGAAACTCCACTTGGTGAAATTTTAGAGTTTTACATTTCTGCAGATCAAAGTCTTGCAAAATAATAAAAATACCTTGTACATTTTGTACAAATTTTATTCAATAAATTTTTAAAATATACAACTTTGTTTTACTACTTTTAATTTGAACAAATATTTTTTCGACAGACTTGCCTTTTATAAAAGTTCTCGCTTGTTGAAAATCCTCTGATAAAGCCTCATTAATTTTACGATTTTGTTTTTACCGAATCGACCACAAAACATTCACACGAGTCGGGTCCTTCTACTCCCTCATTTGAACTCCAAGGACATCCCGCGTAATGAACACCAACACGAGTTGCGATTTGTTCCCTGTCTTTGTAATTTGACAATAAAACGGTACACTTGTCAAGATAATCTTTATGGTCGTCGAGTAAAATGTCCTTGTTTAAATTTAAAAAATTCGCTAAACACAACGTCATTTTTTCAATTCAAAAATGTATGTTGCCAAATCGAGCGGCTTACCAAACATAACGATAATGTCTTTACAGAAGAGGGTTTAAATATTCAGAGAGTTTGGGACTAGTTACTTAAACTGTTAAATAAACCAATAATCTTGTACAATTTATTTTTTATTTCAATACAGCAATTATAAATTACTAAATCTAAGAAATGGACATTTCCAAATGTTGCTTCATATATTTTACATTAATATACTCAATTGAAGAATCAGACTGGGCAGGCAAGTCATATTCCTCATTACTAAGAACAATTTTCCTATCAACTTCCTTGTATTCATAACATTTAATGCTCAGCAATCTTTCTTTGTAAACAGCGTGATATGCACAACGAAGACGCAACATCACGCCATCACCATATTCAAGTTTAAAATGTCTATAAAAGTCTGAATCGCTTTCTATGATTCCAGAAATTTCCATTTCCTTCATAATTAAATTTTGACGAAAACTTTTAATGACCTCTTCAACGGTTAAATATTCAGGTTCTTCATTTTCAAGCGAAAAATTGGACGATTCTTTTTCAGTTTCCAATGTCGTTGTTGTTGCTGCTGTAGTTGTAGTTGTTGTTGTATCATTTTCCTGCGTTGAAATAACGACTGTCGCGTCGGCACTTTTATTTGCTTGATACTGTGGTAAATGTTTGCTTGGAGATAAAAGTTTTACAGAAAAGCGACATGCACAGTGTCACTGTTGGGCAGTTTTATTGCAAACGACAAGTTACTGGCAGTTTCTTGGTTAGAATCCAACAACATTGGTATTGGTGAGAGTAGTACTTCACATGTAAAGAAATTTCTAGATAATAAATTACAACACCAATGGAAAACATTTCACAAAGTTGGTAGTATCGCTGTCAAATTCGAACTGATTATTTTCAGCTTATGCTTCCAATTTATTGCCAGTCCCCTTTTACGTCAGCCTTTTCTTTTTTGCCGCATAGATAATTCTTTTGTGTTGATCCATGAATTGTGTTCGTTTGAAAATTCTAGCCATTTTACTAAAGCTTTATCACCTTGTTGTTTTAAATCCTTTTCGACAAGATAAACATCTGGACATTTAGTCTTTAGCAATTCATGTTCGTAAAAACTTCCTAAAATTGGTTTCCCTAGATAGTCTTTCAACAAGTTCGTAACAGGATCTGTGTTTTGAACTTTTGCAATTTTGAAAATTTCAGTAGTCCAGTTGGGAAAATATTTCTTTTGAAAGACATTTCGATGCCTACTAATGCAAACATATTCACCTAGGCGAAATGCTACTCTGTCAAATACTTTTCGTTTGCTATATGCAACTTTTAAAGGCATTTTTGCATTGCTAGCATTTACATCATTTGGTCGCATTTTTATGGTTCTGTGCACTTTATTGTTATAAGTTTTCAACAAGTTGTCAAGAAAATCAATCCAACGATAAGATCCATTCATACTAAATTCCTTCCACATCCAGTTTTTCAGAGTTCTGTTAAATCGTTCCACCATAGAAGCCTTTAAATGAGTATAAGCAGAGTAATGGTTAATTTTATGCTTTTTCATCAAATTTTGAAATTTTGTGTCGTAAAACTCTTTTCCGTTGTCTGTTTGCGAATTGCTCTTCATGAAAAAACCAAAATTGGAATTGAGTACTGATAAATACAATTATAAAAAGATTATAGAAAATTCCAATGTATTGCGACGAAATTTTGATAAATCGCAACAGTTTCGTGACAATAAAAGCGTAAAGTATAAAGTTATTAAAAAAAGTTTAAACAGTATTGATGAAGAAGACAAGCAAGGTGCCTAGACTGGATCAGGACTAATGAAATATTCTGACGACAAAATTGATTATATCTATTGGGATGATCCTAATGAGTTGGTAGATCGCCTAAAATTTTACTTGCATCACACCAAGCTGGAAATACAAATCATAATAATAAAATAATATCAATTATTGAAGGGTTGAAGGAGGCTTCCATCATATTATAAACAAATCACATTTACGTTGTAATTGAGTAATTAATAGTGGATGGGATGTATTTTTTAAAATGGTTAAAAGCCTTTTCTACATTTTTTGCATCATTTCAATCATGTCTATCGATAAATTTGGTAGATTTTCTTTGGTGCGAGAGGTTCGAAAGAGTGTAGGTCCTCCTTCAAATTTGGGATATTATATTCCGCAAGATGGTCACTTTAATTTTCAAAACAAACGAATTTTTAATTTACAATCTCCTGCAAATGAAACAGATGCTACAACAAAACATTATGTTGATGATAAATTGAAAGACTTGACAAAATTTAAAAACGAATGTCGACAAAAGTTTATAAAACTTGGTACATCCATTAATTCGGTTCATAATCAATTAAAAGTGCTAAATAAGCAATACAACGAGCTTGACAAGAGTGTTGCTGATTGCATTACAAAAGTTGGCAAACCCAAAACTGATTTTTTCAGCTCTACATCATTTAAACAGTCACCGTCATTACATTCAGAAAGGCAATCTCATTCAATTTTTACAATATTAGCCGATTGCAAGTAAGGTAAATGGAGCAGTGGCAGCAAGTAGTCGACGAGTTACACAAGCCTGCTCGTCGAAATTTTCGTCGAAGATCAATAATTGTTAAAGGAATAAATGATCTTTGGATGGCCGATTTGGTAGAAATTGGTGCTTATAAAAAATAAAATAACAATCACAAGTTTTTATTGACGGTTATTAATGCTTTTTCGAAACGAGCATGGACCATTCCGTTGAAAACTAAATCTGGTGGAAAAGATATTGGCTAGAGAAAAAGCACCTGCGAATTTGCAAACAGACAACGGAAAAGAGTTTTACGACACAAAATTTCAAAATTTGATGAAAAAGCATAAAATTAACCATTACTCTGCTTATACTCATTTAAAGGCTTCTATGGTGGAACGATTTAACAGAACTCTGAAAAACTGGATGTGGAAGGAATTTAGTATGAATGGATCTTATCGTTGGATTGATTTTCTTGACAACTTGTTGAAAACTTATAACAATAAAGTGCACAGAACCATAAAAATGCGACCAAATGATGTAAATGCTAGCAATGCAAAAATGCCTTTAAAAGTTGCATATAGCAAACGAAAAGTTTTTGACAGAGTAGCATTTCGCCTAGGTGAATATGTTCGCATTAGTAGGCATCGAAATGTCTTTCAAAAAAAAATTTTTCCCAACTGGACTACTGAAATTTTCAAAATTGCAAAAGTTCAAAACACAGATCCTGTTACGAACTTGTTGAAAGACTATCTAGGGAAACCAATTTTAGGAAGTTTTTACGAACATGAATTGCTAAAGACTAAATGTCCAGATGTTTATCTTGTCGAAAAGGATTTAAAACAACAAGAAGATAAAGCTTTAGTAAAATGGCTAGAATTTTCAAACGAACATAATTCATGGATCAACACAAAAGAATTATCTATGCGGCAAAAAAGAAAAGGCTGACGTAAAAGGGGACTGGCAATAAATTGGAAGCATAAGCTGAAAATAATCAGTTCGAATTTGACAGCGATACTACCAACTTTGTGAAATGTTTTCCATTGGTGTTGTAATTTTATTATCTAGAAATTTCTTTACATGTGAAGTACTACTCTCACCAATACCAATGTTGTTGGATTCTAACCAAGAAACTGCCAGTAACTTGTCGTTTGCAATAAAACTGCCCAACAATGATACTGTGCATGTCGCTTTGTCTATGAAACTTTTATCTCCAAGCAAACATTTACCACAGTATCAAGCAAATAAAAGTGCCGACGCGACAGTCGTTATTTCAACGCAGGAAAATGATACAACAACAACTACAACTACAGCAGCAACAACAACGACATTGGAAACTGAAAAAGAATCGTCCAATTTTTCGCTTGAAAATGAAGAACCTGAATATTTAGCCGTTGAAGAGGTCATTGAAAGTTTTCGTCAAAATTTAATTATGAAGGAAATGGAAATTTCTGGAATCATAGAAAGCGAGTCCGACTTTTATAGACATTTTAAACTTGAATATGGTGATGGCGTGGTGTCGCGTCTTCGTTGTACATATCACGCTGTTTAGAAAGAAAGATTGCTGAGCATCAAATGTTATGAATACAAGGAAGTTCATAGGGAAATTGTTCTTAGTAATGGGGAATATGACTTGCCTGCCCAGTCTAATTCTCCAATTGACTATATTAATGTAAAATATATGAAGCAACATTTGGAAATGTCCATTTCTTAGATTTAGTAATTTATAATTGCTGTATTAAAATAAAAAATGAATTGTACAAGATTGTTTTTTATTTAACAGTTTAAGTAACTAGTCCCAAACTCTCTGAATATTTAAACCCTCTTCTGTAAAGACATTATCGTTATTTTTGGTAAGCCGCTCGGTTTGGCAACATACATTTTTGAATTGAAAAAATGACATTGTGTTTAGCGAATTTTTTAAATTTAATCAAGGACATTTTACTCGACGACCATAAAGATTATCTTGACAAGTGTAATGTTTTATTGTCAAATTACAAAGACAGGGAACAAATCGCAACTCGTTTTGGTGTTCATTACGCGGGATGTCCTTGGAGTTCAAATGAGGCGGTAGAAGGACCCGACTCGTGTGAATGTGTTGTGGTCGATTCGGTAAAAACAAAAGTCAAGCAAGAATTTTTATAAAAGGCAAGTCTGTCGAAAAAATATTTGTTCAAATTAAAAGTAGTAAAACAAAATTGTATATTTTAAAAATTTATTGAATAAAATTTGTACAAAATGTACAAGGTATTTTTATTATTTTGCAAAACTTTGATCTGCAGAATTGTAAAACTCTAAAATTTCACCAAGTGGAGTTTCCTCATTGAAAAAGCTTACACTCCTCAAGTTTCCTTGTTCCTCATCTTCTTCTATCCTCGGAATAAGCTCCAGTTTAAGTTTTTTCCCTTCTTACCGTGATTAACCAAATAGAAGTTGCTGAGTTCCTGGATATTTTCATCGCTTAGTGCATTATACCTCTGAGGAAGGTACATATTCCATGCCTTATTTAGTTGTAGTAGTATCCTGTTGCCAAATTTGCTTTCTTCCCTTCTAGCACCGGTTATTTTGTATCGTTCGTTAAGTTTCATACTTGATAAATTGAGCTAGAGAGTTCCGCTACTTAGTTGATTAAAAAAATCAATACCATTTTTTGTATGAGCCATCTTTCTTTTCTTGAACTCGTATCACTTGAATACTTTTTCAAACTTAAACTGAATACTTGGCAAATGTCTCGTTTCTTTTATACGCATTTATTACAGATAAGAAAGCACGTGCTTGATAAGATTTTCTTCTAGAATTATTTGCAAAGATTTTTTTACAACCGTTAATTGTGAAATAAAGTTCCCAGAATTATTTACAAAATATTACATTTTTTACCAAAACAACATTTGTCTTTCAAAAGGTCACCTACAGGTCACCTTGGACAAAAATACCAGTATATTTTAGGCCACCACGTGATCTGATTTGCACTTTTGTCAGATATTTAATCATTTTTCCAAGAAATGATTTAATAAACAACGTACAAAATATGTATTGCGTAACGAGTTAAATTAATTACATTTTACAAAAAAGTTCTAGAATATTCTAGAATATCATGTGATTCGATTGTCCTAGTTTAGAAATTAATCCAACAGCTGCCACCTGATAAGAAGCGGTCACGACCTTTTTCTCCGGATTAGAATCGGGTACCACATTTTGAAGGAGGAGTAGAACCGGCTTCCACCCAAAATGACAGTTGAGGTGGATTTTTTGCCTATTTTACATTTGAAATACATTTAAAAAGGCCCCCAAATACCACTTGAGGTGGAACTGATAAGGCCGAGGTGCTGGGTTGGCTCCGGGGTAAAACCCCTAAGGTGGGATTAGAACCGGCATAAATTACCTACTACCGTGTTCAATCTAAGACGCACCCTTTTTGAATTTCATTTGTAGAAATAATTGGCCTTGAATTTTAGAACGTTACATGATTTTCTAAGTAATTTTTTTCAACTTGTTCATTATTTCACAAGAAAAAACAATTGAACCTAAGAGAAAAAAGATTCGCATGTAAATTGTATTGTATTTTAAATAGAACACCCTGAATATTTGTAATTGGTTGGATAGCGAATTGAACGTCTTTAAAAATATACAAGGTGAATTTAAAAGTAATACCATAAATTCAGATTCGTTTTTTAGAGCCCAAAATAAAACGAAAAGTGTATATAAATATATCTCGCAAGACGCTTCGTTTCCGAGTTACAGGGTGTGGAAGATTAGTTGCTGGATTATAGTTTTTAATTAGTAGTTGCGAAGCGTATACAGATAATTGAATAAAATTTAGCACAGCCCATATCTTTTCGTGTTCTTTCCAAAAATCTAAGAATTAATTAACACAGCTTAACCAGTGGCGGGTATACCTAGAGGGGCAGTATTTAAAACCTGCTTTATTTATTTTGTATGCACTTCTGCCGCAAACATTTTTACATAAAAAGTATCCCTAGTGAAATTTAATATTGTGAGTGGTTTTCGAGTAAAATGCATTTTTTTATATCGATGCATTAAAAACGCTCTTCCAAAATTGTCGGACATAACACATAATTGGCATTAAAATGAAAGAAAATAAATAGCATATGGATATGTCCATGATTTCTTGCCATCGGTGGCCACTTTAAGCAATTTCTGTAAATAAAAGGTATTATTTTTAAATTCGTTATTTGTTGAATATTTACGAAACATTTTTTTATTTAAACATTAATTAAAATTAGTTAAATATTAGTTAATAATAATTTGTTTTAACAATACATTGCAACTAATTTTATTTTCTCTTATTTCAAAGCCAGCTATGTGTCACATCCGAGATTTTTGGGCAAGAGTTTTTAATGCATGTAGATATAAAAATACATTTTACTCAAAAACCGTCGATAATGTCAAATTTCAGTAAGAGTACCTTTTTCATGGAAAAACATTTGTAGATTATATTTTTGTTACGAAACTGCGACAAAAGGGCACACAAAATAAATAAGGCAGGTTTTAAGCACCACCCCTTTGGATATACTCGCCACTGATTAAGTTCTGTTAATTATGTATTAGATTTTTGGAAAGCGCAAGAAAAGGTATGGAGTTGTGCCAAATTTCATTCAATTGTCTCTACTACAAACTATAATAAGGAAGTAACTTTCAACACCCCGTAACTCTGAAACGATGCCTTTTAGGACATATGTTAATATGGAGTTTTAGTCTTATTTTGGGCTCTAAAATAATCACCTTGCATAACACTTGATACATCTGACATTAACCGTTTATGATGTAGACGGGGTTGTATTTTAAAATAAATAGTAAACGTCAGTAATGTTATTAACTTTAATCAAACGATAGCAATGGGCAAAGAGTAATACTTTTAGGTATCTTTCTAATATCTGATTTTTAAAATGTAACAATTTTAGAAAATTATTAAATACAGGGTAATTTACATAAAAGTACAATCCTGGCGAGCCTAAAACGCAACGCAGTAAAAAACATTCATTGATTTTTTAGAGTGGGAAATTTTATCTTCGGACGCCCCTTTAGAAATGTCATAAAATTGCTTAATTGATAATAAATTTGTTTATAATAGTACAAGATTCTGCCCAAGTTAGACGTACCATCACCTATTATTTGAATGAGATATATTTTTAATAAAAAAATGGTATTTCATAAACCAATAAATCGGTATTTAAAGCGTACTGAGAGTATGGTACGTAATTTGAATAAAGTCAAATAACATTTTGCAAAACGCAGTAGCTCAGTGGTAGAAACCTGGACCATAATACGGAGATCCAGGTTTCCATCTCCAATCACACCGATGGTTCGTTTTTTTTTTTTGATTAATTTTTATTGCATTAATTTTTTTAGAATTATTTCTATTCCTTTATTCCCTTTTTGCAATATGTATTTTAATTATAATATATTAGAGTAAATTACTAATGCAAACGTATCTATTCTCTTTATGCTGGCATCCTAGTAGAGGAGCCAATAAGTAACCATATATTTTCCTTTTTTTTTTTTTCGTTTTCTTAGAACTTGCACTAGCTAATCATAATCTTTTAAATAACAAGATAATGATTTACTTATTTTTAATTAAGGGTATCCTGGCTAGGCTACCTTTTGTTTATAACTAAAATTATTTTCATTTTATATTAGGTAAATAACAACATGGGGAAATTAATCACAAAAAATTAAATAAGATAGAATTAAAGAAAAACAGTAACATCTGCTTCTGGGATTTCAACTCGCCACCTCCGACTTGGCAAACTGATGTTCTACCCTCTGGGCTACCACACTATATTGTAAATCTTTTACACTTTACTTACTCAAATCAGGTGCCGCCGCACTTCCATATTTTTATTTCGTCTGCATTAAGTAATTGTGAATTAATTAAAGGTATTCTGACTAGGATTTAATTAGGTAAACCATACGCGATTTGTTGATATGTGTGTTATCATTTATTTAAAATAGAGATGAGGTTATGTATGGATCTTAATAAAACAAGATTAAGATTACACTAAAAGATGTTCAAATTGTTTTCCTTTATTTTGCAAACAGGCATGAATTATTATAGACAGGCGAATTCTGGCTGAAATTACGAACGTTATTTGTTTACATAATATCAGGGTTGTCCAAGTACATAATTTATTATTTCTCCTACTCAGCATTTTTGTAAATTGGGTTGCGTTTCGGGATCGTGAGAGTCGTACTCTTATATGAATCACCTGTATAATGGCACTCGAATTATAACCACGTTTAAATGAGCAACGTTTAGTGTGAAGTATGTCAAATGTTATATATTCGTAAAGGAAATTCAATTTTCTGTCCAATCGCACAAAAACATATAGGGTGTTCCATTTAAATATATATATATATATATATATATATATATATATATATATATATATATCCGTATCATTTTTCTCTTACGTTTAATTGATTTTTCTTGTGATGAAATGAAAAATCTGGAAAAAATTGCGTAGGTATCCATATAGCATGCCAAAATTATTGGCTTATTAAGTTTACAAATGATGTTCGAAAAGGGTGCGTTTTAGATTGAACACAGTGTGCGTTTGTGAGTAATGTTCCATTTTCAGTGATACCGTAACGGCAATTAAAGTTCTTAGAGCAACTACGTCTCTAGAGCCACTCTTGCTGGAAATTTAAGCCTCTGTACAGCTTACTGAACAAACTAAACATTCTTTTTTATTTTATTTAAAAAATTAAGTCTATCATATTTATTTTTTTTGTTGGAGCGGACTGGTTCTTGGTCATATTCAAAAACTGAAATACAGAACTTGTCCCCTGAAACCAAGAAAGTTTAAAAAACACAACAAAGGTTGCTCTAACGCGTTTCGACAGCCAAGCTGTCATCTTGAGAGAGAAACTCGATTAAAAAACACAACAAAGGTGGTAGCGTTTTTTAATCTTTCTTGGCTTCAAGGGACAAGTTCTGTATTTCAATTTTCATATTTACCTTTTAAACTGGATTAAATTTTACATTGCAAACTTCATCTTTGTCTTAATTAATTCGATTGGGTTAACATCCATAACGTAATTTGCATACTTTATCATCCCCTCACGAAAGAACACACAGACCCGCAGTTTAATTTCCGCAACTTACCACTAATATCAGCATCGTCTTTCTTCCCTCGCATTCCCATGAAACCGGACGGAGCTCTTTTAAGAAGTTCCTCGGAGTACATTGCATCCCAAGGCTTCTTACCTCTCATTCCCAGAAAACCCGATGGGGCTCGTTTCTCTGCTAAATCAGTTTTAGGGGAATCATCATAGTACGTTTCGTCTGGAGCAGATTTCTTTCCTCGCACACCCGTAAAACCTGACGGCGCCCTCTTATGATGGTCTTCTGCATTTCCATAACCGACAACTAACAGTACAATAACCAGTGATAGCGGAGGATGACCCAGTAACATATTATTCTGAAAGAAATCGCAACATTAATGCTTTGTTAAGTATATATTCATTAAGAAATTATTTTATTTCCGATTTGATATTTGTTGTGTGCTTGAAGAGAAATTATTCCAATTGCATGAATAATTACTACTAACCCTTTAATGCTTTTAAAAAATAATAAGTTGCCAAACTTTGCATCGCCCATCTGACAATTAAAGATTACAAATTTTCTTAAAAAGAGCCACAATAGAAAATACATACGATCAGAAGATGATATTAGTGGCAAGCAATATTTGTTATGTAAATACCTTACAAATTGTAACAAATCCTGTGGAAGTTAGACATAAATAATTTAAAGAAAGGCTATTAAAATAGAGGTTGACCTAAGAATTTCAGAACGACATCAGATTTCTACTTCGGCCAAAGCGAACAGAACACCCGAAGAATATGAATTAAAAAAGAAATATGGCAAGCATCTATCCCTTAATATATCCTCAGAAAATATAGTGTACACAGCACTTGATAACCAATACAAAGGTATCAAAATTAACGTCATCAAAATAATTATTTGGTACGAGGTAGACACCTTAAATTCTTGGCCAGATATAAAGAAAGTAAATTCGTTAAATTTTATAATTAATATTTTTCAAAATAATGTTTACTAATAACAATACATTCATTACAAAAACCAATTATAGTAGTTTGTACAAGAGCGGATATGATGTCCATATCACACGAGAACGAAATTTGAGCACGACGTCGTTCGAGTGCGATATGGACAATCCATTCGAGTTGGGCAGCGAATTTTTCCTACAACGAGAATCAACCAAAACGGAAATATAACTTAAGAAATCAATAATTTTTCATTTAACATTTACATTTTCTAGTATATTTTATATCAGGTGTCCATGTGTCAATGAAACCTCATAAATTTATTGTAACAAAATTCATATTTACTATTTGATTTTTAAGGTAATAATATCTTGGTTATTCACATGCAGCTTCAGAAATATCTCCTGGGATGCAGTTTATTCATTCTGCATTAAAAGCACTCATTTTATGCAGGGTGATTCATTACAAATGGGCAATCTCAACTGAAGATACTACACACCAAAATATGGTGATTGAGCTTAACATGCCTTATACAGATCGATCAAAAATGATTGACCGGATTCTGAACGCAGCCTGTCCCCATTGCTGTCAAAACTAATTTCCGTTGTCCAAAATTATCTTCTTTTTCGAGGTCAAATGTGCTATTTTATTATTTGACAGCAAATGACAGTTCTGTTCATTGGCTTACTAAATTTTTGCGTTTGGGTATTATTTTGTGGATTTATAAGCTTCATTTCGTGTTTTTAAAACAGTATTTTCCAATACTACAGTCGGAGAAGGTGGAATATATAGGTGGGTAATTAATTTATTGGGTATTTTATCGTTTAACCTAATATGTTTGTTTTAATTTTGGGCAAAAAAAATGGCATTTTCATTAGAACATGATAAGTTTCTTCTTGAAGCTTATTTTCGTAGTGGACAAAACAACGAAAATAGTTGGAGTTATTCAATGAACTCGTGTCATTTGCAGTTAGCTGAGGAATTTCCAGGTCATGAAACTGATTATAAAACTTTTTCTAGACATGTAAGAAGATTAGTTGACCGCTTCCGCAAACACTGCCGTAACACTGGAAGTGTTTGTAAGGGAAAATCGTCAGGTAAAAGATCTGTTCTTACAGAGGAAACTTTGGAAGATATTGAAAACCGTTTACGAGCAAGTCCAACCAAACCATTACGTCAGTTATCTTCTCAGACAGGCAATGACAAAGATTCATTGTTAAACTTTTATAATAACTCTTAATCATTTATAGGACTATCATATGGATGCTGCCATAAAGCAGTAAGAAAGTTGCATTTTCATCCATATAAAGTTACTGTCGTGCAAGAATTACTACCTTTAGGTTTTGGAAAACGTACAGAATACTGCAATTGGTTTAACGAAAATCTGAATGATGACCGAATTCTAGATGTAACATTTTTTTCTGACGTAGCATGGTTCCATTTAAGTGGTTATGTAAACTCCCAGAATTATCGCTCTTGGAATACAGAAAACCCCCATATTTTACGTGAAACAGCTTTACACCCTATTAAACTTGGCGTTTGGATAGCTATGTCACGTAGGAGAATAGTTGGGCCATACTTTTTTCATGAAAATGTGTCTGGTCAGGTATATCGACAGCAAATATTGTTACCATCTTTCGAAGAGCTTCACGATGATGAAATTCATCACGGATACTTTCAACAAGATGGCGCAACAGCTCCCACTGCTAATGAGACTTTAGAATTCATCAGGGAATATTATGATGATCGCATAATTAGTCAAGATAGGTGGCCACCACGTTCACCGGATCTTACACCCTTAGATTTTTATTTATTTGGATTTTTTAAAATTCAGTTTTCTCAACGACTACACACAATCGAAGAACTGCAAGAAGCAATTACAAATGCAGTTAGAAATATTACACCAAATGTTTTACAGAATGTGTTTAATAATATGAAAAGAAGAATTAATGCATGTTTAAACAACAATGGGCATCATATTGAACATTTACTATGAAAATATATGCATTTATTTAATTGTAGTTTGTAATTTTATAATTAAGAATAAAATATTTCATGTGGAAAAAGTGTTAGATAACTGCTGTGATATTAGTTTTACCTTGCAATGGATTCCCAAAAAATTAAACTCTATATTATGTAAGTACAAAAACTAATTTTGCAGTTTTAGTTATTGATAAACCTATTGAAAGAGTCCAGGGTTACAGATAGTTTGTCACTGTTAGATTTTCTTGCTTTCGTTGTATCAAGATATTCGAATGTGATCCAGTAAAAACTTGAAGAGGAATTACTTCAAACTCGTCAATCTACAAATTTATTTCTTGTACCCAAAGATTCAGCAAATTTAAAATGGCATGGGACAAATTTGACCCGACACATCAGCTGAAAATTAATCACATAAGAACCACAACAAGATTTCATTACATTCTCAATCGAGTTTGAAAACTAAATAAAAATAATGAAATAAATAGTTCTCCGTAAATGTTCTGCAATAACACTTAAGTAATTGATAATTTTTAGTGTACATTTCTATTATTATAATAACGTAACTTTATTTAACGTCAAAGTGTTATTTACTTTCATACACATTTCAGAACCCCCAATAACCCTAACCTACCTGCGCTCGTGATTTTAGTACTGGTTTCTAAAATAGATGCGCGGCACAGAAAAAATCACTATGAAGCGGCACGGTCAATCATTCTCGGTCGCTCTGTACAAATGTTGCAGATTTACGAGGCACAGGCTGTTCAAAGTTGCAATTTTAATTTGAAACTTTTTAATAATTTTGTGATTTTGGGGGAATTACAAATTTAATGCTGAATTTCGCACTATTTATACAGGGCGTTTGTTACACCCTGTTACTTAGGTAAATTACAACATATCTTTTTTGCCTAATGAGTTATGGCTAAAATAACTAGAAAATCCAAAAGGCAGTTTAATTTTGAATAAAAAAGGTACTCTTGTTTATTTCATATAACTCTATTAGTGTTTGAGTTATTTGCGAATTAAACATTAAATGAATTTGTTTGTTGTAAAATGAATTTATTCTTTTAAATTACTACTATGCGAGGTAACAACAGTAAAGGCAACAAATAATCAGTAACAGTAATAAAATAAAACTTCAAAGTAAACGCTCAAAATGACCGCCTTCCACTTCGATCCACTTTGTAAGGCGTATCTTTAAAGATCTTTGAATATTAAATAACATTTATCGATTATTTTTAATAATATTAGCAGCTTCTTGGATTTTCTGTCGTAATTCTTCGATGGAATAAATTGTTTCTTTGTAAACCATGTCCTTTATTTGTGACCATATTAAGAAATCTAGAGGGGTTTAAATCTGGATTTCTGGGTGGCCACACAAATTCACTGCCACGCCCAATCCACCGGTGAGGAAAATGTTCATTCAGGTATTGGCGTACTGGCAGACAAAAATGTGGCGGCGCCCCGCCTTACATAAACCACAAGTTCCGCCTTATGGCTAGTGGTACATCTTCTAGTAGTGTGTTTAAATTTTGTTCAAGGAAGTTTAAATAGAGGGACCCGTTCAGATTAGGAGGAAGTTCAAAAGGACCAATAAAAAACCAGATATCACACCACACCAAATATTTAACTTGAATTCATGCTGAAAATGTCATTTCTTTAGAGCATGTGGATTTTTGGATTCCCACAAATGATTGTTTTTCCAATTAAAAACCCTCGTCTAGTAAACGTCGCCTTATCGGTGAAAAGGAGGTTATTAAGAAAATCCTGGTTTTCAGTTTGTTTACCTAGCCTAAATTGAGCAAACTGTAGGCGAACTGGTAAATTTTGATGTAACAAATTTGGACAGGAGTATAGTGGTATGGAGGGAGATTATCTTCCTTTAAAATTCTCCAGATAGACGATTGGCTTATTCCTGTTGCCGCACTTAACCGACGAGTAATGAGATCTGAATTTTCCGAAATACGCACTAAAACCTCTTTTTCATCATCGACGTTGATAGTTTTTCTAGCACCATTTAAGTTTTGGGATGAAAACACCCTGTTTCGTATGGGCGGGTGTAAATACGTCTGAATAGTTTGTGATTGGGTTGTTTTCGATTTGGGTATAATTTTAAATAGCTTCTGGCTGCACCAAGTCCACTATAATTTGTCTGAGCAAAAACACAAATCATATCACGCATTTCATTGTTAGAAAATTCATTATGTCGTGGCATTTTCTTATTTTAGAATTTTTATTACAAATAATACTAAGTAAATTAGAAAAATACAATAAACACTCTTACTTAGTCACAGTAAAATTGTCAAATATTTCTTTACACGAAAAATTGATAAGTGTTGACACAAGCCTACTTGAAAAAAGTCAAAATAATAACGGTGGCTTAGGAGTCTTTACACTGAATGTTTAAAATGCAAATAACTCAAAAACTGATAGAGTTACGTGAAATAAACAGGAGCACCTTTTTTATTCAAAATTGAACTGCCTTTCAAATTCTCTAGTTATTTTAGCCATAACTTATTAGGCAAAAAAGATATGTTGTAATTTACTAAAGTAACAGGGTGTAACTAAGGCCCTGTATAAGTAGTGCGAAATTCAGCATTAAATTCGTAATTTTCATGCCAAAAAACATAAAGTTGTCAATTTTTCAGACCATACTACTTCAAATCACAAAATTATTAAGAAGTTTCAAATTAAAATTCCAACTTTGAACAAACTGTATATTTTCTTCGGTAAGTAAGTTTGACAGATTCTATGGTATTATTTTGAATCTGAAAATATTCTTCCTTATCGCATGCCGTGATTAGTCAATTTCATATCCAGACTGTGTGTAGATAAGTGCAATTTTGTGTATTGGCCCGCAATGTATGCAACAAGTACACATAATATAATAATATCTGCTATCCATATTTGCATTGTGGTTTTTTACGTCAATCAGTAAAATGTCTTCGCAATCCCAAAATATTGCGGCCTTACTTTCTTTCTTAATTGAAATTCCTTTGCCTTTCTGCCACTAGTCATTGCCATTCCATAGATTCCCGTTTAAATAGAGCTTAATGAAATAGAATAATCGTGTCATCTCCTTTGACAGTGATATCGAAAATGGGTTTTGGGTAGTATATGCATGCACATGTTTACTTAAAAACTAGTGCACACACTCGGTTCGATCTGGACATTGGAGGGCTGCAAGAAGACGCGGGATACCGATGGGTACATCTTAAACTAAACTTACTCATATCCAAACGGTCATAAATACGGTAAGATCGTAAATCTTCTAAATGCAAAATGCGAGACATTGGTTGTGTAGGAATGTACAAGCTGTTCGCACATTTTACCGACAATGCTTGGCAGTATATTCAAGACGATAAATAAATAAGGTTTTGAAAATAGGTTTAACAAACAGTTTTTAGTTTCCAAGGTTGTAAGCTCTCAAAATTGTGAAAAAAAATTAATTATAACTCCATAATCACTTTACCGATCGTGTCAAAATTTAAACATATTCTTATTAAGGCTTATCCTTTCCCAGAATATTAGTGAAAGCACCCACCTCCCTACTTCACTGATCAGAACTTTTTCCATTATCGTATTTTCATAAAATTGGCAGAGCCAGAAGAGGGCAATTTTATCCCAAACAAATTTTGTCTCTTGACAAAATCGCCTACAGCCTACAGGTAACCATTTCTGAAAAAAATGACTATTTGTGGGTCTGTTTGTGTCGATTTCTGTAGTGAAAGTAACTGAATTAAAATCTTTCATTCAGTAGGCCATGAAAACGAATCGTATCATAAATTCATTTTCATTGTTAACGTTTGGGCTTTAATAATTGGTGACTTTTTAAAGAAAAATGTATTCTATTTACTGTAATTTGAACATATTTTATCTATTTGTCCTGCAACTATTAGTTTTAGATACATTTATTTGATTTGGGGTAAAACATAATTTTTTTGCTTATTTTAACAACACTAAGGATTAATTCCTTTACTTTAGGTTTCAACTGGAGAGGGAGGTTATTTATGGCATATTGTTTAAAGAAATCATGTTCTTTAATATAAATAAGTTTAAAAATTAGCAAAATTATTTAATCAACAACAACACTAAACCACAATTTGTTTCCATCCTCCATTAAACACTAATGTTTAAATCCATGACACTCCCTTCACCAAACCTAACAAACGGACATCAGATATAAGTATTTTGTTCAAGAGGCAAGATTTACTTGGAGTAAATTTGTCCCGAACCTAAATGGATAATAAGTAATTTGCTTTTGTTGCTATGATTATATGTAACAGTTAAGGTATTTATTTAAAGCCTCGCATTTCAAAATTGTAATCTATTTTGAAAATTTTTAAGAAAATTTAGGGGTTTTGTTATAATCTTGTTACAGAAAGCATAGTCTACAACACGTTTGGAATGCCACATCCACAGTTGCGAAACCGTAACCCTAATCATAGGGCTACAAACTTTTCGCTCGTGTGGAATATGCGCCAGTTCATAACTTGTTGCAGAATGTACTATTTCGTCCTATACCGAGAAAGTAGGTAAATTTCCCGAAACAGATAACAGGTAAGAAATAGTGATTGTCAAGAAAACGATTTTATTAAAAAATTTAATGAATTTGTAAAAATTCTTTAATTTAAGTGATATTGACTGCGATTTCAGAAAAAATAATATGTGTACCTGTAGTAAAAGCATATTTCCGGCTAATGCCTCGGCTACAATTTACATCGTCGTCCGGGAATGTTTTGCCTTTAATAATAGATACAACATATACTATTCTCTTTTTGCTTTTTGTTTTCTTGCAACTCTAAGCCCAGAAGTAATTTTAAATGTTTGTGCGAAGCATTTGGAAAAGCAACCAAATTATTGTTAATTTAATCTGAATAATTCATATTATCACTTTAGATAAGCCTATAGCTAAGATAATATGTTTGGAAACCATTATTAATGACTTGATTAATTAGATCCAATTAATCTAATATGCCCTTTAAATCTGAAATTTAGTACATGCAGCTTAATTTTGGAATATCAGAATTCTGCAATATATAATAATTATACTGTAACATGAGTCATTAACCAGCCATACACGAACGAATGTGATCTGCGGATTTAATCCTTAAAGATATATCTGCGCACTTAGTTCGTTACGAACAAATATGATGCTTTTCGCTAATTGTACAGGTATTACAGCTTCCGATTAGATTCGTCAGTTAAAAACATCACATTGGTTGGCTGATAGTCGTCACGTTTGTGCGAATTGGACTCGGTTCCCTGAATATTTGTATTGTAACGCAATGTAAATAGATGAAATAGGATTTAGAATAGAATTGTAGAATTTAGTAAATAAAAAAAAGTTTCTAGAAGGTTCTGATAAGGGGAAAGCGGCCGCGATAACGAAACAAACGGCAGATAAGCGTTCCAGAAATTTCGGCATTCGATAAGCCTTATCTGCCGAAAATTCTGGAAGCCGCGGGCCGAAACTATAAAAAGGCGGTCAGTTTTCCCTCGAGTCAGTCAGTTAGAATCAGTGTAATTAGTGAGTTAGTAGAAGTCAATAATAAGTGAGTTAATTGTCAATTGTGGTGATCCAAGTTGAGTTCAGTAATAAAGTGGGTCTAATTCGATAAGTGTAATCAATTCGAACCGATAACGCACGTAACAGTATGTACCCAAGATTTGACTGATGTTATTTGGCATTTTGAGTAAAAGATGTCAAGTTAGAACGAATCAAAACCTTTGTCGCCCACTGACGGAGATATTTAGTCTGTGCAAGATAAAAGTTGCCGTTTAGCGTATTTATCTTTTCCAATTTGGTCAGTAACTAGGCCCTCTCCATTAACTGCAAAGTTAATTTCGCTGATTTGATATGTTGCATATCCAATTCGTTGAGTAATTCGCTGGTATATGGCCGGCTATTGCGAATGGACTTCCATATTTTAAGTTAGGACTTTAAGGTTCTTTCAATTAATCATAATATCTGATTGTGAGTTCAACTGAATGCAATTGGTTTTTGTAGAAATTTATATTACATACATTTAAAAATTTAGCTAAATGTATGTAATTGAAAATAACAATATTCTTCTGCGTAGTATTCATGGTCTAAGAGCTTTACTGTTTATTTCAAAAAAAAACTTATATAGTAGCTATTTAATTGTTATATAGCGTGATAACATATAACACTTGTCTACTTTTACTGCACGAGTGGACTATTACTTTTAATCGAAATTGTTAATTATGATCATTTGGAATTTAAAAGGAATTTGTTTACTCGACTCCAATTTTTTATTGTACGCGTGCTCTAGTACGAGTGAAGCTCGGAAAAAATTTCTTACTCCATATTTTATAATTTATAATGACTACGTAAGCCTTGCGGAACAAAACAATAAGGCTACAAGACTGGCTTAATTTTATAAAACTCTCAACTTTTGCCTTTTCCTTGCATAATAGGCAATCTCTGGCATTGCGGGCTGCTATTAAAAATTAAACGGGGTCTTTTGTCTTTTATGCACATGAAACACGCATTTCATGCGAGACAAAGAAAATGTTTTACCTCATTACATCAAACATTTAGCGGAAAAATCGTCTCTTTATGAATCAGCTAACGTATGTTAGAAATTCTGGACAACTTTTAATTTGGATTGCACCACAATTAAGAAGTCTTCATCTTTAATCTTCTTAAGTACACAAGAATTCATTCTTTCGTTTTTACCAGCAACTGTTAACCCAATATTTGGCACAAAATCTTAAGCCCATTATTATAAGAGTTTCCTCAAGATTTGGTCTATAACCACCCCCCCCCCCCACCTTAATTATAAGGTGCATGCGCTGTTAAAAGAAGGAGATGCAAGTTCAGGATAACCATTTTATTTTTTAAAAATGTTATGGTCTTTGCTGTTCAGGATATATTGATGACTAAAAAAAAAGGAACTCATATATAGGTGTCCCGAAAGTAATCTGACCCAGAATAAATATAGCTTCCTGTGACTAAATAGAACCGATTTAGACAAACTTAGCTTAGTCCGAAGGTGCCTAGCTTGAAAGTTATAAACCTTCAAAGAAAACATTTTTTTCTTGTTGTAGGTATAATTGAGAAATAAAACGTCCAATCATGTTGCAATTTGGTATAGTTATGTTTTAGGTAAGTACAAGCATTAAGAAGGAGTAAATAGTGCCGTATATTGTAAAGACGTTATCGGCATTTTTTTTGTATCTAATTTTTATCGTATATTTTTTGTTGGTCCTATTCTGATATGTCTGATTAGAAAATATGATAGAGCAATTAATTCTGTGTAGTAAGCTACACCTGTTTCAAGTTGATAAAATGCACCCTTTTCCGTAAAAACACGTTTAAAAATTTCCGTGCATTAAAATAAGTACTTGAAATAAATTTTTAGCTGTTTGTTTTATCTTTATGCTACTTGTTAGAAATATAGTTAGACTTGACGATAAATATAAACATAAAAGAAGCAACTAACTATATCAAAAATGACAGGGTGAAATTTTAGTGCTATGGGATATCTGAAATATGGCTGAAGAGTACCACACTCTCACTAGAAGGTCTCTATTCGACTATTAGTATTACTACTACCTACGATTTGCTTCTTTGCTCATAGAGAGCTGAACTGTGTAGCGTAAGTCGCATTCTGTTTGGGTTCTATTCAAATATGTACAGGTGTTAAAAAATCTGTCACATTTTTGAGATAGACCGATGTGACACACTTCTTTTTCTCGAAATTTCAGCTTCTAGCTTAAAGTTTCCAGAAATATGTATAAGTTTCAGTTATTTTAAGAAGCTTAAAAATTTTGACTTTCACTATATTTTTTGAAAGACTAAATTTAAAATCGAAAAAGAAAAAATTGAAGCTCTCTAGATTAAATATCCTTGGCTATTTATAATTTATAGTTTTATTTATTGCAACTTAAAATTTAATTTGATATTAAATTTCAAATTTTATTAACAAAGTTTTGACTTTTTAGGGTTGACATGAAATAAATTTCGTGAAAACCCTTTAACCTTTGTTTCCAATTAAAATTTTCGTATAAGCATTAAAAATAAAGCTTTTCTCTATTTTTGTCCTTTCAGTCATATAAATTTTTTATTATTAACATTAAGTAAAAAAAAGTAATTAAGGACCTAAAACAAGAACAAATTTAAGTTAAGTCCAATTATGTATATCCCGCGACTTGGTTTTATAGCTTTCACTTGAATTTTCACGTAATAAGTAAACAAAATGTTACTTTTGGTTCGCCTGTCATAAACTCGCCATCATTGGTGATATTACATAAATTATTTGGGCAGTAAAGACCAATCGCTTTCTATAAACATAAAGTAAAACCTTTTTTTAAATACATTTTTCCCAAAAATGGAAGCGAATTGTGTTTTACCTACTCTTTCCCACTGATGGAGTTTATGTGCAATTGGAAAAGCTCTATAACACGACAGCAGGACTGTAATGAACAAAAATGTTCTCAAAGTGTTGTGATGAGAATCTTTAGTAAAAAATTCACAGATTTCGCAATCCTTGCAACCAACGGAGACATTGGAAATGATAACACCAAATAGAAACATAATTAACACTTTATTTAACATACAAGGTTATACAGGGTATTTACAAATTTCAAAGACAACGTTGGAAGTTGATTCGGAATGATAAATAAATACGAATTACGAAAAAAAATTAATAAAAAATGTTTACTTTTCGAATTGCAGACTTTCAAAGTTGTTATAAAAAATAATTTAATTAATCATTTCATAACCTCTTTACCGATCGTGTTGAAATATGAAACCTTTATTTATTTAGATTATTAAGGCTAGAATCTTAGTGACGAAGACCCTTGTTTTATCCGACATCCCTTGTAATTCACCACGACAATTATCTATGTATCTTCGAAGTAGTAAATAATAATAATTATATAAAATATGTATTGATTTACAACAATACGTATTACGTTAATTCTGTAATAAACCTTGTGTTATTTATTATTATTATTTTGTTGTTGCTTAATTCGTGAAGTTTAATATTGTATAATCTTAAGTATAGATTTTATCTCATCATTTTTATATGTAATTATTCAAATTACAAGATGCTCTTTTTCAAAAAGTTTCGGACTATAAGGGAGAAGTACTCTATAGTTCGCCAAAATTGATTTTCCGATAACACCTTCCAAACATTTTTAGACGGGTCTACTGCATTCCGAATATTGGGCTAGAAATCTGAACTGCCGATGTCGATCACTATTCGGGTATTTAAATTGATTGTTGTTAAATATTCGAAGGAACAGTACACTATGAGGCGCCGTTCACAACATAATTATTTTTCATGAATATTTAATAAATCAAACAATATATGTAAAATTTTAAATTATATATAGTTTCGTTCTTGAAATATACTTCATTTCTGTAAAAATGAATATTTATATTCTCCTGATAGAAATTTTACATAAATCTATTTAAATATTTTATATGAAAGTTTTATGTGGTTTTAAAAATATTTATATAAACTGCGATACATGAAACGACCGTGAGAGGCGATAGTAGCCGCACGAATCGGGCATGGAGTATGGTATTATTTATATATCAATTTTATTTTTCGTTGTCGCCACCTGAATCTTGATTATATTTACATATTTATCAATAGCACTAAAATCTGACATAAAAAGTGACAGCATGCTGCTAATAATAATAATAATAATAATGATAACAAAATAATAATAAATAAATAAATAATAAAATAAAAAAAGTTTCAAACCTTAATTTAAGTTCCAGCGCTTCTAGCGCCCGCTACGGTGGTTTGATATATCACACTTTATATAAATATTTTTGAAATCACATAAAATCTTTATAAGAGATATTTAAGAATATTTATATAAAATTTTTAACAGAAGATTAAAATATCCATATTCATTAAAATTAAATATACTGCAAGAAAGAAATAATATATAATTTCAAATTTAATATAAATTGTTTGATTTATTAAATATTCATAAAAAATTATTATGTCCTGAACGGCACCTCATACTACACACTTGTTTCAGTTAATAAATCTATTTAGATTATTTCGCATTGAAATCAGGATCATCGAAAAAAACATTAGAGGGCAGTTGAATGGCAAATTTATCAATCTTAAAAATTGAGGTTGGTTCTGTGATTTTGTTTATCTTACTCCAGATCACACGTGAATTCGTTTAGATGTGATTTGATTCATATGGTTCATTACTTCAAACTCTTTTAAAGAAAATTACAATTTTTTAACTAATGCTGAAGTAATGATGTTAGCTCGACACCCTGGATTTAACAACGCTGGACATTGTTTAAAATTACTGCACCTATTTCTAATTAAAACTACAGCTGTACTGGTTGTACTGATTGCCATTTTCGCTTTGCATGATCGTTTAATTTTTCGGCTATTATGGGAATAAATAAAATTAATTCCCTTTTTTTGCCGAAAGCTCTAAAACCTTTAATACAGTTAATTAGTTGTCTTAGACCGGGTTGTGTGGTTTTTGTGAATTAAAAAATGTTTAGGACAGTTGGACCTGCTCTTTTATTTTAAAGCGATCTTGCATAATTAATTAATAATAATAATTAGCTGATACTGACAATGATTCAATAACGTCACTTGAATCTCCCTCCACAGAATCGCAAAGATAATGAAATTTCTTAATATCAAAAATACGCTTGTCGTAATGAACTGAACACTTAGATGAATCTAAAAACGAAAATGGGAAGCGATAAGGGCTTTAATTTAGCAACATATATGGTATTTAATTATACTCGCGCCGTTTAATAATAATACATTTCAATTTATGTCAGTTACAGTTTTATCGGATATTCAAATGTATCAAGTGTGCTCTACTTTTTTTTTAGAAGAGAACGTAGCGAACCCGGCACTCGATTACTTATTGATTATTTTGGTTGATCCCTCAAGGGTAATTTTGACGTCTTATTTATCCAGCGAGGTTAAAATTTTCTAATCTAAAGAAAATCCTCCAGAAATCTATTTTCTTTCACGTTTTTACGATGATTTGAATTACTAAGGTACACAAATTTATAAAACAGTCTAGAGCAGTAACAATTTCCATTCTACATCCAAAAAATGAGAATTTTCCATCAGAAAGTTTGTTATGATAGCAATTCAAATGTATTAAAACCTTGCAGTTGTCAATCACTGATAATTTCTTTGGGATTTACGTTCATAAAAAATTTTCATTGTCAACTTATTGACTTTTTCATTTGAACGAAACTCAAAATGTCGAAAATTTGTGAAAAATAGATTTGAAGTACTCTCTCCAAATTTTTACTCTTCTTTACAAAATTATGGGTTTATGCTTTCAAAATAATTATAAACATAAATTTTGGACTTTTCCGAAATTTAATAAATTTTTTCCACAATTTCGACTTTTTTAAATTTTTACATCAAACTTGCAATTTTTGTGTTTTTTCTTAAAACTTCGGATTTCAAACGGATTCAAAATTTGAACATCAGTCTTGCGAGTCTAACCCAAGTTGTTGCATTAAAAAAATAAATATAGCGTATTTTCTTGAAATTATGACTTTTTTACAAAATTCCTCAACCTTTCAAAATGTCATTTATTTTAATTGAACTGTCAATAAATATTTATGTTTTGTTTAAAATTTTTATGTTAAATAATAAATTCTAAATATTTCTAAAGATTTTGACTTATTTTCGAAATTTTGACCTCAGCCTAAAAAATTCTTTAAATTACAAATATATAAAATCGAAAACTCAAGATTTTTTCTCGAAATTTTGAAACGTCAACTTTTTTTTCGAAATTTAAAGCCCCCTTTTTTATTAAATCATGAGTGGTGGGTTGCCTCAAATTTTAAAATCCCAAAATTTAAACTTTACTTTCTACTCTTACAATAAAGGTTTCAACCAGTGTTAAAGCTTTAATTTTATATTTTTAAGGTTTTAAATTTAATCAAGACTCTTTTTTTTAAGAACACAAGTCATTTATTTAAAATCTTGACTTTAAATGAAATATTTTAATTTTTTTCAAATGATTTTGATTTAGTTGCAAAGTTTTATCTTTAACCTCAAAATGTTGACCTATGTTTTGAAATTTTAGAACATTATGAATTTTTTGAAATCCTGGAATATTTTCCTAAAATTGTCTATTTTTTTTACTATTTTTCTCGCAACTTTTCTGAATTCAAAATTTTGGCCTTATTTAGCTATTTTTTTTTATTTTCGACCTTAATATCGAAGTATTCGACTTGAGATTTCGAGTGAAAACTTGAATATTCAAATATTTTTCTTTCGACTTTTTTTCTATTTTTAAGGTTATTTCTGCAATGTTTATCTTTTCTAAATTTACAATTTCCATTAGCCAAGTTTCTTCTGAAAGATTATTTTTAAAATTGAAATATACTCATATAACCAAATAGACTACGAAATAATTTAAATCAAAATAATATTAAGGCATCTATGCTCATGGCTTTTGAAAAAAATATTTTAATACAAAGCGAAAACAATGAAATATTAAAATATATTTAATCTACAAGCAAAAATTTGTCAACTTTATTGTAAAAGTAATTTACATTTATTTGAGCCGTAAAAATTATAAGTGCAGATATTTTACCACATTCGTTTACTGAGTACTTCAAGACAGTACGTGAATTGGATTTAGGGTAAGAGTTTACAGCATAATAATGGAATTATAACCCCTCACTAAAGGGCCGCTGACTTGGGTAACCCGTGTAAACTTCAGAACTTTTAAGTTTGCGCATCTTTACATGCTCACAATACCGCCTACTGTGTTCAGTTTTTGTTAGTGGTGTTTTCGTACACTTAACTCACTAGATTCTCTATTTTCAATCTCTCGTAAACGTTTTTTACGCTTTCAATATGTCTTACACTTTTCGCTATTTTTCATACTCTTAATATCCATAGCTGATAGCCTTATCCAATGAAACGTCACTGGGTTAAATGAATATGGTGCACTGCGGTGAACTGTAAACTTAACATTCTCTCATAGAGTGTGTGAATATGTCGGCCTCTCGACGCCGAGAGCGCTCGACTGGCGATCCGAGTATGTCCGACCGACCGACACCTTGTTCTTCAAGCTTGAACGAAAACCCGAAACTTCACCCCATATCTCAACATAAACATTTCCAATGTTAAAAAATAGTTCAATCATTTTTAGATTCTTCATAAAAAGTGATCTAATTCAAACAGTATTCATGATAGAAGAATAAGTTTTTCTGCCTTGGGTACTTTCCGAAAACAATGTAGAAGAAGAGATTAATTTTATTATTATTATTATTTATTTTTTATTGTATTTTTTTCCAATTAATTATATTATCAAATTTATCTGGAGTATCTTTTGTTGTTCCCATAATTAAAATACACAACTTTGACATTAACATTGGACCTGTTCGGATAGCTAAGATTCCATTGATGAGTGTCAAAAAATAGGCATGCTAAATACTTATGTATACCTTTAAATTCTAATATAAGTCTGTTGTGGTAAATTGAAAAATCAGCTTTAGCTTGGAAATGTGCAATTTATAGATAATTAAACCTCTCATGTAGTTGACAGAACGTGAACGACACAAAATTTGTCCTTAATTCCGACAGGTTTATTTGCTTTTGCTTTAAACTTATCAAGGAAGTTCGCTAATCCTGCAGTGTTGCGCTAATTACAAATGATGACTGCCGACGGTCGACAAGACAGGAACGAGATTAAATCGCGGACACGAACAAAAATTATGCTCCACGAGTTCATAGCAATATCAAACATTTCTGACTTCTGATTTTGAATCTTTTTTTATTTTATTAATATTTTTGTTAAACTTTAATATCGAAATAATTTATTTACTGCGTAATTGCACTCTTCTCTCCTTTTATGATTCGGATGATTGTGCTTGGGTTAATGAAATTTGAAGAAGGAAAATAAAAAGCATATAAGCTTCATTAGTAGTAACAGATGACGTAATCGTAATTTGTAACGCCACAAGGTCACTATGGCCAATAACTTAAATTGTATCATATACAGGGTACCACCTAGTGCGGAATAGTAATAACTGTCAGTAGTGACTGAAACTACGGAAAACTTTTAAGGAGCAATTTCTCCTCTTTTCCAAAGCTCCATAAAATTGAAATATGGAGAATTACACAGGCTGTTAAGTTTCCCTTTACAGGCATCAACTTCATTTTTTTAAAGTTGCAACCTGTATTTTTTATTTGATTTGCTCATTCTTTATGAAAAGTAAAGGGTAGATGTTAAAAAAGTTTTTCCCCATAATCAACATTTTATGAGTTATTCAAATATTTGTACAAAAAAAGGCAATTTACTGCGTATTGTAAAAAAAATCCATTATGGTTTTATGGTTACGACATACATCATGAACAAATGATTTTTTTAGAAGATATTCATAAATATATGCTTAATTTAATCCTTTATTTAGGTATTTAAAATATTATACAGCGTGAGCAAAAAATTAATTCGCTTTTAGAAAACTTTGAATAGCCTAAACTCACTGATTTAAAATAGAACAGCCCTTATTTTCCTTTGCGATCGGATAGGCCTTTTAATTATCTACAAGTTTTGTTAAATACCTCCTATGCCAAACGTTACTGGTTATCGAGATACCCTTACTTTTCTTGATCAGATGGTAAAATTTATCAACTTCCAAGAAAATTTCGGCAAAGGCGGCTTTGCAGCAAATATTTTGTACAAAACTAGCAATGTAGTCACCACTTAGAACTTTTAACTTATTATGCCTCGATTTATTTCTGTTGAAGTTTATCAAAGTTGACTAGTTGAAGTTTATAAACTATAAAGAAACCCTAAGAGATATTGGAAGTATGTGAAAATTAAAATCAGAAAAGATCTAAACATCTCAGGCAATGTTTACAAAAATCTTCAAATTATTTCGCAATAGAATTCAAAAATGCATAGAAGAAAGCGAATGGCATTTTCAACATATTTTATAATGCTGCTTTAAATTTTTTTTTTGTGATGCATGTAACATTTAATATTATATTTGAAAATGTATATCAAAAATTCCAAATACTTATCACAAGAAACTAGAATGTTTGTCTATTAGATATTTAAACATAATAATAGGTACACACACACATACATTCATTAACTTTAACTTCTTTACTTGCTTCAATGTTGTGTTTTATTGTAAAATATTTATTTTATTATTTTTGGTAATAATTATTATTTTCAATTATATATCTATTATTTGGGAGGACATTCTTCACTGTCATTTACATATTATAAGCAACTGTCCGATCGGAAGTTGCTCAATCCATTTTTGTTGGCAAGCGATCCGTGGTTGAATGTAGCGGTCCCAAAATGAAGTTATTCAATCCAGCCTTTACGGTAAGAGCAATGTCAATCTTGCTCTGTGTTGTTATATTTGCTTGCAAGAAATCAATCTCAACGAGCGGAAGCTCTCAGTTGACCCTCGCCAGTAAGTAATGTTTGCATGTTGTCGCTTTTTTGGAGGCTTCTAAATTCACCCAATGGTACGAATGTAAGAACGGAGATTCTCTTCAGTTTCTGTCCAGCCTTTGTAGAAATTGTCTGGGACTATGGTGCCTACTTACGGTATCTTCGTATTCTGTTATTGAAGAAATTTATCTGTTTGTGTGTGCTTCCATTTTTGTGTAGATTCTTGTAACCAGTGTTTTGATATGTTCCATGAGGGTTGAGATCTTCAGATCGTTGAAAATTTGCTTATTTAACATGTAGCATGACATGCCCCAGTGTCGTATTTTGTATTATTTCCAACGTATACAGCTGTCGAGGACTGGTTCTCAAGCAGATCTCTGCTGTGAGGTGTCCTTGCTATCATCAGGATCATGGTTCTTTGGTAGTTTAACGCGGTTCCGAAACTTTCGTTCCTTTGACCGCCGTCTTTTAGTGAACATTACTGTGTTGATAATTTTGTGAGCTGCGGAGACCGCCGATCGAAAGCTACTCAATTCACCTCCGATGGCAGGCGTTCGTGATCGACAGCAGTCACTCTAAAGAAGGCTACTCGGTCCACCTTCTTTAGCGCGTGCCGTCGACCGCGCTCGTGTTGTTAGGTGCGCTAGCGAGAGATCTTTTACCGGGCAAAAGCTACTCAATTCACCTTCGTCGATAAGCGACCCTCGGTTGCGTGTTGTCGCACCAATTGAAAGCTACTCAATCCACCTTCATTGGTACGACTAACAACGGTGATTATCGTTTAGTTTCTGTTCATCTTTTGTAGAATCTGTCTGGGCCTTTTGTGCCTACTTTCCGTGGTATCTTCGTAATCTGTTATTTCAGAGATCTGTATGTTTGTATATCCTTGCTATAGCAAGCTATTTAAATTTATTGGTCCCAGTGGTCTTCTGACGTCAATTATGACGATTGCGTCATCTGTCCACAGTAGTGGGGAAGCTTGTACCTGTTTATATTTTCTTTTCAAATTTTATTAGTGTCAGTATAATAGTTCAAAAGGTACGAGTGAAGGAAACTGCTTTTAACTAGCATTTGTTGAACGATTCAAAATAACTCTTAAATCAAAATTAACATGGCTGAATGGGCATTTTTAATACCTTTCAAATGATTTGTCATTTGTCATAGGATGTCATTTAAAATTACTGGTCTCAAGAGCCTCTTGACGTCATCTTTAACGATTATACCACTTGTTATAATTCATTGATCCGCTTACAACCCTTTATTTATATTTATATACAGTGTGTCCCACCGGGAATCGCCGCGATCGATATCTGGCAAAGTACTTGTCTAATACATTTGAAAATTTGGCAAGTTATCAAAGACAATAGGACCAACACAACTAAAATATTCGCAAAGTTGCAGTATTTCCAGTTATATCGGAAGTTGATACCAACTTCGTTATTTTAAATAAGACACCATATATATTTTTGCATTTTTGGATTTAATTTGATATTTTAATGCCACTTTGAAAAACAAATATTGTTTCTAAAGTTTATGTATTTTGAGATAATTGGATTTTATAAAAAAATTGACAGATGTAAGGTCCCAGGTATCTTTTTCCAGAAACTAGATATTTAAGTCATATTTGGTACGTGTATATAACACATACGAAGCTATCTTGCACAACTTTTGTAGGTTTAAGAACATTAAACCAACTGTTGAATTCAGGTCTGCACATTTACAAACAGCCATAACTTTTTTAACTCAAATGAAACACCTATATTTTTTTAGCCTATCTTATGTAGATTTTAATTACCTTTTATCTGATTTAGGCTTTCTAAGGAATGCTGTTACAACTTTTAGAAATATTTGCAATTTTTTTACTTTTTTTTTGTCATTTCTCATTAAATAAACTCTTATCGGGCCGCATATCAGTAACGTTATGAGTGGAAATAATCTATATCGACAATTACACTCTCCGGAACCCATTTGTCAATTATTTATATTTTATGTTATAGTGTGTGGTAAAGCTAAAGTAAAAACATGCTTAACCATCTTTTTTAGTAATGAGAATTATTTTAAATTGTTTATTATTGTTTGACGACGTAACAGAATAAATATCACAAACATGTGATACAGTGATAAATTTACTGTTCGATATCCAGATAAGGTAAAACCCCCATGAAATCCAATAAAGAGAAGGGTAGAAAATCTCACAAATTTCGACTCCGTCAAAGAGAAATCAGATGGAAGGAAATCTGTTGTTGATGATAAAAATATCGAAATAGGATTTTCAATTATGTTAACTAATCATTAATTTTAGCTTCATCACACCTATGAATTACTATAAGTAATTTTACTGATTGTTTGATAATTTAAATGTCGATATCGATTGTTTCTTTTTTTAAAGTACATTTCATTTGTTTCTACTTATTATGTCACTGATATTCTACTCAATAAGAATTCAATAACCGTGAAATAAAAAAAAAATGTTAAAATTGCAATTATTTCCAAAAGTTGTAAAAGAAACTTTCGCAATGCATATATTAGCTGAAAGATAATTTAAATCTGTGTTAGATAGGTCAAAAAATATAGGGTGTGTTATTTGAGATAACAAAGTTATCGCTGTTTGAATTTACCAAAATGTACAGTCCTGAAATCATCACTCGGTATAATGATTTTTAATCTATGAAAGTTGTGCAAAATAGCTTTGGATGTGTTATAGTTACGTACCAAATATAAAATAAATATCTAGTTTGTGGAAAAAGGTACAAAGAATTTCGTGAGACTTTGCATCTGTCAAAATTTTTATAAAAATCCAATTATCTCAAAAACTATAAATTTTAAGAACAATGTTTGTTATTTAAAGTGACCTTAAAATATTAAACAAAATCCAAAAATGCAAAAATATATAGGGGGGTCTAATTTAAAATAACGCAGTTAGTGTCAACTTCCGGTATAATCGGAAGTATTACAACTTTGCGAATATTTTAGTTGTGTTGGCCTTATCAACTTTGCTAAGTTGTTAAATATTTAATTTTTTTAGATGAGTACTTTGTCAGATATCGATCTCGGCGATTCCTGGTGGGACAAACTGTATACTATCTAAATTTCATTAATCTAATATAATCATTCAAAAGATAAGAGGGCAGAGGAGACTTTTGTCTAGCATTATATTTATGTGATGAAGAAGATTATTTTTCTACTTTTTAAATTATTAATATCTAAATGCTTTTACTTGTTTGTCACTTATACTTGAGTTTCTATAAAACCGAATATAAAATTAAGGATATAAGGAAACATGAAACAAGAAAGTAATACAATAGAACACCAGAATTTAATTGGAAAGCATTATAGCATGCCATTTAGAACAACATTCGTTTTCTCGTCTTCTGCTACGGTAAAAAGGCTAAAACTTTTATTAAATGCATAACCGTGTAATTAAAACGAATAATAAGCCCTACGTACACAATGACGTACCTGAAGTCGTTTTGTGTCGCATCAGGATAGTAAAATTCAGGTGAGCCCGCTGCCTTTAAATATTACATAAAGTTCTGAATTCTTGGTTCTGAATTATTCAAACGGCGTTGCGTGCTCTTTACATCTCTTTTCAGCTTAGGTGTTATCTTGCGTATTCTCACGCCGATACTCTGCCTTTATTTAACATGAAATATTTACAGATTGTTTTTATTAAGGGAATAATATATCCCAGGAGTACATAACAATAATGATCTTTTAGATATATGATGTATTTGTATGTATTATTATTTTATGTTTTTCCGGATATATTTTATTCTCGGAACATAAACATGTTTCACCTTGACATGTCAACTGATTGATTAAGCTTCCTTAAAATGCTCTTTGGAACCAGAACTCACTATTCTACAAACTTTACCACGAGCTCCTATATGCAACGCAATTGTGTACTAACATTTTCGGTTCCAAATTATTTACCAAGTTCCACACTTATTTCTGAGTTTGCATTCAAGGATATCATTTGAATTAAACGTATATTTTTTTCAGGTTTGACCGTGTCAAGGAATTATAAGTACTCGATGTTTTACCCACCATTTCAAGAAAAATAAATAAAACAAATTCAAACAGAGGAACATGCACTCAGTATGTCCTCTATGCCAGAGACGAAACTCTTTTGAAGTGCAAGTGAAACAAAAAAGGATGGCAAGTGAATGCATTGTTACGGAATTTTGCCCCAGTGAAGGAGTCGTGGCTTAGTATTTATAATTTCCGAGAAATTCTTCTAAGTGAAAGCTATGAAATAATTTCCTTGACTATCGCCGGCTAGCGTTGGGGAAAGAGCAAGAGCCTCTTCTTAATGCAGGCTGGGAGTCGTACACCCCTGTGAGGACCCCTCGTTTGGGCCGATGTGATAATCTAGTGATTGGAAAACTTTCCAAAAATTGACAAGTCCGGAACTCAGGAGTGAAAGATTCCGTTTAAATAGAATTAAGTTTGGTAATTGCGCGGCACGACGGCTAATGAATACCAAAAAGGGGCGCCAGGTGATTTTGAATCACGCAATTTACCTAACGGAGACGTAGAAAAAAATCACCAAAATATACCCAAAACAGAAGCTGGACAACTCACTTCTATATGGCGTAGTTCCTGGGAGCGGAGCGTCTCGTTGCCACTCTCTCTCTCTCTCTCTCTCTCTCTCTCTCTGAGACCTACCCTGTTGAGAGTGTTGCCGTCTATGTTTTTAACCTAATTTAGGCAGATAGGAAAATAATTCTTAGAACCAATAAAACAAAGTATTTCAAAGGCAGAATAAGTTCAAGTGTAAGGCACGTTCTTTTAAAAATTAACAATATACGCACACAAGGTAAGTGTACCTCTCACAAAATTTCTTATTCCGATCTTAGGTTACTGACACTATTTATGTGAAAGAAAGTGCGCACTTTGTTCCGTACAGTTATCTACAAAAGTTGGCAAGCTTTTCCTTTGAAATATATGTAACATACTCGTTTCGTGAATACAAATATTAAGTTCCTGTTATGTTTAAGCAATAACCAATAGCAGGGAACACAAAAACTACTAATTAACTAATTAATGCTGACACAAATGACTGACACATATATGGTTTCAACTAAAATGAGACAATTCCCACGTAATAATATGGAAAAGTGGTACTTAAGTGATCGTCGTGAAGGGTCCCAGGTCGACGTGGATGCTTGTACTTCGTGCGGCCACTAAGTAGGTTTACAAGAACTCACTTCACCGAAGTCCTCGAGGCCCACACTTGGAGGTTTCTACGAGACGGTGACTACTCCTTTGGAACTCCTCGTGTCTCTACACAGGTCGCGATTGAAAGATCAGAGATGGATCCAAAATACAGATGACAAGAATCTCAAAAATGAAACTGACAAGGATCCCAACCGAAAAAAAGCCTATAAAGATTAAGAAAATAGGATTTACCCTTCAAATACCGAGGGTTCAGGGGCACATGCTCACACCTTGGTTATTGGTTGGCTCTGCCGCGTGCTTGGGGAGCACCTCCCTGCTTATTCCGGAAAAACCGGAACCATCTGAGGCTTTAGTTCTGACACACTAACATTGCGAAATACAATAGCCCCAGACGATCCGAAGATGGGTAACAGTAAATCCCTTAAGGGAAAGACACCCATGATCCACTTGGATAAACCTGCAACCGCGCCTTTTGAACGATGACACCCAAGTGAAGGATAAGAGAGAAGATGGCCGATTTCCTCCAGACCAAGACTGACGGAAGATATGCCAGCACTTACAAAACCAACAGCTGTATGTTTGGTGGCCTAGCCACAAGCACTATCTCTAATGAAAATTTAAACCGTAACAGCATATTAGAAAAAATTTTGCCTCGGATGTGGTTGACGTGCTGAATTACCCTGCTCTTTTTGTCTTAACTACCTTTGTGGAATTTTTCTTTCGGGGTAGTTTTTCACCTTTGTGAGATTGTTAACTTACTGAGTTACCGTGTTCTTCGGTTTCAAGTCTCGGTTATTTATTACAGAGTTTGTTCAGTTGAGTCTGCTTCTCCTAGACTTATCATAATGAGTTACGACGGTTCTTCTGTAATAACTGTACTCCTTCACCATGTCTGTTTGTGCCACTTTCACTTCGGATGGGTTTCGCCACTGATGTGGTTTATATACAAAGTTTGCGAATTATCATGCTTTTCTGTCTTAAATTTGTTTTTTTCTTGTTCCTCAAAAAGCAACATACGATTACGGGCGAAGCGTTAAACATTGGCAGTTATCATTTGCATGGTCTAATCCTTGACTTTGGTCGTGAAAATGTTGATAACCAAACATTATTACAAAAGTCAAGGTATCGTTAACAAATTGAGTTACCTATTCAAGTAGAACACAACCCAGACTACAAATTCATGCAGCCCTCCAGGCATGTGTAGTGAATCATAGGTAGCTGAACTACCAACAGTTGAAACACTGCCACCTAGCGAAGCCGTTGCTCTCTAGGAAAGCTTCAGAAGACAAGGATTCTAATGCATCCCAAGGAGCACATTATATTGTCGAAACGTTGTTTTGATATTGGCTTAATATTGGTACATTATTATTGTATTCCCATGGTATCCCCAATATTGGCTTAATACTGTTTTAAAAAATATTGTCCGGTAATATTCACCCAACATTGCATTTCTTGTTTCTAACAATATTGTGTTTTACCTCTATTGGACCAAGATTGTTATTACAATATTGCTTTAACATTGGTTTATAATATTAGTGGGATACCTCAGATATATTGTTTGTCCAACGTTGGCATATATAATGTTATCCCAATATTGTTTCTTAACAAGGACCATTATAATTACCGCTGAGAATGCGGGGAACGGACGACAAAATTACTGGGTTCTGCGTAAATTACAAGGGCCCACATTTGTAATTTTGGAAACATTTTGTTGGAAGGGGCTTAAGATTTACGGTATTTTGGACGTCATCAAAACCAGTTTTAATAAATAATATTGCTCTTGATGATTAATTATGCAGATAATGAATTGTACAAAACATCAGTGTGTTCTAAATTTACTTATTGGGGGTTGACCAAAGAAATCTATCAATCAATTATCATAAATTTGTAACGCTACACTTAGAATTTCCTTTTTAGATGCGTATACGCTGATTTAATAAATTTAAATTATCAATGTGTTTATAGTAAGATGTTTCTGTTTTCTGAAACATATTTTCTACACAAATTCACAATCAGCCCTATAATTCAATTTCTAAACGAAAATGTACATACATATAAGTAATTATTGCCCAAGTTTTTAAATTTTATACATGTGTAACTTAAAACCGTTATTGAAACAATAGTAGACTTGTGGAATCGTCGCGTCGCATAGTGTGGTAAACTAAATTTTTGCAATAAAGCCATATATTTTTATATTTACTACTCTATCATTGTCTACATTGCCAGCTTTCTATTCTAACATTCTCTCCGTAACCGAAAACTGTCTCCATCAGAAAAGGGTAAAGTCCACGGGGCTGGTGAGTTTGGCACAACCGTCAATTCGAATTGCGATGGGCGAAGAACCCAGACAATTTTCCCACACTTTCAACCTCTGCATTTGACGGATACACTCGGATGTTTTCGTGTACATCCGATATCTAACGCTTGCGCATTGCTAACCATCCCCGTAGTGAGGTCGAGAATAGTGAGAGGTGTTTGTCGTTGGTTCCGAGTATACACATAAATGGTAAGTACTTTGTTTAATTATATTTATACAAAACGAAAATGAGCTATAATGACGTGTAAAAACCTAAAGTTTATGCGGTTTCCTGCAATACGTTAAGTTTAATATGAAGTTACATTCACAACCTCTCCAGTGTACAGACATATTAGAATTAGTACATTAAATTTAATACCCATTGAATTTCGAAATTAATGAAAAATAACTATACAGTTTTTGTACGAGAGGTATTATCACAGAGTAGATATTAGCTTAAGCATACAGTAGCGACAAAAAGCGTTAGTACCTTTGATCTTGAAGTAGCTAAGATCGTTGACCTTCTGCCATGTTGGGGATTGTACGCGCCCGCGAAAATTTAAATTTATTTGTTAAACAAAACAATCGAGTTTATTAATTTGAATAATTTTTACCGGATGCGTTTATTTCATAATAGAAATCTCAGGTACCTGAAACTAAATTTATATGTTCTTATATGTAATTTACAAAAAAATAAATGACTTCTTTTGTTGTAGCTATTTTGTTTAAAAATCCACTATTTTTAGCTTAACTTAAAAAAGACAATACTTGTGAATATCTGCCCACTTCTTGGGCAATAAATTCACAAAAGAACATGTATTTGTGGCCCAAGAAAGTACCGTTAAAACAGATTAATAAAATAAGGGATAATTGTATGAAACCAACATGTGACATTGAATATGATGAGTGGGCTGCCACTTGTAAAGCCACAGTATATGAGCTGAGTCAGGCTCGTGAGCTCACTGAAAAGGCAATGTACACATCGAATTTGTCAGAAAACGATGTCGATTAAGAGGAACTTGATGATGAAGGGGAATTATGAAAGAGAAAGAGAAGTAAGTGAAGCATCCGATGATAAAACTTTAGCAGCTCCTTCTATAGTCAAGGCTAAACAATCGTCTAAAAATTCTCCAAAAATATTTTATCATCAGAATGCTGTTTCATCTTTTCAAATCCTAGCTCCAAATCGATTAAAAGGTAATTTTAACAAATTTTTGTTAAGTTGATATTAAACGACATTGCTTAGTTTGTCACGTCATGAATAACAAATTGACTAATGATTCATTGGAAGCTTATTCTTTTGTAAATAATAAAAAAGAAGGTTATTTTAGTACAACGAAAAATACTGCCTTATTTTTTGTATATATTACGTGTTTTTACTGTGTTTTAGAACAAACTGAGATAATAAAGGAGCTAAAGAAGGTGACCAAAGCCTTGGCCGGTATAAAATATGATATTTTAGAAATGAAAAACGACATAACCCAAATAAATATCAAGTTAGATAGCTTAAGCCAGAATCAGAATAAATTTTCACATGGAAGTTTTTCCAATTTTGATTTACTCCTAACTACAGAATTACAAGAAGATGAATTGGAAGAGAAAATTGGAGATTCAACTAATGAAGATTTTCAAGAACTGGTAAAGTATTATGATTTGAAAAATACAAGGACTTCATTAATTCCTGTTTATAACACTTCAGGTAAACGTCCTTTCTCATGTTGGTGGTATACTGCGCGGAAGAATGTGCTTTTAATAATGAGGAAGTTGATGGGTCGCGAACTGAGCCTGCAAGATTCGTCTCGTGGAAACAAAGGAAAAAAAAATCTCCAAATTAAATTTATTTAAAGCTGTCATAGGTAATATTAATAATTTTTGCTTCAAAACATCATTTCATGAACTCATACATTTGTTTTTTTAGAAGCGGTTAAAGTCAATTTTAATTCTACGGATTTGGAAATATGCCAGTTTATTGGCACAGCATTAGCTACTGCAGAAGATAGGGCTGGCGGACGGAAAATGAGAGGACTAGAAGGTTTGTTTGTTACTAAAATTTACAAATAATATTTTGAATTATGATTTCCTTCAGCTGAGAAAAATGACGATGAATGAATTACCATATTACTAGTAATAAATGTATTTGTTTCAAAAATAATAAATTTAATAAGGTGTTAAGTTTTTTCTTATTTTCTAGGAAATTTATCATATCAAATTGAAGCAAAATAATTAATAATTTTATGAACACGTTTGGTGAGTCTATAAGTGTAATGAAATGTGGATTATTTGAATTAGGACCAAGTGTGGTTTATGTAGATAATCAATCTTACATAAAAATATATTTATATTCAAGATGCAAAGATATCTTTGCATTTTGTGTGTATTTATGGTTATTTTATTGTTTACATTAGTTAATAAATCTAACACATTTATAAGAAAAAGTAACAAGTACTTATAACTTCAAAAAATAGTCACTTCTTTTTGAACCATTTTCTTTTTCACAACCTTGATAATCCACGTTGCAATGACTTTCAGATAATTGATAAGAATTTATGAAGACTACCAAAACCAATAACTGAGTGAGTTTTAAATTTTGCGAAAGAACGATTAATATGTTTTGATATAAAAACTTAATTTACATTTATTTAAAGACAATGTATGATAAAATCGGAATTTTAAACAGATTAAAATAAAACCTGACAGATATTATTGCACATTGTCTTTAAATAAATGTACGTTTGGTTTATATTTAAATATTAAAACATGTTAATTGTTCAACAAATTAATGCCAATATTGGCGAAAGTTTTTTATTTTTTCTTGGTCCAATGTCAAGAAAAAATATTGGGAGAATATTATCAATATGTTATTGAATAGATCTAAATCGTTGGGCCAATAATGGCAGATGATCTTGGGCAAATATTGCCGAATGTCCACATTTTTTATTGGCCCAATCTAGAATAACTAGCTTGGCACAATATATCCTCATATTGGTCAAATATTGGAGCAATATCTGTGTGCTACTTGGGATAGATCAATAGGTTTAAACATTTATTAGATTCGAAGTTTGGAAACCATATACCGGTTTCGATCTTGTTAGATCTTGTCAGTTTGGTATATCCAACTCGAATGCTAACAAATGTTCCGACAAGTAAGTACTAAGAAATTCATAGACGTCAACCGTGTGACTTCTCAGTACTACCGTTACATATTGGTCCATAGAAAAACTATGGCCATCGCCAAAAATGGCATATGCAAGTAGAATACTTACGAAAAACCAGTAGACAGTATACAAGAACGATTAAATCTATAAAGAAAAGGTACTATTATTTAAGTCGTCTAAAGTTAAAGTAAAGCTAAATCGTCTAAAGTTAAAATATTAAATTTATATCATTAAGACTTTCTCAATTATTAAAAAATTTCAGAATAAAATTTAAACTTTGAACGCCCTATATCTCTTAAACCAGCCGCATTGGTAATCGTAATATTTTGATATCTATTATCTCCAATTTAGCGTTGACCCATTCGTTCTGACTCACCCTGTATATAATTTACGTGAACATTTTTCCAAGTCAAATGGCAACATAAAATGTTTGTCTACCATTAGTTCAATTATTGACAGATGCCACTATTCTTTTGTTTTTAATATATTGCATTTCCAGAGGCTACCTGTCTGAATCGTAGTAATTACGAATTTTTGATAATATTGTTTTTTTTTTGCAATAAAATTGCTTATAACTTTTTAACCAAAAAAGATACCAAATTTTTTTCTTTACAAAATTGGTTTAGAAAAATTAGGTATTTTTAAATATGCAGAAATGCAGGTATTTTTCTGGAAAAAAAAACTTTAATGACATCATTGCTTTGGTTTTCAAAGCTGGAAAAATATGCAAATTTAACTTAAAATGGACCTTATTGAATCCAATTCAAAAACCTGTTTTCCTTTTTCATAAATCGTTTTTCCCTTTCTTATAATATAGCTGAGACATCCAGTTTCGCTCAGCCTGTACACAAAAAAGTTATGATGATTAAGAGTTATGCAGGATAGGGCAGGTACCGCCCCGTATCAGCTTGGTAATATGTTACCAACTTAGAGTTTGTCGACTTAACAAACCTGCTTGTGCCAAATTTTGTGCCTATATTACAATTTATTCAAAAGTTACACGAAAAAATCGAATTTTTTTTTTCAGATTTGACACCATGTATCTCTGTTAATATCAGTTCTTGGTATAAGGTAAATATAGTTAAATCACATTATTTTTATATGAAAAATTTACTTTTGCTCTGTGTGCCATTATTTATGGCCCAGCCTTAATATGTTCACACGCAGTTATGGACGAAAAATGTGCACAAATTAAAAATTCGAATTCAATAATAAAATTAAGTATTGGGCCAAAAACTAAATTCTAAACAATTTATTTATAACTCTTTTTGATAAATAAATTGCGAAGCAAAATATTCGAAAGAAAACCGAATTTGGGGGCTGTTAATGTCATAGATTGTTAAATAAATTTAAAATTTTAGCTCTGGAAAAAACCTTCGTTTCAGGTCTTCAATTTTTAAATTTCAAAAATGAATAGTTACTGTATATTTTAAAAGGAATACCTATTTAATTTTTCTGTGGAAATCTAAATACTGGATCAATATTTTAATAATTTTGGAATATAATATTTACTTCTAACAAAAAATTTAATTATTATTATTCAAATTAATTAAAATGATTTTTCATTTTTTTGAAAACACCCAATTATGTCAAAATAATCATATCAGCTCTAGAATTAATAAGTTGTTTTTTAATTTTCCAAATTTCAAAAAAAAGCCAAAAAGTCTTAGTATTTGAATTATATTAAGAAATATCGAACGTTGAAGTTTCATAACTCCATCTTTTAGTAGGAATTGTCTAAGTTTTATTATTATTTGTGTCATACCTCGAGTCACATTTCTTTAAGCCGGACCAAAAATTCAAAAAAGTAATTCTGTTTGAGCTTGAATTATTGATTTTGTAGGAAATTCTACGTTTAAACCCAAAAGTTCTATTTATATAAAAATTGCAACCTTTAAACTTGGAATTTCGAGAAAGTTTTATATTATTTTGTATATTTTTCCTATATTTATTATTATTTTTGAAATTTCAATTTTTCTCTGGTAATTTTGAGTTTGACGGGTTATTAAGAAAATAGTTTTTCGCAACATTTTGACATAAAAGGTAAAACATGAATATTTCACAAATAATTTAGTCCCAAAATATTCATTGTATTCATAAAATTTAGACAACTCATTAAATATTTTGGTGTTTAAATTTGAAATGTTGATATTGTTCTAGACATGTAGGATCAAAACTTAATTATTATTTTCAATTTCCTAGTTTAAATTTTTTCTATTTATTTTCTAAATTTTTGAAATGTTGAAAATTTCGAAAAATGTTTATTTTATAAATCCGGTGTTATCAAAACTTCGCATTTTTACTAAACATTTTGACCTTTAAATATTCAACATTTTTCTTTAAATTTACAATGAAAATTTGATTACGTTTTTGTAAATTACTAATACATTCAAAAAGTCTTTAGGAGTTAAGCCCAAAACTTCAACTTAGAATGTTTTATAAAAAGAAGAATTTTAAAATTGGAATATTAACACTAAAGATCGAAATTTCCAGAAAAAATAAAATTTGCAAATTAAATTAAAATTCTTGATTTGAAATTTTTAGAAAAAGTAAGAGGTAAAGTGGAGATTTTAAGATTAAAGTTGAAATTTTAAGGAAAAGTCGAAATTTCGAAATTGTAGTAGAAGTTTTGTGAATAAGTATAGTCGAAATGTCGAGAAAAAGTTTTTCAATATTTAATTTTTCATTAAAAATTGTCCAAAAAATGTAGAAATTGAATAGCAAAACTTTTAAATCAAAATTGCAATTCTAAAAAAATTCTTGTTTTTTCAAGACTTAACTCGAAATTTCTGCCAAAACCAATATTAAAAAAAATGGAAATTTTGAAATTGAAATAGAGGTTTGAAGAATATTAAAAATGTTAATTGAAATTTCGAAGATAAATTTAATATTCTAAACATAGAGATATTTTGAATTTGAAATCAAAGTTCCCTCATTGCTGTTTTGAAATGTGGAATTTAAAGTCGAAAAAAAGTATAAAAGTTAGGTTTAGACTGCAAATTTTTAATTCTTTTAATGAAGTTCGATTTCAAAGTCTTTTTGTCCCGACTTTGTAGTTAAAAACTTGCTTGACAGCCCTATTTAAAATGGATTTCTATCATTTGTGCAAACTATGATATTGTGTATATTGTGTGTAACTTTGGATAACTGATTATAGTTTATTGTTTTTCTGTTAATTTTCTACGTAATAGTAATAGTACGGACCCATTTATTTTATTGCGCTTATCTGAACTAATTTTATAGGTGAGAAAGTGTATTGCGTTGTATATATCATTGCGCCATCTGCCTTGTCGTCTTATAACAACCTTCCTACTCCGGAATTTTTTTTGCTTCTAATGAAAAATTTCTTTATTTGGCTGAGCAGCTAGCAGAAATAAAACAATGTTTGTACTGTTTCGAGATCATATGTAAAACAAAACAAATCGGTCTCGTTCAATTTAACAAACCATGAAATTGTATAAACTCTTTGTAACTTTAGATAGTCGATAACATAAAGTTTTATTTCTGTTACCTATTTTTTTAAATATTGTTTCAGACCCTTTTACTTTATTACCTTTTATACGTAATATTTTATTATTTTAATTTTATTTTAAATTGTTCAACACTGGTTGCCATTTACAGGGCAATTACTACTACTGAAAAATTACAAACAAAAAAAAAAAGAAAAAATAAATCAAATATATAATCAAAAATAATTATAATTAATTAAAAATTATTAATTGTGCACTTAAGAACATTATTATTTCCAAAGAAATTATGATTATTACAAATTTTATACAAGTGTTTTTAATTTTTTTAATTTACAGTTAAGGAACATCCTAGCTAACTATTAACAATATCCTGCATCTATGTTTTGCTTTCGAAACATATATATCCAGTACTACAACCTTTTTTTTAGTCTCTGCTTTTTTTATATTTTTTATCTTTTTATATTTTCATAATTTATCCAAAAAAAAAAATAATTCATATCTAATTTCGGTCTTTTATTTTTAATATTTTCCTATTCTATGTAAAATAAACTAACCTATTTTTTGTCAACTGTCATGGGGTGACGTTTTAAATAAATTTAAATATCACGTAGTCATATTTTATAAAATGTTTTAGAATATTGTCAGCACTGATCAATAAAAATTTAAATATTTTCTAACTGGGTTGTAGAAATGTTAAATAAACTTAATAAACAAAAAAGATAGGATTAAAAACCAGATGAATTTTTATGGAATCGGCAACAGTATACAGTGTGTTCCACTGGGAATCGCAGCGTTCCATATCTAGCAAGGAACTCACCTAAAAAACTGAAAAGTTTGCAACTTAGTAAAGTCGGCAAGGCCAACCAACAAAACTTTATTTTTTTAAAAAAGACCCCCTATAAATTTTTGGATTTTATTTGACATTTGAAGGCCACTTTGGATAAAAAACATTGTTCTTAAAATTTAAAGTTTTTAAGATAATTGCATTTTAATTAAAAAATTGACAGATGCAAGGTCCCACCAAATTCTTCGTATCTTTATCCAGAAAGTAGATATTATTTTCATATGTGGTATGTGAGTAGAACACATATGAAAATACCTTATACAACTTTCATAAATTCATAAACATTATACCGAATGGTAAATTCGCGACTGTACATTTTGGTAAATTCAAACAGCGATAACTTTCTTATCTGAAAGGAAACACTCTATATTTCTTCGTCCTATCTTATGCAGATTTAAATTGTCTTTTACCTGATAAAGGTGTTTGGGTGTTTCTCTTTTAGAAATAATGGCTATTTCTATTTTACAGTTTTTGAATTCTTATTAAGTTGCATGTTAGTGACATAATGAGTAGAAACAAATAAAACGTACTTTAAAAAAAATCGCTGGCAAAAACTAAATTATGAAACACTCAGTCAAATTATTTATAGCAGTCCATATTGTGTGATGAAGCTAAAACTCAAACATGACTAGTCGAAATAATTGGAAATGCTATTTCGACATTGTTATTATCAAAAACAGATTTTCTTCTACTTAATTTCTCCTTGACGAAGCCGAAATTTGTGAAACTTTCTACCGCTCGCTTTGTGTACTTCATTGGAGCTTTACCTTATCTTAAATACGCCAATTGAAGATTCAGGTTGAGATAGATGTAGTAAAAAGTATACCGCTAGTTTCCTGAGAATAAAAATAGATCTGCCGACTTTTTATCATTCAAGATTGTCGACATTATTTACCGCGAGTGGTTCATCTAAGTGCTCTTTTAGCTTCCTGTGCTAAGATGTGTAAGATTTATATCGAGGATTTCGTATCTTGGATAAACGCTTACCTATCTTTTGAAGTTTAAACCGAAACGGAATTTACTTGAGCCCAGTGTTGTACGAGTGTATGGGAATGTATATGTATAGGTTTCAAATAAATTTTAGTCGACTTGCAATAATTTCGAGATATGTTGTTAAAAATTCTCATCAGTTATAAGAGTTTGAGAAAACTCGCAATGTAGTGTGCATAACTAGTTTCATAACATTTCGATGGAAATAATTCTATTAATTATACAAAGTCAAAGTGCATGTATATGTTAGACATTTTGAAAATTGCATGCTTTAATGAAGTGTGTCACGATGATATATTAGACCACAAATATCAATATCAAACACGTCGCATCCGTAAAAACAACAGTTACCACAAAATGATTTATCTGCGAATGTTTCCAGTTTCGAATTTGATTTGACTGTATGGTCGTATATCATTTAAATATTTCTTTGCCAATTAAATTACTGGCTTCTGTATATTTGTTTTCTATCTGATAATATGTGGGCTTATTAAGTAGGCTTGGCAAAATAAAATTGATTTCCTTTTATTTCTAGTATTCGTCTTTCTTCATGTTCTCTTTTAAAATCAAATATAATATTTTAAAACTTAAATTTAAAAAAGAAAATCTAGATTGTATACTGTTTTCAGTAAATCGCGAATATAATTCCATCTGTGGGAAAAGGATTTACTTCAGAAACGGAATGAGATTTTTGATGAGGACTGCATATGCGAGAGCGTTACTAGAAATAAAATTAATGACAGGTTATTACGATAAGATTGATGTAGATGGAGTGTAAAAAAACTTTTCTAAGCTGACTGAAGACATGTCATAACCTTATATATTCATTACTGCAGTAAATGGTACAAGTTAATTGCTTTAAGTAGATGTCATTAAGGAGGCTTCTGCAGCCAGAATCAGTTGAGGATAAACAGCGTTTTTGATACTGTGTCATATCAATAAACTACTTAAAGCAAGTTCTTCCGTTGACCCTATTATCACCAACATTTAGGTACTTCTCTGTTTTGATTTTTTGTTTCATTGATACTTTTGTTCCTTAAGATAATTCCAATGGCATAGAAGGAGATAACGAAAATTTTAAATGTTCTTAAATATAAGAGATACTTCTAATGTTAGTTTGTTAGATATTTCACGTTACACGAGTATGTCTTCAAGGTTAAGAGAATTTTTGTAAAAATTGCCGACAAAATTTTTAGAACATCTACACGTTTTCATAGAATTACGCCGTTTATAGGGGTGTATGCATGTTATGATTATACTAATAATTGTTTCAATATTGCACAGTTTGTTATAATATTTTTGGTTTTTCAATATTTATTTTTACTTAATTAGGTACCATATTTTTATTATTAAAAGTCAGGGCATTTGCATCGCCTACTATAATTCTTTTTTTAAAATAAAAAATTATTTCATTTAATCTAATTTGTCACTTTCGAAATATGGCATGTCATATATTAAATTAATCAGAAAAATATGCTGAATTCGAAAATAATAAAATTCAATATGGCGTCCATAAGAAATAACGAAGTTGATATAACTTTCTCGAAAACAGTTATATTTAGAAAAAAAAAAACAAACATCAATAAAAAGACCTTAAAAACGGCTAATAACAGGTTTTGTTTTTTTAAATCGGATTTTAAATAAGGAAGTTACAGCTGATTGTTGCAAATAGCGATTTTTAGTTTTTCCTGAATAAAATCAAGACGAGTTGGAATTCAATTGTTTTTTCAACGGCATATTATTAGGCATTAAATTCTTCACTACTTTGCCTGTTTAAGCTTCCTTGTATCTCTAGCAGTTTACGAAATCCCTGTAGTGGAAATCAAATTTGGTTCAACCTGTATTTTTTTTAGCTACATAAATACATTTAAAAATAGTTGGAAACCAAAATTTGTTTTTTTTTTCGAGTGTGTGATGGGAGGAAAATAGTCCTTATCAATCCCCCTTCTTTTGTGTAAAGAATTTATTTTGCATTAATTATTTCACTTTCCAGTAAAAATCTGTCCTGTAGTCTGGATTATAGACGCTGAAGGACATTTGGTTTCCACTACAAGAATCTTGGAAACTATAATGGTGCATTTCAACGTTCGCGAACATCAAATACCTGTTGCTAAAATGTTCGCGAACTGTAGTCTGTACATATATTTTGATGTTACAGACATCCAAATTTTGGAAACCATCATGCAAACAGGTCAACGCGACTAATATTACACGAGCTGTTCAGGAACTCCGTTCGATACGCAACATACATATCTTTTGATGTTACCCACAGCGAGTGGGAATTTTGGCGAACATCACGCGAACAAGGTCAACACTACTAATGTTCACGAGCTATTCGCGAACTCCGGCGGATACGCACCATTAGAGATGCAAGTAAGCTCAAATGGACAAAATAATGCAGAATCTAATGCCTAGAAATATTTCACTGAGAAAACAGTTGAATTTTAATTCGTCTTAATATTATTTAGAAAAAACTGAAAATCGCCATTTTTAGTAACCAGTTATTTGAAATCCTATTTAAAAAAAAAGAAAAAAAAACACAGTTAGGTCACACACACACACACAGTTAGTTCATTGGCTTAGGTTTATTTTTTTCTGTAATAAACTGTTTCCGAGAAAACTGTATCAATTTTATTATTTTATAAGGACATCATATTGAATTTTAACATTTTCGAACTCAGTATATTTTTTTGATTAATTTGATATATGATATGCCACACTTCAAATGTGTTAAAGTGGATTAAATAAAGTATTTATTATTTATATATGAAAATATTATAGCAGGTGATGCAAGGGTCATAGCTTTTCATAATGGAAATACACTAGCTAAGTACATAATTATTACAATATTAAAAGACTAAAAATATTGAAACTAACTGTGTAATATTAAAATAGTTATCAGAATAATCGTAACCTGCAGATGTTCTAAAAATTTTATTAGGGGAGACTTGCCCAAATAATATTAGGCTAGGCAATGCAAGTACCATCATTATTAACGATACATTTCAAGAGAAACTATATCAAAATTGTTTTCCCTATTAGAGCATTCCAATACGATTGATTTATTAAAATTTTGATTGAAAAGTTCAAGACAGCTATTTCTACAAAAACTTTTAAATACTTAAGTGCTGATACATATTTGACGCTTTCTGCATCTTGTTTTTAATAATGCTGCGGTCATCACTGAAAATTATTTGAGAATCTGATATTATTGTAAAAATATAAATGGTTTCTTTTCTAGGTTTTCAACATTGTATTTTTAATGCAAGTTTGAATATTGTTAGGCGTTAGTGATTCCATAATCAAATACTGTAGATTTTCTCATACATATCATTGAAGACTTATTCTTTTAACGTTAAATATCTAGCAAACTAACATTAAAAGGTATTTCATATTTATGCAGATCATTCGTTTTAGAATAGGTAAAGGGGGGCATAACCGAATACTTAATTTGAATACCCTGGAAAACTTGTTTATTGAGAAAATGAATATTGGTAAAGTTCCTACAACTGTAGACCAAATTTCAACAGAAAAATAAATCTTTATTTTAATAAAACCCTTGAACAAAAAAATAATTTTCTGAAATTTGGGAAAATCCGGTTTTGATCCTATACCCGGTGCACAACCGGACTACTGCTGCTGTTTAGTCATTTCAAGCAAGATTGGATTTGTCACAAAGAAACTTATTCATACAAAGGGGTACTTTGCCCTTTTTCCGAAAAATTCGATTGCACTTTTGGATCTTGAAGCCTATTTATTTTTCCTCTACTGATTCTATTGCTTTACGCCTACTTTTGTATCCCATCTTTGCCTTATGAATTTTCTCTAGTACGCAGGTGGCATTTTAAATTTAAACGAATAACCGACAAACTAACTTAAATATATGACAGAACTCAACAGGATATCATACGGTTTTGCCCTATTCGGTTGTGCCTCAAGCATTCTGTTTGGTTATATGCAATACTAAAATGCATGATAATATAATTAGAATATCATAAAGCATACAAAATGAAAGCTATAAAATATTCTATCCATTGCACAAAAAATAAGAAACTATATGTATAAGCAACATCATTTGCTGGAGCTTTAAAAATGTAAACGTAAATTAAATTAGGAGTCTTTAAATTAAAACTAATCAAAAATTACTAAGAAAAATTGCTTTCTGACGGTGTATCTTCGTTTTACATACAGATACAGATTTATACCTAATAAACTTATTTTATCCATTAAACGGCTCTATCAGTAATCGTTTTTAAACACCATCGAAATCCGATTTTACCCCGCTACCCGGTTATGTCCCCCTTTACCTTACTTAACTTCTAGATAGGTCTAGAACGCACACCTGTGTATGAGTTATAGGTAAGCTTCCCCTAATAAAATTAGTAGGATGTTTCTGATGAATTACGTCATTTAAACGGGTTCATGTACGTTACGATTACTGATCTGATAAATATTTCATTATTATACAGTTTCTTACAATATTGTTAGTTTCTCAATAAATAATTATTGCTTTTTTGGAGACTGCATCGTGCAGTATTATTTATACTTTTTTAAACAAAAAATTATCTTATTTAACTCACTTTGTCATATTTGAAGTATACCGTGTTAGGTACCAAATTAATAAAAAAATACACTGAATTCAAAAATGCTATATGCAGCAATAGGTTTTCAATTTTGGACCAGTTTTTATATTTGCCATTTTAACAAATTTCATGTTTTTGATTTCAGAAATGACGTATTTTTCACAGATTTGTTTATTTGCAACGAAGTCTCACAGATTAACCTAACAAAAATATTTTTTGTAATTTTTTTTTCATAAACATGGCTCGCCATAGACTGCACCATTGTCGATTTCGTTCGTTACTCTGATTTTATAAATTGGGTTGGCCCGTTGCACGTTAACACAATATCTGTTAATCACATTGGTATCATCCAAGTACAGGCTCTTCAGGCGGAAACTATCGGCGATTCAAATTAAAAGTTCGCGCCAACTATCTGCTGATCGCAAGTAGGTCGCTTGTTTATAACCTATCTATAATATGTAAAGATTAGGCATCTCCTATGAATATTTTCTTATTTTGCCAAGCAGTTTTTATAATTTTCATGTAATGTTATGTATATTAAGAGGACAATAACTAAGGCAATTAAAACAAGCCGACGGTTTATAAAAATTATAATGGATTCGGGGAAAAAGCTTTTATGTTTTGCAATAGGGGCGAGATATATTGCAGTGCATAAGCATCTTAATCATGTTTTTTTAGTCCAACTTCTGCATGGAATAATTGTTAAAAGGTAAATTTATCATTATAACCTCAATCCTCAGGAATGTTATTTTAATTTACCAGAACAGTTTAACGTTCTAAAAGTTGTAAGTGACGAATCAGTTATAAGATAATGTAAAATTTCCTGAAGTCTAAGTTATTTGAAAAGAACTAAATCATTTCTTAGAAGGCGTAGTAATACTTAACACTAGTTAATTTTGTTGTTCAGTTAAAGATTGAAAATATTTTTAGGGGAAAGGCTTCTGAATGGAAGTCATGTTTATTATTGGTGTGTATGAGAAGGAAATGAAGAAAATTTAAAATAAACGAAGGTTTGAATTGCACATTATATCGAATAAAATTCCTTCACGATAGCACCCATCTATTCCTAACTACTAAATTAAATTACAACTTTCAAAAATTGTTTATCAGATGCTTTAACCCCCTATAACTTACTGATAAAAATAATAATCACAACTAATAAACTGTATTAACAATAAATGCCACAATAAATATTAAAAAGTGTACAATATTTTGACAAGTGATTGATATGACTGGACCAGGATTCGTTTTTTAGCACCATAATCAGCCAAGAAGGATTCATTTTAGTAATGAATTTTAAAATTTGGTTACCCTTACTATTTTGATTCAGCAGCATAGACATGTTGCTGTTTAAAGTAGAATTTAAGAACATTCTGGAATATTTCTAATGTTTGGAAATTATTTAAAACATTAGGCACATAGTTATGGTATCGTAAATGTCATTCTTGAGGAGAAATGTAATAGCTGGCTGTAAAACTATATTTAAAATTGATAACATTAAGAAGAATATATCATTAACTGTCTCAACAATAGAAATGTTACGGAAGAGAAATAATAGCACTGCATATGAAATATCACGTTTTTTAGTTTCATGAACAAAGAATGTTAGCACGAGCCTTCTAAATATTTTCTCTTGTATATTTTTGTGTAATGCAGCCATAAATAATGCCAAAAATCTTTGATTTAGTTTTTATTTCATTTGAAGTAAGTTCCATATCTGCAATAATGAATAACTAAATTTAAAAAGTCTACAAATATAGGTAAGTATAAACAAATGTCTACAACTACTTTAGGTACTTGGATACAAACTGATCAAACCATTAACTTCTGATTCTAACATCAACTAACCGAAAATTGAACGCTTGTTATGGCTACATTCACAAAGCAAACGCTATATCAAAATGTAAACAAACCTGTGACCTACACGCAGTAGTTATAATTGTCACCACCAGAGGGGGGGTGTTCCTTAGCTGGAAATGCCAATACACCTTTGGGCTACTGTATCTCGATTATTCCGCATCGTACTACAAAATTAAAACAATTGTTTTACGTGATTTTTTACGGCTACTCCTACTATGTCAGCAAAAAAATTGCATATCTGGTGAATTACAGAGGTCGCCCCACTTGATTTTTTAAATGGTCTACCCTGTATATTTGTATACATTTCGATAGTGCTTTTCATTCTGATTTCGGCAATATATACATTTTCTTTCTAAGCTCCAAAAATGTTATCTAGATATTGACAACAAAACATTTTAAGTCAAAATTAATATACTTTGTAAAAGTAAATTAGACTTACACAAAAATACTGAAATAACATGATAGCAATACCGTGAGAATTTAAAACAGTAAAAATATAACAAAAAGTATAACAATAAAAATAACAAGAAACATGTAAGGAAATATCCTTTAAAAATTCTAACTTTGCAAATATTAATTTGTAGAAAAAATTTTCTGTAGAGCCTCCACCGTTTTGGATACATAACTATATCGCTTTCATAAATTACGAAAAACATTTTCTGATATCCCACTTTATTATTATTGATGCTATTAACTTCATGCAAAATTTTGTTTTGAATCTCAATAAATGAATCATTTCTCTTTTTATAGACAATGTTTTTTAAATGTCCCCACAAAAATATATCCGGTGGCGTAAGGTCAGGGCTATTAGCAGGCCATGCTCTAGTTCCATTTCTCCCTATCCACTTTGAATACCGCTTATTTGAATAATTGATGACAACCTGAGCTATACGACATGGTGCACCATCTTGTTTCCATACAATATAGCGATATTCTAGCATAGGAAGATCTTCCAACAGGTTTTTAATGTCGTCGCTTAAAATTTGTAAGTACCTTAGTCCAGTCAAAGTATTTTGTGTAATATTGGAATTATCACTTTTTTGCGTAATATACCACCCCAAACACCGATTTACCGGCTTCCCTGCGTTATAACGTGCTGAAAGACATGATGATTTTCAGAAGCCCAATACCTACATTTTTTCATATGTAAATGCCAAAAGTCCGAAACGTTAATTCGCCAGTCAATAAAATTTTGTAAAAAACTAGAGGTGTTCGTTCAATCTTTTCAGCATATATGTGCAAAATTTAAAACCTACTTTCATTGTGCCCGGATAACAAGATTTGCACCGACAATATTTTAGGTGCTTTTATTTTATGCCGCTGTAATTCTCTATAAATTAGACCGGATGAATATCCTTAATCTATGCTTGCCACGAGTATGAAATTGGTTCTATTTTTTTAAAAATATAATAATATAATTAAATCTCTTTCTTCGTTATTTGTAGCAACACGCCTTTTATTGGCGAAATATTTAGTTTTTTCTAATTTCCTGCGAATATTCACAAAAGCCATTGTCGATGGGATCTGCCGCTGTCCCCTATGTAGCCCAAAATAAGACGAAAAACATTCATAAACTTATATCGTAAAACGCTTCGTTTCCGAGTTACAGGGTGTGAAAAATTAGTTCCTGATTATAGGTTTTAATAATAGTTGCGAAACATATACAGATAATTCAATAAAATTTGGCACAATTTCACATCTTTTTGTGCCCTTTCCAAAAACCTAAGAATTAGCTAACACAACTTAACCAATGGCGAGTATGTCTAGGGGAACGGTGCTTGAAACGTGCCTTATTTATTTTGTGTGCAATTTTGTCGCAGTTTCGTAACAAAAGTACAAAGTACAAACGATCTTACATGAAAAAGATACTCTTACTAAAATCTGATAGGTCAGCGATTTTAGAGTAAAATGCATTCTTTGACTTTCAAAAAATACTTAAAAAATTACACTAAATAAAATCACTGAGTATTTATGGAATTTTATACAACTAAATCACATCATACTGCCTAGATCTCCAGATATTCTCCACCCTGGAAAAGCTCGAGCAGATCGCTAGTTATATTAGGTATATTTGAAAAGGAGCTGATATCTAACTATAAAATTAGAAGCTGTTTATTTATACACTGAGCTTGAATTGGTGCTTTCTAAAAGCAATGGATAGATGTAAAAGCTCTCTTATATGCCCTGAGAACTGTCAGCTTTAGAATTAACTTCCTGCAGCTGTTATCACCATTTACTTTCCCTTTTGTTTAAAACTTATCTGTGAATACCTGAGCTCAGCCTTCTGAAAGTCTGGTCGATGCCTCCATGTTGTATTAAACTTGTTTTCCAACAATTTTATCACAAGTTGAATTGCTCTTGACGTATTATCTAATGGACCTGCTGTTTGCGCAATAGATTTAACGTTACTGATTTTTCACACACGCTGTAAATTTGTAAGATGCATCGATTCAATTTCGCACTTAAGACCAAATCGTTTTCAATTTCTTATCAGGCATTTCAGATCGCATTTTACAAGCTAAGGGAAACGAGATAAACATAAAACAATTGGAGGTAATACAGCCTCTCAAGTCGGGCGCATTGATTCCTGGAGATTTCAGGGAAATGCTAAATTACGATGTAATTTACAAGCAGCAATTGAGTTGCGGGGATTGTTAAGGTTCATCAAGTTGAAGAATTGGCAAACGCGTCACGCAACAACTAATTACTCTATTTAATTACAACGTTCATGCCATCCCAATAAACTCACTGTGTTAACCGAGACCTAAAAATGATCAATAGAGTTGTAACAAATATATACATACTTGTTTTTTTGAGTTAAATTTTTATTTTACCAAAGTTCTTTTTAAAATAAATTTAATGGAAATGGTGTTATTTTTATTTTCTTAATTAACCTGCTTATGTAAAATAAATATTTTTTAATGCCTATTTGGACTATTTATTTGGTATATTGAGTGTAATTAGTGTTGCCAACTTTTACTTATGCAATTCCTGGACAAGTAAATTTATAATTCGACCGATGTGTGATTGTAAGTTTATTGACTAGAAAAAGTTCCGGGCCTTGAAAGTCTGAAAAAAAATCAGTAATTTTCACTATAAGAAGTAGATGTAGCAAAAGTTATCAGTGGCTAACAACAATTTCGTTGCCTTAGATCTGGGACTTGTTTTACACTAATTGATATCCTCTCAATACAAAAATAATCTCAGTTTTTGTCTATCAAGTCAATTTTTTAATCTACAGATACTTGTATCAAAAGTAATAAAAAATGTTCATATAAAGTAAAATAAAGATTCAAGTTGCCAAATATACTGTTTGCAAATAATGCTCGTGCAGCGACTATACTTATATGCATATTTACTGCACGCTTAATTATGTTCATATAAATAGTAACTTTTTTTGACAAAGCATTAAAGGTAAACATATTTGAATACAGCTTTTTCTTGAATGTTTACTGTGTGGAAATTCTTGTCTGATTGGTGCTCCAACAATAGTCATATTTGTTTACATTTACATTCGATCTACCTTGATATCCTGTCTTCATGACCTTCAAATCTTGATGGAATTTCTCCTCGTCTTGCTCATCACTGACTGGGCCTATTTTTTTTAGGAAGTAACCAAAATGGCTATCTATAAAATGCAATTTGATGCTCATGTAGCAAGTAGGCATTTTGAAGTGCTCCAAGAGTTGATGGACAATTTTGATATAATTGTGAGCTTTTCTATTTCCAACAAAGTTTCTAATAATGTTTCTGAGGTCGACAAATCATTATTCTCAAGCTCTGCCACTGGTTCGACGTAAGATTTATTTTTAGTGAGCTCTCAAATCTGTGGACCATCAAATACACTGGCCTTTAACTTTTCAAATAATAATCTAGGAAATGCCACAATAGATGAGATAATAAGCCTTGTATATACGAAAATATACAAGTTTATTACGATGCAATTGGAATATAATTTCATTAGAATCTAATGAAAATTAGACTGCAATTGCAAAGTTCACGTAGATGAGGCAAAGCTTGTATCACGGGTTGCATCGCAACATCCATAGATACAAACGTCCTCGGCGTGACTTTACTTTCATCTAGTTTTGACAAATGACCAATTAAATGTTCTGTAATTAAACACTTAAACGTGCTTAAAATTGAAAATATGTACAACCCCAACCATAGACTAGTTTAGGCCTTCCTTGGCCTCGTCAGCATGGTACGGTGGTTTTATACACTTCCAATACAAGCTTTGCCTCATCTAGGTGAACTTTGCAATTGCACTCTAATTTTCATTAGATTCTAATGAAATTAGATTCCAATTGCATCGTAATAAACTTGTATATATTCGTATATACAAGGCTTATTATCTCAGCAGAGAGTAATGCTTCAATTAGCATGTAGTGAAAATGTTTGCATAATAAATAAACAGTTAAAAGTCAGTTACAAGTCACCCAATGGAGGTTTGCTCTCTGGGATACTTATACGACTGACTAACGGCTTTAAATTGGAAGTGTATACAACCACCGTACCATGCTGACGAGGCCAAGGAAGGCCGAAACTAGTCTATGGTTGCGGTTGTACATATTTTCAATTTTAAGCACGTTTAACTGTTTAATTACAGAACATTTGATTGGTCATTTGTCAAAGCCACAATAGATATTTGAAACAATATGCTTCAGTTGGCATAACTTTAACAAATTGCTTTATGAAGCTCAGTTTTATACACAGAGGTGAATTCTTTCTGTGGATAAGTAGCTGGTGTAGAATGTTTAAATCGGCAGGTTTTAATTCACATCTTGGGAGCCTATTCGACTGCATTCAATAATTGTCATGAGCTCTGTTGTTTCACATACAAAAAAAAACAGGAACCCTTGATATGTTCCCGTTGCTTGCCAAGAAAAAAGCAGAAAGGTCAATACAGATCTATACTTGATGTATGTGATACTACAACAAGTAAATGTTTCTTTGTATGCCTTCATATTGTCCACTCAAACAACCTGAGTGACCTATCAGGAATTCTTGCAATTAATTTTCATTGTGGAAGACGGCACACTTCAATCTTCACATTGAGTTACTGACAAAAAAGGCCATTCAGTTGCGTTTTAGGCAGAAATTCCCGACACTTTTATTTAACCTTTTATGCTATGGCAGCATACAATTTTATCATCAGTAAATAAATTTTAAAAAACTTTCAAAAATGCACTTTCTCTTGATCTAGAGTAGAATATCCAGTGGATACCCATATAAGGTGTAAAAAAATAAGTGGAATGGTAGAAGCAGACTACCGGCAGTTTTAAAATCAACATGCCTATTTAACTTTCAAAAATCTGAAAAAACAAACTCAACATCAGAAATTATGTTCCGAATTGTTCCCCAATATTAGCAATATTGCAACTTTAGAGTTTTTTGTATGTAGGTAGGTACATCTGCATCTAAATGTTTAGGCAAAAGTCAAATTTTCTGTAATAGAATAATTTTGAGAAAATTTTTTTTTTCAATTTAATATTGTCAGTAACTAGTCAACTTAATATTATCAGTTTCTACCTAAATTCAAAATTTTCACTCCTTTGTTTTGCCTTTTATTCCAAAAATTTCGATGTTTTTCGGTAGTGTCTAGAATATTTTTCTAATTATTAAATTTAAATTAGGCGTATTAAAAAAAGATACTTAAATATGTGGGTGCTTTAGTAAAAATAGGACAAAAAAAAATATTAAAAATCTATACAATAAAATAAAAATTCTTGTGTGTAATCGAAATTTAGGAAAATCACTAGGAATTTCAGATGAAACTTTCGAAAAAAAGCCAAGTCTGCATTTTTAAATGCAACATTAAAAGAGAAAGGTCAAGATTTTAAAATTAAAGTCGAATTAAAAAAAACTTAATTTCAGTTTAAAGTCGAAACTTTGGGAAAAGTTAAAATAAAAATTACGAATTTAATCTCAAAATTTCAAAAACAACGGTCAAAATTTAACCTCAAATTTTCATTTTTGATTTGGATCTTTGATATTTAAATTTTAAGAGAAAAATTGAATTTTCTAGTGTAAGACGAATTTAAATAGGAATTTAAAGGTGAATTAAGGTTTTTCTCGAATATGGATTAAATATAAACAAGGGGATTTCTATGCAGATTTTGTCACTACTAAAGAAAGAAACACAAATTTGGTGCTGAACTCGAAATACAACTTAATCCATTTCAGTTTTATTTTTAATTTTTTTTTTTAATTTTTATTAATATATTTTGAAAATCTTGAATTAATTTTAAAATCAAATTTTAAGAGGTAAAATTTTAAGAAGAAAAATATAAACAAGGAATATTCAAGAAAATTTAAAATTTAATATAAGTAGCTAATAAAATTTAAAAAGTTATTTGAACTACTTTTTTTCTGGAAATTTTAATTAAAAAAAAAATTAAATTTCTTATTTTAAATGTTAAGATTTCAACTTTAAAGTTAAACTTTCGCCTTTGTTCTCAAAATGTCAAGAAATTAAAGTCAATACTTTATAGTCGGAATGACGGTAAAAAGATTCAAATAAGGAAAAGAACCCAAATTCAGAACCTGAAGATTTCAAGCAAATACACTCAGCATGTCTGAAAAATGATATTTTAATCATTCAAATTTTTTCAGGCAAAACATGAGTAAATTTAAGTTTAAACTGCAGATTTGGGGGGAGATTCTAGGAATTTATATTCTTTGTCGAAATTTGTAATTAAATTGAAAATTTTATTTTATTTTTTAAATCGAAACTTGAGAAAAGATAAGAAAGTTGGATATGAAAATAGGAATCTAGAGATGAAGATTAAAATTTGGAGAAAAATGGTCGAAATTAAAAAAAAAATATTTTGTAAGAATTTCATCGATATTATAGAATATTGATTTATTAATATCAACATAAATGCTTTTGTGTACAGGTGGTTCAAAACTGATTCTGGTTCTCAAATGCACAGCAACGGCAGTAGTACTTCAAAAAGTTAAAGAAGATTCATTATTAAGGTCATTTTAAGATTATTCGTTACATAATGTGACCTCTTCAAGAGCCATGAGAATCGCCGAAATTATTTTTGCCGTTTCCATACTAATTTTTTGCATCAATCAAAAGACCGAAGTATTATAAACAAATTTCATTTAATAAGTTTTTCATATTTTTATTTGTTTAAAATAAATCGGTCACAAGCAGCCAACGCTTTTAGTCCGACCTTCAGAAAGTTTCTAAATTTTACCAGCAACACTTAACAGCAGATTTAAGTGTGTAAGGGTGTTGTTGTAAATATACAGCCTTGCATGATCAAATGCCATCCTCTCCTTCTCGTTGGAACACCCTGATTATACTAACGAGGCTCTGGTGACCGAGTATAGGCGAAATAACCTAAAGAATAGGGTCCGAGGAAATGTCGGCCCAGCATTCGGGTAAACACACCGGGGGAGGTCTGGATACCTCGGTCGGCATCCCCAACACCGGACTCAGACGCACTAGGCTAATCACCTGCTCGTCTTAAATTTGGGGTTCTTGAAACCGATAAGAATAGTAACCGGACGGGCCCTATGACGACGACCATAATCATGAAAACACAGACACGAATAGGATGCTGGAATATTAGAACAATGTTATAAAGCTCACGCCTCGTTAAGTAACTAAAGAAATGCGAAATTATAAACTAGACATACTAGGCCTCAGCGAGACCCGATGGAATGGCACTGGAGAACACACAACGATTACAGGAGAACGTCTACTCTACTCTGGACGCCCACAAAATGACATATGACAATGGTGTGAACATACTATTGAGTAAGCGAACTAGAAAAAGCCTTTCAGAATGGCACTTGGTAAACGACAGAATAATCCTCGTCACGGCTCAGTTTGTGACGGCTCTAAGGAAACTCCTAATAGTTTCATGTTATGCCCCTACGAAGACAAGCTCCAATGAAGACAAAAGAAACCTTTTTAGAGTTGCTGTCCTCTGCTTTAAGCAAAATAGGGACATGGACATAATAATGATTATCGGCGACCTTAACGCCAAAATCGGAACAGACCACACCAACCTTGCAAGCATGGGAAAAGAATGAATAGGAACATAAAACAAAAATGCCGAAAGGCTAATAGAGCTATGCATGACACATAAATAAGTAATTGGAGGAACACTTTTTCCACACAAGGATATACACAAGATTACATGGACGTCACCTGATAATCGTACCCGTACCCAGATAAACCATGTCATGATAAATAGGAAATGGAAAAAAAAAACCCTCCTTGACGTTCGATGTTATCGAGGTGCGAATGTTGCAAGTAACCGGAACCTGGTAGTTGCCACAATAAAATTAAAAATTAGACCATCTGACGTAAGAAATAGTTTCCAAAGTTGAGAAACTAGACAACAAGGAGACCTGCAGGCGGGTTAAACAAGAAATATTAATGAAAACGGTGAGTGAAGATATTCTACAAAGATAACGGGAAAAAAGAAAAAACTGGATGTTTTAAGAGACCTGGGAAAAAATCATCAAAAGAAAAGAAATCAAACTCTAATATATGCAAACCGAAACAGAACCAGAAATACGGCAGCTTAAAGGACAGTATAAAAAAAATGAATAAAAAAATCAAGAAGGGTACTAGACGGGACAAACATGCATGAATTTAGAACATTGCAGAGAAGGCACAAACAGCTGCTGACATGAAAAACTGTAAAGAACTGTATCGTATTACAAAACGTCTTGGAAATAAATCATATCTAAGGGAAGGTGCATCAAGTTAAGGCAAGCAATGGAAATAAACCTACTAATCTCACTCAACAACTTGCCAGATGGACAGTATATTTTTTGCCAAACTACCAGCAGAACTAGAACATCCTGAAGCACAGCGTCGCCTTAGGATAAATGTAAATATTCCTACCGAGGCAGAAAACACTGAAATTCGGTAAAGTTGCGGGACCAGAGAACCTTCCTCCCAAGATTTTTAAGGCTTGTCCACGTGTCATAGCCAACCTCATAACGCCAATTATAAAAACTGTACGAATATCAGAACAACTTCCAGAAGAACTCAAACAGGGACTAATAATTAAACTGCCAAAAAAGGGGGACTTGAGCGAGTGTAGTAATTAGCGGGAAACACCATTAATAAAACACTATTAATAAAATTACGGCCATCATAATACACAACCATCTCTCAGAATCAGTAGAACTAACTCTCAAAAAAGAGCAAGACTGATTCAGATCCAATAAGTCATGCGTTCACTAAATCAATACTCTCCGCATAATTATTGAACAGTCACAGGAATTTAGATCCTCATATTTACTGTTTACAGATTTTAAAAAAGCTTTCGATACACTAAAGCATCTGGTGTGCTCTTCAGGAGAATGGTATACCAACCAAAATAATTAACAACATCAAAGCTCTCTATAACCAAGATAATTGTCGTTGTTACGGTTTAAATTTCCGTGAGAAATAGTGCTTGTGGCTAGGCCACCAAACATACATTGGTTGGTTTGATCTGGCATATCTTCTGTCAGTCTTGGTGTGGGGGAAATCGGCCATCTTCTCTCTTGTCGTTCACTTGGGTGTCATCCTTCTCAAGGTGAGGTTACGGGATTTTCCAAGTGCATCTTGGTTGGTTTTCCGGCAAGGGATTTAATGTAACCCATCTTCGGACCGTCTGGGGCGATTGTATTTCCTGGTGTTACTGAGTTAGGACGAAAACCTCAGATGGTTCCGGTTTTTCGGGAATAAGAAGGAAGGTGCTTCCCAAGCACGCGGCAGAGCCGACTAATAACCAAGGTATGAGCATGTGCCCCTCAACCCTCGGTATTTGAAAGGGTAAATCCTATTTTTCTTCATCCTTATAGGCTCTTTTTGTTTGGTTGGGATCCTTGACGGGTTCATTTTTGAATCCTGGTCATCAGGAACTTGGGATCCATCTGTGATCGGTCAAGCAGGACCTGAAAAGGGACACAAGGAGGTCCAAAGGAGTGGTCATCGTCTTCTGGGAACCTTCCAAGAGTGGGCTTCGAGGACTTCATTGAAGGGAGTTGTGTCAACGATCCAATCGCTGCACGAAATCTCAGCATCCCTCTCGACCTGGGACCCTTCATGACAAGCACATAAGTACCCCTTTTTATATTCTTATTTGGGGATTGTCCCAACCCTAGATATATCAGATGTTTGGCTGGCAACCTAAATTATAATACCGTTTTTGAATTTTTTTTGTTTTTACATACAGCCACTTTTCGGTTGCTTACGTAACTTATTTTGGTGGGCTTGGGTCCAACCAGTGTCACTCATTAACCGATAATGTTCAGATAGGAAATATATATATTAAAGGGAACGGTTACCAACTTTTGTAAACAGCTGTACGGAACAAAGTGCGCACTTTCCTTCCAACAAATCGTGTCCGTAGTTTAAGACCAGAATAAATAAGTTGTGAAAGATACCCGTACATTAAGTGCGTACATTATAAACTGTAAAAATATCGTGCGTACATTAGAACCTATTCTGCCCTTTGAAATATTTTGTTTTATTGCTTCGAGAAAGTATTTTCCTGCCTGTCTAAATTGTAAGGTTAGAACATAGATAGCAACACTCTCAATAAGGTAGGTCCCAGGGAGAGTGGCAACGAGGACGAGAACTACGCCATCTAGGAGTAAATTGTCCAGCTTCCGTGGTTGAGTATCTTTTGGTGATTTTTCGACGTCTCCTTAGGTATATTGCGTGATTCAAAATCACCTGGCGCCCCCTTTTTGGTAATCTTTAGCCGTCGTGCCGCGCAATTACCAAACTTAATTCTATTTACGCGGAATCTGGGACTTAGAAGTATTTTCGCTCCTGAGTTCCGGACTTGTCAATTTCTGAAAAGTTTTCCACCCCCTATATTATCACATCGGCCCAAACGAGGGGTCCTCACGGGGTGTACGACTTCCAGCCTGAAACAAGAAGAGGCTCTTGCTCTTTCCCCAACGCTAGTCGGCGATAGTGAAGGAAATTATTTCATAGCTCGATAGTGGCACTTAGAAGAATTTCTTGGAAATTATAATTACTAAGCCACCCTTCCTTCACTGGGGAAAAACTCCGTAACATCGTGTTATACACAAAGGAAAAGAAGGAGAGAAGATACCAGTCCCGAATGGGGTAAAACAAGGTTGTATACTATCTCCAATATTATTTAACATCGTACTTAATTCCGTTTTTCTGAATCCAAGCACAGCGAAGAGAAGAATAAGATGGTCACTTATACCACGCTTAGAGAATCTGGTTTATGTGGATGATATCTGTTTACTATCCCTTCCACACTTTCAACGGCATGGCAAAAAACTGAATACTCTGAATAGAGAAGTAGAGAAAGTGGTTCTGAAAATCAGTACAAACAAAACCAAAGAAATTCGGTTGAACACGCCCAATGAATCAAACCAATACATTAACAATGCCCGCCCCAACTTAGTCAATTTGACACATCAAAAATTATAGGAAATGCATTGGACAACATTAGAACACCCTCCTTATAGCCCCGACTTATCAACCATGCGATTATCATATGTCTGGGCCACTGAAAGAAGCTCCAGGAGGTGAGCAATTTCATGATAAAGTTGCTGTTGAGACATTTGTGCACAATTGGCTGCAAACACGTCTCCTTTTCTTTTATGATGATGGCATTAAAAAGCTTTCAATCCGTTGGAAAAAAAGCATAACAAAATCAGAAGATTAGATAGAAAAATAGTGTATAAATTTCATATATGTATCTTGTACCAAAAAATTTTTAAAAACAAATTTCGGTTCATATTTGATTTACCCTCGTATGTCAAATTTATTCATAGTGTTTTAAAAGCAATAACATTTATATAAATACATATTTTTCGGTTGCACAAAAAATGCGTATGAGTTCGTTCGCGAAACTCTTTAACGACTTCGAGATTTCAAGCTTCGGCCGCATAGCGGTCTCGGCCACAATACTCCTCTCGATACGCTAAAGAAGTACTTGGCGGCCAAAGCACATAAATAATTATTATGGTCTTTCATCAATATACCATGTGTGTAAAATTTATAAATTTATAAATATGTTTAAAAACTCGGAAGGCAACTAACAAAAACGTTATTTTATAAAAATTTTAACATCTTGTATTTTTTTTATTAAGTGTTTCCGGGTACATGTTAATATAAAATGTTTTGCTTCAAATTATTTTTTTATTAGCTGTTTCATTCAAAGCATTTAAAACTGGGACATGGTCTTAAGACTTACTTTTAACACAAGTGAAAATACGATCCCATATACAGGACGGACCATAAATAATATTACACAGAGCAATGGTGGATTTTTCGAATAAAAATAATGTGATTTAGCTACATTTACCTTATACAAAAAGTTGATATTAACAGATATACAGGGTATCAAAGTTGAAAAAAAAATTTCGATTTTTTCGTATAATTATGGAATGAATTGTAATATAAGCACCAAATTTGGCACAAGAGTGTTTCTTAAGTCGACAAACTCTAATTTGCTAACATATTACCAATAGCTTATGGGGGGCGCTACCTGCGCTATCCTGCATAATTCTAAATCATCATAACTTTTTTGTGTACCCACGTATATTAATTTTAATTCGGTTATTTTATTTCCCCATATTTTTTTACGTTAAAAAGGTTTACTTTCTGAAAGTTGATAGGAGCAACCGTTTCCAAGATATTTGCCTTTAAAGCTTGACGTGCCTTGGTTTTAAATTACTAAGATATTAAATTTTCGAAGTAAGCTTGAAAAAAAAGTAATCATAAGACAGCTCTGAAATTAATTTATGTCAAATATTACTTTATTGGTTATATTTTTACCTAAATTTTAAAAATCTCAATAAAGAAAATCCAAAAAATTAAGACGTAATTTATTTTCTAACATAGAGATGTGAGATATGATCTCTGAGTCCACGCAAGAAAATTTTAATAGTCTGGGTGCTCGAAGCAGATATTTGGGGATGAATTTCAATAAACAAACAGCCAGATTTTTAATTGTTTACAATCCCTTTACCTGAAAAAGGTCATTTCCCACATACTTATTTTTGAAAATAAATTTTGTTTTGGTATTTTATTTAAATTTGCTTTAGAAATTTAAAAAATATGTGTAATAATAATGCCAGTAGAGTAATATTTAATATAAATTATTTTAGAGTCAGTTTTATTACTTTTATTTTGAAACCTACTGCGAAAAATTCACATTTACATATCTTAAAGTAAACGTATGGCAAATTTTGAAGGCAAATATCTTGAAAACGGTTGCTTGTATGAACATTTTGAAAGTATACCTTTTGTAGGTAAATAAAAATATTTATTTAAAATAAGTGTACATAAAGTCACAAAAAAGCTATGATGGTTTAGAATAATACAAGGTTGCGCAGGTGGCACCCCCTATGAGTTACTGACAAACTGTTAGCAAATTAGAATTTCTTGACCAAAGAAACACCCCTATGCCAAATTTCTTGTCTATAATGAAATGTGTGTATCAGTTATGCGAAAAAAATCACTTTTTTTTTCAACTTTGACACCCTGTATCTCTGTTAATATCAACTTTTAGTATGAGGTAAATGTGACTAAATCACGTTATTTTTATACGAAAAATCCACTCTTGCTCTATGTATCATTACTTATGGTAACATAGTAAGCAAACCTTAGGGTGAATGTGGATATTCACTAGAAATCTTCTCATGTAATTTAAAAATTTTAAATTTCATTGGCTGAAAACAAAATAAATATTCTGAAATTAGAGATTCAATTCAATTTCTTATGACCTATTTTATCCAATTTCAAATAAACTGCCCATTTAATCAATTTTTTTTTCAAAACCAGCAACTTCAAAAACAGATTATTTTTCCATGTAAAAAACATTTGAAAAAGGATTTCAAATATAATTTCTCGCACTTTCCAAGCCACAACTAGGGTAAAAGCATTTACTATGCTAAATAATGTAATATTTTTAACCGCAAAGGATAAAATTCGAGGACTTGGAAAATCGAAAATCCAGCATTTATAAGCTGAAACCCATTGAGGGTAATGTTGTCACATAACTTTCATATTAGGTACAGAGAACATCTTGCCGACGTAATAAATAAATATTCGGAAAAATTATTCACTAACAATTATTGGATAGACAACACGAACAAAGCCAAGAAAATTGAACTTTTAGACATTTGCAATAATACTCATAAAAGAATTAATTATTTGGAAACCATTAAATTTACAAATATTTACAGTTAGTCAACACAGTCTACACTAACAAATGAAGCTTTAGAATTACCATTCAGAATTTAATGAAACTAAGCTTATTGGTAGATTATAGTAACATAATGATCCAGTTAAATTTTTGAAGAACTACAGAAAACCAGTAGAAAGTTATTGACATTTATATTTTTATCTTTTTAACATTGAGCCTTATAAGAAATCAAAGATTTTATCATATTTTACGAAAAGTACCATTCGAATTTTATTAAAAAGCAAAAGAACGATGGAAAATAGAATATATTACATTTTAGATATTTAAAAGTTCAGCTTTAGAGCGTATGATAGAAGTAATTAGCAAATAAGTATCAGACATTTGTTTTTTATCGTACTTTTTCCGTAATTTATTAGATGTGGCAACGTCGTTATTATGTAAACAATAAACGGCCATCGACGACTCTCCATCAAATAAATTATTGTTTACTTCCATTTTAAGCTTATGTGTCAAACTTTTTAAGATTGCCCGTTAATTAATTTGCCAAATCAACCTTCTGTAGCCTGTTTTCAAAATTTTTTTGTGTAATCCTTTTATTTTTCCAAAAATGTATTTCTTTTTTTGTGATTGAATGATTTTGACGATGACATTATTCGGTCAGTTCCTCTGTCTTTTATTTTATCGCGATGTTGTCTAGCCAAAATGCTACGTTAAACAAACGGGATAATGTATACTTTTGATGTGGTTTTGACTCGAGCAGTATCGACACTACTATCTTAAAACTATAAACGATAGGTGGACGTGTAAGAAAAGAATGACACTCATTCCATGTCGGAACTTATCTATTAGTGTTTTGTGTCTATCAGAATCTAATGAGTTTGTGAGAGGCGTCGTTTTGTTTTTGTGATTTAAAGTAGATATTTTTGTAGTCATTCTCTTGCATTTTACTCCAAAACTATAATATATACAATTATTATCGTTTCTAACATAAAATTTTTGGTTATTGGGGTACCAAGTGGTGTCATTATTTTTTATATAAATTGATTGTTGTGAAAGTTATAACGACAAATTTTGTAAAAGTTGTGCCGGGCAGGGTTGTAACAGTTTCATCGGAGTCGAATGTAACATTCTAGATGGCGTCAAACAAAGGAAGAATGTGTAAAATCTACAATATGCACAGATACGTCAAAAAAAGCGGAAATTCAAAAAAAAACTGAGGATAGGGAACGAAAAAAGAAGGATAAATAAATTAAAGTCAATTTAAACAAAAAGTGAAAACATCCTAAGTATCTAAGTATATGATGGATAATAAGAAGGTGCAGGCTAAGCCCACAAACGTTTTTACAGATTTTGACAAAGAAAAGGAGTATTTTTGCTCAATCTACATTGAGGTTTATGGCACTACGCCAGCAGACCAGGAGACTATTTAATGTAATGCATAGACTTTTGAATGTGGGCCCATGATAAGGCTTATTCAGCTGGTGACTCTTATTAGGTGCATTCTAATTGTGAATCTAACATAATTAGTTTTAGATTAGTTGGGTTAGTTTTTAAATTGAGATTTATTAAATTTTTAGTGTCAGAGTTACTTCTTCGAATTTTAAACAAACTGATTCTTAAACAAAACATTCATATTGATGAATGACTTTTCATTGCGCTTTTTATTTAATAATTAAATACCTATAATGTAACATAATTTTTCTTATTTGGCCATTTAGAACTAACTCCATTCACTATTAAAACCTACCCCAAGCACTGTTACAACCGCTAGGGTCCGTTGAAACAATTTCATCTCTCTTTTAAAATGTCTGTGGATATTTTTGTAATTCAAATATTGCCATTATAACCTAATCTATTTATAGCCAAATAATGGTAGGGTTTTCTTTAAAAATTGGAATATAAAACTTGTCCCCAGGGGACAAAGTTTTATAACCAAGGACCAGTACGTTCCACCAAAAATGGTAGGGTGTATTTGAGGCATGTCACCAAATGCGCTGAAGTACACATTTTGTCACAGAGAGCGACTTATTCAAAAATGTTGCAACCGCCCCCGGTCTACCATACATAACTTCTGAACACATAGCATTTAACGAAAGCTTTGGATAGAATCTACAATATTAATTGATTAATTAATGTGAAAGTGTGCTGTTTGAGTTACATAAGTTAAAATTTCAAAACCTTCAGCAATTGAGGGTGATTTCACAACTGCTATATTAAGTTGCCTCTTAGGCACATCATGTGCCATCTACAGTATCAGCTTCATCAGCCGAACTAATATCATCCCCAAATTCAATATCTTTATCAAATCCTTCTTCAACAAAAGTAACAGTTTTATTAATTCTAACTTCTTGGGCTTCTGGTAAAATAATAACATTTGGATATCGATTTTTCGCAACAAAGTTTCCGTGCTGATGAAACAAAATGCCCAAGAATTATGGAAAATGAGGTAAAAATCCTAGGCGAGGTAGGAATGGAAACGAAACAGAAAAACGTGAGTTAGTTTTTAAAGAAGACGGACAGGAGTATGTCCAAGTCACAAAAATGTCAGGGAACAGTAGATTGGAAGCAATGTGCTTTAATGGTGTCAAAAGTTATGCCATATCAGAGGAAAACTTCGGAAAAAGGTTTGGATAAATCAGGAAGATATTATCCTGATCGGGTTGAGAAATTATCAAGATACCAAAGTGGATGTAATCTGGAAGGATACTCCTGATAAGGCTGGGAATCAAAAAACATACGAAGAATTCTCCGAATCCGTTAGAATTAATGAAAGTGTTACATTTGTTACAGAAAGTGATGAAGATATTGAATTTGGGGATGATGAAGCTGATCTCCCTAAGAGGAAATTTAAGATAGCAGTGGTGAAATTACCCCTAATTACTGATGATTTTAAAATTATAACTTTGGATAGAAGTTTAGATTAAACGGAATATCCGTACAAGAATATCTGATCTACGAAATGAGTTTGCAAAACAGCAACAAATACACAATATTGATTAATTTAACATTACATTTACACATCGCTTCGTAACACTTTCAGATTCATATTTATTGTTACATTTAGTTTATGAATTATGAAATAAAAACTAATATAAAATTAAAGGTGACATTGTACTCAATACATAACGGTTAGGACAGCAGAGTCAGAACAAAACACTTGCAATGAACCCTTTTATGGGGTTCCTGTTGCTTTACACACCAATTACATCCTTTCTCCATACATACCATATGATACATGTGATAACGTTTAAACGACACATTCAGAGGTGAGTTATGAGATTAAACAATCAAAATTATCCGGATATTTAGCGAGTCATCATGAGCTTAGGTCCTTGTTACGCCTTCCGTTGTCTGCGTTTTAAAAAAGGAATAATTTACTTCAAACTTGAATATTTGAAAAATGACAATTTCTCGCTAAATTAATCAAAATCCAGCGCCTTTGCTGTGAAAATGATTATATGAGAGAGCAAACTTGTTGCGAGCACATGACGAATTCCCAGCCAGACTGATTTTAAACTGCTAAAAGGCGTGAGATTTATGAAAATTAAATTTATAGAAGTGCATGTGGATTTTATGTAAATCGAGCGTTCGCGGTAGATCACATTCCTTGATATATTCTACAAACTCCACAGGTAGTATTGATTTTAGTATTTAAATTTCCCGTGCGACTAGTTTGTGTAAAGCGAACTTTTTCTTTTTACCATTAATTTCACACAATGAAACGAAATAATACTTTAAGAACTACCGACACAAAGCGTGAGTATTCGAGGGAAAAATTTTAAATTCGCCTAATAAAAGCTTGTCATGTCTGTAATTTATCACAGGTGAGGAAATTAAATCTGGAAAAGGCAGCTTTTATAAACATTGTTGTCGCATCTGATCATTCTGTTTTCCAAATGTGAAGTTGTAAAAAGTACTTTTCGCATTAAGATTGATAGTCATCTTTAACTGTCCAAACCACATCGTCTGAAATTTTGTTACATCTTATATCTCAATTTATAATTTTATGGCACTTTGTATTTTATTAGAATAGGTTATCTCAGGATTACATAAGTAATAAAACGCACATTTTCTCTGACTACCCATGAGTCGTTTGAAAACTATTAATTTGATTTACGTATTATTTTTTTAAATTCATAAATATGTTCTATGACCAGAAAATAAATAATAGAGAAAAATCCAGTGGCCATATACTTAATGTCTATCTCTAACACAGAAATAGTAATAACTGTTGATGCTTAATTATTCTTCTTCTTATTTGTTTTTATTACCTTTTTTTATAAGATTGTTATAAGACGTCAACCCAGTTTGACAGAACATGTCAAACGAGTATCTTCTGATACACGATTTTTAAAGTTTATAAAAAAATCAGATTTCTTGATTTTTCGAATTAATTAATAAATTTGTAAATATCTTTTAAATGACAGGGAATAAAAAATTGAAATTTGGTATGCATGTGTAACTTGATATACCTTTTAAGAATAGTCAAGAAAAAAATAGGATTGCCATTTAAAAAAATTGTCTATGATATCATATCTTAATTTTAGACATGCTGTATGAAATTTTCTTACATCAAAAAGAGGGCAAATTAAAATATTATTCGACGTGTTTGAGCATATTTCCCAAAAAAACTGTCTTTGCTTTATTGAATTTATTTCAAGTTGCGAACCAGCACTGTATATAGCTTGTATATAATTATTTATCCAAAGTTAACTGGTATTTTCCAATGTTTATATACAAGCTTCAAGCTTCATATTGTTATGGGGGTTAGGTAAAATTGAATAACAATTCTAACCTACGTAATTCCAATTCAAAATGCTTTTTTGTAAACTTTTCAACTAACTAATTTGTGTTTTAAGGAAAACAATTCTCTTTGGTTATAAATTTGTGGAAACTTTGGTTTACGTTCACCTCGGTATGCTAGAAGCCACACGATAAATAAGTTTTATTGGATCCCGGAGGATATTTTAACTACCAATCTAGAGGCACAAAAAGTTAGCCAACTTAAATTAAATAAAATAAAAACAAAAAGTAGGGAGTTAAAAATTCCACGCCATTAAAAATCACCGTAGTCACTAACGTACACGCAGTTGTTAGAATTAATGCAAAAAAATCTGACGTTGCTTAATATCTTCTCAGAGTTTTCCGGCAAAGTTTCGATTAGATCCAATGGATTACATACAAGACAAACCTTGGAAATAAATCAGCTTAATTGGGATTTGTTTAAATTATTTTTAAGATCGTGTAACTAACGAATAAGCAAAGCGACGTATCGTAAATTTGTAATTAAAAAGTTTAAAAGAGTTTGTTTTTCTGATGATGTACAAAGATATTTTTTTCCTATCGAATAATTGGATCTGGAAATTGCGGGTCTCTATTGCTCCATTAGATACGACCAATGCATCGATTGGTTATCATGCTAATTATTCCGCAGTGAGCCTACCAGTAAAATGCCCTAGAGTCAAACATTTCAGGATTTGATTATGTTGCGACATATTCCTTCCAATTCAGCTAATAAATATTGACATTGTCCACGATAAAATATAGAACTCGCAGGACACAAAAAGAAACATAACAATTGACTTTTATTTTAATATGTTAAAGTATAAACCCCAGAGAAATTCTCATTTTTAGCTCAAAAATTTGAACTTTAACTCTACGTATTAAATCTAAAGAGATATAAATGTTGTTGCTCGTTTAGATATACAAGGTATGCAAATTAAGTAATGAGACATATTTTTAAATGTTTTTATTTTAATATAATTACAATTATTCATTGTCTTTTTTAAAATAAATATCTTGGAAAGCCACACATCCTTGGAGACGATGCTTTCACTCTTCATAGCAGTGCTGGAATTTGGTAACTGGAATAGCCTTCAGCTGGTCGGCTACAGCCATTTGAGTATTTTCGAGTGTGCCAAGATGGTGTCCTTTGAGAAGAATTTTCTACCTTAGAAAGAGAAAAAAGTCTCAATAACTCAAGTCAGGCGAGTACGGAGGCTGAGGAGCTACAGGAATGCATTTATTGACCAAAAACTCGCTTATGGAAATTACGGTGTGACAAAGCGCATTGTCATGATGCAGGATCCAACTGTTCTTCATGTTTGGTCTTACATGCATGACTCTTTTTCGGAGTCGTTCGAGAACCTCTCGGTAAAAGTGTTGATTCACTGTCTGACCTTGTAACTCATTTTTAGAACGCACTACGAAAATTGCCTTTATGGGAAAAACTATAACCAACAACCAAATGACTCGATCGAGTTCAAACTCGTACTGAACTTGTGTCACATGTTTAGCTGTCGCCCCTTCATACCACGTGTTTCCAGTGTTGCCATATTAGACGCTGAGATGTCAGTCATTACTTAATTTACACACCTTGTAATGTCAAAATTAACAACTCGTTTGTCTCTGAATTAATAATTCTTTCGAGTTATTGCATATATTTACTAAAAGGCTTATCTTGTGAAAATATAGGACACCTTGTTTAAGTAAAAAGATACAGGTTAATCCGGAATTAATGGGCCAAAATTAATGGGTAGATTGCCAAGGCAAAGATCTTGCGATTAGCTGAACTTAATTTAGCGCCCACAAGTTGACGATATTAAGTGTAAAATAATATGATAGTTCTTTGTCTCATTTGTTTTTGGATAAATATTAATATGCGTACAACATTTTAGAGTTTGAGCTTCTCTGGTTCGAGGATTTGAAATTGGTTTACAGTTTCGTTACCATTTGCAGAAGATGCTAACTGCGATACTTGAACAAGTTAAAAATTGCAAAACTTCTATATACTTTCAGATACCTCTTTTCTTTCATCAAATTCTCATTTTGTTTGAGTCAAAAAGTATATTTTATAAAAGCAGCTGGTTTTGAAACGTCTATGGTTGTTTAAATTTATTCCAGCACTCTTTAGATAATTAGTAGATAATTTACCAATAAATTTGCGAATAATTGACACTACTTTGTGGAATTCTTTAACATTTACAACTATTAAACTTTATTAACGATTAAAAATTAAGAGTAATTCAAAAATTCCACAATATTTCGATAAATATTTGCTAACACCGGACCAGGTGTCGCATTACTGCATTGAGTGCTAAATCTGGTATTTATAAATTTAATTGCTCTGAGTGAAATGCTGTCTACATAGGTCAAACATCACATAATTTTCACATGAGGTATAGCGAACATCTTGATGCCTTCAGAAATAAACATCCAGAAAGATAAAATTTTGCAAAGCATCTATTACAAACACAACATAAACTTACATGCGCGAACACAGTAGAAGTATTACATATTTGAAAGAACACTAAAAAACTTAATTTCTTGGAAGCCATAGAAATTCACAAATATCTACAATTTAGTCAATTTACACTTCGGAACGAGCAGCTTGATCTTCTAAACACGCCTCTAATTAAAGCTTTGGGCGAGAATTTTGATTAGGCGAAATATTCGTAGGAGTCTGTGATCCATGGAGCTTGTTAGCACAACAACGGCTCAACAAATTGATGTTATAACCACCTATCATACAGTAATACGAAATCTGGTCCGGTATTAGCAAATATTTATCGAAACATTGTGGAATTTTTGAATATGTGTTGTTTTTTACTCGTTGATAAAATTTAATAGTTATGAACACTAAATTTGAGTTATAAGATAAATTTATCTCTTAAGAAAATCTTTTATAGATAACTCCGTTTATGAGAAAAATGACTGGTCTATTTGTGTAAATTTTTCTTGGATGTGCAACGAAATTAAAAATTTGATTTGGCAGGCGACGGAAATGAGAAAATATAAAATTAACATCTTGAATGAAATAATTGGTAATTTGGCATTTTATTCCATTTACTGTAATTTAACCAGAATATTAAACTGTCTGTAAGTACTAGTTTTATAAACATGTAATTCTTTTGGCATCCTTTAAACATTTCTTAGCTTATTTTTAAAAACATTATGAACAGCTTCTTTTACTTACTTTGAAATTAAAAAACCACTGCTATTTTCTCGTTTAAGTTTTCACTTCTGTCGGCAGTCCACATGACTGTTTTTTTTCTTATTTTGTTTATATTTTTCCTTCATTATTTATTGGCTGCAATTGGAGAAACGAACAACATTTCACTTTAAATCATTGTTTCTCAACTGGTTGGTCGCCATAATATGAGATCATAAAAATGTACACATACATCATAATGACCTTTTATTTTATCATCAAAATTTTTAGGCGGTCATGAGGACGTTTTTTTTGGTTGTCAAAAATTTATTGGGCGCTTATGAGATTATAAAGAACGTTTTTTTAGCCTTATTTCTAAACGATTAATATGTGTCGCCTTTTCTATACGATACCAAATGTGTGTCGCTTCCAAGAAAAAAAGTTAGAAAACACTGGTTTAATAATAAAGTGATCTTTAATTCGTATTGTTAATTTCTCGGAGCGTGTCATACTATATCTACTTTTTCAAGTTCTCGAAATTTATGCCGAAATATGTAGGTATTACAAGGAAAATCATTAAGGTAAATGGTTTTCTTATTATAATGATATTGTTTTCAGGGAACATCGAGAGGTTAATTGTTTTTTGGATCCTATTTCAGATAGAGTAGCACACAACTATAATTGTGTTTCTCGAGGGATACCTTTTGTACGAACAAAAACAACCAAAATAAAATGTCGACAGCCCTACCCATTTCCTATTATATATTTCTCGCTTTTGTTTTTGATTTACAAATTGTTTTAGGAGACTTTCTTATCCTCTTTTTATAAGTGTTCACTGAATTGACTCTGGAGACGTTTTAAAAAAATTATTCCACAAAATCTTGTGGTCCATTTCACACTAATTTTGTTTTCTATTAGGTATAAGGTATAAGGTAAAAAAAATCGTGGGGGAAATCTGAAACAATATCTCATTAGTTCATAAATTTATATCTGTTGTTAGTCTACCGACATATTGGATTTATGTGTAATAACCATACTTACAAATGAATGGGAAATATTTTTTAGGTTATATCGAAAATCTCGAACATATTAAATCTCCGGCAGAACGAAATTCAGGGCTGCAGGGATGCTATGTATCAAGGGCTTCAGGGATGCTATGTATCAATACAGTATATTTATGAAGCTATTCCTTTTACAAATGTTTTCAATAAGGGACGCTCTTTTTCAAATCATGAAACTTTATTAATCAACTGCTTTGTCTGCTGAAAATGTCAGCTTCAAGAAATTTAAAAGCTTAATAAAATAAATTACATCCCAATTACAGCAACTACAGCATTGTAGCATAGATAAAACCTTCTTAACCTCATTTATTCTCTTGAAAAATATTTGGACGTAAAGTGTATTTGTTTAAAATTTAATTCTTTACATTAAATAGCTGTATATTATAAAAATCCTTGATAACATATAAATCCGAAAGTGTGTTTGTCTGTTTGTTTAACTGCTTTCCACGCTTCAATTACTGGGGCCATTTTGATGAAGCGCTCTTAGATTCTTGAACTATTACCATAAAAGTAGGCATCTGTAATATCAATTTCAGTAATAATACGTTCCCGTCTTAGCATTTGAGCTGAGAAATAATTTAAAATTTTATTTAATTGTAAAATTGTTTTGAAACTTCCATTTAGTTGCATTGCAGTTATTTCTTTAGTTTGCCGAGGATATTGGGGTTAAAAGCTAGTTATATGTTTTAAAATAAGTCCTAAACTAGAACCCTTTCGAATTTCTGGAGGATTCTATCGCAGGGGGGGAGGGTTGAATTTCTAATATTTGTTATAAAATTATTAATGCAATTTATTGAGAAATTTAAAATTTTTCCTAAGCTTAGTTAGATTAATGGCGATGATTATTTTGATAATATTCCCCTTCAGTACAATTTTCTTGCAAACGGTTGTATAAAAAAAATGCAAGATATAAGTAGATGTTCTTAATCGAATTTTAAGTTGGCCAATGGAAACGCAAAATTTTGGGCAAGAAAAGTGTGAACCCTCCTTCGTCCCCCTAAAAATTAGGTTTTTACTATTTTTAAAGAAAAAATAAATACAATGCCTGAAAGAACGTGGGGATTGCAAATTTTCAAATGATTTGATAACTGTAGTCCCAATTTGACATAATTCATTTTCCTTGTGCAACTTTTCATGGCTGTAGCTTGGACGGCGTGCATTTTGGGACACATGTTTATAAAAAAAAGTCTTATTTTGGCCCCAAGAATGCGCTTTTAAAATGGGGCCATCGAATTTCGAATATCTCTGTATAATACAGGTTGGCAACAACATTTAAAAACTAAATTGGAACTATAGAAACCAGAGTGAGTTAAAAAGAATAGGCCAACACTTAATTGGATAAGCTATAGTGAATTTCAGACTGAGAATGCACCAAATTATTATGATTGAGCCATTGAGCTCAACATGCCTTATACCAATGTCGCTGCCAAAGTTTCAATTTTATTCTGTCAAATCTTCACACTTTTCTAAAATGTTAAAGCTTAGTTTTGCATTTTTACTTTCCTCAAGTTTAGATTTTCAATTCAAATTTTTGATTTTTACTGGAAAATTTGTTTTTCGTTTAAAACAAACCATGCCGAACGTCGAATGTATACGTTGCACCTTACGACAGTTGACGAAAAATAGATTCGTTTATTTTATATAGATAGAATAGGGGGACAAATGAAATATAGAAGATTAACATTAGGCATGAAATAATTTTTTTAATAAATTATAAGAATATAAAATTTAAAAAATGTTAAAAAAGGTTTCAGCACTGGACATCGATGTTTCGCTGTCATTTGAGCCTTTCAGCAGTGCATAACAAGAAAAGGGAACAATAGGAGAGGAAAAAAAAATACCTATTTAAAATAATAAATGAAATACATCAAAATTGTTTTTAACATGAATACACCTCTTTTTCAAATTTTTATATTTTATATTTTGATAATTTATCTAAGAAATTCCTACTCCCACCTCTATATTCACAGTTTTCTTTACAACTTGCGAGCAGGATACTTAGGCCATATCAGTCTAGTGAACGGATATAAAGTAAGTCGTGTCGTGATTGGTTGATTTCATATCCACACTAGTGTGGACCAAGGTGAGATTCTAGTTAATAAAACTGACCGTTATGAAAAACTGTACACAGAAACTATTTAAATTAAAAACATATTCTGATTTTTTCCCTATCATTCGCCGCACGGTGCACCGTGTCGCAGAAATAATAAGTGATGACGTTTGCTGCATATCAGTAAGAAGTTAAAAAAAGATTGAACATTTTTGTCAGCTAAAATTCTTATCAAAATATAAGGAAATTTATAACCAATTAAGGATAATACTTACAAGCCATTCAAGTTTTGTGTTCAATATATATATATATATATATATATATATATATAATTTTATCTTTCTTCTTTATTTAGTCTTACACTATAAGTTTACGATGCTAGTCAATATGACAAGTTATATGTATAACTTATTCAAAGTTTTGTGCTTATAGTTTAAAAACTTCCTTTAAGGTAAATGCAAATACAAATAGGGAAGAGTAGGAAAATTGAAATCTAGACCGCCATCTGTACACCAGATAATCTCTACGTAAATGGAATTTAAAACGGTTGAGTAAAACGATTCACGTATAAACTAAAATGTTATTTTATTTTTTATCTGAAAAACATATTACTTTTCAGTAAGGATATCAGATTGTCTTTGCCGATGTATTTTTAGATATCCGGAATGATATTTTTATTGAAATTAAATCACAAAAATAAAAGAAAAGTATTTCATGTAGTAAGGAGCTTTCATATATATTTGTAATTTGAAAATGGACCGAGTGAAAATTCATGTTTTTCAGTGATGAAAGTTGTAAATTATCATGTTGCTTACTACGTTTATTATAGACAATGTGCCCCAATTAAAAGAGAGGCACACTAACAATGTAACAATAAAAAATGAAATTCACATATAATTAGTAGCTACTTTACTTTCCTCATAAAAAAATAAGACGGGATTCGCCAAAAGATTAGGAGTACTTAGAGAACAAAGTTCCCCTTGGATTTTCTGTAAAAACTTCGTTACGTTCCAAATATAATCAATGGGTTTAGAAGGACTTGTCTTGTGTGCGATTCACACGAGCAAGTAAAACTATCGCAAGTCAATGTCTGAGAGTACTTCTAGCGAATTTGCGTAGTGTAAACGGTCTCTGAGAGTGCTCTCAGAGCAGGTCGTAAAACTTGCGGCCAGTGCTTGCCGCAATAATTACTTGCACGTGTAAACAACCGTGAAGAGCGCTCTAGCAAGTTCAGATTTATTTCCAATTTGCTGGAAGTTGTCTGCAAGTGGGTTGTGCAAGTCGTACATTTGTAGGTAAAAATACTCGTGTATGGTCAATAAATATATTCGCTTATTTAAAAAAATTGCGATGTTTAAAATTAAGGCGAAGTTTCTTTTTTTATTACTGCACAATATATGAAAAATAAATCAGAAGAAAAATGAATAATTTTTGATTTATTTGGAAAAATTAGAAAAAAACTAGTTTTTTATCGACAATTATGCAAGAGTTTTTAAAAAATTCATTATTGAAGCACTTCTTTATAAAAAATTTGGAAATACTGTTATTAATTTACTCTTCAAGCTTCAGAAAATTCTTTTCTTGGATTTTTATAAATTTGGAAAATGATTTTTGTTGTAATTGTACCGGGTGTTTTTTTTAGTAGGGAGGTTACCTTTATATGGAGTATCACTTATTATAAAGGCAAACTGATTTTGTCGATGGGGCTAATCAGAGCTAAACTACCTTTCAAAAATATTTTCAACTTCCTCCCATTTCCGGTTATACCGGAAGCAGACATCAACTCCTTGTTTTAAATAGCATCCCCCAAATTTTATACTTTATTTGAATTTTACGTAGAAAAAGCTGAGTTTATGTATACATGTTTATTGCTATCTTTAATAGTTTTAAAGATATTTAAATTTTTTGAAAAAAAAATGACAGAAAAGAGCGCTATTTTCACTTTTTGTATTTTTTTATTATTTGGAGTAAAAACATGAAATTTGGGTTAAAGTCATGGAATATTATAGAGACTATAATAACGTTATCAGGTTTTACATTTATTACAAAGAGTGGTGGAAATTTTCAGGGGCGTACCGAGCCTGATGCTTTTGGCGGAGGGGGGGGGGGTGAGTCAAGTTAAAAATGCCGACTCGATTAGAAAAATTTGCCGACTGTGAAATAGAAATTGATTTTACCTATAAAAAACTAATCACCTATAAACTTGAATGTGGAATAATTTTGTTTGAAATTTCTTTTTATAGATAGATGGTTTACATGCAAAAATAACTACTTTGTTTCGTAGTATTTTTTATTGTTCCATATAAAAGATGACATATGATGATAAAAAATTGCAAACAAAGTCAAGTGATAATTCTTCCGTGTTTCAATTGAGACCAGGTTTCAACAATTTTTGAAACGTTAATTTCGTCGACAATATCCTTTGAACAAAAAAGTAACATCAGAGAATCTAAACCACCGTCGCCCATTTTCGTTCGGAGGGAATTCATAACCAATTTCAATTTGCTAAAAGATCTTTCACATGATGCCGAAGAAACAGATAAGGTCAGAACAAATCGGACAATTTTGTAGGCCCACGATAAAATCTTACGTAAATTATATGCTTTCTTCGAAATGTCGACAAAATCCTCACATTCACCACATGATTCAAGAAGGGTTCGTAGTTAGACCTGAATACATTCGGGTTCTTATTCAAATAATTCGGGTTGCAATTCAACAATAGAATTGATCGATTCAATCGTACAATTTGTCTTACTGACTGAAATTTCAAAAATTTTCTGAATTGGTTCGAATTTTGAGAGAGGTTCTCCCAAGTTTTTTCAAACGCTGGTCGTAAATACATCGAATACCGATTTGAACTCCGCACGGTAAAACGTACAGAAGAATTTCTGAAATATGCCGACTTTGGTAAAAAATTCGACTCAGACGAAAATGTCTACTCGGCACGAAAGTTTAGGGGGGTGTTACACCCCCAATACCCCCGCCTTGGTACGCCCTTGAAATTTTATGATCTTTATTGTTTTTGTTTTATTCAAAAAAACTCTGATTTTTAAAATGGGAACAATGTATTTTTTAATCATTTTTCGATCCCTCACGTAAAAAGACGAAAAAAGTTATATGATTATTTTTTTTAAATGCTGCACCGTTACAGAGATATAATTCAAAATAAAAAAGAAAAATATATCTTTTTTTTTTCTCTAGTAGCAACTTGGTAGTAGACAACAAAATTTTCAAAAAAAAACCTAACCACAAGGCCAAAAAATTTTAGGCTAAATAACATTTAAAAGATAACCGTACAAGACGAATAAATTTTTGGCTAATTGTTAGAATACTTATTGAAAAATGTTTATGGAGCCACGAATGTAAGTTTCGTAAAAATGGTTTGTTAAACAGACTTCTCATTTTTGGAGTGATGAAAATCAACAACAAATGTTCGAGAAAATTCGTCCTTTAACTGTTATGCTGTTAGATTAGAACTCAGGATTTGTAAGCGTTAAATTTTATAATGAAACTCGAAATGGAAATTTTTTAGTGATTTTTTTTACGACTACTGCATGACAAGCATATTGCTAGGAACAATCGGATGTGCTTAAAAACGTTATTCAATTCTAAATCTTAAAATATGCTTTTAAATGTATTGAAACAGAAGATCGTCTTTGTTGTTCTTGATGTAAATTTTGTGTCATTTATTTTTTTTCCTATTACTTATTATAATTAATCCTTTAAGCTTTTATTGCCTACAGTTACTTTCCTTCTTGAACAAAAAAGAGATGTTTGATTCTTTTTATTTTGAGATTTATGTAAAATACCTCTGTACCGACACAAAATTTAAAAAAAAAAGTAATATACTTTTTTTCTTCTTTTTATGTAAAAAATCCAAAAATAATTAAAATACGTATAGTTCCCATTTAAAAAGACAGAGTTTTTTTGAATAAAACAAAAACAGCAAAGATTTCATCACCTTGTCTAATAAATGTAAAATCTGCTTACGTTGTTATAGTCCTTATAATATTTCGTGACTTCAACTCAAATTTCATGTTTTTACTGCAAATAATAAAAAAGATACAAAGAGTCGAAGTAACCCTCTCTTCTATCATTTTTTTTAGAAAAATTGAAATATCTTTAAAACTATCAAAATAGCAATAAACATGTCTACATAAGCTTACCTTATTTTTTACGTGAAATTTTAATAAAATATAAAATTTGGGCGTTGCTATTTAAAACGAGAAAGTTGATGTCTACTTCCGGCATAGCCGGTAATGGGGGGAAGTTGAAAATATTTTTAGAAGATAGTTTAGCCCCGATTAGCCCCATCGACAAAATCAGTTTGCCTTTAGAATAAGTAGTACTCCATATAAAGGTAACCTCTCATCTAAAAAAAAACACCCTGTATACGTACAGTCAATTACTTATAGGTTTGTATGTAAAAAAGTTTAATTTATTACTTTAGCTGAAATTATTTATTAAAAATGCTTTCTTTTTCGCAAAGTATCGTACGTAGTTGTCATTTTTAATATATTGTTGCGCATTATCGATTCGAATGATTACCACATGAATTGTAAAACACTTTATTTCTAAACTGAACTCGTAACACTACAATTGCAATTCACCAACTTATTCATTGACTTCTAACTTAACTAACTAGCTTCACTGACTAACCAACTCGAGCGAAAGGCGACTGCCTTATATAATTCTCGCTTCCGGGATCTAGAAAAATCCAGTAGATAAGGCTTGTCTTTTGCCGAAATTTCTGGAAAGTTTATTTGCTGTTTGCTTCATTATTGCGGCCGCTTTCGCTTATCAGATCTCCCTAGAAAATTTTATCACGTACTAAATTTTACAAATACATTTCGTTACACTACCTCCCTCTTAAGACTGTTCGCCCCGATCAGTTCCAATCAGTCACTTCGCCACTATTTTTGCACAATCTGTTGAGGTGTACCACTTTCATCTTGGTCCTGGGGCTGCGCTGGATCCTGTACACCAAGTCGTTAATTCTCTTCACCACTTTGTACGCCCCTTCCCAAGATGGCGTAAACTTCGGTGAAACGCCTTTCCTCCGCTGAGGCTTGTATAGCTATACCAATTCGCCCTCGCTGAAACCTCCATGGTTGGCGTTTACGACATATCTTGTTTTCATCCGGTCCGTCGCCAAGTTGATCTTCGTCCGCACCAGGGCATGTGTCTCCGATATCGGTTCTCTTAAGCCGTCTACGAAACCCATCGTCTCCCTGGGGGTCTCCCTTGAAATACCAAGTCACATGGAAGCCGCAGTTCTCTCCCGAAGATCACTTTGCCGGAGTGTGACCCGTAATTTCATGAGTTGCCGTGCGATAGGCCATTAGAACAGTGGTAGATGTCGGTCCCAGTCTGTCTGATGCTTGGAAACGACATTCGAAAGATGTTCCCCACAGGTCCTGTTAAATCTTTCCACCATTTCACCAGACTGTGGATGAAGAGGTATCGTTCAAGTTTACTTTATTCCAAGAAGATGGCACACCTCTTGGAAGACTCCAGATTCGAAGCTCCTTCCTTGGTCCGTGTGTAGTTCCAAGGGAACGCCAAATCGACAGATAAAATTGTCCACAAAAACCCTTGCGACTGTGGTAGCTTTCTGGTTTGGAATGGCGTAAGCTTTAGGCCATTTACTGAAATAATCCATGACCACCAGAATGTACTTGTTTCCATTACCTGATGCTGGAAATGGCCCTGCCACGTCCATAGCAACTTCTTTCAAATGAAGCGCCCACATTATACTGCTTTAGGGCCCCTTTGGTTCTTGTATGAGGAACCTTGGATGCGGCGCAGGCGACACATTTTCGACACCACCGCTCGACGTCCTCCCTGCAGTTAACCCAATGGAACCGTTTCCGAATCTTCTCCAGGGTCTTGTTCATTCCTAAATGTCCACCAGAGCTTCGAACTGTTTTCTGTAGCTTTAGAGGAATGTTTTTCCATCATAGGTCGGAGGTTTTACCTTTTGGAAAGAAATAGCGGGTACACTTTCAGATTCATGTTGTGTAACTTGTCCACTTAGCAACTTCTTCATCTCATTTTCGATGTTGTTGAATTTTTCCTGAGTTGTATTTTCAAATCAAGAAGCTTGCTGTTGAATTCTTCTTTGACTTCGCCAATCTCTTCTTGCATTTCTTTTCTCATTTCTGTAATTTGTTCTTTCACCTCTTGTCTCATTTTTGCAACGTCTTCTCCCATTTTTTCAGTTATATTTGCTAACAGACTATGCAATTCTTGTGTGTCTGCATTCCTTCTCTGTTCTTCTTGTCATCTTCTTTCTGCATTTTGTTCTTTTTCTTGTCGTCTTCGTTCTTCCTCCTGTTTTTTTATATTGCCGTCTTTGTTCTTCTTCCTGTTCTTCTTCTTGTCATCTCGTTCTTCCTCCTGTTCTTTTTCTTGTGGTCTTTGTTCTTCCTCTCGTTCTTTTTATTGTCGTCTTCGTTCTTCCTCTTGTTCGTTGTTGTCTTTTATCATTGCTAATATCGCTTGCAATTGTTGTTCCATTTTGACTGATTTTAACCTCGTTTCCATAAAGCCTTCTAGAATGTTCAAGATTTTTCTTGACGCGCCCCGTATAAACTATTGAACAGTTAATAGCGTCCGCGTCTCGCACAAATTCGTCCGAGAAATAAATGCACAATCCACAACTAATTCCGCTTCTGACACCAGCTGTTACGCGTTATCGGTTTGTATGATTACCACATGAATTGTAAAACACTTTATTTTAAACTGAACTCGGAACACTAAAATTGCAATTCAGCAACTTATTCACTGACTTCTAACTAACTTGACTAACTAGCTTTACTGACTAACTAACTCGAGGGAAAGGCGACCGCCTTATATAGTTCTCGCTTCCGGGTTCTAGAAAAATCCAGCAGATAAGGCTTATCGTTTGCCAAAATTTCTGGAACGCTTATCTACCATTTGCTTTATTATCGAGGCCGCTTTCCCTTAACAGATCTTTCTAGAAATTTTTCTTATGTACTAAGTTTTACAATTACATTTGGTTACAATATTTAAAAAACATAATTCTTGGGTAATTTTAGGAAAAAAGTTTTTATCAACATAGGTCTGGAACCGCTTTATTTTGGAAATATAGTGTGTTGAGAATTAAGAAAAAAATTGATTTTTCCTTGAATCCTTTGACACCTCTTCAAATATAATTTAAACTTCTAGGTAAGCAAGCACAATCACAATTAATCACTTAGCGGGGTTTGAAGTGGAATGGCCCTAAGAAATAAAATTATACTTGCCACACCCTAGCTTGCATGACCCACTTTATCGTGTAAACGGCCATGCAACAACTTGCAAACAGTAGTGTCTGGATAGTGCAGGTAGGACTTGCCTGAGAATACTTGTAAACGCTCTCACAAGTCGCTCTCGCAAATACTATCGCAAGGTACTATCTCGTTTAAACCCCACATGAGAAAAACAAATTAACAACGATCTGTTTCTATAGTGATTTTCCTAGAACGATGTTTTTTAAGGAATATTTTTAACACTTTCATGCACACCAAAGTGATGAGTTCTATTAGATGCAGCTTTATTAAATCCATTTAATGCCTATAAAATAGATTAATATGAATATCCTGTTTATCCAAGTTTATTGTAGCTTATCTTTAATTATCATTACAACTTTTCCGTGAATCCATCCCTTTTAATTACACAGGCCTGCAACAGTTTTCCCTTACAAAATCAATTAGTAATTGGGGTAGGCATTAGGTACTAAGGTACGAAAAAAATAATCAAAAAATTCCATCAGGTTAATTTTCTGAGAAAATTGTTTTTTTTTTTTTCATTTTTCTTCGTATTACCTCCTACTACTAGCGTTAACTTCCAATTTCTTTGATAACAGTGCATGCTAGTAGCACTGGTGACATTGAAATAATCATTTACCTTCAATAGTATTGTTTGTCATGATTAAAATCATTTTGCGATTTATGTGGATTGACTATGGTACGCTATTTTTGTGATGTTTTGGTGGCAATATATGCGGCATCCTAAAGATATTGTATAGGCTTCTGGATCAACATGAAGGATACACAAAACATCCCTGCTACCTTCTGTGAATGGGATTAGCAGAAATAGAGCACAACATTGGATCACAAAAAGATTGGCCACAAAGAGTATCATCAACCCTTGGAATCAAAAATATTGTGAAAGGGGTTATTTGATCGCCTTAACATTTTGCTACCTTCACTTTACCTTAAATTAGGTATTACGAATCAATCTGTAAAGATACTACCTAAAGAAGTTTCCTGTTTCAAGTATCGAGGTGGATAGGTCACTAGTCAATTTATCAAACACCTCAACAAAATGGTAACTTTAAACATGAGTCGTAGAGGGTGTTTAGAAGAAGATGAGAGTGTCGAGCACCTGACGTGTCACTTCCCGGCACTAGCATTAATCAGAGGATCCATACCGGGGGACTTCTGACCTAGTGTGGCCAGTTTGAGAGTAGCGCATTCAAGTGACGTTCTTCAGTTTCTCAACAAGGTTGCGTGGCTGAATGAATGACCAAGTACTTGTCAATCATAATGGACCCAGAAAGGGTGGTCTAAGTGCTGGCCTAAACTACAGGCAACCCACCTCGAATCCAGAATACTGAGACGTACCTAGGTGATAAACTTAAGCATTTATCGGATACCAATATCAAAGAAGACAGTTTTGTTGGCCCTAAGATAAGCAATTAATTCAAGACGCAAAATTAAAAAAAAAACATGAACAAACTGAAAGTATGGTAAAACATTTTTTAGGAAATAAAAAAGGCCTAGCTGCTTAGCAATTTTAATAAAGTGAGTTGTAATATGAATATAAAGATACATTTTCTGAATTCTCATCTTGAGTACTTACTTTCCTGGGCAATTTGGAGCCGTAAGTAAAAAACAAGGTATTAAGGTTATGGAAAACAAAGAAGATAGGCGCAAACATGACACAGAATACTGCTGGATGTTGAAGAGAAGTGAACCTGATAAAAAACATAAGAGAAAAAACTAAACAGCAGTTTTGAAGGATGTAGAAAATGATAACCATTAGTCTTTTTGATTCACTTAGTCTTTTTAGCATTATTTTTAACTAATACTATTAGTTTTTTAGAAAAAAACTTTAATTTTAAGTTCATTAATTTTTGTTTGTAGATGAAAATTATTAAAAAATTCTGAAATATGCATGTAATCAATAAAATAAATCTTGATATGCTAGAACAAAAACAAAGATGTATTTTAATTTAATATACCTAGATATTTAAAAAAATAACATAATTATTCTAAGGGGGGAAAAAGATTAAATTTCGCAAGCTTGTGTTATTAATCACAATAATCACAACACAGAAAACGTCACTGATATTTAAACAGACAGGCTAACACAATATAGTGGCAAATTAATAAAAAAATCAAAGCATGTTCTTAATTTTGCAGATTAAATAAATTGTTTCCAATTAGCTTGCCGCAAAATATGGCGCCATTATTACACATATTTTTTTTATTTTGTTTTGTTTTTGTAGACATCAAATTTTCGATTTAGTTCCATGTGATCAAATTATATACCTAAACTAATATAATTAGAGGGAGGTTCGATATTCTAATATGTAATTTTAAATAATAAAATTAAAATGTGCTTAAAATATCGTTGCCAATAACATTGCCGCCACCGTTTATGCAGGGTGATTTAGTCATAATAGCATTAATTTTAACTACGTGTTTGGAAGGCTTAGTAAAGGCAGAAAATCCAAACAAAAAATTTTAAATCGACTTTTTAAAATAGACCCAAATCAAACTATTGACCACCGAAAGCCCGGCGCTACTGACCACATTAAATATTTTACGGCAACAGAGGCTTATTACATTATCATCCACTTACGAGTGGCTAAGCCGGACTGGCGAAGGCGAAACATCGTTAATTAATGGGCAACAAATCTCTATTAGTTATTTTGACGAATAAATAAGTATTTGTATTTTCATACACCTAAAACTTTTTACATTTTTTTTGTTTCGTTAATCAATCAGTATAATGAAAAGTAAAACGCAAATTCAAAAAATAAATGAACACAAACGACTCAAACCTAAATATTAATTCTACAAAATAAAATAAATAACGATACGACACACTGGTTTATTTAATAATTTGGTAGCATATGAACGTTGATTAGCAGTTGGATTGTTGCTTATTAAAAATATGTCAACTATAGCCCACAGTCAGAATAGGTGCAGTATAATTACATTAATACTTGAGTGCCTCTTTTCCGAACTATTTTAGACATGTCGGGCGCATAAAAAAAGTAATGATTCGTCGGCAAACTACACATGGTTTTGCAAAATTTCCATCGTATCACAGATGGTCACAAAAAATAGAACGTCGGGAAATAATTCTCGAGTATTAACCACTTTTAACACTTGCACTCACAACAGCGAATTTAATTCATTACTTGCAGCGTTAATATCAACGTTTACATCTATCTTGCGATTTCACGTTTCGCGTAACTTTCTTCTGCAATTCGTTATTGTCCCGATTTTCATATGAAAAAGAAAATCACCCAACGACTTTTTCGCAACCATCGGTCCTGCCAGGATCATTTAATATTTTTCGTATTGTCATTTAGACATAACATGTTTTGTTTATTTGCTTCGCCCTAGTTCCAACTGAACAGCTGTAAATTCTTCTTTTTTTATTTATCTGGGCCTTGGAGCTTTGGAGTCAGTGGCAGCACAAAAAGAAGTTTAAATTATGACTTTAAAATATTTTTTTTTCAGCGTAGTTATACCTGAAAAAAATGAATATAACATGATAACGCGATGAAAGAAAAATATTTAATCACCTAATCTTATTATACTCATTTTTCTATATCTCCCCTCAAAAGTAATGCCATCATGATTGAATTGCCCTGTATAATATTTAATTAAGACGCCAACACTCATTTTACGTGTTTTTGAAATTTGCAGATAAAAACATTTTTGAGGGCTCGTTTATTTTTTAAACGAACTATTTCGACGAGAAATGAAAAAAATGATTTTTATAAATTTAACATGAAAATGGTGGGTTTTAAGTTTATTTCTCAATTGTCAAACAGGTTGCAGAGAATCCAAATATGCAACAAAAAATATAGGGGACTCTTAAATAAATCGTTGTCATGTTGTATTGCACATTTAAAATTTTTCTAGAAATGTTGATTGCTTTCCGGAAATTTAGGATTTAACTCCTAGACGTTTTTCAAAATTTAAATTAAAAATAAATCAAGTTTAAATTCGAAACTAGAAAAAAGTCAAAACTACGCGAAAGAATTAGATATTTTTAAAAATAAGTTTTTGTTACATGTCCCCCTTTGAATTCCCTAAGTAGATAATTGAAAATTTCAATTTAAAATGAGTTCTCTGATTAAACTAAATGCAGATGTGTATATATTTTGAATGTTATAAAATTGATAGGTACATCTAATTTGCTGAAATATTTCACAGCATACGAAACCACGTGAAATTGCTGACAAAATGTGTCCATTTTCCGAGGCCTACCGCTAAATAGTTATGGCCAATTACTAAACAAACAATAAATATGATTCAAAATAGAGAAATGTGTAAATCGGGTTAAATTTCATTTTATGCAACCTGCCGAAAGGCATAAACAGCGGACAATTTTTTTAACAACAACAAATACATATATTCCAATATATTCCAGTGGGAGTATAAATATTACATCAGTTAATGAACTAAAATTTGAAGAGACCAGCAAAGAGCTGACATTTAAGAACAATATAAAATCTCTTTTGTAGTCATGATGGGCTATTTCTCCAGCAGTTTATATAAAAACAATAACACTTTTGCGTTGAAATAAATTTTATGCTGAATCCAATAAAACATCACCTGTAACAGCAATGTGTCTTGTTTATTTTCCATTTTCCTTCACTTATATTTTCCGCTAACGGGCCATATACATCGTAAAGATTGATTGCTGAAGCGGACAATGGGCTGTTAGGTCTAATATCTTTCTTATACATCGTTTCATTTCGGAATTTTATCTTAAAATAATATTTATCGAAAATGTATCGAAATGTTATAAAAAAATCTTAAAAAAATATTCATTGGGCTTTAAAGCAAGTAGAGTATTAATTTAAAAAGATAACATCAATCTTCATTTCCAATTTTATGTTATATTTTATCGAAAACTGCTCTCGATAAATCCTTTCACAGTTGACCTTTTTATTCATGTAATAATCCTGGAAATTGCAATAAAACTGACCAAAGTTTTTTCGAATCGACACTTTTATTATACAGTCCTTTATAAAATGTTTGAGCACGAAACGGTAGTCTATTTTGCAGGCGGAAAATATTTTGCTAAACAATAAAATATTATTACGGCTTAGATAGCAACATTCCACATGTTGAACATTGGTGAATTTTTGTTTTCGTTTCCGGAAGTAAACAATGATGGTAATAAGGCAAAGCATATTTCCACAAATTATTGCCGGATAAATTACAAAATAATGTTTCATTTCTCAGCTTCACACGCCCATAAAATTCACTGGGTAGTCGATATTGATAATTATTTTTCTTTTTGTTACCGAAGACCTTTTATATTCAGTTCTATGACCGAACTCGATGCCTACGTTAGCATATCACGAATTTCTATAATTTTTCCCACGATAATTTTTCAAAAATATAGGCCATTTTTCATTAAAAATCTGACATCACATTATTCAGCTCCCTCTAAAAACTAAAGATACCAAATTTCGGTTAAATTATGATAATTATAATAAAATATAACTATAATTATAATTTTTTGTGCAGCTGTGAATTACAGTCAGAAGTGTGATGAGACCACTGTTTTTGCAATATTTATTGATAGCCACAGCCTTATTTTAGAAATAATATCAATTTTAAAATGATTTAAACCTCAATTATTTACACAAGTGATTTAGTTTGGCGGCCATTATAATCCATGCAATAACCCGGGAAAAATGCTAAAATAGATAAAAATATTATAGTAGGTTAGATTTTTAAATTTTTTTTGTATTTGATTCCTGATGACGTAAGGAACATTTACTGCTACTAAGACGAAGTCGCTTGACCCTACTTCACCCCTTAATACTGAAAGCAACCCCCTCAATAGGGTACTTCCCTGATAAATTTCTAAAGTCGGGAAAATTACCGCAAATTGTCACTGAAATGCATCCTAGAAGGTTATTTAGGTCGCCAATAGCGAATCCATGGTTGGTTATCCCGAAAAACTCATTGCTGTAGTAACATTTTTACTCGTAAAACGCTTCGTTTCCGAGTTACAGGGTGTGGAAGGTTAGTTCCTGATTATAGTTTTTAATTAATAGTTGCGAAACGTGTACAGATAATTAAATGAAATTTGACACAACTCCATATCCTTTTGCGCCCTTTCAAAAAATTGAAGAATTAATTAAACAACTTAAGCAGTGGCGGGTATTCCTAGGGGGGAGTGCTTTAAACCTGCCTTAATTGTTTTGTATGTTACGACTAAAATGAATACTTGCTTAGTTTTAAAACTAACCAGCTAGTTTGCAAACATACTGAATTAGCTGATATTTTAAAGGAATCAGCATTTTCCAACAACCAGCTAGTTTTTAAACTATCAATTGATTATATGTTATTTTACTGGAAACGGCTGATTCCTTCAAAATAACAGCTTCGTTAGCTATTTTGAAAGCCAACTGGTTAGTTTCAAAATCAACCAAGTATCCATTTTAGCCGTCACATAAATAAACCAAAGCAAATAGTTAGGTAACTAACCAGGTAGTTTCTAAACTCTCAACTTGGCATCCGCTAGTTTGTCGGAAATGACTGATTTTTTCAAAATAGCAGCTTTTCCAGTACAAAGTTTGCAAACTAGCTGGTTAGTTTTAAAACTATCCAAGTATTTATTTTAACCGTGACATATGCGCTTTTGTTGCAGTTTTTTAACAAAAATGTAAACTAAAAACAATTTTACATAAAAAACATACTTCTAGTTAAATTCGATATTAACAGCGCTTTTCGAGTAAAATGCATTTTTATATCTCGATGCATTGAAAACGCTGGCCCAAAAATAACGGATGTTACACATAATTGGCACTGAAAATGAATGAAAATAAATAGTATTGACATTTTCAATTTTTCTTATCACCGGTGGTCACTTTAAGCAATTTCTTTAAATAAATGCTAAACGTTATTTGTTAAATATTTACGCAACATTTTTTTTATTTAAATATTAATTAAAATTAGTTAAAAATAATTTGTTTCAAGAGTAGATTTTAACTAACTTTATTTATTTTTTTTTTAATTTTAAAGCCAACTCTGTGTCACATCTGAGATTTTTGGCCGAGCGTTTTTAATCTATCGAGAAATAAAAATGCATTTTACTCGAAAACTGTTCACAATATCAAATTTCAATAGGAGTTCGTTTTTTATGTAAAAACTTTCGTAGTTTATATTTTTGTTACTAATCTCTGAGAAAAGTGCACACAAAATAAATAAGGCATGTTTTAAGCACCACTCCTCCGGACATATCCTACTGGTTAAGTTCTGCTTATTAATTCTTATATTTTTGGAAAGGGCACGAGAAAATATGAAATTGTGTCAAATTTTATTTAATTATTTGGACAAGTTTGGCAACAATTAATAAAAAACTATAATCAAAAAGTAACCTTCCTCACCCTGTAACTCCGAAACAAAGCATTTGACGACATATGTTTATATAAGCTTTTAGTCTTATTTTGGGGTCTGAAATACGATTCTAAGTTTATGATACTACTTTTAGAGTGACCGTGTAAAAGGCTTTTAATTTTACAAAAATGGAAAACTATTATTTTGTACAAAAACCTCGAGAATGTGTTACCAAAAAAACAAAGGTAATCTGTGAAGTGTCAATTATAAATAACAACTGCAATTGGAAAAATCAAAAGAAATGTGTTCCTTATATGAATTGCAACGTCAATTACCATTTTGCTTAAACATTTAAATTTACTGTATTGGCTGTACAGTAACACATCAAATGGTAACACTGCAAATGGTGGTCAACAGAGAATGTGTTAAATAATATTTGTAAAACGTAAATGTCTTGCGGCATTTTAAATCAACAAATTATTGAATCATTTTTACTTGAATGTTAACATAGTCCAATTTCCCCAGTAGAGAAATATGATGGTTAGATATATCAGAAAGTAAAAAATAATTCTATGTGTCACAAAAATGCAGTGAAAATTCTATAGTCATATAGTAAAGGAGAAAGGGCATACACGAGCTCTATTTGTTACGGGCTTCTAGAATCGCGACCCCGGTGGTAAACCAGTTCGCTATTTTCATTTTGCGTGGTAACAAAATGTACAAGGCAAATTTCAAGATTTGAAATGGTAAACTAAAAATTCTTCTTAAGGTCAAGAGCCTTCTCTAGTAAAGAAAAATTATTGGGGTAAAAACGACAGGGGGAAAAAGGGCCCTAGGTAGTTTTGAAACATGTTTATTACAGGGGCGAAATAGTAGAAAACCACCAAAGTGAAATAACAGATGCTGCAGTATGAACCTAAAGCAGTAACTCAGCTGATTGTGCAACGCTCTACCTTGTTTACTTCATCTCCACTTAACCTCCACTTTGTGTACACAGTCGCAAAGTCTGTAATACAAGAAAGGAAGTTGCCGCTTACATATAGATGTGTACAAATAAACTCAAATTTGTGGTACAAATTCAACTTATAGGTATTATTAAAAATGTAAAAACTAAAAGGTTACTTCAATGGAACATCAACAATACATATGCCGCTAATAAAATTAAATTCAAAAGGAGAAATATAAATCATTTATAAAAATAGGTAACGTACTGAATTTAATTTTATTTTAGGTTTTGTTCGAAATGGAAAAATCTTACATGGTTATTTTTAATAATTATAAAAGCAAAGGAAATTTCAAAAATACATCAAAACAAAATATTTAATATTTAGATACTCTTTGTATCTTCTTTGCAAAGTTTCATTAATTCCATTCCTATTGAATGGAATTTCTTCGCTAGTTGCTTTTTTCCACACGTTTAGATTTGAGTTACCTTTTTTTCGTAAAGGATTGGCAATCTTTTATAGATTGCCCCAAACAGCGGTTGCGTTAGATTTTAGTTTGTCAATCGTTGTTTGTGATTTAGCACTCACTAAAAACTATTGTAAAGATTAACGATAAATAATAATAAGATTTAACGTTTCGGGCAGTTAACTCTCTGTCCGTCATCAAAAATAGAATATCAGCTCTACAAAATGTGTTTACTGTCAAAAGTAATTCTGACAGCCATTCCCTAGATGATTTGGAGATGACTCATTTATTTTTCCATTTCCAACAATGACAACCACATCCATTTATTTTAACTGAACAATTCGCTGCACAATTATCCCCGTTTAATAAAATCAAAATTGATTTCTTTAATTTTCTTTGTTTAGAATGTGTTTCCCCGCAAATCATGGTGGATTCGGTCCGCTAAATTCTAGAACCACATATTTTTGATTTTGAGAATACTCCCTTGATAAGGTAGTTTTTGTGTCCATTAATTCGGACATGCATAGTTCGTGAAGTTTCCCCAATGTATATCTTGTTACATTCACAGGGTATCTTGTAAATACAATCTTTCGTACGTTGTGTTTCGTTATCATGTTGTGTATTTACCAGTAATGATCGGAGTGTATTTTGTGTTTTGAATGCTCTTCATATATTGAAACGTTTGCCTATTTGTTTAATTTGATCTGAGAGATTATGTACACAGGTTGTAACAAATTCGCTTCTTACTACAGGGATCTCGGAAACGGTAAGAGATACAGCATCAGTTAAATTAGGGCAAAGTTGCACAATTTGGCGGTCAAAAATATTCCGTTGAAAAATCGAAAATATCTCTTGCTGTTCTTAATATTCTTGGAAAAAAGTAAAATTTTGGATTTTGGTTTTTATTATTTCTTGGCGTTATTTAAAGAGTAATCAAAAAATTAAAAACACTTTTTCATTGACGTTTTTTATTTTTCACCAGGTAGCATACGAAGTTTTTTTATTAGACGTTTTCGTCTTTTCTCTACCATCATCAAGTTCGTTATTTTAAATACGGGTCCTGTAATTTTTATTGCATCCTTGTATAGTTTTTGAATCTCCGACTTCTCTAATGTATCAAACTTTTATGTTTTTAAACATTTTGTGACTGTAAACTATCATCAACGGAAAACACCATTTTCAGATAAACGTATTTTGTATTTTTGAATAATAGTTAACCAGAATGTAATAAAATATGACAAACTAAGTATCACAGCTATTTTTTTATTTGTTATTTGCTATTCTAAATATCCATAGTTGCTTTGTTCGTAGTTATTAGTCATTATTTTTGTTGGTCAGTTATTTATGGGTATGCCTGCTGTTTTTTGTTAAAGTTTATTAATTTTGCCATTACCCTTTTTGGTAGTGAAAAGACGAAACGTCTAATAAAAAAACTATTGATGTTATCTTGTGAAGGATAAAAAGACGTCAAGTAAAAAAGGGTTTTCAGTTTTTTCCATTACTCTTCAAATAACGCCAAGAAATAATAAAAACCAAAAACCAAAACTTTCCTTTTTTTCAAAAATCTCAAGAACAGCATGAGATATTTTTGATTTTTCAACGGAATATTTCTGATCGCCAAATTGTGCAACTTTGCCTTAATTTAATCGATGCTGTATCTCTTACCGTTTTCGAGATCCCTGTAGTAAGAAGCGAATTTGTTACAACCTGTATAAGGAAGAATCACGGTTTTTGGTTGTTGACTGGATGATTCGTTGTCCTTTGTGCCATGATTATTATGTTGTGATCTAGCTTTTCTCTTGTTTATTACTTTTTTTACAAATTCTTTTTCGGACTCGTTTTTTGCCAATATTTTTATTATGTTAGTTTTTTTTCATCATATTTTAAGGAACTAGAGCTGATAGTTTTAGCCCTGTCCATCATGGAGACTAGAACAACTACTTTTGTATTTTTACAGTGATTTGATATAAAATTTAGGTACCTATTTGTGTTAGTCGGTTTTCTGTAGACAGATGTGTATACCCTATCCTGGCCCTTCTAACTGATACTTCAAAGAACGGAAGTTTATTATCCTATTCAATTTGCAATGTAAATTTTATTGTTTACTTTTGTTCATTTATATAATTTAAAAACAAATTTATGCAATCTATTGGATAAGGCCAGGATGGCAAATACATCATCAACGTATCTCCATCAGACAAGTGGTTTTTAAGTGTAGTTTAATGTGGTAGTCTTAAGTTCTCCCACAAAAATGTTATCCATAAATGGGGATAAGGGTGAACCCATTGTCATATAAAAGAATTTTGGTATGGCAATGGATTTTAGCAAGAGGCGAAAAAAATTGCACTCAATAGGAATGGGCCTTAATATTTGCTTATACTAATGGAAAGAGAAATAAAGAAAATTCTTAACTTACTTTGATTTTTTGCATTTCCATTTCCAGAGGCTATTTGTTTAAATCGTAGTAGTTACGAATTTTGATAATATTCTTTATTTATAATAAAATTGCTTACAACTTCTTAACCAAAAAAGATAGCCAAACTTTTTTCTTTACAAAATTTGTTTAGAAAAACTCCCTCTTTTTAAATATGCAAAAATACATGTATGTTTCTGGAAAGAAAAGTTCAATGACGTCATTACTTTGGTTTCTAAATCTGGAAAAATATGCAAATTTGACTTAAAATGGACCTTATTCAATCCAATTTAATAACCTCTTTTCAGATTTCTTATATCGTTTTTCCTTTTCTTATAATAGAGCTGAGACATCCAGTTTCGCTCACCCTGTATAGGAACAACCAACGGTAATAACGGAAATGATAAGCCTTTAGTTAGTGTACGAGGCTTTAAGAATAATTGGGACGTATTAAAATTGGCTACTAAGCATTAGGAGCCTAAAGTGCGAAGAAACAATTTTTTATTAGACCTAAAATTTTGGAAAACATTGGCGAAAAAAATGTCCATCTTTAAATCAATATGGCGGTTGTTCCGCGCACGATATTAACGGGAAACTTTCTGTACTTATTGGTTAAGCTAATGTGAAATAAAAATTTAGTATTTACGTTTTTTGCAAGATACATATTAGTTAAATATTAAGTTCTTAGGTTATTGGAATGTTTTGTCAAGCAAATAAGTATTGCTTTTTATTGTTAATTTTTGCATTAAATTTTTAAATCACGACTGAATTGAAAACAAAAAGCCTTCCAAAGTTTAAGCTTTAAGGTTTACAACTATCATTCAAACGGAGCTGAATTATATTTAGGCGTGAAAGATGCGGGATGTCATTTAAAAATTTGTAAGTGGAATATAGCAGATTTTTCAATACATATATTTACTATCGGAGTCTATAAAAAGTTTTCCTCTCTAGTGCGCTGCTGTCATTTTTTGACATACTTAACGTATGTTCCTTACTTAATCCACACGCGCCAAATTGTTTTTACTATTGCCCTTTTAAGCGATTCGAAAGTAGGATTCAACATCAAAAGATCATTTTCCATTGTAACATCAAAAATTAATAACATATTTTTTAAGGTTATATTTGTTCAAAATACTAATTATGGAAAGAAATATACGTAAACATGAAAAACAAATGACAGCAGCACAATAGATGGGAAAACTTTTTAAAAACCTGATATTTGAAAAACTGAATTTATTTCATTTAGGTCAGTGATAAAATTAGCAATAATAATGTTATTGATTTAGTTACAAAGCAATATCACACATTTACAATAAAGTAATAGTAAGCAAAACTCGATGTCTCAGCTCTACTGTAAGAAAAGTAAAAAAGATATAAAAATCTGAAAAAAGGTTCTTAATTGGGGTTGAGTAAGGTCTATTTTAAGCCAAATCCGCAAATTTTTCTATTTTTGGAGACCGAAGTAATGACGTCATGAATTTCTTTTTCTTGAGAAACATTTTTGGACATCTGAAAGGGGCTAATTTTTCTAAACATATTTGGCAAATTAAAAATTTGGTGTCTTTTTATATTATTAAAAATCGGCAATCGTTACGATTTAATCAAATAGCCTTTGGAAACAAATCTATTAAATATTTTTTATGTTTGACATAACATATTTGAAGTATCTCAGAGCGTATTCAACTGCTCTTCTAGGGTTCTTTTGAGATTCCCCATAAACTAATAAATAATATGTCGTTTGCGTGAAAATTTTTCAAAGTTAAATGGCAATAAAAAATGTTTGTCAACCATTATTTGAATTATTGACAGATGACAGTATGCTTTGATTTTTAATTTATTGCGTTTCCAACGTCTATTTATTTAAATGGTAGTAATTATATATATATATATATATATATATATATATATATAATTGCCTATAACTCTAACTGAAAAAGATAATTTTTTTTTATTTACAAAATTTGTTTACAAAAATAAGATTTTCTTAAATATGCAAAAATACAGGTATGTTTCTGAAAAAAAAGCTCAATCACGTCATTACCCCAGTTTGAAAATTTGGAAAAATAGGCAAATTTGACTTCAAATGGACCTTACTCAATCCAGTTCAAGAACCTCTTTTTAGGTTTCTTATATCGTTTCTTCTTTTTTTATAATAGAGCTGAAACATCGAGTTTCGCTCACCCTGTATATACGCCAAGGGAATACAGTGGAATTATCAATAAACACCAAACCAATTTTAAATACGTGCCAGAATACAGACTGCTTTATTAAAAACCACTTTCCCCAGTATATTATTCTGAATTATGGGAGAACATTTTGTATTATGTAGGAGAAAATAAACTTACTGACTTAAAAAATAATATCATGCGTGTATGGATTGATTTAGGATCAAATATAAAGTGTAGGCGAACGCGTGAAAATTCAGGTTGAAAGTAGCGAGGCGAAGTTACTTCAAGTCCTTTTAAACATAATTTCTCTCACTCAAAAGAAAATGCCTCTTCGAAATTCTGTCACAGCCAAGGCAAAAAAGGACGAAGGTTAAAATATTTAATACTTTGGTTACAGTTTACCGAATATTTTATTGCAGATGGTACATGATGTTCCTATTTTACATATTAGTGATACAAACAAGTAGGTTGGTTTTGAGAAGAATCATTTTTCTTTAGCATTTAATTTTTGTAAACTATAAAATGCGTTTGCTTTCTTTTGCTTTGAACATTTGGCAGCTCGGCCAGGCGACTATGCATATATTTACGTAATAAAAAAATAGTATTTCTTTCATCACTTCAACGTAAAAAGAGGGGTATACCGGGCGCAAACTTGAATGTTAATACTGCCAACGTAAGTTTGCATAGAACTCAACTTACATGAAGCATTTTAATCTTATAACTGGGGAAGTGTTTGCTTTGGAAATTCAAGCATTTAACGCCATCTACAATTCAGGAATACTTCCAGTAGAACATGAATAATTGAGCGTTCATCGTATTGAAACACAAATGCCGCCTTTGGCTAGGTTCGGTTTTTGTTACGTAATTATTAAATCAAACTCGATAGTCAATTCATGGCATTCAATTGCCCCAGATAGAGAGTTGTGTATTTGATAATAATATTTATACTGTCCAAAGCAAATGCCCTGTAAACTGCTTAAGCCTCAAGCTGACATGTTGAGTCACAAATATTTTATCGATGTTATGTACTCTTGCTTTGGTTAACTTTGATCTTCTGAATAGGATTCTGAACTTGGAAATTGATTATATACCAAACTGTCTTACAACGCATCTGTCGGTAAGCACGTGCTTCTAAAATTCAAATATGCATAACAAATTGGCGATTGGGTCTTCAGCAGCTGTTTTCCTATTGACATATTGGTAGTACAGTTAAATGATACGAAGATAAAAGGACACTTATTGATCATTTTTGGTAGTAGCTTTTCTGTTGTTAAACTACGTAGCTCATAACTTAAGTAACTCATAGGTATAAAATACAATTTCCGCGGTCGCAACCCACCTCTTTGAAAAAAGTGGTAAGTACTTTTCGGATATGTCGCAGGCATTTAGAATAACTAGATTCGTAGCTAAAAGTTTAGTCAATTTAGTAAACACCGGCAAATAAAGAAATTATCAACTATTTGGCTATTTGACGGAAAGGGATGAGTCGTTTACCTAAAAGGCCCTGCTCGTTTGATGAATATTTATTTAGAAGATGCACAATTTAAACTCGAAAATTCGAGAGTTTGATATTTACATTACTGGAACAAATGAAGGAACACTGAAGCAAATGTACTCAAAAAATTAGTTCACAAATACAAGGAATCAATGGTTGCAGTAGATATCGTACCACAAAATGCAAATCATTGAAATTTCCCTACGGGAATGTGCAAGAAAATTTCGTCTGTTGGGGATCAATGTTATGACGAATGTCTTTGTAATCAGAAATGCAAAACTAAAAGTGCACGTGTGGCAAGTTTGGAAAATTATATAAACTCAACATGTCACAACAACAATCATTACTTCAACAATTAAAAAATATACAAATCCGTCATTTATAAAGAAAGACTTTTTCTCATAAATCCACAAATAAAAAAAGAAGCCCTCTTCAGTAGTCTAGCTTGGAACGCACTGCATTAAAGTTGCCCTTTTTTAAATATAAATATGTATACATATTTATTGCTATTTCTGATAGTTTTAGAGATATTTCAATTTATCAAAAAAAAATGACAGAAAAGAGGGTCACTTTGGCTTTTTGTTATTATTTACAGAAAAAAATCAGATTTGGTTTGAAGTTATAGAATATTATGGCGACTACAATGACGGAATTAAGTTTTACATTTATTATACAGGGTTACGGAAATTTTATAATTTTTATTTTTTTTGTTTTATTTAAAAAAACTCCCTATTTTTAAAGGAAACTATTTAATCGTTTTTGAATTCTTCACAAAAAGCGGAGAAAAAAGTTTAGTGACTAATTTTTTGAAAATCTGGGCTGTTATAGAGATATAATTGCTGGAGCAGCAACTTAGCAATAGACAACAAAATTTTGAAAAAAAGACAACCCCAAGGTCTACAATTTTCATGTTCAATAACATTCAAAACATTGCTCTAAAAGACGAATGAATTTTTGGTTAATTGTTAGAAGCAGAGAAGACAAATACTTATCTAAAAATATTTTATGGATCCACGAATTTAAATTGTGTAAAAATGGCCTGTTCAACAGACATCTCATTTTTGGAGTAATGAAAATCCACAACTAATTCATCTAACACATTTTCAAGAAAATCCGTCGAATAAACGTTAGGCTGTTAAATTAAGAATTTAGTATTTGTAAGCGCTAAACCATATAATGAAAATCGAAATGGAAAATATTATTTAATGATTTTTTTTTTTAATTATAAATAAATCCTAATTTCATTACTAGGCTGAAGTACACAAAAATATTTTACAATGAGATGTTGGGCCACATTTGAAAGATATACCTTTTAATCAAGCAAATTGTACATTTTATTAACACTATGGAGCAGACAATGGTAAAATAGAAAATGACTTTGTCGCCTATTTATTTGAGATCCAATTTATTACAAACGTGGATCCGCACGTGTGGCCGCCCCACTTCCTAGATAAAACACCACTGAACATCTTCTATTGGGAAGTATTAAGAAGCACCATTTTTCAATGTTCTGCATGAAAAGAAAATTTTAAAACATGCCTTTAAATGAATTGAAAGACCGTCATTTCGAACACTTTTTTAAATTTTTTTGTCTAATATTTTATTTTTCTATTGCTTATTATGATTAATTATTATTTTTTCCTGTAAATAATGAGAAAGTTGCAACGAGTCAAATTAACCCCCTTTTGTGTCATTTTTATCAAAAAAATTGAAATACCTGCAACATTATTAAAGATAACAATAAGCATGTAAACATAAACTCACCTTGTTTTTTTACGAAAAATCTAAATAAAAAATAAAATTTGGGGGTTGATATTTAAAATAAGAAACTTGGTAACTACTTCCGGTAGAACTCGAATTGGGAAGAAGTTGAAAACCTTTAAAAAAAAAGTTTGGCCACGACTAGTCCCATTTAAAAAATTAATCTACCTTTGTAAAAAATGGTTTTCTGCATAAAGGTAACCTCCCAACTATTCTTAATGTCTAACAATATTCCGCTAAGAAAACTAGTGAATTCCAATGCGTCTTGATTTTATTTAGGAAAAACTGAAAATCGCCATTTTAAAAACCAGCTACAGCTTGCATATTTAAAGTCCGATCGGAAAAAACTAAAACCGTTATTAGTCCTACATTTATTTTTTCTGAGAAAATTATATCAACTTTATTATTTGTAATTTATTATGTGTTTTTTGATAAATTTGATATACAGGGTGATTCTTTGAAACATATCCAACCTAAATATCTAGAAAACAAAAACGTTATGTGCAAGATGTCGAAACTGGTCAATTTCGGTTGTGAGGGGGTTGTGTAGGTAGAGAGCTGCAGGTTCACCTCTTGACCAAGACAGCAAACCCCTTAAAAATATTAAATGAAACAGTGGATTAAAAGGTTTATTGTTTGAAAGGACCATTTAACATCTTTTTGGCTATGTAGTAGTTTTTTACTTCTACGACTTAATGCAACTGCAATCAACGCTTGGGAATGTCAGCTATCGAAAAAATAGATGTTTTGAATAAATTAATGTTTGAATCACTGTTTGGAAGTTAAATTAAAGTAATCAGTTAAACATCAATTAATAAGTAAAGAAACACTACATGAATGATAAAATTTAATGTCTTCAATAATACACATCCTATCGTTTAAAAGAGTTAAATTTTAGAAACGATGTACTAGTAGATCCCGCTTTTAAATTCTTGTCTCACTTTTTGAAATGTTTCTCGCTTAATTCACCTGCATTCATTAACAATTCGTTGTCGTAGGTCCTCCAAATTAGCAAGTTGCGTTTTGTATATCACTGACTTCAAATGTCCCCAGAGAAAAAATTTAAATTTTAAGTCTGGTGATCGTGCTCGTCACTCAATTTCACCACGGCTACCAATCCAATGGTTCGGCAATCGGTTGTTAAGCTAATTACAAACTTTTAAGACATACAGTGGTGGAGTTGCATCTTGTTGAAAGAATAACTCATTTTCGTTCAACAGTTGATTTCCTTCTAAACATTGTTGATTCTCCATTTCCACGATTATTAAAGGATCTTTGGTATTTTCTAACATATTTAAGTAAATGGCATCAGTAAGTGTTTCATTTACGAATATGGGCCCAATGACAGCATCTCTAAGAATCCCTGCCCACACCTTTACTTTTTGCGGAGCTTGAGTACGACGTTTTCTGACAAAATGGGGGTTCTTATCGCTCCAGCAACGCACACTGTGTTTAAACAGAGCCATGTAAAGTAAAGCTGCATTCATCACTGAAGCAGATAATTTTTGCAAAGAGGGTTTGTAGTGACCAAATTCGACATACAGTCTCACAAAACTCTATTTGCATGTCGCAATCATCTTCACCAAGCTCTTGGACAATTTTCATTTTATAAGGACTGAACTTATGAATGTTTGTCATTTTACGAATTGATGACTATGGAAGCCTAGTAACTTCAGCAGTCTGGCGCAAAAAGTTAGTGGTATTGGCATTAATGTGGCCTACTACCTTAATTTGAGTAATTTCATTTACCAATCTGTTACCATGTCATTTCTTATTTACCATTGATCCCGTGTCTGTGAGTTTTTTTTCTGTAACATACTTGTGGCTCAAATATTTATCTGGATGCCTATTATTAGAAACCCTTGCCGTGGTTCTAGCACATTTGTTTTGGAAGCCATAAATAAAAATAATTTTAACTCTTTCAGCAACTGAGTACAACATTTTCACCCAACGTGTGCAGATTTACTTTAAAACTGAGTACTTGTCAACCTCAATGCATAAGAAAGAGTTTTTATTTTAGAAAAAACTTGATAACATAAAAAATCTACCTTTTTACCTTGCAAATTTTATCACGAAAGTATTGTGCTTAAAAACTAATCGTAGAAATAAAAACTACTACGTAGCCAAAAAGAGGTTAAATGGACCTTTCAAACAATAAACTTTTTAACCCCCTGTTCTATTTCAGATTTTTTAGAGAGCTAGTGCTCCGACTAAGGGGAGCACCTAATATTAGGATCAAAATTATGTCTTGTTTAAATTCAGTCACATTTGTGTCAACTTTTTCTTGACTGAATTAGAGCAAAAAAGGTCTCTCGGGACGGCTTACCTTGGCGGAACTTGACAATGTCTTGAATTGTTGAATTGCAATGAAACATCACTCTTATAATGTAAACATACCTATAACAAAGTGAAAAAACAATTAGAATTAGTAAAAATACCTATATACTATCGGATCCCACGAACAATAAGCTTGCCATTGCATCTCGAATTTGTGATATCAAAGAAATTTACATAAGTTCTAATTTAGTATAACCAGTGATATTAAATTGAATTTCTAATTCGTGGATATAGAAAAAAATGGATGACATTGCAGATGTCTGTAAATCGTACTTCATGCGAATGTTATTTGGGGCGTAATAGCAATATCTTAGAGCAGCTTCAGTTTCAATTAGTGTATCCCAACTTTTTTATGTCATACCCCACATAAACTTTTCTAATATTTTGATGCCTGCTAGTAACATATTTATAATTTTTAATATTCAAAAACTGAATTGAATGAACAAATTTAAATGGTAGATTTTAGGCAGGATGTCCATATTTCTTAAGATTCCAACTGGGAAAAAAGAAAAAACTCTTCATGCTCTTCCATAATTCAATCCTATTTAAACATTAAATAAGAAAGGCTATCAAAAAGGCTTAAAATATAAACCACAAACTTTTATACGTAAGCGGTCAGCGGTTTTCGAGTAAAATGCATTTTTATATCTCGTTGCATTAAAAGCACTCCCCCAAAAATTTCGGATGTATCACAAAGTTGGCTTTAAAATGATGGAAAATCTGTGATATGTTTATTACCTAAACTGTACTTTACAAAAAAAATATTTTTAACTAATATTTAAATGAAAAACATGTTTCGTAAATATTTAGTAAATAAGAAATTTAAAAACATTAGCTTTTATTTACAGGAATTGCTCACAGTAACCACCGGTGACAAAAAAACATAGAAATGTCAATACTATTTATTTTTTTATATATCAATGCCAAATATGTATTATATTCCATAATTCTCTGCAAGAGCATCGAAATATAAAAATGCATTTTACTCGAAAACCGCTGACAATATCGAATTTCGTAAGGGTACCTTTATGTAAAAATTTTTGTAGTTTATATTTTTGTTAAAAAATTGCTGCAAAAGTGTACACGACACTAATTAAGTTGTGTTAATTAAATCTTAGATTTTTCGAAAGGGCAAGAAGGGTATGGTTTTGTACCAAATTTCCTTCAATTCGCAACTATTAATTAAAAACTATAATTAGGAACTAACCTTTCCCACCCTGTAACTCGGAAAGGAAGCGTTTTACGACATATGTGTATTAGACTTTTCGTCCTATTTTGGGTTCTAAAATACGATCCTGAATTTATGGTACTATATTTAGAATCACCTTGTATAATAACACTCTAAATACTGACTGACTGACAACAAATCTAGCCCAAACAATCGGTTTAAAAGCATGAAATTTCGTAGTAAAGAAGTATTTTCGAAAATTCTCTTCGCAAGAGGGTAAATAGGCGATAAAATTTTGCATGATCGTATGAAAGTTCCTCATTTTTGAAGTTGGAATTATGAAAATTAGTGCTTAGATTTCAGTTAAATCGTTAAATATTTAAGAAAATTCAAAATTATCAGAAATGGCTAAGTTTTCAAATCAATTCGAAATTTTGAAAAGTTAAAAGTTTCGGATAATTAAAATTTTTTAATCGTAAATTTTCAAAAATTAAAATTTTCAAAAAATCTTTGAAATTTTTAAAGAGCTAGATTTTCAAAAAAGTTAAAATAAGAAAAAATGGTGAATTTTGAAAATATCAAAATTTTCATGCAAAATTAGAAAATATTAAAAGAATCAGGAAATTATAGAAAAAAATGTTAAAAAAGTCGCCACTTGAAAAGTCCCAATTGAAAAAAAATGAAATTTTCCAATAGGGGAAGGGTTGATAAAGTGGCCGGAACGGAAAATGGTTTTTTTTGAAATGCAAAAAAAATAGTTTATAATAAAATATTTAAATGGCAAAACACAGCGTAATAAATGTTCATTGAAGAAAAATATATTTCGGGTCAAGGTACTGGCAGCTGTAGTACATATAATTTCTCTATTTTCAACCATAGATATAATGTTAGCATCTGAAACTTAAATAAAGTTTGAAAGTAACTTATTTCATACCGCCAGGCGGAAAGTAATATTTACCCGGGTGAAAAGTGTTTATTTTCCACCAGGGTAAATGTCACTTTCCAGTCAGGTAAACGTCAACATTTATTAAATAACCAAAATGTTTGTTTGAAAAAAATCTTGCACGACTCTTCTTAGGTAACAATTTTTTTTCCAATCTTTCAGCTGCTTCTTTTAGTTGCGGAGGAGTACAAATAGTTTCTTCCAGAATTGCACATTCTCTTTAAATACAATCTATCAAAAAATGCAATTAATTTAGGTTTGTTTGTTTCAACTTTTTTAGTGTTAAAATATCAACTAGACGTTTTCTTTATATATAGGGATCCTACTTTGAAAATTTCACACCACTATTCCAAAGCCAGTAAGAAGCTTTTATTTCAGCTCGTTACTATAGCAACCACAAAACTTCCCGATAGTTTTTCTTCGTGGGTCCCCTGGGTGTGATTACAGCGATAGTATTCCAGTCAAATTTACAAACATTCATGTATACGCTTTTTAAATAATTATTGTTACATTTTTCCTTTATCTTTACAAAGCTAAAATGCTATTAATAAGATATTTCTATCTTTCCTTATTTGGTAAAATATAAAAGTATATAAAAAGGCGATTTATATGACATTATGACATTACGTCATGCAATAATTTTTCATGTTATTTTGGTGTAAAATTTTCCTATCGAATCTCCCATTTTCTTGAATTACTATGGAAAATATCTCATCGAGCATGAAATTTTTTTTAAAAAAATGCCTGCCCTCGGTAATATCTCCGTAAGTAATTCAAGTACTAGGGAGATTACTAGTGATAATTTTTCACGTAATTATATTTATTGCAAAAACCGTAACTTGCATTTAAAAGGTGCGGTTGTAAATATAATATTATACAACCCTCATTGAAAAGTTTCATTCTTGTCTGGAGAAATGGTCACATCGGCACTACGCGCCTGGGTTAACCATCCTCTCTGCCGACAAGAATGAAACACTTTCCACCTGGGTATTAATTCGATTGTGCACTAAAAATTGGTCACTTTACCCGATCGGGTGGTTAAAGTGGTCAGGGTTAGCGGCATCTGCTTTAAATATAAAAAAAACACCTCATCGCATTAGGTTTATTAGATGCTGTTTCCCTTGCAGCAAATATTGCCTCAAATTTTGTAAAATCACATTAGGATGCCAGCAGCAACTCGTTTTTCTTTATTGAAGCTAAGCTAGAGTTCATTTTTTTGTACTAATTCAAAAGCTATAGGTTGTAAATCATTACGGGTAATTCCCAACAGTTTCAGTTTGATGTCCAGGGAGTAATCCACAAGCTCCGTATCTCATTTTTCTGTAAAACACATGCGTGACCACTTTACCCGTACAGCCGAAAATCTGAATAACATCCACTTAATATTCCACGAGTAATTTTCAATTTGAATTAATTGCATGAAAAAATAGCCCAAAGTACAATTAGTCAACTTAAAATTATTAGTAAATAAAAAAATGGAAATTATCATACGTAGTGGTTTCTTTGTTCACTACAAAGTTAAAAACGACCTATTAGAAAATGTTCGAGACCTTGCCGATAGGTAACTATCCCAAACAGAGTTCCAGATCGGCAGTGGCCACTTTACCCGCTATAGCCACCTTACCCACGTTTTCCTTAAAATCAATATTTTAAAATGAATGGAATTAAAAAGGTAGTCAAATTTTAGACTTAAAAAAATTATTACTTTCAAAAAAATTTAAATTTAAAGATTAATGTGAGATTTTGAAAACATTCAAAACTTTGAAGAAAGTTCAGGATTCTAAATCTACATTTTCCAAAAAGTAAGGAATTAAAAGTATGAATTTGCAAAAAGTTTAGGTTTTCAAAAAAGTCAATATTTCAACAACAAAAAATTTCAAATTTTAGAAATAATTTAGACTTTGAAAAGTCAAAATTATTTATTAAAAAAATTTTTTAAAAAGTTGAGATTTTTGAACCAAACTTGTACAAAAAGTCCTACATTTTTAAATAAAATCGCAATTTTGGAATTCTTCAACCCTCCAAAAATCTGGACGAAATCTGAAATTGTAGAAAACTAGAAATTTTCAAAATTCTTAATATTTTCAAAAAGGCAAAATTTTGCCAAGTCAAATATTTGAAAGTCAAACACTTAGAAAAAGTCGAAATTTTGACCTAAAAATTAAAAATTTGAAATAAAATCGAATCTTTGCGAAAAATTCATATCTTCACAAAAAGCCAAAGACAATCAAAAAACTCAAATTATCAAATATTTTTATTGTTAAGTTTTCAATAAACTCTAAAATTCTCAAAAAGTGAAAGTTTTCAAAAATATAAAAATTTTCGAAAAGGCTAAATTTTTATAAGTGAAATATTTGAAAAGTCAGACATTTAGAAAACCGAAAATGTTGAGACAAGTCGAAATTGTGATAGAAACGTTCAAATTTTAAAATTAAGTCGAAATTTTTCGAAAAATTCGTTTATTTAAAAAAAGCTAAAATTAAAAAAAAATTAAAAAGGTGAAATTCGCAAAAAAATCGAAATTTTAAAAAAATGTCGAAATTTAAGAAAAATCGATTTACTTAGGACATTAAAAAAGTAGTTAATAGCCGTGGCAATAGTGAGTAAAGTCAGGTGACCTACCAGCTTGTTTAGTCGACCAAAAAAAAAAAAAAACAGGCATTCACCGAAATTAGCAAAATTACTTCAAATAATATAGTTATCCGAATTTATATCGGTTGCGGATTTCGATATTTTTCTTATTTTGGATACCCGACAGTTTCCGTTATGGTTACGGAATTCAACAAGGTGATTCTAAAAGTAGTTTCATAAATTCAGGATTGTATTTTAGAGCCCAAAATAAGGCGAAAAGTCTCTATAAACATATGTCGTAAAACGCTTCGTTTCCGAGTTACAGGGTGTCGAATGTTACTTTCGGATTATAATTTTTTATTAATAGTTACGAAACGTACCGGCCAACTAAGGAAGGACGCCGGCTATATCTCAGCAACGAATCACTTTACAGCTTTGGGGAAAAAATTTTAATAAGAAACGTGGCCTTGAAAAAAATTGCTTGAAAATATTTTTGAAGTTCTAAAATGACCGCTAGGTGGTGTAATAGGTAACACTGCTTAGAAAATTAGGATTTTCTCGCAATTTTCCTTAATTAAGGTATATTGAAAATACATGCATTGTAATCCTAGAATAATTTGAATTTGTTTTGCTTTACACTTTTTGTTCCGTCTTTAAAAATAAAGTGGTGGGGAGACGTCGAAAAAATTTTTTGTAAATACGATTTACTTCAGTTAGCCTTAAGGAAATTTAACTAATTTAGTCTCTATAGAAAGAGTGCTATTTAGTTTATCGACGGCACTTTCACGTGTTTTTATTTTAAAATTATTGTCGCTGCTACAGCGCGTTATAAAAAATGGTAACACATTTCGCCGTTTTTCTAAAAACAATTAAATAGAATGATATGTCAATTTGAATATCTTAAAATAGAAAATTAAAAGCCCTAAATATAATTAAGAATCGCAACTCGATATCTTTTGTGTAACTGAAGATATTGGCAAACAAAGTTTAAGTTATGAATAATCACATAGTTTGTCTACAAAACTGGTAAAGTTGCCCTTGAAAAAAGTTAACAGCGAAAATGAAATAAAAAAGTGTAAGTCTTTAATGTTGCAAATGTGTTTACTACCTGCTCTTCTAACTGAATTGTTATTTCCGCTTTTATATTTCTTTATAAAATAAAAAATTGGTTTCAGGGGACAAGATTTGAATTTTAATTTTTAAAATTAAAAAGATTTAAATAAATGAAGAAGCATTTGACATGCTAACTAGCCATTTATTTCAAATGCATGAAAATACAAGTGATGCTGCTAAATCATCGCGTGCAGCATCCCGAAAAACGTAATCAAAGTGGAAGAGTTTTCCTTCGACTGATACATCGCATACGCACCACATGAAATGTGCTTGTTGTTGTATTCAGAAGAATAACGTAGAGGTTACATCGAGCAAAATATTATAAATGATTTAGAATATATGAAATTTAATCCTCATTTAAGTGCTAGAACAATAGCTAATGACTTGGGGATATGCTGAACCACCGTTCAAAACCAGGCACACGTGACAGGTGGATAGGAAGTGGAAGTCAATTTTCTTGGCCATCCAGGTCCAAGTTCTGACTTGCCTTGATTTTTATTTGTCAGGAGAATAGAAGACCTTGTTTTTGCCAACAAGGCTACAAAAGAAACAACATGATCGAAAGAACAAGAAACACTATGTAAAGTCAATGGTAAAAGTTAAAATTGCAGTGTTGTTCATTCGTCAGAGGATTGATTCACTGCATGAAAATGATGGGCTGCAGTCAGTTTGAACATCTTGGGCTCCAGTCAATAGACGATATTAATTTAAGATTTTTAATGTAATGCAGTGTCCTCTTTTTTACTTTTTTGAATATTAAGTTATTTCTTCGGTTAATTTTTTTACATTATTCACTGTTATTACTATTAGATTATTGTGGGTATGTTAATTACTTATTTTTATATTATGTAAGACAAATTCTAAAACTTCTCTGATTTCGTATTCTAAATGGTAAACAACCTCATCAAATTTTACGTTACTGAAATTTTATTTGTCAATATCTCCGGTTAAACAAAAGATATAGAGTTGTGGTTTTCACTGATATCTAGAACTTTTAATTCTCTATTTTAAAATATTAAAATTGATATATGATCCTATTTAATTTTTTTTAGAAAAACGGCAAAAAATTGTTATCATTTTATATAATACGTTGTAACAGCGACAATAACTTTAAAATAAAAACATATGAAAGTGCTTTCGATAGACTAAATAACACTATTTCTATAAAGACTAAATTTGTTAAAATTCACTGAGGCTAACTGAAGTAAATGGTATTAAAAAATTTTTTTTTCGATGTTCCCCCACCACTTTATTTTTAGAGATAGAAGAAAGAGTGTAGAACAAAAATATATCAAAATTACTCTAGGATTACATTGCATAAATTGTTGATATACTTTAACAAAGCAAAATTTCGAGAAAATCCTAACTTTCTATTATTACGCCACCTAGCGGTCATTTTAGAACCAGAAAAATATTTTCCAGCAATTTTTCATTGCCACTTTACTTACTGAAATTTTTTCTCAAAACTGTGGGATGGTTCGTTGCTGAGATATAGCCGGCGTCCTTTCTTAGTTGGTACAGATAATTGAATGAAATTTGACACAACTCCATGCACTTTCGCGCCCTTTCCAAAAATCTAACAATTAACACAACTTAACCAGTGGCGGGTATAACGAGGGGGCGGTCCTTAAAACGTGCCTTATTTATTTTGTGTGTACTTCTGTGGCAATTTTTTAAGAAAAATATAAACTACAAACATTTTTACATAAAAAAGATACTCCTACAGAAATTCGATATTGTCAGCGGTTTTCGAGTAAAATGCATTTTTATATTTCGATGCATTAAAAGCGCTTGACCAAAAATATGGAATGTAACGCATAGTTGAAATGAAAGAAAATAAATAGTATTGACATTTCCATGTTTTATTGTCACCGGTGGCCACTTTGAGCAATTTCTGTAAATAAAAGCTAATATTTTTAAATTTATTTATTAAATATTTACGAAACATTTTTTTACTTAATTATTGAAGATAATTTTTTTGTAAAGTACATTTTATGTAATTTTTTCTTTCATTTTAAATCCAACTCTCCGTTACATCCGAGATTTTTGTGGAAGTGTTTTTAATGCATCGAGAGCACTTTTTTTACGTAAAAAAGTTTGTAGTTTATATTTTTGTTACGAAACTAAGACAAAAGTGCACACAAAATAAATAAGACACATCTTAAGCACTGCCCCCTCTCGATAGACATACCACTAGTTAGGTTCTGTTAATTAATTCCTAGTTTTTTTTAAAGGATGCAATTACTGCGTTGCGTGAACTATTGCTAAATTTCGAAAATATTAATCTAAGTGAAATAATGTAAAAGAGAAATTTCATCTGCATTCTATCCTTCAGCTAAATCAAATTTTTTATTTGAAAAAAATTATTAATATACGAGTCAAAAAGCCTTGGGATGCAAGCACATACTTTTCCATAAAATATTTTTTTCTCAACAACTTTTACGATAGCGAAGTAACGTGCAGTTTTTTGATTATTTGCGGCCAAATATCTACTAACCCCATAAAAATCTAAATTTTATCTTTAGAAACCTAGAAGAATAGCGGGGAACGGTCATTTTTGAGACATTTGAGCTGTATCGTTAAAACGATTGGGCCGAAAATTATAAAAAAAATATTCAAGGATTTTTAAAGATAAGTTTTCAAATAATATCTCACGATATATTAACTAAAACTTGACTTTTTGAACACCAGATTAATTCCCCGTTTTACTATAAAATATTTTCCTTTTTTAATCGTTGACTGACGTGAGTCATCGAGTGCTAAGGCTGTGCAAAATTTAAAATTACTACGTTACATAGTTTTCGCGAAAAACTTCTTTTTGACAGACGGACGGACGAACATGAGAGTGAGATTATAAGGGTTCCATTTTTTTTTCTTTTGGTATGGAACCCTAAAAAGTAGACATTGGGAGTTTAAAATAAAAAAAAGTGTAGTTAGAGAAAATTTTCGATATTTTGGATTTACTCTGAAGAAAACAAAAGTGGATTTTTTTTAAATTTTAAAGTGCTATTGTAAAAACCAATGGTAATTTCAGGTTTCACGAATAGTACACTTTCAGGTAAAGTAAAGCCATATGATATAAGATAGGAAGCTTATTATTTAGAAAACCGCTTTTCGCTTAGTAATACTAAATAATCTTTGTGGGTGTGTTCACATGCCTAAAGCAATTTGCTATAACTAAATTTTTCTTGTAATAAACTCCATCACTAAACAATTCTGTGACACGGAAAGTGAGCTTCAGTGTTTTTAAGTGGTGTTTCACTCTAACGTTTCAGTGCAGCAAAGGTTTTAGAGCGTCTAACGCCTCAAGTAAGAGCACTTATTAAATAAGTCGCGACGAAATGCAGCTCCTCCAACGATATTGCGCAAGTTTTTGATTGCTAAACTTAATTACTCTGCCATTTATTAAATTAACACAATAGTTACGAGACTTAGTGGGAAATTTGTGCGTTCTGCTATATACATTCATGTAATTTTCTTTGTTGACACAAATGATTATCGATTTTTGCTTACGTATAATTCCATTTCATATCTCGTTTGTACTACTGATTAATATATTCACAAAATGGAAGCAATCAAGGTTTTATACATTTGAAAGCAAATTTTATTGAAATGGCATCAGAAATTTACATTTGTGGTAGACTTGGAACTCGAATTAAAATACAGTACACGTTACACGTTGCAACAGAAATAAATCTTATAATTATGAATGTAGAAGTAACTATTAAGTCACGAAGAAACGGTTGACAAACTGGTTGAGTCGATCTCGGAGAGAATGCCAATCTTTAAAATACATAAAAAGTAACTGAGTTGATGTCGCGAACACGTGAACCCAAATTTTTGTTAGTAATATTTCAAAATAATATGGTATTTAACATTACTGCGACCCAGTTTGAAAACATTTAAATTTTTAGTAATGAAAGTTGACAATATTCTGAAAAATGTTTTGAAATATGACGACGTGATATCTAAATTCTTAAAACGTCACCTCATAACAACTGACAAAAAATAGGTTAGTTTATTTTACACAGAAGGATTGGAAATATTTTTCGGCTAAAATTTTTATCAAACTTATAAGGAAATTTATAACCAATTAAGGATAATTCTTACAAGTCATTCAAGTTTTGTGTTCAAGAATAAAAAATTATATTTTTTTAGTATTACGCTATAAGTTTACAATGTTAGTCAATATGACAAGTTATAGCTAACTTATTCAAAGTTGTGTGCTTATAAGATAAATGCAAATACAAATAGGAAAGAGTAGGAAAATTGAAATCTAAACCGCCATCTATACACGAGATAATCTCTACGTAAATGGAAATTAAAACGGCAAAATGATTCACGTATAAAATAAATGTTATTTTATTTTTTATTTGAAAAACATATTACTTTTCAGTAAGGATATCAGATTGTCTTTGCCGAGGTATTTTTAGATACCCGGAATGATATTTTTATTGAAATTAAATCACAAAAATAAAAAAGAAGTCTGTCATGTAGTAAGAAGCTTTCATATATTTTTGTAATTTGAAAATGGACCAAGGGAAAATTCATGTTTTGCAAAGTAATGAAATTGTAAATTATCATGTTGCTTACTACGCTAATTATAGACAATGTGCCCCAGTTAAGAGAGAGGCACATTAACACTGTAAAAATAAAAAATGAAATTCACATATTATTAGTAGTTAATTTACTTTTTTCATTAAAAAATAAGACGGGATTCGCCAAAAGATTAGGAGTACTTCGAGAAAATATCCCTTAGATTTTTTGTAAAAACTACGTTCCAAATATAATCGATGGGTTTATAAGGACCTGCTTTATGTACAATTTACAGGGGCCAGTAAAAGTATCCCAAGTCGATGCCTGAGAGTACTTCCGGCGAACTTGCGTGTTGTAAACGTCTCTAAGAGTGATCTCAGAGCAAGTCGTTAAACTTGCGACAATTGCTTACACGTGTAAACAACCGTGAAAAGCGCACCAGCAAGTTCAGATTTATCTCCAATTTTATTGGAAGTTGTCTGCAAGTGGGTTGTGCAAGTCGTACATTTGTACGTAGAAATACTCGGGTATGGTCAATAAATATATTCGCTTATTTAAAGAGTTGCTTTACATGGTCCTGGTGGTTACTGTTCCTAACCGCCGAAAGGTCTTCGACTTAAGGTTGCAGCATATATGTTGTACCGTACGGGAAGGGAAACAAAGTTACCTTTGCTTACGAACATTGACGAAATCCGGCGAAAAGTTGAAATTTAAAAATAAAAGTGGAAATTTTAAGAAAGGTGGAAGTTTTCTAAAACATATATTTCAAAATAATTGAATTAACAACCAGAATTTTTTTTAAATTCAATTTTGAGAAGAGATCGAAATTTTTTGTCAAAATTTTCAAAAAATTCCTAATTTCCTGACAAAGTACCGGGATATCAAAAATAACCTTGGTCAAGGGTGGTTGTGGAATGTAAAACGCGTGTCTTACTTTAAATTGTTGAATATGTTTTGTTGTGTCAGAATCTGTCAAGACATTGTGCTGAAATTTCGAAAATTGTGGGAATTACCTAAAGAAATCGATTTTTAGTTTTTTTATTGGTCAAAAGCAGAAATTATGCATTACAGATAAACTTTCCTTTTGTTGTTTGATTTTGTTTTGCTTAAATCTTAACCTTAACCTAACATAAGCAGACTGATTGTTAATATGGATTTCAAAGGAATTCGCCGTTCGCGATGTAATAACTTCGTAACGGGTGGTAAGATATCGTATCCAGGTCTTCGGATCGTTGGTGATTAAAGTGTAGTGAAGTGACAATGCAAGGACAGAGAGGTTTGTTCTCCAACGGAATTGTGCGACGATGAAGAGAAAAAAGCTAAAGACCTACGAAAGGGCGATAAGCCCGAAATTCGACGACGATCTTAAGAATATGTCGATAGAAGCATTAAAGGAAATAGTTTTATTTATAGAGACGGCAATAAAAGCCAAAGTAGGCGACTTGAGCGCTACACAAAATGTAGAATGCTTGGTTGCTGAAGAGAAGAAGAAAGATTTAATCTCAACACAAAATTAAGAAGAAAGCGAAGGCAATATTGAAAATTCCGTCGCTAACTCATAGAGTATAGCGATGGAAAGAAAAGAGAAGAAAAGAAAAAGCGCATAAAGCGCAAGAAGATTGAAGATCTTAACATACCGGTTATTCAAGCAAAGCCAAGCAAAAATAACAACAGGATGCAAGAAAGAGAAGTACGGATACCTCCAGTTATTCTGCGGGAGCAGAAAAATTGGACGATAACCGCAAATACCATAAAGACAAAGAAAATTGAATACGCCAAGGCACAAGCGAGCAAGGATGGAATAAAAATATATCCTACTCGCCCCGATGATCATCAAGCCCTTGTTAAGGAACTCAAATAAAAGAAAATTCAGTGCCACACATACTCTCTTTCAGAGGAAAGAAACCTCAAGGTAGTACTAAGAGAAATTCCTACTTTCTTAAAGAAAAAAGAGATTGAGCCGAATTAAAAGAAAAAGGATTTCATCCAACTAAAGTTGTTCGGATGTGCAAGAGAAGCAAGGGGAGGACAGTAATGCCGCTTGTCTTTGTTGAACTAAACCGAGACGAAGAAGATTTAGGAAATGACAACCTGCTGCCGCCTAGGTATAGAAGTAGAGACCCTCAGGAGAGAAAAAGACGTCGGACAGTGTTTTAACCGCCAGAGCTACGGACACACGCAGAAGAATTGCCAGGCGGATCCAATCTGCGTCAAATGCGGGCAAAAGCATGCGATGAAGACATGCGAACTTCCGAAGACACAACCGGCAAAATGCGCCAACTGCGAAGGAGCTCATCTGCTGCGAGCCATCGCGGTTGTCCCGCATTACAGAAAACCAGAAACAGCAAAATCAATACTGCGAAGAGAATCGAGGTTGTCTTTTACCCAAGTAAAGCTAGGAAAAAAATAGCAAAACAAGAAGACAACGAAAACAAGGCAGAAAAAATAGAAGACGGAAAGGCAAAGAAACAAGAAGCCAGCGAAAACAAGAAAGAAAAAAGAGAAGACAGGAGGGCAAAGATAAGCATTATTTTGTGTGACATGATAATGCAGTTTTCCAGCTCAGGAGCATCGACAAAGGAAGTTGACAACTTTATGGAGGAGATGCAGGAACTATTGAAGATAATCGAGTAAATCAAGAAGACAGGAAGCAGTCTACTAACCGCGGGTTTTTGTATGGTTTGCCCGGGGGCTCGGTAGACGAAAGAAAAACAAGACGCTCCATACGCGTGAAGATGGTGTTTTTAGTGAATGGCACAAAAATGGCAGATATGTAAAGTCTGTAGAAAAAAATAGACAGACATGGAACGTCTGGATCTCTAGAGATTAAAAAAGCAAACAAAAACAACGGGAGAAGACAAAGTTCTTAATAGAAAGAACAGAGGGATGAAGGGGTAAGAGGAAAGGATTCCTGGCCCCACATGGACAAAGATATCGTACAATTGTTGAAAAGAACACCAAGCGCAACCCGTGGGACTCAAAATATTCTCTGCGAACTTTCCTTTTGGGTTGCAGCGCTTCCGTTCCCTTCCGGTAGTGCAAGTGTGCGTTACTACATTGAAAAACACGATATACGGTACGGTACGGTACGGTACGGTACGGTACGACATATGCTCAACATGCGCGACGTGCTTCAACCTTTAGTAATTAGCAGCACTCACTATGTGCGAGTTCGTTCGTTCCGTTAAAGAAATATGAAGATTATTGCTGGTATACTCTTATTGATTGGTCGGAAACATTATGTTCATTAATTAATTAATTAATTTTAAAATAAACATTTCTGTTCTATTTCAAATTCACCATAACCAATTTTAGATGTTACATTCTGCTATGCAATCATTTCCAGCACTATCGACAGGCTGGAAGAAAAAAGAAAAAATAAATAAATAAATAATAAAAGAAAAGCTAATAAGTAAATTATATTTTAATGTTTCACTTTCAACTGTTCCGTCAAAATCTTATCAAACACCATGTAAAGTAGGATTTATTCTGCCTCGAGTGTAATTTTCTATTTATGCTCGCGTAAAGAAATAATCAGAGGCAAAAGCTTTGTCACATGCTTCTTCAAATCGGAGTATGTTTTTTGCTCTATTTAATTTATTTTTCTGGAAAATTTTCGTATAAACTCCTTGCTCTATAGAAACACGTAATAAAATTGAAATTTTTTCTGATATTTTGATTTCCTTTTTCGTTGTATTTTCCTCAAATATGTTCATTGTTATTGCCAAATATCCATTTTTATCTTAAAACTTTAACTTTTTTCCTCGAAGCTCTCAGTTTAACGTTAAAATTATGTATTACGTGTTCAATAATATTTAAATCTTACTTTTTCCTCGTATTTTCATTTTTTTTTTCAAATTGTTATTTTATTCTAGAAATCTCGATTTCATCTCCGATTTTTGAGTTTACCCAAAATCACGTTAAAGGACAGCACCCAACTTTTCTTACAAATACGAAAATTTATGGTTTAAGCAGTTTAAGATAGTACTGTCGATACTGCCAGAATAAAAACCACATCAAAAGTAAATATCACCTTGTTTAACTAACATATTATTTAGATTAGGCGACATCGCGATGAAATAAAAGGCAGAATATGATACTGTCACAAGTCATATGATTCTGTCACATTTTAAGTCGTCATTTGATCACAATGAAGGAATATTTCATTGAAAAAGTAACAGAAGTACACAATGGCATATGTGTATCTAGTAGTAATAATAATACATTACGGACGACGATGTAATATCGGGAATGTGCTTTACTGCGAGGTAATATACCTACTATTTTCCTGAAATTGCAATCAATATTACTTGGATTAAGGAATTTTTATAAATTTATGTCATTTTTCATTGTCTTTTAATTTTTCATGAAATCACTATTTGTTACCTTTCTCGGCCTAGGACTGAAAAACTTTCTCGAACTGTTTTGTGATGATTCCTTTGCAACGGACTAAAATACTGGAATAACGTATTTTGCGGCCTGGAATTGCACCCAAAAAATAGAAATTCTCGACTGATTTCAGAAAAAAAAATGTTGAAAGAAAGACTGTATCAGGTTGAACTAGCAAACTAATTACAAGACAATTCGATGGATTGAAGGAAGCTCATCCAATTGTTTAGGTATATAAAAACTTTAGAAGAATATTATTACATGTAAGAATATAATTCATTTATATTTTATTACATTTAAAAAATTTTGATATGTTAGTAATTATTTAAGTTATACACTGTGTCCAAGATAACAAGTCTGGGCATCTCAGAAATGACGGCATACAGGTTCGATCAAATGAGAAAAAAGTTGCGCCATTAAAACAGCAAAAAAATGACGCTAAGAACCATTCTACGCGATTTTTATTTTCAGAGTTATTTGAAAGAATGCTTTTCACTTTTTTTATTTTTTGGCGTTATAACAACGATAGAGCAAATCTAATGAAATTTTATCGCTGCAATTTCATATTGGCTTAAATCATGCGTCGAAAGTTTTTGCATTCGACGTTTCGTCTTCGAGCAGCCATCATCAATTTTATTTTTTAAATACGGTTCTGTATTTTTTATTTCGAATTTTAGAAGCCCTTTTATATTCTGTTTGTGGGTAATTCCATCTTCATACCCCAAGTAAAATTATAAATTTATAAAAAAACTCGTTTAAGGAAATTAAATTTGGAATTTAAATAGTATTTTATTCTGTCATCAAATTTTTATTCTCGAGTCCAACTTTCTGAAGTTAAGACTGTCCTAAAATTAATAAATTTCAATTTTTTCTCAAAATTTGGCTTGTTTTAAAACTTCAAGTGTATATACAGGGTGTTTTCGAAAAAGATGCTAATAGTGAAGGAGCACAATCTTTGAACGATTTTAAGAAAAAAAGTTCATATCAACATAGGTCCAGAACCGCTTTATTTTTAGGATACAGGGTGTTAAAAATTAAGAAATAATTTGGTTTTCCCTTAGATACATTGAAATCGCTTGAGATATTTTTTTTGAATTTTGGTAAATACTAACTAGACATAAATATTTGCTGTTCTTCTCCTTGAGTATTCTCAACGAAAAAAATGGTACGCCACTGCTTTCTTTCAAAACAAGTACCAATTTCATGAGCAATTTTCATTTCTTTGTAAAAATGCTCCCGTGACTTTTTCTCGTCTGACGATCGGTTTTCCATTAAAAATAGTTATTTATGATACAAATGTTAAAAGTGACATTTTATTTTGTGAGTGGGGAGTATTGCGGAACGAGCGTAGCGAGTGGAGCAACCCCACGAACAAAATAAAATCACTTTTAACAAGTGTATCATACAATATTTTTTGTAAAACTGTTAAATTAAAAAAGAAAATGCTGCCTCTAGGGTTGAATTTTCGATTTATTGTTTACGTGTTGAATTACATAATTGACAATTACGTCTGACAATCAAGTGAGGTGATGGATAGAGTGTAACTAAGTAAAACAATTGTAAGTTGTTTGATGTTTATTAGTAACCACAATTGAACCTGTCCTAAAATATTGTAAATTTTATGGCTAATAAACATGAATTTTGAAGAAAAGATTGGAAATTAAAGCAATTTTATTATTCCACCAGATGTTGAAGAAACAGCAAATACATCAACTGAGATTTATTGCTCCAGAAATCGGGACAAAAATATGATGGTATGAAATAAAGAATCTAGCGGATAACTTCACTCAAAATATATTTTTGATTTACGTCGAAGGAAATTCTAAATTTTAAAATCTCTCTATGATAAAAGCTAGTTTTCAAATCAAGAACAACTAGGATATAAGCAAGTATTAAAACAAGCGTACAAGATTTTTTTGAATGAAGCTCCAGACCAAATATGTAGCAAAAAGTTGCGTCAAACTAAAAGCAACATCTGTCCTAGTTTTTGCATGGATTACTAGCATAAATATCTCTGCAATTACTTCTCAGGAAAACTAAAATAAGTAACCATTCAGCTTGTAATGGTAATATTAATATTACAAATAAATAATATAACTATTTAAATGTTTTAATGTTTGGAAACAATATTACACAATAATAAAGGACCAGTCCGTTCAACAAAAAAAAAAATCTTTCTAATTTTTTCAGTACAGCTTTCTATTTAATAATATTGCATATTGCTATATATCAGTGTTTCCTAAATTGTGGGTCACAACCCGGCACCGGGCCATAAAAATAAAATACCAGGTTGCAAAATTGTTTTCATACTCACAAATGATTAGTTCTTGTACATTAAAATTTAATTAAAACATCTTTTAGTGGATCGCGAAGGGGAAATATTAAAAACAACCAGGTCAGGGCAAAAAAAAGTTTGAGAAACGCTGCTATATTTACTTTTAACACTAGTGGGACAAAACTTTATCGCACTAGTGTTAAAAGTATTTTTGACACGTATCATTATAAATGTCAATTTTTAGTTCACGTATCGATGAACTAAAAATGTCACTTTTAGTGACAGTTTTACAAAAAATAATTTAGCTAAACCATAAATTTACTTATTTCATGCTATGAATTCATTAATTATAAAAAATAGTTACATCCAAAAAAACATGTAAATCTAACTTGTCTAATATAAATTTTTACAAAGAAACAACAATGACCTTTAAAATAAGACATTAAATTCGTAGTAAAGAATATCAAGCGCACATCAAAATGCAAAGAAATTCATTTTATTTTTTTAATTAAACACCATTCGTTGGACGAAAAAAGTTAAGAAGGAATTTTTACTGAGGTATAAAATGTCTTACTGAAAATCATATTTATTTTGAAAAAAATATCAGTGACGTGATTTTTTTTTCTTTTTATTTTCTTTACTAAAAATATTCCACGACATGTTAAGCAAAACCCGTTCGTCATACGAAACAAAATTAGGGTAGCATTTTGATCAAGAAATATGAGATGTTTAAGAAATTAGTACTAATTTTGGAAAAAGGCAGTGTCGTGCCATATTTTTTGTTAAGAGTACTCGAGCATATGTTAGCGCAGACGCCACTGGTAGAAGTAGAATAACTATTTTTCCTCTAAAAAAAATGCGTTTTTAAAATTTTAAAAAATATTTCAAGAGGTTTCACGGTAATTAAAGAAAAACCAAACTTTTTCTTATTTTTCAAGACTCTGTATCTCAAAATTAAAGCGGTTTCCGGACCTATGTTCATATAAACTTTTCTTCCTAAAATGACTAAAGAATAATGATTCAAAAACGCCATATATGTTTGCACATGTAAAATTTGTCCCAAACATTTCAAGCGCGAAACATGGAAAAAATATTATTTTTTTCTTTATTTTGAATCACAGAATTTCCAGTTTGATGTTCAAACTTATTAATTTGTCTCCAAAATTATAAATTCACAATTTAATTTTCCTCTCTCTTCTGAATTTCTATGTTTTTGATATTTTTCCCAAAATTTATTATGAAAATTATCTCTAGTACTGGGACATTTTCCTTCGAAATTTATTTTTTTTAGGAAGTACTTCTGAGTAGAAAGTCAACATTTGATTGTTAAGGTCGAGATTTCCAAGTGGAAGTCAAATTTTCAATCAAAACTAAATTCTTCAAATTTTCAAATTAGTTCGAATTTAAACACAAAACAAAAAAGAAAATAAATAAATATTTCTAGTGCATAATTCAAATTTGGAATTTTTGTCAAAATTTTAAGATGAAGTTTTTAACTTCGAGAGTAAAGGAGTAAAGGAGAAATTCTGGGAAAATTCTTTAAATTGTTTCTAAAATAAAACCAAAATATTGATCAAAACTACATACAGTGTATCCCATTAGTACGCAGAGGTCCCATATTTTCATTAAGGAAAAGGGCACCCTTCTCATTTTTGCAACGTTATCAAACTGCCCTAGCTCCACAATTTAAAAATAGTTTTGGATATTCCCTGGGCAGATGGTAACCTTGTTTTTTTTCTTTAAGTTGTGTATATTTTATGTTTTTTTTTACGAATTCTCCAATATTTTTTTAAGATATTTTGATTTGTTTGTTTAGCAAATGAGTTTTCTTGGTCGTAAAATTTATTATTTTTCACCCTGAAAAGAATAAAAAGCATCTCTCAAATATACAGCGTGTCCCTCCAATGCGGAATAGTGAGATCAGTAGAAACTGAAATTAGGAAAAAACATTTAAAGACTCTTCCTTTATTTTCTCAGTTCTGCAAAATTAAAATATTGGCTGTTTAGTTTTCCTTGTAAATCAGCAACTGTATTTTTATTGCATCTTCTAATCCCTTATAAAATGTTAAGGATATGTTGTAGCAAAAACTTTTATTCTAATTTCTAATATTTTTGAGTTATTCACACATTTGTGCAAAACAGGCAATTTACTGGATGACGTAAAAAAATCCATTAAGGCTACTAAGGATATCGCGAAGAAATTATTTTTTGAGAAATTATTCACAAATAAATACTTGGTTAAATCCTTTGTTTAGATTTTTAAAATATTATACAGGATGATCAAAAAATAATTTCGCTTTCAAAGAATTTTGGACGGCCAAAACTGGTTTATTTTAAACAGAACATCTCTTATTTTATTGCATGATCGAATTGGCCTATGATTGCCTACAACTTTTATTCGATACTATTTATGCCAAAAATCAATGGTTTTTGAGATATTGTCACGGAAATTTTGACAAAGCATGTTTTTCTCAAAGTTTCTGTAAAAGCAATGCATTTGTTAATCGCCAAATTTTGAACAAAATAGCTAACCCACGGTTAATCATATTTAACAGCTTATTTATTACAAAATTTTAAAGTGCACTATCTGGAGAAGTTGACAATACGTATTTTAACTAAAAGGTAATCATTTAAAAAAGTAAGAAGAACGATCTCACATAACACATAAAAAATTCATGAAAGCAATTATCATCGAAAATACTCAAATGCAGTGACTCAACGTTGAAGTTAAGTTAACAAAATAGAACTGATGTATAAGTTGTATACCTACGTAAATATTAAATAAACAAACAAAGTAGACAATTTTTAGTGATGATTAATATAAAATTTAGATTCTACGTATGTGAGTTTTACATCACAAAAAAATAGACAATATTAAGAAATAGGAAACATCAATTTAAAGTGGCCTATAAAAGATGTTCGAAATGTCTTCCATTTTCTTTTTTACACTTTTGAATTCTATTGCAAAATGGTCTTCCAACTTTTGCTAACACTGCCAGGGTTATTTCAGAAAAAGTACTTTTGATTTCAATTTTCAGATCTGCAATATCTGTTGAAGTTTCTTTGTAGACTTCATCTTTATAAACCCCATTGAAAAAAATCGAGACATGATAACGAAGGTTTTTGCTGGAAACTTCAAAGGTCCACCTCTACCAATCCATCAATTAGGATAGGTTAAATGTAGGTAAATTACCTCTGACCTAAGGGAGCGTTTGGATTAGATACTTATTTCATGGTAGAAATCTCATGTACCTTGAAGTCAAATTTCCTTGCCCATTTTCACTATGACACAAATATAGCTGAATAAAATTGATGACACTTCTAACTGAGAAAAAATGTCGACATAAAATGTCTTTGCTGCTTTAAATAATCAGAATGTGATTTGCTTTAATTGAAAATTCTGGATATTTAATTAGTTCAGTTTACTTATATGGAATAGTATCTCAATATTATAAATGATGTACAGTAGTTAATCGCATAAAATATCTCGAGAGAAAGTAGACGACTATAATTTCTGAGTTATGTCACATACTGACTGAAATTCGTGCCGACATTTTATGTCAAGTAATTTATCTCAGCTGTGTGATTAGTCTCAGATAGCTTCTCTCAGGATGGTTTACACTTGATATGTTATTATGTCAGAGAGAAATGTACGGAATAAAGTGTCTAATCTAAACGCACCCTTAAAGTCAAAAATAAAATCCAACTTTTCAGTAATTGGGGTCAAGTGGGGTAATTGTAAAACCAGGGTAAATTTAAAGAGCCTATTTATTTTTAAAATATTTAACTCTAAAAACTTTAAACTAATGGAAATTATAGACTCTAATATTTAGTTTGGTTAGCGAAACTTTTAGCGCACTAACGAGATTAACCATCAGAATGAAAGTGTCGCGATATTTTATGTGAAAAATCTAGAAATCAGTTCAGGGGTTGCCACGGTTTAAATTTCCGTTAGAAATAGTGCTTGTGGCTAGGCCACCAAACATACATTGGTTGGTTTTATAAGTGCTGGCATATCTTCTGTCAGTCTTGGTGTGGGGAAAATCGGCCATCTTCTCTCTTGTCGTTCACTTGGGTGTCATCCTTCTCAAGGTGAGGTTACAGCATTTTCCAAGTGCATCTTGGTTGTTCTTCCTGTAAGGGATTTACTGTAACCCATCTTCGGACCGTCTGGGGCGATTGTATTTCATGGTGTTACCGAGTTAGGGCGAAAACCTCAGATGGTTCCGGTTTTTCGGGAATAAGCAGGAAGGTGCTTCCCAAGCACGCGGCAGAGCCGACTAATAACCAAGGCTCTTTTTTTTCGGTTGGGATCCTTGTCGGATTCATTTTTTTAGTCCTGGTCATCGGAAACTTTGGATCCATCTCTAATCTGTCAATCAGGACCTGTAACGAGACACGAGGAGGTCCAAAGGAGTGGTCATCGCCTCGTGGAAACCTCCAAGTGTGGGCTTCGAGGACTTCGGCGAAGGGAGTTCGTGTAAATCGAGTAGCTGCACGAAATACCAGCATCCACTTCGACCTGGGACCCTTCACGACGACCACTTAAGTACCCCATCTTTATATTTTTTATTTGGGTATTGTCCCAACCATATCAATCATTTGGAGTGTAACCTAAAGTATAATTCAGTTTGAAATTTTACCTACAGCCTTTTTTCGTTTGCTTCCGTAGTTTGTTCTGGTGGGCTTAGGTCCAGCCAGTGTTAATTCTGCTTTTGTCTGCGCGGGAACTTAACCAATATTTTAATAGTTATATTTATAAATAGAGTATTTTAAATGTATTTCAAAGGTAACGTTTACCAACTGTTGTGAACCATTGTACGAAACAAAGTGCGCACTTTCTTTCCAATAAATCGTGTCAGTAATTTAAGATCAGAATAAGAAAGTTTGGGAAAGATACACGTACCTTGAGTGCATATATTGTCAAGCGTAAAATACGGTGAAGTACATTAGAACTTATCCTGCCTTCGAAATATTTTGTTTTATTGCTTCTAAGAAATATTTTCCTGTCTGTCTAAATTGTAAGGTTAGAACATAGACAGCAACACTCTCAATAAGGTAGGTCACAGAGAGAGTGGCAACGAGAACGGGAACTACGCCATCTAGGAGTAAATTGTCCAGCTTCCGTGATTGAGTATCTTTTGGTGATTTTTCGACGTCTTCGTTAGGTATATTGCGTGATTCAAAATCCCCTGGTGCCCCCCTTTTGGTATTCTTTAGCCGTCGTGCCGCACAATTACCAAACTTAATTCTATTTAAGCGGAATCTAGGACTTAGAAATATGTTCACTCTTGAGTTCCGGACTTGTCCCTCTTTTTGGGAAGTTTTCCACTCAATAGGTTTTCACATCGGCCCAAACGAGGGGTCCTCACAGGGGTGTACGACTTCCAGCCTGTAACAAGAAGAGGCTCTTGCTCTTTCCCCAACGCTAGCCGGCGATAGTGAAGGAAATTATTTCATCGCTTGATAGTGGCACTCAGAAGAATTTCTCGGAAATTATAAATACTAAGCCATCCCTTCTTCACTGGGGAAAAACTCCGTAACAGGTTGTTTTAGTATTATTTTAATAAAAATTGTAAAATATAGTTATAGGTAAATTATTAATAAACACTCTTAATTTACATAATATAGGTCCACAAATTGCATGATCATTTGAATTTATATAGGTTTACAGATGATGTGAGTTAGCATTTACAATTGCCCCAGGAAATTCAGTGAATGGGGGAAAGTGGAAACAAAATAATGAGGTAATTGTGAACATCAATCAATTGGTGCACAGGTAATGAGAACTGTTTTTAAAGTCAACATATTCTGAACTAGGGGGTAACTGTAAATTGAATTTTTTGCAAAAAATCGCGAGAAATTTGTATATTTAATAATATAAACTGACACAAAACTTAATAACTAATTGTATCAATTTTATAGATACATGGAGTTTTATACTTCAGACTTCCAAAGCCAAAAACAAATACTCCATTTGACCCTATTAAACCATTTCGTCTATTAAGAAAAGAATTTTAAGTATACTTCTCTAGTTGAATCATCATACTGATTTATGCCATGTTGTAAGTTTTGGAAATGTAGTTTCAGAAATTGTAAATATTCTTGGTCCGTTAAATTATCTTCGAAAAAATATGGACCAACGATAAAAGTTCCGCATATCCTAGTCCAAACATTAACTCTAAATCGGTGTTGATGATCTTGTTCTCTCAATAGCCTGGGCTTTATGTCTGTATAATAATGAAAATTATTAATATTTACCCTGCCAGTATTAGAAAAAGATGATTCGTCTGATAACAAAACATTATAAAAAAAATTGACCTGCTCTTGAATTTGATTTATGGCCCATGTTCAGAGCATCCCATTTTCGTTGGTTTTACCTATTACTACAATTGTGAGATAAATTACCTGGTCAACACAAAAATGTTCTATCCGTTTTAGTACAATTTTGAAAAATTAAAAATTGTCGAAAATCTTAGACTATCTTTAGCTCTTTTTGGGTTAACTTTAAAATTTTGATTAAAACGATTCGTAACGCTGTTTATCATGAAAAATTTAATGATGTAAAAATGATGTAAAGTAATTTTTAATTCGATTTTTGGTTTTGAAGTTATAACTATTTTTTATTTTTTAAATGAAAACCGTAGCAGGCAATGATTTTAAATAAAAGAGTATTTTGTCCTCATTCACTTTTAACCTGCCGAGGCCATTGACCGTTCACTGATTGCTTCTTCGAAGGCAATGGCTCCTTAAATTTTCGGTATCACGTGATTTTCCAGGAAATTTTTTCATTGGCATACATAAGTAGTAGAAAAATCGTTCTAATTTCGAAAATTTTTAAAATACATATACAGTGTGTCCAAATAGTGCGAAATGGTAAGATATCTCTGCAGCGACTAAAGTTACAGAAAATTTTAAAGAAGCGATTCCTCTTTTTTTCCAAAGCTGTACGAAATTTAAATATGGCGAAGTGTACTCGGTGTTTAATTTTTCCTGCAGAGGCACCAACTTCATTTTTGTAAATTGCAATCTATATTTTTTATTTGATTCTCCCATTCCTCATGAAAAAGAAAGGATAGTTATAGCTTTCTTTTCAAATATTTAACATTTTTCAAGATATTTAGATGCTTGTGCAAAAAAGTTAATTTACCGTGTAATGTAAGAAAAATCATTACGGCTACTTTATACATCATGGATAAATAATTTCTTTAGAAATTATTCACAAATAGCTGCTTAATTAAGTCCTCCATTTTGGGTTTTTAAAATATTACATAAGGTGCCATAGGCCTTCCTGGTAATTATTTACAACTTCCATATGTCAAAAATTACTGGTTATCGAGTTATTGTAACTTTTCTTGATCAGACGATAAAATTCATCAACTGCAACTAAAATTTGGACAAGCAGGCATTGCTCGGAGAAAATGTTGCTTGTCCTAATTGCCAAATATCAAATAAAAACTCCTACTTAGTCATTTTTATAACATTTATTTTAATTGAATTTAAACAAAAATATCAAAATGAGAAAATTATAAAGTATGTATACTATCCGCAGAAGAATACTATTTTCCATAAAATATATTGCATGTAATAAGCAAAGACGGTAAAAATATTCTCCCATATAGTAAATAAATAATTCAAGAAAATAATTATTATTGAAAATAATAAAATAAATATTTTACCAAAAGACTGCATCAATGAAGAAGGGCCATAACGTTGAAGCAAGTGAAAAAATTAAAGTTAATGCATGTATGTATGTGAACCTATTATTATCTTCAAATACCTAACAAACAAACACTTCAGCTTCTTGTGATAAGTGTATGTAATTTTTGATATATAGTAAATGTTATAAATGTTAGATATTCTCTGTATCTTCTTTGCGAAGTAATGCTATTTTCATTCACGTTTTATTGGATTTTTTTAAACATGTTACATGTCTCCCAAAAAAAAGTAAATTTAAGCAGAATTTTAAAATATGTTCAAAATGACTTTCGTTTTCTTCTATGCATTTTTGCATCCTATTGCGAAATAATCTGAAGACATTTGTGAGCATTACCTAAGTTACTTAAATTGTTTCTTGTTTTAAATTTCACATATTTTCAATATCCCTTGTTTCCTTACAGTTTATAAACATCATCTTTGATAAACTCCAACAGAAAGAAATTCAGGCATAATAAGACAAGAGTTATTGGTTGTGACCAAATTGCCAGTTTTGTAAAAAATATTCGCTGCGAAGCCTCCTTTTCTTGAAAGTTGATACATTTTACCGTCTGATCAAAAAAGTGAGAATATCTCGAAAACCAGTAACTTTTGACATAGGCAGCGGCGTAGCTAGCATGAGTGGCACCCGGGGCGGATATTGTAGGTGTCACCCCAAAACTCAATCAAAACTTCTAGAATAAAAAAAAGTAATAATTATTTATGCTTTATTAAAATATTACAAATTATTTTTATAGATTATTTCATTATTAATCAACGATGTGTGAAACAAATTTAGTTGGTAAAAAATTAAAATTTGCTCCTTCTAGCTTTAGCACTTGCAAACTCCGAAATCACATCATTGAAATTTCTATTTTGTGTTGCTTCATGTTCTATCGTTAAAATGCCAAGATTGTTTAATCCTAGTTTCAGTCATTGGAGCCTACAAGTAATTTTTAATTAATTTTAATTTGCTGAAACCCCTCTCACATGAAGCAACTGATACGCGTACTGTTATAAATAACTTTAGTGCGAGTATTAGATTCGGAAGAGATTCTGTAAAATCCCATTCCATAATGAATTTCAAATAATGAAGTTCAAATAGTCCCAATCAGAAACAGTAACATTAGCCGCTTTTAAATGTCTTCTCAGTCTTGGTATCTCTAAGAGAAGTACCTCATCGTAAAAGTCAGAAAATTTTAATATAGCAAATTTTAACCCTTCAGTGTTTGTCAAAACAAAGTCTTTGACTGCACAACCTCAAACAATGAAGCTACATCTTGAATGGACTTTAATCTTGTTTCGAGTTCAATACTGAATCTGTCAAGACATTCTAACATGTCCTTTTGAAGTTCCGCTCTAACAATAAGTGTAAATTCAGCATCGGTGGACGATGATGAATCACCGGGCATACGTATCTTGGGACGAATTCGTCGTTCCATCTGAATGTTGTATTTTTCCGATTTTTGTACAGCAAAGTCTATTGCCTCTTCTGCAAAATGCATCCGTTTCTCTTCAATGAAAAGACGAAGTGCTTTTAGTTTTATGACTATTTCATCAACACTTAAGCCTTTACTCTGTTATTCAATCTGAGCATTGTTTACTTCTCTTAGCACAACATTCCAAAAGAAAAGATAGAAAGAAATGAGAAATTGCACACAGCAGGCATAAGGTTTTGTGCAGTTGTGCAGCTCCTGTGGTGTCTAAATTTGCTTCTTGGTCACATAGTTCCTCAATCGCAGAAATAATCCCATCAAAGCCAATACTTTTATTGCAGCATAATTCAGCGCGTTGTCGAAAGTCTTTTAACAGATGCGTTGCTGTGTTTAAAGAGCACTTCCTAGCGGCTTGTGAAAGCAAAAAAAAAGTTGAATATTGCTTCTACTGCTCCAAAAAATGCAACACAAGTCACATTTTGTGCAAGCGAATGTTGGCCACATAAATTTATTGAATAATCTATACAAGCAACAAAAATTGCTTTATTGTTTTCTTATTTTATAAGAGCTTGTACTCCCCCGTGTATGCCACTCATAACAGCTGCATTATCATATCATTCGGGGAATCCCCTGACTAGCGACAGTGATGCAGTAAAATTGGAAGATAAAAACAACTACATTTTGGAGGAATCCTCGATCGATCTAGTGTATACACTGAAAAAATTGTAATTATCAATTTATTATGCTCGGTAGATCTATTTGAGCTCACCCTGAAACCAAATAAAAACCCTTACAGTGGTCCTGAATGAAAAAAGTTACTAGGCAAGTAGGCACCTACATATTATTGTTGCATATATTATTTTATGAGTGGCGGTTATGCAATGTGTCACAGTTTTACGAATTTTTATAGGTAATACTATTGATGTTCACAGTCAAGTGGGTGACACCCGGTGCGGGCCGCCGCCGCTGCCGAAAATAAGGGTTTTACGTAAAATAAGCGTGTTTCGGTCATTCAAAGCGCTGTAAAATCAAATTTTTCGATAACCCTAATCAAGATAATTTCATTTTTGGCCCTGGTTTGCATATAATGAAAATGTATGCTAATTTTTATTAAACCTGTAGACCAATAGTTAAGTGGTCATAAAACTATGTTTGATCATTTCGTAATTTGACATTAACACTTTAAATGTAAAGTATAAACCCTTTTGATAAATAACTTAATAATTTGAATTAGCCTCTGTTTATTTCTGCATTTGTTATTGTAACAAAGCGCCTCAAAAAGTGCACTTTTTATTCCCTACACTTTTGAATTATTTACGAGTTACTGTTGTGAACTTTTCCAAACCGTACTAGTTCTAAGATTTAAAGTCATAAACAATTTTAAATATTACCTTCGAAATTTGATTTTGTAATGTTTTGAATATTAAAAATATAGGCCTGAGCACATCTATCGTTGATTCTTTTGTCATCTGAATGTAGAATTATTGAGTTCATTTAAAAGAAAAGCAGATAAGAGTTTGTTTAAAGAGTCTAATTTGGTAATTACAATTAAAATATCTTTAGGTAACGGCGGAGGAAATTACCTGGCGCCCTTTATTTCTAATTCATTTTCGTTTATCTAGTATTTCAAGTTAAGATCAAAATCCCCGATTAAGAATCGATTACATTAGTAAGTGCAAAGTCAGATTCCGGAAGCTCTCCAAAGGACTACGTCCAGTGTGTTTACCAACAAAGAGCTACCTTCCGCATGTGTTGCTTTTTACTCTATATGAAGAAAAACGTTCACAATATTTTTGAAAAGATTTTAAATCATGTCTTATGGTTTGCATTTAAAAAAATATAACTTTAGGTTATAACTTCAAAACCAAAGGGTCATTTTAAAAATTGGCTCCATCATTAAATCCTACGTAAAAAACTACATTGAGAACAGTTTTAATCAAATTTTTGTAGTTAACCAGAAAGGCGCTACAAACATTATCCTAAGGCTTTTGAACATATTTAGTTTTTTAAAATTGTGCTAAAACGGATTCAGGTATAACATTTTTGTTATGATCAGGTAATTGATCCCACAAAATTGATCTATATTTGTAAAAATCCCGATCATTTATATCTGCTGGAAATAGTAGTAATAAAGCCAAAACCATCGAAGATGGGATGCACTGTACAAAACTGCAACCTTCTTTGATGGTTTTCATGATGTGAAATACGATAGGGATCAAAGTTATTCTCTTTTAGGATCTTATTTGTCAAACTCCGTGAAACCCCTTGTTCGTCACTTATTTCTCTGATTTTCTATTATTCTTGTCAAAACATTTATTTAAGCATTTTCGTTATTAACCTTGTGATCTCTTATTGTTTTTTCACAGTGAATATTTCTTTCAAGTCTATTCTTCAATTTACTAAAACAACCCGAGTCAGCGTATCTATCCAAACCCGGATAGTTCGGGCGGTAGATTCTTGATGCTAATATAACGTTTCTTTGACTTTCGCCCAAACAGTAAATAATATTAATTACCTCATTCTTCCTGAAAGTAATTAATTACTTTACTTTCAACTATTATTGCGGGCTAGTTTGCTTTTTAGTTATGACACATAAAACTAAAATGACAGTGCTGTAAAAATATTCAGTGCAAAGCCCTCTTTATCGAAATTTTCCGGACAGTTTATAAATTTTGCTATCCAATAAAAAATAGTGACAATATTTTGAAAACCATTGATTTTAGACACAGAAAGCGTTAAATAAAAGTTGCAGGTAATCATAAAATAAAATAAGGGGTGTTCTAATTAAAGTAAGCGAGTTTTCGTCCTTCATAGGTTTCTGAAAGCGAACTTATTTTTTAAGAATCCTGTATAATATTTTTTAAATGTGATTTTATAAAAATGATTTAATTAGTATCTATTTGTAAATAATTCCTGAAAAAAAATACTTGTTTCCGATACCTTTAGTAGCAGTAATTTTTTTACACCAGGCAGTGAATTGCCGTTTTTTAATAAATAACTGAATAACTCTAGAACTTTTTACTGCAACAAACCTTTTATTTTTTATAAGAAATCAGAAAATGCAATAAAAAATATAAGTGGCTTTTTGAAAAAACGTAGTTGGTGCCTGTACAGGGCAAGCTAACCTGCCTGTATACTCTGCTCGAGTTTAAATTTTTAGATCTTAGAAAAAGAAAGAAAGATCGTTTTAAATATATTTCGTAACCTCAGTTTCTACTGAAATATCTAACTATTCCGCACTAAGTGGACATGGTATAGATACAATTAATAGTGTATCATTTATTTAATTGTCCAGTAATTTGTGTCATACTATTGTTACCGTAAGATTAATGGCTATTAGTAAACTGCGCTATTCTGCAAAATGCTTTTAAGTAACAAATCCTAACAAAGCAATAATATTTTTACATACTATTAACTCGATGGTTCCTACCTTGGGAGGTAGCTTGAGCTGTTGCGGGTGCCCCCTAAGAGGAGATGTAGTCATGACAGGGACTAAACGGGACCCCTAATCCAAGGTGTGAACGACGTGTCGTAGAATACATTACACAGGGAGAGCTGTGTCGCGAACGGAGCTCCTCAGATACCGGGCCACATCTGAGGTTTGTTAGCCAAGCCCCGCCAATGCGGCTCTGAACGAGTGACATCGCTTTTTTGCAACACTGGTGGGACCAAAATGGACCGAGACTTAACCAAATTATATTTAGACGAAACGGCTGGATCTGGGGTTCCTAAGCGAGAAAACGAGTACGCTTAAGCGAGGCTGCAAGGCGCCGCTTAAGAAAAGAAAAAGAGAAGAAAGCAAGGACAGCAACTGCCTAACTCGCTACCTCTACAAGCATGGTGGAAGCAAGGGCAGCAATTACCTAGCTTTCCACCTCTACAAGCACGTGGGAGCAAGAGCAGCAACTGCCAGCGCTCTATGTCAACCATCTCGACGGAAACGGTGTCTGGAGAGACGGTTAAACGCCGAAAATATGAACACAATACCCCAAGTCTGAGTACCCAGCGGGCAGAGGCGGAAACACCTAGGATCAGCGATGACATAAGGTCCTACGCTCAGGCCGTTACAAATTGTGTCCTGGTAGCAATCATTCCCGAAAACTATGCGGACAGAAAATATTCGAAGAAATATGGAAAAGGAACGGCTGCAGCCATAGTTGGCTGCGGTAACGACCCTCTGGGGTGTGGCTGAAAAACCTATTCCCAGAGAATAAATTGAACGGAGAGATCGTCGTGAGGATTGTACCGGTCGGATGACCTTCCAAATCCTCATTAAGTGGTCGTTCATGTAGTAAAAGACCCCAAAAATAACTGTCAAAAGAACCTTATGGTTCTTAGATCAACAAAAGAAAGAGCTGCAGGTCTCGAGCTGGATCGACGTGCGGAACGCAAAAAGCGCTCAGTTTTCTGCCCTGATACCCGAATCGGCAATAACAGGCCTGAAAACCTGCAACTTTCGACCTCATTGCAGATTTCTTAGAGCGGCTGTAAAGCTGATCAAGAAATCTTGGAAGGAGAAAAAAACCTGCACTTCTGGGGAGGGGTCATCTTAATTTTCGTGATGACTAATTTTCTGCGGATAGCACAAATTAACCTGCATACTGTAAAGCGGCTTCTTCAATTTTTATGAGCCAGCTCTCAGTGATACAAACAAGTTGATCAATAATTCAAGAGACTTGGTTTCCGAGTAAAAAGGTGAGGACTTGCACCGTAGCCAAAGGGCTGAATGCAGTCTCTATACTCCATCTCAGAAGTGGAGATTTACTTTAGGTTTTAGATTTATTTTAAGTACTAGTGGTATTGGTTGACACGCCCCACGAAGCCGAGGAACCACCATCAGCCGACATTAGGAGGCTGATTAAATACTCGGAGGATAGAAGGCTTAATCTTTTCCTTAAATGCGAGCGCACCACGTAGCCTAGGGCATCAACCAGAGAGAGGGAAGTCTTCAACAATTTCTCTCATTACAAGTAATAAATCTACATTTATGGACTGTAAAAGACAGGAAGTTAAAGGTCCAGAGCTAAAGGGTTTCAGATAAGCTTTCTAGATCAGACCACAGGCAGATTCAGATCATACTCTGTCACGAAAAGATTACAGAACAAAGTCGAAATTCTCGGCATACAAATTGGAATGGGTATAGGGCTGCCCTAGAGTATAAGTTGCAGCGCGTCCTTTTCAGATTACAGACAAAGAAGCAACTAGGGAAGGCTGGAGGAGTAATTTAACGAAGTCTCAAAGAGACCTTTGAAGAAAACTGCGTTGTTAGGAACAGGAACTAGAAGTCAGATGTTAGCTGGTAGACTAAATACCTAACGGAACTAAGGACTTAGGTAAGAAAAGCCTATAACAAGGCAAGAAACAGCAGGGAGGAAAATGAATGGGTCACTGAGGCTTCTATAGCGGTCAGGATCCTATCCACCAATAAATCAGCTGAACCAAGCTGTTTAAAAGCCTCCACGAGGCAATATACTGAAATAGTGGAGGATACATTAAAGTTTTACTGGAAACACACCGGGATACCGCCAATCCTGATAAGCTGGACATAAAGCATGCGAATATCGGGAGAAATCTGAGTTATGCATAAGAATAAAACCATTAAAGGTTGCTGTCAATGTAACTTAAGTTGCTTTGACAAACATCTCTTTTTGTTTTCATGGTCCACTTATATTTTACACCTTTTTTATAGTAATTCCTAGACATGCAATACATTATTTGAATGCATTTTACTCGAAAACGGTCTACTCTAACGAGGTAAGATAAAAGTATTGTGATGAGCAGCCGTCGTGATTAAATCCAGGTCAAGTCGATTAAATGTGATGCGCGACCAAAACCAGTGATTGTATGTAGTTTTTCAAAATTGTCGAATTTTGCTCATCTTTAAAAATTTTCGAAGAATAATTTACTTTCGATTTTCGGACCCAATTTGTCTACGTTGTGTTTAAAATTGTTTTATTTCATTAAATTGTAACCCCAGCTCGTAGAGTCGACAGGGAAGTGTTATCAAATTCAAACAACAATTGACCTCAACGTTTTATTACAGTAGGTCAACAAATAAATCAACAAAATTTCAAGTTTGTGATTTTCAAGTATTCTTAAACATAATACAACAAAATAAAGTGAACCTGTTTGTTTCAACTTGTTTAAATTTGCTGGACACAGATCTGAGAGAAATATTTCTTTAGAAAATGAAGAGAATTCATTAAGCACAAATAATCTGACATTCTTTGTTTAACTCTTTCGCTCGTATATGGTGCGTCGGTTATTTATTTCCCAAAGTTCATTTTAACTCTAATAATCGCAATGTTTTCCCAGCTGAGCCACTTAGTTTGTACTCAAAGGTTTTCAAACCAAATGCAACTAACTTTGTACCTGTTTATCGGTGGGTGTTCGCTGGTAAGTTTGTATACAGAGGTTCTCAAACTATTTTCAGGTTTCTGTTTTATTCCCCAATTCTTGTGTGTTTTGTCGCTTCTTAATTCAAGCATACTTCACATAGCATACAGTTTTCTGTCAAAGCGTTGAGCTAACAATATCCAAAGGATAATGCTACGAGAAAATGGAGCTCGAGCTTGGAAATGAAGTTGTGATTTATCGTCATAAATCAAATTTTTTAAATGTTGATTCAATCTTACAGATCTCTCGATCTCTCCCTCTTTCTTTCTTTCCTTTGTTAACTTGTTCCTTTGTTTGTTTTTTTTTTCTGTTTTTCTCATACCAAACTCAATCACTCGAACTCAAACCAGTGTCATAAAATAGACTAGAAATATGGTTCAGATTTCCTAGAAACTTTCTGAGCAGAATTTGCCCTTCCAACACTACATCTACTTCTACGGCTACTGTTCTGATAAAGGGCGTTTTCTGGCTTAGAAAGTGGCTAAGCTTGACTCAACACAAAACATTGAAATTAAAGTTAGAAACTGGCAAGAAGTTCTCATTTCTTTCGTCAAACATCTCCCTAACGAGAGCTGATGCTGATACTGCTCGTTCACCTTCGTTAGTAGTCCCCATTTGTCAACAGATCTATAAGGCTCTCTTTGGGCCAGGTTGTCTTGTCCTATATTTTTGGGATTCAAGCAACCTACGAAGGAGAATCTGCGAATGAGGTAGCACTAGGTGAATACACCAAAACAGGAACTAGGTAAGAGCTCATTGTGGCTTATGCTTCTAGGATGTTAAGGTGTACAATGCCCACGTTTCTAGAACTTGCAGAACATCATCAGTAAAACCCCAAATATATGTGTCTGCTGCCAGTTACCGGACCTTTGTGGTGATGGGTATAAATTATTTTGGAACCCCTGGAAACTCAGCTTACAACAGCAGAACACTAAGACCTTAAGGAAATGAAAATGTTTGTATGAAGCGAATGCGCTTTATTTCCTTTTCGTTTTCTTGTTTTTGTATTTTTTTGTATTTTGTTTTATTTTTGTTTCCTTTTTTTTTGAAACTGAGACTGGTAGTTGCACCAGTCAGCGGTAGGGTTCTTGGCCCTATAATAATTTTCTAACAACGACTTTCTCATTCATTCGGTTTGTTGTGGAAGTTTTAAATTCCTTTCTCTTTTTTTTCGTGTACGCCCCCCAACCCCATATTGATCAAAAATTAGGAACAAGTATTTCTCAAATTTTAGGAAAAGTTAATTAAATTATATAAGAGCGAAAAACCATCAAACAAAATCATCGGACAATTTAAAATTTACTTGCCTATTTATTCCGTAGCAAACATTACATAAATGGCACAAGAACTTTACGTTGAACAGAAATTGTTTTTTTTTTGTGTTCATTCACGTTAATTAGTACAAACAGAAGCAGTTTTTTTTTAAACTCCCGTATTTCGTACTCGTTTTTATAAGTCCGGAAATTGAACATAATTTCTAAACTAATTTCATCGAAGTTTAGTATTTGACTACTCTGTAAATTTCTTTACATCTTTACGGTGTTTTATCTTTTTATTCCCCTACCCTTAACTTCTGGGGACCGAAAGACATCCTCTGCATCTCGCTAGAGGGCATGAGGATGCAGAATTTCTACTAATTTAAATATTTCTAATCCAAATTAGCCCTTAAATAAATTTTGAAAAGGATTCTTAAAGTGCATATCAAACTGCAAACCCCTTTTAAATAATGTCGTCCCTTTATCTTGCAAGTTTTACTTCGATAATTGAAATTTAAATAACTTACAATTGTACGTGTTTATAAGGGCGTTTTTTGAACGTCAAATTCCTCCAGTCTACCACCACATAGTCTTGCCGAGATATTTGCTACGGTCTCCGTTATTGGCACTTACCCTTATTTATTACTCTACTTTTCAGCGGTCCTTCAAAACTAACATGTTATTTTACTCAGTTTAGGTAATTAAACTTGAAACAAACCAGGCCTAACAAATAACCCTTATCTAATTTGTGAACGCTAAGAAATCTGTTTATCACGCAAAACGTTATGTTACAAAGAATTTTTTTTTATACAATATTTGTAGATTTAATATTTCCAAGAAAATATTGAATAAAATTCAATTAAATAAAACAAACGAGGAAATAGAACAGTTTAGTAGAACTCGACTCACCACAGTATTTATTTTATGTAAAAAGTCCCTTATAAAATATTTTAGGTTCAAAATATAAAAAAAAATTAAAAATAACAAAATTAGGAATAATTTTTTTACCACCGCCCCTAGTTTTACCCGCCACTGATCCACACTAAAAAAAATATTACAGCTTGTTTATAAAGCATCAAAATTTAAATGTGTGTAGAAAATTTTAGGTATTTATCTTGTCACATTTCGAAAAAATCGATAAAAACCGATCATTTCAATTTTACATTTGACACCCCGTATGTCGAAAACGAAGCTTTTCCCGGTATATGTTTATATAAAACTTTTTACATGTTTTTGGACAAAAAATCCGCTGTTAAAATTTTTCAGCCTCATTTCGAGACAGCCTGTATACAAGGTGATTTTAAATGTAGTATCATAAATTCAAATTCGTATTTAAGAGCCCAAAATAAGACGAAAAGTTCATATAAATCTATGTAGTAAAACGCTTCGATTACGAGTTACAGGGTGTGGAAAGTTAGTTTATGATTATAGTTTTTAATTAATAGTAGCGAAACGTATACAGATAATTGAATGAAATTTGGCACAAGTCCATACGTTTTCGTGTCCTTTTAAAAAATCTAAGAATTAATTAACACAACTGAACCAGTGGCATATACCTAGGGGGCAGTGTTTAAATCCTGCTTTATTTATTTTGTATACATTTTGGCCGCAGTTTCGTAACAAAACTATAAATAATAACGTTTTTACATAAAAAAGGTACTCTTAGTGAAATTTGATATTGTCAGCGGGTTTCGAGTAAAATGCATTTTTATATCTCGATGCATTAAAAAGCTCACCCAAAAGTATGGGATGTAACACATAATTGGCACTGAAATAAAAGAAAATAAATGGCATTGACATTTCCATGTTTTCTTGTGACCGGTGGTCACTTTGAGCAATTTCTGTAAATAAAAACTAATATTTTTAAATTAGTTATTTGTTAAATAATTACGAAATGTTTTATTTATATTATTTAAAATTAGTTTGTAATTAGTTAAATTTTAGTTAAAAATAACTTTACGAAAGAAATTATAAGAAACACTTTTTGTACAAAAAAACATCATTATTCCAAAAAATCATAGAACTAGTGGCGCAGAAGTTTTGATACGAAAAAAGGTCAGCATACCGCAGATCTACACCATAGGTAATATTCGTAAACTTATGTAATGAGAGAGCGAGATATCTTACATTACCAAATATGTTTTACTTATAATTGTTCGTTGGAGAGGTATAAAATAAAATTCTTTTAATAATGCTGTTTTTAACACCCTATACTTCAAAAACAGTACGTTTAAAAAGCATTTTTTTATAATACAATTACATTATATTTTCACAATCTATTATTCCTTAAAATTTCCGCCATAAAAAGCTGACCATCCTGTATTGGCGCCATTTTTTTGATCATAATTTGAGATCCTGATTTTTTTAGGAACTTTTAAGGTCATTTTTTTTATTTTCCACCAAAATTAAATGAACCAAATTAATATTAAGTTTAATGTTTCAGGACATTATTTTATAATTTTGTAGACGTAAAACTTATTAGGCGTTCTCGGTTACTCTATCAGAAGCATCCGCCAAGTGCCTAGAAATTAAATTAGTTCCCTGAATGTTGTTTTACATATTCATAGCACTATACATGTTCAGAGAATACGTGTTACTAAAAACGAGACCTGTAAGAGGAAGGTAATTATACGTCTTCCGGAATATCTCCTGTGTGGGAGGATGCAAGAAAATTACGCCAAAATACGAATTGTTATGTTAGCATGCCTGTCAGTGATGCTTCAATTATTTGTTTCAAAGTCGAATTAGGACGCGATCCAAAGGAATAGTAGCGATACTGTTATAAAAACTTTGTAACTCGTGAAATAAGAACGGCAATGATCAATAGGGCAGGAACGGAACCATGTTTACATTGGATTTGCAAATTGTAAATTGGCAAACCGAAAAATGTGAAAAATATACCATCATGTCAGCAGACCCTTATATTTGCATGGAGACAACACCTATAAAACAAATATTTTTTGGGGCTTCGCATTGTCAATATTAAATTTTCCAGTTTCTGCGACAAATATGTTAAACTTTATTGGAAACTGACTCAAAACAAACCCGACTTAAGAATAAATTATTTACTCATTTCTGAAATCATAAACAGGATAAGGGCGAAAGCAAACATTAGAAGCGATGAAATTACGTCTTCCGGATGTTTTATAAATTATTGATTTGGGTTGTTTGAGATATGCAGGGTGAATTTGTTCTATATTTGCCAGATAATAAATATCACGTTATTGATAAGTTGAGAGAAATTGTAATAAAAATAAATAAGATTTAGTGAGACCATCTGCATAAGATGGTGTGTTAACTTTTTCACAGAATTCGAGAGAAATCATTCATTATTTTTCTCATGACTATGTCGTATAATGCGAAACTGAAAATAATTATTATTGGTAAATATCAGTGGCGTATTCTCCATGGAAGCTGAGGAAATACAGATTTCCTTAAAAAATGAGAATATACACGTTAGTGTATGCATGAATTTTATTAAATCAGTTTTTCGGGCTAAATCTATAACAAAAATTTTATAACAGTATCTCTAGTATATCCCATAGCTTTCGAAGATTAGCGCTAGCTGTGTAATTATAAATATGTCATCAAATACGAAAAAGCATCCAGAACGTATCCCATAAATCTTTTTTTGAAATTCGGTTAAAAAATATAAAACCTTGCAGGTGCAAAAGTCGCCCAAAAAAAAAGTATTTTACAAAAAAAAATTTATAATTAAGGATTAAAAATTAAATTTTGAGAAAACAGCGTTTCTAGAAAAAAATTGTTTCGATCTTAAAGCCGAAATGTTATTTTCATGATTTTCTAGGAATGTTAAACTTTTGAATAAAAAGTCGAATATTTAGGCTGTTAACTTAAAGTAATTGTAAGTAATAATTTGAAGATTAACATATAAATGTTGATAAAACTCAATTATTTAGTCCATAAAAGTTGTTGCCTCTTTATCACATCGGGATTTAAATAAATAATTAGGCGATACGTATTTCGCCAGCTTAACTGGCGTTTTCAAGCGTACTAATCTTAATTGTTTAGTAAAAGAGGCATCGACATTAGCTCCATCGAGCGATACTGGCGATCTTTTACTTTCTTTCCTATTTCTAATTGTTTAACATATCTGGAGCATGCAATTTTGACATGCCACAAATAACCTTCCATAAACTGGAGGCCGACAGTGGTTACTTATCTCCATTAAGAGTATTTGACTTTTGGTAGATGTAAACTGTTTCGTATGCGTTAAGTTTTCTGTTACTTGTAACCAATCTTAGCAATTCTAAATTTTCAATCTTAATTTCGTGCACTGTACTTATCATATGTTGGGCGACACTTTATTTTTCTTCTCTCTTGTATCTAAAAATGAGCGATATGATCTTTAAATCTGGTTTTAATAGATCTCTTGGTCTATCTTATATATGATAAATTACAATTGTTACACAACTAATTTCGTAAATTTCTGAATTCTCAAGCTTGTTCAATTTATTTTTAGCGCTGCCTAAATTATTGGGGAGGATGTGATTGGCTGTGTACACCGTGTTCAGTACTAATTGTAAGACGCACCTTTATTAAACATCATCTGCAGAGTTTATATGTCAATAATTTTGATACGTTACATGGATTTTTCTCCAATTTTTTTTATTTTTCACAAGAAAAAACAATTGAACGTAGGAGAAAAAGAAGCGAATATAATTTGTATTCTTTTAAGCAGAGCATCCTGTACATTTTTGTGAGGTTGGATAGAGAATTATATTTCCTTTATAAATATATAACATTTGACATATCTTACACTAAATATTGCTGATTTAAACTTGGTTATAATTCGAGAATCATTAGATTTAATGATTTGCAAAGATTGTTAAATTCTAAAAATGACAACGTTACCTGTTTGAAAGAAAATGAACTGTTAATATTTGATAAAAGTTAGTGATAATGACGTTTATTATTTATGTTAAAATACAACCACGTTCAAATCATAAACGGTTAATGTATATCAAGTGTAATATATTTTTAAAGAAAATTCAATTCTCTATCGAACCAATTAAGATATAGAATGTGTCCCAATTAAATAAAAAGAAATACAACTTATATTTATATATTTTTTGTTCTACGTTCAATGGTTGTTTCTTCTGCAAAAATGAAAAATTTGGAAAAAATTACGTAGGGATTCATACAAAGTACTAAAATTTGTTTTTATTAACTTGCAAATGATGTTCATAAAGGTGTACACTACTTTTACGTTGTTATCTTTTAAAAGTCTATTAATTTTATTGGTAATTTCCGGAAACCATGGTAATTCGACGATTGTTGTAGGAGTGCTATCTCTAGATTTTGCATTCTCCAATAAATTTTTTTACAAACAAATTTATAGTAACTTTAGTAGCCTTTCAAAAACAATTTCTGAAATTTTGTTCCAACTTAAATGATTACAGAGTTATTTAAATATAATCACTGCAGACACGCTTTCCACCCTCTAATCTTGATACAATACAGGATATACTTCTTCCGGGATTGGACCGTGTCAAAGAACTACTAAAAGTGTTCGACGTTTCGCCCACCATCGTAGGGGGCTTCTTCAGGAACAAAGAAAGAAAAATAGATGAAAAGAGAAATATGAGGGAATATGCAAAAAAAGAAAAATAAAAAAAATAAAAAGGCCAATTTCAAAACATCAGAGCACGGTAACTCAGTATGTCCACCATACCAGAGGCGAAACTCTTCTGAATTGAAAATTGGTACAAAGGATAAGAAAGTTTAGACAGAAGAGCACGGTAACTCAGTATGTCCACCATACCAGAGGCGAAACTCTTCTGAATTGAAACTTGGTACAAAAGAAAGTTTAGGCAGAAGAGCACGGTAACTCAGTATGTCCACCATACCAGATTCAATAGTTTCTTCTAAAGCCTTTCTTCCTTATGTTCGCGGAGTAACAGATCAAATCGGAAAATTATTGAGAAAACACAACATTAAACCCACTTTTTCATCATCCCCAAAGATCCAACAGCTCCTCCCATCTCCCAAAGATAAAATTTCATCCTTTTGTTCTAATGGCGTGTATAGGGTTCCTTGTTCTTGTGGTTCAGTGTACATCGGAGAAACGGGGCGATCATTTAAGACGCGAATATCCGAGCACCAAAGGTGTCTTAGGTCTGGTTTATTTTCGCAGTCAGCCATTGCCGAACATCAACATGAGACCGGACATAAGATTCTCTTTGATAATATTTCAATTATATCCAATATTCCCAATTACTATAATAGGAAGATACGCGAGGCCATCGAAATCCAAAAATTCCCCAATAACATCAACAGAGACGAAGGTTACATGCTTTCCTCCATCTGGAAACCAACCATCGGAAATCTTCGGAAGTGATCACACAGACGCGTGGTATATAAAGTTTCCCTTTCCCTCTTTCCTGTCAGAAGAGTTTCGCCTCTGGTATGGTGGACATACTGAGTTACCGTGCTCTTCTGTCTAAACTTTCTTATCCTTTGTACCAATTTTCAATTCAGAAGAGTTTCGCCTCTGATATGGTGGACATACTGAGTTACCGTGCTCTGATGTTTTGAAATTGGCCTTTTTATTTTTCTTTTTTTGCATATTCCCTCATATTTCTCTTTTCATCTATTTTTCTTTCTTTGTTCCTGAAGAAGCCACCTACGATGGTGGGCGAAACGTCGAACACTTTTAGTAGTTCTTTGACACGGTCCAATCCCGGAAGAAGTATATCCTGTACTGACTCTGGCCGTGGAAGCCTTCGCAATCTTGATACAAGTTGGCAAAGTACTTTTCAATAGTTTCCCAAGAAACCCCCAAAATATCGCCGTCGCGTCGACGTAGTAGCATTAGCAAGATCAAATAATAGAATGATAGGACTATCTAAAGAAGTGAAAAGGAAAATTATTTTAACAAATTACCAAAGTTTTAATTTTAATCTCAAATTTTTGACTTTTTTAAAAGCTTTAAATATAATTAAATTAAAGGTTTTCGCAAATTTTATGTTAAAATTTAAATGCTAAACCTCGAAATATTAGTTTTACCCAAAAAGCCGAAGTTCAATTTAAAATATTTAAGCCCAAAAATTCGATAATTATACATTTTAATATCTAAAAATCGGACGAATTTTACAGGCAGAAGTCGACTTTTCTAAGAAAACTTTGTAAAAAAAATGATTCTCAAAATTTCACATGCAGCTGCCAAAAATTGGGGAAAACAATGGGGGGCAGGAATGGGCAATGCCAACCCTAGAAAGCTCATTCCCCACTCAAGAATTCTCATTGTCCACCCTAGAAAAGTCTAAATATAAAACATAGATATTTGTACTAATCAGATGCTCATCTTATAGCGCTCACTGCCCACCACAGAAATATCGACACATGCTCTTTGACCCCTCTTCTCCATTGAAAAAAATCCTAGCTATAGTAATGCAGCCAAATATGTACTATCTTTCGTTTCAATTTGTCGATTTTATTCTCAAAATTCGACCTTAAATTAAGCTTCAATATTCCAAATTTTAAGAATTTTTTTTATAGCGACCTTTCTTAAACAGGAAATTTTAATTTTTTTGCAAAATTCCTTGATAAAACTCTATTATTTAAAATAGCTTAATTTTTTATAATAACTGGAGAATATTTTTGTTGTAAATTTTGAGTTATTTCTTCAAATACTCTCTCTTTTCTGAAATTTTTCAGTTTAATCTAGTAAATTATAGTTCGTTTTAAATGTTTAACTCTAAAATATAAACTTTGAGTTATAAGACTTTAAGTGAAATTGAGTTCTTCTTAAAATTTGAACATTTCTCAACATTTGTATTTTAAAACAAATTTTAAGTGGTATATTATAAAAACAAATCATTTTACAACCAAGTAACAAAGTCGACACAAATATTTCGCAAAAAGTTATTACGAGAACATGGAGATTTATGCAAATATTAATAATTTGCTATTGTCAATTTCGTTTGTCGTTTCTTAAAGAAACTACAATATTAAAATGTTAAAAAAAAACATTTATTGTTAAAAACTCTGTTTAAACTGAGATGTCATATGCAGGAGTCAAAAGAAAATTTGAAAAAAAAAGGTTTAATGAATCAGTAACTGAAAGAGCCATCAAATAAATTATAATAAAGTTTATTAATACTGGAAGTGTCTTAAATTCAATCCTTCAAAAAATTCAACATTATCAAAAATCTTTTTTGTTACATTTTCAGAGAAATCTGAAATTCTCGAACAGTAAAAATTTTGAAGAATGTCAACATTTTTAGAACGGAAAAATTTTGAAAATGCAAACATTAAAAAAAAACAAAATTTTAAAAAAGTCGAAATTTTGATAAAAAAGCTTATAAGTTTGAAGTCTTCACAAAAAGCCGAAATTAAAATATTATGGAAATTTAAAAAAAATTCGAAATAGAAAACACTATCGAAATAAAAATAAAATCAATTCATTAACACATTAAAGAAAGTAGTTATTAGGCCGTGACAATATTAAGGTCAGGTAATATACCAATCAGTTTATCTCAATTTTGGTTGACAAAAAAAAAACAGTCGTCGACTGAAATTATCAAAATTATTCCAAATAATATCCGAAACTATTAGAAACATTCATATCGGTTTCGGTTATGGATTCGGATATTTTTTTTATTTCGGATATCCGGTAGTTTCGGTTACGGTTACTGAGCTCCATAACATTCTCAGTACATTCATATTTTAAGGGAAATTGTTGGCCCTAATATATGACTTTCTCTCCGCAAATTTTATCGACAACGCTTGGCAGTAGATTCAGAACGATAAAGAAATACCATTAACAAAGAGGAAGTTTAAATTTCATTTCCGAGATACAGGCTGACAAACTTGTCAAGAAAAAAAATAATTTTAATTATAACTCCACAACCTCTTTACGGATTGGTTTAAAATTTGATATATTTATTTAGACAGCTAAGGCTTATCATTTTCCGGAATCCTGGTAAAAGCGATATACTGGGTAGTTTTTCCTACCCACCTACCTATTTTACCCATCATAACTTTTATTTTGGTTCTATTTTTGTTAAATGGTCAGCACCAAATAAAAGGTCAATTCATTTAAAATAAATCTTTTCTTTTACAAAAATTACCTACAGGTGGCCATTACTAAAAAAAAATGACTATTTGATGTCCGTTTATTAAAGGTTGTAAAGTGCGTGTCATAGATTTAAATCTTTTATCTTTAATGGGTTATGGAAACAAACTCTTGTTTAATGCTTTTTTATATTCAAGTATGGTTAATATTGGTGGAACGAACTGGTCATTGGCTATAATCTTCAGAGAAATACTACCTCCTAATCCTAAAATTTAACCCTTATATACTAAGAATATTCGGTTCGTGCATGATCGTTGGCATCCGAGCTCGATGAGCTACTAATCATACACGTCTTAGTCTCACAATTCCTTATCTATCAACCTTAACTATTTTTAACAGAGATGAGTGCCCTAAAGGCCTAGCGCAACCATTCGTAAGGTTGTCTCCAGTCTTATGGATGGCTAAGCTTTCACATGCATTTAACATAGAATTCCTATTTACTACTCTTAACAGTTTAATATTATTATCTATCCTATGATCTAATTCAAAAGCATGTCGAGCCATACTTGACTTATCAGTTCTTCCGTACCCCAAATGAGCCAAGTGCTCCTTCAGTTGGATTTTAAGAAATCGTCTTGTGTACTTTTAAGAACCATCTTTACACGAAATTTGGTAAATACCGGACTTATCCGTTGGCTCTACTTTATCCTTCAAACTACCCAAAAGCGAATTTAATTTGCCGTTAGAATGGTAAAAAACCCGGAAGCCCTGTTTTCGTAAAATTTCACCTAAACCATGCATAAAGGAGGATTCAAAAGGAAGTGAGACGAACTTTAAATTTCTGTCTTCGTCAGTTCAGACAGTAGTGGTATTTACCAATTGACAGTTGAATTTTTTCTTATTAATAATTTTATAAATAATATTTGAATCGAAGCCATTAACCTGAGCTATATGTTTAATTGTCTTCAACGCCTTTTCAAATCTTTCTCTATTAAGAGGAAGACTCAGAAAGCGTTGGGTAAGAAAATTGAAGCTTGCCTTTTGTGTTGTATATAATGGTTAGAATCGGAAGTTATATAGAGGAAGGTACTGCTATCTTTCGTATCAAATTCTAATTTATTTTTATTCCTAAAAACTAAAGCGTGTAAAAAACGATAATGTTCCTTCTTTTTCTAACTCTACGGTGAATTTAATAGTTGAAAAACGTAAATTTAATACATCAATAAAATTGTCTAAATTTTAAATTTTTGTGTCGAAAATAGCAAAAATGTCATCTACATATCTAACCCATACCCCAGGAAATGGCTGCGCCCCCAAGTTGTTCATAAGACTCGTTATTAATTTGAAAACAATTTTGTTCCATACATATTTTCGTTATTGAAATATATTCGTCAATGATTTCGCCTGAAAAGTTATTAGATTCCAGCAGATCTCAAAGGTAAAATAAAATTTGAGGTGTGGGTACACTTGGAAAAATGAAAAAAACATAAAAGAAACCAGCATTTCACCCTACAACAACTTTTAATTCTGAATTTTCTGCATGAACTCTTGGGAATTCCTGACTGACAAAGAAAGTTGTTCGAATTCTAATTTGCTGAATTCTTTTACCAGGCATAGGTCGGTGCTCAAGTAGCTGTCACAGTTGGTCTCACCACCTTCCCAGGTTTATGAATTTTTGACAGACAATATAATTTAGGTACAGTAATAAAGTTTTACTTTTGTCGTTTTTTCAGCCCATTTAACATTTTATTTAAAGGGTTCTTCTGGAATTTTTGATAGGGGCCATTTCTAGTTAGTTTGTCAACTCGTTCGTAATAGTCCTTTTTATCTAGAATAACAACCTTATTACCTTTATCTCCCTTCATATAAAACAATATTTCACTCGTAGTCCTTTGACAATATTTCTGCTCTTAACGTGTGATGGCTTTACGTTTTTTAAATATCTAGAAAGTTTTTGTTTGCAAGCCTCCCTCACATAGCTTTTAGTGTCATCCGTCATGAAACTCAAGGAGCTATCAATGGACAAAACAACATTTTCCAAACCGGTGCGGAAGGATGGCAGAGCGTAATTAAGCCCCTCGTTCAAAAGACCTAATTCAGTTACACCGCTAAACAAAAATGGCTTGATTTGAAAGAAGTACAAAAACCCCAAGTTAATTAAATGGAAACAGTATCGTCATTTAAGCAGAGTTAAACGGCATCGGACATTTTTTTTTCTAAAATTGTTTTTAGACTGCAAAGAAATAATTTAGAGCGTACCCAAGTGAAAATAGCTAACTTGGTAAATAACGGACACCTTGGTGTATATCTAAAAATTTTACATAAAAATCTTGCTACCCCATTTGAGGTCGCGACTTATAGTTTAAGAAGCCCTAGTTTAGAGGTTTGCACTAAAAATTGTTTATTTATAAAGACATTTGTACTAATATTTCATTGAGAATATTTCCCCACTTTGACTTTTAGACCCTCTGCTTTATCAGAAAACTTTTCGAGTTACAATATTCATACCTGAAATCAAGGAAGTAACTTCATGCTATTAACTTCTCCGAGGACGAACCGACGCAGCGCAATTATGTAGGATGAAAATTAATCCTTATTCCGTGCAATTAACTCTCTAATCAGACAGTTATTATGGTCATATTAGCAACTATCTTTGCCTCATACTGCCAAACTTAGAAATGCTCATATTTTAACATCGAGTGTCAAACCCATGTTTACATTCTGTTAAACTTTTTGAGTTTATGAATACCTCTATTAACACTAAAGTAATTAGTCTAATTTGAAATATGTTACACTGTGTTTTACCGTTGTTTCGTTGGATGTGGTTCAATTTTAATGCAGTAAATACCCACAATACACAGTGAAACATACTTTATAAAAAATAAGGAAAGTAAATTTTAGAATAGTAATGTAAATGGCCATTCGCGATTCACGATATTTTGATAGAATATAATTCCTAAAAATTAAACACATTCTGAATTTTTATTTGTAATTTTAGGCAGCATACACATTGAATACATGCATGCAAAATTTAAATTTCTGACAAACATTGCCTCTTATAATAATTAAGTAAATCCCTCTATAGTTAGACAATATGATGGGCGTCGATAAATTACAAATATGTCCCGTTTAGAAGCTTTGCCAAAAATGTTTTTATATTACCGAAAGATCTGATAAATAAAAATCGCTAATAATGTTACAAGTACATAATATAGGGCTTTATTGGATGAGCAAGTTTGCCAGCGAAGCAAATAAAAAGAATTTAATAAGCTTTATTATTTATTATATTACGAGTGACACATAATGAGATTATAAGTACGACATAATTATGAAAAAGTATCGTAAGTTTTTGTATAATGCCTGGTTATTCATTGACATACGACACGGAAGCTTGTGCCTTCATTTATTTTTATATTATTTTTTGTGATTTAAAAAAAAAGTTTTGATTTGGGGGTGGATGGGGACACATTTGTAGTATCTTTTAAATTTAATTTCATAATCTACAAAGTGTCACAAAATCATAAATAATATCAAAGTTGTATTTTTTCAAATGAAACACTGTTTACAGTGTGTGTCAGAAAGAATGGGCCAACGCTAAACTGGAAATACTAGACACGAAAATATTACGATTGAGCTCAATATGCCTTATACCAATGTCGCTGATTTACGAGATACAGGACGTTCAAAGTTTAAATTTATTCTAAAATTTCTCTACCTAGGATTCAGAAATGTCTGTTAAAATATTTAAAAATTTATAACTCAAAATAAAATTTTGTTTTAAATAGTTTCCTCGAAGATTTGAGTTAAAACTGAACTGAAAAAAAATACGAAATTTCAAAGAAATAATTGTGTGTGTGTGTCTATTAAAATGAAATTATCACTGTTTTGAGTATAATCTCCAAAATTACCAATTTCATTCTGAAAAATTTATAATTTTGAGTTTATTAAGTTAAAATTTTGTAGAAAAAATTATTAAGTTTGCAGCTTAAAACCTAAAATTCAAGAAATATTCAAGTTTTTTTGGTAAAACCAAAAGTACTCATAACGAAAATTGATTTTATACAGGATGTCCCGTATCGTTATGTTCAAATTTTAAGAGCATAAACTAGATTTAATTCTAAGACCAAAAACCGAAAAGTTGTAGGGCGATCTTCTTTTATTTAAAGGTTACAAGCCTATAAAATATCCAGATAATAAGCAGAGCCAAGAGATTTTTTATTTAATTTATGTTACAAGCTATTAAGAAAAAAGAAAATCTAGGTAGTCATGCAAGAGTGCCAACAAGATCAAATTAAAATTTAACTCAAAATAATGTTATAAATGGTCCTTACATTCTTCCTCTAAGATTACATGCAGACAGTTATCTTAAATTCTTTACTGATGAGTTACCATATCTTTTAGAAGAAGTTCCACTAATATTAAGAAAGGATATGTGGTTTCAAATCAACGGCATGTTAGCAATTTTCTCAGTAATAATTATCCACAATGGATTCGTCGACTAAAAACAGATTAGTCTTAGAATTAAGTCTAGTTCGTGCCCCTAAAATTTGAACATAACGATACGGGACGCGCTGCATAAACTTTAAGAAAACAGTAGAATATTCGTCTTCAAGCTCAACATACAATTATACTTAACTCTCAAACCTATTCCTAACGTCAAACAAACCTTATGCCACAAGCACTTTAAAAAAAATAGTCTGCATCATATTGCTTTTCTTATACTGGCTAATTAAAAAGGTTACAAATAAAAATGGTTTGTTCGGTAGCAGTATCTTGTTTAGTAAACTAACTGTAAGAATTTAAAGACAAAGTTGCTCCGTATAAGTCAGTTTCCATTTTGTGCAGCTTCTGCTTCCATGACAACTACTGGAGTATATTTCCTTTCTGTATCTTCTATTAACAATATAATGTGTAGTTTTTAGAGTTTTAACTATTAAATCACATTATTGAATGTGGCTAATTATACTTCTAGAAGAAATAAATTTCACGTGTCAATTTTGACATGCTTGCTATAATTTTGCCATAATGGATATGTACAGATTACTTGACAAAGTGCACAAAACAATTCATATGAAATGTAAAGAACACACTTTGTGTTAAATTAATTTTTATCCCATACAACAGCGAATTACTTCTTACCATTTTACACTCTACTTTAATTGAATATAAAAAGTTGACCAATCATTCCCAACATCAATAGGATTCAATTCGGAATCAATAGAAAGAAAAATGGCAAAAATCGATCGGGAATTGCGACATCTAACGTGACAACATGCATACACACAGACTGATACTAGTTTTCCAGTGATGAATTTTGCAGTTAAGCGCAATTTAAAGATGTATCAAAAGGTATGTATCATTGCCTAGGCTCTAGAGTATAGAGGAAGCACTACGCTATTTAACAAGCTATATTAAAATTGATTTGGTGCAAATTACTCTAAATATAATCATTTTTATGACAAAAAATAATGTTTTTTTTGGAATTTTTCTATAAAAAAACAAACCATATATATATATATATATATATATATATATATCATAGCTATTATATATATATATATATATATATATATATATATATATAATAGCTATGATATGCAATTAAAAATTAATATAATTAATTTAATTATTTTAGTTTAACGTGGAACTTTTGATAAAAAAATTAATTTGTAAAATAGGAGACCAATTTTAAGCTAAATTTAAACACTAAAAATTAAATTGTAATTGGAAGTTTAGAATATTTCAATAATTAACTCAAAATATTGAAAAATAGTCAAAATATTTAGGAAATTCTAAAATTTTGTATATGAATAGCGTTGCCAGATGATCAAAATATTTTGTACCAGATTCCATATAAAAATATATCAGCTTTACTCAGAATGTACCATAATCCAGATTTTAAAAACAGGTTTGACAATCGAAATATACCTTTATTTTAAAAATAAAAATTATTATTCGAGATGCTTAACTAAATGAAATATCTATCACTAAGAAAAGTTCTTCATTTTGAAATTTCAGAAACAGTTTCATTTAAAATTTGACGTTTACAATGAAAAGGGGAATATGGATGCCGGGTAATATTGGTCGATAACTTTCTGTAATTTATAAAAATTCCTTAATTTAAGTAATATTAATTGCGATTTCATAAAAAAAATAGTATGTGTACCTCGTAGTAAAAGCACATACCCGAACTTCGATGTTGTCTCGATTATCTCCCAGGCCACAATTACACCGTCGTTCAGGAATGTATTGCTTTTATTACTACGGTAGATACACAATATGTATACTATTCTCTGACTGTTTTGTGATGATTTTTCAGCAAAGGATTAAAATATTGGAACATCGTATTTTGGAGCCTGAAATTAAACCGAGAAAGTTGGCATTCTCGACTGATTTCAGAAAAAGGAAATTTATCAAAATAAAATTAGTTTCAAACTCATGGATACAAAAAAATCAAATCTTGAAAGTTCCGGGTCTCCATCCGTTCAGTGACATCTCCCAATGCACGCTGTTTCGTCGAAATTTCACCCGACATCAAGTCTTCACTTGAAGTTAATTATTAGTTCAGTTTCAAGGGTGCACTTAAAGATGTCGGATGAGATTTTCAGTTTCAAGCGCGCACTTGAAGATGCCGGATGATATTTCGACGAAACATCGTGCATTGGGAGATGTCACTGATCAATATCAAGATTCGAAACACGAATTTTTCAGAAACACTCGAAATTAAAAAAGTCGATTTATGTTAAAATTTCAAATAAAAATACTATGATTACTTCTCAAAGTCCGAGAGTACTTCTATTGAACTTGCCTAGTGTAAACATTGTCTGAGACTGCTCTTATGGTAAATCGTTAAACTTGCGGTAGGTGCATCCCGCAATAATTACTTGCATGTGTAAACAACTGTAGAGCACATTCTATGAAGTTCAAAATTTATTTCCAATTTGCTGGAAGTTGCCTGCAAGTAGTTTCTGCAGGTTGTACATTCGGAGGTAGAAATATTTGTGTATGGTCAATAAATATATTCACCTATTTGAGGAGTTTCCATGTTTAATATTAAGGCCAAGTGTCTTATTTTATTACTATTATTAGCACAATATATGAAAAATAAATTTGAAGAAAATTTGATCATTTTTAAGTTATTTAAAAAACTAAAAAAAATTATTTTCTTTTGCACTTCTATCGAAAATTTTGCAAGAGTTTTTAAAAAATAAAATACAAATTTTGTTCCCTGGTTTTAGGGAATAAGATTTGCATTTCATTTTTTGAAAATAACCGAGGTCCATTCGACCAAGAGTTTTTAATAAATATGTTATTGGAGCACTTCTTCATAGAGAATTTGGAAATACTACTTATATTGATTTATTATTTTTACCAAACATCCCCACTACAAACAAGCTTTATTTTATGAGGATTTTTTCTTGGATTTTTACTAATTTGCAAAGAGGTTTAGACCGGAATTTAGGTGAAATCCTATGATCCTACCTTTTTACCTAAGTAAGGTGACTATATTTTTATGAAAAAATATTTATTTTTTCATCATCATTTATACTGTCCCCTTCAAAGTAATTCCCTTTAGATACAAGGCACTTGTGCCAACGCTTTTTCCAATATTCAAAGCACTTTTCATAAGCACTTTTTGGTATAGCCTTGAGCTCCTCTAGTGATGCAGTTTTTATTTCTTCAATTGTTGCAAATCTCCGTCCTTTCGCAGGGGGCTAAATCCGGTGAATATGGTGACTAAGGCATGATTGCCGTGTTGTTTTTGGCCAAAAAACCTCTCACAAGCAACGGTGAATGAGCAGGTGCATTATCGTATGCAAAAGCCATGAATTATTTTTCCACAATTCCGAACGTTTTTTTCGTATTGCTTCTCGCAAACGGCGCATAACTTAAGGCACTACTCTTATTGACCGTACGACCTTGAGGTAAAAACTCCCGATGCACTACGTCATGGTAGTCGAAAAAACAGTGAGCAAAACTTAAAGATTTGATAGAACTTGGCTTTCGGTCTTGGCTCTCCTGGGTGCTTCTATTGGGACGATTGGGCTTTGGTTTCGACGTCATAACCATATACCCATGATTCGTCACCAGTGATGACCCTTCTGAGCGAATCAGGATTATTACTGACGTCATTCAAGAGCTCCTGAGCGATGCTCATGCGACGGTTCTTCTAATCAAAATTCAGAACTTTCGGAACAAACTTCGCTGACACACGTCTCATGCCCAAAACATCCGAAAAAATTGCATGACACTAGCCGACTGATATGCCAACATCCTCAGCAATTTCTCTTATGGTAATTCGACGATATCTTCTGTTGTTGATGTGCTGGGGTGCCCAGAGCGAGGTTCGTCGTCGGCTTCTTCTCGGCCATCTTGGAAGAGTTTGTACCACTTGTAAACATTTTTTTTACTTGCAGCAGACTCACCCTACGCCACTGTCAACATTTTAAGTGTTTTAGATCACTTGAATCAATTTTTCACACAAAATTGATGCAAATTCTTTGCCCCATTTTTTATAATAAAAAATCGCCGAGCGCAACAAAATACGTCTAACCTTTTTATCTGTCAAAAACAAACTAAGTATGCTATGTACTTGAAACTGTAAATATATGTTCAGGACATGTGTACCGACACAACAACAACAAAAAATCAATAATCGAATGTACGTTGCCCGCAAAACATAAAAAGTCTTACTTATTGAAGATACCAGGTACAACTTTCTTAAAATTCAGTTTGCATCCCAGCGTCGCCCAATAATTGTAGTGTAAATTGTAGATTTATTATTATATTTATACAGAAACCGTATTCGTCTATTGCACTTTAACAAAAAAACTTCGCTTTAAAATAGTTTGGGGTGTGTGATACCCCACGTGTCAGTTCTTAAACTTTTTTTTGTGGTTAGGTTTTTCGTTCTTCGTTTACTAAACAAGGTAAAAGCGACTTCTGCAAAAGATTTCTTGGCAAATTTATAGTCATTTTTCTTTTGTAACTATTTATTAAGATGTGTGAGTGGCAAAAGGAGCAGTACCGTCTGTTAACCATATGGGAGGAGTCCGAGGGTAACCAACATTTTATGGATGAGGACGACTAAGGAGATGATGAAATCAACCAGATTAGTACCAACAATTACTATCCTGATGAGGAGAGAGAGAGAGAGAGAGAGAGAGAGAGAGAGAGAGAGAGAGAGAAAATGATAATAACTTTTTTATAGCAAAAAATGGAACCAAATAGAGTAAAAAACACCAAATAAAAATGTTACAACTAGATTTGAAGCTTGAGCTTTTTATACATGAAGAAATTATAGCAGATATTGTAAGAAATACAAATTATACAATCGTCGAGAAATTTGAAAAATGGAAAAATTCGCCACATTACGTCGAAACGATAAATAAAAATCAAGAAGACAAAAAAGGTGTGTGAAGCATGCAGTACTTTCAGATGTCTAGAGCATTCATTACTATACTGCAAGGAATGTGCAAAATCACTCGAATTCGGTTCGCAACAACATGCTTACTTTTTGATTTTAGTTGTCGTACAACACAATATATTAACGTTTGTTTTGTATTCTAAAACTTGTGTGTGTTCTAAAATTCTATAAAACATTGCATATTTTAGGGAAAAAAAATTAGATTATATTATTAATGTATCTTTCACAAAAATATAAATACTGCTTTTACTTTTTTTGGTTTTATTTTATAAAAATAACTTAACAAGCAACAAAAATTGGATAAGAAGCTCTAAATATTTATAGAAATTGTTAAAACCTTATTTTAAAATTGAGGTGTAAACAAAATTCACGTGTCACACGCTGGGTTAAAAACTTGCTTAAGTGTAAACGCTCTCCCAAGTCGCTCTTGCAAGTTACTATCCCGTGTAAACCGAATATTAAGCAGTTTTTAAAAGCAAGTTATCTGTCCTGTATGAACCATCCAGACTCTAATATCTGCAAGTTATTGCATGAGTGTTTACACGACAGAGTGGGTAATGTATGCTAGAGTGAGGCAAGTAAACTATATTTCTTGGCGTCAACCAACTTCAATCTACCCCCATTCATTTATGTATGTAGGCTCCTTAATTATTTTTAGTAAATATCTTGATGATTTCCACTGCATTAAAAGTTTTCCCAATTGTCTTTATGTCCTATAATCAATCATATTTTGCACAAAAAGCAGTTATATTTATTAATGGTATTTGTCATAATCATTTTTTTAAAGGGATTTCGTTGTTGATAATGAATTGTTATCTTTTAATAATTATCAGTGTAATTTGTTTTTCAATAAATTGAGCATCCTTTTACAGAAGAGCAATTGTCTAATCAACAAGAACACATTTTACGAATTCCGGCTGGCCTTCTTGGAAATTTTTTATAATCAGTGTGTAATAAAATAATCAATGTTTACATTACCTAAAAAACTAAAATATGTACAATATTTTCTGAAAAAAGCTATGTTTTATTTTCATTTTCAATAAACTAATTTCAGACAAGTTAATAAACATCATGCGCATTTCGGAAACTAGCAACTTTTCTAGAAATCGCTTGAAGAGAAAAATTTTGCTTTTTTTGTGATATGACTTTGGTGAACTTCAATTCTCAAAATAATAACAAGTGGCGGCGGAAGGGAAGTAAGGATGGTTTTATTTTAAAGGGCAAATTAAAATTTTACTTTTATTATATGAAAGCTTAGATCTTTCTGGCTAATTTCATAGGCAATATCTAGGGAATTAGCATGGAAAATTTTGTAGAAATATCGAAAAAATTGTTGAAATATAATTCTATATTCACGCTTTTTGAACTTTTAATAATTCACAGTTTTCGAAATGCGCATGATTCTTCCGATTCTTCATAATCATTTTACTATCAAAAAAAAATTCATTCCAAATTTGTAAGAATCCTGGAAAAAAATCATAAATAAATGAAACTTATTGCAGTGGGAATGATTATTAAAAAAAAATAAATAAATAAATAAAGTAATATTTTGAAATTCTCTATGAGGAAGTGCTCTAATATATTTATTAAAAACCGTTAAAAAATTTTTACATAATTTTTTTTTTATAATTGCTCAAAAATTAAAAATTTTATTTCAGGTTCCTTTTCCATATAGTGTGCAGAAATATAATGTGCAACTTCGCCCTAATTTTAAACATCACAGCTCTTCAAATAAGCTAGTATATTAATTGACCATACACGTATTTCTACCTCCAAATGTACAACTTGCACAATCTAATTGCAAGACTAACTTCCAAGAAATTGGAAATAAATTTGAACTTGCTAGAGTGCTCTCCGCAGTTATTTAGACGCGCAACTACTCTCAGAAATCAACTTGCGATAGTTTTACTTGCTCTTGTAAACCGCACATAAGTAACCCTTCCGGTATTTCTAAATTCCTTTAAAACATAATTTCCTATTGCGCCTGAGGCAGGTTGAGACTGTGTACTGTGTATAGTGTACTTACAAGCACCGACCATCAACCTAGGTGAAAACTATTCTGATCTTATTTACTCGGAAACGATTATATTTGTGAAACAATTATAAATAAAGTTTTTTGTAGAAAATGTAAAGCTGTCCATATTTTGAAGCAATAAAGTCTGCCCAACTATTAACGGAAAACAGAATGCAACAAAATATCAATATGGCGGCAATTTGTAATAAGAAAATTGAGACAACTTTCAGAACTTGTTTCTTATGCTAAAATGAAGGTATTTCTAAAAAATAGTATTTACTTATTGTCTGTCTTTCCGTTTAACAGATTTCTGAATTTATATTAATATGCAAACATTAAATGTCTGTAATATAACCTTTTATAACAGTATCGCCACTTTAATGAAAAAAAGTTTTCAATTTAATACATTTATTATTAACTCATAATAAAACCCCTTTTACAGTTGAAAACATTTCCAATTTTCTCTTGAGAATTATAACTAATTAATTTATTTGTCAGCCTAACACAATTCTAAGTCAGATCAAACATTAATTAGCAAACCACTTTAAGTAAAATAATGCAATTTCCTTGTATGAAGTCGTTTTGCATTTAAAGTTAAATATATATTTTGTGTTATGCTTCACCGAGTTTTTTTTATCATTCTTGAACTATCTAGGAATGATATTTTATTAAAAACCACCAGATTTAAAAAATTTTCAATGAATAACCGAAACCATACCAAAATGTGTCATTTTTTATTTCACTTTTACTCAACGTGTCGGATTCATTATATCGACATCACGCGTAAAATCGAATTTTCCAATATCTCAAATAAGTAACGCTTTTATATGTAGGTTGTTCCCAATGAAGGATGGAAACACTGTTAAGCATGATTATAAATGATGCACTTCTCATAACTGAACTCCCTATGATGCGGACTCTATTGAGAAACCTGGATTAATTAATTTATTACATCCCAACTCAATGGAATTAGAAGTCGATTGCTAATTATCAAACAGCTTCATGTCAGCCAGGTGCTAATTAGAGATGAATTGATTGGAATTATAGACGAAAATGTGCCAAATGAAAGTTATCACTTCTGTATAGCGTACATGCCTCATATGTAATAACAAGATCACCTAAAATGCGGTCAGATAGATGGGTTAATTGAGACGTATTTAAGATAATTAATGTAGTCTCTATAATTTCATGGCTTTAATAATTGCCCACACAGATTTGCTAATACAAGTTGACACATTTGCTGATTCAAGTGTAGAATTACTTCACTTTATTTTTTAAGAACAAGAAAAAATTAGTAGCATCAATAGTAGCAATAGTAGTAGTAGAAGTACTAGTAGTAGTAGAATAAACAGCAAACTAAAATCTAGACAAGTGGGGGTGTAGCAGACACAAGACAGTTCTTTGCAAGTTGAAAGAACTCTTGTTAAAAAAGACGAAAGGCGCATCGAATCTGCGTATGTCAAGTTCCAATACTAACAAGAAAATAAGTCTTTCCAACATGGAAATATAATTTCGAAAATTTTGCGTATCGTTTGACCGCACAGATCCATCAGGTGGAACAAATTATCCTCTTAAAAATTTACAGTAGGTTATGTTAACGAAGTTATTCAAAGCTGGGTTTTTCAGCTGCGAGGGATACTTCTACTTTGCCGTTTGACAATCCGCGCTTCTCCTTCGAATAGCTTCCACCACAACGCTCCTTTCTGCTGTCTTTGTCTTGAATCGTGGTCGCATATCTCATTCTCCCATTTCAAATTCTCTCCATATAACTGTCCGGAGTCCGGACGTATCTCGGTCTCTTGTCTCAAATTACACGGTGTGTTGCTTTGCCTCGGCAACATATCCAAAAGTTTATCTTAGGTCTTATCGCTAAATTCTAATAGGTACTCATTCATTTTCAATTTAAACTTGTCATTTTGTCCCAAAAATTTATGTTTTCAACTAATAAATATTTATTTAGGTGTTATTTTGATGTCTTTAAATTTGAAATGAAACTCGAACCAAACCCAAAATATCTAGAATAAAATAAAACAAAAATGTAAATATTCGTAGTTTAAACTGATATTTGGTGGTTACAGTCAAAATTTAAAGGTTGGAAATTAAAACAGAAGACTTGAAATTATATTCCATTAAAGAATTTTGAAAACTGAACTCAAAATTTAATACCTTCAGCTTTCAAATACAAATCTTGTCCCCTGAAAGCAAAAAAGATTAAAAAACACAACAAAAGTTGCTCTAAGGCGTTTCGACAGGCAAGCTATCATCTTCAGAGAGATACATATCTAAAGATGATAACTTGGTTGTCGAAGCGCGTTAGAGCAAGCTTTGTTGTGTTTTTGAATCTTTCTTGGTTTTAGGGAACAAGATTTGTATTTTAATTTTTGAAGATAACCAAGGACCAGTTCGTTCCACCAAAACCTTTAGCTTTGAGTTTTAGGTAAAAAGTTGAAAATTCAAATTTAGAATCCAATTTTCGAGGTTTTTTTTCAGAAACCTTTCAGATAAAAATTGAACTCAAAATTTGGAAATGATAATGGAAATTCAAAGTTAAGCTGTCACTCTAATGTTCAAAACCTCGAGTTTGATCTTTGAAAACTGTTCTCAAAACTTTGCTATGAAAGTCTCGTTTTCATGGAACAATAATGATATCGCAACAAAAGGACGCGGATATTTAGTGCGCGCGAACAAAAGGTCGCGAACATTTGGTTGTACGACAAAAGGACGAGTGCGACAAATGAACGCGGGGATAATTGGATGCACGACATAAGATCGCATGTAGTTAAAATAAAATAGATTATTTAAATTTTTCAACCACAGGTGATACAAAGATATCGCAGGGACTACTCGATTTTGTTTGCTTTTTGGTCACTTCTTTCATGTGCTCAACTTTATACAGGGTCTTTTGATTGCGGTGTACGAAATAAAATTTTACTTTTTTATATGGAATATCAAGTATATTTTCGCATATTTCGGTAGCTTTTTTTTACCAAACTTTAGTAATTTTACAATTTTATTTATCTTTTATTTATTAATAATTTAATAAAAAATTATAAACACCATTTCAGAATAATGTATTCGACTCTTTATAGCCATATTTGTGTCTAGCTTTATTTATCTTCCAAATAATGAATAACTCCCAAATGACATCGAAAGCTATTTGACTGGTGCTGCAATTAAAATGGTTTCAAGACTAGCAAAATTAAACAAAAATTAGTTACGGAATTTACAATTAAATAATTTAAATGAATGTAAATATTCAGAATAACCGCCAATCGCAGGTCAAAATGGATTAGCATTTATTATTGACGTTTTAACTACATGCGACCTTATGTCGTGCCTCCAATTTGCTCCGCGACCATTTGTTACGACGTACTTTTGTTATGCGACCAAATGTCCCTGACCTTTTGTCGTAGAATCAACAATAATATGGCGATTTTTGTGCCGAGACGTTAAAAACTGCCACATTTATTGTACTTGCAAATTTCAGTTGATAGTCAAGACATAAAGTTGAAGTTCATAGGTAAAATAATGTTACAACTGTTAACATCATATGTCGCAGCATTATTGTCACATGAAAAACAACCTGTAGGTCAAAATCCTTAGAAGTATCGAGACTAAATTTAATTTTTTCGCTAAAAACTCCAAATTTTGGGAAAAAGGGATGTTATGTTGAATTTGGGGTGTAAGTTTTTACTTTTTCTCTGGAAATTTTAAGCATGAATTTAAAATACATATAGTTTGATATTAAAATTTCAAAAAATGTAGAACTGTAACGTTCAGGCGGTAAAATCAACTCGCGAGGTGTGAACTTTTGGTTTTTTACAGATGATATTTATCTATAAAATTTGCCTTAATTAAGAGTTAACTTGCTATTTTATTATATGATTACCTATAAATATTTTGAGGTGATTCCTTCTTATCAAAGGGGGGTTAAACTTGTAATCCTTATCACGTTTTATTCAAAACTTTTTTGTAAATTAAGGTAGCGGGCTTATGAAAATAGGTGTTACAAAACTTTTTGTACCCTTTATACTTATCGTAAAGTTAAAATAAAATAGGCTGCAGCGATAATGTATCCATTTAATAACTTATAAAATATATTAAACAATACCTATAAAAGTAAATATTAAAACTGAATTAATTGAATTGTACAAAACTGAACTTTCATTATTTAAATTAAAAAAGTTACTTTCGTGCCTTGGCACAATCTTGAATAACTTTTAACTGCAATGTTTTGCTCTTTTCAAATTTAATTATGATAGGTTTTCAGTTTTCGTGATAAGCATTTCTAAGGCCCAAATTCCAAAAAGGAGGAGTTTTGCCAAACAACTTTATAAAAGATTCTTATGCGAATTTTCAATGTAGAACCATCTCCTCATTTATTCGCACGTGAGAGTAGTTTTTTCTTTCGAAAAATGTGAGGCTTATTTTTTAATGAACGCGTTATTACTGCATTATATTTTACTCCTTATTTTAAAAATATCAAGGTTTCAAAATAATGCGGAAGATACAAAAACAAACTTATCAAGCTATTAACTTTTATTTTTACAAACCATTTACTTAATTTAGAAAGAAATTCTAAATGGAAAATCAATAGGAGTTGCAAATTTTACTTATTTTTGATGAGAAGGGGACAATAAAATGAGATATAAAATTCTTCTTGACGATTGTAGCACACTAACAAATTTATATTTTTATAGAAGTGTTACTTTTCAGAAAAAAATTAAAATTTTTTCTTAACCTCCAACTTTGGAAGGCCTTAGCTCCCAAAGGAGGGTGTTTCGAAAAATCTTTGTAGAAAAGGCTAATGAAATTTGCTATATAAAATAACTTCCTGAATTTTTTCGCAATTGGTGATTTAACTCTATAACAATATTACAGCGGTAATGGAGACACCGCTTAGGTATTAGGACCGTATACATGTTTTAAAAGGTTAGGCCCGTCATTCATTTGTCACACAGTAAAGGGCAACATCAAAGTTTTAGCATCAAAACTGCGCTAACAATATAGGGTCACCATACAGCACTTTCATTTCTAGCTGAATAATTTCTAACGCCACGATGTGAAGTCAAAATGAATTTGAAAAGCCATATAAAATATACAAGCTAATAAATATTAGTAAACGTGGTTTATGTGAGGGAATATTAATTTACTTTTATTTTGGAGCTCCTTACACGCCGTTTTATTGTAATATAACTACCTAATCATTGAAAGTTCAGTGTCATGTGAATTAGAATCCCAATTTCAAGTATTTTTTTTAAATTGAACAATTATACCTTTTCAAGTTTTAATCTAAACGTCTCACAAATGATTATTAATATTACTACAGTTTTTTATGAACACTGTGTCTCTTCCCTTCATTTGAAGAATGCATAACATTTTCTTTATAATGTTCTACAAAGAGAGAATTTAATTTTAACATATGTCGGCAAAGGTTCATCAATCATGTTTCCGCCTCAAAATACATTTAAATTACGAAGCTTCATATAATGCATCTAACTGAAAAGGAAGCATCACAAATATTTAAATTTGGTATATAATTATGCTGATGCAGTGACATTTATGTGGGCTGAGGGTTACAAGTTTAACGGAAATATTCTTAATATAGTATGAAAATAGAAAGCGAAGAAAACCTTTTCACAACATATTTTATTTAAAATTACATTTGACGTTCTTTTATTAACTAATATGTAATATATTTCCAAAACCATACAAAATCTTTTACTCTTTAGCTATACTTACTTCTAAAAGTGGATTTCATTATATAGATTATCCAGTACAACTTACAGATAAAATTATCTCTTCTTGGTAAGTAATTTTAAAAACAAGGTTGTGAGTTAATAGGCACAATATGTATCCTATTTTATCTAATATTCGGGAAAAAATATGCATACTGAATGACCACAATCGTTTATCTGAGTGCGTGAGATATAAGGTATTAAACCTGAAATCCAAATAAAAGCAAATCTACATATCCCTGATTTTCGTTATGAGGGTAAACAAAAATAAATAATTGTCACTGGCATTTTTGTTTACTTAACGAATTGTATGGTTATGAAAGCGGCATGTGTTAATTTAATCGCAAAAACGCCCTAAATATTGAGTTAGGAGTTTTACAGTTAGCATGCATGATCTTCCGGTAGGAATATTTAATGTGGACTAAGTACTCAACACTCCGATAAAATTTAAGAATTACAGGTAACAGGTTGATCTAATTAGATGTAAATCTCGCGACTTAGTGAGTTGGTCTTTATTACGGCTACTTGGTTACCATGAGGACATGATATTCGGTTTGCCTAATTAGGAAAGTTTTTAGGTCAATATTTTATATAGGGTGAACTAAATTTAATATACAAGGAAGCTTAAGCAAAGTACTGCAGGATTTAGAGTTGAACAATATTTTCCTGAGAAAACTATAGAATTCCAATTTGAACTTGCTTCTTATGCTAAAATGAAGATTATTTCTAAAAATTAGCATTTACTTATTGTCTATCTTTCAGTTTAACAGATTACTGAATTTATATTAATATACAAACAGTAAACGTCTGTAATATAACATTTTTTAATAGTATTGTCAATTTAATGAAAGAAAATTTTATTTAATACATTTATTATTAGCCCATAATAAAACCACTTGTACAGTTAAAAACATTTCCAATTTTCTCCTGAAAATTATAATTAATTAATTTATTTGTCAGCCTAACAAAGCTTAATTAAGCAAAGCATTGCAGGATTTAACGCCTAACAATATTTTTCTAAGAAAACAATTGAATTCCAATTCATCTTGATTATATTAAGAAAAAACTGAAAATCGCCATTTTTAATAATCAACTGAAAGATTTCCTTGAAGTCTGATGGAACAAAATCAAACACCCTATTTAATTGTTTTTTAAGGCATTTTTAATAGTATAGGGCAATTTTTTCTGAAATAAATTGTTTCTGAGAAAATTATGTCAACTTTATTATTTCTTATAGGTGCCATATTAAATTTAATCATTTTATTTATACTTTTTTGGTTAATTTAATATATGACAGAATATACTTTAAATGTAACAAGGTGGATTAAGTAAAGTACTGTATTATTTTTAAACAAAGATTATAGTAGGTGATGAGTGCCATAACTTTTAACCCTTCTTTGCATGATTTTTTAAAATAAATCAGGGTGATGTAATTAATGCTCTAGATTAAAGGAAAAATATTGAAAAAAATCCTAGTGTAAATAAAAATATGTATTATGTAAAAAACAATATGATGGAAATTTACATCATCATGCATTGTCACATATTTAGCTCAGTACTAAATAAATAAAAAAAAATATTGTTTACTCAATCTTCTTTATTCTTTATGATAATTTAAAAAACAATTATAATTTTTATTTAAGCACAAATTGACGCCACATTTAATACACGAAATTGTGGAATAGCCTTTACATTTGGGAAATTTGCACCGGAGTGACCCACCTACTTTTGGGCAATGTTCAGCACCATCTTTTCTTATGTCTTTTGGAGGTGGTGGAGCTGGAGAACCTTTTCTTTTTTTTTATTGTAGTTCTTCTTCTAGTAAACTGGTACTAGGACGCCCTCTTTTAGCTTTTTTGGTGGTTCCTCTGTTGCATAGCACAAAGGCCAATTCATTTCTGAATTGGCCCATTGTAAGCAGACTCTTTTTATAAATAATCCAAGAGTTTATAATAGCTAGATCAAATAGATGAAAAAAAATACGCAAATACCACTTTTTAGACCTCATTTTTATATGATTTCTGCCCAAAAAGCTATCCATGAGATCTACTCCTCCCATATGTTTATTGTACTCTTGGACAATAAACGGGCAAGTAATATCAATTTTTTCTTTTGTTGTCCTGTCAAATCTATTGACTTTAGTTACAGGCAATGCTCCAGAATAAGAAGATAACAGGGTTACTATCTTATTATCATTCCAAGCCACACAACTCAAATCTATACCATCATGCACAGACACTCTTTCCTCAAAACTACCTCTGGGCACAGATTTTTTCATGAAATTTTTCTTCTCTGGAAGTTTATTATTTGGTATCCTGTTTTGTTGCACAGTTCCCACTGTGTGAATTCCTGATTTAGCTAAAAAAACTACCAATGGCAAAGAGGTATAAAAATTATCAAAGTATATGATGTGGTTTTGGTTTCTTGGCACTCCTCGAAGCAAACGAACTACAACATTTCCTGTTGCACCAAGATCTGGTTCATCTGGGAGTTTCTCTGTATTCTCTTGTCCAGAATATACCTCAAACTTGTGGGCATATCCCATCAAATCACAGAGAACATACAATTTGAAGCCCCATTTATGGGGCTTCTTAGGCAGATACTGTTTTAAAAAATGCCCTATTTTGGTAGAACACATCTGTTCATCCACAGAAAGTCTTTGATTCATTGGCACTGTGGCAAACCTCTCATTGAGATGCTTGATAACAGGGCGGATTTTATAAAGCCTGTCATGTTCTGGATGACCTGGAAATGGTTAAAACATTTATATGGAGTTTCTAGGTGTGATAGACCGCCTGAAGCAGTAGAACTCCCCAAGAAAGTAATTTTATCTGTATTATACACCAGATTCCTTTTTTTTCCAAATCAAGCTTCTTTTGTCAAATGGAAAACTGGATGAAGACTGCAAATTGGATGATGTTGATGGGTGAGAGGATTCTTGATCTTCTGGTTCTACAAGAGGAGGATCAATGTCAGCAGTTTCATCCACATCATCATCATCATCGTTCTCCTCCTGCAACACTCTTATAACTTCATCAGCATCGCGGTTTTCATCATCGGAATCTTGGTCATCAAGGCCATCTTCTGAGAGCCAACCGCCTTCTAACTTACTAAGATAATCGTCAATATCTCTTTCATTCAAGTTTCCCTAAAAAACAACATAAAATAAACATTTACAAAAAAAAAAAATTGCCATACATTACAAGTGAAGTTACTGCACAGTGATGTAAATTTCCATCACATAGTTTCGAGAAATGTATTCACAGTGTTTTGATATAAATTATACGTAAAATAACAAAAACATGAAAACAAACCTTTTTTCCACTCATGTTCACTTTTCTTGTATTTTATATCTCCGTTTATTTCCTTAAAACAATTTAAAATATCACTTGTTTCTTCCAGTCACAACAAACAGCGGAATGACAAGTTCTAAGCCTGGTAATTGACAGTGACGTTTACTATTTTTTGACAACTGCGTTTTGTTGTACGCTATAGTCGCTTAAAAAGTTGCCAGCAACAACAAATTTACAGTACAAGGGTTTTGAGTACCTTTTTTTGTCGACTAAATATTATGATTAAAATTTCCATCATCATGCAAAGAAGGGTTAATAATATAGAGACGGTACCTTATTACGCAATAAATAATGTTGAAAAATTAAAATATATTGTAACAAACTGTGTAATACTCAAATTGTGACTAGTATAAACGTAATGTGCATGGATCCCTATATCTTAGAAAACGTGAAGATGTTCTAAAAGTGTCGTTAAGGGAAACTTGTCCGCCGCTGGGCATTATGTAATTCTTTATTTTTAAACAAAAACAAAAATATCTTAATAGGCAAGTGCTGTAATTCCTAACGATACATTTCGGAATAAACTATATCAAATAATGTTCACTTTTGGGAACCTAAAAACAAATATAACATGTTTGAACAGACACTAAACCAAGGAAAAAAGACTTTTAATTTTGGTTTGAGTTATTAAAATATTGAAATTTTCAAATTTAAATCAAATATATTGTTCTCTAGAAGTATTTCTGGTATATCTTTAATTTTTTTCTTCTGGTTTGGATTGTTTTCCCAAAATTTTGTATTTAAATTTTAAACTTCAATTACATTTTGACAGTTTTCTTCTTTAAATATATCTTTTTTTATTCTACTCTATTCCATTTTAAGTTTGAACTAAAAAGTTAAAACATATATTTTTTTAAATTTTAGTTTTAAAATTTAATTGAATTTATTTACAAAATTTTGGGTTCTTCTAAAATTATTATTATTTTGTTTTTGATCATTCGCTGTTTAAAAGTTAAAATCTAAAGTTTAGGCTAAGACGATTTGCAACCGAAATCGCGAAAGAAATTAGGTTTTTTGTTTAAAGCCAACATTTTGATGGGTCTGTTATAAAAATATTGAAAAAATAATTCTGAATAACTCCTCAAATTGTTACAACGGTTTAAGTGATACCCGAAAATTATAGTATAATTTCGATTTTATTTGAGAATGTGAAAAGAAAAGTCAAAAAAATTATTGTCGAAATGCCGGAATAAAAGTCGAATTACTTGGAAAAACGGAAAGTGGTCAAATCTTGATAGCATCAACGTGGACTTTTAATGGAAAATATTTAATTTAAAATTTTGCAATGAATATAGACATTTTTAAAGGTCAAGATTAAAAAATCAAAGTGAAAATTTTGATCCAGATTCAAATCGAATTTCAAAAAAGTCGTAACAATTAGAATTTCAAGTGAAAATTTTCTGAAGAAAATTAATATTTCTAGAAAAAATAAGTCAAATTTTTCAAAGCATTTATTTATTTTTGAAGCCAATGGGACAACATTTAAAATGTTTAATTTTAAGTATAGCAAAGTCCCATTTTTTGTATTGATGAGTTGTTAATTTTTAACATAAGAATGATATTCATATTGCAACCTGTGTCGCAAAAAAATATTGATTTTATAAGGAAACTCTCTGTATCCTTTTGTATTGTAATATTTTTAAAATATGCATAGTTTCTAATACAATGTAGACTGCAATATGAAAAAAACTGGTCTACTTTAATTTTGAAAATAAAAGATCCAGATCCATCCTAAATAATTTTAACAAACCAAATTAATGCTACAATAACACAGAACACATCAAAAAGTATGTTTTATTTCTATCATCGAATATATATATATATATATTTTGATATTATTTTTATGTCTAATATTTTTTCTAGCACCAAATTAGTACAGCGCCATTAGGAAAAAATACAATTCATTGCAAATCCAAACTCTCTTTCTTTAGCAGCGAAACAGTACATGCGAAATTGGTATCAGAATGGCACAAATTATTTAATTTCATTTGCTGTGAGGGGATCTTATGAACTTTACGATATATGTAGAAATCAAATGGGTGTTTGACATTTCCATTGTTTTACAGATTTTTTAGGTTTCTATTTTTTCACAAACTTAGAGGGAAAAAACAACACATACTTAGAACGCATGGAATATTTTTATTTATTTTTTACAATTATCTGATCTGATAAATTAGTCTTCAAGTATGTTAATATTTAAGATGTTCTCTCGATAGCAACTTCAATTCATTTGACAATCAAACTACCGTAATGATGCTATTTAAGATTATGAAATTTTAATATAAAATCTTTTTTTGTCAACTACATGCACAGAAAATAATAATATTAAAACAAGTACTTAAAGTCATTGTGTTCAAAAATTTGATCACTTTAAAAAGGTAATAATATAACAGCTACTTCATTCAAAAATGAAATGCAGAAATATCATTTTTTCTTAAAAAAATGTACAGTCATTATACAAGTTTAATAATTTCACCTCCATACATATAAAAATATCGTGTAAACCATGAATCTATGGCACCCGCTAGAGTTAAAAGCATTATCAATGACCAAAACTGTAAGGAACGTTTATTACAAATGCCCAAGATAAGAGTGAAAATAATATACAACTGCTGAACCTTTAGCATCAACAAGAGATTTCACGCTGGGATACTGTTGACCTGGGTTAAACGGTTCTCTCCTAATATCTATAATTTCGCATTAAAAAAGTTTTTTTTTTATCTTCTTCCCGCCCGAGTTTGTCAATTTTATTAGTATTTGCTGTCAAAATTTTCCCTCAAATATAGGAGTCTGTGAGGCCCCATCTGGAGGCTGGTAATATAAAAGTGAAATGTCCACACTTAAGTGTTTTGAAAGTGTAATTTAAAATGTATTGAGGTGGTACTTCCAACACCACCAACATTGGACACTTCCAACATTGGATTTGAAGTTTGTCATTATCGCTATTACCAAAAGATGTTATTGTTATTTACTGTTGCTTTGATTGCTTTTCCATATTTTAACATTTTTTTTAGAATAAAAAAAATCATAACATATTACATTTAACTCTTTAAACGTAAATAACTTAAGAACCGATAGATTTAAACTACCGTTCCTTTGTAGAATTGGTCTTTCTTTTATATTTTTTACTTGTTTTAAGCGAAACTCTACAGATAAAAATTATATTTTAATTCTTCCTCTTTACGTAATTGCACAAAGCATATTCTTCAATCCGAACCTATTTTTTTTAATCTGTTATCTAGTCTTTGTATTAAAAATAAAATACCAGTATTTTAACAACGCAAAATGTATATTCTGCATTGTGGAGTAGATATTTCCAATTTTGATTTTATTAATTTCGAATTTCAGATAATCATTAATCAGCTTCAAATTTGTAGAATTGTTAAATAATACTATCCTTTGTAACTGTGCAAAAATTTATAAAATTCTGTCAAAGAAGCCTATCACACCACAAGTACCTTAATCAATAAGAAAGTTTATTTTTCATAAAATAGTAAATAATGAACTTCAGCTCTAAATTAGCAAACTTAAATTTGTCTGGTGTCATGGGTAGTGTACCTTGTTCGTACACTCCATGTGCAGGGTTATGACCATAAATGGAATAAATTTAATGAAAAAAGTAAAAATATGTGCACTACTCACCTATATGTTGAAAAAGATCAAGAGGATGGTAGCAATATATTACATACCGAGGTCGAAAATGTTTCATTCTTGTGAAGAGAAAATTATGGTTAACCGAAGAGCGCACCGTTGAGGTAAACCATTTCTCGAGACATGAATGAAACATTTCACCGAGATTTGTATAGTATTTTATTTACAACCATACATTTTAAATGCAAATGTCAAGTTGACATTTTGACAATGGTAAACTTAAAATTACATTTTTTGATAGATTGTCATCAAAGACAATGAGCGATTCTAAAGAAACATTTTTATTCCTCCGCAACTAAGAGCGGCAGCTGAAATATTGGAAACAATTTGTTACCTAAGAAGAGTCGAGCAAGGTACAATAGAAGATTTTTTTAAACCAACATTTTGTTTATTTGATGAATGTTGACATTTACCTGGGTGTAAAGTGACATTCGCCCGGGTAGAAAGTGCTTACTTTCCACCCGGGTAAACGTCACTTTCCGCGTACATTTATAGCTATAAATAAAATTTATCTTTAACGCCTTATAAAATATATAAATCTATTTGTCAGATTTCTTGCCTGATAAATAAAAAATAAATATATGTCATATCATTGTCACTACTGTTCTGACTTATTAAGGAAGAAATTTAACAAGTACCTCCAGATATTTTACAAAACTTTGGACATGGCTTTTGCTATCGGCTTGAACTTTTGCGTTGATTGAATCAATCAACATGTAAATAATATAATAATGTAAATAATGCACATTTGTAAACTCATCTACATAAAAACCCATTTTTAGAAATATCATAATTTTTAATTTTTGTTATGTTTGCTTCGAATAATCGCAAAACCGCAAAACAATTTTTGAAAAAGGTTGTAATATATCGGATTTCTTGCTTAATAAATAAAAATTAATATCGATATCATACAATTATCACTACCGTTTCGACGTATTTAGCAAAAAATTCGACAGATACCTCCAGGTATTTTTATAAAGCCTTAAACCTTAATTTTATTATCGGTCTGAACCTTCACAACATGCAAAAGGTGCACTTTTGGAACCTAATCTACATAAAAATTTATTTTGAAAAATATCACATTTTTCATTTCTTCTTATATTTGCTTTTAATAATCACACGGCCAGGTAATTTAAATAAAAATTGGGAACTAATTGTCATGCCAGGGGGAAAATTTTTAAACCACTTTAAAATGTGAGAAACTTTAAACAAAAATGGACTTCTTTGAGAAATGTTGCTAGAAAAGTAGGTATTGATTTAGTTTGATTGAATTTATTTCAATTAAAATCACCACCCTATAATATTTACCTTCGAGTGAACTACCAACTGTGTAGAAATACGAGTTATGAATTACATAATCGGTCATAAACATAGGAAATGTGAAATATTTAACAAGTCCACAGATGGTTTTCTTTCTGATTTTCATTTTATACAATGCTTTGGGGAACAAACAACATATAACATGTATAATGAATCTTACATATTTATAATAATACCTTCTATAATACGCTAGGCAGCAAAATCTTCAAAGCGACCCGACCCCATGTTAAAAGTTATAAAATTTTTAACAGAAACGTTTCACTCTTAAAAATTCAGAGCTGTAAATGCGATGCCACGATTGAAAGAAAAAACGCACACTAAGACTCGTGATTATTTTCTTTTCTTTTATGTTTAGGTTGAAAATTGCAGCTATTTTATACACCATTATGAAACTTTCTTTCCGTCGTTTTATTACTCTTCATTCATTTTTCCAAAAACATGTAGGCTGCTTTAAATCTGAACTGTGTTCATTTTAAACTGGAAACACCGCTAACATAAATAGAGTAGGTACCTGTTAGAGAAACAGCTATAAGGTATATATTTCCTATGCAAACGCAACAAGGAGAGATATGTAACTTATAAAAAAAAGTCAACCTTGAACTGCAATACTGCGATTCAATGATAAAATTGTTCTCTGTTGTCGGTCGTTTGGGTTAAAACTGAAAACTTTTGAAGCAACATTTTCCTTGCATTATATGAATGTGGCCAATTACTTTTGATTTACAAGGGAGAAATAACCGATAATGTACAACAAATTAGTTCCAACCATTAAGTTAGGCTTGCATTTGTCATATAAATAAGTTAATAAAACTGTTTTATGCAAAAAAAAATACAGATTTATTACTAAAAATTGCTGAGCGACGTAGGAAGTAGTTCCTGTCAGTAAAAGTTTTCCCACACGGATAGAAATATGAGCGAAATATTGTATTTTTCAGCGGTAGAACACATTTTCCAGTAACTTACTTTACAGAAATAGTACACGCCTTCGATGATAAGTCGATAAGGTAATCTTTGTGTTGTACTAAAGAAGAATATTCTTACGTCTAGTGCAGCAAATGTAATACATAATTCATGACATTCTGAAAAGCATTTAATTTTGCTATGGAAATTCAAATCGTGATGTCATAAACTGTTTCAAGCACATCTCTGTTGTAAAGGGAAATCTATTGTTTTGACGATTTTGTCAAATTAACTGTTAAAATTTAGCATTTATTCTCATGCAGTTAATTACGAAAATTTCAAAATTATTTTATTGTCGTTTTGTTAGTATGTTATTATTTATTTTTAGTGGAAATTAGGCCGCTTCGCTACATAAAATTATGCACTTTCCCCGGACAATGGATTGTAAAGCAATAGTCACCGAAAAAGTAATATGTATTTTACTTATATTGTAATATTGTATTTAGTTGTGTTAATTAATTAGTTATATTTATTAGGTTTAATGAAATTCTTTTTACAAATTATTCACAAGTATTTGCTTGATTAAATCCCCTACTTAGGTTATCAAATTATTTCACAAATTAATTAAAAACTAATTCACTTTTAGAGAACTTTGAATGGCCAGAACTCGCTTATTTTAAATAAAACACCCCTTATTTTCTTTCGTGGTCGAATCGGCCTTTTAGTTATCTACAACCAGTTATTGAAATATTCTCACTTTTCTTAATTGGATGGTAAAATTTATCAACTTGCAAAAAAATTTAGACAAAGGAGGCTTTGCAGCGTATATATTGTACAAAACTGGCTCTTTAGTCTCCACCAATAACTTTTGACTTACTATGCCTCAAATTATTTCTGTTGGAGTTTATCAAAGATGACGTTATAAAGAAACCTCAAGAAATATTGAAAATTGATAACATTATACTTAAAAATTGATATCGAAAATTACATATACTTATCACAAGAAGCTAGAGTGTTTGTTTATTAAGTATTTAAATAAAAAAATAGACACACATACATGCATTAACTTGAACTTCACTTTCTTCGTTGTGTCGCTCCTTCATTGAGGCAACTTTTAGGTAAAATATTTATTTTATTATATCCGATAATAGTTATTACCTTGAATTAGTTATCTATTATTTGGGAGGACATTCTTCACTATCTTTGCATATTGCATGCAATACATTTTATGGAAAATAGTGTTCTTCTGAGGATAGGGTATTTTATAATTTTCTCATTTTGATATTTTTGTTTAAAATCAATTAAAATAAATCTTATAAAAATAGTTTAATTAAACAAGGGGTTTTATTTGATATTTAGTAATTAAGAAAAGCAAGAATTTAATAGGATCTCTGGGCAAGGCCGTCCTTGTCCAAATTTTAGTTGCAGTTGAAGAATTTTATCATCTGATCAAGAAAAGCAACAATATCTATTTCAATAACTTGTAATTTTCGGCATATGGAGTATTTCATAAAAGTTTTAGATAATTAAGGGGCCGATTCAACCACCAAAGAAAATAAGGGGTGCTACATTTAAAATAAGCGAGTGTTGGCTATTCAAAATTCTTTAAAAGCGAATTAATTGTTTGGTTACCCTGTGTAATATCTAAGAAATCTAAATAAAGTATTTATTAAAGTTCTGGAAAACTCATTTGTCCATGATGTATGTCGTAGCTGTAAAAGATTTTTTCACACTACGTGGTAAATTGCCTTGTTTGCACAAACATCTGAATAACTCAAAAAATGCTGAATACTCGAAAAAACTTTTTTTACAACTAACCTTGATTTTTATAAGGAATCAGAAAATCAAATAAAAAAAAAGTTGTAATTAAAAAAAATGAAGTTGGTGCTTGTACAGGGAAAATTAAACATCCTGTATACTCCGTCATATGTTAATTTTGTAGAGCTTTGAAAAAGGGGAGGAATTGCTTCCTAAAAGGTTTCCCTTAACTTCAGTCGCTACTATGTGCATACTCTGCATAAAGGCTGTCTCACGCTCATCGCGCATGAGAATTACCTCAGAAACTGCTTCGATTTCAACTTTAAAACATTGGATCTTGGTGTTTTGGCATGTGAACTTTTCAATAAAAATAATGCCTATTTTTTGACACTTCCAGTTATACCGAAAGTTATTCCAAACTTTGTAATTTTGAATAGTACATTCTGTTTAAAGTTTAATTTTTGAATATGATATAAAATTTTCAATAAGTTTTGTTATTATATCTTTTGTTTTTCTCTGACCGTTTTGAAGACATAGGAACTATTGACCTAATATGACCGCCGATGATACAGTAATGCGAAATCTGGTCCGGTGTTAGCAAATATTCATCGAAAACCTTGTGGAATTTTTAAATTTTGTTGCGTTTTTATCGTTAATAAAGTGCAAGAATAGATTAATAAAATTGAAGTTTTTCATAATCTAAGCACAAGGCAATCTAATCAAATAGTAAATAAGCACTTTTGAAATAAAAGGAGCTCAAAAATCAACACCGAACTTTTGTGAAAATTATATTGTCAAAAATTCATTTTTTAAAATGCATTGATATTGATCTAGTTAACAATTGGTAAGAATGTGACTATTTTATTACCAAGTAATTTGTTTTCATGGCTTCCTTATCAAATTATTTCAAGATTGTAAAAATCTAACTCATGTATCAATCAAATGTGAATAAATAAAAAAGAGACATGTTATACAAGTTAACAATATATTATATTGTCTACCAAATACACTAATTAACACTGAATATATTAAAAAAATGAATTTTCTATATTTGTATTTTCTCGAAATTTGATGCTGTTCTTTTAAAAATCCTTTATATTAAAACTTTATTACATACCAACCGCCCCTGTCAATTAGACACATTTGGATATGTGGATTATGTGCCGCTTACACGGGATAGTAGCTTGGGGTAGCACTTGCGAGAGACTTGTGAGAGCGTTTACACTTAAGCAAGTTTTTAAAAACAAGTGCTCCTCAGCAAGACTACCTGCACTACCCAGATACTACTCTCTGCAAGTTGCTTGCATGGCCGTTTACACGGTAGAGTGGGTTGTGCAAGCTAGAATGCCGCAAGTATAATTTTATTTCTAGGCGACATTCCAATTCAAAGCCCCGCTGAGTGATTAATTGTGTCTGTGCTCCCTTAAATAGAAGTTTAAAGTGTGTGGGCCGTTTTTGTCCCCATTAAAAGATTGCTTTTGGTGATATCCAGATAGTGCAAAAAATGTTCCGTCGTAGAAAGAGAGTTTCAGCAGCCGCTATTCTAATTTTATTTCTAGCTAGTATCTACCAAAATTGAAAAAAAATATTTCAAGGGATATCAAAGTATTAAAAAAATATATACATTTTTTTTCTTAATTCTCAACACACTGCAGTTTAAAAATAAAGCAGTTCCAGGAGCTATGTTGATATAAACTTTTTTTTTTAAATTACATTATATTCTTTAAGCATCTTAAAAATAAAAGCCACGTACGATACCTTTCAAAACAAAAACTCAGATAAAAAACCCTGTATATACGAATATGTACAAGTTTATTACGATGCAATTGAAATCTAATTTCTTTAGAATCTAATGAAAATTAGCAATTGCAAAGTTCACGTAGATGAGGCAAAACTTGTATCACGGGTTGCATGGCAACATCCATTGATACAAACGTCCTCGGCGTGACTTTACTTTCATCTAGTTCGACAAATGACCAATTAAATGTTCTGTAATTAAACAGTTAAACGTGCTTAAAATTGAAAATATGTACAACCGCAACCATAGACTAGTTTCGGCCTTCGTTGGCCTCATCATTATGGTACGGTGGTTGTATACACTTCCAACTTAAAGCCGCTAGACAGTATTCAAGAGAGTAAACCCCCATTTGGTGACTTGTAACTGACTTTTAATTGTTTTTTACGCAAACATTTTCGCTATATGCTAATTGAAGCATTCTTCTCTGCTGAGATAATACGCCTTGTATATACGAATATATACAAGTTTATTACGATGCAATTGAAATCTAATTTCATCGGAATCTAATGAAAACTAGATTGCAATTTCAAAGTTCACGTTGATGAGGCAAAGCTTGTATGACGGGTTGCATCGCAACATCCATTGATACAAACGTCCTTGGCGTGACTTTACTTTCATCTAGTTAGAAAAATGACCAATTAAATGTTCTGTAATTAAACACTTAAATGTGCTTAAAATTGAAAATATGTACAACCGCAACCTTAGACTAGATTCGACCTTCCTTGGCCTTATCAGTATGGTACGGTGGTTGTATAGACTTCCAACTTAAAGCCGCTAGTCAGTCGTATTAGTATCCAAGAGCGTAAAACCCCATTGGGTGCATTAGGTTAAGCACCTTTAACACTGTTTAATTACAGAACATTTAATTGGTCATTTGTCAAAGAAGAAACTAATTTTATTTGCATTTTCAATAAATAATTTTATCTAAATTACTTAAATAAACTCTTTTACATAGAAACCTATAAGTATTCGACTAAACTATGTAATTAGAAAAAAAGCTCTTTACAAATCCAAGAAAAGAATCTTAAAATAAGTTTGTTGTAGTGGGGATGTTTAATACAAAGAATAAATTAGTAGTAGTATTTCCAAATCCTCTGTGAAGAAGTGCTTTAATAACGTATTTTTTTTTAAATTCTTGCATAATTGTTAACAAAAATACAAAAAAAAACACATTTTTTTTCTAGTTTTTTTTATTAAATTTAAAATTATTAACTTTTCTTTAGATTTATTTTTCATATAATTGTACAGTAATAAAATAAGAAACTTCGCCTTAATTTTAAACATCGCAGCTCTTTAAATAAGCGAATATTGACCATACACGACTATTTCTACCTCCAAATGTACGAGTTGCACAACCCACTTGCAGACAACTTCCAACAAATTGGAAATAAATCTGAACTTGCCTAGAGCGCTCTCTAGACGTGCAAGTAATTATTGCGGAAAGCACTTGCACAAGTTTTACGACTTGCTCTGAGAGCACTCTCAGAGACTATGTATACTACGCAAGTTCGTTGGAAGTACTCTTAGAAATCGACTTGCGATAGTTTTACTTGCTGGTGTAAATGGCACATATGCAAGACGCTTCTAGAAAGGCATTTGAAATGTCTTAGGCGCAATTTTTAAATAATTTTCAGTAGCAACACTAATTTTTGTAATTATTAATGTGTAATTTAAAATCCGACCCACAAAAATAAAACTTCTCAACTACTGTTATGTAAATCAACAAAGCCCCTTCAGGCTACTAGGTTACCGAAATAATAAACGGAAATAGTAGTTTGTACAACAAGAGCAGATATGATGTCCATATCGCACGAGAACGAAGTTTGAGCACGACGCCGTAAGCAGAGTGCCTCAATCGTTCGAGTGCGACATGGACAATCCGCTTGAGTTGTACAGCATATTTTTCCTACGACTACGATCTATCAGAGACTAAAATACGATTTAGCAAATTAATAAGTTTTCATGTGACATTTGCAATTTCTAATATATTTTATATAGTGTCCATGTGTCAATGAAACGTCACAAATTTATCGTAACCAAATTCATATTTACTATTTGATTGCTAAGATAATAATATCTTGAATATTTCAGTTGCAGCCTCAGAAATGTCCGCTGAGATAATGTTTACTGATTCTGCACTAAAGGCACTCATTTTAAATATTTTCTTTGGTAAATACCGAAGTCAGTTTGACTTTTGAAAATTGGGTCAATTCGTTTATAAGTGACGAAGTCTTGAAGTTCCAATTAATACATATGTTAAAAAATACAAAAATTTAATTGATTTTATTTAAAGTGAAGGAATGTCTTGCTGTTTTTTGTTTCAGTGGAGCAACGCACACAACACGTATTTCGTTGACACGATAGGTTTTTAAATGAAATTTATTTATTTTGTTTATTGTTTGTTTTATAGTGCAATTTCCACTATTTTAGAAGCTTTAAATTTCTAAGTAAAGGTTGAAAATTCTAAATTGTATTAAAATTTCTAATTGACTTTTTTAAACTCAAAAACTGATAAAAATTTTGATAAACTTCAAGTTTCCTGGACAAAAATTCGACGTTTTTCTCGAAATCTCTCAAAATAAAAAATTTGATATTAAACTGTTTGCTTAGAAATTTCTGATTAACGTGAAAATTTTCTTTTTATTTATTTTGAAATTTTGACCTTAGAACTCGGAATATTTTACTTTAAAAATGAAGATTTGAATTTTAAGTTTTGAAGACAATCAAGGTCTAGTCCATTCAACGCACTTACTAATACTGTAAATTTGATTTTTACTATAGGGATCTCGTAAACTATTAAAGATACAAGCAAGCTTAAATAAGCAGAGTAGTGCAGAATTTAATGCCAAATATTATTCCGATGACAAAACAATTAAATTTCAATTCGTCTTGATTTTATTTAGAAAAAGCTGAAAATCATCATTTTTAAAAATCAGCTATAACTTGTTTCTTTGAAGTGCGGTTGAAAGAATGTAAAAACGGTAATTAGTTGTTCTTAAGGTCTTTTCATTGGTGTTAATTAATTTTTTTCTGAATTTAACTGTTTCCGAGAAAATTATGTCAACTTTGTAATTTCTTATGAACGCGACATTGGATTTTATCATTTTCCAATTTGGCATATTTTTCTGATGAATTTGATGTATGACGTACCATTCTTCAAATGTGGCAAAGTGGATGAAACTAAACTATTTTTTTATTTTGAAACAAAAAAATATAGTAGGCGATGCAGGTGCCATAACTCTTAATAATAAAAATACAGTACCTAATTATGTAACAACAATTATTAAAGAACTAAAAATATTGTAACAAACTGTGCAATATTTAAACAGTTATTAATGTAATCTTAAAGTGCATGCACCGTTTTAAATGGCATAATTCTATGAAAATATGTAGATGTTTTAAAAATTTTGTCGGAAATTTTTACAAAAATTCTTTTAACATTGAATACTTATTCGTGCAACGTAAAATATTTAACAATCTAACATTAGAAATAATTCTCATATTTATGCACATTATCCGCCTTACAATATTTAACTTCTAGAGAAGTCTAGAACGCACACTTGCTTATGAGTTATGGAAAAGTCGTTGTTAATAAAGCCCTTACAATGTTCCAAAAATTACCTAATTTAAAGGAAATCATACACGTTACGATTATTAATAAATACTTTAATACTATACAGTTGGTTATAACATTTTTGCTTTTTTGATAATAGTTATTGCTTTTCTAGGAACTGTATTTTTTATTATTAAAAGTTATGGCACTTGCTTCGCCTACTATAATGTTTTTGTTTAAAATTAAAAAATTAGTTCATTTAATACACTTTGTCACATTTAAAGTACGGCGTGATATACATCAAATTAATCAGAAAAATATGCTAAATTTGAAAATAATAAAATCCAATATAGTGTCCATAAGAAATAACAAAGTTGACATAATTTTCCCGGCAACAGTTAAATTAAGAAAAAAATAATGTGCACCAGTGAAAACGCCTCAAAAACAACTAATTACAGTTTTTAAATTTTTTCAATCGGACTTCAAGTAAACAAGTTACAGCAGATTTTTAAAAATGGCGATTTTTAGTTTTTTCTAAATAAAATCAAGACGAATTGAAATTCAGTTGTTTTCTAAGCTTCCTTGTATCTCTAATGGTTTACGAGATTTTTGTAGTTGAAGTCAAATTTAGTTCAACCTGTATATTATAGAACTGAAAAGTTCTTCTTTTCTTTTTCTTTTATTTAGGTCTAAACCTGCTTTCCTTCACGATTTTCATGATTTTTTTGTTAAGGTAGATAACCAGCTTTCTATCTGACTTTTTTTTTGGCCTTCCTGTATCTCTCTTTCCTACTGGTTTTTCGACACACTATGTTTATTAATCTATCTTCATCTGCTCTTTGAACTTGTTCATTCCAATCTTGTCGTCTTTTTCTCACGTCGTCTGCATAGCATATAATCCTTAAATTCTTTTTACCCATTATTTTTCCCTCCGTAGTTTAAACACTATCAATTAGTTTGTCCAGTTTCAAATTAAAAATCATTGGGCTAAGTAAATCCCCTTGTCGGATTCCACTCTTCGTTCGTATTTCCTTGGTCTGATCTCTTCCTGCTTGTACTCTGGTTGTTGTGTTTGAATATAGGTCCTGGATTATTTGGATCAACTCTGGTGGAAGGTGTTTTTTTTTTGGAATACTGCTATCATGTTTTTTAGTTTTATCCGATCAAATGCATTCTTTAGGTCTACAAAGCACATGAAGGCCAGGGCGTTGAATTCAAACACTTACTCAACTATTTGGTGTATCTCAAATATAGCATCCATGGTGGATCTATTAAAACGGAATCCTTGTTCTTCATTTATGTTTAGGTATGGTTGTAATTTTTTCAGAATGGTTAAGGAACTGAAAAGTTGTTTTGATTTTAAATCATATAAATCATTTCTTTATACTATTGTGCTACAAAGCTGCCCTGCAGTATTTCCTAAATACAAAATATAGCAAGTCATCCCAGGCCTTAAAAACTTTTTGACTTTTTCTTGTGGGAAAGTTTAAAAATGTTTTCCAACGAATTCAGATTTAATAATGTGGAACATTGGAGACAAAAACTTGCAGATGCTTGTGGTAAATTAAGTAGCGATTTTTTAAAAATAGTAACTTTTAGTAAAATAAAATTCATTTGAAACTCAGATCTGGAATTATTTAATGCTTTTTTGTTTATGGAAAAAGTGTTATTTTACTTATGTTACCGGGCTGGTTTTGTTTATTGCTACTATTACACATGTTCTTCCTCAAAACAACTTTTCAACATCAAGATTTTATACAGGCTGAAACCAAATTTCATTTGCACTACAGGGATCTCGGAAATTGTTAGAGTAGTAGGAATTAAATTGTATTCTCAGCAGAATATTCCCAGGCATTAAATTCTACACTCCTGGTCCCATGTAAGCTTCCTTGTGTCTCTAACCGTTTCCCAAATCCCTATAGTGGAAATCAAATTTGGTTCATCCTGCAGAGTAGATTCTAAAAATGTATTTCTGAATTTTGTGTTATTTATTCTGCGTCATCAGTTGTTCAAGTTTCCAAAAATTCTCAAGAAACCTAACTTAAAAAATCTGCTTAGGAAATGTAGAAATTGCGAAGAGGAAATTTTGGTCGAACCCTGATTTTTTGGCATACGCTTATATTCATTTTATAAATAAAATGGTTTAATGTTTTACAACTGTTTGTGGATATAATAGTAAAAGCTTGCAAATGAATAAAGGTTTCATGTTGTTATGCGAAAGCCTGGAAATTTATTTCGTTAAGCTTACTTAAATTAAATATTCTATATTTGTAGTTTTGCTAAACTTAGTTAAGCTAACCCGTGCATTTGAAAGTATGTTTACACTGTAATTCCCATCTTAATCCCGCTGTTGATAAAATATATAAATTGATCCCACAAAATCTCTAACATAGCGAAGCTGTCATTTATACAAATACTGTATTAACATTAGCCTTTTAATATAATTCACTATTTTGCTACTACAGGTGTTGCAGGCGATTAAAGTTTTCAGTCTGAAAATTTAATTCATACAAAATTTATTAGTATATCTGGTTAAATTTTAAAACGAATTGTGACTCGAAAGGTATCGATTATAGTGTTCGTTATATAAGGGTGAACATGCACAGGATTTTTCCTTAAAATTTGCCATCTTTCTGCACATTGCTGGGCGTTCCATTTAAAAAATCAACATTCAGAAATTTCCGCCATATTGAGAAAACTTTTTTGACGTGATTGCCATATATCGGTGATTGTCACATATATCGGTTTTGCGTTACCAAGAAAAGCTCTTTGACCTACTAGTTGATTGCTCTACCACTGCATCACTGAATTTAAATTGAATATGCCAAAATGTATATACTATAATTGTTTAATTTGTGCTTTAATTTAATTATTATTATTTCTAATTTCTCTGTAAGCAAAATTTGCCTATATTAGAAAAGAAAAAACGGTGGGGAAATTCTGATAGGCCGACAAGCGTCAATTCGAAATGCGTCGTGCGAGACCACGGCAATAAAGACCAGAAAGGGGAACTTACAATATAACGGCTCTACTCATCTCCCTACTAGTGACATTACTTTTTACCTACTCTACTACTAATACCGCACGCATATAAATAGCTGGCGCTTCGCGTTGGGACAAAATAATTGGTAATTGGTAAATAAATAAAATGGGAGAACCTAAATAATGAAGAAAAAAAATACTGACATAAACACACGCACAAGAATAAAAAAAAATACAAACGAAAAAAGTAAAAAACTAAAATAAAAGACTTACAGGTTTTTAACGTGGGGTACAAGCACGGCACTATTCGAAAGGTGTCGATGCAGACGCGAACTGATATTCGCACGAGATGTGTGTTTCGAATAACCAACGGAATCTGATCGAATCTACCTAAAATTTAAGCGGTTTTATACTTGTTCCGAAAATATTAGTAAACATTATTGAAATTAGAATTTTCTGAAAGATTCTTCCTTCATAAAAATTAGGTACCGTGTCTCGTTGGCGTCCTCTCTAAAGTCCTTTTTTGTATAATTCATTTTGTCAGGCCGCAACCAATTGATAATGAGTTTGACCCAGGTGTGACCGTTACAACATTTATTGTGAATGACTAGTTGGCATCTTCTTCATTTGGTATTTTTCTTTATCTGCTTTCTGGGAATATGTTTTGTGTCGAGTGTCGTGTTTTAGTGGAACCCATCACGGTATCAGTACCAACTCATTAATGTTTTTATTTACATTTTTGATCTGGCAATTTTGGAGGTTACTTTTTCTGTTGTAAAATTACTTTATCTTTGAGATCGGAATCTCGTATAGGTGACAATTACAAAGAAACGATCTAGATTATATATTGTAGAGAAGGCAAATGAAATTTAATAAATTCGGAACTTCAAGAAGGCAATTGTGGGGCCGTTGTCAACGTAATTAAGAATGGACGAAAAATATTTAGAACATTTTTAAAATATAATTTTGGTTTACGTCCAAGGAAATCCTAAGCTATGGAATCTCTTTATAATAAAAGCTAGTCTCCAAATCAAAAACAACTAGGCTATAAGCAAGTATTACAACAAGCGTATAAGATAATCAACTTTTGAATGAAGCTCCAGACACCCAATATGTAGTAAAAAGTTGCGTCAATTTTTTGATTATTTGTTTTGTAAATTAACACTGGATGATATTGAAAAATCAGAAAAATCTTTATTGGTAAATATTGTGAAGACTAAAAGCAACGTCTGTCGTAGTTTTTGCATCGATTACTAGCATAAATACATCTGCAATTCTCAGGAAAACTAAAATAAGTAACTGTTCAGATTGTAATAGTAATATTAATATTATACATAAATAATTGATAACTATTCGAATGTTCTGTGTTTGCAAACAATATTATATAATAAAGGACCAGTCCGTTCGACCAAAAAAAAATCTTTCTAATTTTGTGGGTACAACTTTCTATTACATAAGAATGCATATTGCTAATATATCAGTAGTTCCTAAATAGTGAGCCACGACCCGGCAATGGGCCATAAAAATAAAATACCAGATTGCAGAATTGTCTTCATACTCACAAATGATCAGTTATTATACATTAAAATATAATTAAAACATCTTTTAGTGGGTAGGGGAAATATTAAAAACCGGGCCAGGCCAAAGAAAGTTTGAGAAACGCAGCTATATTTACTTTTATCACTAGTGCGAAAAAGTTTTTTTCGCACTAGTGTTAAAAGCGTTTTTGACACGTGTCATAAAAGTCAATTTTTAGTTCACTTATCAATGAACTAAAAATGTCACTTTTAATGTCAGTTGTACAAAATAGTACATTATACTATAAGGGAGAGAAATGCGTTATTTTGGCAGAGGTGCAATTTGAAGCCCGAGGGCTACAATGCACCGAAGACAAAATAGCATCTCTCCCGAATGGTATATACCAGGTGTGGCCAACTTTGGTGCACATAAGATCTACTTTTTATTTTAAAATTGTGTCGCGATCGACCTATTTTTTAGGTAAGAAGTGGATGTTTTTGCAATGTGCTTTTATACCGACGTGCACTTTGGCGAGCTCCATGATTAAGGGGTAAATAATCTACATACATGAGTATTTATTCAATGGGTTAAAAAACTTATGTCCAGAGGAATTAAAACAACATGACCACTTATTAATAACATTTATTCATTCAAACTTTTTAAATTAATGAGAAACCTGAGTCTGCATTTCCTTTACTAGTGCATCATAATTTGGAGTATATCCTGACAAAGACAATAACAATGAGTCCTCAGTATGAGAATCGGTCAGGACGGAACGAAGTTTAGTTTTAGTCAATTGTAAATATGAAAATGCCGATTCGCACAGATACGTAGATCCAAAGCAAGAATAAATATATTCGCTACATTTGATAATATTGGGATACTTTTCTCGGTTAACATATTTCCAAAAATTTTCTTCAAATTTTCTGGCTTGTAAGATTAAATCAGATTGTAAAATTATAATTTCATTTTCCAAGGCGTTTTGCTCCATATCAAATAAGTCTGCAATTTTTTTGCTAATTTCCTTCACAATTAAATCTTTTTTGAAAGGAAAAGATATAAATTCCACAATTTCTTTAATTTTTTTAAAATCTTGGAATCGCTTCTCAAAATCTTCCATTACATTTTGTATTTCGGCCACGTACTTGTCAATCTCATAAATAATATTTATATTTTTTTGTAAGTTGTCTGCCATATTTGGAAAATGGTTCATATTATTTTGTTGTAAATCTTCTATCAACAAAATAAATTTGGTTTTATATGCATCTATGCTGCTAATCATATCAATTATTGTTTTATTTTTACCTTGTAATTCTAAATTTAAATGGCTTAATATGGAAGTAAAATCTGTAAGGAATGCTAAGTCACTAAGCCAGGTTTTGTCATTTAAATATGCATATTTTTTCTCTTGTTCATTAAGAAATTCTATTATTTCAGGCAATAAATCACGAAATCGTTGCAGAAATTTACCTCTACTTAGCCATCTTACATCAGTATGCAATAATAAATCAGACTGACCTTCATCGAGTTTTAGTTGAAAAAGACGACGTTTGAGAGAACTTCCACGAATTGAATTAACAATTTCAAACGCGATGTCCATTACTTCTTTTGTATTTAGTCTCTTGCTGGATAATACTTGCTGGTGAATTATACAGTGGTAACTCAAAAAATCTGGGAATTCATCGTCATTTCGACATAGGGCTATAAATCCATTTTTGCGGCCTATCATTGCAGCTGCGCCATCCGTTGTTATTGAAACTAATTTAAAAAGAGGTACTTTCTTATCATTAAGCAGACTTTTAAACCCGTTGAATATATCTACACCTCTAGTCCTTTCTTTCAAAGAAATCATACCCAACAATTCTTCTTTAGATGTAAAATCTTCAAAAACTAAACGAATGAAAACAAGTAACTGTGCAGTATCACTTATATCTGTCGATTCATCACATTGAAGAGAAAAACAAGAGCATCTGTTAATACCATTTTGTAACTGTTCCTTTAAATTTCCACCCATCTTTTCGATTCGTCGCATCACTGTGTTTCGGGACAGTTGTAGATCTTGAATTGCAGCAGTAATTTCGCTCTTGTTCTTAAAATCATTAAAAAGGGAATCCGAGATTTCCAAGAACATTTCCTTTACAAATTCACCATGAGAAAATGGTTTACATTTTTTAGCTAATAGATAGCTTACTTTGAAGGATGCAGTTGTTACTGCTTGTGACTTCAATATTGGCTTTTTGAAAATATTTTGTTGATTTGTTAATTGAGTTTTAAGATACGTCATGATTGCAGTGAAATGGCGGCGCGCGCACGCCGATAATTGAATATTTATATATTTCATTTTTACCTATCCAAAGAATGAAACTCTTGATTTTCCTTCACTAATGTGTTCACTGAGGTTTCAACAATGATCCACAATACACTTCCCCATATTTTCAGGCCGTTTTCTAAAAAAAAACCCCGATGTTATGTTCGCAACGGTCTATCAAATAATGAGAGTGCTGGGTTGAGCTAGGCTTCCGCCAGGCTTTCAACTGGCTTCACTGCTTACCGTCTTACGTTCAGTCTATTTAGTCTCTGTTTATATACGTTTTTATATGTATTGTATAAGTTTTTATCATAAGCCGAAGTATTATGCTGATTTTGTAATATCCCAATTCAAATAAATTTTATATAGGTAGCAAAAAGTAGCAGCAGCAAAAAGTTATCTACCGACAAAAGCTTTAAATAGAAAACAGAATTGCAAAAGTGCAAAGAAAAAGAACTTAATAAAACCATTTCAAATGTCAAAACAAACTAATAAAAATAATGATAATATAAAAATTATATCCTTTCTATGAGCTAATCACAGAAAACATTTGAATAAAAAGTATTTGTACTTTTTAAGTTAAAGTTTTTATGAGATACTTTTCGCAAACCCCGAACTTGCGAGTGATCGACCAAAATTGGTCTCGCGATCGACCGGTCGATCGCGATCGACTTGTTGGCCACCCCTGGTATATACTATTTTTTCCACGGTCTCATTAGCTTAAAAACACATATTTCGTCATTATGAAGTAAGTAGCACCAGAATTATTGTATTCGGATTTGAACATTTATTTAGTAGTCGTTGAGTTATTGTCATAACTACAAAATAAACAAACAAAAAGAATTGTTAAATTAAGGTGCTAGTTTGGTTTAGTTTAAAGTTTGTTTAGTGCACAATGAATAATTGTGAGTCGGAAGGGATTGTGGAGGCTGCAAATATTGCAATAAGCAATTTGCTGCCTACGAAGTCAAGATCTTTATACGATATAGCCTACAATCGGTTCAAAAAGTGGTGCGCCGAGAAAAATGTTCAACTACACAGCGAGAATGTTTTGTTGGCATACTTCAGTGAAAATGCAAAGAATTACAAGTCTTCCACATTATGGGCGCAATATTCTATGGTTAAGTCATGCTTGATAATTTACGACAACATAGATATAAGCAAATTCCCCAAGCTGATCGCATTTTTGAAAAGAACCGGTGACCGATATCAAGTGAAAAAATCGAAAATATTGACAAAGGGTGAAATCGACCGTTTTCTATCAAGTGCAGATGACAAAGAATTTTTAATGATTAAGGTAAGATTACTTTTGTTGTTAGGTATTTCAATTATTACGTATTTTGATTTTTTATAGGTTGGATTAATTCTGGGGATTGCCGGAGCTTGTCGAACTGATGAACTAGTCAATTTAACTGTAGATGATATTGAGTATGTAGGCTCTTCCTTGATTTTAAAAATTCCAAACACTAAGACAAAGATTCCATGAACCTTTCTGGTTACCGATGTGGGAAATATGCTTAAATTGTTTCGAAAATGCCTGTCCCTTCGTCCTCCTCACGTCAACCATAAGCGCCTTTTTTTGTACTACAAAGCAGGAAAATGTAGTTTGCAGCCAGTTGGCAAGAAGACCATGGGAAAAATTCCAAGTGTAGTAGCTTCGTATTTAAAATTACCTGATGCTGCATGTTATACTGGTCACTGCTTACAAAGATCTTCAGCGACATTACTGGCAGATGCTGGTGTGGATATCACGACAATAAAGCGTCATGCTGGTTGGAAATCAACGACAGTCGCTGAAGGTTATGTCGAGAACTCCATTGAAAATAAAACCAAAATTGCTAATCAGGTTTTAGTAGGTACCACTACTAGCGCAATCACAAAAACTGTAAATGTAAGCGAAAGTAATATTCCTTCTAATATTAATTTTAAAAATTGTACAAATGTAACATTTAATTTAAATGTCAATAAATAATTTCAATATTATCTTTTTTTTTGCATGAAAAACCTTCTCCATAATGTAAACTCCCTTGGGAGCATTATACTCCCTTGGGAATAATCTACTACTTCTGTTTTAATTTTGATGTCATAGAAACTGATTTCTACTCCCGACCGTGGAAAAAGGGTTTTTCCATTCTTTTTTTACTATCGAAGTTTCATGTATCCTTTTCATGTTGCTGAGTGAATTATTCCTTTATTCATACAAGTGCGTGGAAAGCTGCCTGTGCAGCAGTTGTTGATGAATACATACAGGTAAAATTGTTTTCATATGTTTGAATTTTTAAATTTAAGTAATTTTACATATTTTTTACATCGAATAATGTAGTAACTCATTATTGGACATTATTGAGATAATTCAAATTAAAGTGTGTACATAATCACGAAAAATCAGTATACTGAAAACATATTTTTTTGAAATATCTTGAAATTTACTATGCAAATATAAAATTTAGATAGTGTGACAAGTTTTTTAATATGCAGTAACTTAAAATAGGCAAAATCAAAGTCTAGATCGTATACAAATATAAAAGATATATGAACTAGAAATAATAATTTTAATTTACTAAATATGAAATTTTTATTTGATATTACAATTTGAAAATTAAAAAAAAAAAACACTGTCATATCATAGTTTTAAGTTTTCACCTCTATCGGTAGTTTCCATAACTGCCATTTTTTTTTATTTTTGGATCCTTATAGACTCGTTTGGAATTGTCTCAAAAATTTTATTTTAGCTTACCGAATCCAGTTTGTTATACAGGTTGAACCAAATTTGATTTCCACTACAGGGATCTCCTAAACCATTAGAGATGCAAGGAAGCTTAAATGGGCAAAGTAGTGCAGAATTTAATCCTTAACAATATCGCCACTTTTAAAAATCAGCGGTAACTCGCTTATTTGAAGTCCGATTAAAAAAATTCAAAAACAGAAATTTATTGTTTTCTAAGGCCTTTTATTGCTGTAGGTTAGTGCTTTTATGAATCTGTTTCCGAGGAAATTATACGAACTTTGTTATTTCTTACAGACGCCATATTGAATTTTTGTCATTGTCGAATTCAGTATATTTTTTTGATTAATCTAATACGTAACATGCCATACTTTAAATGTGGCCATACTTTAAATGTGGCCAGGTGGGTTAAATGAAGTTATTTATTATTTTTAAACAAAAAAATTATAGTAGGCGATTTAAGTGCCATGGCTTTTTAGTAATAACAATACACTACCTGATTACCTAATTACACTTTTGTATGAATCATGGGAAAGTCGCCTCCAATAAAACTCTTAGTATGTTCTGAGAATTACGTCAATTAAAGGGATTCATGCACGTTACGATTATTAATAAATATTTAAATATTATACAGTTTGTTGCAATATGTTTGGTGTTTTAATAATAATTATTGCTTTTTTAGGGACTGTATTTTTCATTATTAAGAGCTATAGCAATTGCATTGCCTTCTCTGATTTATTTTTTTAAAAATAATAAATAACTTTATTTAACCCACTTTGGCACAATCGAAGTATGCCGTAACATACATCAGATTAGTCAGAAAAATGTGCTGAATTTAAAAATTATAACATTCAATATGACATTCATAAAAAATAACAAAATTGACATAATTTTCTTGGAAACAGTTTATTTCAGAAAAAATAACCTACACCAGTAAAAAGGCCTTAAAAACAGCTATCTAAGGTTTTTGATTCGTTCGATCGGACTACAAATAAACAAGTCACAGCTGATTATTAGAAATGGTGATTTTCAGTTAAAATCAAGACGTATTAAAATGCAATTGTTTTCTTAGCGAAATATTGTAAGGCATTAAATTCTGCACTACTTTGCCAATTTAAGCTTCCTTGTATCTTTAACCGTTTCATAGATCCCTGTAGTGGAAATCAAATTTGGTTCAACCTGTATATTTAAATTATTAATTAAATCAATGAAATTCTCTCAGAAGTAAAAAAAATCATTTTTTAAAATAATAGCTTATATACTACAAACTGGACTCGGTAAGTGAAAATAAAATTTTTGAAATCATTTTTTGGTTGATTGGCAGGTTATAAATATTTAGGAAAAACCCTACACTTTTTTTTATTCACAACTTTTCTGCCTTTTATGCAATAAATTCTGCAGAGAGGTGGCAGATTATACAGGGTCCGCCATTAATGCGTGAACGGAGAATAGCTCCTAAACCAGAGACGACATCAAAATGAAATTTTGCCCATTGGCGTACATCTATAGGGAGCACATTTTAAAATTATTTTCAATTCATTGTACCAATCATATACAAAGTGTTGATATAAACTTACCTTTTCTTAAAGAGAACACCCTGTATATTTTTAAATATTTGGACAGTCCTATAAAAATGCAGCAACATAATATAGGGTTTGTGGGAGTTTTGATGGGTAGTTTTCCTAATAGAGGATCATAAATCCGGAGACAGGACTCTAATGCTCTCTGTAGTATTGACCAATTTGCAACAAAAACAATCATTGATAGTGTTTTAGTTTCCATAAACCATAAACATGTTGTCTTATGTTTTTTACTTATACAGAGTGAGCGAGGTTTGCAACTTCAAAAATTACTAAAAAAATTTAAATGGAATGCTCTATTTTTATTACCTAATATAAAAAGAAAATAAAATTAGCTTTTCAATAATACTACATTTGATAGTTTTTATGCAAATGATCTTTTCATTTAAAACTTTTTAGTAGTTATTAGATTTGCACACCTGGATCACTACGTATAGCTAAAGAATATACGACAACATTCATATGGTTTATGAAAACTTAAGACTATCAATAATTGCTTATGTCGAAAATGGGTTAATACTATATCATGCAGAGTATTTACAAATGGCTCCATCGGAGTCCTGTTTTCGGATTTAGGAGCCTCTAGTAGGAAAATAACCCATCAAAACCCCTATAAACCCGATATTATTTTGCTGCATTTTAATGGGGCTATTTAAATATGCAAAAATATCCAGGGTGTTCTATTTGAAGAAACCAATTCTATGTCAACACTCTGTATATGATCAGTGCAATGAAGTGAAAATAATTTTAAAGTCCTATAGATGTACGTTACTTGAAAAAAATTCATTTTAATATCTCTTCAGACTTCCGAAAGTTTTTATGTAAATCATCATATAAAATATGCATTACTACTTTTCGGGCACCCATTTAAATATCTGCTCAGTTGCGATTATTATTAACGAATGTTAACAATGTGTTTATAGGTTAATAACTACTGACCTTTTATTTAATTAGTAATAATTACAAATAATCCTAGTTGTGTTTATCAAAAATTTAAAAATTAAAAACAATTTAATTTGAAAGTTGATTTGCATGGAACCTATCAAAGGAAGGCTCCAAGTAATTGGTATTATTAGAAAGGTAATTTCATCTTCTTTTCGTATTAGGTAATAAAAATAGACCACTTTATTTAACATTTTTTAGTAAATCTTGGATTTGCAAACCTCCATCACTCTGTATAAATAAAAAATTTAAAACAACATTTTAATGGTTTATGGAAACTAAAAGACTATCAATGTTTGTGTGGTTACTTATATAAATTGATTCGTGCTTGGAAATAAAACAAGATTTGTCTAAATAAAAATTATTTTTGCACCCTAACTCTTAAATATAATATTATTAAAAATTTAGTTAGGTATTTCATACAATAATTTGGAATTTATATTTGACTAAATTTTTTGTTCATAGGTTAAAGCTCTGCATGATTTGTAATTTAATTTTATGAATAAAGATACCATATTTCATCATAGAACCAAAAAAAATTTAAAAAGTAACGTTAATTTTAGATGTGGTCTGTGAGACCGCGCGCTCTCTGTTACAAAACATGACGCGCCTATTCTAGGGTTAACTTATTATGCGAACGAATTTCGTTGATCGAATATTTCGTTTAGCTCCCATACAAAGGATCTATTACAGGTAATCGAAATGTTCAGCTAGATATGAGCGTAGATTGTGGCGACAGTAAATGCAGGATAGAGCAGTTCAGGTGATCTTGAAACGTCTATCTATTAATCGAAAGAGAAAAAGATGCAACCGAAGATGTTTCATTTGTTGGCTCGCCTCATTTCATTCTGAGCTGTTGGCCCACGCCTCTACGTTTAATGGATCCCTCGGTCTCCTGACTTATCAACATATTGTAACAAAATATAGTTATAAAATTTGTACTAGTAAGGAATCCTCCAGAAACATTTGATAACGGTAAGCGATAATAATCATACGGCAGATAAGCGCTCTAGATGTTTCCGCAAGCCGTAAGTCTTATCTGTACAAAGTTCCGTTCTACCAACCGGAACGATACCTATAATTACGCGGTCGTCTTTCCCTCAGTTGGTTGGTTAGTCAGGTTAGTTAGTTAACCAGATGGTGTGATAGTTAAGTGAATTATAATTGGTGTTCCGAAATCAGTTTGGAAGTAAAGTGTTACAATTCACGAAGTTTTAATTTTCAAACCGATAACGCGCAACAATATTTTTTATGTGATGGTATTCAAGTTGCGTGTGTTCTATTTCTGATGACTTTAAAGTTACAAACCTGAAATTTTGAGGTATCAGTTAGCATACAGAAGGATGTAAGCTTAAATTATTTTCATGTTGCTAACACCCTTTTCATATTTTCCAGTTCTATATTCATACTATACATATCTAATAATGAACCGACTTACAATAAAAGGGTAAAAAAATTAAGGCCCCAAATTGGTACATAACTGCGCATCGCATAAAAATAGTTTTAACTATTCAAAACTTAGGTACTAATTTTTTCATGTAATATTATCACTTTTATTAATATTTCAATGGTGTTAACTTTGTAAATTCGCTTCATTTCTTTTATTTAAGTCAAATTAACTAGATCTTAACAAAAAGAAATTGCAATGCAATGGTATCAATGTTTAACAGAGTTAAACCTCAATCTTTACCCAATATTAGCCACTAATAATAGTTTTCACATACAAGTTATGTTACAATGTACAGGGTTAGTCTTCTTTTTAATTTTTCTCTAAAAGGGGCATTTTGGTATATGTATACAGGGTAAATTAATATCAAATCTATTTTTTCTTACCAAACACCGTATATATTTTTACATATTTTGATTATGTTAATTTTTCAGAATCCAATAATAATTAACTGTAATGTAATCCATCGACAAATGGCACACTTATTTGCGATCATAGTATTTAACTGTAATAAATAAGAACAATTATAAACTAATTAATTAAGATTTATAATAGGTAAATAAAAAAAGTTACAACTGTGTTACATTTGATCGAATTATAAATACTTCCCTACATAGGATCCGTCGTTTAAGATTAAGGTACATTGGGGTAATAACGTCCACCTTCAACTATGTTGCCCGTAAAAGAATTATTTAATAATTAAAACTACTGATTTTTTGCACAAATCTTTATAAGCCAATAACAAAATTAAAAATACATTCTGAATGAAGGTTCCTCATAACAAAAAACAAAAACACGAATTTTTAAAAAACAATAAATATGGGCCATATTTCCGCCATTAGGGTTAATATGGCCCGATAAAAAATAGGAGGGCGAAAATATGGCCCAAATTTATGATAAGCAATTTGGACACACAAACTCCTCATCATCCTCCGCGGTGAGTCCGACACAGTCTTCGTGGACCTATGTTTCACAGGCTGCACATTGTCTCATGTCCTCAACCCGCTCCTCCGCACAGATAGAGCGCATTCAATTACTGGTATCGCTGTCTTCCTTGGAATTTTGAGATTTTTCCTTACTTTCAGTGAATTTTCGTTCGGCTTTTATGATTTTTGGTGAAGCTTTTTTAGAAAAGAGGTCTCGTTTGAGAAGTTGTGCTTTATAATCGATTGCTTTTTGCCTAGGAGTGACTTGTTTTCGTGTGACGAGATCAGGAGTGGGCAAAAGTAGACGAATTTTTTGTGTGTGAGAATTTGCTTCATGTGAGGCAGGCTTCACAATTTTAATGTCCAAAATTTTTATTTTAGGACTCTCTGGAACATATGAGCACCCCGGCTTGACCAGCTGGCTTAAATTTTGAAAAATGACCATCGTACAAAGATTTCTTTGGTCATGCTACCTTTATTGGCCATTTCAGCTATTGAACCACGAGGAAGATTATTCTTGTAGCTATCTTTTAACCTTAACCCCTTAAATATGATCATTGGCGGAACAGCATAACCCAACGCACTTACACATGCTACTACAGTACAATTTTCTGCGTGTTCATTAGAAATTAGATGGACACGACGTGATCCCTTTTCAGCGAGAACTGCTTGATTATGATGGAGGGTTAGCCTGCAGCCCTTCTCGTCAATATTAAAGATACGTTCTGGAGAACGTATCTTTATGCTGTTTTATGCCAAGCTCATCCAGAATTGATTCCAACTTGGTGAAGTGATCTTTAGCAATTGCAGGATTTAATTTTTGAGCTCGCGCTGAATTTAAATTTTGAGCTTTTCTCTGAGATAGGTTCTTGTTCCTTCTTAGGAATGATTTGTACCAATCGTATCCTCCCATTTCCTTTTCATTACTAAATTTATGAGGAATACCATTATCACAGAATCGAAATACAATTCTTCTCAACGATTTTGGAGTTATAGGGACACCCATATCAGCCAGTCGTAGAGTTCTAGTAACAACTGCTTGCTCCTGCTGTTGAGACAAAATACTACGTCGACCTAGTTTTCTCTTACAAATTCCTGATTTAATATGGTTGCGAAGAGTGGTTCTAGGAATTCCACATTGTTATTCGACATCTCTTTGTGAGTGACCTTTTTTAATTAACATAAGAGCTTCACTCATCATATCTTCCGTCCAATTGGGACGTATTCCCCTATTTTTCTTTCCCATAGTCTGAAAAATAAACAAAAAAATCGTGATACGAATGTAGAACGAAATTTAAACTTGGGCGGAAATATGGCCCACCTATAAAAAAGACTGGGCCATATTTCCGCCCAGTGCATTTTGCAAATTTGAGGTTATATATCAAAAACCGGAAAACAATATTTAGGTTTTATATGGTGAAATTCTATCTATAACTAGAAAGTTCAAAGCTGTATATGTACTCATCGGTCTTTCCCAACAAACACTGAAACAAACGCACTTCAAAAATGCAATATTTTATAAGAAAGACCGCGAAAACTCCGTTACCCTTTGTCTCGCCTGATTAACTGAACAACAGTCAGCTAAACTATCAGGAAGTAGTCTACACCTTATTAAAACACTAAGCTTAGGCCACTGGTTGATAGATGACGCCTCATGTTCAAAAAAAACAGGATGGGCTGTATTTTCGCCCGGGCCTTATTACCCTAAGATACCTTAATTTATTACATCGTTCCAGAATTTATAATTTCGTCGTGGTAGCGCCTTATTTTCATGCAAAATAAATTTATAATAATCAACGTCTGTCAAATGAAATAACTTGACAGGGGTTAGCCAATTTATTTACCAAAACCTTCCAGTAAAATCTAAAAGGTACCATCAAAATTGGTTTTATAAAACTAAGTCTTTAATCGCAAATAAATCATCAATCGGTCGATGGAGTACATAAGAATCATGTATCGAGTGTAACAGAATCATTTTATATCCCCTATTTTTTCTTTATTTATAAAGATCAAATTTTCAAACTTGCTAAACTTGATATATTTATGACATTTCAAATTTTAACATAAAAATGACATTTCTACTGCTTTCACTTTAGTTAAAACTGATAGTAATTTTGGATTTTCAAAGGAAACATCCTGTATAAATACATTTTTTGGAATGTGCACAATTTTCTGAATACAATTTACCTAAAGTAGGTGATTTTTAAAGGACCGAAGATTCTTTTGTTCTCATTTTATTTTTCAACATAAAAGACTGCGACTCATTATAATAATTGTAATGAACCACATTAACGCTACAAAAATCAAATCAGGTAAAAAATGAGGATTACATTTTTTTATAACGTGAGAAAATTAGCAAAATTAGTTTTTAGGTCATAACTTCATTTTTCTAACTGGCATCATATTGGTACTGTGGTATGACGAAAAAGTATAATTAATGGGGAATCTAACCATCTTTTTATTTTTGCTGCAAAATTAATAGAACTGAAATTGTAGCTAAAATAATTCAAAATATTCGGTTTCAATTTATTTGAAGATTTATGCAATAAGAACACAAGATAGCTATGGAAAGCAAATTTAAAAAATTGACTCTTCCTAAGTTTTCCTAATTTAAATTTTTGCAGCGTTAATGTGGTGGGTTATAGTTAATTAGGATGAGTCATAACCCCCTAGGTTGAAAAGTAAAGAGGAACCAAAAAAATTTGCAATCCTTTAAATATCACTTGTTTTACATGTATTGTATTCAGAAAATTGTGTGGATTTCCAAAAGTGTAACAATATACAGGGTGTTCTATTTAAAAATCAAAAGTTGGTTTCAGTCTTAGCGAAAGTGACAGCAGTAGGAATGTCATTTTTGTGTCAAAATTTGACATTTCATAAGTACATCAAGTGTGACAAGTTTAAAAAAATTATCTTTATAAATAAAAAAACAATAGGGGGTACACTAAGATCCTATTACACACGATAAATTTGGATTCTGAAAAACTTGCAGAATCCAAATATGTAAAAATATATAGGGGATTCCATAAGAAAAAAAAAAACTTCAGATTCATTCACTCCGTATATATGCATCACAATACATTTTTTGAAAAATATTAAAAAATTAAGAAAAAGTATGTAGATTTGTATTGTCAAATCTTCAAGAAAGTCGATAATAAGGAAAATAAAAGGGAGATCCATTTAATAGGCCTAACTACGTCCAGCACATAGTAAGACAACAAACTCTGCAGTTTTAATAGTCTATATCAGGGTGTTTCCGCTTTTTCCATCTAGGTAGTTTTCTGAGGTCCTGCTTATAATTTTGTCCTGAGAAATAAATTTGGAACTGAAACTGAAATTATTCATACTTTTGTAGAAGAATTTATTTTTTTTGAAAATTGTGATTAAAATAATTAGGACTCCAAAATTAAAATAACCTGAAGTATTGACTATTTTTTTTCAAATTCTTTCTATACTAATAAGCGGACTTGCTTGTCTATAAAATTACGCTAAATTACGAGATTACCTGATTATTATATTTATCAATTAGTGAGAATCAAATGTGATTAAATATAAAAAATATGTAGCTATTTACAATATTATTGATTTGGTTTTTCCAACCTGATCTTAAATATCAGATAAAGGCATTAAAGTAATCAGTAAGCCGGTAACTTGCATTCACTCTGCAACAACCTAAGATTTGTTGTTCTTAATTTTTCTGGAGGGTATCTGGTATTATTTAATATTTACCCTACATAAACCTGCGCCTACAGCGAAAAATTACCCTTTGACAACAATTAATTTAATCATAAATCAATAGCCTCTTATGTGGGTTCTATTAATCGCAGTTCTTCAAATATGACAATATATACATGTACATGCGAAGTACGTTAAGTAATTTTATGGTAAACTGTCAAATTTGTTTATGATCTACCTTTCTCTATTTGACATCCTTGACGTCGGGAAAAATTATTACACCGCTATTCCTATGTTTTTGATTTCGCAGGAGAAACATGTGGTTCTATTATATTCGACCCAAAATATTATTATTCAACTCTTCGTTTTCGGTGATTTATCTTTTGTACGCTGCTTAATAATGCGAGTTTGGAGTGGCAGTTTTTATAATCAGGTTACACAACCAAAAGAAGCACATAAGAAAGTAAAAATGAATACAGATAGAGCAGTAGTCAAATGTGAAGCTGTAATTCATCACTTTGAACAGAAGGGGACAAATAGATTTGATATCCCTGACATACACGCCGTGAGAATTCTCTCGAGTCCCTTAGATCTTTCCTACCCCCACAAACATCACCGTCGGAATGATAATTAACTTATTCGGATGCTGGACCAACTACTAACTTTACCATAATACACTTTGTTAATTTGTTACTACTTCCTTACCATCAAATAACAAAATTCCTAAACGGATCCTTTTAAATCAAATTATTTGGATTATACGGCAGAAAATTGAAGAGCAGTGTAAATTTCTAACACACCACATATCAGACGTGAAATTTAGTTATGATGGTTTGCCCGATGTATTTAATCTGAGAAAGTTTAGATAAACATGCAGGTCTAGATATGTACATTTTATATTCGGTCAGATCTCGATATTGAAACGGAAAAGGAATTGGACCTGTTGGAAAATGCATGAATACAATCACGAAAACGTTTGCTTTGCGGTGTGGAACATCTGCGGAACCTCCTATAAACAAATAATCGGGTTTCTGGTTTTGAACGGCATAAAAAGGATCTAAGTATATGTTGATTTCTTTTTGAGATAGATTTTTCAATTGATGCAACTTTTCAGTCCTTCAGATGAGGGTTGTCGCAATAATTAGATTTCCATTCAGTCTTACGGTTCAGAGGACGAGACAATTATTATAATTATAAATTTCGCTTCTAGTCTTCATTTTATAACAATAATTTTACAACAAAGAACAGTGCAAAATTTGCACACAATTAATAGTTTTTTTTTGCATCTCAATTTTCGTAGGAAATAAATAATAAGTATAAAAACATTGGTTCTGATTTGGTTTTGGGAAATGATTTATATTTCTTATTTAATTTTTATTTATGTTTAAATGAATTCTTTATGTAAAATGATTTCATTTAAACATGCCTGTTATGTCTTTCGTAGGCAACCCTATTATTACTAAACTCACATTTTTACGATAACTTTAATTTACTTACAGTATAAAATTCAATTTCTGACGTGTACAAAATTAGAAACTACCATATATGAGCCCTATCAACTATATACTGGAACAAACTAAAATTCATCCGTAATTCAGTTATTTGAAGTTCATATTTTCGATTCTTTTTTTAATATAATACTATCAATTGAATCATTAACAATAAATAAATAATCCTAATTAGCAACACCAGACAAAAAACGCTGCCCTTATCATTAATAAAATTAACAAAAAAGATGCTTATTGTGTGACAACTAAATATTAGGACATAATTCGAATTTGTATTTTTAAATGGAGTAACATTGTCTTTAAATTTGGGGACAACTCGAATTTGATTAGGCACTGAATTGACAACGATTTACATTGTCGAAGGGTAAATCCATTTAAAAATATGTTGCATTTGGGTTTTAAGTTCTGATAATATCCGTTGAGTGTTCTTTCTTAATGCTTGTTTCATGCTACTTCAAAGACATCAAGTGTAGAGGAGCATTTGGGTTGTAATATTCAAACTAATTTTGTGGTTTTAGCTTTTTGACAGACCGTCCCATGTCCTGAAATTCATGATTTCATCCCACCGTAACTTGATCTATAATGTTTCTTCGGCCCTTTTTTGAATAGATTCACTAATTTTATTTATACTGCCGGTTTCTCTTTAATATTTAATCACATTGCACAATGTAGGTTTGGGAAATTTAAATTCATCCCGCACTTCATGTATAGTTTTACAAGCATCAATAATTTTTAAGCACAAAATTTCGAAATTTTGGACATGAAGAGATACCTCTCTTTATTTTACCCAATAAATTCAGTACTTCACTCAACATGATAAGAAATTATTTGCAGAATAAACCGACATTTCTTGATATCCCAAGCTGAAGTGTTTTGGTAATCTGCTTAGCTTAACTGGTCTATTTCTTTATACTGCCCCATAATTTGGTTGTCACTTGTTTTCAGACATTTTCATCATTTTTACATGCTATAAATTTGTTTAATAGTAATTGAAGGGGTTAGAGTGAAAAGGGTATGAGTACGTTCTACCTAATTTTGAAAAATTGGTTCCTAAAGTTTATTGCTTTTTTAAAATTTTGTAATAACGGCACAAGTTTTTAGTAAAATGAATTATATGAGAAGATAACTTATAATTTTATAAGTGACATCATTATATTCGAAAAAAGTATATTTTTCTAAAAAAACAAATTGAAATACTTACCCTTTTTGCACAAATATATTTAATATGATTATTCGTTTCAATGATTGTGTTATTAAAACACATGCAGTTCTACCAAAAAATATTTATTGGCAAAAAAAATAACAAACTGTCATGGTTTATAGTCAAAACTTATGTCATCGTCATCGATGTCGATTTCGTTGTCGGACTCTTCATGATCTCTCGAGTGTTGCTGGGTTCAGGTCTCAATGTTCGTTTTCTTCCTAATGTTTTACTTTTGGGATCTTTCTCATGGTTCATGTTTGTTTAAAATAAATGGCATACTGAAGGTATATAATCTAGAACACCCTTTTGTTAAATTTGATAGGAACTAAACTGGTATCCAGTTGTGAAAATGTGTTATCAAACAAATAAGATGGGCGTCCAGTAAAACTTAATTCATATATACATTTTAAGAATGAATGAAGATCATCCAAAGCTGGTTTAAATTCAAAGGGAAACGATTCAAATTCTTGCTCATATCTAAAGTTGGGTATTTCTCTAAATTTAACAGATCTTTCTTTTGTATCTGTTTTTGGATCTTTTATTAATTTATTTAACTTTTTAAGAGAATAGCACATTTGTTGGGTCTTACTATGCATTGCAAATTTTTGCAGGAGCTAGCAATCACTTCTCTTGAAAATAAAAACTTGGGGATTCTTTTTTTTTGCACTTTTCAATTCTAGCAAAATCCCTATCGCACTCCATATATGTGTGGCCAGGCTCCAGAAATTTATGATGAACTTCTTTTAGGTGGGTGGCTTTTACTAAAAACAGAAACATTTTGGAAATGTTCCTATTTTTATTTTGTCGCCGACATGAGTCACTATAGGCAATTACTTTAGGCTTATTAGTTTCATTGCAGTGTTCTTTATACAACGAGTACATTAGATCTGAGGATAAGTGTTGATGTTTTCTTTTGAAGAATAATGACTCTTGTATTTTGGAAACATCTTTATATGAGAAATAACAAAGTTTTTAACATTTTCATCGATTTTATTTAAACTCGGCATTTTTCCCCCTTTATCAGTATCATATATACCTTTATCTATCAGTTTTTGCGCACACTGTAGTAAAGCATCTATTAGTAATGTCAAACGTTGTTTACATACAAGCTTATTCATTAACATTATTTTTGTTGCGAAATTTCAGCCTTTTTGAGATCCTTGCTTCCTTCTAAAAACTCTCTAGAAGCCTCAGAAATTTTCTCGTTACATTTGTACCACACACATAATAAACAATTCTTAACTGTTTACTTGGATGCATTACGCTCTTGTGTCCTGCGTATAATTTCCCTTCTGTTCTCTGTAATCTCTTCTTTTCCTCCGAGAAATAAAGCACAATCCACAACTAATCCCACTTCTGACACCAGTTGTTGCCCTTTATTGGTTCGAAATTAAAATTGCGTGAATTGTAACCACTTTATTTCCAAACTGATATCGAAACACTGCAATTGTAATTTACCTAACTGACCAACTGACGAATTAACTTACTAACACTGTTTAATTAAGTAACTAACTGCCTGAGGGAAAGACGACCGTGTATATGTAGGCTTCCGGTTTCTAGAACGGAATCCGTACAGATAAGGCTTATCGTTTGCCGAAATTTCTGGAGCGCTTATATGCGGCATATCGCGGCGCTGCCCATTATCAAATTTTTCTAGAAAATTTCTTACTAAATTTTATAACTAGATTTCGTTACACTATGAATGAGTACAATAAGAAATGATATTAAAATTAAGTGAAATCGGCAAGTTGTGACATTTTTAAGCAGCTGTTTAATAGCCATGTTTATTTACTTCATTTCTCATTGGTAGTAGAATTCCATCACTCCTGATATCACGAGAAACGTACTACCTAGATGCTTGTTCGACACCGTTTTCTACGATCGTGCACTATCCTCCTTCTATAATCCGTGGCTCTAATGTTGAATAAGTCACAACACTCACAACCCTGGAGATTTCGCGATATAACAGCTAAGATACTCGAATGGATTCTATGGTTTGATATTAACGTTCCGTCTGATTATTATCTTTGTTTTCTTTGTTTTATTTTTAAATAATAATGTGGTGTTATTTGCTTCAAGCAACTGATTAACATGGGCATATTTTGATAAGAAGAAATTTTTGGTTCCCAATGAAGTTGGAAGGAAAAACGATACTTATTGTTAGTGTGCTTAGCTCCTCTAGGGACGTGCACATCTGCGGTGACAACTGACAGAACTGTGAGGGAGCCGTGAATTTAAACGCCAAGATTCGCACATTCGAAAGGGTTCTTGTAAAATATAACGACTAGAGGAACGCGTGGATTACAAGTGATACGGATTACCTCATAATTATATAAATTAAAGTTATTTATATAGTTATAATTTTTATTTTGATAAAAAAGAGTTATTTTAACTTACTTACGATCTGATTTAAATTAATAGAATATAAGCTCGTTACCCTTGTTAATATGTATGAACGAGACTAGAGGCCCCAAATTCAAATTTAATCAATAAATGGCCATTTTGTGATTTTATTTCAGTTATCCGCTTATTACACGTAAGGTAGAATTTTATATGTAAGCATTTTAGAATAACAGTAGATTGATTTAGCATAAAGGCAGTGTTGAAACTGTAGAAGGCTCGGAATGGCTTTAAATGCGTTTTCGTTGTTTGTTTTTATCCAACTTTTAACATGAATATTTGGCGAAAAGGCAGAGAATGGTTGCGATATCACCCACATACAACATAATGTGTTCTGCTTCGGTTATGTAACTAAAAAAACAGTTAAGGAAAACATTTTAATAATTTTAGAAGGTGCTCTTTTTTTCCACCCATCTACAAGAATATTTGTTTTGTATGTGGGTTTAGAAATAAAGGGTAAGTTGCTTTAGCTGTAGAACTTTTTCATTTTATTACATAGGGTTAGTATTATTTCAAGTTTCACCACTGGGATCTTCTAAGCTATTGTAGATATAGAGTTACAAAAAAAGCTGTGTCATTTTGTTTGTGGATATTTTTGTAAAAACATTTTAAATATCTCACTTGATTCCTAAAATATGTTGAAAAAACTGAAAATTGCCAATTTTTATTTTTTGAAACATCCCATTTACTTGTAAAAATAATTTTAGAAAATTTAATATTTGCATATGAATCATCTATTGTATTTTAATCGTAAAGTGAGATTTTCTTTAGCTCTCTTAGTTTTCAATATGCGATTGTGAACAGTTTTTTTCTAATGGGTGCCATAATAGAATTATATCCGGCGAAATGGTCTAAAACAATGCAATTACAACGATGTATGGCGTCCACACAAGTGATTTATATGACTTAAAATAGTAGGCTTTGGCTTATTTTTGTTATGTTAAACCTATAACTGTCAGTGATCGAAACAAATTAAGTTTTTTAAAAGATAACTTAAATAGTTGTTTAATTAATTAACAATTTGACCATCGGAAAAGAACGATATGTATGACTTATATGACTTATTATTAAGGGGGCCATTTTCAAAACATTTTATAAATTTATTCGTTTTACTATCACTCTGTATGTGTTTAAATAAAGTGTGCCATCATAAATTATATTTAGATTAATTTTGAGTAATTATGAATAATCTAGTTTAATGATGCGTTTAGATTAGAGACTTATTTTATGACACTGACACAAATATAGCTGAATAAAATTACTGACACTTCTAGCTGTCTGCTACTTTAAATAATCAACATTTGTCTAATTAAATTTGCAAATTACTTATATGAAATAGTATCTTAATATTATAAGTGATATACAATAATCGCATGAAATATCTCGAGAGAAAGTAGATGACTACAACTTCTGACATATATGTCAGACACTGGCTGAAATTAATGTCGCCATTTTATGTCGAGTGATTTACCTTAGCTGTGTGATTAGTCGCAGATAGCTTCTCTCAGGATGCTTTACACATGATATATGATTATGTCAGTGAGAAATATAGGGAATAAAGCGTCTAATCTAAATGCACCCTCTGACATTCACAAACATACACTTTTAAATACTCTTGCTATTTTTACAATATGATCTACCATTTAAATTCATAAAAATCACTTTTGGACTAGTTAAACAACATATTTTTGCCATATGCCATACAACGTTGTAACTGCATTTTTTGAACTATTCAGTCATGTAAATTCCAATATGACTCCCATAAGAAGAAAAAAATTGACGACCGCCTATTGAAAACTTAAAGATTTGAATAAAATCTAACTTTACTATTGAAATATAGTAGATGATTCATATCCAAATACCAACTTTGATAGAATTATCTTTATAAACAAATTTCAAAAAATAAAAATTGGCAGTTTTTAGTTTTTTCCAAATATTTCAGAAACCAGGTGAGATATTTTAAATTTCTTTTTACAAAATATCACAAACAAAATTACACAACTTTTTTTTTGTAATTTAATCGACTCTGTATCTATAATAGATAAGGAGACCCAATGGTTAGACGTGAAATAGTAGTAACCTTGTATAATTATAGTTAAATACCATTTTACATTACATTATTTATTGATTATATCTACAAGATTAAAGCAAATTCTGTTGACCTAAGGGCTTTATGAGTATAGATTGTTTATTTATTTAGTCATTTTTGTTTGCTTTGTATTTGTGTACATATAGATATTCGCATTGATACTGTGATGAGCGACCAGCCGTTTGTGACCATAACCAGTGAGTGTATATAGTTTTTCAAAATTGTCGAAGTTTGCTCATCTTTAAAAATTTTCGAAGAATAATTTACCTTCGATTTTCGGACCCAATTTGTCTACGTTGTGTTTAAAATTATTTTATTTCAATAAATTGTAACCCCAGCTCGTAGAGTCGACAGGGAAGTGTTATCAAATTCAAACAACAATTGACCTCAAAGTTTTATTACAATAGGTCAACAAATAAATCGACAAAATTTCAAGTTTGTGATTTTCAAGTGTTCTTAAACATAATACAACAAAATAAAAGTGAACCTGTTTGTTTCAACTTGTTTAAATTTGCTGGACACAGATCCGAGAGAAATATTTCTTTAGAAAATGAAGAGAATTCATTAAGCACAAGTAATCTGACATTCTTTGTCTAACTCTTTCGCTCGTATATGGTGCGTCGGTTATTAATTTCCCAAAGTTTATTTTAACCCTAATAATCACAATGTTTCCACCAGCTGAGCCATTTAGTTTGTACTCAAAGGTTTTCAAACCAAATGCAGCTAACTTTGTACCTTCATTATCGGTGGGTGTTCGCTGGTTAGTTTGTACACAGAGGTTCTCAAACTATTTTCAGGTGTCTGTTTTATTCCCCAATTCTTGTAAGTTTTGTCGCTTCTTTATTCAAGCATTCGTCACATAGCATACAGTTTTTTTTTTGTCGAAGCTTTGAGCTAACAATATCCAAAGGATAATGCTACAAGAAAATGGAGCTCAAGCTTGGAAATGAAGTTGTGATTTATCGCCATAAATCAAATTTTTTCAATGTTGATTCAATCTTACTCATTTCTCGTTCTCTCACTCTTTCTTTCTTTCTTTGTTAACTTGTTCCTTTGTTTGTTTTTCTGTTTTTCTCATACCAAACTCAATCATTCGAACTCAAACCAGTGCCATAAAATAGACTAGAAATATTGTTCAGATTTCGTAGAAACTTTCTGAGCAGAATTTGCCCTTCCTAACACTACATCTACTTCTACGGCTACTGTTCTAATTATAAGGGCGTCTTTCTGGCTTAGAAAGTGGCTAAGCTTGACTTAGCACAAAACATTGAAATTAAAGTTAGAAACTGGCAAGAAGTTCTCATTTCTTTCATCAAAACATCTCCCTAACGAGAGCTGATGCTGATACTGCTCATCCGCCTACGTTAGTAAATTTATGTTGACAGTAACTCTAGACATGCGACTATAGATTAGTAATTTTTCAAAAGCTTCCCGATCGGCGACGCGCGGTGTTGTAATTCTCCGTGGCCTATATAGGGGGGTCCTTTTTTTTGGACGTATACTTTTGTAGGCGTTTTTACCTATTGTTGGAAGTCTCGTGAAATCAAATATTAATCAAGCTAAAATAATAGTAAATGTTCCGTACAACTTATGTATACATATAGAATTATAAATGTCATTGAGCTCATCTTTACCTAAAATCTTATATAGAATTTTGTCATATTTTGTAAATGTTACATACAGTAAAGCCCGTCTTGCAATGAGAGCTTTTGTTGCAAACTTTTTTATTTGAATAATAGATTGGTATAGTAAGCAAGCTGATAAATATGGCTATGAAACTCGGCCGTTTCCAGACACAGAATGTAAATGTTTAACAAGTTCACCCCATGGAGGAGGATTTAATAAGTTGTGTTTGCTGTAGGTTTCCCCAATGTCGCATAACACAAGCATGGGTATGCGGTTTGACTATTGAATTCGACCAGAATCCAAAGTAATAGAGGAGATGATTTGTTTCTTTGTCACTGAATATAGTTTTCCATCATTATCTACATCTATACAGGGTGTCCACCTAGTGCGGAAGAGTAAGTTATCTCAGTAGTGACTGAAGTTACGAAAAACTTTTAAGGGGCAACTTCCCCTCTTTTTCAAAGCTCTACAAAACTAAAATATGGCTAAGTATACAGAGTGTTTAATTTTCTCTGTACAGGCACTAACTACATTTTTTTTAATTCAACCTATAAGATAGCGATAAGTTTGATCAAAAGTAAGATTTTTTTTATCTGTTGTTAGCATATCTGCCGCGCTAAGAGCTTTTATTATATTGAATGTTAACAATTTTTTGAAAGACATTGACATATTTTATGGTACTTTTCTGGGACTCCAGGTTTGGTATGTGTCGCTTAAAATATTGATTTAATAAATTTATTAATCATGAAATGAATCGTTACCTGCGATCTTTTAACTGATTTGACAGTTTGCCCCTCTTTTATATAAAGTAATAATTAATTCGCGAATAACTTGAAGTACTCTCCTATTTAGAAGTGGTGTAGATAATAAATGCATAACAGAAAAGGTTTTTATTTAATTAGTGACAAAATATAAAAATATTTAATGGAGGCCACTAAAGTGAATGGAAATTATGGACATATGAAAATGGTTTCATCTATAATTTAGATAGTATTTTCTTATTTTATTTACCTTGTTTGAACTTCCAATGCAAACGCAGTCAGGTTAGAATATTCATCAGGTTGAGAATATTTTTAGACCGAGTTATTTAGATATTTTGGACCTTTACTTCATAAAATTATATTGTGATCATAATTCAGAAAGCGCAGGGTGATTTTTTTGAAAACGATCCACCCTAAATATCTAGAAAACAAGAACGTTATGTGCAATATGTCTAAACTGGTCTATTTTGATTGTAAGAGGAACACCTAATTAATGTAAGTTGACACCTGCAGGTGCACTCCTTGGCCGGGGCAGCAGCCCCCTCATCTTAAATGGAACAGGGGTTAAGAAGTTTATTGTTTAAAAGGTTCGTCTAACCCCTTTTTGGCTATGAAGTAATTTTTTCATTTCTACGATTAATTTTTGAGAAAACCGCTTGTTTTGCCAGCACAGCCCACCTAAAGGTTTTTCCTGCACGACATTGTTGTTTAAGTACCTATTGTTAGTAAAATCAACGGTTGGGAATGTCAACTATCAAAGAGATGTTTTGATAAAACATATGTTTGAACCACCGTTTAGAGTTTTATTTCAAATAATCAGTTAAACGTCAATTAATACGTGAAGGCAGCAGCGGCTTTTTCAACATATATGCTTGTTCATAGGAGTACAAGAGCACGTGCCCCCCTGACAAAGGAAATATATAATGCAAAAAAAAATAAAAAAATGGAGTATTTTTATTTTTTCATAAATATCCATTCACTGTTCAATGTTTTAATACAAAAACGTACGCCAGATCTACAAAACAAGGTAGGTACGTTGATTGACCGGTGTGAAATAAGCAACAAAATTTCCAGTAACAAATTTTAATAGTGCATTATAGTGAAGTTCCTGGAGCATTAAAAATCTAAAAACCTAGGATTTCAGTAACAGTGAATGAAATTAAACAAAAACATATGGAATGTTTAGCTAAGAGTACTTGTAAAAAAGTTTACCTATTAAAAAATTGTGCTGTTTATTAACAATAGAAATAATAATAATAATCCGGGAGTTTCAAAAAAAGGTGCTCATACTTAAGGAGCTTAATTCTCGAGCGATTTAAAGAAAGAAAGTTCTAATCAACATAGGTGCGGAAACGCTTTATTTTTAAGTTACAGGGTCTTGAAAATAAAGAAAAATATTGGTTTTTCTTTAAATACTATGAAACCACTCAAAATATTTGCATTTTTATTTTGGTAAATACTAACTAGGCACAAGGACGCACCTTTTGTTGGAAATTATTTTGCTATCAGTGACGTCCGTGCTAATATGTCATTAAGTATTCTTAACGAAAAAAATGGTGCGTCACTGCTTCTTTTTTAAATTAAGTACCAATTTTATAAACAACCTTTATTTTTGGTAAAAAGGTTGGGTAAGGTATACCTAGTGGAATAAGTTAGCTTAAATTGAACTTCTTACATTTTTCTAAAAATTTTAAAAAATAGAAAAAATTAAGCGGTTCAATTTAAGAGGCGGTTTACTTTGGGATACCAAACCCTATAATGCAGCTTCATATGCCCTTCGCACGTTTAGTGCCACCAAGGGGTACAATTTAGGAAGTGGAGCAATTTATGCCATTTTACCCAAATTCTTAAACACTTCTATCTGTATAAAATAGCTGAATTAAAATGTTACGCCGCTGTTTCTTTTTAAATAAGCACCAATTACATAAACATTCTTCACTTGTTGCTAAAAATGCCCCCTCAATTTTTTTTTGTGACGAACGGTTTTCGACAACATACCTGAATACTTTTAAATAAAAAAATCGCACCACTGTTTATTTTTTCATTCAAAATAAATATAAATTTCAGTAAGTCTATTTATTTTCAGTAAAAATCCCTTCTTAAATTTTTTTACCCGACCAAGGGTTTCTAAGTAAAAATATAAAATGCATTTCTTTGCATTTCGATGGGTGTTTTATATTCTTTTCTACAAATTTAATGCCTTATTTCAAGACAACTTTGTTCATTAGTGTTGCTTTATGAAAATTGATGTTAATATGTAAGTTAGATTTATATATTTTTGAGATATAACTATTTTTAATAATTAATAAACCCATACTACGAAATAAGGGAACATAGTTTTTAAAGTTAAATAATTGTTTTAACCGAAAACCGTTCGTCAGACGAAAAAAATTCAAGGAAGCATTTTTACTAAGAAATAAAGGTTGTTTATGAAATTGGTACTTAATTTGTAAAAAAGCAGTGACGTACCAGTTTTTTTGTTAGGAATACTCAAAGACAAATTAGCATGAGCGCCACTGATGGAAGAAAAGCATATATTTTTTCAGCAAAAAGTGCGTCTTTAATCCTAGTTAGTAACTACAAAAATCTGAAAAAATATTTCGAGTGATTTTATAGTATTTAAGGAAAAACCAAACTTTTCTTAATTTTCAAGACCCTGTAACTTGAAAATAAAGCGATTTCGGATCTATGTTGATATAAACTTTTTTTTTTTAAATCGCTCGAAGATTATGCTCCTTAAGTATGAGCATCTTATTTTGAAACACCCGGATTATTATTATTATTATTAATAAAGATCACAATTTTTTAATAGGTAAACTTTTTTATAAATACTACTAGCTAAAGTTTCCATATATTTTTATTTAATTTCACTCACTGTAACTGAAATCCTACGTCAAAACCCTTAGACAATCCACTAATGTATTCAATAAGGTACTGGTCTGAGGCATACAGTAAGAATTTGATTATTAGAGCTTCGCTAATAATGTGCCATGAAATTATTTCTTTATAAATCCTTTCATTATGGAAAACAAAGCTAATTGACACAATAATTTTTCCTTCAGCCCATCGATGGGGGAGCAAAATGGGCTTCCTAATAATGTATTATATAAACCGTAAAAGAATTTGTCACAAAAAATTTACTGTCGAAATCGATTAATTTTTAAATAAGAACCAAACTGACACTCAGCATTTGTCAGCCTACTTAGTCGAGGGGGTGAAAATCGCAATAATATACAGGCTGAACCAAATTTGATTTCCACTATAGGGATCTAGTAAACTATTAGAGATACAAGGAAGCTTAAATAAGCAAAGTAGTGCAGAATTTAATGCCTAATATTATGTCGCTGAGAAAACAATTGAATTTCAATTCGTCTTGGTTTTATTTAGAAAAAACTGAAAATCGACATTTTGGAAAACCAAGTGTAACTTGTTTATTTGATGTCCGATTAAAAAAATTCAAAAACTGTAATTAGGTATTTTTTGAGATCTTTTCATTGATGTAAGTTAATTTTTTTCTAAATTTAACTATTTCCGAGAAAATTATGTTAACTTTGTTATTTCTTATGGACGCTATACTGGATTTTATTATTTTCGAATGTGGCATATTTTTCTGATTAATTTGATATATGACAAGTCATACTTCAAATGTGGCAAAGTGGGTTAAATGATCTATTTTTTTATTTTTAAACAAAAAAATTATAGTAGACGATGCAAGTGCCATAACTGTTAATAAATAAAAATACAGTACCTACTTACGTAACAATAATTATTAAAAAACTCAAAATATTGTAACAAACTGTGCAATATTTAAACAGTTATTAGTATAATCATAACGTGCATGCACTCCTTTAAATGGCGTAATTCTGTGAAAACCTGTAGATGTTTTAAAAATTTTGTCGGCAATTTTTACGGAAATTCTGTTAACATTGAATACTTATTCTTGTAACGTAAAATATCTAACAATCTATCATTAGAAATGACTCTCATATTTAGGCACATTATTCGTCTTAAAATATTTAACTTCTAGAGAAGTCAAGAACGCACACTTTCGTATGAGTCATGGGAAAGTCGTCCTTAATAAAGTAATAATAATGATCTGAGAATTACGTAATTTAAAGGGAATCGTGCACGTTACGATTACTAATAAATATTTCAATACTATACAGTTTGTTATAATATTTTTGGTTTTTTAATAATAATTATTGCTTTTTTGGTAACTGTATTTTTTATTATTAAAAGTTATGGTACTTGCATCGCCTTCTATAATTTTTTTGTTTAAAAATAAAAAATTAGTTCATTTAACCCACTTTGCCACATTTGAAGTATGACATGACATACATCAAATTAATCAGAAAATTATGTTAAATTCAAAAATGATAAAATCCAATATGGCGTCCATAAAAAATAACAAAGTTGACATAATTTTCTTGGAAACAATTGAATTTAGAAAAAATTAACTTACATCAATGTAAAGGCCTCAAACAACAACTAATTACAGTTTTTTTCAATCGGACTTCAAATAAACAAGTTACATCTGATTATTAAAAATGGCGATTTTCAGGTTTTTCTAAATAAAATCAGGACACATTGGAATTCAATTGTTTTCTCAGCGGAATAATATTATGCACTACTTTTCCCATTTGCGAGATTTACGAGATCCCTGTAGTGGAAATCAAATTTGGTTCAACCTGTATAACAAGAGCTGTAAAAAAAATTTGTCACAAAAAAAAAATGTTCACCCCCTCCGACGGAGTAGGCTGACAAATATTGAGTGTCAGTTTAGTTCTTGTTTAATAACAAAACGATCTGTAGAGAAAATTTTTTGTGACAATTTTTTTTACGACACTTGTAATATATTATTTGGATTTTCATCCCCTCCGACGGGGTAGTCTGACAAGAGTTGAGTGTCAGTTTGGTTTTTTTTAATAATTAAATGATCTGTGAACAAAATTTTTTGAGACAATTTTTTTACGGCACTTTGTAATATATTATTCTGTTTTTCACCCCCTCCGATGGCTGATAAAAGTTAAATGTCAGTTTCCTTCTTATTTAATTATGAATCGATTTCTACAGCAAATTTTTTGTGACAAATTTTTTACTGTTTTTATAAGACGTTATTACGCTCCCGCATCGATGGGTTGAAGGAAAAATTATTGCGTCAACTAGCTTTGTTTACCATGTTAAAAGGATTTATAAAAAAATAGTTTAATGGCAAATTATTGGGGAAGGTGCTAATAACCTAAATTCTTTCTGTGTGCCTCAAACCAAGTGCTTTATCGAATACATGCACTATTAAAATTTTTTGCTGGAAATTTTGTGGCTTATTTCACACCAGTTGGTGATTGTCTATTTATTTAGTTAATTAAAATATATTTATTACCTCTACTTACTTGGATAATATCAATGTCCGCGTTATATCGCTATACAATATACGATGTGTGCGCCATGGCTCCTGCGGGGCAACGGAAAGTATTTTGATGACATTGCAGCGGTTGAGATTCTTCTCTGGCATACTCGCTTAGTGCCAATTGGCCTGCATTCATCAACAATTTATTGCCGTAAGTCCTCTAAATTATCCGGTTGTGTTTTGCATATCACTGACTATAAATAGCCCCAGAGAAAAAATCTAAACTTGTCAAGTCTGGTGATTGTGCTGGTCACCCATTGCACACGTTTGCGAATCCGATGGTTCGACAATCAATTGTTAAACCAATTACTAACGTTTAAGGCATAATGTGGTGGAGCTCCATCTTATTGAAACATAAAGTCATTTTCGTCCAACATTTGATTTCCTTCCAGATCTTGCTGATTCTCTATTTCCACGTTTATTAAAGGATCTATGCTATTTTCTAACATATTGAAGTAAATGTCACCAGTTAGTGTTTCATTTATGACTATGAGCCCAATGATAGCATCCCCAAGAATCCCTGCCCAAACATTTAGTGGGGTGCTTGAGTATGATCCTTCTCTGACAAAACTTGGGTTCTCATCGCTCCAGTAACGCACATCGTATTTATTAACAGAATCAGGTAAAGTAAAGCTGCATTCATGACTGAGGCAGATATTTTTTACAAAATTTGGGTTTGCAGTGACCAAATTCGACCTAGTGACACAAAACCCTATTCGTCTGTCGTAATCATATTCAGTAGGCTTTTGAACAATCATTCATTTTATAAGAATGGAATTTTTAGTCACTTTACGAACTGATGAATATAAAAGCTCAATATGTGTCCTATAAAGTAAATTTAATTAATTTCATTTACCACTCTGTTATCATGTTTTTTCATATGTACTACTGATCCCGTGCCTATGAATTTTCGTACAAGCTCTATAACGTATTTGTGGCTCAAATACTTGTCAGGATGCCTATCATTGAAAACCCTTGCCGTGGCTCTTTAAGCCACTGAGTACACCATTTTCACCTGAACGTGTGCAGATTTAATTCAAAACTGAATAATTGTCAATGCGAATGCTTAAAAACAGTTTTTTTTCAGAAAATAACTACTAGCAACAAAAAAAGATTTACCTTTTTACCTTGCAAGATTTTATCACAAAGAGTGACATTTTGTTAAAAACTAACATAGAAATAAAAAACTACTACCTAGCCAAATAGAGGTTAAATGGACCGGTAGGTTCAAAACTACATTAATTAAGTATTCCCCTCACAACTAAAATTGTCCGATTTCAGCATTTTGCACATAATGTTTTTGTTTTCTAAATGTTTGGGGTGGTTTGTTTTCAAAAAATCACCCTCTATACTACAATTACAATAAATTGGTAGGGTAAGGATGCCAAATGTGAGATACTATTCTCATTTTTCAATATTTCTCTTAAGGTATATGAACAAACAAGTTAATTTTACCATCTTGTGCAGATTATTTAATGTACAGGGTGTTTTATTTTTTAGATGGGAAGTTACCTTCATATAAAAAACCACGCTATTATAAAGATTAAATAATTTTTCAAATTAGACTAATCGGAGCTAAACTTTCTTTTCAAAATATTATTAGCTTCCTCCCACTTCCGGTTATACCAAAAGGAGACACCAGCTTTCTTCTCATTATCTTCTTTGCGAAGTTCCGTTAATTCCATTCCTGTTGAGTGGCATTTTCTTTACCAGTTGTTTCCTCCGCAGGTTCAAATTTCTTATTTTAAATGGCAACCCCCAAATATTATTTTTTATTGGGATTTTTCGAAAAAAATAAGGTCGAATTATGGATACATATTTATTACAATTTTTGATAGTTTTGAAGATATTTCAATTTTTCTGAACAATATGACAGAAACGAGAGTTGTTTGATTCTTTGTATCTTTGTCATTATTTGCAGAAAAAAAATCAATATTGGATTAAAGTCATATAATATTTTGAAGTCAACAATAACGTGGCCAGGTTTTAAATTTATTATACAGGGTGACAAACATTTTATTATCATTATTGTTTTTGTTTTATTAAAAAAAAAACTCTTGTTTTTAAGTAATTAAATTTTTGGATTGTTTACATAAAATGTTACACCATTACAGAGATATTTCAGATAAAACTGCCCAAACAATTTCATTTCTTTAAATAATGATATAAATATCTAATACTGGGCTCGCTCATCTAAAATAAAAATATTTGAAATAAACATGAATGTTGGCTTTATATGTTTTTTGGAGTGACATATAACTATTGCACGACTTGGTAAATCTGGTATTTGTAAATTGAATTAGTTTTCACATTAGGTACTTTAGAAATAAACATCTATTAGAAACATATGATTTTACAAGCATTAAATTAAAAGTAAAAGTATTACATATTTGCAATAATACTAAAAACTTAATTTCTTGGAAGCTATATAAATTCATAAATATTTACAATCAAGACAATTTACACTTATGAACAAGCAACTAGATCTTCACACCTGTAATAGAAGCTTTGAATGAGAATTGGGATTAGACGAAATATTCGTAGGAGTCTAGGATTCATGGAGCTTGTTATCATAACAACGGCTAAAAACGGTATAACCGCCGACGATGATGAAAAGCGAAACCATGTCCGGTCGTAGCAAATAATTGTAGAAACATCATAAGATTTTTAATATCTTCTGTTGAATTTATTCTTAACAGAGTTTAGTAGTTATGGGTATTGAAGAATTAAACACAGTAAGCGTAAGATATGTCAATTATTTGTTGGATTTATTGTTAATACAGTTTATTGGTTAGGAATATTTACAAGAAAAAGCAATTTTAAAAATAGACTTTTTGGTTTTTAGCGTCGAAATAATTTGTATATGAACAAATAACAAGCATTATTTATTATGAACCCGATATCTTCTCACTTAAATAATTGCAATACGTAGTATATGTTTCTCCAAGAATCATAAAGTCAGCTTTGCTGTTATTTCAACACTTTTATTTAAGCTTACCGAGCCCAGCTTGTAAATATTTAAATTATTATTTAAATAAATAAAACTGTTTACTTTTGTAAATATTTTTTGACCACGATTATAAGATATTTAAAATTATTAAAACGTCACCTTATGACATGGGACAAAAAAACGGGTTAAAAGTTTTTACATAGAACCGGGCAAAAAGGACTGGACGTTGGGAGGAATATAAAACCTCAAGACGAGAATATGTAAGTGGAATTAAGAAGGCAAAAGAGGTTTCCTGGGGGAAGTATGGTGAGGGGATCGAAAAATCCCCAGAATGCGCTAGACTCCAGAAGGTATTGCAAAAGAACAACCAGAATATACTGGGATCTTTGCAAACACTACAGGAAGAATACAGGCATTCCGAGTAAGGAACCCTGAGGGTTTTAGTTCAGGTGCATTTCCCAGGATGTACACTCCTTCCTGCTCAACAAAACAGTCAAGACACGGATGTGCCGCAAAATCGGGATCAAGTCAAGGCTGGAGAATAGCTAACAAACTATTTAAGATAACCAGAATTATATGGGCGATAAATAGATTTAAACCATAATAAATCACCTGGCCCAGACGGAGTATTACCAATGATTTTACAACAAGGAGTTGAAGCACTAGCGTCACTTTTGTGCACAATATTCGGGGCCTACGTGGTCACAGGATATGTGCCTCAGGACTAAAAAAGGACGAGAATGGTTTTTATACCCAAACCGAGGCAAAATGTATACCGCCAGACAAAGTATTTCAGGCCAATCAGCTTGACGTCATTCATGATCAAGATCATGGAAAAGCTTGTCGATTGGTATATTAGAGATGATGCTATGAAGAAGTTCCCCTTGCATCGACATCAAAACGCCTACCAAGCAAGTAAAGCTTGCAATCTGAGTATGCATGAACTCACTCGCACGATCGGGGAAGCTCTTGTAAGGAAGGAAATTGCCTTGGAAGCCTTCTTAGACATAGAAGGTGCATTTGACAATACGTCATACGCATCTATCAAAAGAGCCGTAGAGAAGCATGAAGTCGAACGGGCAGGAAGTCTCTTGGATCGACTTTATGCTCCTAAAAGGAGAATAACATCACTAGGAACCGTATCAATAGCGGTATCTACAATCCGGAGCTGTCCAGAGGGAGGGGTATTGTCACCACTTCTGCGCAGCTTTGTGATGGATGATCTGCTAAGGGTACTAGAACTAAAGTGATTTCATGCGCAAGTATACGTAGATGATCTAACCCTATTATTCAGAGGTAAATTTTGAGGGCCCATATTAGCATTAATGCAATCGGACACTAAATATTACAGAACGATGGTGTTTAGCAAATGGACTAACAGTGAACCCTGCAAAAACCACGATAGTCGCATTCACTAAAAAAAGGACTCTTAATGATTTAAAGAGGCCTAGTTTAGGAGGACAAGAAATTTCGCTGAGCAGAGAAGTTAAATATTTGGAACTTGCCTTAGATACCAAACTTAGCTTTGCTGCTCATGTAGAAAAAATAACTGCCAAAGCTACTAAGGCCCTATGAGCCTGTAGCGGCATGACAGAAAAACAATGGGGACTCAGACCAGCGATGGTCCATTGGACATATTCCAAGGTTGTCGTACTCATATTAGCATACGGTTCTTTAATCTGGTGGCACATAGCCAGAAGAAAAGAAAGTGTTATCAGACTAAGCAAGATACAAAGGTTAGCTTGCTTAGGAATAACAGGGGCGATGCAAACAACGCCCACTGCAGCCATGGAAGCACTGCTAGGTCTGCCCCCACTTAATTTGGTTACGAAGGCGAAGGCCCTGTCAGCAGCTTACAGGCTAAAAAAAACGGGTATGAAATCACAGAGATCAACATGCCAAGTATACTCTGTACTGTATTTTCTACTTGTAGAATGTATGGAGAAGACACACATATTATGTGAATGTTCGACTCTGGCAAGGGATAGACATTCCAGCTTTGGGAATGCTCTGACTGAACCAAAGACAATAGTGGAAACACCTAGAAAGGAGGTTTTGGAATTCTTCAAAAGAACGGGCAAAAGCTTCAGGGATAACCGACCCCATAAGAAATAATAATACCTACAAACAGACCAAATACATTAGACATAGAAATGTTTATATTGAAACTTAACACTGAAAATTACGCTTAACTTAAATCAGTGATATTTACATAAAACGTGTTTTTTCCCATATTTCCAGTCTTAAGATTTCCCATTATGTATAAAGTATGAAATTAAGAACAAAATAAATATGAAACTCGTTTCAAGTTTAATATTTCTTAAATAAAATGAAGCATGTTTAATTATTATTCAAAGGATCTGCAGTTTGCGAGAAACCGAAAATAAAGCAGGATAGATCAAGTTGCATGTTCTGGGTAGATATGGGCTAAGATCTTTGCAACACTTTTTTATTCTTTTGCAGCTATACTTTAGTTATCGTGCTATATGCAGCTACTTAAATAAGTGGATAAATCTGTAAGAACTTCTAAATTAAGTTCATCATACAATAAATTCCCTTTATAAAGTTAAGGTTATTATTTACACAGCACAAATTTATCTGTTTCAAACTAAACAAGTCTTCAGAAGTGTTACGAATCACAAACGAAAACAACGAGCGAAATCGAGTTATAAGATTCCTGAATTCAGCCAACGCATAACCCTTTTCCCATGGGTTTTCCTTTAAACTTCTCCTTTATGTGTGACAACGTTTTGTCAGGTTATCGTCGTTAGAGAATTACACAAAATCATTCCTTTTGACAATACACTGCATCAAAGTATGATGTCCTCTCCTTTGAGATATAAAAGACATTTTATATTTTATTAGTGTTGCGCCATTCATAATTGTTAAGACCCAACACTTTCATCTATCTCTCCGATTTAATAAAACTCCATTTACGCTCCTTTTTTTTCAGATAATCGGAATTCAAATAAAATGCTGATTTCAGGGGTTTAGTGTGACGTAACGTAATACTTTGAGGGTCTCGCCTTGAAACCAGCTATACATCTATTTCCAGAGCTTTGACCTATCTCGCTAACGATAAAAATAAGAATATCCCTTCTTGTTTTACTACATATTTGAAAAATAAATTTGATCGGATAAAAATGATGTTGATCTTGTATTTTAGAAAATAGAAGCCAACACTGTATGTACGCATTCAACGCCTAGTTCAGGTAATAAATACACATATATAACCGTGTTCCACTTAAAATTATTTCGATAACAAAGAACAGAAAAATTGCAACCTAAATGAGCTAGTAACTTGCATAAAATAAAAGAACTCTAAAATACTTTTGTAGATTTAATTTTTTGGAAATTTTAGATAGTGAAGAAGAAAAGAGCTACGTCAATTTTTTAACAATTATATTTTTAATTCTAAAGTAAATAAAACAAGAAAGGTCTTCGAATTGGTCAACATTTTTCATTTCAAACTGTTTAATCTTCTATTAAACAGATTTTTAAATAATTTGTATCTTATTTGTAAGGTGTCATTCAACTGGACACACTTAAATGTTTTCCAAATTCCTTAAATTGTTTTGATTTGTAATTTAAAATTATTATTTCCAGTTTTTATATCTTTATACAAGCTAGTCTTTGATCTTGTCTATTTTGACTCATTGCATATTAAAATACCTGTCACACTAACTTGCATAGCAAATTTCAAGATATTTCGAATAAATATGTTTTCATTGTATTGATTTTTCGGATTAGCGGGGTAGCGGATTAGCGCGGTTCGGATAAGCGAGTTTCGGATAAGCGAATTTCAGATAAGCGAGGTTCGGATAATCTAGGTTCGGATAATCGAGGTTCGGATAAAGGAGGTTCGGATAAACGAACTTCAGTTAAGTTGTTAAGATGTTTGGATAAGCGAGGTTCGGATTAGCAAGGTTCGGATTAACGAGGTTCCGATTAGCGAAGTTTGGATTATCGATGTTTGGATTAGCGATGATGATAGCGAGGTTCGGATTAGCGGAGTGTCGGATTACCAAATTATGCACTGATTCGAAAAAAACTGCAATGTGGTAAAAATCTTTCATATTTTCGATTAGATTATTTGACAAGTAGTTCAGTGTCGTTTCCGGGTAACGCGAACCCATTGTTTGATCTCCTATCTTTAGTCGCTTAACGTGCCTAAAGAAGTTTTCACTTCAAAAACCAAATCTCGAAATATTTAGAGAAAACTCGAAATAACAAAGAAAAATTTTATCAAATGAATGTTCGTTTTGTTTCTTCCTACAGTGTTTCTTTGAAGCAAATGTTTAGAAAATCAGTTAGACCGAAGATATTTGTTTTTAAAAAATGTCTGTTTAAAGGGCGACAATTTGTCCTTTTGTCATTTTGCAAGCCATGTTCACCAGTTGTGAAAATGCATGCAGATTTCATTTTGAATACGAAAAACAATTATAAACACCATTTTTAATATGTAAGAAATTGGATTTCAGAAATAATATTGCAGTTAAAAACGTTTAGGTTAGTGTAAATCTTATTTAAAAAATAAAAATCAAAATCGCTATAATTCCCAAAGGGTTTTGGTAAATTTCAATTGACGGAAATTGTAACCACTTCTTAAGCAGACTTTTGGCTTTTTTTTTTAATTTTCAGTTCATTGGAATTCAGTGCGCCATAGTTCCCACGCTAGGAGATTATTTGGGAAAATGAAGTATTATTTTTACGCAATGATACCTACATCTAATCATCATTTTCAGAAGAAGTTTGATCTAATTTGGCATTGTATTTAAAATAATATTAAGATGTTCAAAAAATATATTACGGAACAACGCAAAAAATGAACTGATTTAATACGAAATAAAGAATTCTTTTATGTTTGGAAAATGAACTGTCTGAGGGATGTGTGTTTCACTCGTCATCATACAGAACTTATTCAACTATAAAAAGCAAAGAAAGAAAATATAAACAGAAAAGAAAAGATTTTTTTCCAAAACGTTATATTGACTGCAGCCTTTCAGATTCCGTCATTATAAGAACTTAAAAGCAATAAATATTTTAAAATTATACCGTTTTTAAAGTTCTGTAGTTTAAAAAATAAAAACGGACCATTATAATCTCACCTTGTCCATCTGTTCATTCATCCGTCTTCACAATGGTTTTTCTAGAACACTATGTAATTATTTTGGATTTTATTAACCTGCATATTTATGTTGCCAGTCAACTATCAGAAAAATATATATTTTAGATTAAAGATTATTAGGGATGTTTTAGCTCATGAAAAAGTTTTAATTAACATATCCCATGTAGGTATTACCCCTGAAAATTCTAAAGATATACTTCTATAATTTTCGACTCGGGTTAAAATTGATCCTTTGATATCCTAGATTTCAAAAGATAAAATCCAGGTTTTAATAGGGTTAGTCTATACTAATAGCATAAAGAAGAAAAATTTGTTTGTGTGTAAGAAACTAGTAACTACTAGATTCAAGAGCCTGGAACTACGATTCTAAAAATCCTTTCACTTTCATTAGGCATGTACCATGTACTAATAGTTAACAGAAGGCAGAATCGAATTTAATGAAATTAAATGCCAAGGTCAGTTCTCATAAAACATTCTGTATATTTTTTTATATTTGGATTGTGCCAGTTTTCCAGAATCCAAATATTTATAATTGTTACGAGATCCATCCACAAATAAACGATTTATTTGAGATCAATGAATTTAACTGTAGTAAATGAAAATTATTATAAACTAATTAGGTAGCTATTATTATTAGCTAATAAATAAATAAACTCAAACTATATTATATTTCGTTGTATTATATATTAGAGTCCTTCTCTACATGGGAACCATCGTTTAAGATGCATCGTTTCAGAAAGTTGTAATATTTATTAATATCGCCATGGTACTGCCTTATTTCTCAGGAAAGATAAATTTCTAATAAGAACCGTTTCTCAATTGAAATAAGAAATCAGAAGTAAGCGACAGTTTGACAGGTGTTAGAAAATATATTTTTTAAAACCATTCAGTAAAAACCAAAAGTTTTCATCCTAACAGGATCCGTAAAACTAGGTCTTTAAGTGATTGACATTTTTAACCCTTACTGTGTGGAATTCTTTAATATTCATAGCTAATAAACCCTATTAACGATAAATATAACAAAAGTTACAAACATTGTGGAATTTTTATATCTCTTGTTCTATTTATCGTTAATAAGAGTTTATTAGTTTTGACTAAGTCTTTAATCCCAAATAAATTGTCTATTTATCGATGGAGTGAATAACAACTATACAAGGGTGATTCACATAAGAGTGCGACCCTCACCAGCCTGAAATGCAACCCAAAATGCAAAGATCATGAGTAGCATTTATGTACTTGAACAGCTCTAATATCATACCTAACATATCAACAAATAAGGTTTGTAATTTTAGCCAAAATTGGCCCATTTATAATAATTCACGCTTGTTCGTAAAATATAGGAAAACAATTTGAACATCTTTTAGCAAAATTTTAATCTTGTTTTATTAAGATCCGGACGAAAGTCAACATAATCTCATCTGTTATTTAAATGAACCGCCTTTTTATTAAATAATAACTAGAGACCGGATTTTAGGTTAAATCTTTTTCAACTTTCTTTGGCATTTTTCATGCGTTATTGCCTTAGTTTTCAAAAATGTTTGTGCCTATTTGTCCTTTTCTATCTGCTCAAATAATAGATGATGGTAGGTTAGACGAAATCTTGTACTGTTATAAACAAAGTTATTGTCAATTTAGCTATTTTATCACATTTCTAAAGTGGTGCCCAAAGATAAAATTTCCTACTCTAAACATCAACGGATGCTGTATATTGGGTTGCGTTTCGGGCTCGTGAGGGCGGTACTCTTATTTGAATCACCCTTATATCGAGTACAACAGGATCATGGTGCACGCCCTATTTTTTCTTTATATATAAAGATAAAATTTCTGAACTTGCTACACTTGATGTACTTATAAAATATCAAATTTTGATATAGTGACATTCCTACTGTTGTCACTTTCGCTAAAACTAATACCAACTTTTATTTTTAAATAGAAGACTCCTATATGGTATATTATTTAATTTTTGAAATCTTAACTTATTTTAGTCTGCAAACTAAAATAAGTTATTTTTATAGGATCAAACATTTTTTGATCCCGTTTTATTTTTCTTCGTCGAAGGCTATGACTCATTCTAATTAATTCTAATAAACAACATTAAGGCTACAAAAATTCAAATCACGTAAAAATCGAGGTATTTCATTCTGTGATCACGTGATAAAGATAATACAAATTATTTTTATGTCAACTTCATTGTCTTTAATGGCGCCATATTGGTACTGTGGTACAACGAAAAACTAAAATTAATGGCGGTTCTAACCATATTTTCACTTTTTCTGTGAAATCAATAGAACTGAATTTACAACCCAAAAAACAATTCAAAATATTCAGTTTCAATTTATTTGAAGATTTAAATATTTCAATAAGAACAAAAGATAGTTAGGAAAAACAAATTGAAATAATCGACTTTTCCCAAGTTTTTCCAGTTTAAATTTTTGTAGATTTTATATGGTCAGTTAGTCATGACCTTTTAGGTTGGAAAATAAACTAGAATCAACAAAATTTTCTATCCTTTAAAGCTCATTTCCTTTATGAGCATTTTATTAAGAAACTTGTGCAGATTTTAAGCATGTAATAATATATAGGGTATTTTATTTAAAAAAATCTAAAGTTGGTATAAGTTGTAGCGAAAATGATCAGTAGTAATGTCATTTTTACGTTAATATTTAGCATTTCATAAGTACATCCGGTGTAGCAAGCTTAAAATTTGTATCTTCTTAAATAAAGAAAAAATAGGGGGTGTACGATAATCCTGTTACACCGAATATATTTGGATTCTGGAAAATTAGCAGAATCCAAATATGCACAAATATATAGGGCGTTCCATAAGAAAAAGCAGACTTAATATTAATCGATCCTGCATACATACACCAAAATACATTTTTTTTAGAAAAGTTAAAAATTTCAGGACAAACTAGGTAGGATTGTAATTTCAAATGTTCAAAATAGTTGATAAAATAAAGGGGGAGTCCATTTAATAAGACTAACCCTGTACATACGAGCGCTTTACCTACATATGAGATATGGTGAAGTATGACGTTATTGGACTTCGACCCTAAGAAAAGAAGTAAACATTGACTGCCATTCTATATATCTCTTAACTTCTTAGGTTTTTAACCCTATTCAATGAAACTTGGTAACCAGGGGATCTTTTTAAACAAAAACAAAAAGATCTGATTGGATGCCATGTTGGTAAAAATTCGGGAATGTAATTTGCAGAAGAGGCTTGGTCGATAAGAAAATGAACTTTGTGTAATATATTGGGTGTTCACAAAAATAAGCATACGCTAAACTGAAAATACTAGACACGAAAATAATACGATTCGTAAGGAATTACACCAAAAAATATGAAACTTTTAATTTTTAGATTTATAGCATCAAAAATTTGAATGCCCTCTATCTCTTAAACCAGCGACATTGGTATAAGGCATGTTGCGCTCAATCGTAATAATTTGATGTCTAGTATCTTCAGTTCAGCGCTGACTCATCCTATATAATGTCTAAGGACGATGTAATTCTCAAATATTCCTCATATGGGTTTCCGAGTTGAGACATATCCCTTGGAATAAATTACTGGAGAAGACTAATTTGAACAACCTTGGTTAAAATATGAAACGTTTCAAAATATCTTTGAAATCATATTTATCTGATGCTGATATTTTAAAGCTGTTGAAAGCTGAAAAATTCAGACAGAGTTTTCTCTCATTTTGATATAATGGCTTTAAATATACCAGATCTGCTGGATTAAAATGTTGGTTAGATTGAGATGTTAACGGTTTTAGAATTTTGATGAAATCAACATTAGTGCGACTAAAAATTTAACCCATACAGGTTTTGTCATTAATTTTGGTAAGCCGAATTCAAATTCGGCAGTAACACTTTTCTAGATCACAAAGTCAATATGTTTGTGAAATTGAAAGTTCTGCGGTACCAAAAAACAATTCAACTGATGCACTAGTTTTAATCTCATAGAAAAATAAACTATATAAATTAAAAGCACTTAATGCTCGACACTATGGAATGCACGTGATTTTATTCTTGAAAATCAAATATATAACAGAAGAGTTACAGATAGATTTTTATATAAACAGGGTAACATTTAGAAAATAAATTTTTATTATAAAAGCTTTAATAAACAACATTTTTTAAGTCAATATTTGTATTTATTTAAACCTTGTCCTAGAAACCAATAGATAATTTCCCAAAAAGGATTAACCACTAATAATAGGTGTATTCAGGTGAATTAATAATAGACATGTTATAAATAAAGGTATATTTTTATATTTAGTTATCCATTAATGTTTAATGAAACTTCAAATCTATACTTAATCATATCACTTCTTAAAATCATTTTTGGTACATTGAACACTTGAAGTATTTGATATTTACTTATGATACTAATATCTCTATCATTTTCTTCAAATACAGTTTTAGATAGCACTAGGTATCTCATGTCAGTTGTAAAGTAATATCAAGAAAAATATTCTTATAATAAAAAGTTTATCAAAAAAGTGTCATCCTTTAGCACACTGTCGAGCATTAGTGCTTTTACCTTACTATACACTAATTTTGTTTTATTTGTGTTCTTATACGTATTGAAAATGCTCATTACCAATTAACCGCAAGGGCCCTTAAACCACGTACTTTATATGCTGAAATTCGTCCCGCGGTCACGATTTCGTAAGTTTATTTAACGTTTGCCTCTCATGATGTACACTAAAAACACAATCCTGCTTTTAACCATGACAAATTGGCCATAACTGTCACGTTAAAAGTTTTGCGTGAAAAGAGAAAAACGCTATGGGAGCAAAACTTGCAAACAAGACACTCCAAGGTATACAATTTCAGTGTAATTCTAATGAAAGCAAACACAGAGAACGCAAATGTACATCCAGTCTACGTATCCGGGATTACTCTTCCTAATTTCCATAATAAAGGTCGGGAAATCACAAGAAACATCGCTGTAAGGTTGTTCACTTGTCGAATAAGCATTGATACGGGTTTTCAGAAATAAACTGAATTTACAGATTTTATTTCTGAGTGGTGTAATGTTTATGAGGCCAATTATAAAGAATAGACGGAATGAATTATCGCTCCAATAAATATTGTAACTAAAGATGGTAGCTTGTTAATGAGAATCGATAACGGCCATCATTCTGTGACCTAATGTCAAATAATACACTTTGTATTTAATGGTCTTATTAAATGCATCAAACTATTATAGACCCCAAAGGCAAATGGAGAAGTTAAGTTATAAATTTTGCATTCGCTGTTGAACTTTTCAATTTCAGTTTCGTATCTGCAGGCTCGACTTGGAAGTTCCAGGTTATATGTAAGCCATAACTAATTAAATATCTTCCGCTACATCTATATTTTTCTTACTTTTCTTTTCCATATAGATTTATATGGATCTTGAAAACGAACTGAACTTTCCCCTACTTTAAATGAGTTTTATGAAGATAATATAAATGTCTGAAATTTCTTTTAGAATAGTGATAGCTCCCGTTTGCAGCCTTTTTCAGCGCTATGAGAACTAGCAAGATACAGGCTGCTACTAATAGGGCCGAACGGCATGCGAAGAAGACAGTGCAGCCAGCACTATGCTTCAGTCGACTACTCATTTCACCGTATAAGCTGAATCTACTTTGGAAACCATATCATTTTTAAACAACGAGCAGTGGATAAAGCCGCAAACGGGAATCGAACCTGTGCATTATTTACTACTCTCAACAGTTTAATATTATTATCTATCCTATGGTCTAATTCAAAAGCATGACGGACTACAGTGGACATCTCAGTGCTGAGAAGTAAAGTGTAGCCCGTCATGCTTTTGAATTAGACCATTGAAGAGATAATATTAAATTGCTAAGATTAGTAAATAGTAAATTCGTGTGGAAGTATAGCCATCTAAAGGCTGGAGACAACCATATGAATAGTTGCGTTTGGTCTTTAGGCGACTCACCCTTGTTGAAAAAAGTTAAGATCAATAAATAAGGAATTGTGACTTGTGACACTGCGACGTGATCATTATACACGAAGTGATTTTTCTCAGTATATAAAGGTTAATTTTAGGATTAAGGTTTAGAATCTCTCCGAAGATGATAACTTGGCTATCGAAACGCGTTAGAGCAACTGTTGTTGTGTTTTTTAATCTTTCTTGGTTTTAGGGGACAAGATTTTCTTATCAATATTTTTTTATTGTCGTTATAGAAAACGAATTTGTTTCGTTAATATTCTTGAACAAAATAAACATAAAATTTATTAGAATGAACGAATATTGTACCATGCACTAGTTTCAACCTTAGTTTCTTAAATAATATGAACTGTGCAAAGACCATAGAGCATAGATGCATATAATTTAGGTACAGCATTCAAACAAATATGTTTTCTAATTGAGAGTTCATATTTTTGAAAATATATAATTTATATGATTAAATTAAAACAATGTATTAAATGAATGCATTTTAAAGGTACTATTTTTTTAAGTTTAAAACATTTGAAAAAAAACACATTTTACTAAAATTAATATAGAGAATTTTAATTTTTTTTAAATTTAGCCACATAGATATGTTATGTCAAAGCAAAGCTTAACTGCTGACTAACAGAAATAAAAAATAATATACAAGGGGTGTCATTTGAATTTTTTGAGAACAATGTCATTTTTGGTTTGCTAATCACCCTGTATAATTCCAAATGTTATTTAAATAAAATAACATCACTTTTTAAGAAAATAATGTTCTGAAATAAAATCATTTGAGTGTTTCCCGCCCTTCAAGCGAACTTGCAATTTAGGCTTAATTTTCATGATTTTTCTAAATATCTCAAAAACTATTAATCACAAGCCCCTATTGATTGATATCATTTTAATCAGCATTTTATAAAAGATTTAAATATGTAAAAATATGCGGGATGTTTTCTTTAAAAAAAAGGACAACTTTAGTGCACCACCCTGTTGTTCCTCTACTGTAAAAAATAATTTTAGAATGTGCAGCTTATGCTAATGTACCCTCGCAATAAAAATATTTTTGTTAGCGAAAAATCTGTAGAACCTACAGAATTTTACCGTACTAATGACACAGCCTGTATTTAAATAACCATTGACATACTACCATATCCCTGTAATTATTATCGAGGGCTTCTTCCTACTCATACCGTACACATAAAAAACTTCTAATAACATTTCAATTACAATACAATATTTAATATTTCATTTCACATACAATTTTATCATGAATATTTAAACGAATTCGAAGTCTGCTTCTAATATTCTTAATGGACACATGAAACCATCAGATATATCCAATCAACCAATGCATATTTCAAGATAATATTAGAGAAATACAATAAATATCGATTCCGATCTGTTAAAAGGCGTAGCGTATTTAAGCACAATGTACGTTTAATTTTTTCCCTTCGTTAATCCCGAATACGGCTTTTCAGTGTCATGTTTGTGTTTGCATAAAAGATTTACAATTTTGTTAAACGCAATTTCTTTTTGGCTTTAGGTTCGCTACGACATTTCCATACGTGATTTCCTTTAATAAAAGCCCCATACGACGTTGCAGAAAAATATTCCCATCATGGGTAATTTACTACCTACTAAAACCTATTTTATAGCCTATTATTACCCTTGACTACTATTTCCGTGATATATTTTCGACAAAATTGGATGCAAATTGGATAAAAGGCAGGAATGCTAAGTAATAAGATAATTAGAGTATTTATTGCATACGTGTTAAGGCAGCAGATTTTTGTCATTTATTTCTGAAGCTCTTTGTTCCCGGTGAAGTCTGTTCGAGTCAATAGCTTAACGTTTAGTTATAAAGATAGTTTGTTTTCTCAAAGAAATCTCAGCTTTTAGCGCCTATGAATTTTTGAAAACAAAAACCTACACCACCTGGTCTCCTTTTGCAATCTGTATATCGTCTCATTCGTAATATCATTGATGATAAGAAGAAATAGAAAAAATGAATGTTATAGGAATAAGTTATTAATTTTTTTTCGGATGCATTTACTCTGAAACAACTTATTTTCAAGCTATGGAGGCTTCGACATCGCTGAATAATATGACAGATACGACTGAAATTCAATTGGTAATCAGAAATTGGGAGAAATAAAACATTTCTAAGGTCATGTCTGAATGATGAAAACGTGGAAGTTACGAAATGGTACTTTAATGATGAGATTTTGTCGCAAATTCGTCCCGTGCGCACATGTTGACGTTAAGGTAGTACTTTTGATACTGCTCGAGTCAAAACCACACCAAAAGTATACATTATCTCCTTTGATTAACGTAGTATTTAGACTAGACAACGTCGCAATGAAATAAAAGACCGAGGAATTTCTACAACCGAATAATGTCATCGCAAACATTATTTAGTCACAATAAAGAAATATATCATTGGAAAAATAAAAGGGTTACTTGAAAAAATATTCGAAAACAGGCTACAGAAGCTTGAGTTAAAATGTTAATTAACGGGCAATCGTGAAAAGTTTGATATATAACTTAAAACAGAAGTAAACAATGACAATTCATTCGATGGAGAGTCGTCGATGGCCGACTATTGTTTACATATTAGCGACATTGCCACATCTAATAAATTAAAAGAAAAGTACGGAAAAAATAAATTTTTTATATTTATTCGCTAATTACTTCCATTATACGCTCTAAAACAACTTCCAAGTATCTGAAATATGCTACATTTTATTTTCCATCGTTTTCCACCTTTTTAATAAAATACAAACGGTACTTTTTGTAAAATATAAAAAAATCTCTGGTTTGTCATAAGGTTTAATGTTAAAAGTGTGAAATTTCAACTGTCACTAACTTTTTACTGGTTTTCTGTAGCTCTTCAAAAATTTAACTGGATCATTATTTTAGTATAATCTACCAATATGAACGGTAACTCTAAAACCGAGAGTACTACGTTAACTGCGAAGCAAATATACGATGCAGAACAATTGCTAACATGCTAACATTTTGGCAAATATCTCCGTTATTTATCAACCGATTTTGAGAATCTTTTTTTTTTTTGTTGCATTCAGTATAAAAAGATCTATTTATCGAGGTATCGCAAGGGGTACATAAATTAGCGGATAGGGGTAACGAATTTCAGACAAAAGTTGATGTAAATTCGCGGAATATGTATTTTGAAAAGAAGTGGGTGCATGTGGCCAATACTTGAAAGATATTTTCCGATGATTATTACTAACGTTTGAGGTTTAATAAATCTATGAAGGAAACGTGACTTAGATGAATTTTTTTTTAAACCATGAATTGTTTACCAACGCATCATCTTTTTTTCTTTTTAGTATCCATTCACGAATTCAGGAAAACGAAACCAACATTATTTTGATAAAATTCATGGAAGAGGACGATTTTAGTTTCGTGTTTGCTACATTATAGGGTCGTTTTTGCGTTTATACCCCGGCAAGAATTAACCGCCACTTTTTTTTTCAAACAAAATGGTATGATATGCCATCCTTCGTGAAAAGGGCTGTTTCAAGATAATTACTATGAGCTATGTAGTTTCTTAATTGTCAAGAACATAATTATTGAAAAAATTAATAATAGGATTTTTAAAGATAAGCTTTTATGTAGACGAGTTTCCAAATTTGCACTATTTGGATGTTAGCAAAGTGCAAGGCGATGATGAAGTACATATATTTTTAACATTTTCTAAAATATCTGACACAACAGTAGAGACAATGATATGATATCGATACTTTTTTATTTAGCAATCTAAAGAAAGTTGTATAGCGATATACACTCTTCTTAAATATTAAATGAGTTATTTCCTAAATTTGCAGATATTATCTAATATTTTTACAAGTGTACTCTACGACTTTGAAATATCAATAATGTAAATAAATTATAAGTTAAAATAACACCACAAGTAATTCTTCTTAGCAAAAATACTATTAATGAATACAAAATATTGCATAATATTTGTCCCTTCGAAAAGATATCATGCTAACTAAGGATTAACAATTCCCGTACTGAAGCAAAAATAGTTTCATCAGCATTAAATAAATAAAAATAATTTACGAAAACTGAGCTTAAATGAATATGAGAGAATATCCTCTTTTAGTTTCATTATTACATTAAATAAAAATGCGCTACTTTTCTTGGCTTTCTTTCATTAATCGTTGCCAATGATGCCATATAGTAATCATTTGAAAAACTTTCCGATGTGAAAGAATTAGTTTGGTAAAGTATTTCTCGGAACAGTCAGAACATTCAAGCAAATAATTCTGAAAATCTCATTGATACATTTGCGGTTAAAGAAAAGTGATTCTGACTATAACTTTTAAACTCAATTAAATCTGTAAGGCTTTTTCTTTTCTTGCTACTACTTAACAACTACAGCCACATTCAAAGAATTATTTTTGCTTGATCCACGTGATTTTATTTAAAGTTAAACAGTCTGAAACATGAACAGAACACAAACTAAAAAAGTATGTTTTAAATATGCTTTCATGCTGCATACACAGGTGTAACCAAATCCATATGGAACAACTCTAGAGGTTAGTCTCCCTGAACATTAGAAGCGGTTTATCTAATTCTAAACAGTATACTTATAATTTACTGGAGTGTCTGGGGGTTTTGACCTCGGACTACAGGTAAAAATGTTTAGCTAATAATATATGTAGAGAGAGACGGAACAGACCCCTGAGTTAATCGGAAATGTCTCGGATGAGAGGCCATCGACAACGATCTAAAGAGATCTGTCAGCCAGAAAACTGGATATCAAATGACAGAGTCCAGGAGGAAGACCATAAGATGTTAATTTGGCGAGAAGAGATCGGTGCCAGACTCTGTCCAAAGCCTTTTTGTTATCCAATGCCACAATCCTAGCCTCACCATATTTTTCCATAGCTGATTTACAGATATGAGTAACATATGCCAGCAGATCGCCTGTGGAACGTTGTTGTTAGCTTGATTCAGTTTTCAGACGATAGTAGCACTAAAATATGCAACTTTTTATCGTATGTTGTGGGCTGAGGGTTTTTGTTGGAAATTTTCAATTTATTGGGAGTACTTGTATTTATTTAACAAAATCTAAAACTGCTAATTTGTTTCCCCAAGTTTCACTTTAAATTCGAAATTAACAATATTTTTTTCACAAATTAATTTTTTTGTCTCTGATGCTTTCTTTCAGTTTTAAAAACAAAACAATTTTAAAATTGCAACTTTTATGTTATTTTTATTGTAGGTACATATTTTAGTCTCTGGTACATATACATACACACGCGTATTTTTATCAATTTCGATCTTTTTCGAAATTTGAACTTTTTATTCAACTTCCGAAATTAGTTTTGAAACGAAAACTTGTTTAGGCGCCTTAGGCGATCTTTGGTAGTTAAAAATCTGATAACTTCGCATCACTAACCATACTAATGTTGCACAAGAACATGCTAATGTTAAGAGTGTATGGCATGAGTAGGTTGTGTAACCGAATTAAAAACGTATAATCGGAACGGGAAACCCCAGGATCTACCACACGAGAATCCGACGCCTTACTATTTGCATCACAATAGTATGTAGACAAATTTAAAATAGCATTATAACGCTACTTTTTACCCGTCAACTGAAAATCTGCGACAAAATACTTACAAACAAAATATCCAACAGAGAAAATATCCGCACACAAAATATATGCAGGCACAATATGTAACGGACAAAATATTCTCAGATAAAACATCCAACGGCCAAAATCTCCATGAACAAAACATTTACGAAAAATTGAAATGCTAACAAGGTACATAACAACCAAAACTTATCGAATGAACATTCAGAGAAATGATGAGAATTCAGGTATATACGAAAATTTATTCGTTTTTCAAAATGTAAATTTACGGAGTGACGACTACTTATCTTTAGAATAATGATATATTTTTCAGGTTAGATGCTCTGCCTTAAGAAATAGAATGTCATATTTGCACAGCTTACAATTCTGAGGATTTACTGGCTGTTCATATTGCCCTTAGGAAGTATTTTACTAGTGATTTTTGAAGTGAAAACTTCTTTAGGCGCGTTAAGCGACTAGACATAGGGAACAAAAGCCTGGATTTGCTAAATATGTAATTAACCTATAGAGTCAGTGGCGGCTGGTCTTAAAGAGCGCAAGGACGCACGCTCCACGTGAAATGAGCGATCTATTCTTTTCGGTTTAATGTAAAGACTTGGATTTATCACACTTTTAAACACAAAATAACGATATACTAATCAAAATAATATTACTTGTGAGTGACTAGGAATAAAGTACGCAAACCTTTGATTCCATTATATTAAATATTATAAGGAAATTTAAATAAGTTGGTGCGCGCAGAATTATGCACCTAGCGTGGCTGCCGTGCAATGCCCATCAATGGCCTCCACGGGATACGGAAAAATAATTTACAGAACACCACGTTAAGGCGTCAGCCACATATAAGCGATCGCGATAACGTTCACGATCACGTTCGCGATAGCGATCGCGATCACATAAAGGAGAGAACACATATACGCGACCGCGACCACGATCGAGACTGCGATTACGAACGTAATGTATGAGGTTGTGAGAAAAAACTTCACCAGTCTTTGATGTTTTTCACTTTACCACTATATTGACTTATTCAGAAAATTAATCTTAATTAGAAAATTATAAAATTCAATAGTGTCCACAAATTAATTAGCTAACACGAAAAACACATAATTACGCCACCATAGAGCTTTTTTAGTCATCAAACGAAATTTCGCAATAAATACGAATCTCGAAATTGCGAAAATGTTCTCTATTGAACGTCAAACTTTCTGGTCAACCTAACTAATAACCAAGATTCTACATTATGTCAGATTTCGTTTCTTCTGTGACACACCGTATATGTCATTGAATGCAGACATTCACGGGTGTTGGGTTTTTAATGTCTACAAAACATTTTTTAACACTTTTGTTTAATGTACTTATATTACAATATGTCATTAAGATTTTCCCATCACGGCTTCCTAATTTCATATATTTCGCAATTTGGCATTTTATTTTTAATGCAAACATTTTTATAGTCACGATGTGCTAAAGATAATGAACCATCACCTTTTTTTCGTTTTTCATTAAAAAATCTGTTAAATCTAACATATTCTTCAATTTCCAATGCACACGACCTGCGATCAAACAAAACCTGCTGCGCTTAATCGCGAACGCTCCTATATCGCCGTAGATAAGCGATGAAACGCTGCAAGGTCAAAGCATATCGCTGACAGGTCGCGACAAGTGTGGTCGGCTACGTTTGATTGCTAGAACCATATCTGATCGCGATCGCTTATATGTGTCCGTCGCTTAAAGCTAGCCCGGGGTACGCCGCTCCGCGCTTATGCGCTATTGCCAAATGGTGAGTACGAGTCAGAGTTTGGAGTGTGTATTTACGGTTTATGATGCTAAATGCGTAGATGCCGGCTGATCTGACTGCGATTGCTAATTGTGCCGCTTACAAGCCTAAATGCCAATAGTACCGCTATTCACAAAAGATAGTAGTACCCTACTACTAGAGTTTAATTATTAATTACTAAATTTGAGTTTAAACAATTTTGATGAGAAAATAATGAAGACTTTATTTCTTTAAAAGATCGTAGAGCGGATTTTGTTTAAAAAATATTTTTTTTGCGTTTTTGTAGAGTTTAATTAGAACTTTGTAATAAAATATATTTTGTTTTCAAATGCAGTTTTCATGAAAAAGTAATATAATTTTATTCCTATGAAAGCAAACAATTTTAATTAGGTAACCCAGAGCCGTAACGACGTGCAACCGTACAGAGTAATTTAAAGTGGCTCAAAAATGTCGATAATGTTTTTTTTTTGTACTTGATGAAAATAATTTAGAGATGATAACCCAAAAATATTTGTGAGGTTATAAGATGTTAACTAAATTTAATTTGTAAAAATACTATTAAATATCACACCTTTTTTATCACTTTTGTTTCTCTTAAATTTAATACTTTGGTATGACACTGGAGTCACCTAAACTTACTTTTAACTACTAATATTTTGCATCTGCGCACCCCCTGTCAAAAAGTCACTAGCCGTCACTGTATACAGTGTGTCAATTTGAAAACGTACAACCTTTAATATTTTAGTTGTTTTATAAAATATGGAATTAGACAAAAACACGTCAATTATATTTTAAAGGGAAACATCTGTTCTGTTGACTTTTAATTAAATTACATCAACTCTTGTGCTGGGGCGAAGACAACCCGTAAAATCTTAAATGGGAAGAAGAGTTGAGCGATACCTCATTTGAAAGATCGTTCAATTGCCTCTTTCAGTATATCACATACAAGACCTTTTTTTTTCAGTACTTTTCAAAAAATTAGGGAAAACCCTTAAAGAAGCCATAGGTATGAAAAACAGTAATTATATCGATATTATTCAAATTAATTGGTTAAAATGGATGAGATTTAAGTCAAATAGCCGTTTGAAGTTTTCTTTTGCTTTTTGCTACAAAAATATTCAACTGCTTGGTAGAAATAAAGAAGGAAACGATAGATTTGGTACCAAATATTCAGAGATAAAAATAACATAAAGCATTCTACTGTTTTTTGTTAAATTTTTTATTGTAACAAAATCTAATTAAAAAATTTAACAAACAGAATTGCGTATCCAGAAAAAATTAACATATGTGCTGATATACGTGGAAATGCAGCTGTTGGTCATATATTCATAAGAAAACCTAACTGGTGAGCGCTATTTAAATCTTCTTGATGATATAATAAGGCCCTTAATAACAGATAACTCAGAAAATTAAGTTAATGAGGCTGGTAATGTTGTTTTGCAAGAAGATATGCTTCGCTTTCAACAAGATGGAGCTCCACAGCTCCACCACATTAATTTCTTCTGGTTAGGCAATGGTTAGATAACAGATTTCCTGGCAGATGGATTGGTAGAAGAGGAGCAATTTAATGCCTCTTAATTTTTTCTGTAAATATACCTTAAATCGATTATTCATAAAACACAGCCTCGAAATTTGGAAGAATTGAAGGGAAGAAGTACTTACTTTCCACCAGGCTAATTGTCACTTTGCGCCTCGCAGTATGAAATATGTTTCTTTCAAAGTTTATTTAGGTTTGGAACATCAACATTATATCTGTGACTGTAAGTAAAAACTTTTTCTTAAATATCTTGCAATTTGTTATATCATAGTTTTAAGTTTTTACTTCTGTTGGCATTCCTGACAATTTTTTTAATTTTGTACCTAAATGACACAGTGGTAGCAGGAAACATCGAAAGATTATAATGTAGTTTCTGAAATATAAATAAAATTTAAAAAAGAAATATAAACAAATAACAAAAAGCTCCATTGCAAAATAATTTGCCAAAATGTGTCATGTGCCATAACCTCGTAGTTTTATCCTAACAAGTCACATTTTTGTTGCTTAATTTCCCCGATAATAATGTCTCGTATATTTTAAATATCAAGTGAGATGCAATTTATTGTCTTTACGGGAATGACTCATTTTAAATATCGGTAAATTGTAAAATGTTCTGTTTTATATTTAAGTGTATGATAATATTAAAAATTAAATGTATGGTAGTACGTCTGCCTCCAGATTATAGTACTAGTAAAATGTTGAGCGCTACTTGCAATAAATAAAAATAGTTTAAACTCTATAAACGTATGTATCAATAAATATTAAACTCATTTCTACAGGGCCACAATAATCCAAATTACGAATATAAAACAGGTACGTCAGTTCGACAGCTTATTCTCTAATTTTGAAATTAAACATGACTTTTCCTTAACGCACGCCTTAATTGGTCGATTTCATATCCACACTAGTGGATATGAATGGGAGTTGGAATGTAGAATTTGTTTTTGTCAAATATTTAGTAGCATTAAACTCGAAATTTTGATTCCTATTTCAACATTTTGACTTTAAAATCTAAATTATTATTTTCTCAAATAATTTTTATTTTTTTGTAATAATACCATTTATTTCTCTGCCAAGCGACACGAAAAATTATTATTATTAATAACCTATATGGTTAAAACTAATAAATTAAAATATGACATATTACAACATATGCACTAAATAAAAGAAACAACAAATTTGCAAAGGAACCAAAAAGAAAAAAAATAAATTTGTTATAATGTAGATGTTCATTAAAACAAAAATCGTTGGTACTCTTACATGACTACCTAGATCTCCAATTTGTTTTTCCTTAACAGTTTGTAATATGAATTCAAGAAAAAGTCTCTTAGCTCTGCTTATTGTCTGTAACTTTGGAACAAACGGAGATCGACATACAACTTTTCGGTTTTTAACTCTAGTTTATGCTGCCAAAATTTGAACATAACGGGATATACGGGACATCCTGTATTGCCCGCATAAGCTTTTTTTTTCTATTTTAGCTATAGAAATTATATACTTTCAAAGAGCTGCCATAAATGTCAATAAACGTAGTATGAATGCAATGAGATATTTTATATTATCATTTGTTTCTAATCTATACATAATTACTTGAATAGAAATAACTGAAATGTTATAATTCATTTAGTATCGTTCATAATAATTTTTCTTTCTCATATTTTATATTTCAAGTTTTGGATGACACAAAATTTGTTTCCACATTCATAATATATGTTATGCCGTTGGGAAAGATCGAACGGAATGATTTGGTTGACTAATATGTAATTCTTTCCCCTGAATTTGCTTGACATAAGATATTTATGCTATTAATTCTTCCTATGTAATTCTGATTACAACTTAGCAATCATCAACATATTGCATGAAATCCAAACTGTTGTACATATAAAATAAAAATGCAAAATATCGAGTTTATATGATCACATTGATTATTCAATTATAAAACTTCAAAACACACGCAATGTGTGATGCATTCTACCTAAGACTAAATGAAAGAACAAACTAATACATTTAATTTATTTTTAGTTAAACGTGGGCAAATTTAAGGTGGATGCGCCAGTTTAAAATTTGCTGCGATCGATATCTGGCAAAGTACTTATCTAAAAATTTGAAAATTTAGCAACTTGGCAAAGTCAGCAAGGTCAACACAACTAAATTATTCGCAAATTATAGTACTCTTAGTTATATCGGAAGTTGACACCAACTTCATTACTTTAAATAAGGCACCCTATATATTTTTCCATTTTTGGATTTTATTTGAGATTTTAAGGCCACTTTGGAGAACAAACACTATTCCTAAAATTGATAGTTTTTGAAATATTTCGATAATCGATTATTCTTGCACCACTTTCGATGGCTCAAGCTCACAGCGGGACACTTGTTAATAAGGAAAAAAAAAAACTTGAAATTTAATTTACCCTGTATAATATAAAAATGGAAATTCAAATAATAGAGGATTAAAAATGGGACATAAATGAAAACTTAATGTTAACAAATTTTAATCAAGCAAAATAGAAATAAAATATATAAAAGCAGAAATCGTAAACAACAATTTAAATAATTTTTTAATGGACTCCTCAAATGTTAGTAAAACACAAATTAATTGTTCTCTATTTGTTAATACCTAAGTGTTAATCTATGTTTTGGAAATCATATTTTTTAACATAAAAACTTTAAGTAAACCTAAAATATGAACGCACAACTTATTTCGCCAAAACATTCGAAATTCAGCTTCCACCTTTCAGATATAATTTATGTAATCTGTAGAAAATTACTTTGTATCCAACTGAAAGCGGAAAATTTTCTCCATTGTTTCGTTAAACATTAAAGGCACTTTTAATCATTATCATTTTTAAATATACATATGAAAGATACGAAAGTACAAAATATGGTGTATGCATCAACGAACGAACTCAATTTTTGTTTCGCAAATCAACACTTTATGTTATGCTTTGAATATAAAAAAAATATTTATCGACATACTGTTAAATGTTTGTGCATCAAATCCAAAAACATATTTTACTAAAAATGTTCATCTCCTTATCTTTTGGTAATTTTCAACTGTAGTAATGATATTTTAAAACTTTATAAATATACATTTTTATATTCCCTACATTTAATGTTATAGTTGAAAGTAATAAAATGTATTTTTAATTAAACATGGCCCTTAAAACAACATCTACTTCAACGATTGAAAATAATAAAATAAATTCGTAACAACTAGAGATAAAGTACATTATATTAACGCTTTGAGATGATAAAATATTAAAATAATATTCTTTATTTTCTTAGTTTAATAACAGTATTTTGTTTTATTTAAAAAATAAATGAGTTATCAGCGGTTTTCGAAAACGCTGTTATATGCCTGTTCTTTATTATTTTAACATAATTATTTTAATTAAATGAATGTTTCTTCAATAAACAATTTTTTCTTCATAAACTTAATCTATGACTTGATGCAAAATGATGAGACCTTTTTGAGATGCGGTAGATGATTCATTTGAGGTCAATGCAAAATTGTACTCAAAACAGAGAGAAAAAGTATAAATAACAAGTAAGAATATGCAAATAGATTGCAATCGAAACCTATCTGTTAATTGGATTCTGATAAACTTTTAGGCTGGATTCCTTAAAGATTCAATTTGATACATAGGATTTTTCTTAACACTACCTGTGTGAAAGTAAAAGTATGTAAATCATAAACTGCAAATCTTTATGTGAAGATTTACACCATTCAGTTTGAAACATTAAAGTTTTACCAAAGCCTTTGAAAGAAATCGTTTGCTAAGGATAAGTATGAGCAATAATTTTGAGGAATAAAATATTCTTCGATCTCACTACTAATAAAAGGTGGAAATTGAAAAGTTAATATTGATTATTAACCTACTTTCTTTGGGGTTTTCAGGATTTAAAACATTTTATAATAATTTAAGTTTTTGTAGTTTCAAGTGCGATAGTTTAAAAGGTGCACAAGCCGAACAAAGTGCGCATCCATCAAAACTTACCTTTAAATTGTCTAAATAAGCTCTTAATTCTAACTAGAAAGTTTCAGCACGAAAACGCAGCAGGAACGTGTCGAAGTTGTAAAAAGTCGCACCAGCAGTTGCCGCCGCAGGAATGTTGTCCCGATACTTTCAAGAGCAAGGGGTGCTCTGGTATATAACAATCGAGGCGTACTGAGGAGCGCTAAAGTTGCGAAGCTTAATACACATTCCTGCGGGCCAATAGCATGCCAGGTATCCTGCAAAAATTTCAGCGGCAGCCTATCAGAATACGCAGATTCGATCATTGAATTGTTTGCCGCGCATTACACCCACTTGTAGGCGAATTTGTGAATGAACGCAATATAGACGATATACCAAGTGTTAACGTGAGACGAATTCTTTTTTGTATCGGTGACGTAGCAATATTTAATATGCTGCTGAAACTAATGAGCATGTTCTGGTTGGGTGTTTTCAAAAGCTTATGTAACTTTATCTTCATCATAAGATTTGAATTTTCAGACAAACTCCCTAGAACGTTGTCCAAGAACTCAGTGGGCGTTTTCTCTTCACAGATATCTTGCAGCAGAGCTGTCTTTTGTTCGTATAGATTAAGGGTTACTTATCAAAACATCGATTTTCTTCTCACATTCTCTTGGTTATACTTTCGATTCGAAATACGGAATTCGATTAGAAATTTAAAATTTAGAATTTTTTAACGTTGTTTCAAATTTACGCTTTAAATTTTTATTTTAATTCTATACTTTATACAGTGTGCTCCATTGGAACAACATGAGTATCTTCGTTATTGGTGCAGATAGAAAAACGGTTAAGTATCATAGTAGTGCAGAATTTTATGCCCATCAACATGCCATTGAGAAAACATTTAAACATTGTTTAGATTTTATTATGAAAAAAGTGAAAAATGTAGCCAGAGTGAAAAAGTCTTAAATCATGTTTGCTTAATTTTTCAAAAGCTTTACAGTGGGATAATCAGATGAAAAAGTCGCACAATATGGTATCCATATAATGGTAGCCATAATTTTCTTGGAAATTATTCAACATAAAAAATAATTAAATACGCTACTGTAAAGCTGTTGAGAAATCAAGCAAAAATGATTCAAGCAATGATACAATCTACCCTTGTTTAAGAAGCCGGTTCATCGCCATCTGTCCTTGTTTCCGCATCCTACTCGCAGTGCTTTGAAGGCATAATAGGGTTGTCTCCTGGGAGTGGATTAAACTTTAAAAAAAGTATTTTGTCAATAGAACTACAAATAAAAGAGTTATAGAGCAAATTCTAGAAAATTACGTTTTTCACTTTTTTCTTAATAGAATCTAAACAAGACGGTATTCAATTCTTTTCTCAGTAACACGTTGATGGGTAAACCCATTTAATCGATTTTCCATCTCCATTCATAACGCAGATGCCAATGTTATTCCCAGGTCCAATGGGACACACCGAATTATCAAGTCGATTTTTTAATTAGGCTGGTCCACAACGAGATCTTTCGTAAAAAGTATACATATGAAGGTTTTAGTGAATCAAATCTGTATCTGTTTTCCGTTATTTGCAGTCACTTAGATTTAAAGCCAATTCGAGTTGTTTTTTTACAGGAATCGGATGGCGAGTTTAATCGCTGAAACTGGGAGTCAAATATGTATTTAAAGAACCTTTGTGTCAAGTGAAAAATTCTACCTATCTCTCCATATCAAGCAAGTTATGATGGAAAACTTTGATGGAGCAATAAGTAAATATGTTGAAGGCTTTCAATACCCTAACGCCCCGCAAAATTCAAAGAAGGAATCTTTATAGGCCCACAAGTACAAGAATTTATAAAGGACATAAGTTTTAATATAAACTAGAATGTAGCAGAAAAAGAATTTGGGCAGCTTTTATATTGTGTCATAATTTTATTGTTAACAAAAAAGCTGGCAACCACCCCTTATGATGCGTATCCACTGGCGTTCGCGAACAGCTCGCTGTTTCCAAATGTTCACATTATGTTCGCGAACAGTTAACTCAGTACATATTATATTTTGATGTTACCGATAGCCAGCGGTCAATGCTACTACAATAGACTCTCGCAAAAGTTGCGCTCACCATTCTGCACCGACCGTTACCCTACCATTGCCGAAAAATATATATGTTTCATTGCTCCTTGCGTGGTTCAGTGGGTTATTCAAAAGTGGCGCTAAAACTCGGAAGTCCAATTCGTTGTTCGAAAATTAGCGTGGGGAAATATAATATCCGTGCTACTTTAACGATTCTATCTTGACAACTTTAACAAGCGGACAACATAACGGGAGCAACTTTAGCTGGAGGCGACTGTAATGTTACAGGAGCTGTTGGTGAACTGCAGTGGATAGACACCATAAGACTTCTTTCATAAATATTATGGTGCTGTATCAGATGAATAATGTGAGAAATTTCATTATTTAATTTCATTAATTAAACCATTTTTACTTATTTATGAACTTGAAATTTTATCCAAAATTGTTTGTCCTAAAATTAAAAAATAAAAACATGTCTATTTTCAGATATGCACACTTCTATCTACAGTCAATCCAAATATTTATGGAACTAACAACTGCGTCGATAATGTTTCACATAAAAAGCATTAATTCGCAATAAGTCGATGATTAACACAGTTTATGGGATCGCCTCGGATCACGCTAAAATGTTCGATTAAAAAATATTGCTAGATGGGCCAAAAAGCGTTGGAATGGAAGCACCTCTTCTTCCATAAAATATATTTTTTTCCTAACAACTATTACCTACGATATCGAAAAAACCTGCAGTTTTCCGATAATCTGTGACCTAATATCTACTAACCCTATTAAAATCTTATCTTTAAAAACCTAGGAGAAGAGAAGAAATGGTTATTTCTGACACATTTTGAGTTGTTGAACCTAAAATTATTAAAAAAATTTAGCATCCTAAGAAGTAGCTCTTTCAAGTGTTACCTCGCATGATATATTAACTAAAACTCATTTTTTCGGTGACCAAGTTAACCCTCATTTTATTATAAAATACACTCATGGACAAAATTATCGAATATTTAAATGTTCGCATTTTTTAAAGTTATTAGTAAATTTTACCGAAAGAACGCGTTATAGAAGAAATAATAGTTTATTTTACACATTTTAAGTAGAGAATATTAAGTCTTTATCAATAGAGATTAGTAAAAAAAAATGATGCCAAGTAATATGAAAATTAAGAATAATTATCTTTAACTTAAATGTTACTTAAATAAGCAAATACTCTCTTTTGATTTAAATATATTCCCACCTCGAGCTCTAATTACTGCTTGCATCCTTCTCAACATGATACTAATTAGAGTTTGAATAAAATCTTGAGGAATTGCGTTTCATTCACATTGTGCTGCAAGTCGAAGTTCTTCTAGAGTATTTGGAACAGGATTTTTATGTCGTATGCGGCGTTTTAGTTGATCCCAAAAGTGTTCAACAGGATTTAAGTCTGGGCTATACGGCGGCCAATCTAATTTTTGAATCTGCACTGTATCAAGGTAATTAGTCACTATGCCAGCTGCGTGTGGTCGAGCGTTATCGTGCATAAATAGGAACCTGTCATATCCAATGTGACCCATATATGGCAAAACGTGGTCTTGGAGAATGTTTTCGATATACCAGTCACTGGTCATTCGTCGAATGACTTCCACGAGTTCGGTACGTCCCTCCCAACTTATGCCTCCCCAAAGCATTATGCCGCCACCTCCAAAACTAACAGTCTGTATGAGATTGCAGCTGCTACATCGTTCTTCAACTCTTCTATAGACGTGATTTTGTCCATCTGGCTTCCATAATTGTATTCTAGTCTCATCAGTGAACAGAACATTTTTCCAATTCTCGATATCCCACATTCAGTGGAATTTGGCAGAACGCATATTCATGCGTTCTGGCAAATTCTAATCGCTGAGTTTTGTGATTTTGGAGAAGTCGTGGAACTTTGGCAGGCCGTCTTGGCTTTAACCCTACTTGTTTCAATTTTCGACTAACAATTTTCGAACTAACATTAACTTGTCTAACATTTAATAACTCATTTTTGAGGCGTGTGGATGTCAATGTGCGATTTCGGGCAGAAGTAAGGTCCAAAAACCGGTCATCAATTGCTGTTGTACACCTTTTGCGCCCTTGACCAGGCCTTCGCACAAAATCTCCAGTCTCTTGATAGCTTTTTAAAATATTCGATACTGTAGATTGACCTCTCCTAGGACGTCGTGCAATATCTTTTTGTCTATACCCTTCTTCATGTAGAGTTGCAATTTGCGCCGCCTCGGCTTCACTGCAGCGTCTAACTGGTGGCATATTTAATTTTTAAATAGAGGAAACAACAAATTAAAATCAGTAACACTTACTAAGTTTCACTACAAATAACTTAATTCACTATGTTTCTTGAATTATGTGAGGAATTTTTAAGTGACAATACGCGTGATAGAAAATAACTCCATTAAAATGAACTAAATGTCAAAAATTTTTAAAACAATTGAATGTATTCACCTACTAGATGAATAATATCCACACATATATAATTTTACACCGTTAATTTAAAATCGTATTCGAGTAATGGTGATAACAAAAAATATTCCATAATTTTGTCCATGAGTGTATTTTCTTTTTCTAATCGTTCGCTGGGGGTAGTTGGGTGGTTCAAAATTTCAAATTCCGACGTTACATAGTTTTCGAGGCAAACTTCTTTGTGTCAGACGGATGAACGCACACACGAGTGAGATAAGGGTTCCGTTTTTCCTTTTAAGTTAAGAAACCCAAAGAGGTATTACACAAAAAATATACGAGGCAGATATGTTTTATTCAAGGGCGCCATTAAAATTATGCATATTTATAACAAACAAAAATGTTTTATGCCGTCCAGTGTTATAAGTTATATCCTTTAGTTTTTTCTCAAAATTGCGAAATAGTCGATTTATTCTTTAAATATTTTATTTCCCTATAATTTTTTTATAATTCTCGAGTTTTTTTTGCAATTTTGACTTTGTCTCGAAATTTTCGAATTTTTTTCGAAACTCTAAAAAATTGAAACACAAAAATTGTCCCCCTGAAACCAAGAAAGACCAAAAAACACAACAAAGGTTGCTTTAACGTGACAGCCAAGGTATCATCTTCGGAGAGATACAGTTATCTCTCCGTCGAAACGCGTTACAGCAACCTTTGTTGGGTTTTTTAATCTTTATTGATTTCAGGGGACAATTTTTGTGTTTCAATTTTTAAAGATAACCAAGGACCAATCCGTTCCACCAAAATTTTGAAACTCTGTAAGTTTTGTGAATTTCGAATTTTCCTCAATTTACTTGTTGACTGCTACATCCCAATTTGTCCTAAAATTTCGATATTTTACTTCATTTTTTTTCAATGTTCTTGAAATTTTTGCACTTTTTTATAAAAATATTCAGTTTCATTTCAAGGTTTTTATATTTTTTCCAAAAATTAGAAATTGTTACCTTTTTTTTCGAAATTTTGGCTTTGTTAAAAAATGGCAAGCAAATTCATTAGAGACACGTTAACAAAGAAATTTTACACTTCATAAACCTATTATACTTGCTGCACAAAGGTAAATTTATTTTTATTTCGTTAAACTGATACTTATACATATGGTCTAACTAATTCTACCTCTTACCTGTGATTCTTTTTAATTATCCATCAAATAATTTTTAGATATCAAAAACATGTTTTACGAAATATTTTGATTTTTTTCTTTTAATTTAATTTTACATTTATTTATTTTAAATGTTTTTATTATAGATATGTTTAAAAAATCCTGATTAAAAAAAATGTGTAACTAATATCTTGCTTTATGTCTAATGATTTATTTTTTCTTCGTGGTGCACTCTTATTGGTCGGAAGCATTATGTTTATTAATTTTACTTAACATTTTTGGGATCCAGTATGAAAATATTTAAATTTTTATTAATGAAAACATTTTTTAAATATGACCACGTGATATCTAAATTTATTTAAAACGTCACCTCATGACAGTTGACAAAAAATAGGTTAGTTATTTTACATAGAATAGGAAAAAAAAGAAATATAGAAGACCAAAATTAGACTCGAGTTTTTTTTTAAATAAATTATGAGAAAATAAAAAATGTAAAAAAGGGTTTTATCAGTGGTCATCGATGTTTCGCTTTCATTTGAGCTCATCAGTAATGCATAATATGGAAAGGAAACAGTGAGAAAGAATTATTTAAAAATAATAAATTCAAATCAATAAAAAAATTACCATGAATAGATGTTTCATCAATAATTTACAGTGGTAAAAATTTAACTATTTAAAGCCCGATCCACAAGAAACAACTACTCCGACGGCTAATACCCCTTCCGGCATTGACCTACAATTGTGGATCGAACTTACATGCACTTGGTGATTACTGCTCATAACCGCCGAAAGGTTACCTAGTCATATTTGAAAAAATGTTTCAGAATATTGTCAACTTTCGTTAATAAAAATTAAAATATCCCGAAACTGGGTCGCAAAAATGTTAAATAGAATTAATAAACAGATTTAATTTTTGCTATTCAAAAGTTTTAATTCTTAAATACTTGTGGTTGCCATTTGGCTAGTAATAATAAATGAATCTGCAAGAATTACTGAAAATAAAATAGTTGCCGCTGGATAGTGCATTCGTTTGTATACAGAATGTACAATACAGTAGTGTTGCTATAATTCATTAGCGCCAAAAGCAATTTTAAATTTATATTAAGCTGCTCCTGGAAATGTGATTGTGTTTAAAAAATGCATCATTTTTCTTATTAATAAATTAAGTTTTCAAAGCAAACAAAAAACTGTAGAGATTTATAAATGTATGTGTTGAAGTTCATGTTATCACAATTAATTAGTTTTTTTCTTTCGCCGCTGTAAACATGTATTTTTTTTGTTCCTTTTTGGCAACAACATACATTCGGAGAACAAATTTATCTGAAAAGTATTAGTATTTTAGGTTCAACATAATGGTAAGCTATTCCACAGTACTTCTACTGGCTAATTTATAATCATCATGATTTGGATATCGTTTATTTGAAGAGCTATGATGGTCAAATAAAGACAAAGTTGCACATTTTACTGCTGCACACTATTTTAAATCTGAAGTAAATTTAAAAAGTGACATAATTATGCCTTTTTAATTATTTATTATGCATGCATAGCAAAAACATTTACTGAACAAAATTATAAAATCTTATTTTTATTATCCAGGCAATAAAATTAACCCATGACACATGGGATAAAGTTTGCGAAAATCGTGGTGTTCGGTAAAATTAAATTATTAATCAAATTAACCAAAATGTTTATATTTTTCATAAAAAAATGCCATAATGATATATTTATTAAAAACCGCTACTACTGATATTTTTTGGCAAATATTTAAAACAGAAATCAATTTCTTAGTCCCTTCTGAAATATGAACTCAAAAAATTTTAATATTACCTCTGATTTATTTTTGCATATTGTTCAGCAGTCAAGTCAACAAGCGAGATCCCAGAGGCAATGGTCAAAAAATGATCAGCTTGTGTATGATATAAAACAGCTATTTATTTTACAAAAATTAAATGTTTCGCACTCTAGAAGTTTATTTATAGTTGCCCAGTCGCCTTTTACAGTAAAATTGGTAAAAGAAACATTGTGCCTGTTCCAAATAATTTATTCAGCAATTGAAGTAAATCGATAAAACTTGTTCCGGTTCCGAAAAGAATTCAGAGAATGTTGGTTAATTAAACTGTTTCTTTTTTTTAGATATTACAATGCTAGAAAATTTGTATCATATTAATTACAAATGTATAGCTTCAATCAAATTAAGTAAAGCAAACATGGCTTTTTATCAAATACAAACACAAATCCAATGAATTCTGAAATTAAAAACAAGCCTATAATATATTTGATGCTGCAGCGATTTTAAATTAACAATGTCTAGTAATTATTGCAGTTTTGTTTCTCTAGAGATCAAATGATGATAATAAAACAGTGGCGTTTTCTTCCTTTTATAAGAGGAGAAGCTAATCCCGAAAAAAGCAAATGCGATTTTTTCAGATCGAAGGGTCAAACCACTTTATGTGAAATATTGATGTTATGTTTTTAATTAATATAAAATGCAACGAAAGAATATTATTTATTATTCAATATTACTGTATTGCTCTCCTACTACTTTAAATTAAGGGAACCCCAATTCATTTTGCAAGTTATTGTCGTAATTAATTGTATTTAACAGTGACGGCTGGTCTTAAAGAGCACAAGAGCGCGCGCTCCTGGTGGAATGAGCGATCTATTCTTTTCTATTTAATATAAAAGTTTTGGATTTACCACATTTTTAAACACAAAATAATGATACACTAATTAACTAATAATACTTGTGAGGGACTTGGAATAAAGTACGCAAACCTTTATTCCATTATATTATACACTCTGAGGAAATTGAAATACGTTGGTGCGCGCAGAATTATGCACCTAGCGTGGCTGTCATGCGATGCCTATCAACGGCCTCCACGGATACGGATAAATAAACTACAAAACACCTCGCTAAAGCTAGTCCGCGGTACGCCGCTCCGCTGAAGCGATGTTGCCTAATGGTGAGTACGAGTCAGAGTTTGAAGTGGGTATTTACTAAATGCGTAGGTACCGGCTGATTTGATTGCGATTGCTAATTGTGCCGCTTACAGGTCTAACTGCCAACAGTACAGCTATTCACAAAGAGATAGTAGTACCCATTCTAGGGTCTAATTATTAATTTGTAAATTTGGATTTAAACAATTTTGCTGAGAAAGTAATGAACACTTTATTTCTTTAAAAGATCGTAGAGCGGATGTTGTTTAAAAAAATATTTTTTTTTGTGTTTTTGTAGAGTTTAATTAAAACTTTGCAATAAAATACATTTTATCTTCAAATGCAGTTTTCATGAAAAAGTGATATAATGTTATTCCTATGAAAGCAAACAATTATAAATAAGTAATCTAGAACCGTAACCAGTTGTAACCGCACAGAGTACTTTAAGGGGCTCAGAAATGTCGATAATGATTTTTTTTACTCGATGAAAATAATTTAGAGATGATAACCCAAAAATATTTTGGAGGCTATAAGATGTTAAATAAATTTAATTTGTAAAAATACTATTAAATATCACAAATTTTGTATCACTTTTGTTTCTCTTAAATTTAATACCTTGCTATGGCACTCGAGTCACCTAAACTCTTAACTATTAATATTTTTGCACAGGGCATCGAATCTTTATTTTTTTGGTTTTCGTTCCGGGAAAAAAATCATATCGGTTCCGTTCCGACAAAAATAGCGGTTTTTTCCGGTTTTCGGTTCAGCTCCTGCTTACTAATTTTTTAATTTCTTAAATTTTTTTATTTAAACTGATTCTCTAATATAATTCAGAAAATGTTCTCCCTCTTTTTTAAATATTACAGCATATAACTTCTGTGGTAATGCTTAAAATTTGAAGGAAATATTTCTCGATTTTTCGAATTTAAAAATTTCAGGCTGAAACTCTGGATTCTGGGTTCATTTTGAGTTCAAACTCGAACCTCCAACTTTACAAAAAAAAATTAGCTGATACCCGTAAATTTGCCTAGATGAAAAAAAGAGAAAGGATCCTTTGATTATATACCTTTTGAAAGTTTCGACTTTTCTGAAGAATTCAATTTTTATTGAAAATTTTGACTTATTTTGAAAATTTCGACAATAAAAACCCACTTTTTGACAAAGTCAATCTTTTCCCGTTCGAGTTCCAAATTTTCTAAATTTTAACTTGATTTCGAAAATTTCGACCTTTTTCAAAATTTTGATTTTTTGAATATTCCAAATTCCTCAAAATTCTGTCTTATTTGGTTGGTTTTGATTTTTTTGAACATTTTACTTTTATAACTTTCGTTCTTGTTAAAAATTTTATTTTTTGAAAATTACAATTTTTTTTGAATATTTGGAATTTATCTCGAAGTTGTCTAACCTTATTTTTGTAAATATCAGAAATTTCAGACTCCAAATTTCATCTTTTTTTGCAAATATAAATAATTTTAAATTCGATTTTTTCAAAACATTTCATTTCTTATTAAAAATTTGAATTTTTTCAAAGTTTTAACTTTTTGCAAATATCGACTCTCGAATGTTTGTTTTTTTTAATTTTTTTTTTCAATTTTCACTTTTTCGCAAGATACTGACTTTCTAAAAATAATTATTCTTTTTAAATGCTGCATTTGATTTTAATTGAAAATTCTTAAACATTTTTCGATTTCCTTAAAGCATTTCGTCTTTATATTTTGAAAACTTTCAAATTCAAATTGTTCTTTTTAATTTGTTTTCCAAATTCTGAATTTTTTGAAAATCTTTATACATAATTTCGATCTTTTCTCAAAATGGTTATTTTTTTTTCAAAATTTTGATTTTTTCTGTAAATTTAATGATGTTAAAAAACTGACTTTTAAAAACTTCTACCCTGTTTTTTTTTTAATTTTTGACCTTGGTCAAACTTTTGACAATTTCACAAAGCTTTCATCTTTTTTTGAAAACTGAGATTTTTTTTTAAATTTCGACCTTTTCTTGAAGTTTCGGCTTTTATGGAGTTAACTGAACTTTGATTTGAAAAATTAGATTTTCCTTTAATTTTTGTTTCTTGAAAAATTAAATTTATTCTCAAAATTCCGACATTTTTAATATTTTCAAACCTTTTCCAAAATTTAGACTTTTTTTGAAAACTTCGACCTTTTATCATCGAAATTTCGACTTTTTCCCGGAGCTGTAACTTTTTCAGAATATGATTTTTTTGGAAAATTTCCTCTTTTTTTCAAAAGTTTGGATTTTTTATAATATGATTATGATGAAACATTTTTTTTCAAAAGATTTACCTTTTTTTTTGAAAATTTCCACTTAAGCTCAAAATTTTTACTATTTCTTGAAGTTTTAACTTCTTTTTTTGATAATTCCGACTTTTTTTCGAAAATTTTCACTTTTTTCAAAATTGTGAATTTTCGAAATATTTGAATTTTTCCAGGATTTTAATCTTTTTTAAAGTGTTATCCTTTATCATCAAAATTGGGACTTTTTTCGAAATTAAATATAGCTTCATCCAAAATTTAAAGTTTTTTCGAAATCTCCATTTTTTTTTCAAAAGTTCGAGTTTTTGTGATAATTTTAACATTTTTTCAAAATTCGCCTGTCCCAGAAATTTTTTAATTTTGGTAAAGAATCTAGGTTTTCAAATTATCAATTTTTAAATTTTGAGCGAATTCTACAAAAGGAATTCAAGATTTAACTAAATTTCGATTTTAAAGCTGCCTAAATTCAAAACAATCTAAACAAAAATCGCAGCTTCGAGGCGGAAATCTAAATTTTAGGAAAAAAGTGAGATATAGCGTAAACAAAACCAGATAAAAATTGGAAGTTTAAATTGGACATTTTCTAACATGTCATCGTTTCAAGTTTACCCTTAAAATTTCGACTTCAATTTCAAGATCCTGGCTTTAAATTGGAATATAAATGTTGTATTTTTTTCTTGAAATTTTGACTGAAATTCCCGATTTCTAGAAAAAATTAGAAAGAGCAAGATTTTATCACAAATTTTGAGATTTTGGGAAGTTTGATGAAGTGAGCACAGCAAAAAATCATTAGAATTTGAAATATCGAGAAAACGATTGGCATATTTAAATTAAAGTGAAATTTGAAGGAAAAAATTCAAGGCAACTCAAAATTTTTATTAATAACTTCAAAAAATAAAGGTATTATATTATAAAAGGGAAAATCCAAGTTTGAGGAAAAAAAACAAGTTTGAGTGTTTGTTCTAAAGAAAAAGTTGGAATTTTCGGAAAAATTCAAATTTGCAAATAAAATTGCCAGAAAACTGGGCTTCAATGGAAAAAACTTCACTGCTTGAGTCCACATTTACAATAGTGCATAAAATTTGTATTTTAAACTCGAAATTTTATAAAAAGAAAAGAAATATTTTGAGAAAAGGGTCCAAATTTCAAAACAGAACCAAAAATTTTAAAAAATGAATATTCAAGTTATACAACTTATAATTCAATTTGACTCGAAATTTTGAGAATAAAATCAACATTTTCTTAGAAAGAGTGGAAATTGTAGGTTTCTAATTGAACTTTCAAAAAAATGTTCTTTAAAGTTAACTCATAATTTTCAGATGAAAGTTGCACGAATTTTTGTAAAATTTTGAAAAGGAAATTTCTCAAAAAATCCCAAACTTTAGGGTGAAGTAAAAATTATTTTAAGAACATACAAATTTAACGAACCGAAATAAACCGTTTTTTTCCCGGTTCTGTTCCGGTTTTCGTTCGTTCAAAAATTACGGTTTTTTTTTCGGTTCCGGTTTTCGGTTCAGTTCCGGTTCGAAGCCCTGTTTTTGCATCTGCGCACCCCCTGTCAAAAAGTCACCAACCGCCACTGGTATTTAATCAAAAATTCAAAACGAGTTTCAGGTCAAATTTAAAAAAAAAATTAAAAGCTTGAGTTTAAACTAAAAAGTCCAAATGTTAAGGAAAACCTTAAAATTATGTTTAACAAAATAAGTTTTAACTCATTCTGAGGTAAAACTTCCAATTTCGACTTTAAAATAAAAATCTGGGGAAAAAATCCAAATAATGGATTAAGATTGAAATGTTAACCTGTCCAACATTCAAAAATTCCGACTTCAACATTTATATTAAATATTTAAGGCAACATTAATTGCTGCTGGTTGAAAGTAAACTCGACATTTCCAACACTGGAAACTTAATATTTCTTGAATCAGTCACAATTTCTAAGTTAAAGCCGAAAACGAAAAAAAAAGGTAACAATTTAAGATTAAACTTAAAATTTTTTGTCTTTCGACATTTTAACTTTTTTAATGATTTTTAAAATTTATAAAAAAACATCTTTAACTTTAAAACTTTCAAGTCTAAACTTCGAATTTTGAAAAAACGATCAAAGGAAAAACACTAAAAATTTAAAAAGAGAAATTGTAGTAAATGATATACAGAGTCTCCCAACGAAAACTTGTATAATTAGAAAACCGAAAAATATCTTAGAATTCGCCCCGTCATTTATGTCTTGGGGGACTATTTTTGACGATCAAACCAACTTCATATGTTTAAGACGGTTAGTATGCTCTGAATGGGAGGACACTATACTACAGCTATTTGAGGACAATTTGCAATATAATATGCCACATGTTTCAGTTCCTTTAAAGCACACTACCCTCTTTTATACAAAAAAAGATATGTACAGTTTTCACAAGTTTACTGGGCTGTAATTAAAAAATCATTTAAAGTAGACATCAAATAAACATGCTTTACCATGGTCAAAAAATACGTATTTTCGTTTAAAAAAAATGTTGATGCTTTGTGGTACTCCGAAGTGAGTCACCCTGCATATCGACAAAGATGCCTCTTGGCATCTTTTTCTGTTAGACGAATGTCGGTTTGTCAACTTTTCGTTTTTAATTTTCAAACAGGTTTTAAAAAAGACTTACCATTATATTTGCAACGAAAAGAGCTTTCAAATGATGTATTACAAGTAAGGTAGTTCTATTTGAAATTTTAAATTGGGGGTTGATAGTGGCTGGGGGGATAAACATATCAAGTTAACTTGACCGTTAAAAATGGTCCCCCTAAGAACATAAATCGACGAATCTAGGCGATTTCTAAAATGTTTCTCTGTTTTCTAATTATAAGGAGGTCAAGTTCTCGTTGGGAGACCCTGTAAACATATAGGTACTGTGATGAGCAGCCGTCGTGATTAAATCCAGGTCAAGTCGATTAAATGTGATGCGCGACCAGCCGAGCCGTTTGCGGCCATAACCAGTGATTGTATATAGTTTTTCAAAATTGTCGAATTTTGCTCATCTTTAAAAATTTTCGAAGAATAATTTACCTTCGATTTTCGGACCCAATTTGTCTACGTTGTGTTTAAAATTATTTTATTCCAATAAATTGTAACCCCAGCTCGTAGAGTCGACAGGGAAGTGTTATCAAATTCAAACAACAATTGACCTCAACGTTTTATTACAATAGGTCAACAAATAAATCAACAAAATTTCAAGTTTGTGATTTTCAAGTGTTCTTAAACATAATACAACAAAATAAAAGTGAACCTGTTTGTTTCAACTTGTTTAAATTTGCTGGACACAGATCTGAGAGAAATATTTCTTTAGAAAATTAAGAGAATTCATTAAGCACAAATAATCTGACATTCTTTGTCTAACTCTTTCGCTCGTATACGGTGCGTCGGTTATTAATTTCCCAAAGTTTATTTTAACCCTAATAATCGCAATGCTTTCCCCAGCTGGGCCATTTAGTTTGTACTCGAAGGTTTTCAAACCAAATGCAGCTAACTTTGTACCTGATTATCGGTGGGCGTTCGCTGGTTAGTTTGTACACAGAGGTTCTCAAACTATTTTCAGGTGTCTGTTTTATCGCTTCTTAATTCAAGCATACTTCACATAGCATACAGTTTCCTGTTAAAGCTTTGAGCTAACAATATCCAAAGGATAATGCTACGAGAAAATGGAGCTCAAGCTTGGAAATGAAGTTGTGATTTATCGCAATAAATCAAATTTATAAATGTTGATTCAATCTTACAGATCTCTTGTTCTCTCACTCTTTCTTTCTTTTCTTTGGTAACTTGTTCCTTTGTTTGGTTTCTGTTTTTCTCATACCAAACTCAATCACTCGAACTTAAACCAGTGTCATAAAATAGACTAGAAATATTGTTCAAATTTCATAGAAACTTTCTGAGCAGAATTTTCCCCTCCAAACACTACAACTACTTCTACGGCTACTAGTCTAATTAGAAGGGGCGCTTTCTGGCTTAGAAAGTGGCTAAGCTTGACTTAGCACAAAAAAAAAACATTTAAATTAAAGTTAGAAACTGGCAAGAAGTTCTCATTTCTTTCGTCAAAACATCTCCCTAACGAGAGCTGATGCTGATACTGCTCGTCCGCCTACGTTAGTAAATTTATGTTGACAGTAAATCTAGGCATGCGGCTATAAATTAGTAATTTTGCAAAAGCTTCCCGATCGCGACGCGCGGTGTTGTAATTCTCCGTGGCCTATATAGGGGGTCCTTTTTTTCGGACGTGTAACCGATGAGGGGACCCACGGATAAGGCAGGCCGGGCAAATACGCCAAAACAGAGGCCAGGAGAGGTTACTTATGCCCCCAGTGTGTTCAGGCGTATGATCCCGAGGGGACGCAGCCAGGAGCTCACCTGCGTTTGGGGTTTTGCCTGTGTCTGGAAAGTTCTTCAGACAACCTTCTTACAACACCGGTTCCGGTTTCCCTTTCTTTTCCGTTTCGAGAACGTACAGTACATCATCAGCAAATCCTAATATAGATGTCTGCTGTCAGTTACCGAGCCTGCGGTGATGGGTGTTATCGATTTTTTGAACCCCTGGAAACTCAGCTTCCAACAGCAGAACATCGAAGAACGACCTTAAGAAAATAGAAGGTTTTCGAAGCAAATTTGCTTTATTGGTTTTCGTCCTTTTTTTTTCTTTCTACTCTCTTTGTTTTTGTTTTTTTTTCTCTCCTTTTTTTTTGTAACTGAGACTGGTAGTTGCACCAGTCAGCGGTAGGGTTCTTGGCCCAATAATAATTTTCTAACAACGACTTTCTCATTCATTCGGTTTGTTGTGGAAGGTTTAAATTCCTTTCTCTTTTTTTTTTGTGTACGCCCCCCAACCCCATATTGATCAAAATTAGGAACAAGTATTTTCTCAAATTTTAGAAAAAGTTAATTAAATCATATAAGAGCGAAAAACCATCAAATAAAATCATCGGACACTTTAAAATTTACTTGCCTATTTATCCCGTAGCAAACATCACATAAATGGCACTAGAACTTCACGTTGAACAGAAATTGTTTTTTTTTTCATTCTCGTTAATTAGCACAACAGAAGCAGTTTTTAAAACTCCCGTATTTCGTACTCGTTTGCATAACTAGTTTCGTCGAAGTTCCGTATTTTTACTATAATTTTTAAACTAATGTCATCGAAGTTTAGTTCTTGACTATAATTTTTAAACTAATTTCCTCGAAGGGTAGTACCGGACTATAATTTTTAAACTAATTTCATCGACCTGACTATTTTAAAATTGGTTTTTCGTGTTTTATGTTCACACCCCCTACCCTTAACTTCTGGGGACCGAAAGACATCCTCTGCATCTCGCTAGAGGGCATGAGAATGCAGAATTTCTACTAATTTAAATATTTCTAATCCAAATTAGCCCTTTAATCAATTTTGAAAGGATTCTTAAAGTGCAAATCAAACTGCAAACCCCTTTTGAATGCTGTCGTCCCTTTATCTTGCAAGTGTTACTTCGATAATTGAAATTTAAATAACTTACAATTGTACGTGTTTATAAGGGCGTTTTTTTGAACGTAAAGTTTCTCCAGTCCACATGGTCTTGCCGAGGTATTTGCTACGTTATCGGCACTTTACCCTTATTTATTACTCTACTTTTCAGCGGTACTTCAAAACTAACATGTTAATTTACTCACTTTAGGGATCTGTGCTTGAAACAAACCAGGCCTAACAAATAACCCTTATCTAATTTGTGAACGCTAAGAAATCTGTTTCTTACGCAAAACGTTAATTACAAAAAATATTATATAGTACAATATTTGTAGATTTAATATTTCCAAGAAAATATTGAATAAAAATGCAATTAAATAAAACAAACGAGGAAATAGAACAGTTTAGTAGAACTCGACTCACCACAGTACATATATTCTGATTTGGAAAAGAACTACGAAAACTGTTCAGGAGGAAACACTTTTAGTAATTCTTTAATATGGTCCAAACCTATATGAAGTATAGCTTATACTGATTTTAGTCGTAGAAACCCTAAACCAAATTTAAGTTTTAATGCGATTTGAAGCAAAAACACCAAGGTTTCAAAAAATATTTGCAAATTTTCAAGCATCAAGATTAATTCGGACATTTTATAAACTTTCAAATATTTTATTTTTTATTCAAAAATTTAAAACTTTAAAATTAAAGCGCAAAAATGTTTAAAAAAGGGTTTTCTCTCTGCTGACTCCTTTAGGTTTTTTACCAAAAATTTTGAATTTTTCCTTTCGAGTTTTTGACCGTTTTTCTCGAAGTTTGAAGTTAAAATACAAAATTAAAGAAAAAATAATTTTTTTAATTTTAACTTCGAAATTTTAAAACAGTGACAAAGGTTTAAGAAAAGATTTGAATCTTATTTAAAAAAAGGATTTTTTAAATTTGGAAATATTGGAGCTAAGTTACCAGTTTCAGCAGGTACTATTTTCACCCTTCCGGAATGTTTCACTTTATTCCGGATCAGTTAGGGGCTGCTGCATAATATGTGCTCCACTGCACCGTCCGAAACATAGCAAATCTACATAGGCTGTGTTAACCATTTTACCCATTTTCTTGAGGTGCTATCTCAAAGAGCAGTGACCAATACAAAGACCATTAAAACGCCTCAAACTGTTCTTGGGTAAATCGATGACCTTTGTTGTCTTCTCAGGCGAAAAATTAAATAGAAATTTTTTCACTCGTCTTAGGCCTGGGGTATTTTTTTAGGGGGTATTCATTTGTCTTTTTTTCCAATTGTGAAATTTCGCTGAAACATTAGACATTTGTAATAGCAAAGAATAATTCGGGTTCATCAAAATGGTCCCTTGGTTCATTACCTCCAATTCCCTAGCGACCGGGCACTAGCATTAAGGTCAATTTATTAATTATTGTCAGTTTTTTTAGGTATTGTTTACACTCCCAAATAATTTAAGAGTCAAACATATAAGGCTTTAAAGCTCAAAAGCTTCCCGAATATTTGGTAATATAAATATTCGAGCCCCTCTAGTGCGTCTCTTAAGACATTCACAAGTGTACATATATATGCCAAGTACTTCGGCCTGAAAGACTGTGGGGCTATTATCTGGAGATTATGATGCCCTAAAATTGGCGCCATGTATCCCAATGTCAACATATCCATCCGTCTTGGAGCCCTCTGTGTCCTAGATAAAGGTTTAATTTTTGTTTTGGTTTAACGAAGAAGTCTTTCTGGCTATTAGAAATAATCACTTAAAATGGAATCTCGAAATTGTATCTAATAACCATATAGTCCTTTGGTAGAATTACGATATGTAGCTGGACAAATTCCATAAGTAGTGTCGTGCAAGGTTGCCTGCTCATATTTTTTTTTGCCTGATGGATTTGTAAGGCCCGGCAAACCGCCTCCCTATTTGCACAAATGTGCAGGTGAGGAAACGCTAGTATGACCACCACTGCTGTCATACAGCTATTTAGAAATAGTAGCTTCAAACTCAAATGTACAAATGTATATTCGACTAACTTTTAAGAAAATTCTTGTTACAGATTTGGCTTGCGACAAATTTTAAACTTTTTTTTAAAAATTCCTAATCCAAACTTGCAGTTTTATACCTTTTTTAAATTGTCCATTTCAAACTTTAAATCTTTTCTAGAAATAATAATGAAAATTTATAATCTACCTTCAAATTTCACCGTTTTTCTAAAAAGTAAATCAAACTAGTACCTAAAAAAATTAAATCTAAATCAAAATTTAATATTCAACCTTTTAGTCGAGCCTTCAGCCTTTAAAATACCTACATGAACTGGAAATTAAGAGATAAAGCCCAAATTAAAAAATATACATAAACAGGTTGGATCAAATTTGATTTCCACTGCAGAGATTTAGGAAACTTTTGAAGATACAACGAAGTTTAAATGAACAAAGAAGTGAAGAATTCAATGCCCAACAATATTCCGCTGGAAAAACAACTAAATTTCAATTGATCTTGATTTTATTTAGGAAAAATTGTAAATCGACATTTTTAATAATCAGTTCTAATTGTTTATTTGAAGTCCGATCAAAAAAGATCAAAAACCGTATTTATTTGTTTTGTATGACCTTTTTATTGATTTACATTATATTTTTCTGAAATAAACTGTTTCTGAGAAAATTATATCAACTTTGTTATTTCCTATGGGCGTCATGTTGAAATTTATCATTTTAAAATTCACCATTTTTTTCTTATTAAATTGATATATGACATGGTATGCTTTAAATATGACAAAATGGGTTAAACTTATTTAACTTATTGTTTAAAATATAATTAGAGTTGGCACTGCAAGTGCCATGACTTTTAATAGTAAAAATGCACTACCTAATTAAGTAACAATAATCACTGAAAACCTAAAAAATGTTGTAACAAACTGTGTAATCTTGAAATAGTTATTAGTATCATTGTAATGTGCATAGGCCCCTTTAAATGACGTAATTCTCAGCAAGTGCCACAATTCTTAACGACACTACGCCGGATGCGTATTGGATTTGCCTCTGGACTACAGAACCGGGCAAGAAACAAGCGTTCCAGTTGGTAGGTTTTGACGTCATGATTGAGTGTTTAATTTACGCCCATTTCTTACATATTCTCGACCGTACCTAATTCCTAATTGAATGTAAATATTGCAGTTTTGATAACTGCATTGTGTAGTTGTTTTACTCCAAGGCGTTTGCGTGCATGATCATGATGTCAGAACCAACCAATTGGAACGCTTATATCTTGCCTGGTTCTGTAGTCCAGAGGCAAATCTAATACGCTTCCAGGATAACCTATTCAAATAATGTTCACTGTTGGGAATGTAGAAATAAATATAACAAGATGAACAGACATGAACAGGATTCGCGTGTTACACTTCGGCGTTCGTGTTCGATTGTGCTCCTAGTCGACGATTAATTGATAATTAGCAAATGGTTTCTACGAGTGCATTTCCCTTTTCTCTTGGAGGTTTAGTTTTATTGTGTAATTGTGTAATACCTAAAAAACTTTCATCTTTGTTTTGTGCAGTTACAAACTTTATCTAAGCAATAACTATAAAGTTTTTGTGAACAGTGATAAGAAAATCACACTCTATCAGCCCAGGTTAGCGCCGTGTTGGACGAGCATCCGCCATATTAGTTGCGATGAACACCAGGTTGCCAATCATCAGCCTAATTAGTAACGATTAGTAACTTGGGTAGACAATTAACTGCTCCTGACTACATGGGCAGCAATAACGAAGAAGAAATCCTCATAGCAAATAAAAATATGTCACAAGATAATAGCTGCAGCTCTCTAGTAACTGCTAACAAACATTCGTACTTGTCAGCAGCTAAATCAGTTCCTAAATCTGCTTTCCCGAAAAGAGACCAAGCAATTATTTTCCACGCAGAAGATAACCTTAAATTATTAGACTATCTAAAAGCTGTCGAAGACCTAATGGGAGTCAAAAACATCTCTTTTGCCTCTCGAATACCGAATAATAGATTCTGCATATACCTGACTAGAGCTGAGCTTGATCAATTGATCACAGCACATCCACTATTGCCACAGAAAACATAAATTTAAATATACGTAGACTTGTGTCGTCTACTAAAAGAACAGTTATCTCAAACATAAGCCCTACAACACCGCACAATGTTGTTGAAAATGCGTTGACCAGTCTCGGATTACATCTTGCCTCCGAAATTTCCTTCCTAAAATCAGGAATCTCTGACGAGGAGTTCAACCATATATTCAGTTTCCAAAGACAGGTTTATTTCTTCTCACCCACAGAAAATTTTGATGTACCATCTTCCCTAGTAATTTCATATGATGGAAATGAATATCAAATTTTTCTCTCTACAGATAAAATAAAATGCTTTATCTGTAAACAAACAGGGCACATTGTAAGCAATTACACGAGACCTCCCTCATCGACCATATCCGTATGCATATCCTAACACAATTCTCGATTGCCACAGAATCGTCCCAAGTGGCCATAGAAACCAGCCAGAATTATGGTCCTCCCACAGCGTTAACTACTTGTCCAAAACGAGGCCGTTCAGAAATATTGACACCAAGTGAGCAGGATGGTATTCCAAGTAACTCTTTTTCTACTATACTACCTGGCATATCCAAAGTGCCTCCTCCTAATAACAGCAGTAACACTTGAAGGAATGTGAAACCTGCTAATAAAACACGCAAAACGGATACATCCTGAGAACGTGCACTAACAGAATCTACAAAATTCTCCATTCAGGAACTATATCAAAAGAACTTGGAAGATTTTACAATTTCTATTGATAACCTCTTTGCTTTGCCAGAAAACTCCTACGGCAGTAACAACCCTTACATGGAAGCTTTACAATTTACTACGGATATTAAATCCCTTCTGTCAAATATGCATAAAATATATTCTCCCCTTAAAGAAAGGCATATTAAAAACCGTTTTATTTGATTAACTAAAAAAATTAAAGCATACCTCACATCGGAAGAACTTGAAACCCAAGGCACATCTAGCATATTATCTCAACACTCTCTAAATTTAAGCGATGAAGATTTTAACTCTGATGACTCCAAGCAGTCAACAAAACCAACATTTTAAAATAACTTACAAAATTCACTCTCCTACAATGGAATTGCGACGGATTTTATCCTCGCCTTGAACGTATACAACACGTTGTCTCAGATCCTACCTGATATCATCTGCTAATCCAAGAAACAAATTTTAAGGAAACTCATAAGTCTTTCCTCAAAAATTATTAGGGTTATCACTATTTGAGGACTGAATGTTCGAGAGCTAGTGGTGGAACTTCTATATTTGCATCACACGATCTATTTTCTCAAAAATTTCCGATAAAAACAACCCTAGAAGCAGTAGCCATCAATGTCTGGTGTCCGCAAAGGATTACAATATGTAACGTATATATATATATATATATATATATATATATATATATATATATATACAGGGTGAGTCACTAAGCGGGAATCGGTCTTTGGTAGGCGTATCGTTCAAAATATCGAAAAGTGCTTCAAATAAAAGTTGTTCGAAATAAAGTTCTCCACAACCTAAAATTATTGCCAAATATGGCGGCCTTCCGGTTGCACCGGAAATGAACACAACTTTCTTATTTTAAATAAAACATCCTATGTATTTTTACATTTTTGGATTCCTTGTTAAAAATGAACATGAATTTATTAAGACAACATAGGCCCTTAGTTAAACCGTTTTCGCGTAATTTAATTTTTTCGGTTAAATTTGACGATTTCGGAGCTTGACGCCATTAACGATATTTTCCAAACGCAATAACTCAGAGTTGTGTGGCATACGGTTTTGGATTCAGAAAGAAATGGAGTATTTGTTTACGTCTTTGTTGTCAGCAAGATTTCTTAAATGTCTTCACATCCGTCGACTCAATTCTTCAGTTGTTCAAACATGCATAACTTAATTTTTTCAAATGGAACCACCTATCTTAAATTATCTAATCGGATGCGAAATTAAATTACCTTTTTTTTGGTACCGGGTATTGCCACCTCCGTCCAATAATTTTTGAGAAATTTAGAATTTTGTAAAAATTTTAATTAATTTCGTATTATCGCGTTAGCCCTGGATGTCGCGGTTTTGTTTCGTCTCGTTTGTCTGGCAATAACTGACAGTTTATCTCATTGTTGTCGCGAGGTCTTGGTATTAGTACTGAAAGACAATGTTTTCTCAAGAAGAATTGGTCGATACGGTTTACGCCTTGGGCAGTGCTGACAGAAATCCATTTCTTGCCTCAAGAATTTATGCCCAACGCTTTGCCGATCGGAGACATCCAAATTCAGCGGCATTCGCTAAATTGAGAGAGAGGTTTGAGCGAACTGGTAGTACGAAATACGAGAAAAAGGAGCGTAGAAAACCAACGACGCATGAAGAAAACCAAGTTTTAGTAGCGGCTGCTGTTGTCCAAGATCCGCATTTAAGTACCAGAATAATAAGCACGGAATTACAAATAAGTCAAACCTCGGTTTCACGAATCTTGCGTAAAAATAAGTTTCATCCGTATCGTGTCCAGCTAGTACAGGAACTCAATTAAGCTGATTTCAACAACCGAATGCAGTTTTCTGAGTGGGCGCTACGAAAACTACAAGAATAAAATGACTTTTTGGACAATGTACTATTTACCGACGAATGTACATTTCATAAGAACGGCTTCGTGGGAAGACACAACTCCCATTACTACCACACTGAAAATCCTCATTGGATAAGGCCCTTAGACCATCAGCATAGGTGGTCTCTGAATGTTTGGGGTGGTGTCATAGGAAGATTTGTTGTCGGACCACACTTCTTCAATGAACAGTTGAATGCCAACAATTACTTGCATTTTTTGCAAAATCAATTGCCCGAAATGATAGACAATTTGCCTCTTGCTGTCGTGCGGCAAATGTGGTTCCAACATGATGGGGCACCGGCACATTATGGAAGGGATGTAAGGGAGTTCCTCAATACACAATTCCCTAACAAGTGGATAGGAAGAGGAGGTCCAGTGGCATGGCCCGCAAGATCACCGGATTTAACTAAGCCAGACTTTTTCTTGTGGGGTCATGTTAAGCAAGTTGTGTACCAGGAACCACCAACTACCCGAGAAGACATGATGGACCGGGTTCGTGTTGCTTTCCAAAATATCAATGAAAACGTCTTGGTGGATGTGAACAATTCTTTGCTACAGAGACTGCGCATTTGCCATCGTGAAGCTGGTGGTTATGTTGAACATTTAATTTAATGTTATTATTACCATTGTTTATGTATTCTTCTTAATATTTGTTGCAACTTACTGTTACCGATTTGTTTATTGTTTATTTACTTTCTTTAATGCTTTACACTGAAATCCAATGATGATTTTCAGTATCGTGGTGTATCGTTTCCTTCCCACGAAGCGGTTCTTAAAAAATGTTTGTACATTCGTCGGTAAATAGTACAATGTCCGAAACGGTCATTTTGTTTCTGCAGATTATGTAACGTCCATTAACACAACTGCATCGATTGTTAGTCAGCTTGATTGAGTTCTTGCACTAGCTAGGTGTGATACGGATGAAACTTGTTTTTACACAACAATCATGAAACCGATTTTTGGCTTATTTGTAATGTCACACTTATTTTTCTGGTTCTTAAGTGCGGATAGGACAGCAGCAGCCTCTCCTTTTTCTCGTATTCTGCACTTCCAGTTAGCTACAACCTGAAGAATGCCACTAAATTTGAACATCTCTGGTCGACAAACCGTTGGGCATACCTACATGTTACAAACTCTAATAAAATTGTTTATTTTTTTGAATTTTAATTATATTAGTTCATAATTAATATTTGGGCCATTGTGTTTGCCTTACTCTAACAATTGACCTAGTTTTCAAAAAATAATTTTCTTTAAAAAATGTAAAGTGTAAACCACATCAATCAATTCTTGTTCGAAAAATATTTTCTGTAATTTGCAGGACAAACAAGACGAAACAAAACCGCGACATCCAGAGCTAACGCGATAATACGAAATTAATTAAAATTTTTACAAAATTCTAAATTTCTCAAAAATTATTGGACGGAGGTGGCAATACCCGGTACCAAAAAAAAAGGTAATTTAATTTCGCATCCGATTAGATAATTTAAGATAGGTGGTTCCATTTGAAAAAATTAAGTTATGCATGTTTGAACAACTGAAGAATCGAGTCGACGGATGTGAAGAAATTTAAGAAATCTTGCTAACAGCAAAGACGTAAACAAATACTCCATTTCTTCCTGAATCCAAAACCGTATGCCACACAACTCTGACTCATTGCGTTTGGAAAATATCGTTAATGGCGTCAAGCTCCGAAATCGTCAAATTTAACCAAAAAAATTAAATTACGCGAAAACGGTTCAACTAAGGGCCTATGTTGTCTTAATAAATTCATATTCATTTTTAACAAGGAATCCAAAAATGTAAAAATACATAGGGTGTTTTATTTAAAATAAGAAAGTTGTGTTCATTTCCGGTGCAACCGGAAGGCCGCCATATTTGGCAATAATTTTAGGTTGTGGAGAACTTTATTTCGAACAACTTTTATTCGAAACATTTTTCAATATTTTGAACGATACGCCTACCAAAGACCGATTCCCGCTTAGTGACTCACCCTGTATATATATATATATATATATATATATATATATATATCACCGAACTATAATCTAACAGAAGCTCATATCTATGATCTTGAAGCCCAGCTACCAACCCCGTTCATCCTTGTCGTTGACTTCAACGCTCACAATGCCCTGGGGATCCGAATACTCATTTGCTCGAGGAAAAATGATCGAAAATACAATAAATAGCACCAATTCAAGTCTTCTAAATACTGGATGCAGCACACACTTCAATATACATACGGGAATACTCTCATCTATTGATCTTAGCTTTTGCGATCCAAGGACATTTCCATTAATAAGGTGGCGCACCTTAGACAGTATATACGATAGTGATCACTACCCCATAATTATTTCAGATAATGCATTCAAGCCTGCAGACTCTGTTACCAAATGGAGAATAAGGCAAGCAGATTGGACCGGTTTTAGTTCGTATATAGAGTCACAAACTGATATACTTCAATTTTCTGACGATATCGACCAAGCTACAAACCAGTTTTATTAACTGTATCGTTTCGTCAGCAGGAAAATATATTGAAAGGCATAAAATAAATGTCAGACAAAAAATAGTTCCATGGTTGACGCTTGTTCAGTCGCAACGCGAGAGTACAAAAGAGCTTTAAATAAATAGCGCAAAACTCAGCCTCAAGATGATCTTATCACTTACAAAAAATTAAAAGCAAAATCCAAGCTAATCTTAAAAGAAAGCAAAAGGCAGTCATGAAATAAATACACGAGTGCACTAACAAGCCAAGTATTAAAGAAAATAAAGCAAATGAAATGTCATAATACAGTTTATAAAATACCTGCTATAAAACGTAATGGTCAAATCATCACAAATAGTCAAGATATTGTAAAGATACTCGCAAATCATTTTAAAGTCAAAACAAAAAATAAAGATATTCCACAACCATCACATATTGCAATAGCAATAACATTTCAAGCTTCTGCACCACTAAATCACGTTTTCTCACTTCAAGAACTTAAGCACGCCCTTTCCTCATACAAAAACTCTGCAGCAGGACCAGATAATATTCCTTCCATTTTTTTTTTAATCTTTCTGCACCCAGTTTAAAAAAGCTCCTGGAATTATACAACCTCATTTGGCTAAAGCAAAAGTTTCCATCTCAGTGGCGGCAGTTAATAATATTACCTTTCAAAAAAAAATGATACCACCTCAGTCGACCCAAAATGCTTTCGACCTATTGCGTTAACTTGCACGATGTGTAAACTATTAGAGAAAATGATCAACAAGAGTCTGATATGGTACCTTGAGAAACATGAGCTCCTTCGTCAAGAACAATCTGGATTTAGGCCACAGTAGTACCATAGCTTGTAGCTCTTGAAACAGAAATTTCTGATGCTTTTAGTGGCAAGCAAGACGTTGTAGCAGTGATTTTTGATATAGAAAGTGCATTTGACACTACTTTAAGTTCGGTCATTTACTAAAAATTAAAGGAAGTTAATCTGACAGGAAACATATTAGCTTTCCTAAAAAAAAATAACCAATAGAACATCTAAGGTTGTGGCTAATGGAAAAGTATCATAAGCGTTCACCCTGGAAAACGAAGTGCCTCAAGGCTCGGTATTAAGCACTACGTTATTTATTTTAGCCATAAATGATATATGTTCCTTCGTACAACAGCCAGTCAAATATTCTCTATATGCGGATTATCTCATCCTCTACTGTTCAGAAAAAGTTATCCCAACTACATGTAATTTGTTGCAAAATGCTGTAAATAATCTATCTAGCTAGTCTAAGATGTCAGGTTTTAACTTCTCTGCTTCCAAGTCTAAAGTTATTAAATTTAGCCGAAGGAGAGGAACCCATGAGCCAAGTATAATATTAAATAATCAACCTTCACAAGTGATAGATCGACACAAATTTCTTGGACTAACTTTAGGTGATCGTCTTGCCGGAAAACAACACATTCAAGAAGTTAAATGACACTGTTCAAAACGTCTAAACATCTTAAAAACGTTATCACACCACCACTGGGGAGCAGAAGAGGATGCCCTCCTCAGGATATATAGAGCCTTAATACGTTTCAAACTAGATTATGACTGCTTAGTCTATATGAGCGCTAGCTAATTTAACCTAAAAATCCTGAACACTATACATAACACCACACTTCGTATATGTCTGGGTGCTTTTAGATCTACTTCTTCCGCACCCCTCTATTGTGAAGCTCGCGAGCTCCCTCTTTCGTTGCGACGCGAAAAACTTCGACTGTCATATGCCGCCAAAATATCTGCTTACCCTAACAATCCAATCTATAATATATTCAACTCCTTCCAAACGCCGGCACTAAGTCGTCCAAGAAGTTTACTTTCTGTCTGTCAAATATTGAAATCTTTGCTAGGAGACATTAATCTTTTCGGAGCAATTATAAATTTCACTTCCTCTGAACTCCATTGGTTTTTAGCATTACCTTTCATCAACACGTCCTTGTGTAAATATAGAAAACAAGAAACTTCTAATGCCCTTCTCAGGCAAGCTTTCTTGGAATTAATTAATTTAGAACAACTTTCTGCAGCAAACAGCATCCTGTATACCGATGCCTCAAAAAACGAAAATGGTGTTAGTTGTTCAGTTACTACATCCAACACTACCATAGCAAAGTATCAGCTTCCCACCCACTGCAGTGTTCATACTGGGGAATTATATGGTATTCTTATGGCACTCAAATCGATCACAATACCAAACCAGAAAACAGTCGCTATATGCCCAGACTCATTGACCTCAATCCATTGCATTAAAAATATCTATACCCAAAATCCTCTGGCCCAAAAATTTTTTAAAAAATGCTCACTATTTATATTCCCAGGGCATTAATACAAGTATTGTCTGGGTACCATCTTATGTTGGTATCAGTGGAAATGAAAATGCTAATCAAGTAGCCAAAGAAGCTATAGACTCTGATTTGCCCATAGTACAGGTACATCTCCAACATGATGTAAAGAATTTGCTAAAACAAGCAACAGTACACAAGTGGCAAATGCACTGAAATCGATCAAATACTAAATTGGCCTCAGTTCAACCTAGAATTGAAAACCCCAAGATGATACCAATCTTTCAGATATTACCAATACCAATATTTTCAGAAGATTAAGAATTGATCATACCAAAATTACACATAGTTATTTAATGGAATCTGGCAATCCTCCTTATTGTGATTATTGTAACTGTGGCCTTACAGTAAGGCACATCCTGGACGAATGTCCACAATATGCTGAGGCTCGACAACGCTTCAACCTAACCGAACATCTCACCTTCAGTAATTATAATAATATAATAGAATTCCTACACTACACTACACTGCATTTAAATAAATAAAATAAGACATGAACAGAGCAGATGGACTTTGATCGCGCATAGTATTTATGTAAATTAATTGAATAATAAAACCCTTATTTCTTCTTATAGCATTACAATATGATTAACTTATTAAAACTAAAAAGTTTAAATTATTCGGCAATTTTCACATTGAAAACTTATTCGTGTAATGTGAAATAGCTTATGAACTAACATTAGAAACGGCCCTCCTGTTAATGCAGATTATTATTATTTAACTTCTAGAAAAGTCTAAAACACTCACTTGTGTATGAATTATGGGCAAGTCTCACTTAAAGGGAACCATACACGTTAGGATTACAAAAAAATATTTTCATATTATACTATGTGTTCCAATATTTTTGGTTTTTCAATAATAAATTACTTTATTTAACATACATTTAATGTATATGCAATAACATACGTCAGGTAAATCAGCAAAATATGTTATAAATTCGAAAATGATAAAATTCAATCTTGCATTCATAAGAAATAATAAAGTTGACACAATTTTCTTGGAAACGGTTTATTTGGCTTTTGACTTAAAACACAATTAAATATGGTTTTTGATTTTTTCGATCGGATTTCAGTTTTTTCTAAACAAAATCAAGAAGAATTGAAATGTAATTTTTTCTAAGCGAAATATTATTAGACATTCAGTTCTCCAATATTTTGTCTATTGAAGGTTTTTTCTACCTCTAATATTTTCCGAGTTCCCCACAGTGCAAATACAATTTTGTTTAGCCTGTATATAAATAAAATTAGTTTCCCAAAGCTCTCACTGATCCAACATCGTAAAACTGATGAAATTTAGAATTAAAACTCGAAATTAGCAAATATAAAAATTTCAAGTTTAAACTTTGAAATGAAAAACTAAATTTAGATATGACCGTAGATATTTCGAGTAAAAATTCAAATATTTTCATTCAAAATAGATATTATGAAAAAATGAATGGAAAATTGCGGAAAAAACAACGTTTTCAATTGTAAACTAATTTGTTTTAAAGAATTGGAATTTCAGGATCGAGATGAAATTTCGAGAAGAACGTCAAAGTTTTCATCTTTAAGTCAAAATTTATTAAAAAATAATGTTGCGGGCTATCGGTTTGAATAATTATAACGCGTGAATTATAACCACTGTATTTCAAAACTAAACTCAGAACACTACAACTGAATAATTAACTCACTTACTGACTTCTAACTACTAACTCACTAATTAACTGCACTGACTGACTGACTGATTGATTGCGGGAAAGCCAACCGGACCCCCTTTATATAGATCTCTGGTTCGGGTTCTAGAAGTTTTCGGCAGATAAGGCTTATCGTTTACCGAAATTTCTGGAACGCTTACCTGATGTTTGCTTTATTATCGCAGCTGCTTTCCCTTATCAGATCTTTCTAAAAAAATTTCTTAGATTCTAACTTCCATAATTACATTTCGTTACAATACGAATAAAATGCCCAATTTAATGTAAAAAGCCTAAGAGAAAAATTAAAATATCCAAAATAACTTAGGATTTGCAAAAAATAATCAAATTTTAACACAAAATTTCCAGTAAAGAGTTGACATTTTTTGATTAAATTCATCAGTATTCTTAAAAAGCAAAATTAAAAAAAAAGACATTTGAAATTTAGAATTTTACAAAATATCTGGAAAAAACTGACGATTAACCCGAAATTGAAGTGGTAATACTTTTTCAGTATAACATGTTTTAAAATTGTGTATACTAGTCAAAAGACCAGCCACTGAGAATAAACACCTACCTGTTTTTAAAATGCAAATTTTCGTTAATGTTCAATTAGATGTTTATTTAGTGTCATACTGAAATTTTAAGTTACCTAGGATAGATCCTCAGAAAGAATCGTAAAATCCTTATTCTATATTTTGTCGCTCAAGATAAATTTAATAAAAAATACGCAAACACAATAGCATGATGCACATATATCACCCTCTATCAGATTAAATTGCCTGAACCTTCCAGGGTTTGCCTTTTATGTTATAAAAACAGTTGCCGGGAGCTAAAAAACGCAAAAACGGAAAACATTTCTATTCTAAAATTGAGTAAAAGTCTGACATGGAAAAAATAAAACGTATTTCGTTATAAGCTGCGGGGGTAGTGAATTATTATAATTTATAACTTCAATGAAAATTATCTATTACTTATCTAATATAATTTTTGATCACTGTTCCTTGGTGACACAATGGTGGTGAATTAGAGAAATAATTAAGAAACACTGAACCAAAACTTTTTCCGCCAAATTCCTGAAACTGCAGTATCAGACTTTGCATTTACCAAAAGGAAATAATGCAAAAATAAAATCTTAAAAGTAGGATTACATATATGCGAGGTTTCAAAATGGGCACCATTCGCATATCGGGAAGTTCAAACCGATATGGATGATAAAACTCGCTTCTGACGTTTCGTAAAATATCTGCAGGTATTATTATCGGATGTATACCTTAAATCGGTAGCGATAATTATATGATACGAATCCTTTTTTTTGATGAGGCAATACATCCAACAAATACCTCTGGATATTTTACAAAACGTGGTTTCCATAAAAACCCACTTTCATATTTTTCATTTTTTATTCTAATTTTTGTACAACAATCATAAGCTGCATAGTGTTCTGGAATACCCTTAAAACGTTGTTTTTTTTCAGCCAAGGATCATAAGATATAGTACGTGTATTAATTCTACCCCTTTTATAGAAAAACATAAAAACCATCCTAAAATGTACAAGAAAATTGTACAAGAAAATTGTTTGTTCAATATTTTTTCTAATTTATTCCAGTTATACAGGTATTTTATGTCTAAAGAAAGAACTAATTTTTATAGTGTATTCCTGTTATTATACAAGTCATAAGCGGTGGTACTTTACACTCACAGGTTACGTTATTTATTGCTGCAATAGATTCAAAGCTTTTTTCGACTCCATAACCAAGTTTGACTTTTTCGGTACCGTATTGACACTGCAGATCTAAAAATACAAATTAGCAACAAGTTCTAAACACACCGCGATATGTTACCTGTGGTTTCGTGACCGTAGTCTGAAACTTTCTTAATGGTGTCGCTAGATTCATCTGCAAAAAATCGAAATTTTTAACCAATTAATTGCTTTATAGTTAAGAAATGGTAATTTGCAAGGTTAGCGTCAATCAAGTTTTATGTTCAATATTTTTTGTAAGTCATATTTTACCTTAATTTTCGGAATATTTCAAAGTTTATAATAAGTACAAGAAAGATTTTACCTATTAAATGAAATAACTTTCTACATTTCATTGCCAAATTCTTGCTAGGCATAAGGATTTCACTTTATAACGTCGTCTTTAATGAGTTCGATTGATTTTGTTGAGGATTGGTTAAATAGTTTAATTTTTATTAAAGCAAAACCTGATTTATTAAAGAAAAACCAATCTTAGGAAAAAAACGTATTTTGTACTCTTTCCTTTTTTTAACCTTTTGTGGGGACCATTATAGCCCTGTCACATAGATTACAAATCCTTTGCAACTTCCACAAGTTTGTTTGAGTTTCAGTCGGCATTCTATATCTGGGTCTTTACAACCAGGTTCAACATGTGACCTACATTTATTCTTTCCAAATCTTCTGGTCTTAATATTTCTGTTCCAGTCACATTATATCTGTACCTGGCCAGGTTTGCACAAGCACACACAATGTGTTGCTTTCTGCTAGATTGAGTTTAACCAGGTGTCCTTTAAAGATCCCGTGGCCAATAAACAGCTCTAGTGCTTTGCTTGGTCTGCTTTTATTCATTGCATTAAGTGCTTCAGCCCTTGATTGGAAGGTTTATCCATCAGCAGTCTTGCTTGCTTGCAGATGGTTATGTTCCTCCACCGGTTGAAATGAACCCGTTTTAGGTTTTTTAATACGTTGTTTTTGCCTACAGCATAAGGCACGCCTACGATCTGTTTGGTAGGAACTTCCATAGAGCTCCCTCTTGCCAGCTCGTCAGCGACCTCGTTGCAGTGTATGTTGCTATGCCCTGGCACCCAAACGAGTGTGACCTTATTGGTTTCTTCCAGTGAATTAAGGGTTTGCACACAGTCCCACAGTACGGTCGAATTGATGGTATGCCTCTCTAAATTTTGGGCATTCTCGAATGACCTATACATTGAAATACTTTTCCTGTAATTATTGCTTGGTCCATAGAATCCAGATCAGTATTTTTCGCCGAGGCCGGTTCCGCCTCTAAACCAACATCATTTCCTTGGCCTAGCATAGCTTTTGGTTTTTCTTAATCTTTTGTGTTCGGGATCAGTATCTTAAAATTCCGTCCCAAGCGGAGTTTGCTAGGAGTGCGGTCTTGTCTTAAGGTAAAAGGTCTGTTGTTGAGGTCTTTAAGTGAAGCATAATCTACCCTTGTCTCCCTTCAATTTTCTAAAAACTTAAGTTAGTAGGCCGTTAATTTGGTTTGAGTCTTAATGAATTCATCCAAAAGAGGCATATCTAGCGTTACCTCTAGAGCTTTCGTTGAAGTGGTGCACATAGCCCCAGTAGCAGCCCTTAGGTAGGTGTCCTGTGGGTATTTTAAGAGGTTCTTTGGCTGTGTGGTTTCTATCCTACGCCACCATATCACAGCAACATAGGTTAAACGCTGTAACAATACCGTTTTATAGAGCCATAGCGCTACGCCTGGTTTTAAGCCTCAGGTTTTGTCTATGGCTTTCTTTTAAGCTCATATAGTGGCATAGAGATTACTTCTTTGGGTTTCCAGGTGTAAATTCTATTTCAATTTAGTATCTAGGTACACTCCAAAATACTTTACCAAGGTAGAATACGTTATCGCCTGCCCTCATACATACAGTGGTTCTATGGGAGTTGGTTTATATCTTCTAGTGAATATAAGGGCTACAGTATTTGACACTTCTCTACAATAGGACTCAACAATTCTCAGTAAATTTTTAACCAGTTCTCTGAGTTCTCTAAGAATTTGCCACCGATCACTATTGCCACCTCATCGGCGTAGCCGTAGACTCTGAAGCCTGCTTCTTTAAGTATGACCAAAATATCGTCTACCACTAGGTTCCACAGGAGGGGAAAAATAACCTCACCATGTGGGCATCCCCTAGCAGTGCGACCTTAAAAGGTTTTATTCCCATGCCTAAATCAGGTTTCTCTCGACCTTAGCATTAGAGAAAGTTTTTTCTCTAACACTGTTATCGAAATTGTACATTCTATAACTAAAAATTGTGATAGAACGTATGTTATTCCATCACAATTCGGAATACTCGTTATTTTACACACCTTTTGGAATTGCATTCCACACTCGCGAAACCTTAACCCTTGCCTACGGTTCGGGCTATATATTTTTCGCTCGTGTGGAATATACGCCATTCTATAACTTGGTGTAGAATAAAGTATTCCATCCTAGGCTGAGAAAGTAGGTAATTTCCCTGTACCGGATAACAAAAAAAAATAGTGATTGTCAAAAATTGAAATACAAATCTTGTCCCCTGAAACCAAGAAAGATTAAAAAACACAACAAAGGTTGCTCCAAAGCGTTTCAATAGCCAAACTGTCATCTTCAGAAAGATACTAGTATCTCTCTTTAGTCTCTCTAATCTTTGTTGGTTTCAGGGGACAAGATTTGTATTTCAATTTTTTAAGATAACCAAGGACCAGTCCGTTCCACCAAAAAAAAAGTGATTGTCAAGGAAACGATTTCATACAAAATGAAATGAAACAAATTGATAAATATCATGAATTTACAAAAATTCCTTAATTTAAATAATATTCATTGCGATTTCAGAAAAAATAGTATACACCCTGTTCCAAGTTATGTGCGCACTATTGCTAACTTTCTTATTATTGAAACTACGATGTCAGTTAAGTAGGCGGCAAAGTTGTAGTATTCATATGGTAATTGCACTGTCGAAAACGAAGAAACAATTGAGCTTCGCGTTTTAAAGTTATTAACCAAAAACCTATTTTTTTATGGAATGCCCTGTATATTGCATTACTATTAAAAAGAAAATTTTATTTAAAACAAAAAACTTATAATACAGTAATGATAAAAAATTGAAAATAAGGATGATATTTAGTTATCTCATGATTAGGGTCAATTTTCAAAAAATACCAAAAGACTAATATAAAACAATTAAATTGTTTATTTAGCATTACAATTTTGAGAGTTGCTAAATTTGTTTACGATTATCTTGCGATGATAGAATTAATAATTAGTGGTCCATTTTTTTATCAGAGATATTTAACAGGAAAACGATATGTTGACTTCATAAGTCGAATAGTTGTTTATTTCCGATAAAATAGTATTCCCACTCATACTTTTAAGGGAACTTATGAGTGATTGAACAGGCTATTTGGGGTAACTGCAGAACATGTTCAAATGAGTCAATTCGGTGGCCTCCGCGGTCACCAGATATAAACCCACTAGATTTTTTATGAGGGCAAAAAGAAATTAAATGCATAAAAATAGATATGCAACAATAATTGCTCTTCAGGATGTAATGCTAAATGGACAAACTCATTGTCTTTTGGTATTTTTTTAAAATTGATCCAAATCATAAGATACCTAAATATCTTCCTTGTTTTCAAATTTTTGGCATTATTGTATTATAACTTATTTGCTTTCAATAAAACTCCATATTTAAATATGGAGTTTTATTGAAAGCAAATACTACTATTAATAGTAGTAGTAGTAGTAATATACAGGACGTGCTATTAAAAGAAATATGTTTTTGGTTATTAACTCTAAAACGCTATGCTCAATTCATTTTTCGCTTACGCCAGTGCAATCAAAATACTACAACCTTGCTTATTTAACCGATTTAGTAGCTTTAATAATAAGAAAGTTAGCAATAGTGCGCACTTAACTTGGAACAGGGTGCATAAACTTTGTAGTAAAAACACACTCCCAGATTTTTATATTAGTTAGCCTCGGCTTACGCCTTAGAAATCTTGCAATTTCGACTTTTTTCTAGAAATTCTATTTCAAAGTCAAAGTTTTAAGAAAATAATTTGAAATTTCCAATTTAAACTTTTTGACTTTTTTCAAAATTTATTAAAATGTATCTTTTTTTAGTTTAGAATTTTCACCCATTTCTCAAATTTTGTTAAAATTTTAACAAACACTTTAAATAACATAAAAATTTGACATTTTAGTCGAAATTTGTTCTTAAACTCCCGACTTCATATTCTAAACATTTTAAACTTGATTCTTGGAATTTTGATTTCAGTCTCAAAATTTTGACTTTATTCTAGACATTTCGTTTCTGAAGTCGAAATCAAAAATTAGTTTCTTTTTTTTTTTTGAAAAATTTAAAATGTTTCTAAAATATATTCCGAATTTTTTTTAGAAATTTTGACTATCGTTTTGAAACTTTAAATTGTAATTTTAAACTCGAAATTTTCACTTCTTTAACAAAGTTTTGGGCTTAAAGTGGAATAGTCGAATAGGTCTTAAAATATTAAAGTTGTATATTGAAATTTCGACTTAAGTAACGAAATCCCAATTGTAATGCCTAAAATTACGAAAAAAAAAAGGTAATTACAAGTTAAAACTTGAAACTCTGTAGATTTCCAAAAAGTTTCCAATTTTAAAAAATGTGACAGTTTTTGAATTATTTTATGAATCTTGATATTTCACCCTTTTCCAATTTTTAAGTTTATTCACCAAAATTAAATCTTAAGCCTTCACCTTATTCTCAAATTGAGTATTTAATTAAAAAATAAATACTTTTTTATAACTCTTGTTAAAATCTTAGGTTAAAAATTAAATAAAATGCTAAAGTGTATAAAAATATTTCTGGAAAAACAAAATTAGAATTATGAGTTCTGAAAAAAGTCTACAACTCTTTACAAACAAAATTTTGAATTTAAATTTGCGTTGTAAAAATAATTTAAAATTTCGATAAAATGGAAATTAGTAGACACAAAGTCGAGAATGTTCAAAAAACTTCTCTGAATTAGAAAAAAGGGTCGATATATAAAAAAATTTGGCAATTAAGACTCAATTTCACAAATAGAAGAAGAAAAGCCCTTTCAGGAAAATTAAGAAAATAAAAATAAAAGTTAAATGCGTAAATACAAAAATTAAAAAAAAAACGAAATTTTGAGATAAAATCGATATTTATGAGTTTTATCATACTAAGAACATTTACCTCACTGCCCTGAAGTCGAATTGGAAAAAGCCAAATTTCGATAAATAAATTAAAATTTCCAAAGAAAATATTTTTCGGGAAAATTTTGTTTTTTTTTTTGTTAAAATTTCAACAATACAAATATTCAAAAAAAAATTAAAATTTTCAAAAAATATTTGTCGATTCTGTCTTAATTGTTTATCAAAGCGTGACAAAAAAAATAATAATTTAAGAAACAGGTCAAAATCTCTACTTGCAAGTTTTTTTTTTCTTTTAAGTTTTAATCCATTCGCAAAGGGTAACCCCATTATGCTTTCAAAGCACTGCGAGTAGGATGCGAAAACAAGGATAGATGGCGATGAACAAATATGAATTCAGCAACATGCACACTTCCTTGAGGTATCCAAATGGATCGAGTTACATAGTATCATATATCAATAAAGTGACTATATGAATGATTGTGAATTCGAACGACGTAAACCGAACTTCTTAATCAAGTTCCCTCCGAAACCCCTTCCGTCTCTGTTCTCCTAACCCCCCTCAACAGGGCCTTTGGCATCTGCATTTTTATTTTTTAAATTCTAATGCACAGGTCGATATGTTTCAACATTTATCAAATTCAGAGTTTGGAAACCAAATACCGGTTTCGATCTTCTTAGATCTTGTCAGTTTGGTATACTCTATTTGAACCTATCAAATGTTTCGATTAAAGGTACACACTAAAAACTTGCAAATGTTTCCTCTGTTTTGGTGCTGTCTGGGGAGAAAAAAAATGGATGAACCTGATGGGAATTAAAAGAATCATCTTCGTGATGATATCTTTCAAGACAAATACATATTATTTGTTGATTTGTCAATAATAAGAAATTAACTTATGTTTTTACTTTTTTATCATGTTTTCCCAAAAATAAATTTCAATACTTTGAATCATTCCTTGTAGTGTTTTTCCAAGTAACCACAAATTTCTAGGCATCGAGCCACCTACCTGTCTGTAGAAGAAACTAGAGATGGTCCCAACAACTGTCATACAAGCAAAATAGACCCATAGAGCAATAATGCACATGTCTAGAGGGCTGCATTATTGCAGATCAAGTCTATTCTATTTGCAATTTTTTTTTTTAAATAAATTAAAATTACAAATTTAGGCTGTTTGGTAATTCTAAACCATATTTTTAAATATTATTTTTCAATACTACCAAAAATAACATCAGTTTATTTCAAATCATTTTCTAGAATTTCCAAAAAATTGAACTCTCTATATAAAAGAATACAGAAAATAATATCATTTTCAGTTATTTAAAATCAAGCAGAAATTTTTATCAAAAATTATTTTTTCTCATAAATCCATAAATAAAAAAGAAATCCCTCTCCAGTATTCTACCTTGAGACAAACTGTATATATACAGGGTGAGTCATTATTACGGTAAAGCTCTGTAGCTCCTACAGACCCACAAGTGTAGTTCAATACCAGAAAGGGTATTAGCCCCAGGAATGGTTGTTTCTTATGGATAGGGCTTTAAATATTTTAATTTTTACCACCGTAAATTATTTATGAAATGTCTATTCATGTTTAAAGAAATGTCTATGTATTTCAATTTATTATTTTTAAGTACTTCTTTCTCATTGTTCCCTTTCCACGTTGTGGCCTGCTGACGAGCTCAAATAAGAGCGAAACATCGATGTCCAGTGCTACAACCTTTTTTTATATTTTATATATTTTCATAATTTATTTTTAAAAAATGTTCATGTCTAATTTTGGTCCTTTATATTTCAATTTTTTTCCTATTCCATGTAAAATAAACTAACCTATTTTTGCCAACTATGAGGTGACGTTTTAATAAATTTAGATATAACGTAGTTATATTTCAAAAAATGTTTCAGAATATTGTCAACTTTCATTAATAAAAATTTAAATATTTTCAAACTGGGTCGCAGAAATATTAACTGAAATTAATAAACAAAAGAGTCAAAAATTTGACTATAAGCTGTAAGATAAATTTCCGTGGTTGGCACTGTTTTTTTACGAACAATTTATAAATTTCAAGTTTTTCCCCAAATTTCGAATTTGCTTTTAAAAGTTCGAATTAAAAGTCAAATTGCATCCCTATGAATTTTAGAACTTTTTTAAAAGTTGAACTTTTCTTAAGCTTGGAATTTTTAAACTTAGAGATTCGCGAATTTTAGTAAATGTGAAGATTAAAGTTGAAATTTTTAATAATTTATTTTTTTCAAAATTTAGAGTCCAATTTTAAAATCACCTCTTTTTTAGAAATTTTAAGTTTCAAGCAAAATTTCAAGGGTCTAGATTTTGAAAAAAATTTTAATATTTGAGTTTAAACCGAAGTTACCAGATTAAAAATTTAGGGTCAAGAATACATTCCAAGTTTTAAGAATAATGTACAGTCGCCCCCACCCAAATTTGAACGGTAAAATTGCATCATGTAATTTAGGTCTTGAACCATAGTCTTTGCAAAATTTGACTTATGTCAAATATACATTTATCATTGACAACAAGCAAAAATTTTTTTAATATGCCAAGGCACTAAAGTGATGCTCAAAGAGCCAAAGGGGGAAAGAAAATCGATTGCTGAGTGAAGTTGCAGGAGATATAAATGTTAGTATTATTTTACTACGAAATATTAAAAGTAATATGTCTGTCAATGTACCCTCTTTATGTTGCGCTGCTAAGTAAAGTACAATTTACAACGATTAAGTTCAGGCGTTTCCACGGAAACCAAAAATTATTCAAATTTGGGTGGCGGCGACTGTACATAAATGGCGTGTTTTTTTTGAAATGTTAATATTGTCCAGAGTTTGAGTTTAATGTGCAGTTTGCAAATTTCTCTTTAAAATTTCTTAAAGTCAAGGAGTTTTGGGAATTCTTAATTAGTTTCCCATTATTCTACCAAAATTTCATACTACAACTTAATTTTTTTACAAAACTTCAAAGTTTTTCTGTTTTTTTTTAGTTAGATTTAATTCGGAAAATTTTTTTAATTGCTTATCTTTTCTGTTACAATTTTAAATTTAAAAAATTAAATTCTAAATCTAAATACCCAAGAAATTTGTTTGTTAAATTATGATTTTCTTGTTAAGCAATTCAAAATTTTAGCCACAAAAATCTGATTTTAATTCTTACCTTTTTCCTAAATCTTAATCCTATAACTTCGATTTTATTTCCAAAAAAAAATTAGCCACTTATGGATACCCCTGCGCCGACAGAAGTGAAAATTTAAAAGTAGGAAATAACAGTGTTTTTTTTCTGTTAATTTTTAAATTAATCGTAGTACCAAAATTTAAAATTTTACAATTTGTAAATTATAATATTAACATTCGTCTGGTTTCCGCATCTGTCGGTATTCCAAGCAACAATTATGTAAAAAAAGGTCGCCGACTATATTTCAGCAACGAATAATCCCATCGCCTTGGAAACAAATTTTCAAAAAGAAAAGTTGCCCTGAATAATCGCTGGAAAATAATCTTTAAGTTTTTAAAGTTATCATAGGTGGCGTAACACATAGGATCAAATAGAATATTACAATTTTGTTTTTGTTTTACACCTTTTGTTCTATCTATAAAAATAAAGTGGTGAAAAGACATGCAAACAAAATTATTTTAATACATTTATACTTCAGTTAGCTTTATACAGAGCGATCGAGAATGATTGTCCGGATTCTGAACGCAGCCTGTCCCCATCGCTATTAAAACTAATTTCCGTTGCCTAAAATTATCTTCTTTTCCGCGGTCAAATGCGGCAGATGACAATTCTGTTCATTGGCTTACTAAATTTTTGCGTTTGGGTATTATTTTGTGGATTTTATAAGCTTCATTTCGTGTTTTTAAAACAGTATTTTTCAATACTACAGTCTAAGAAGGTGGAATATATACGTGGGTAATTAATTTATTGGATATTTTATCTTTTAACGTAATTTGTTTCTTTTAATTTTAAGCTAAGAAAATGGCATTTTCTTTAGAGCATAATATGTTTCTTCTGGAAACTTATTTTCGTAGTGGACAAAACAACGAAAATGGTTGGAGTTATTCAATGAATTCCTGTCATTTGCAGTTTGTTGAGGAATTTCCAGATCATGAAACTGATTATGAAAGTTTTTCTAGACATGTAAGGAGATTAGTTGACCGCTTCCATAACACTGGAAGTGTTGTAAGAGAAAATCTTCAGGTAGAAGATCTGTTCTTACAGAGGAAAGTTTAGAAGATATCGAAAGAAAGAACCACAACAAGATTTCATTACATTCTTAACTGAATTGGAAAACTAAATAAAAATAATAAAATAGACAGTCCTCTGTAAATTCTCTCAAATAACACTAAAGTAATTGATAATTTTTAGTGTACTATTATTATAAAAACCTAACTTTATTTGACGTTAAAGTGTTACTTTCATACACATTTCAAAACCCCCTTAACCCTAACCTACCTGCGCTCGTGATTCTAGTATTGGTTTCTAAAATAGGTGCGCGACACAGAAAAAATCAGTATGAAGTGGCACGGACAATCATTCTCGATCGTTCTGTAGTTATTAAGGTACTAAGGGTGTTGTAAGGATAATAAAGCATCGAGGTGGACAATGTACTTCCCGTCAATCGAAGACGTTCTTATCCTTTAACACCCGTGGTGCTTTTAACGTTTAATATCCTACAAATCTGCTATCTAATTCGATTTTTTTTGACATTTACAATTGATTAATTTGACATCAATTATGTCGAAATGATTTGATTTAAAAGAGAGTAAAAATCAAAATTGTTTGTAAACGCCTCCTTTGCACATCAAATTGTCAATATGATGACGTGTATAGATTTATAATGCCCAAGGGCGTTATAGATATTCATAATGCCCTTAAGCGTTATTTTCCATTTAATGTATTTCAAGGTAGGCTGGTTATTGCAAAATAACAGACCTGTAGGACATCAATGAAATTTAACAACTTTAGTCTCTATAGAAAGAGTGTTATTTAGTCTACTGAATGCACTTTCATGTGTTTTTATTTTAAAATTGTTGTCGCTGCTACACCAAATTACATATATAAAATTGTAACAAATTTCGCCGATTTTCTAAAAAATTTAAATTGAATGATATGTTAATTTGATATCTTATGCCCTATGAGGGAATGTCCGGGCCTGGGGACAATTGTGAGGTCTGTATTACATGTGCGAGCCCCTACATACACAGAGCACTCAAAATAAGAAGAAATAAAAAAAGATTTAATTTATAATTTAGGTTTTGACGAAAAAAAAAATCAAAATATGGATTGGTTTCATTTCGACTTTTTTTAAATTTTAAATTTCTTAAATTTTGACCTTTTGAAAGTTTTAACTTCTAAATTTCGACATTTAAGATAATTTTTGCTAATTTTTTTCACAATGTCGACCGTTCTTGAAATTTTAGAAAACTTCCACTTTTTTGATAGGTTTATATTTTTTTTTCAAAATATCCACTTTTTTGAAAATTCAGAATTTGTTTTTTTTTAATTTAGACTTTTTTTTTAATTTTGACCTATTTTCAAAATTTCTACTTCTTTGAAAATTTGGACCTTTTACAATAGCCACTCCTTTTCAAAATTTAGACTTTTTCTCAGAATTTTAGTTTAATTTTGAAAATTTAAAATTTCTTCAAATTTAAACGTTCTTAAATTTCAATTTTTTTTTCAAACTTCGACTTAATTTGTTCTTTTTTTGTGAAACTTCATTTTTTTTAAACTTTGTCATTGTTGATAATTTAGTTTTTTGAATGGTAATTTCGACGGCCAAAATCGATTATCTAAAATTTTTTTAAACTTCCACCTTTTTTCAAAATTTCCACTTTTTTGGACATTTTTAAGTTAAGCTACGGTTTCCTACATAACGGTAACGTAAAAGAGCGACCGTTATGCTACGTCGAGTGACATCACCAAAAACCGTGTACGTGCTTGTAATAGGCAGTGTTTTCCTACATAATGTTAGGGGCTACCGCTTCGAAAAAGTACGGCGACCCCACTTTCGAAGCGACTGCTGTGTACGGTGAGGATACTGCAAGCACGATTTTATACGTTACGTTGCCATTTTACGTTGAAATGTAGCTCCTATGATTTATTCAACTTTTTTATTATTATGTACATATGCAGGATGTTTTATATAATATTATATCTCCCTTTTATATTATTCAATTTTCATTAAATAAAAAGTTTGAAAATACCAAATGATCTAGAATTTGTTCTTCAATATGATGAAAATTTTCCATACTTTTTGAAACAATTTTAAAATTTTACAGACATAATCTTAAAACTAGAAGACTAAGAACATATTAAATTGTTTTAATTTCCAATCGCAAGAAATCATATGATATAGTGCAAAATTAAATTGGGTATAGGTCAGTTTATGAATTGACATCTTTAGAGTTTTTATTCGTGTTTATTGCAACATTACATTCTCAAGGATTTTTTGTTGAAAATTTTTTCAATACCTCATAGTCTTCTCTAGAAATTTCAATCTAATGTAAACAATATTTAGAAATAATTACCATAGCAATAATCCCTTTGCCTTATCTATTTTGAAAAAACCTCAGATTCGTCTCCAGCAATTTCAATACAATGGAAATAATATTCAGAAATAATTAGAATAATAATAATCCCTTGTCCTGCGGGGATTCTGATGGTTATAAATATGCGATTAGAGTATAAAAACAAATCTATTGGAAATCATTAGATGTTATCAATTTTAGAGAGAAATGTTGTCTTGCAAAAGAACACACTTTATACGTTTATGAGACAGAACTTTAGTTTTCAGCTACGTTGCCAATTAAAAAAACATCATGACCAAAAATGATTTTTGCCGATCAAAAAACCTCTAAATATAACCAAAAAATTATATATACATATACAGGGTGGACCATAAGTAATGGTACATAGAGCAAGAGTAGATTTTCCGCATAAAAATTACGTGATTTAGCCACATTTACCTTATACCAAAAGTTGACATTAACAGAGATACAGAGTGTCAAATTTGAAAAAAACAAATGTGATTTTTTCGCATAACTGATGAACACATTGCACTATAGACAAGATATTTGGTATTAAGAGGTTTCTTTGGTCAAGAAATTCTAATTTGGTAACAGATTGTCAGTAACTCGTAGGGAGCGCTACCTGTGCTACCTTGTGTTATTCTAAAACCTCATAACTTTTTTGTTCCTTCATTTACACTTATTTTAAATAAATATTTTTATTTACCTACATTTTTTACGTAAAAAAGATATACTTTCTAAATGTTGATACAAGCAGCCGTTTTCAAGATATTTGCCTTCAAAGTTTGCCTTACGTTTATTTTAAGTTATGTAAATGTGAATTTTTCGCAGGTTTAAAATAAAAGTAATAAAACTGACTCAAAAATAGTTTATATCAAATATTACTCTACTGACATTATTATTACACATAGTTTTTAAATTTCTAAAGCAAATTTAAATAAGATACCAAAACAAAATTTATTTTCAAAAATAGGTATGTAAGAAATGACCTTTTTAATGTAAAGGGATTGTAAACAATTAAAAATCTGGCTGTTTTTTATTGAAATTCATCTCCAAATATCTGCTATGACCACCCAGACTATTAAATTATTCTTGTGCGAACTCAGAGATCATATCTTACATCTCTATGTTAGAAAATAAATTACGTCTTAATTTTTTGGATTTTCTTTAATGAGATTTTCAAAATTTAGATATTAATATTATCAGGAAAGTAATATTTGACATGAATTAGTTTTAAAGCTGTCTTATGATTACTTTTTTTTCAAGCCTACTTCGAAAATTTAATATCTTAGTAATTTAAAACAAAGGCACGTCAAGCTTTAAAGGCAAATATCTTGGAAACGGTTGCTCGTATCAACTTTCAGAAAGTACACCTTTTTCACGTAAAAAAGATACGGAAATAAAATGACCCATTTAAAATTAATATACGTGGGTACACAAAAAAGTTATGATCATTTAGAATTATGCAGAATAGCGCAGGTAGCGCCCCCTATCAGCTATTGGTAATATGTTATCAAATTAGAGTTTGTCCACTTAAGAAACCTGCTTGTGCCAAATTTCGTGCCTATATTACAATGCATTCCATAGTTATACGAAAAACTTAAATTTTTTTTTTCAACTTTGACACCCTGTATCTATGTTAATATCCACTTTTGGTATAAGGTAAATGTAGCTTAATCACATTATTTTTATTCGAAAAATCCACCGTTGCTCTATGTACCATTACTTATGGTCCATCCTGTATATAACACCCTAAAATACAACCTTGTCAACTAAAATAAACAAAAATACGTTCTCTAAAAATAATTGTTGTCAACTGAAGGTGAAGTGACACGTGCCTTAAACTTTTTTGTAGACTAAAAGGAAAACAACAAATATAATTTGTGACTAATAAAAAAATGATAGAAAATTAGAACAATACAGCTCAAATCGTGACAATTTTACAGCCCTAAACTAGGCCGACGTACTCTACTGCAACGCTTTTCTTACTTTCCAACAATGTTCACCGCCAAGGTGACCGTTCTGTCCTCGACCGCTGCATGACATAAAGCAAGAACCAGTAAAATCTCAAAAGTTGCAAATTTTTATTTCTATATACCGACGCATAATGCCCGTGTAGAAAGAATAGTTTCTTTCAGCTCAAGTTAATGGACGTGAGTTAGTTAAATTTACAATGTTAACGACCATACGCGATTTTGGATAAAAGTCGAAATGTTAACCAACATAAACATCTCAAATCCCAAAAAAAATTATTTTAAGATATTCTGTCATTATTCCTGAAGCATTGTAGCATAAATGCCATAAATGATACATTGCCAAAAATTAGCAAAAAAATATTATATTTAAGCACATGGAAACAGAACTTTATTTTCGTAAATTAACTTTAAATTAAAAATTACTTACGACGAACAAAATCGTAAGGACAGCAGTAATTATCCTTACTATACACTGGGGCAGCATAAAGACTTAAATCTTCCAAGTGCCTAACCTGTACGGCACATATTTTTCTCTTACAAGAAGGTTCCTTTAAAACTCCTTTAAAATCTCCATTACATGTGCACTCTGTGCATTTCTTTGCTTCCATCGTAAATATTTGGCCTTCCGTGTAACTTTTGCCTTCAACATCACATTTCGTTATATTGTTAAAGGAGGCTGAAAAGTGTACGGTTATCAGCTGCCTCTTAAAAAATTATTCTTACCTACGACAGATTTGTCCAGTTGAACAGCATTTGTTAACTGTGTGGCCCCAGTAACATAACGGATCTCTTAAAGAGGGTCTGAGGTATTCTGGGCAATCTAAGATGGCGCATTGAAATTTGGGCCTAAGGCAAATTTAAGGTTTAGTGTAGTGCAGTACACTGTTTCAAAAACCCAAAAATTTAAGTTACCTGTCATCTAACAGCACCCAATATGTATAATATTGTTTAAAAGCCTCTTTTAAAATTATCTACACTATTGCATTTGAAAAAGAAACCCAAGCAAGGAATTTAACATTGTTAACATTGTTTTTTTTACTAGATTATGCTATAATTTATAAACATACCGTCAAAGCTTAATTTAATTTTATTAGAAGTTCCTTTAAAACGTTGAAGCTTTCATATATTTTGTCTACCCAGTTCGTACGGTTTTCTCAAGAATGATTGAAAATTAAAAAGTAGCCCTAAAATACCGTGACCATTTTTTGCAAGGAAACTCGTGTTTCTCTATCATGGCATATGTGATATTCAACCCTTCGAGGGAATGATTTTCACTACCATACTTTGAAACAAAAGGTAAATCGTCCTGCATCTTTTCGAAGAATTTTCTGATTGTCTATTCAAACTTATTATCTTAAAATCCATCTATTAATTTTTGAGATATTTTTGTTTTATCTGAAATAAAAAGAAACAGAAAGAAAACATTTTTTAATATGGCTGCTTGGCAATCAAGAATGGTAGAATTACTGAAAGAGTTATTTCAGAAAAACTAAAAAAAATTTTTGTTGTTGAAAAATTGTATAAAAATAACATGCACTTAAATATTTAAAGTCAAATATCTCGAAAACGGAGAGAGATATCGGAATTATGTAAGTATAAATATTGTTTCAGATGTTTCATTCATTTTGACTCCACATTCACAGGCACAAAAATTATGTTTGAATTTACCAAGGCAGTGGGTATAACTAGAACTAGCACCCTCTATAAGCGACATTAAAACAAGTAGGAAAATTTATTTGCCATGCCATCCCAAAAAAAGTTAATGCCGTAAAAAGATATAGCCAAATTTCATGATGGAATTCTAGCTTTAAAGCTCTCTGAAACCATCAACATTTATAAATACTAGGGTTAAGCGTATACCCTTTCGGTCTGCTATAACGTGTAAAGAAAAAACACGCTATTAGAATTCTGTAAGAAAAAATAAAGATTTGTATATTTTACACTGTTTCAATATGTTTTATTATACATAGCTCCACAGATGCGCTTATCAAATCATGACCACGCATTCAGCTCTTAGTTGCAAACTGCAAGTTACAGATCTGTTTACCCTGAAAAATAATTGCACATATTTTACAATTTTGTTTTATTTCATCAACCGGTCGGGCGAAAATTAAATCAAAAATTATAAAAAATAAATGATCGTATAAACGTGTATAAAAATAATCCCAGTATGATGAAAAGTATTTATTTTAATCTATAGATTTCAGTTTTTATTCTGGTATAAAGACTTTTTTCTCTAAATTTGAAACTTAAATCTTAACCAAAAAGTTTTGACTTTAGTTTTGAAACTTTGGAATTTCTATTCAAAATTCGACTCCTTATGTGGACAGTTTTTTCGTAATCTTTTTTTTTCTAACATTTCTACACTTTAATCATAAAATTTCCCATTTAAACTAACATTTTATTTTTTATTTTGAATTTTGAACATTGAACTAAAAAATCCAATTTATTCTGGAAATTTTGACTTAAAATTCGGAAGTTCAAATTTAAGGTCGAAATGTTTTAAACAATTTCAAAAACAAAAGTAAGAGTTTGCAACGGGTGGGCCGCCGGACGACGTTTTATTTAATGCAGACTAAGTCGTAAGTCAATTTAGAAATAATGCTAATCGATGCCAGGTCGCACATGTAGCCTTATCATTCTCCCGGTTATTGAATCTTATAAGATATGAAGCAATCTATCACTTTCATAATAAAGAAGATAAACATAAAAGAATTACAATTTGGCATCTATGCAGATTTAGTTTCTCTTTCCCTTGTGCATTACACCAGAGTTTGCTTTGTTGCTCCTATTTGTAAGGCAGAAATGGTGTTAGTGAACTGGCCAACTTGGTATAAGGCATATTTTACTCAATCATCATACTTTAAGTTCTACTAGCTCTAGTTTAGAGATATCTTATTCTTAATTAAGAAGCCTGTACATTTATAAAATAAGAAAATCAGCGAAAAAACTTACATAGACGTATGATTTGTGCAGAAACAAGAAACTTGGCAAGCAGCGTAGGTAACATCCTGATCTAAATATCCACCAATTTTCACTTTTTTAGACTGAAATAAGCAATAATCTGGTTGCTGTTTAAAATTGTCACAATCGTATTTTATAGGACAGTCATTTCCTTTTATTATGACTGGTTTACAATGTAAGTCTTCATAAATGAGTGTTCTCTGATGATCGCAGTTTTCACCTACAAAATATTAGTACATGTCCAACAAATGCAACAAAAATGAAATAATTGAGAATTTCAAACAAATCAACTTACAAAAGACGTGTACGTCTATAATGGATAAAACCGCAACTAAAATTAGTAAATTCATTTTAGCTTTCTCTCGTCTAACAAAACTAACTTCGACTATCGCAGGCTTTTATTATTTATACAATATGTAACATTGAAGAGGAGACAACACATTTCGAAATTTGCATTAACCTTCGAACTCCGGCACGAAGTGTTATGTTTTGCGCAGACCGGACTAGAATATGTTTGTCAACAATATTCTATTGATTGTATTTTACAAATTTTTTTAACAAAAAAAATATATCTGTTCACCTGGTAAAAGATATGTGCTCTGTGTGGACTTAAAGAAGACAAAGGCAAAAAAATGCGAGTTGTGTCAGTTTAAGTTTATTTAACATCATTCGGCAGGCAGATTAACAATAAAAATCTGTATACAAGGTGAGTCGGAAAAAGTGGTCCAACGCTAAACTGAATATATTAGACATTAAAATATTACGCTTAAGCTCAACGTGCCTTATACCAATGTCGCTGGTTTAAGAAATACAGGGAGTGCAAAGTTTAAATTTTGTTCCAAAATTTCTCAATCACTAAGAAAGTTTTGATGCTATAAATTTAATATTTAGGAATGGTTTGTTTTTTGATTTAAGAATTACGAATTTTGAGTATAGTTTGACCTTACCCCTAGAGAACTTAATTTCACATTATTATTTACGTAAATTAAAACATATTTTTTAATCTACTGAATTATGTTTAAAATAAGTGGCACATATAAAAGAACGACCAATTCTACAAAAAAAAGTATTCCTGTTTAGGTTGTCTAAATCTATCAGTTTTTAAGTTATTTGCATTGCGTATTTTGTTAGAATTTTTTTATTCTTAAAATATTAAAATACAAATGTTGTCCCCTAAAACCAGGAAAGATTAAAAAATAGGCTCTAACACGTTTCGATAGCCAAGCTATGATGTTCAGAAAGATCGAAATGCATTAGAGCAATCTTTGTTATTCGCTAGGGTTTCCTACAAAACGGCAACGTAAAAGAACGGCATTTATTTGACCGCCGCTTTATGCCATGCAGCGGTCGAGGGCAGAACGGTCGCCTTGACGGTGAACATTGTTGTAAAGTAAGAAAAGCGTTGCAGTAGAGTACGTCGGCCGAGACTAGGGCTGTAAAATTGTCACGATTTGAGCTGTATTGTTCTAACGATTCACAACAGATTTGTTCTTATACTCTAATTGCTTGTTTACAACCATCAGAATCCCCGCAGGCCAAGGGATTATTATTACATAATAGTTTCATAATATTGTTAACATCGATGAATCTGAAGTATTGAAAAGAGTTTCAAATAAAAATTGTTCAGAATGTAATTTTGTAATGAACATGAATAAAAGCTAAAGATACCATATCCATATCTTTGCATTATAATGCAAAATTCTCCAAAAGAGGTACAAATTTCATAAACATCCTTTATTTCATGGTAAAAATTCCCCCCAGAGAACGAAGTTTTCGATTAACAATGTCCTTGAACATTTTTAATCAAAATAAAAAGAAAAAAAAATCAAAATAGATAAGGTTTTCATTAATACTTTTTATTCGTTAATAACAAATTTCTTCTTAACTTTTTTTGTCCGATGAATGATTTTTGATAAAAAAAAATAAAATGAATTTCTTTGCATTTCAATGGGCCCTTGATATCCTTTTCTACAAAGTAATATGTCATTTTAAGGGAACTTTGGTCATTGTGGATTATTAGGAAAAATTTATGTTAGATAACTTAGATATACATGTTCTTTTTTTTAAATAAGTATTTTTAATAATTAATAAACCCACAGCATAAAATAAGTTAACCTAATGGTTTTTTAAAGGTAAATGATTTTTTAATGCAAAAGCATTCGCCACCTAAAAAATTCAAGGGAGGATTTTTACCAAGAAGTTGAGGTTGTTTATGATATTGGTACTTGTATTTAAAAAACGCAGTGACTTTTTTCGTTAAGATTACTCAGGGAAATGTTATTGCGGACGCCACTGATAGAAGTAAAACAAATATTTTACTTGCAGAAAATGCATTTTTATGCCCAATTATTATGTACCAAAATTCAACAAATATTTCAAACGGTATTAAAGGAAAAACCGATTTTTTTCTTAATTTTTAGCACCCTGTATCTTAAAAATAAAGCAGACGTATGCAGATATAAACTTTTTTTTCTTAAAATCGTTCAAAAAGTAAGCCCCTTCAGTTATGGCATTTTTTCGAAAACACCCTGTATACTCTAATTGCATGTTTATTGCCATCAAAATCCCCGCAGGCAAAGGGACTATTGCTATGGTAATTATTTCTAAATATCGTTTACACTACATTGAAATTCCTAGAGAAGACTGAGATATTGACAAAATTTTCAACAAAAAATCCTTCAGAATGTAATGTTGCAATAAACACGAATAAAAACTCTAAAGATGTCAATTTATAAACTGACATATACCTAATTAAATATGTTCTTAGTCTTCTAGTTTAAAGATTATGTTTGTAAAATTTTAAAATTGTTTCGAAAAGTATGGACATTTTTCATCAAATTGAAGAACAAATTCTATGTCATTTGGTATTTTCAAACTTTTTATTTAATAAAAAATGAATAATATAAAGGGTAGATATAATATTATATAAGACATCCTGCATATGCACATGATAATAAAAAAGTTAAATAAATTATAGTAGCTACATTCTAACGTAAAATGGCAACGTAACGTATTAAATCGTGCTTGCAGTATTCTCACCCTACACAGCGGTCGCTTCGAAAGTGGGGTCGCCGTACTTTTTCGAAGCGGTAGCCCCTAACTGTAAACATCATAGTATGTTGGTAACTCAAATTAACGTGAAATCATAATTTTTCCCATTAAAATATCTCAGCGCGCCTAAAGAAGTCTTAATTTCGAGCTTAAAATTGAAATTATTAATTAGTTTGAGAATAAAATAGAGATTTCATGCAAGAAACTTAAAATCATAAAGTTCAATTCGGAATAAGAAAAACGTGTACTTCAAGTTTAAATTCGGAACGTCCAGAAATACTCAATATTTCTAAAAAATCACGATGTTGCAAGTTTGAAATCGAAATATAAAAATAGGAATTGATTTAATAATTTACACTTTTTCAGAAGAGTTAAAATTTCTGAAAAATACCCGAAATTAAAAAAATGGAAATTGCCAAAAACAATTACCAATTTCAAAATGTCTGTATAGAAGAAGAAGAAACACCTAAACTTTAAATATAAAATAATTATTATAAAAAAATTAAGTTTAAAGTCGAAAAAATTCCGAAATATTTCAAAATTGAGATTTCTAGATTAACCTCGAAATTTTAAGAATGCATGAAGGAGACAACGGGCAAAAACTTAAAGACGTTAACATTATCAAGTTTGATTCAGAGTCCAAAAAATATTTCATCTTGAAACGTCGAAAAATAAACAATATCTTTAGAAGATGTTGAAATTTTCAGATTGAAGGTCTAAATTTTAGAAAAAACCTATAAACTAAAAGACAAACTTCCAATGTTTAGAAAATACTAGGAATTTTAGAAAAGTGCCTGAAATAAAAAGTCAATAGGAACCAACTATTTTAAAAAATGTTTGATTTCGTAACCGGAATTAAGAAAAAAACCTTATAACTGAAAGAATAAGCAGGCTTTCGTTAAAAAAAAGGAATAGGAATTTCGGAAGTATCAGAAAAAATTCTGATTGGTTTGAGTTTAGGCTCAACTAAAAGATCTTTTAAAATATAAAGGAAAATTTCAAAAATGCCAAAACAAAATCGAATACGCAAGATTAAAAACTAGAGTTATTGGTAAAAATATAACAATAATAATAATAATAAAAAACTTCAGAATTTTAAGTGGAAATCTCGCAAAAAAGACAAAAATTCAAATTTATATTTTAAGGTTATAAAAATGTTTGAAGCTCAAATTCGAAATTTTGGGCAAAGAAGCAAATTTTCGAATTTTAAAGGAAAAATTCAAAATTTCAAGAAAAAAATAATGCTATTGGTAGTAGTAGTTAAGAAATATTTTAAGAATAATGTTTTGCAAAAATTAACTTGCCAATATAAACCTTTTATGAAAAAACCACACTTGCAAATGCTTATTTGTGTGTAATTTATACATCTTAAAAAGAAGAATAGAACAAATCTACTGCAGATTTCACGTTTCGCTTTTCAACTGGATATTGAGTATTAAAAATAGATCATTTGATATTATAGCAATGCCCAACTTACTTATAGAAATTACAAGTAGGTAAGAAGGACGATCAGTTGGCAAAAATTGAAAATTAATGAATGAACCTCTAAAAGTTGATAATAGGTAACATTTTGAATATTAATTTTACAAATAAGAGATAAATAAATCCTCAGGATATGGAAAATCAAACACCCTTATCAAAAACTTATGATTTGACTACTTGGATTGTTTATGTATAACACCATTTCTTGGAGATTATTTTCTGGCAGTTATAATTTTTGTTACCTTTTCAATATGCCAATGAGTATTCAAAAATATTTTCTCAATAACCTTTTATTCTTTTGGTAGTTTGTGCTGGTAAATTAGCTAAAATTAAAAGAAAAATGCCTAAATATACGCACTCACCTAAAGCTAATTAAATATGTAAAGACATACAATATGTAAAATTATTTAAATTTATTAAATAAATTTAAAATTGTCTCTCACAGCAACAATCGCCACGCGAAACCATTTATTGAGAAAAAGATTTACTTCCAGAATACAAATTTAAACAAAGCAGCACAGAAAAATATAATAAATGAGAACATTTTAATCTGCTGTGTGCAGGCGTTGTTAGCATAATAACTTCCACTCAATTAACTTCTGTAATTATATGTGGATATATATAAAAGATATAAGAGTTAAAATGGCATTTAACATAAGCTGCTTTAAAAATTATCTTTGCATACACAGTGCTTCCAAAAATAAACGCATAAATTCTATAGAATTAATATATTTTAAAATAATGCTGAGACTTAAATTGACACTTAAACATGTATGTACTTTTAACCCCCCATGTCTTCAACCGCGAGGGCTATCCAACCCAACCTTAAAAATTTGAGTAGCCCTTGAGATACCTGTATTTATAGATCTGTTTGTAGTCAATGCAACAACAAAAGTTTTTCATAATCGATTGATACATAACGGAGATAGTTAATTACTAAAGTAAATTAGATTAAAAATAACAACATTCGAGCAGGTGTTGTTAACGCGACAATGGCAATAATATTTTCAACAATTGCAACTTGTTTGCAGTTGTGCCAAACTTATTTTAGTGGATTGGTCTACAAGACCGTCGGATTTAACCCCATTGGATTATTTTCTGTGGGTTTGTTTAAAAATTTGAGCTTTTTCTAACAGACCTGAAATATTGAGGCATTAAAGAAAATGATCAGCCAAGAAATCAGCTCTATCATTTTAAAAATAGTAGACAGTGTTCAACAAGCTCCAGTAACTGAGTTAAAATCGCTGTCAAAACCAAAGGTTTACACCATGGAAGTTGGATTTATATAGACAATGTTACTTTTTCAGATTAAGGTTTACTTTAAATTAGAATTTTTTACTTTGCACTTCAAACTACCATAAATAAGCGAATGTTAATCTTTAAGCTTAACATGCAAATCTACTTTTTTCTCAAAATGATTCCTTACATCAAACATAGCTTATGTGATACGCATTTCACAAAAAATATTCAGCATCATATTGTGTTTCTCAGATGGGTAATATCTTGTTTAGTGATTTTATTGCAAAAATTCAAGGACAAAATTGTTAGCAAAAAGTCAGTGTGTAATTTTACAGCTTCTATTTCCATGAAAATTACTGGAGGACATTTCATTTCTGCATCTTCTATTAACGGTGTTTTTTGCAGTTTCTAGGGTTTCAACAATCAACCCACATTACTGAATATAATTAAAGTTCTAAAATAAATAAATTTGGCATGTCGGTTTTAACACGCTTATTATAATTTTGCCATCATTGATATGTACAGTGTGATCTTTTTAATGCCCCCTCCCCATCTTAACTTTTTTTGTTTTTGCATTAGAGAAAAATGTTGAATGCAAAAGTTGTACAAAATAATGTAAGCTACTTGTAGAATATATTCGATACATGCATATACACCCTGTTCCAAGTTGAGTGCGCACTATTGCTAACTATCTTATTATTGCGATTGTAAGAGAACAATTTTATTGTTTTTAAAGTCTTTTGGTATTTTTTGAAAATTGATCCAAATTATAAGATATCTAAATATCTTCCTTATTTTCAATTTTTTGGCATTATTATAAATCTTTTTGATTTAAATAAAATTCTCTATTTACTAGTAATGTAATATACAGAGTCTGCCTTTAAATAAAAGTTTTTGGTGAATAACTCTAAAACGCAATGTTTAATTGTTTTTTCGCTTGGGCAGTGCCATCACCATAAAAAATACTACAACTTTGCCTATTTAACCGACACCGTAGCTTCAATAATTAGAAAATTAGCAGTAGTGCGCACTTAACTTGGTACAGGGTGTATATAGTATATACATGTTACGGCAGAAATGAATGACAGATGAGAGTTATATTTTTTAAATGGAACATCCTGTATATTGTTAACCTATTATAATTTCCAAGATATTCTAAATATTTTTCAGTAACATGCGTTACACCTAAATTAAATAGTTTTCGACATATTCACAATTATTATTATTATCACTTTTACAATATTATAGCTGGGATCTTTTAACCAGAAATATACCCGACTCCTAAGGTGTTCCATATATCATAACACTTTTCTTAAAATATGAGCTGTACCATTCAATGCGATCTGCTGTATTATTTCAAACTTTAGTTAACCAGGACCACTTTGACTGTCAAGCCAAATTGACATGTTCATCCCCCCAAGCTTTATCAACCCCCATTTTGAAATTTCAAATAAAACTCCCCTACTTGTAATACATCAGTTTAAAGCTCTTTGCTTTGCGAATACAACGGTGCAATGTTTTCAAAAATTGGTTAAAAATTAAAAGTTACAAACCGACATTTGTGTAACATTATAAGTCGATTTCATAAAAAATATTATATGGCCATTAAATGGACCGTAGTGGCCTATAAATTGGACAAAGCATTAGGATTATCTTAATGAAAATACCTATTTTTGGCCACCGTAAAGCTTGTTTACTTACTGTTTATTACAATAAAAATAAAAATCATTTATAAATGATTTTTTAATTATAGCCATTAAATTTGTGAAAATGTTTGTATTGTAACATGTAAATGTTCTTTATTTAAAAATGCATCATTTCGTTAAAAAAAGCATTGAAGCTTTGTGATACTGCAAAATGAGTCACCCTGTATGTAAAATAAGTTTCCGATCTATAAATCGACTTTATAAGGCCTAGAAGTGAAAGAACACTCTTGACGTCTTAGACGAATATGGGTTTGTCAACTGTTCGTTTTTAATCCTCAATCAATTCCCAAAAACGATGCACCAGTGTATTTGCAATGAAGTAGGCTTTAAAATGATGTATCGTCAAAAATGGTTCCCCCAAAAACATAAATCGACGAGTCTCGGCGAATTTCAAAATATTTCTCCGTTTTCAAATTATAGGGAGGTCAAGTGTTCTTCGTTGGTAGACTCTATATATTATGCTACAACGCGCAGATCCGATATCTCCGTTAAGGAAAAAGGCGTCCCTTTCATCATTTTAAAACATTGCCATATAAGTAGCACTTGAAAGAGCCATAAAATATATGTCATAACTTAAATAAAAAATAATTGACCCATGAGTTCAAAGAATACAGAGCATTCTGTAAAACTGAAACTTTTATTAAATTGTAAAGTTGGAGTAGTTTGGCAATGTTTAAAAAATGAAAAAAGATGCTTTAGTCGTTAACGAATATTTCAGACTACCGCGTACTAGAGGGACTGGAATAGAGACCAATAATTATAATTTAAAACAATGTTTAAAATATTTAAACAATGGTGTTTAAATGAATGTAATACATAGGATTAATTTATAAAATAAATTTTGATATCTATGCATGCAATTCAATTTCAGAAGAAAAAAAAAGAATTCCCAACATCTTTAGCAGTTTTAATTTGAGGGGTATCATAAATGTTAGATACATTTTTTTCATTTCATCCTATTAGCCTTATTAGCCACTCTTTACAGTTCAATGGCAAAAATTATATCATACTAACTTATGCAATAATAACTAACTCTATTGAGGTAAGTTGCTTTAAAATTTGGTTATCACATTTTCCCTATTTCTTATTCCAAATCTTTGTTTTCATTTGGATTGAGTGTGCTTGCAACTAGATTTTTTTGGATGGCTATCATTTAGCCCAGTATTAAGCTGTATTGAGAGACAATTTTTGAGATTATGTCCTAAAAATTCATAATTTAAGTTGGGAAAGTAGACTGATTTTTGTGAGCAGCAAAGATTTTCGTTGCTTTAATTAATCCAAAACTGACATATGTCGACATTATTTTAAGACAAACACTTCCTATAAACAATGGTGTTTGATGCTTTGCTTGGAAAGACACAAACTAGTGTGTTTTATAAAAAAAAATAATAACACTTTTGGATAACTTTAAAACATCAGTCTGTTTTATGAAATATGGTAAGTAAAATCAAGTACCCAAGAATACTAATTTTAAAAGTTCAACCATTTTTGAGATTTAGTTGAATCAAGTGTTAATATAACAAATATTTGAATATTTCATCAATTTAAAATACATTTTTACGTATGTTTGTATAGATATACAGCTAAAAATAATAATCTACGCTTAAACACTTGTTCGTATCAAAAAAATGCAAGAAATATTTTTTATTGTAAATTAAGTACGGATTCATAATAACCGTACGGCCGCCACTGGTAAGGGTTAAGAACTTGTTGAATATTTAAAATAATTATAATATTTTAATTTTTAGGCTTAGAAGTAATTTAAAAAGTTCTTAATTTTTTTATAACAATTCAAACCCTTGTACACACAGGGTGATTGAGTATGGATTATTTGATTTTAGCTCTTCGTCTTCATATCTTGATCACTAAAAGAAATAGAATCCAAAATAAAAATGGGAATTAGACAAAATAAATGTTAACAGATTTTCTTCTCAATGGAAAACCATGTATATTATTTATTATTTTAAAATAATGTTTGCTTCTCGTTTAAAAAATATGTGATACATATGTGTTTAACATAATTAAGAAAATACTGACAAATTTATTCAATGAAATTATATTAAACGTGCAAATAACCAGAGAAAAAAATTATTAAATTTGGAAAAAAATATGATAAATATATTATTTTTTAATATTGTTAATTGTTATTAACTGTCTACATATTATTATTATACTTGGTAATTCTTTGTACAAAATGCTGTTTTAGCTCTTTGTGTATCAGCGTTAAAACATCTACAACTTTGCTAATTTAACTGAAGTTGTTCTTAAATAATAAGAAAGTTAACAGTATTGCCGAGTTCATTTTGAACACAGTGTATACTAGGTTAGTTAGTCGGTAAAGCTGTGTGGCTACTAGAATTATTTTGATAACAAAAATCTTTTTGAATCAAAAGTATATTTTTGGATGTGGCGCACATTCCTAAATTATTTTTATTGATGAATATTTAATTATACACGGTGGCGTATTAAAATGCATTTTTAAAGAAATTTTTAAATTTGCTCGAAAGTACTGATTGACATGGTATTAAGCAAGAGGTGTGCGCGAATAATATTTTTTAAGATATCTGGAAAAAATCATGAAAATGTACTTGGAAACTCTCCTGGAGGGCCGAGTGACTGTTAATTTTTAGAGCAGATGGTTTGGGTATACCGTTATCTTAAAAAATGTCCTTATATACGCTCAGATTGGCAAACGCGGAATACAATTTTTCTGAAAAATGAAATGGCATAGCCAATATATTTTTTTCTATTTTGGTTTTAAGCATCAATTAAGCTTTGCTTTATTACAAATAATTGTGGATCTAGTTGCCACTTGACGTTACAGGATGAAGTCAAATGGTCTCAGCAGTGCATCATATTTTGAATGCATTGTATCATGAGATTATGAAGTTGAAACCTGTTATTTGGATACTAACAATTTTTATAAAACTTTCTTTTACGTAAATCTTATTTATCTTCCAGAATCCACCTGTCAAGCGTTGTCGATTAAATTTGCCGAAATCTTATATAATTTTTTGTATATCCATAATAAACAGTTAATTATGATTTATATATGGTGTCATCATTTTCAATGTCTCTGTTGGTTGCAGGGAATGCGAAATCTGTGAATCTTTTTGTATAAAAACAACTAGTATGCTCTAAAGAAACTAAAACATGTGGCATATTTGTTTCAAATTGTCCACAAATAGTTGTAGCATAATATCCACGCATGGCGTAGTTCAGAGCACACTAGCCAACTTTATGTTATAGTTATAAAACCGCTCAAAATAGGTATCAAGTGTATTATATTTTTTAAAAAGCTTTTTAAACAGATTTTTCGTGGCGTGACAAAAAAATGTCTTTCCATTTAAAAAAATATTGAAACTTTGTGATGCTGCAAAATGAATCACCCTGTATATTAGGAATATTTTTAAGTTATAGGCCACTATGTGCCATTCAATGCCCACACAAAGTGTATTTTATAAAATGACTTTACAAGTCCGAAAAATGGGTGAACACTGTTGGCACTTATACTATTACACGGATGTGGGTTTGACATCTTTTCGTTTATAATTCTTAACCATTTTCAAATAATGTTCCGATGTATTTGCAATAAAAAGGGCTTTAAAATGATGTATCACAAGTTGAGTAATTTCAATTGAAATTTTAAAATGGGGTATGATAGTGGTTAGGGGGATAAAGTTGGCTTGATCATCAAAAATGGTCCCCTCAAGAAAATAAATCGATGGGTCGCGGCAAATTCTAAAATATTTCTATGTGTCTGGAAATTTACAATTAGTGACAGGTACAAAAAATGGCAAGGCACAACTTTCATTCAGAACTAAATATTTTATCCAACAATGGTGTTTTGTTTTATTTTCCTCAATGCCGTACCACTAAAATAATATTACAGATTACCCATAACCTCATCATTGGTTGAAATAGAGACTTAATTTTATCTTATCTTATGGTCATCTATGCATATACAATATGTACAAAGTTTACTTGAAATATCTCTAAAATTTTGGAGCTTAAAAAATACTTCTTTTTTATTAAAGTTTTAACACATTGGATCTTTTTTACTAAGAGTTTTTGGATACATATTCATATGAAATCTTTTGCTTACAATTATTTTTTCTATTTCCAGTTTTATTTAACCCTGTAAAACTACCCGGACTGCAAGTGTACCTAAGCCTTTCTCGGAACTTCTGTTATTTTTCGAAAAGTAGTGGCTCAAAATTATGATTTCTGCTAATCTCTTATATGCAAGAGTCCATTGATTTACTACAGTCGTTGCAGAGACACGTGTTTTTGTCTGTAAATACTGTTTGGGGTATATTTGTACCCCACGCTGTATTTTTAAGAACCATCATAGCAAACACATTATCATTTATCAAGCAATATGTTTTTCTTGGGAAAATATATTTAGTGGCACATGAAATGTTGGCAACGCCTTTGGCAAATGTTATACGGCGTCCCTCAAAATAAGCTTTGACGACTCAAAAATAATAGTAAGTTGATGCGCCACAAATTATAAAATATATAATGCGTTATTGAGTGCACTACTTGTAATTTTGCGGCCCCTGGCACATAGAGTCGTCTTAATTTGTCTTATTGATAATTCGCCACTGAATATAACCTAACTGTAAAATATTATAATTTGTTTTAAGACAAGTCCATTGGAAACTGAGGGCTAAAAACATTCGCTTTTTCAACAACAACTGGCAGCAAGTAATGTCTTATTAATGTTTTAATTAAATATATCTATAATAATTGTGGAAACCGTGCACATTATCTTCCAGCTGGTGGCTTTCCTACGTGTTTCATTTCTGCAATATCGATTTAAGAACTCCATAACCTTTCTTTCTATCATCGTTTTTGTGGCTTCGATAACTTTAGAGATCTTTTAATACAACGGGCAAACTTAACATAACACAGAAAAGTTATACTTTTTTCTTAGTTGAAAAGTTAACCGGTATATATGAACTTTCCTGTTTGCATCAAAAACTACTAATGAGTTTTAACGCTTTTTATTCTAACAAGGTCCGAGCATACTGTAACATGAATTTCATTTTAATTTACCAACAGGATTTTTATTAGAAAGGCTTGCTAAAAGTTTTCCTTTTCAAAATGATAGAGCAGAAAAGTATGTATAATTGTTTGTACAGCGGTGATCCCGTCTAAAAATTGTTTATTTTGGGTTGTTGTCATTTCAAGTGCATAATTGATATGATATGTAACTTAATTATGTAAGTAAACAGTTAAAAATGCTCAATCTGCCAATAAAGTGTTATTAATGATGATGCTGTTATTAAATAAAAAAACCACAGAATATAGGGAAATTATTAATAATAAATAATTTAGCATCGAAAGCAATGAAAGTGCAATCCATTGAAAATTACTTCTAAATGGATAATTTACCATATTCCCCCTATTTTGAATATTATTTTATCGATTTTGCTATTTAAATTTAGTTATTAAATGAATATTTATTAATGGGAAGATCAACATATGTATTATCATTAAATAACTTACATATAATTTAATATAAATGCCTAATTTATTATGTAACTGGGCACATTATATTTTAGGTCACATAGTTGATTATTTTATTTTACGATTGTTTTGCAATATAACTTATAAAAGTTATACATGAAAATGCCAAATAAAATATAATTTTCAGGAGTAGATCTATTAGTATTTCAAGGTTCTACGATAACTATTCTGTGATCCAAAATAAAATGTAATCACTTTTTTATTAAAATAGAAATATAACTTTAATCTACAGGGTGAACCATAAGTAATGGTACACAGTGCAATGATGGATTTTTCGAATAAAAATAATGTGATGTAACTGCATTTACCTTATACCAAAAGTTGATATTAACAGAGATACAGGGTGTCAAAGTTGACAGAAAAATTTCGATTTTTTCGTTTAACTATGGAATGAATTGTAATGTAGCCACGAAATTTGGCACAAGGGGGTTTTTAAGTTGACAAACTCTAATTTGCTAACATATTGCCAATAGTTGATAGAGGGCGCTACCTGCGCTATCCTGCATAATTCTAAATCATCATAACTTTTTTGTGCACCCTCGTATATTAATTTTAAATGGATTATTTTATTTCCCCATATTTTTTACGTAAAAAAGGTGTACTTTCTGAAAGTTGATACGAGCAACCATTTCCCAGATATTTGCCTTTAAAGCTTGACGTGCCTTGGTTTTAAATTATTAAGATATTAAATTTTCGAAGTGGGCTGCAAAAAAAAAGTAATATAAGACAGCTTTGAAAATAACTTATGTCAAATATTACTTTACTGATAATATTATTACCTAAATTTTGAAAATCTCAATAAATAAAATCCAAAAAATTAAGACGTAATTTATTTTCTAACATAGAGAAGTGAGATATGATGCCTGAGTTCGCACAAGAAAATGTGAATAATCTACGTGGTCAAAGCAGATATTCGAAGATGAATTTCAATAAAAGACAGCCAATTTTGTAATTATTTACAATCCCTTTAGATGAAAAAAGTCATTTCCCACATACTTATTTTTGAAAATAAATTTTGTTTTGGTACTTTATATAAATTTGTTTTAGAAATTTAAAAAATATGTGTAATAATGTCAGTAGAGTAATATTTGATATAAACTATTTTTGAGTCAGTTTTATTACTTTTATTTTAAAACCTTCTGCGAAAAATTCACGTAAAATAAACGTACAAAGTTTGAAGACAACATTTAGAAGGTATACCTTTTTTACGTAAAAAATGTAGGTACATAAAAATATCTATTTAAAATAAGTGTACATAACGGCACAAAAAAGTTATGATGCTTTAAAATAATACAAGGTAGCGCAGGTGGCGCCCCCTATAATTTACTGGCAATATGTTAGCAAATTAGAATTTCTTAACCAAAGAAACCCCCCGTGAAACTTTAGTTTGAATTATCTCAATACTGCTAATAATGAGTTCGTTGGATGAGTCGACATGCAAAATATAAAGAATTTCTTAATTTCAAAAATTCAAATATATTAAAACAATTTTACCTTACCTTACAAGTGCTTCACAGTGAGCTTTCCACGAAACTTGTTTGAATAAAGAAATAGTTCACTCAGCAACATGTAAAGGATACATTAAACTTCAATCATAAGAAAAAGAACAAAAAAATTTTCAAGATGTTATTAATTCTTCTTATAACTCCATGTAATTTTAAAATATCTTCTTCTGGCTTCGATTAAACTGAGTAAATGTTTTTAAAAAATTTCGTTCTTCTTGTCTTTATTGCCGTTGCCTCGCACGGAGCATTTCGAATGGAATGCCTACAATAATTTTGCCAGCGTCTTTTTTTGTTTTCTAATATAGGCAGTTTTCGCTTACGGAGAAATTAGACATAATAATAATTAAATTGAAACACAATTTAAACAATTATATTGTACAAATTTTGGCATATTCAATTTTAATTCAGTGGCGCTGTGGTAGAGCAATCGAGTAGTAGTTCAAAGAGCGTTTATTGGTAACGCAATACCGATATATGTGATTACATATATGATAATATTTTCCCCTATCTTAGTCGCTTAACGTGCCTAAACTAGTTTTCACTTCAATAATATCATTTGTCTTACGTATTTTGTCGTCTTCCCTTATGTGCATTATTTTGTCATTATTTGTTGGTTATGATTCAAACGAATATTAAAAAACATTATGCTTTACCTCTTGATTTTAACTCAAAGAAAATTTGCTTTTACAATCAATGTTCCAGAGTAAAGGATTTGAAGGTTTTAAAGTGTTGTTGGGCCACAGACCACACAATCAATAAACGTTTGCATATTACTGCTACAATGAAAGTTTACCCCAATAATGTAAAACCTCTAAAGAAATAATTGTGGAAAAACTAACATGTACTGAGTGACGAGTGACCAATGGATTCCTCATCTTTATTATTACAATTATCTTGTTGTCTATCAATAAATTCGATTACACCAATTATATATATATATATATATATATATATATATATATATATATATATATATATAAATATCAGCCAATTATGTTGTCAGTTATTTTTTTCCAATTCCCAACTGGCATTTTTAGATGCATTTTGTCTGAACGTTTTTGTTTCATTTTACTGTCAAAACATCAATCAACAAAATCAAAATAAACTAAAATTATTTTAGCTTACCGAGCTTTTGTAAAATATTTAAATTATTATTTAAAACAAAATACTTTAAATAATTCTCACAGAAATAAACTAGATAAATTATTATGGTTCTTCTTATGATTTAATTATTAAATAATTTTAAGCAGATGATTAAAAATTACTGTTAACAGAACAATATAAGCAATAAATACCCGTCTTACATTAGATAAATAAATATTCTTGTTATGCGTTATCGTATGGTGATCACATACCCAATTAACATCTATAGTGGTTCAAGGGTATATAATATCTATAAAAATTATGCACCATAAAAGTGTGATAAATAAGAATAATTATCGGCAACATACCGTTTATTACTTTGAAAAAAAACCCTTTTAAATTATTTCTTGAAATTTACTCTCTAATAATCTTTAGAGCAGAAGAAAGCTTTCTGTTAATTTAAACTATATAAATGTATTGTATGGTAAACCAAGTTGCTCGATGAATGTTAATTAGAGTAATAAGAAAGGTTTTAATAATTTCGCAAATTTCGGTACGCCCCAGGGTCAATGAATGTAATCTGATAGACTACCCAAAACCGATTACTAGGTTTCGTTATAATTTCATAATCCTTTATTACCCAACGGACAAAATAACAAGACCCTAATGGCCGTCATGTACCGCAATTTCCTCTCCATTTTAAACCGAGTTGATGCAATTTATATATAACCTGTGAGCGTTTTAGAAGAGACCCTTTAATAGAGGAAATTATAATTTGTTACGGATTTTAACACATTAACAAGATATGCAATACACAAAGTCTATAAGCCAAGTGCCGATATGTTAAAACGAATATTTGATTTTGGCTGTCTAAAAGGGATGCAAATTTGCATATGATGGTAAATAAAAATGAGAAAAATGTTCATTTACCGAATTAAAAATATCGATATAGTCTAAAAATATTTAAATGACCAGTCGGCAAAATACAATAAACCATCAGTAAAATCAAAAGCGCACACACCTCTAATTGGTCCAACAACTTAAAATTAAATTTTTAACTTATTTCTACAAACTCTAACATTAAATTAGAAATGTTCACTTTAAATTGAAAAACTACTTTTTCAGGCATAACTTATAATTTAGTCCAGAAATTTATCAAAATCTCCAAATATGTACAAATTTTGATAATAAATATCAAAATTAGGCAAGAAAGTGGAAATTTCAAGTTCACACTTTGAAATTTTGAAATCAATAGAAATTTTGAAGAGAAAAAACACCAGACTTAAATAAACGAAGTTACCATCTGATAGGGGAATACAGAACAGCCGGTATAATAGAAATTATCTTTAAATTTTAGAATTGGGGCAGCTTGGCAACCTTGCAGAGAATGAGAAAGATAGTTTTTTCTTTAACGTAGATACCCGTAGACACCCGATGTCTAACTGCTAGTGGGACACTTTGCAGACTTGGCAAAATGATAATATTATAGAAATATAATTAAAATTTGAATATTCATGAAGATATGAAGCCCTTCAATTAGCAATTTTTGCGTAATGATTGTTTTGTAGGGCGTTCAACTTTCTACAAAAATATGTATCCACAGCTGTCAGTCTATTCCCTTACGACTTATAAAGTTATAATATTTTAAAGAACAAAAAAGTTTTTTGCATTTCCATAAGAAACTTTATTCTAGAGATAACATAGAAAGCTGAAATTTTGGGAGATTTTTTTATCAATCCGAAAACCTTGGGAGGACAAAAATTTAAAAATAACCTTAATAACAACCACCCTAATGTACTGGGTCTTTGGTTATAAATTCACCCCCCATTTATGTTTCTACATATGATACATACAAAATATGTTGCTAGGCCACTCTTACATTAAATTTGTATTTGAAATAAGTTTTGTATGTTCAGCCTGATACTTTTTTTCAGAACCATTTTCAATTTCAGTTTTTTAAGTAGAACACCTCAGTTATTTCTTAATTTTCGAATTCTCCTGAAAATGCTGGACATATATTGTGTAACATACCATATTGTTAAATTCAATATTTTTAGCTGAAAATCGTCAATATGATGCCCAATTTCCACTACGCAACTCTATAGATTCGCTGAATATGTTGCATAGTTTTATATTTGGCCATAATAATACTAAAGCAAACGACTGCCTTGTTAAAAATATCAAAAGAAGTGTTTTGAAAAAGATAAAGGAAGAAACATTGCTTACTGGCAAAAAAAGGTATAAACTGGCTAACAATATTGCAGAAACTGTTAAATTTAGGCCTATAGGGTATTGTATACAAAATGTGTAGAATTTTCAGAACAATTAGAAAACAAAAAAATAATTTAGGTGTTTTATTTAAAAAACCGAAGTTGATTTTGATTCTCAAAAAACGCAATAACCTGTATATAGCAAACTTATCTTTACTAATACGAAATTTACAAATGCGAAAATGTGCTTGTCTGCTTCAGTGTTGCCAGATTTCGAGCAATTTCTCGATGTTCTTCTTTCGCGTATTATTTTCTACGTAAATAAATGCAAAACAACTTGGCAATGACGACACAGTCTAAACGTAAGTCTAAAGACACACGAAGCGGTTTTCGCCGAGTCTGCAGCCGACTCGGCATTTGATTCCATCGGTTTTTATGGTAGTGATCACACGTAGCGTCACGCCGAGGCTGTGTCGAACGTACACTCGTCTGGACGATGCGCAGCTAGCGTTTTTATGACTTCAAGCGTATCATTATCATCGTCTATACCTGCTTTACGGTGGTGTTCACACGATAAGCGGTTCTTAAGCTGTAAATATCAAGAGTAGTTGTCAAATATTGCTTATGTGCAATTTTTGTGATTTTTCACACGAAAAACAAATATTCCTTGTGCTTCTTAGTAACTGCATAAATTTAGATAACAAATAATCACTTTGCAGGGAAGAGGTTCAATAAAAAAAGGCAATAAAATAGCTAAATGGGTGGGGTTATTACAAGTTTAAAAACGTCTTATCACCGTATCTTGCTTAGATATGTCCCCTTTTATCAAACCCACTAATTAATTAAATAAATTTTGAGACATACGTAAATAATTAAAAAAATTGCGACATCGCATTTAATTGTCCTCATAAATAGAGTATAAAATTGAGTTTTTTTGCGTTCCTGAACAACTGGATCTTTCCACATACGATGTTTCTTTTTTTATTATTCAATCGACAATATAGTAAACTGGCTTAAAATTATTAATTCGTAGTCAGAATCCATTGCTTCAGGAAAAACTGGCAACACCTTCACTTACACCGTGCGCGCTTGCAGCTTTGAAGACGAGTCGTGTGTTTGCTCCAAATTGGTGCTGACTCGGCGAAAACCGCTTCGTGTGTCTTTACCCTAATGGAACTTTGCAGGTAGGATTCTTTTAAAAGAAATGTAATGGTCTGACACTTTGACAACGTCATAACGCAATAGGGTGTGACTCCATCTCTTCTCGGTTTTTCTGCGGTGATGGTTGGCAGATCTCCCCTATTTTATGGGTTCTTCCTTATTTTGATAAATCCGTATTGGGAAAGAAATTACCCATATTTTAAAGGGTGCAACTAATTTTTCTTAAAAGAAAAAAATCTTACTTTGACTAATCTCAGCTAAAATATTACTAAACCCGTTTTTCATATCTCTCGCAGTATCATTTCATTTGTCGTTTTTTAATTTATACAGCTTTCGCTTGCGGAGAAAATAGGGAACTGACAAATAGCAGTATTAAATATATCCCAAGTACATATCTACCTTTTCGCCCATAACGTAATGCATAGTTTTCAGAGACAAAGGAAATATTGTTTTATAAAAATTCTCTCAAGCCCGTCGATTTTGTTTTGTTCTTTTGTCATCTTTTCCGTGTATTCAACTTCATATAGGGTGTTTTTAAAACTGTGCACGAAATAAAATCTTATTATGTAAACTAGTACTTACAGAATAAGTTCGTATATTTGGACAGAGTTTTTCTTTTCGTACATGACGATACTTTCTTAATCAAAAGAAGATACTGCAATCTACACGAACTCTCTAGAGCTATGCATCTGCACAGCTGATTAAATTAGTTTTATTAGGTTTATCTTAACTAATTTCATAAATAAGAAAGCATATATAGAGACAACTTCAAACATTAAAAAAATTAAATTGATCTATCAATTCAAGAAAAAATCTTTAATTTGGGACAGTTTTTCTGTTAGATTCTAATTATTAACTTATGATTGATTATGATTTTAAAATTTAGTGTAAATATTTTCATTAAAACTGTAGATAAGTTGAGTAGTTCCAATTTTCGTAATACTTTTAGGGCTAAAATATATGGAGGAAAAGCTACTTAAAAAATGCTATCAAAAACCACGCTTTTTATACTTTTGATCGTCCGAAATAACATACTGCATTAATGTTTTCTCCCTAAAATAGATAATATTAAAGACAATGTACGTTGTTTTAAAATATTTATCCTTTTAAACAATTAAAGACTTCGGCTACGTTCACGCTAATGGTGAAAGTCATACCTCGTTACCAAATGGTGTAATTTGGACATGGTCTATCTACGTAGAGAAAAACCTTTTATATTACTAGTATTTATTGTTGTGAAACCGCAAAAATTTGACAGTAGAAAATCTTTGAAGATATTTAATTTGTAGTTGAAAAAAAATGTAATGTTCAAAATTGTCAATAAATAGTTTTTTTTTTTTGTTAGTTGAGATTTTGACCTTTTAATGCTTTTTTGTAGTATTTTGCCTTTTCAGTGCCTTTTTAACCTCTTTGTTTTTGCCTAATTGAACATTTTGCTCACCTTTTTTTACCATCTTCGATTGTGCCTACAATCCGATCTCTAATTATAACTAGCATTTGTCAAGTTCCAGTTTTCACCTTTAGACCAGAAAATTCAATTTTTAGCTCCCATATTCAAATTTTTCTCAAATTTTCGACAATTAAACCCTTAAAATTTCTAGAAAAATTAAAATTTCAAATTGAAAGTCATATATTCGAAAAAAAAATCTAGTACTTTGAGATTAAACTTAAAATGTCGAAAAATATTTGATAAATTAAAACTTTTACAAAATGCAAATTTTTTACTTTTGAATGTTCGACTTTAAAAAATGTCATATTTTTAAGTTTACAAATTTCAAGCTTTAGCTTTGTATTTTGAGAAAATAGTTTACGTTTGGAAAAAACACAAAATTTATAAAAATAAAATAAAATTTTAATTGAAATTTGAACCTTTGAGGAAAGCTCATCGATTTTTGCTCAGATATTTTGAGAAACTCTTTTCCTCTAAATCTATAAATCTCTGAATTTTGTTTCAAAGATTTCACAACTCAACTATTTTTTTCTCAAAGTTTAGGTTTACAAGTCAAATTTAAAAAAGCAACAATATTTTAAAACTTGAACTCGAAATTTGAGAGAAGCATCAACATTTAAACGAAAATGATGAAATTTATGTAAAATAAAAATTTTCAAAATATCCACATAAAGAATAAAATACTGATTTCATTTAAAGTAAAATTCGTTCAAATTTTTCTCGAAATCTTAACATTTCCAAGAAAATGGTCAACATTTTGACAATATTTGTATTTATTAAATTATTTTTTCCAAACCTTATTATGACTAAAAATTTTAAAAGTGTCATACTTATTTCTCAAACTGTTTTGTTTGTGTTTTTTCGAAACTTACTTATACTGGGTGGTTTTTTTTTTAGTTGAGAGGTTACCTTTATATGGAGTATTACTTATTATAAAGGCAAACTAATTTTGTCGATGGGGCTAATCCAGGTCAAACTACCTTTTTGAATATATTTTCTTCCCACTTCCGATTATACCCGAAGTATACCTTAACTTTCTTATTTTAAATAGCAACCCCAAAATTTTATATTTTATTTGGATTTTACGTAAAAAATAAGACTGAGTTTATGTATACATGTTTATTGCTTTAATTGATGGTTTTAAAAATATTTCAATTTTTCGAAAAAAAAAATGACAGAAGAGAGGGTTATTTTGACTCTTTGTATCTTTTTTATTATTTGCAAGTAAAAAAATGAAATTGCGGGTTAAAGCCATGTAATATTATGGAGACTATAATAACGTACAACAGATTTTACATGTATTATACAGGTTCACCGAAATTTTATGATCTTTATTGTTTTTGTTAAATTCAAAAAAACTCTGTTTTTTTAATGGAAACTATATGTTTTTTAACCATTTTTAAAAGAAAAAGAAAGTTACATTACTTATTTTTCAACATTTTATATATTTATATTTTACATAAATCTCAAAATAAAAAGAATCAAACATCTCTTTTTTGTTCAAGTAGGAAATTAGCTGTAGGCAATAAAATCTTAAAAAATTAGTCATAATACGTAATAGGAAAGTAAAATAATTGAAAGAAAATTGACTAAATAATTTCCATTTCGATTTTCATATAAAATTTAACACTTTAATCTAACAGCATAAGAGTTAGAGGATGGATTTTCTTGAACATTTGTTGTTGATTTTCATTACTCCAAAAATGAAATGTCTGTTTAACAAACCATTTTTATGAAACTTAAATTCGTCGCTTCATAAATATTTTAAACAAGTATTCTAACAATTAACCAAAAACTTATTCGTCTTGTATGGTTATGTTTTAAATGTTATTTAGTCTAAAATTTTTAATCCTTATGGTTAGGTTCTTTTTTGAAAATTTTGTTGTCTACTGCCAAGTTACTACTAAATATTTTTCTTTTTATTTTGAAATATATCTCCGTAACGGTGCAGAATTTTAAAAAAATAATCATACAACTTTTTTCTCTTTTTATGTGAAGAATCCAAAAATGATTCCCATTTAAAAGAACAGAGTTTTTTGCATAAAAGAAAAACAATAAAGATCATAAAATTTCATTCACCCTGTATAATAAATATAAAACCTGATCATGTTATTATAGTCTCCATGACTTCAACCTAAATTTCATTTTTTTACTGCAAATAATAAAAAAGATACAAAGAGTCAAAATAACCCTCTTTTTTTCAAAAAATTGAAATATCTTTAAAACTATCAAAGGTTGCAATAAACATGTATGCATAAACTCACCTTATTTTTTTACGTAAAATCGAAATAAAATATAAAATTTGGGAGTTGCCCTTTAAAATAAGAAAGTTGATCTCTACTTCCAGCATATCTGGAAGTGGGAGGAAGTTGAAAATGTTTTAAAAAGGTAATTTAGCCCCGATTAGCCCCATCGACAAAATCACTTTGCCTTTATAATAAGTAGTACTCCATATAAAGAAAGGTAACCTTCCAACAACAAAAAAACACCAGGTATTTCGATTTCTAAAATTTGACTTTTTTTCTAGAAATTTAAAGTTTTAACTTTAAAGCTTGTAAAGTTTTATAGCTTTACTTTGAACTTAAAAAAAACTGTAAAGCTTGTAAACTTTAAAGCTTGTAAAGTTATATAGTTTAAAAACGAGAATTGAAAAAAAAAATTTGGGATAATATTTGATATTTCCACGAGTTCTTTAAATTTCTTTTTTTCCTAGTAACTAAAGAAAAAAACTAGGGAAAAGCATATATATTGATTTTTTTTCTTTTATACTTTGAATAGTTTAGGTTTCGGTCTTGGTTTTGACCAACATTCGAGATTCGATCGGTCGGTAACTTTTATTTAAATTTACCAAAATTTAGAAATACACAATTTCAATTATTTACAAACTGGGCTCAGTAGTGAAATAAATTTTTTAAATAAATATCATTTTATCACAATAGCAAATTTTGCCTTGTGGAATACGAGCCCTGTCGCTGAAGAATTAAACCACCTCAACTAATTTTCTGTTTCTATGAATATAAAATATTTCCATAAATATCAGTGAAACATTGAAACGCCCTGTATAAAGTAGGATATTTTGCTATAAATATATCTTCTTGTCGTTATTATGCTGTTGAATTTTAATATTAATTTGCACTTGAAAAATAAGGTAACATTGTTCTTGTCGCAAATGTATTGCACCATTTTCTTAAAAGTTGCAATTAAAGTAGATTGCTTCAAAATAAATTTCAAATGTCAATGTTTGTTTGTCGTAGTTGCTAACATTATACGACTTAAATAAAATAGACCTAAAGCTATATATTTATTTATTATGGTGCATGAAAAACCAATTTCTGCAGATCTTCGTAAGGTCATTGTAACTGCCCACAATAATGGTAACTCGGGTTGTAATATTTCAAAATTATTAGGAACACCTAGATGTACAGTGCGCAATATAATTTACTAGTATAAAATTCCTGGACGTGTAATGACCTATCAAAAAAGTGGCAGAACGTCGAAAATGACTCTTAGGAATCAACAAATTTATTAAAAAAGACAGAAGAATGCCGTCCAGAGAATTGGCTTTTCAAAGGGGTGAAACTATTGGAAAATCCGTGTCTAAAGAAACATGTCTGCGAAATATAAAAATCTGAATATGGTTTTTGTAGGGTATGTTAAACTTACCTATAAATTTTCAAATATAAAAGAAGACTATGTTAAAATGGTCTAAGGAGCACTCTACATGATCTGCCAATGACTTGGACAAAATAATTTGGAGTGATAAATCGAAATTTGAGATGTGTGTGGCCAAAGTAAGGTTTTAAGAATAAAAAAGGACATCCAGATACATTAAAGAGTAAAATTAAATTTCCTGCTTCTGTTATGGTGTGGGGTTGTATGTCCTCTCAAGGAGTGGGACGACTATTTGTGATAGATAAAACGATTAATGCTGGTAAATATATAGAAATTCCACAAAATGAACTATTGCTATCCATTCCGATGCTAGCAAATGGAAACGGAGAATATATTTTCTAACAAGATGGTGGTTCAGTTAAAAAATTTTTAATACACAAAATATACCATTATTGGAATGGTCGTCTAATAGTCCAGAACTATCGCCAATTGTGGCATAAAATGACAAAATCATTGTGAACTATAGTGTCCTACGTACAAAATTGGAATTAGTTGAAAAGTTGAACAAAATCGGGCAACAATTTAAACCTGTCTTTTGCAAATTACTGATGAACGCACTGCTTAAACATATATTAGCAATTTTAAAGCAAAGGGGAGATTATACACAGTGGTAAAAAATTCCAAATAATCATGGTTCAATTAATATGAGACAAGATCCTAATGTCTGTTCTTACATTGTTTTGTTTAAAATTTAATATAGCTGTAAAATGGGTGCATTTCATTTATAATACGTAAAGCCGCTAAGTATTACTGCTATTAATTTGTTTCTTTTTGTTTTAATGTTAGTTTAGTTAGTTTCTTTTAGATACATATTTTAAAAAAATTTCTTAGTGATTCAATTCATATGAGATACGGCTCGTAGTACATACTAAACATTAAACATTAAATCAGAAGTTCAGTGGTAGAGTTGGTTATTGACTATTTACAATAAAACACTACCTAGTTGTGTTAGGTTAAAATCTCTCTTTTTACGGATAAAATATATTTTATTAGGGAATTACCAAGTTAATACTGTAATTAAGCGAATAACACAATCCATGTTAAAATTTACCAATATTGTTTGTCAAGTCGATGTATATCTTTCAATTACATCACATCCATCCTCCTAAATAAACTAAAAGTAAGTATCTCAACTGGAAAATCAATGATACCCCGGGATAAATCCTGCATATTTAAACAGTTTCTAAAACATCAAATGTTAGAACATGTTTAGCGCAAACATTTCTTCTGTTTAAGTTTTATGTAATTACTTGAATTTTAAAAACATTCTAACGACTCGGAGGCGTAAATTTTTTTATAATCTTAAATTTCTAACAGCAAAATAATAAAAAATTGTGTAACCATCACTTTTTAACCTAATGCAGTGGCAATGACTTAATAAAAATGACTTGATAAAAGTTCAATAGATAAACTAGCTCTAGCTTCGGTTATAACCTATTTATATTTATTTATGCAGCTTCCAACGGTAAATACCCACAGCAACTGTAAATACAAATAATGATATTCCGCGAAGACTCAAGTTCACCAATATTTGTAATTCCCACGAACAATGCAACTTTTCTATATAAGTCTTAAGTAAAAGCGAATTATTGTTATATTTATTTGGCTTGCAAGGAAGCAAAACATGTTTGGATACATAAGTGCTGCAATATTTTTAATTGCAAGCGTTAATGGTAAGCATTTTATCAGTTACTTATTACGTTCCACTGTAAACAAACCTTTTAACATTTAAAATTTTTAAAAACAAGTACAATAATTATTTTTCAGCTGTAAAAAACTGTGATAAAGTCGGTGTTTTAATATATGAAGATCTGGCATGTAAACCAATTTACGACAAATCTGACAATTGTCCGATTGAATACAAATGCCCATTCCCTCTTAAGGGCGACCCCACAAAGTGTTATTACAAAGGACGTACTCTGGAAATTGGAGAAAGACTGGTCGATCCCAGAGTGGCTGAAAGTTGTGATTTAGGTTGCTATTGCTCAGGAGAAAGGTGAATATCTTGTAATTTATAAATTACCTAGTGATATGTATTAGATTATTTAATTAGAAGTGGACATTATTTTTTCACTTGTAGCTTAGCTTTCTCTAAATTGTCGAAATAACATGGTACACAGATCCCGTAATTCACTACGATAAATAGAGAAATATATGATAAACTACAATTTCTAGAATCATATTTCATTTTTTTTTAATTACAAATTTACTTTTATATCAAGATTGTTTTAATATTACAAAAATCATGAAAGTTTAACTTCATTTGGATGCACGTAATATCTGTATTTAAATTATTGCATTTTTATATTTTTTTATCAAAATGGTGAGTTATCAATGTCTAATATATTTTCATATAAGGCAAAATTTGAAAAAACTTTTATGTTACTTTGAAGACATAAATACATTAGGAATGACTGTTTAATACCTAGGTTATACTTCTAGTCATTCTAGTGTATTAAATAATACAAGGTTTGAAAATAAAATAACCGGACTGATTTTTTCTCGGCATTTGACGAATAATGAGCCAAATCAGGGCCGATCCGAGCAGATTGGGCACACTGTGTCCGTGCGCTATGTACCCCTAGCCATTTATGTTAATTAAAAAAGAAGTGCCCCAATATATGTTTAATTTATCGCTGCTACAAAAACATTTTTGTCAGCTAAAAAAAAAGATGAACCTTAAAATATACCTACTGTGTCCCTTAAAGACCAGCGCCCTAGGTTGCCTAACTCGCTTATACGGATGCCCGCTAAAGCGCCCCTTGGGTCTGAACACTCTATGGTAGCGCCGACCTGGGCCAAATTCGAAAGTTTGTGTTTAAACTCAAAACTCCAAATTGAGAAAAAAAAGCCACAGTTTAACTTCAAATATGCTTTGAAAATTTCCAGTTTTCGTTTGTTTTAAATCAAATTTTGAAATTTTTAGAAATCTAGACTTTGCTATTACAAAAATTTCGATAAATTTGTCAAGTTTAAGTTTAATTAACTCGCAAAAGGCAACCCGATTATACCTTCAAAGCTCTGCGAGTAGGATACAGGAACAAGGATAGACGGCGATGAACCGTCTTCTTAAACAAGGATAGGTTGTAATTTTTCGGGAAAATTCCTTTATGTAACGAATTCCATAGCTTGGAAGTTCTATAGAAAAAAGAGCCTCTGTAGACAGAAGCCCTCACTGCGTGAAGCTGAACCGCAGAAGAATTTGCTCTCTCCGATTGTTTTGCATGTCTCAAAAATCTTACCCTTTGGTGGATCAATTCTATTAGTTCCTGCAAGCATCTCCCATGATAGTATTTGTAGAAAAATGTCGAACTTAAAGACAAAAATTTGGAAAGTAGATCAAGGATTCCGCTTTAAATTTGAAATTTTAATTCACTATCGACACATTTTCATGAGAAAAAGCGAATATTACTTTTTCGAGACCCTCAGGGCAGAAGGTATCATTTAATGAAATGCATTTTTTAATTTCGCACGTATATACAAGGTTAAGAATTATAATGGTCTCACTCATTTCTTCTATAAAATTTAATTGATATTTAAAATTTCCCAAAATGACCCTAAAAAAACCAACAAATTTGTTTCAGCTACTTTACCAACACTTTTTTAGACTTATACCTTTTGCAAAATGTTTCTATGAGGCAGTTTGTAAATAAAAGTATTTTTGTTGATTGTCTTGCAAAAATCTTTGCAGCGACGTCAACTACATACATTTAAGTAAATTATCAAAGGTGCAGATGATAACTAAAATAACACAAAATTAAATTGTAGATCCAGATTTACTTGTGCAATTGGAGAATGTGGTAATTTTGGACCTAAGCCTGATGGTTGTCACTATGAATTTGCTTTAGAATATTGCTGTGGAAACCTTATTTGCAGTGAGTACAATTTTATTAGAAATGATACTTTTCAAGGAGAAGAAGAAGATTCTTTAGATTTATCAAACCATATTATACAAACTGCTATCACATTGGAGGTACTTTAATGTGGATTCTGATGTTTTAGAATGAGTCAAGTTTATAAAGAAGTAATCCCATATATAAAAGACTTAACAAAATCAATCCAGGTTGCTAATTACCTTATTAAAATTATTTTTTAATTTTTGTTAGTATCTATTAGGATTCAGTACCATAAATGGATACTGTTAAGAAAATCATTTCTCAGTAAAAATTGAAAGCGTAAAACAGAAATTATAAAAATAATTCGAAATTAAAAAACTCTAAACCTATCTAATACAGATTGAACCAAATTTGACTTCCACTACAGAAATCTCGTATTAGAGATACAAAGAAGATTAAATAAGCAAAGTAGTGTAGAATGTAATGCCTTACAATATTCCGCTGAGAAAACAATTGAATCCCAATTCGCCTTTTCAAAACCAAAATCTTAAAAATTAAAAATGTTACGTTCTAAATTAAATAGAAATGGTAAATTTAAAGAGGAGAAAACGTAAAAATTGCAGATTTAACGTTGAAATATTAACAAAAAATTTCAGTTTCGAGAAATATTGAAATTTATAAAAATAGACAATATAATAATAGAAATAAAATAAAAAACATAAGTTTAAGCTCAAAATTTAGGAAAATTGGATTTCGAAAAAAAGAAACGAAAATTCGAGTTTAAAATCGTTTCAAGTCTAAATTTGGAATTTTGAAAAAACACTAGGTTTAGAAAAAAGTCGACATTTCTACAAAAACTCTCGAATAAATTAAAGGCGGCCTTTCGTTTTTTCCTTATTGGGTTGGCCGCTCCGGCGTTTGGTCCAAACGTCAATAAGTTTAGCACAATTTGTAGTACAAAATATTACTTTATAATTAAGATAATAAAATGAAATTTGTAGATAATAATTATGTGCTAAGAATATTTAATTTCCATAAATTTAATCAAATTCGGTTATGAGTAAGTACAGTTTTCTATCCGCTATCCATTTCTATCCATTCCATAAATTTATAGATATTCTACTCTTCCTTTGAACAATCAAGCAAATGATATTATTCAATGAAATGGGCCATTTTAAAGGAAAAATATCTGTTCATTTTTCTTCGAGTTTAGCGTAAGTTAGTCCGAATTTATTAGTTAGTTCGAGAAATTAGAAGTAAGGAAATATTTTAATGATAGCACGGGAAAATTAACAAACACTGCAATAAAACTGTCATCGTCAAAGGCGCCTACTACGTGACAATGTAAAAAAATGTTACTCTTCTGAGCCATATACCGTTAAAAAAAAAAATTCCAACTAAGCTACTCCAACATTTTTTAAATTAATTTTGGCTTTACTTTCACCTTAAGTTTTGTACCAACTTTTCCAAACACCTTGTATCCTCTCAAGTTCCAAATTTCAAATATCTACGTTAAATTGTCTCTGAAAAAAAAAATATTGTTGACAAGTATAAACATCAAAGTGGTTCAGTTTCGATGAATCTTAATTATCTATTGTCCTACGTATTACGCCACCTAGCGGCTATTTTAGAACTTCAAAAATATTTTCCAGCGATTTTTCAGGGCCATTTGTCTTATTGAAATTTTTTCCCAGAGCTGTAAAGTGAATTTAAACGGTAAAATTGCATCATGTAATTTAGGCCTTCAACCATAGTCGTCGCAAAATTTGACGTATGTCAACTGTAGATTTTTCATTGACAACAAGCTAAAAAGTTATTTGAAATATTCCAAGGCACTTAAATGATGTTCAAAAGCCAAAGCTAAACTAAGTAGAAAGAAAATCTATTTCTGAGTATTTGAAATTTAAGTGCAGTAAGTTCTTTTGTTGAATGTTATTCAAGTACCGATTATGGCTAATACATCTTTATTTTTGGAAACCGCTACCGCGAATAAACAAAACCGCAGATAAAAAAATCCGCGGATAACGAGAGATTACTGAAATTCGTAACTTGAACCATAACATCATTACTTTATTTATGAAAGCCGAATTATTCTCCTGACAACCCAGTTGTTTATTATTAAAAGGTCATTATAATAAGTGTCTGAATATATGTATATGGCGATCAATATTCGGATTCATGAAATTATAACATTACTTAATATTTCGTTCAATATTGGGAAAGAAGAGATAAAAGAAATAAGGAAGTTAGTCGCACAGGGTAAGACCACTGATTGAACTTTATATTTTTGTAGATAAAACTGAAAGAGCAACATGTACTCACAATGGGAAAGAATATAAAGAGGGAGAATTCATAGAAGTAGAAGATTCTTGTACGAAATGCATCTGCAAGAAAGGATTCAAAGGAAAACTTGAAGCGCCATTTTGCAAAAGATATACATGCGGAGCTGAGTTGAAGCTCTTCAGTAAAGTTCATGAAGGTTGCTCCCCTGTATATTACTTAAGAAGTCACAATACTCAGAAGCTTCTGTGTTGTCCTAATGATTGGATATGTCGTAAGTAAATATTTAAATGGATCAACATACGGTCATTTCTTTAAATATTTTCAGCTGATGGAACAGAAGAAATTTCAGGTTCTGCTACATCAAGTAAGTGTGCCTGTACTTTAATCACTAATGTTTCGTAAATAGTTCTAATATGGTAGTATGTGCTCTTTTTAACTTTAATTCATAAATTTGCTATGCCCAAATATAATGCATAAATTTACCCTGAAATAGGTCGATTTAATTCTAAAATGACATTTTTAAGCATAATTGTATCCCTCCCCCTTCTACCCTCTTTAACTAATAGCTATCCTTTTTAAATTTTTAAACTAAACGAGGGTGCGTGTGATAATTCATTTGAAAAGGCTTTTAATTATCTATCCGGAGACATAGGATTTTTTTAAATTTTATTGGTATCCCTCAAAGAACTAAATTTGAAAATGTTAAAATGTATTTGAAGTACATACAATCAAATGTATTTTCAACTATGCTTATGTGCCAAATATCTTTCAAATATAACTTTTCTAATGGATTTTATGCCATAGCTATTTAATTTAAATGTATTCGCATAAATTGTTCATGAAGAAAAAACATATAATTTTTCCTTATTGGTAAAAATAAACCGGTTTTAATTCTTTCTTCTTATTACGTGTTTTTCCACCTGCGTATAAAAAGAACAACAAAATTTAATAATGTTGATAAGAAATCAATTGGAAAAGTAAAATAGTTAGCACATAAGCATGGTTTAGCATATTTTTGATTATACATTTCAAAAATTGGACATTTAATTTTCTTGCAGATTATTAATAAAATTTAAAAAATCTTGTATGGCTGAATAGAACATCAAAAACTTTTTCAAATAAGCTGTAACACGTACTCTTGTTCAATTTAAAAAAATTAAAAAGGTAGCTGTCTCTCCAAGGGGGTTGAAGGAGTATGGATACAACTTATGCTTAAAAAATTGAAATACAAATCTTGTCCCCTGAAACCAAGAAAGATTAAAAAACACAACAAGAGTTACTCTAACGCGTTTTGACAGACAAGCTATCATCTTCAGAGAGATACTAACACCTAATCCTAAAATTTATCCTTATATACCAAGAATATTCACTTCGTGCATAATCAACCACATCCGCATGCGCATATCCCTTCATCTAAACATACACGTCGTAGTGTCACAATTCCTTATCTATCAACCTCAACTATTTTTAACAGAGATGAATGGCCCAAAGGCCCAGCGCACCTTTCATAAGATTGTCTCCAGCCTTATGGATGGCTAAGCTTTCACATGCATTTAACATATAATTCTTATTTACTACTTTTAATAATTTATTATTATTAATTTAATATTATTATATATTAAATGCATGTGAAAGCTTAGCCATCCATAAGGCTGGAGACAACCTTATAAATGGTTGCGCTGGGCCTTTAGGCCATTCATCTCTGTTAAAAATAATTAAGGTTAATAGATAAGGAATTGTGACACTATGACGTCTAGATTAGATGCGCATGCGTGTTAGAATGCGGTCGATTATGCACGAAGTGAATATCCTTAGTATATAAGGGTAAATTTTAGGATTAGGTGATAGCTTGGCTATCGAAACGCGTTAGAGCAAACTTTCTTGTATTTTTAAATCTCTCTTGGTTTCAGGGGACAAGTTTTGTAATTCAATTTTTAAAGATAACCAATGACCAGTCCCCTCCACCAAAACTTATGCTTAAAAAACTTATACTTAAAAAGTGTCAACTTAGAATTAAAAATGGACCCGTTTCAGGATCATACTTATAAATTTTATATTACGTAGATAATAAATTTATACGTAAATTTTAGATCTCACTGTAATGTTTTAGCCAAACTAAATATTATTATCTATAATAACCAATTGTAAGACTCCCAACTAACCTAATGAATGTTTTTCGAATTTGAAGCAGATATTTGCAGCATTAATTGTCACAAATTGGTTAAAGTAATAATTATGTTTTCAAATTTTTTACGTTATCTAAAAAAGTATTTAATATAAATTGTAATGATCAAAATGTACGTAATAGCTCTACTTTTTAAGTCACTATCCCCCTTATTATTTCTACAGTTTTCTTTGTATTTCAGATTTTTTCTCAAAAACTTCACATTCCTTTAAACAATTTCTGGTTAATTTCTTTTCTGTAATTTCGGTTATTTAATTCCAATTTTGGACATTTTTCTTGTTTCGCTTTACTGTAAAACTTTTTTATAGAAATTTAAAGTATTTTTGAAATTTCGAATTTCTTCTTATAATTTTGGAAACATTCGGTAATAGAAAATTTTGATTTTTCTCTTTAAGTTTTAATTTTCCTGTACAATAATTGCTTTATTTTCGACTTTTTCTAAGAAACGAAGTTTCTCAAAACACTTTTCTCAAAAAATTATTTTTATAGAAATTTTCAGTTTTTTAATAGAACATAGCTTATACTAACCTGATCTATTCAAACGTAAGCAGCATAGAACGGATAAATTCCGTTATTGCTTTTTTCTTAAAATTGCGGCTTTTTTCTTAAAATTGCGGCTTGCTTCTAAATATTTTTAGACAATGGCTGCCTCTCTCGAAACTTTAATTTTTATCAGAAAAACTATAATGGAGATTTCCAGTTTTTTCACAAAAGTTTCAGTTTTTTTTAATCTCGACTATTCTCCAAACATTTTTTGTATGTAGGTATCATGAATTTTTTCAGATTCCAAGTTTTTATGAAAAATTTACACTTTTGCTAAAAAAGCTATTATAGTATTTTCTCGAAATTATATCTTTTTCCAAACTGTGATCTTCTCCGAAATGTTTTTTATTGCAACATTCAATTTTTTTTGAGTATTTTTTTATATGTTTCAAGATTCCGGTAAAAAAAGATATTTATAAATTTCAATTTTTTTGTCATATTCCTACTTTTTTCGAGATTTCAAATTTTCTAAAATAAAATGTTTATAGAAATTTCGAATCGTTTTCACAAAAAAATTTTTTATAAGTATTTTCAATTTTCTATCCAATGTCGAACTGTTTTTGAAATGTCATTTTTTTTAATATTTCGAGTTTTTTATCGATATTTCGAATGAAAGTCAATGTATTAAGATTTTTTCGAATATTTAAATTTAATTCATTTGAAAATTCCACTTTTTTCTTCAATTTCCTCAACATTTTGAGGGAAAAAACAAAATGTATAGATTATTATCTAAATACGTAATAAGTTCAAATTTTGGGTTGAAATACTAGCTATTTTATCATAAACCTCAAAAATTTAGGAAAAGCATTCGCAATTTTGAGCTTAGGAATTCTCACGCCTTAATTCCACAATTTTAAAAATTGCAACTTCTCTTCTTTGTTTTAGGTCTAAAATTTCGTAAAAATAAATTGAAATTTTTTGAAAAAGTCCAAATTCTTGTGTGAAAGCTAAAATTTTGAATTTTAAGGAAGGGAAAGGTACAAAACTCTTAAAAATTATTTCGCTTTTTCTAAAAATATTTACTTTAATTTCGAAATTTATTTCTAAGCTTACATATCTCATTGATTTATTGTTTTTGTTTAATAATCTGATTATAAACGTCATTTTTTATAAATTCCAGATCTTTTCGGAATTTCAACCTTTTTTCTCAACATTTTGGGGTTTAGATTCAAATTACAGACCGAGATGTATTTTTAATTTTCTACTTCAATTCTAAGATTTCTGGACATTTCGACTTTTTTTTTCGAATTTTAGACTTTTAGTCTCGAAGTGTAGTGATTTGAATTTTCACGCATCGCTATGCGTCGCAATATACCTATATAGAAGTGTCCAATTAGTACACACACCGTTTTATAAAAAAAAATAGGAAATCTACATTTGACATCTAACAAGGGGCCATTTAAACGCTGGTTACGATACTCAATTTATCACAACTTCAGGATAGTAAACCGATCTTTATTATAATTGGAGAAAATTAGGTATTGTGATATATTCACCAGTGCATAAATATGTGTCTAACCTCCGGTTAATCGCACGCATCACCATTATTTAGCTCAAAAAAATAATTATGTTGTTAATCGCTTTGATTAAATTAGTTATCCTTAATATATTTTAATATTTTTAATTATCTTAAAAATTGCAAGCAAATTTTTGAGATATCGTAAATTACTTATAGGCGAATGTCCCTAATGTGATTTTTTTATTTTAGACAAACAATGTACATTTGGAGATAAAACTCTTAAAGTCGGGCAAAGCTTTGAAAAGGAGCTCGTCCAGGTCGTACGGAAAAGGAAGGTCCGATGTGAGTGTAGAATTCCACCCCTGCTTACCTGCTTTGCAGACTTTTAGAAAGGACACCCTCTGATCCTATGAAGTAGCTTTTTATTGCATTTTTTCATAAGGTTTTCTAAATAAACATTTTTGTTGCCTAATTATTATTTCCTTTGGGCTCCTACATTTTATTTAATATAACTTAGGACGATAATTTTTCTGAGCCAAAAATACACAAACAGAAAATGTAAAATAAACTAACTAGATAGAATGATAATTAATGCAAAAGAGTTTTTTTGAAAAAAATATTTGCGGATAAATAGTTCTGTTCTTTGCACACCTATCTTTTGGCTTGTATCATAATTAGTAGATTCCGAGTAGAAATAGCCGGGAAAAATAGAAGGCAGTGGCGACAGAAGTGAAAAATTAAAACTAGGAATAACCGTAATAAAATATAAAATTTTTCCTGATGGTATTGAATATGAAGTAATTTAATTGTTCTGGAACTAACCTAAAATGTTTATATATTTTAATATCTGCGGGATACATATCTAAAATTTTATATTACTTACATTGAACTCAGGTGACAGGCGATTAATACTAGCTATCCTTGATCCTGGCCGAATCTTTCCATGTATCCATCGTGATATTATCCAATGTATTCATCACAATTATTGCGTAGTAAAATCTCTTATTTTAAATTAGAAAGAATATACTCTTCTATTTCATATTTTACAATAAATAACAGGGCCACAAAGATTTAACTGTGAGTATTATAATTTATAATACTACTCAAATCAAAATATTTAATGAATATTTTAAGAAATGTAATTTAAAAATATAACAGCGTCGCCACATGCTCGGCCAAATGTTATTATGCTCTGTTCACCCAAGATATATAGTTAGGCGACTCTCCCTTAAAAAAAGACATGTTCACACGATATCAAGAAATTAATCAACGTTACTAATTAAGTAATCAACCAAACATTTTTGGTGTATGCGTAAAGAGCATTTTCAAATTCAACCAATAGAAATAATTTATTCAAATATCCAGCTTCTTTATAGGAGTGGTCTAGCTATATCTCTTGGGTGCACAGAGTATAGTTTTTGTTGTCACTCTGCCGTACGCAATGAGCAAGCGAAATTAAAATTAATAAATTATACAGGTGTGAAGCGTCTTCATTTCTATTTTAGTGCACGTCGCTAGCCGTCTTTCGAATTGAAGCGATTTTTCTTTTCTGATATAGTCAGCTATCGTTTACGTAGAGAATAGAAATAATAATAATCAAATTAAAACACAATTTAAACAATTATAGTATATACATTTTGGCATATTCAGTTTAACTTCAGATGTAGGTTTAGATTATCGGCTGAGTTTAACTTTCAAGAGCGAAAGTTGGTTTGGGGCAGTGGTCTAGAATATATGCTTTATGCGTGGCGGGCCCGAGTTCAAACCTCGTTGCTGATATCACATTTTTTTAAAATTATACTGCAGGTTCTATTTCATAGGTATATAAACTAAAAAGATTAGAGCATGTCACATAGGAGAATTAGCGAAACCATTAGTTTTCCCCCTATCAAAAATCACTCAGCGCAACCAAAGAAGAACTTTTCACTTCAAAAAAATGGCTGACACAAAGCACAATTTAAAATTCATTTCCAATTTAAAGTCAGAAGTACATTAAAATTAATGTTATTTAAAACTAAATTACATTTTTTATAGCCACTGTTTCTCCCAAACATTTCTTTAAATCTAGGTCTGTAACAAAAAGCAAATTTCTTTGAGACTTTTGTAAATAAAAATGTTATAATAAATAACAAATTGAAATATATTTTAGTACAAACGTATTACTATATCAGTCGATGGATATTTACATTAAACTACTACAAAATACTAAAAAGTGGGACGTACTTCACAATTTAGCTGATACATTTGTAAAGTTACAGCACTAGTTAGTAATCTCTTGTGGTACATTTGTTTTATATCAAATCTAAAAAAAGAGTATATTTAAAAGATAAAATTGGTTTCAAACATCCATTAAAATTACCCTGCTTCGGCGAATAAATGTCTAGCACCATACTGACAATCAGACATTGCCAATTCGATGTTATTAAACCTATTCGATCTGCACCAATTCTGAACCATAAGTATCAGTTGAAGGCCAACACCTTTTCGACGATATCTTAAAATACATATTCAAAGTAACAATTACTGATAGGGTCAAGTGGTCTAATTGTAAAACCGAGGCAAATGGAAATAGCTTATTTATTTTTAAAACATCCAGCTCTAGAAACTTTAGACTAATGGACATTGTAGATTGTAATATACAGAGATTTTCAACGAAAAGTGACCACCCTTAATAACTCAAAAACGGAGAATAGCAGAAAAATTTCCAAAAACAGGTCAATTTTTATTTCAAGGGGGACAACTTTTGGAGTCAAGTTCTTAATGACATTGCTTTCCCCCTTCCCCCCACTCCAACTACCTCAAAAAATTTAAATGGCAATACGATCCAAATAATACTTCATTTGAAAGATATTTTAACTATCTATTTAATGATGTGCTACATTTGAAATTCGGGCTATTAGTGTTTTAGAAATAGTCGATTAACGTTTAAGAATAAACTTAGGAAATTTACCGTGGTGGAACAAACTTCGTAAACATGTTCTTGCTTATCTAGATTAAATCATGGCAATTACGTTTAAAATAACTGTTCAAAGTGACCTCCGTTAATTTCCATACAATAATACACAAGACTTTGAAAGAGTTCACGAACATTTGCGAGAACTTGGGGTGTCAATTGTCGGCATTCTTCTATTATTCTTTGCCAAAAATCTTCAATATCGGCTGGTTGTGTTGCATGCACTTTGGATTACAAGTGCCCCCATAAGAAATAATCCAACGGAGACAGGTCTGGTGATCTAGCCGACCATTCGATTGGACCACGCCTTCCAATCCATCGCCTAGGAAAGCGAACGTTCAAAAATTCTCGAACCGCATAGTGGAAAGGTGTCCAATCTTGCTGAAAAACTAGTTCATTTTCAAGCAAATTTTCATCATTTTCCAGTAGTTCTGTTATGCGTGGCTCAATGGTGGTATTAAGAACTTCCAGATAAGTAGCGCCAGTCAAATTACCGTCAATGAAATACGGGCCAACGATGTGATCACCTAGAATACCTGCCCAAACATGAAGTCCCTGGAGATATTGGGTATGGGTGTCTCTAAACAAATGCGGGTTCGTATCTGACCAATACCTATAGTTATGCCTGTTGACTTCTCCATTCAAAACAAACATATACTCATCACTGAAGCATATATCGTACAACAAGTTCGATTCAATAGATTATTAGATATAACTTCGCAAAACTGTAGTCTTCGATCATTGTCGTCTTCGTTTAGTTCTTGAGCAAGTTTTATCTTGTAAGTGTGACATTTGTTCTTCTTTACAATTCTCCATATACTACCTGTTGAAACCCCTGATGCCTGGGAAAGTTGATTTAAAGACTGATTGTTACCCATTGCGACGTGTCCCAAAACAGCAATTTCAACAGATTCATTAATAATTCGTCCTTCTGGTTGATGTTTTTTGTTTGCCACAGATCCAGTTTCCATAAACTTTTGCATCAACTTTAAGACATATTGATGACCAATGAATTTATCGGGATGCATTTCATTGGAAACACTCGCTGCAACTCGGGCGCAATCGTTATTTGTGAAATACAAACGCACAATCTCAATTCTTTCGGCAGTTCAGTTTAATTCAAACTGAAGTGAACGTTAACTGACAGGTATTTCATTACTGGCGCTACTTATCACTGCGACAAAAAATGACTAAAAACCTATGATCAACAAGAAAATGTTTACAAAGTTTGTTCCACCACGGTAAATTTCCTAAGTTTATTCTTAAACGTTATTCGACTATTTCTAAGACACTAATAGCCCGAATTTCAAATATAGCATATCACTGAATACATAGTTAAAATATCTTTCAAATGAAGTATTATTTGGATCATATTGCCATTTAAATTTTTTGAGGTAGTTGGAGTGGGGGGAAGGGGGAAAGCGATGTCATCAAGAACTTGATGCCTAAAGTTGTCCCCCTTAAAATAAAAATCGACCTGTTTTTGGAATTTTTTCTGCTATTCTTCGTTTTTGAGTTATTAAGGGTGGCTACTTTTCGTTGAAAAACCCTGTATAGTTTAGTTAGTAAAACTTTTAGTGCACTAACCAGCAGAATAAAAGATATTTAATATGAAAAAGTACAAACATTTCTAGAAAGCAGTTCAGAGATGCTTCAGCATTATTTTAGTAAAAATTGTAACATATAATTATAGGTAAATTATTGATAAATATTTTTAGTTTACATTTACAGAATATAAGTAGACAAATGGAATGACCATTTGACGTTATAAAGGCTCACAGATAATGTGAATTGACATTTACCATTGACCCAAGAAATTCAGTGAATAGGAAAATTGGAAACAAAACAATGGGGTAATTGGGAACAGCAATTAATGCACAGGTAAGGAGACTTTTTTCAAAAGTCATAATTCTTTGAACTGTTAAACGACATTTGGAGGTGAGGAATTGTTTCTGCCAATGTCATCTGAGATTTTGCATCTGCTGGAATTTAACCTGCAGATTCTACAAATTCTCCAGTTCGTCAATTAGATCCTATTCTTCTACCAAAATATAAAAAGCAAAAAAATGATATCTGACTCCACCACCCAAATAGAAGAAAATAAGAGTATGTTAGATAAATATAGGTCATCTGAAACAGTAAAGGCAATTGCTCCATTAAAAAATATTATAAATTATAGCATCTCCAAAGTGGCTGTTTTAATTATGCCTCAATATTTTTGAATGGCATTAAAAGCGAGGGGGCAATTGTAAATTGAATTTTTTTTGCAGAATTTTCTACAAAATTTGCATTTTTAACAATATCAATTGACATAAAACTTATTGTATCAATCATCTAGATGCCCCAATTTAATTTTCATTAGGAATACATGGAGCTTTAAACTTCAAACTTCCTAAATCGTTTACAATTACCCCACTTGACCCTAATAGGTATTGTCAATCTTACCTCTTATCCACACCTAATCTAAAGAGCCAAGCCCATTCTTCGTGTAGATTATGTCTCATGACAGCCACTGTGCCTATTATCTAAAAATAAAATTAGGACGCTTATTTCAATACAAAAAATGTTGTTGATGTTAATCATCGTAGGCACAAACAAAGCGTTCGAAGATTCATCAAATATATAGTCGAGTACTAAGACCCGGTTTCGAATCTGTCTGCTTGGAATACCAAATCTGAACATAATCAATTAGTAGAACTCAAACTGAATTTTGTTTTTATAGCTGAAATACATGTTGAGAATTTAAACGTTAAAATATCTACTACATTTTCACAAAAATCAAAATATTTCAAAATCCTAAAAGCTTAGGTAAGATAAACCTAAATAAAATGTAAAAATATATAGGTGTTTCTTTTAAAAAATACAACTTTGATTCCTTTCGTGTTTTTGAGCACCCTGTATATTATGAAACTTATTTTAAAATATACCGCTAATGGGTCCCTATCTATCCATAAAACCAACTTTCTAAAATTAGGTAAATTAGGCATGATCTTCTGTATCGCATATTGTGAATAACCCCGATATAATTTTAAAAAGTTCCCTCACATCAAGCTCTTTATTGCTGTAATGCTAACTGCTAACTGAATTCTTGGAAATCGAGTTCCCATCTCACAAATGGAATTCGCCTTTTCCCAAATTACGTCGACCCTCTTACAAATTACATTCGACTTCTTATAAACTCACATGTGCGTTGTTAGAAAAGTTCAGTAATAAGTAATGTTCAAATTATTTATTTTTGTTTGGGTGTTCTCTAAATAGTTCTATATTGACTGACAAAGGTTTTGCTTCTGATTATAGAGGACACTTCATTTAAACTACACAACATTACACAATATTAGAAACACGGGAACTATGTTTTTCTGGTTCAGGGTGTGGGAAATATGACAACTTCTTTCTGATAACCTTCATGTTAGACGGTTTCTTCGCAGAATTTGCACCACTATAGAAACGTCACCTTTTTAATTACCAAATAAATTTTAATTTATAATGTCCAATAGTCCCATACACGATTTACTTCATCTGTATTAGTTGTACATTTTATAACAGTGTTGCATAGATGTAAATATTCACTTTATCGTTTTCCGATTTTCACCCCAATTCATTTTTGACAACTAACTAATTAGAGAGAAGCAAATGATGTCAAGACCGAATTATAGAAGAAATTTTGATCTGTGCAGTGCCAATACCATTTACATGATACTTTACATATTCCGAATGGACGAAAATGTTCATCTATGAATATACTAACGGCAAGAGTGATTGGCTATATGCTTTATTTTATTATATTTATTTATTATTTTATTGTTATTAAAATGTTACAATTACTGTTTATTATTATAAACCTTAAGTTTTATCTGTTTTTTAAATTAACAATTTTTATTTTTCTCTAAAAATTTCGATTTTAAATTCAAAATTGAGATTTTTTCTTTAAAAGTTTAGACCTAAGAAACAAATTTGGAATATTCTCTTAAAACTTCATTTTAAAGAAATCCATGTTTATATGCGGAACGTGTTATGTGTTATGTTATTAATTTTAAGATCTATAACGGAGAAAATTTTTTAGAAGTGAAACCCTCTTTAGACACGTTTAACGATTTTTAATCCAGGAAAACATTCCTTAATATTAATAGCATACAGGTTGAACCAAATTTGATTTCCACTACAGGCAACTCGGAAACTTTTAAAGATAGAAGGAAGCTTAAATGGGCAAAGTAGTGAAGAATTTAATGCCTAAAAATATTCCACTGAGAAAACAATTGAATTTCAATTCGCCTTGATTTTATTTAGAAAAAACTGAAAATCGCCTTCTTAAATAAGCAGCTGTAACTTATTTATTTGAAGTTCGATCGAAATGAATTAAAAACAATAGCTGTTTTTAAGGCCTTTTCATTGGTATACGTTTTTTTTTTCTGAAATAAACTGTTTTCAAGAAAATTATGTCAACTTTGTTATTTCTTATGGCCGCTATATTGTAACCAATTTTGCTATATTGTTTGTTGTCAAGTTCAAATTTTAAGTCTATGAAGACATATCTATGCGCCTCCTACAAGTTAAATTGACTACTGTGCATAATTTAAATTGTTCTTTAATATGATTGCACAGTGCAATACAACAGTGAGTACTATAGTATATATAAGAGCGGATATGATGTTCATATTCCACGAAAACGAAGTTTCTTGGAATGCGATTTTTACAATAGAACAATCCGTTCGATTTATGCAGTGCATTTCTCCTACGGGTGCAATCCACTAAAAACAAAAATAAGATTTGAAAAACAACATTTTTCGATCACCATTACAGAACGATACCTTTTTTCTTTTTTTCTAAAAATCTTGGTTGTTTATTTTCTAAAAGACGATAATCTCTTTTTGACTTTTTTCTCGAAAGCTCTATTGCAAACTCAAAAATTCAATTTTTTTAATTTTTGTTTTTAAGTCAAAATTTGAATTTATTTTCCAATGATTTTAATTTTAGTCGCACAATTTTGACTTTAAATTTTAAGGATCGAATTGTAAGTGTCCGTGGAAACCTCGAAACACCTCAAAAATCTAACTTGTAATTATTACACATTCGATTGACGATGGCCACTGGATACAGGCGTTATTTAGAGGCTACTTTTACCATATAAATGTACATATGTACTATATCTACAGAAACCACTTTAATTACAAAATATTAAGTAGATATTAAGTAAATTTGTAACAAAGTAATCTATATTCTTTTTATAATCACCTAAGGTGTTAAAATAAACCAATGTGTTCAATATATTACAAATCATTATAAGATCATTATCATATGATTATTTTTTTGAGAGACGATTCGTTTCGTGTTTTCATTTAAATTAAAATGCTAATTATTTCTAGTATTACACATTTATGTTTAACACATGAATAGCATACTGATTAGTTTCATGTAACCTACATAGGTTATCAAAATTTCGTGCACGATAATTTAGCGCATCAGAGTCGAAAGTGTCACAGTTCAGTAAAATACAACCCACAAAACATGACGCGTATAACAGCCATATTTTTGGCATGTATTGTAAGCGTAATTGCGGTCGAAAAAATTTTCGACAACATTACCATATTAGTGTTTAAAAATAACAAACCGGTGAGACTGTTAAATGCAGATACACTCGAAAATGAAATCAACGTTACAGAGGTTTGGATAGAAAACGAGAACATTCCAAAGTTACGAAACCAGAGTTTTAAAGGATTAACAAAGCTAGAACAAGTAAGGATACAGCATAGTGGTATCGTAAAAGTAGAGAAAGAGACATTTAAGGGTTTACCAAGACTTAAAATCGTGAACTTGAGCTTCAACAAGATTAAGAAGATCGATAAGGACGTTTTTAGGGAATTGCCCATAAACAAATTATTTTTAATCGGGAATGGAATTGAGTATCTCAGTGAGATTGCTTTTTGCGATTTACCCTTATTAGAAGTTTTAGACTTGAGCAATAATAATTTAATGTACTTAAATTATCCAGTATTTTACAACACATCAAGTTTGAGAATTATAAATATGAGTTACAATAAGATTATGTATATACCTAAAAACTTTTTCCGAGAAGCATTAGAAAATGTAATAGCATATCAAGAATCGACTCTAGATTTAGGAAATAACAAGATTTCCACTTTAGACAGCAAAACATTTTCCGGAATACACAACATTAAAAATTTGCTCCTCAATTCCAATATTCTAACTTATTTACCTAATAACATATTTGACGATATTCGGTATGTGGAAAATATAAATCTAGAAAACAATTATATTGAACAATTGGACAACATATTAATGTCATCTGAAGCCTTTAAAACAGCTGAAGAAATTGTCTTAAGTGCCAACCCTTTGACTTGTAGTTTTACCAGAAGATTACACAAATGGACGGATTTTAATAAAAAAAATATATTATACGATGTTGATTGTATTAATAAAACCAATAGTAATTAAAATAATGGCTGTCAATTATAATGTAGCTACGGAAACTGCGATTTAACAACTTTAAAAAAGTCTTAAAACTATCTTTATTACAAAGTGTTTTGCATTACAATTATAAAAATTTATCAAATAAATAACTACTAACGAATTTTGTTTCAAACAACCCTTAACAATATTATTGATTTTATTAATAAAAAGGATAACTATTGTATGTATAAAATTAACAGCATGGTGAAATTGAAATAAATATCATTGCATATTTTCAATATATGAATAAAGAAAAGTTCAATTTATATTAATTTAATCGAGCCAAAACTCACAGTTTCAAACATTCATAAAAGAAATGTAATACGATGAGTATCTATATGATATGTCTTGGTTATTTTCAGTGGCGGGTTCCTTAGGGAAGCGCAGCTTCCTTTGCAAAACAAAAAAATGTATTTTGTAAAGTTCAAATTTTTCTTTCCTTAAATTTTAAACTTTTTCTCAAATCTTTTAATTTAAACTAAAAATATGTTCCTTTTTCCTAAAACTCAGAATTTCTATTTAAAATTTTCAGTTAATATAAAGGTATTGCGGTCATAGTTCAATTTATTTTTCTACAATTTTCAAATTTTTATCTTTAAAATTTCCACTTCTTTTTTTAATTCCAATTTTAAATTCCGAGGTTCGAACTATTTTTCGAGCTTCTATGTTAAAACTTGATTTTTTTGCGATGCCGATTTCGTAAAATTTCGACATTAAGTAAACTGTTTATTTATTTTTTTTTTAATTTTCCTCGAAGAATCAATACTTCCAATTTGTTTCAGAAATTTAAGGTTTAAAATTTTCAAAGTAAACATGAAATATATCTGAAAATTCCCAATTTAATTTTCATGATTCACATGTTGACCTTAAAATTTTGATATTTTTTCTAAACTTTTTGACTTTTTGTCGTGATTTCGACCTTTTATTTCGGAATTATGAGTTGCTTTCTGATTTTTTCTAAAACATATATTTCAAATTTTCCTTAAAAAATGCTGAATTTAAAAAATTAAAAAGTTTGTCGAAATTCCGCTAACATTTATGATCAAACTCGACTTTTTTTATGCAACTCGAGGTTTTCTTAAAATTTCAGTTTTTGTTCACAACAACAACCGGATATATTTTATGTTTTTTTATCATACAAAATAAAAATTCGACTTTTTGATCCCAAAATTTGAATATTGTTCTCGAAAACTGAAACTTTCAAATTGAAGTTGCTCTTTTCAAACATATTTCGAATTTACTCTGGAAATGTTGATTTTTAAAATTCATAATTTTTTACTTAAAATAATTCAATCTGGAAATTAAGATTATATTTTCAAAATCCCAGAACTTAAATTGAAAAGTTTTATTTTTATTATTTTGATTAAATCTCGAGAAAAAAGTCGAAACTTCAAGAGATAACAGTTAAAATTTTTTAGAAACAAATCTTTAAAAATAGTTCCAAAAAACCTAATATATCCACACAACTTCATCTACTAAAGTTAGTAGTATGTTTTTCAAAAAAGGTTGGATATTAGAATCGATAATTTTAAATTAAAGTAGAAAATTTGAAAACTTTTTTGTTCAATTTCGATTTTTTTTAAAAGGTTGTTAAAATAGCAAGTTAATATCTGAAAAGTGAAAGTGAACCTTTTTTTACCTATCATATATAAACAATGAATGATTGATACACCCTTTATCGCATTGAAGTATGTTATGTCCCATTTTCGGTACTTTTCGGGAGTATTGGAGTATTACAGATAGTGTTGTTCATTTTAGTGTCCTACATTTTGCTCAAATGGAAGATTCCGGTGTCAAATTTGTCATGACTGTCTTGTTGTCATGACTACTTGCATACGACATTGTTGACGATGGCCATAGTTTCTCTATGGACCAATAGGTGGTAGTGCTAAGAGTCACACGCTTGACGCCTGTGAATTTTTTAGTACTTACTTGTCGGAACATTTGTTAGCATTCGAGTTGGATATACCAAACTGACGAGATCTAACAAGATCGAAACCGGTATTTGGTTTAAAAATTCGAATCTAATAAATGTTCAAAACCATTGATCTGTGCATTAGAATCCTTGTCTTCTGGGAACTTTTTCCTAGAGAGCAACCGCTTCGCTAGGTGGCAGTGTTTCAACTATTGATAGTTCAGCTACATATGATTCACTATACACGCCTGGAGGGCTGCATGAATTTTTAGTCTAGGTTGCATTCTACTTGGATATGACTGTCTTAGTTTTTAGCTACAGGGTGATTTTGAAAATCTTCCCATTTTGCACATGCTCCGTTTTTTCGTTTTACTCCCATATATCAAAAGGATGAAAACTGATCTTGCTACAGTTTTTTACGTTAAGTTCAGTGGCGTAGTCAGTTTTTTTTGTAAAAAGTCAAATTTTTGAGATATTACCAAAAATTATATTTTTTTAAAGGGGACATTCTATATATTATATTTTATATTGCTTAAGCATAATTTGGTTTTTTTTAAATATTAGTTAATAAGGATTATTTTCAAAAATAAGCTCAAAATTCAATATTTTTAATTTACTTTATTTATAGCAGTAGGTCATGACTAATTTATTAGAAACGCAGGCAAAATTAGTAACACAAGACCACAAAAAAAAATGATGTGTGTCAATGAGCAAATAATCGAGAAAAATCCAAAAAACCGATAAAAGTCAAGATACCTTTATCGCTTTTTTGGGGTTTTCTCGGTTATTTGCTCAGTGACCCCCAATTTTGACTTAAGATTCGTGTTCACCGGGAAAAATTACCCCAGAAAAGCATAGTCCGGTCCCCAGTACACACCATTTTTTTGTGGACCAGTGTAATTATTCAGAGTTAAACTTTCCAAAAGTTAGTTTTAATATTTATGTGTGTTAAACTTAATCACTATTGCATCTTTCACTTTAGCGTAAAAGCACAAAAGCTATAACTAATAAAAACAACCTAAAAAAGATAGTTTTGAAATTACAAACGTTTTTTCGAATGCAATATTGGTATATTTTTGTTATTTTTCTAATTACATTTGCTAGAATTATAGGTCTATTTACAATTATTCGATGCGGCAAACGAATCCCTTTACGAAATTGAGCTACAGGGAGAGAAAAGGAATAAATGTGTGTTAGCACGCAGAATCATCATCATCAAGTTTCTCATACTGCTGAAAAATAGAGAAAGGTGTTTGTATAATAAGATTTAAGGCTGAGAGAATTTGAACAAATATAAACATACCATTAATTTTTAATACACCACTGAAAATATAGAAAAATATTAAAATAAATTTTAAAGCGTTAAATTTTTAGAATAATCATGAATTTTGCATTTGCTTCTAATAATCCTTATAGCCTATTGCTATAAGGAAAAATTATAAAAATATTGAATTTTAAACTTATTTTTCAAAATAAATCTCAATAACTATACATCTTCGAAAAGCTCAAATTACGCTTAATCAATATAAAAAATAGTATATATGGTGTTTTATTTAAAAAATATAGCTTCGGTTAATACCTCTAAAATTTTACTTTCTAAAAAAACTGACTACACCTCTGAAGTTATCGTAAAAAACTCTATCAAGATCGATTTTTACCTTTTTGATATAAGAAGGCATAACGAAAATACAAGGCATAGATAAAAACCGAAGATTTTCAAAATAACTTAAAAACTTAACTTAACTTAAATTTAAGATTGGAATCTTTCATTTGATCAAAAAATAAGACGCTAAAGTATAAATCCCAACGTTCTATTTTTAATATATATATAATAGACCAAAAAAGTGCTGAAAATGGGAGCCCCTGTTTAGTAATATAAACATTTTCTAGAAAACGAAGGCGAATTGCGTTTTACCCTTTTACACTCCACTTGGAAGGAACCTAACCTACAATATGTATAAAAATTATGTGGGCCTGAGGTTTCTAAGATTGATTTTTCTCTCATAAATTACGTTTTTTTTAATAAAAATCAAACTCTTTCACCAATCTACACCAAAATCAATATGATTCTATTCTAGGAAATTCTAAATCGATAGAAACAAAGAGGACAAAAATCGGTCAAGAACTGTGACTTGTAGCGTGATAATATACGTACATATCGACATAAAGGTCGATTTTCAATGACGAATTTTAGTGTCAATAACAACTTGAGAATGTAGCAAATGGAATCAGTGGTTAGAAAAAACTCCCCTCTGTTCAAAAAGCTAGATTAAAACTGATTTGGTACAAAACTACCAGAGATACACTTAATTTTACAGCGAAAATTCGAGTTTTAACATTTCTCGACAATACAAACTACGACCAGCGGTCATGGTGTGCAATAGGATGCGGTTTTATTCTGTCTACAACATAATTTAAAAAACAAACCAAATCAAAATAGGATGAATTTTTATATTGTGTACAACAGAGTTTCTCACGACGTTAAAACGTCCTCGAAAATGATAAAGTTGCATATTATTTGGCCTATTTATATAGAAAAATAGTTTAAAAAAACTTTTAGTGAGTCACGAAAGAGCAGCCTGAAAATAAACGGACCGTGAGTAAAAGAAGTTTGGGGTCTATAACAATTTTTTTTGAAACCGACTTTAGCTCATGCCTATTTTTAGGAGTAGTAATTTCAAATGTTATAAAAAAATCAATGCATACAGGTATTTAAAAGATTAACATTTTTTATAATAATTCATCACCCATCTTCATTTTAACGAAGACGCCAAGTACCACTGTTTATGGGAACAGTCAATCTTAAAATAATGTCAGCAACCACCTACTGAAGTTTTTAAAGTAGGTACTTTAAATCAGCCTATATATTTTTTTGATTACTTTGGGCACAGCCTTTATTACCATTAAATGTTTTCCTCTACCGAACTAAAAAAATCCACCCTTCCGGAAAAAAGCATTTAAAATATCTATAATTTTATAAAAACGCCAATGTAGGTTATCTTACCTTTCTTTGGTATTGCGACTCGTCGAAATTTTCATCAGCTATCTTCTCAACTGGTATAATTTTGTACAATGCCTCTTCAGGCTTCTTCATAAACAAAAATGGCTCAAATGCTTCTGCCACCCAGCATTGTAAAGGTCTTTTGTTGTACATTACTTCCGCAGATTTCATTAACAAGGATCCATAGATAATTATATACAGCATAATTAAAACAATGGGTATGGCAAGTAGGCAGTAATGAATGGGCATATTAAAAAATATAAATTGACAGGCAGCCACAAGGGTAATGAGCTCGAATGTGATCTAAAAATTAATAAAACAATAAATAATTAATTAAAAGTGGAGTAAAGTGAAATCGCTCCGAGCAATACACGATTTTCGAGACTTTGTTAAATTTGCATTAAGAGCAAAGAACAATTTTACGCAGTAACAGTTGATATTTTCAACCGTTACTACGTGAAATTGTTCTTTGCTCTAAATGCATATTTAACAAAGTCTCGAAAATCTTGAATTACCCAGAGCGACTTCACTCTACAGATCATCAGCAGATGAGTTCAGTAGTATGTTTGGCCGTGTTATGCCAACCCAGTAATCACATACTCCTACACAAATATTGAGTTTATAATCACTGCCGACTTAGTATACCAACATTAAATTTCTACAGTTTCTATATCATGTACTTTTTCTGCAGCTTAGTAGTTCCGGATCAAAATGACTACGAACGTGTGAAGGAACTACCAAAAGCATATGAAAAATGTATATCTTTTACTGACTCATTTTTATAATATTTTCTAGACTGCAGCAATGCAGGGTTTGTCCATATAATTTGTCACCCCTCTGCAAAGTTTATTTAATAAAATACAGAAAAGTTTCTAATACAAAAGTTACAAGGTTTTTCCTAAATTTTGTTAATCTGTCAACCAAATAAAAAAATGCCAGTAGCAAAATAGCGGAATTGTATGTAAGTTGGTAATTTCACATGGAATACCCTGTATATTATTACTTTTTTAAAACCCTCGTATTTTTCCGATTCCAAATATATAAAAAGTCTATATTTAAACTTTTTTTTTACTCTTTTCTCCAGTTATACAGGGTAAGTCAGAAAGAACGGGCCAACGCTAAATTGCAAATACTAGACACGAAAATATTACGATTGAGCTCAACATGCCTTATGCCAATGTGACTGGTTTATGAACGTACAAACTTTAAATTTTATTCTGAAATGTCTGAATAATTGAAAATGTCTTCATGCTATAAATCTAAAAATTGAGAGTTTTATGTTTTTAATGTAAGGATTACGAATTTTTAACTTATTTTGACCTTTCTCCTAGAGGGCGCTCTTTTCGCCGTATTATTTATGTAAATTAAAACATATTTTTTTGTCCGTTGAGTTGCGCTTAAAACAAATGGAGAATATAAAAGAACGATTAATTCTACAAAGAAAAGTTGCTCTTGTTAAAATCATCTAAATCTATCGGTTTTTTACGATTTCTGAAGGCGCATATATTGCTATATATTTTTCAAACTTGAAGAATTTAGTTTGTTAGAAAGAAATGAATTGTCTTCAGGAGTTGTGGTAAATAATCCAACCTATGGAGGAGGAGATAGAAAGAGTTCAGTGAGGAATACGAGCAGCAAAACACCAATGTGATCAAAATTGTTTTTGGAAAAAATCTGTATAAATGACCTTCTGAAAGTAGAAGAACGAAACGATGAACCGTAGCGATATATTTTTTTCAAATGTGGTTATAAGTAAAGTAAATGTATATGTTGTCCACCAAGTACATATATAAAAATAATAATTCACTCTTAAAGAAAGCAGATTCCTTAAAACTGCTTGCGGATGAGTTTGTGTCCTACACATCTTAAAAGGTCAGCACCAAATGTTAGAACCCTTGCAACCAGTACCTCCTGAGAAATTGGAGAAGCGAAAGACTTCTTACATTTGCTCTTCAAGAATATGCCTCAAAATTATGATAAATTACAGATGCTATGTGTGACATATTTAGGTGTTGTAGTTTCTATGACAAAATTTTGTGTTTTGTTGCAATAGTTACTGTATACCCTTAACTTATTAATAAAAATATTCTTTTGTTTTAAAGGTTCTTTATCTTTGTTTTTTGAAGCTTTAGTTAAAATCAATGCATATATAGGACTTTTTTAAGCAAAGAGAATGTATATATTTTCTAATCAAAGGTGTTAATTTATATATGTTTTACCCTTTATTATTATAAGTCATACTATAATGTTCGCAACCGCTAGCAGAAAAACATTAAAATGAACAACATTATTTTTTATTGTTGTATTAATTTGCATTCACCATGACCGCACATCAGTGATTATGTAACAAAAATGGTACAATGGTAGTTAATGGTTAAGAATAAAAAAATCAATAAATTACATTAAACCTTTTAAATGCCAATAACTCAAAAACGGATAGATTTAGGCAACTAAATTGGTCGTTCTTTTATAATATTTACTTGTTTTAAGCGTAACCCAGATAAAAAAATATGTTTTAATTTACCTAAATAAAAATTTGAAACTAGCTCCCTCTAGGGGCAGGGTCAAAATAAAGTTAAAATCCGTAATTCTTACGACGAAAAACATAAAATTCCCAAACACTAAATTTGTATTTTTTTCAATTTATTTAACATTTCTTCGGCCCAGTTTCCAAACTGGGCCGAAGAAATGTTAAATAAATTGAAAAAAAACATAATATTTCCGGTCAATAAGGGTCTACCATGAAGAATTAAATTTGTAACATCAAAACTTTCCCAATTATTGAAAATTTTAGAATAAAATTTAAACTTTGAACACCCTGTATCTCTTAAACCAGGGACATTGGTTTAAGGCATGTTGAGCTCAATCGTAATATTTTGGTGTGTGGTATTTCTAGTTTAGCGTTGGTATCGCATCTGATAATCGTAAAAAGTTCATGAAGTCATCTTTTGTATCTATTTTGAGGATGAAATTCAAGTAAAACTGACGAAAATTCGTGAAAAAATCTCGAAGAAAATATCAAGAATTAATTATATAAATATTCGTAGATCAGATATATAGGGAAACGCCGGAGAGTATCGGTCAAGAGGGTAACTCCGAGCAGTGAAATTCATTGTCAAATAAATGTAGTCAATATTTGTTGAAAAAATAGTTATTGGTATGGCACATATTATAATTTATCGCTAAAATTGACGATATCATCATACGTCTTCCTGGTAAATAGTTATTTGTATTTAACGGAATTTTTTACAAAGATGTTGTGTATCAAATCGATAAGTAAACTGTAATTTATGCTGACTAAATCTAGGAACATTAACTAGAAATGGCTTACAGCTTATTTCTAATAAAACTGATCGCTGAACTCTAATATAGGTTTACATATTAAAAGATGCAACAGCTTTATGTGACCTATACATTTTCGGTTATTATCAACCATCGTGATCGATAATAACCGAAACCAATGGATGTTACTTCAAACCCACGATAGACTTATAGCGGTATGCTGAGATTTTGACGCAAACTCGTCCCGTGCGTTAACTGAGAAGCAAATATGCGATGCAGAACATTGCTAACATGTTAACATTTTGGCAAATATCTCCGTCCACCAATTTTGAAAAACTTTTTTTTTGTTGGATTGAGTATTAAAATATCTATTAATCGAGGTATCACAAGGGGTACTTTGCTATTTGAATTTCTAAAGTTAGGGTTTCTAGCTCTAAGGGGTGAAGGAGTGGGGGGTTAAAAAATACATGCTTAAATGGCAATTAAGTAATAAAAATCAACCTGTCCAAGTATTTGTTTGAAATATGTTTGTTCGCGATTTTATAGAATTTATTCGTTACTTCGGAAAGCACGGTATAATGTAAACTCGGTGGTCTACTATTCTATTTCAAAACCCGATTTTTTTATCACAACGAAGTATCACGAAATTCAGTTGTAACAATTTCTGTATGCTTTACTGTGTAAAGTGTAAAATAAGTAAACATAACCTAACTTCGGTAGGTAAAACTTAAAAATTTTTGAAATTCCGTATATATAACAAACTTACCTCATCGAAAACAGCATTTGTCCAGGCATAATATACATTTGAAATATATGCATTCCTAATAACTTCAGAGATCCCTGGAATATCACTATTGGAATATTCCCGAATAACAATATATTGCATTCTACAGAACTGGTAAAAAATTATAAAAAAGATTTTACATAGAAGAGGATGCGAAAATAGACATATAACGTAATGCCGGTATTGTCTGTGACAATTAATATTTTTTTCTAAATACCAAATACAAAAACCTTTTACACTTCTAGGTTAAAATATTTTTTTATTATTTCTTACAATCCCAGAAGTTCGTTTATAAGGAATTTCGACCTCTGAGAGTCATCTACATTTCAATAGCTTAAACTTTGTTAGAAATTTTACTAATGACCTGGATTCGCATAGCCCATGCACAGCCAATGCCGGTTTTCTGATATTCCCGATGGAGGAATGTTGCGAGCGAAATCGGAGCAACATAAACCATATGATTGAGTGCAGTTCTCTCACTATTCCAAAATTCTTTATTTTTATGTGTAATAAAAATGCTTTTGATGTTTTTTCTTTAGTTAATAAAAATAATTTTAAGGTGGTAACATTCTAACATTGGAAATGTTTATGTTCTTATAAGGGAGCGAAGTTTAAACTTTTCGTTCAAGGGCAAAAGGAGAAAAGACAGCGATGTCGCGAGAAAGATAGAGCGATCGAGTCGAGTGAGCTAGACAAGAAGACTTAAAGTATTCACTTTACCAAAGGGCTCAAACGGCAATGTGTTGTAATATACAAAAATTTAAGATATTAGACGGTCTCGAATTCACAAATTCACCTGGTGTTGGACACGTTGCATCATATGCCTCCCATCCCATGTTATGGTCGATATACTCTTTTAAAGGGAATGTAAAGAATAACGGACCATGATTTTATAATTAAAAGTTTTATTTTGTGTTGTATTAACTGTTGCCATAGAAATACGGAACTTGTAAAGGCCGCAAATCTTACTACTTTACTGAAAATTGTTATGCAAAATAATTCTAAACTGAAAAAAAAAACGCTGGAAAGTAATTAGTAATTACAATTGCTTATCTATCTAGCACAAATATGAAGAATTTAGATTGCAGTGCTATAAATGGTCTCCTAAGGAAAATTTGACCCCCTTATAATTTGAAATCCGAGAAATATTTCAAAATTCGCCGAGACCCATCGATTTATATTCTTGGGGAGACCCTTTGACGGTCAAGCCAATTTGATATGTTCATCCCCCTAACCTCTATCAAGCCCCGCTTGCAAATTTTAAATGAAACTACCCTACTTGTAATAATTTCCATTACAAATACAACGGTGCAATGTTTTTAAAAGTTGGTTGAAAATTAAAAATGAAAAGTGACAAACCGAAATTGGTGTAACACTATGAGACCCCAAGTCGATTTCATGGGAAAACATTATATGGCCATTCAATGGACCGTGGTGGCCTATAAATTGGACATATTTGTTCATATACAGAGTGACTTATTTGGGAGTACTACAAAGCATTAACATTTTTTTTTTAATAAGAACACCCACCGTAAGCCACCGTAAAGCTTGTTTAATTAATGTTTATTACGAAAAAAGTTAAAATCATTTAAAAATGATTTTTTAATTATAGCCACCAGATTTGTGAAAATGTTACATATTTTCTATTTTGTGTTAAATGTTCCCTATTTAAAAATGCATTTTTCATTAAAAAAAGTACTGAAACTTCGTGATACTGCACAATGAGTCACCCTGTATATAAAATAAATGTTCAATTTATAGACCACCACGTGCCATTCAGTCGCCATATAAAGTTTTTTTATGAAATCGACTTTATAAGGTCGAAATGTAAGTGAACACTCTTGGAGTCTTAGACGAATATGGTTTTTTTTTTGGTGCAACGGACTGGTCCTTGGTTATCTTCAAAAATTGAAGTAAGGGTTTGTCAACTTTTCTTATTTAATTCTCAATTAATTTCAAAAAATGAAGCACGAGAGTATTTGCAATGAAAAAGGCTTTAAAATGATGTATCACAAATAGGGTAGTTCTATTTAAAATTTTAAAGGGGGGATTAGGGGATGAACTTATCAAGTTGACTTTATCGTCAAAAAGGGTCCCCCAAGAACATAAAACGATGGGTCTCGGCAAATTCTAAAATATTTTTCCGTTTTCAAATTATAGGGAGGTCAAGTTTCCGTTAGGAGACCCTGTATAGTATGCCCTCTAGTGCGCGGAGGTCCGATGTCCCCGTTAAGGAAAAATACGTCCCTTTTATTATTTTAGAAAATTGTCGATGTCAAAAATTATATCATACATAAAAAAATGATGCAATAATGACTAACTCTATTAAAGTAAGTTTCTTTAAAATTTGGTTATCACATTTTCCCTATTTTTTATTCCAAATCTTTGTTTTCGTTTGGATTGAGTGTGCTTGCAGCTAAATTTTTTTGGACGGCTAACATATAGCCCAATATTAAGCTTTATCAAGCGATAATTTTTGGGATTATATCCTAAAACTTCATATTTTAAGTTGGGAAGGTAAACCGATTTTTGTGAGGAGCAAATGTTTTCGTTGCTTTAATTATTCCAAAACTGACATATCTTCAAGTTATTCATTAGAAATATATAAAGAATTTAATACAACCTTTTTTTTAATATTTATCGTCATAATGGATATTAAATACAAAAACCGCACACCACATTTTAAATTTTTTATTTGGCAAATATTTGCTCTTTAGTGGCAGAATAATTCAAAAGTAGTTTGACAAACTTCATGCGGTGATTGTCAACATTATTTTAAGACAAAATGTTTCTATGAACAATGGTGTTTGACGCTTTGCTTGGGAACATACAAAGTAATCTGTTTTATAAAAAAAAATAATAAAATTTTTAGATAACTTCGAAACATCAGTTTGTTTTATGAAATATTCTGAATAGAATAGAGTACCCAAAGATACTAATTTCAAATTTTCAACCACTTTTGAAGTTTAGTTGAATCAAGTTATACTATAATAAATATTTGAATATTTCATCAATTTAAAATACATTTTTACGTATGTTTGTATAGATATACAGCTAAAGAAAATAATGATCTACTCTTAAACACACTTGCTCGTATCAAAAAAATGCTAGAAATATTTTTTATTGTAAATAAAGTACTGATTCATAATAAACGTACGGTCGCCACTAGTTAATATTAAGAACGTGTTGTATATTTAAAATAATTATAATATTTTAATTTAACAAATTTCATAGAACAAGTTTAATGCAATTAGGAGTAATTTAAAAAATTCTTATTTTTTTATAACAATTTCAACCCTTGCACGTACAGGGCTATTGACCTTTGAATAATCCGATCTTAACTTTTCATATCTTGATCACTAAAAAAAAATAGAATCAAAATAGAAAAGAAAAAAAAGAAAATAGAAATTTTCTTAATGGAAAGCCATATACATTTTTTAAAATATTTTGATAGAACGTTTCCTTTCCGATTGAAAAATATGATACATATGCGTTTAACATAATTAAGAAAATATTGACAAATTTATTCAATGAAATTATATTAAACGTGCAAATAACCAGAGAAAAAATAATTAAATTTAGAATGTCTCAACTCTGATCTATTTTAAACAAAATATGATAAATTTATTATTTTTTACTATTGTTATTAACTGTGTGTACATTATTATTATTATACTTTGTAATTATTTTTACACAATGCTGTTTTCGCTCTATAAATTTGTGGTAAAATTCGAAAACGCGATGTTCAATTGTCTTTGTTTTATCATTATGAAAATCAGCGTTAAAACATACACAACTTTGCCAATTTAACTGCAATTATATCTTTAATAATAAGAAAGTTAGCCGAGTTCATTTTGAACGCACTAGAATTATTTTGATAACAAAAGTCTTTTTGGAACAAAAGTATATTTTTGGATGTGGCGCACATTCTAAAATTATGTTTATGGGTGAATATTTAATTAATTATACACGGTGGTGCATCAAAACTGCCTTTTTAAAGAAGTTTTTAAATCTACTCAAAAATACTGATTGAAATGATATTAAACAAGAGGTGTGCGCCAATAATAATTTTTGAGATATCTGGTAAATAAATTATGAAAATGTACTTTGAAACCCACCTAGAAGACTGAATGACTATTAGTTTTTAGTGCAGATGGTTTTAGTGCATCGTTATCTTAAAAAAATAGTGTAAACTTAATTATAAATAGCCTTTCTCAAATAATTGTGGATCTAGTTGCCACTTAACTTTACAGGATGAAGACAAATGGTTTCAACAGTGCATCATATCTTGAATGCATTTTATCATGAGATTATGAAGATATTAATTACGTTATTGTTTTATTGATGATTCTGAAACCCATTAATCGGAAGCTAACAATTTTTAGAAAACTTTTTTTTACATAATTCTTAATTATTTAGCTACCAGATTTGCGAAAATCTTATATAACCTTTTGTATATCCATAATAAACCGTTAATTATGTTTTATGTATGTTGTTATCATTTCCAATGTCTCCGTTGGTTGCAGGGAATGCGAAATCTATCAATTTTTTTAAATATGACGCCTTGAAAGCTGATGGTGGTTTTTCTCTGAACTTTCTTTTTTTCTAAAGTAAAGTCGTTATTTCACTGGCCGAGGTACATTTCCTTTCATACCCAGTTTTTACGGTTGAGACTGTGCTTGGGATTCTCACAGGTGATGGATCTGAAACATAATCTTGAACTTCTTAAAATCTCTCGAAATTCCGAGTTTTCATCATTTTGACCATCTACTTCCTGGCTTGTATTGTCTATCTTTTTGTCACGCGATCCCCCAAAAGACTAAAAAGAGACTTTTTAGTTGTGCCATCTTCCCAAAAAAGCCAAAAATATAACAATTTCAAACAACTTAATAATGAGGTTATATTAATTGTATTAACCGGCATGTAACACTTAATAATAAAAGCATTCTTTGTAAAAAATCTTACTTTTCGGACACATTATAACCCCCTTATATCTGATTGCGACTCCCCTAGGGTCACTAACAAAAAATGAAGATATCAGATATTATTTTAAAATATGATTAATGGTCTAAGAACATTTTCGAAAAATTACTCCTTAAATGCATTCTTGCATTCGTTACTTTACGAAAGCACTCTATTATACAAGGTGAGTCTTTAGTGCAGTAAAGCACAGCACGTTACTAGCTTCTACAAATTTTTCGCTAACAAAAATAGTTTTGGTGCCAAGGTACATTAGCATAAGACGCACATTCCAACATTATGTTTTATACTACACAGGACGAACAATTACAGGATGGTGCACTAAAGTTTCTTTTTTTAAATAAAACACCTTATATATTTTTAAATATTTGAATCTCTTGCAAAATGCTGATTAAAATATTACCAAACAATAGGGGTCTGTGGTTAAAGGTTTTGAGTTATTTAAAAAATATCATGAAAATTAAGCCTACATTGCAAGCTCCTTTGAAAGATGCGAAACACTCAAATGATTTTATTTTTAGAGCAGATTATTTCAGAAATACCATTTCGAATTATACAGGGCGATTAGCAAACGCAAAATGACATTTCTCTCAAAAACTTCAAATGGTTCACCCTGTTTATTATTTTCTATTTCAGCTAAGTTTTGCTTTAATATCAACATCTATTGGACTAATTCTTATAGTTAGGGAGGTACTTAATTTTAAATTAAAAATATTTAAATTTTCTAGTTTTATTTTAGTAAAATGCGTTTTTTCTCACATTTTTTAAACCTAAAAAAAATATGTAAAAATATATAAGGTATTTCTTTAAAAAAAGGGCAACTTTAGTGCACCACCGTGTATACAAGATGGACCATAAGTAATGGTACAGAGCAATGGTCGATTCTTCGGTTAAGAATACTGTGATTTAGCTACATTTACCTCATACCAAAAGTTGATATTAACAGAGTTACAGGGTCTCAAACTTGAAAAAAAATTATGGAATGAATTGTAAGATAAGCACAAAATTTGGCACAAGGCGGTTTCTTAAGTCGACAAACTCTAATTTGCTAACATATTACCAATAGCTGATAAAGGGCGCTACCTACGCTATCCTGCATAATTCTAAATCATCATAATTTTTTTGTGCATCCACGTAAGTTAATTTTAAATGGATTATTTTATTTCCCCATATTTTTAACGTAAAAAAGGTGTACTTTCTGAAAGTTGATACGAGCAACCGTTTCCAAGATATTTGCCTTTAAAGCTTGAAGTGCCTACTAAGATATTAATTAAATTTTCGAAGTAAGCTTGAAAAAAAAAGTAATCATAAGACAGCTTTGAAACTAATTTGTGTCAAATATTACTTTGCTGATAATATTATTACCTAAATTTTGAAAATCTCAATAAAGAAAATCCAAAAAATTAAAACGAAATTTATTTTCTAACAGAGATGTGAGATATGATCTCTGAGTCTGCACAAGAAAATTTTAATAGTCCAGATGGTCAAAGCAGATATTTGGAGATGAATTTCAATAAAAGACAGCCAGATATTTAATTGTATACAATCCCTTTACATGAAAAAGGTCATTTCCCACATACTTATTTTTGAAAATATATTTTCTTTTGGTATTTTATTTAAATTTGCTTTAGAAATGTGTAACAATAATATCAGTAGAGTAATATTAGATATAAACTATTTTAGAGTCAGTTTTATTATATTTACTTGGAAACCTACTGCGAAAAATTCACATTTACATAACTTAAAATAAACGTACTGCAAACTTTGAAGGCAAATATCTTGAAACGGTTGCTTGTATCAACATTTAGAAAGTATACTTTTTTACGTGAAAGATTTGGGTAAATAAAAATATTTATTTAAAATAAGTGTACATGAAGGCACAAAAAAGTTATGATGCTTTAGAATAATAGAAGGTGGCGCAGGTGGTGTCCCCTATGAGTTACTGACAATCTGTTAGCAAATTAGAATTTCTTGACCAAAGAAACCCTCCTATGCCAAATTTCTTGTCTATAGTAAAATGTGTTCATCAGTTATGCGAAAAAATCACAATTTTTTTTTCAACTTTGACACCTTGTATCTCTGTTAATATCAACTTTTGGTATTAGGTAAATGTGGCTAAATCAGGTTATTTTTATACGAAAAATCTACTCTTGCTCTATGTACCATTACTTATGGTCCACCCTGTATATTTATCCTGTAAAATATAATTCTAGAATGTCAAAATAATTATAAGACCTACAGGGCGTTATCGTACTAATGACTCACCCTGGGTATTAGGCATTACAATATAAAAAAAATAAAAAATTTATTGGTTATATTCAGGTACAGCATTTTCAAAAAAATTGTGAAAGTTCTTGACGCGAGTAAAAACGGTTGTTTTCCGGTTCTTATTAAGTCTTCTTCCAAAGGATACCAAACCCAACAATTTTCCATCCACTACCAGAGGCCCTCCGGAATCTCCCTAAAATCATACAATATATGATTTAACAACAACTGTCAAAAATGAAACTCCTTACAAAATAAGTTGTTTTTCTGTCCGGTTTCACGCAAACCATATTTGGAGTTATAATATTTCGAAAATGATCCTGGCATTTACCCCAATCTTCAAGGGCAAGGTTAACAGCTCTAAGGTAATAAGATGGAGGTCCATATTCAGTTCTTCCCCATCCGGAGACAGTCGCCTTAGTGCCTGCTCGATGATCTTTGAACGATATAGGAATATGACGCACCCTAAAGTTTATAGACGATTTTAATTGTTTTAAAATATTTCAGTTTTACCTTTCACTAAGCGTTACTGGTTTCTTTAGAATGAGGGCAGATATGTCATTATCGAAAGTATAATAGCTGAAATCAGGGTGCTTCATGATTTTCTTAATTTCGTGTAGTTGTCCCCTTGGGTCATGAATGGTGTTAGCACCAACAATTACATACAGATTTTTTCGCGGGATGTAGCCTCTAGCGTGAGTGCAATGAGCTGCTGTGAAAACAACTTGAGGTTTGATTAAAACCCCACCACACAGAAGTTTTCTTTGAAAACCGTTGTCTCGTACTAAAGCTACTTGATATGGAAAATCTCTTATGTCTACGACTTTTCCATTTATTATCCTATTGTTAGGTCCAAGCTTACTCGATGAAGTACTGTCGGCTTCTTCCGAATCAAATTCAAAATCTGCATCAGCTAAAAATCAAAAAGAATTACCTATAAAGCATTTATCGATTTATTTTTCATAGAATATTTGAGCCTATTTGTTGAGAAATTCCAACAGTTTCTATGAAATTGTTCACTAAATGAATTAATATTTGTTAGATAATTATTTATTGGTACTAGTATATGACCCATAAATCGCATTAATAAATATAATTGTGTTATGCGTACCTTATTAATATATTACTAGGCAAGAGAAGAATATATTTTGTATTTACTATTGAAATATTACAACATAACAATCTTGACAATGAAAATTATTAACTTACTTTCATAAGGAGGTATTTCAGTCACAATTGGAAAGATAATTCATTTCCAACAGTTTAGTCTCTAGCGGAAATGATTTTCGGTAAAAATTAGGTGTAATACTTTCACCCTTATTAAGTTATTTGTGCACTCAATTAAAACATGCAGTACTTTTATTTCTTTGTTTCTTTAAGCATTGAGGCTGAGAAACAGATTACCTTAGAGCGAAATTTGGTATTACAAGCAAAACTGTTTTTACTGATTTTAATTTGTATTAGGTATACAATTTATACAGGGTCCGCCATTAGTGCGTGAAAGGAAGATAGCGCCTAAGCCTGAGAGGATATCAAAATGAAATTTTGTCCAGTGGTATATATCTGTAGGGAGCACATTTTATGATTATTTTTATTTTATTGTACCAATCATATACAGGGTGTTAATATAAATTTAGTTTTTTTAAATAGAACATTCTGCATATTTTTACGTATTTGAATAGTCCTATAAAAATGCAGCAAAATAATATATAGTTTATGGGGTTTTGATGGGTCCTTTTTCTAATAGAGGTTTATAAATCCTCTAATTTGTAAATTAAAATTATTATTTTTACGTTTATTAATTTTATTTAACAACATTTCTGCGAGCCAGTTTGGAAATATTTAAATTTTTACATGATGAAAGTTGACAATATTCTAAAACATTTTTTGAAATATGACAATATACAAATATAAAAAATGTAAAAAAAGGTTGTAGCACTGGACGTCGATGTCTCGCTCTCATTTGAGTTCGTCAGCAGTACATAACATGGAAAGGGAACAATTGGGAAGAAGTACCTAAAAACAATAAAATTTAAAAAAATTATGTGCACAACTTTTTTTTACATTTTTTATATATTTTACATTTTCATGATTTATTTTAAAAATTTTTTCGTGTATATTTTTGGTCTTTTACAGGGTCCGCCATTACCGCGTGGACGAAGGATAGCTCCTAAGCCTGAGGAAAATATCAAAATGAAATTTGTCAGTGGTTTACGTCTATAGGGAGCATATTTTAAAATTATTTGCATTTTATTATACCAATCATATACAGAGTGTTGCTACCTTTTTTTAAAATAGGACACCCTGTATAATTTTACATATTTGGATAGCCCTATAAAAATGCAGCAAAATAATGTAGGATTTATGGGGGTTTTAATGGGTCCTTTTTCTAACAAAGGATCATAATTCCGAAGATAGGACTCCGATGCAGCCATTTGTAAACACTCGGTATGATGTAGTATTAACCAATTCGCGACATGAACAATCCCTGATAGCTCTTTAATTTACACATTGTTGCTTAATAGGGATCAATTTCCCTTAAACTCGGAATAATAACAACAAAAAAAGAATTATTGTCTTATTTTAGTATTTGCCGTACCTCTTAAAAATGAAACCAATAATTTATTTATTATATTTTCATTTATTTAGAAATACTGAAGACACTTTTTATTTGTTTTTCTAAAAATGATGTTATTTAATGTGCCATTTGTAGCTCATTATTTTGAAATGTGTTTTTGTAATATACTTTTAAACCCAAACTCATTATTTTATTTTATCCATGTAATCGTTAATATGGAATAGAACTTAATTTAAAGTCTATGTTTCAAGTTTTCGAATTCAATGTCAACTTGAAACATGACTTAAAAAAACATATAGGGTAAATTTAGGGGCAATGGCGCAAGATACTAATTGCACTTAATTTTTTACAAAAGAAGTTTAAATTAATATGACGTAAATTACTCGTGTCGAAGAGCAACTCGATAGGGTTTTCTCTTTTAAAGTGCTATAAAAGATAAATTATTTTAATAATTATTTGTTGTCACATGCATATTATCTTGATGATCATTTCCAATCTTTTGAAAATAAGTTAGGTAGGTATTTCTTGTAATTGCCTTAGTGCGCAATGACGTCCATAATGATTTCATGAAAATTAAATACGTAGGATCTAAAATACTGATGTGGATTTCTTGCTTCTATAAAAAGCAGAGTTACTTTTTTTTTCTATTAGCGATGGCCATAGTAGCGAATGTTGTATTATGTTTCAGATTCTAAACATTTACAAAGAATTCCTTTAGAGACAAAGACGAGTTAAGAGATATTATGTTAAAACATAGTTAAAAACAACGAAATGTCCATACGTTTTGGCGCTGGAAGTTTTAATACACAAAAAAAAATTAGAATGGCGGCTGAAAAGAAGCTATGACAAAAAATGTACGCTTGGTCCAAGTTTCGTATTTAGCTGACCTAATTTATCACCAGGCATACTGATATCCACGTGGAAAGGTAGAGGTCTAATGGTCATCTTGTCAAATAGTAGCAAAAAAAATTCTCAGTGTCGCAACGTATTATTTGTGAAAAGAACGAACTCTTTAAGCAAGTTAAGAAACGTTTTACTATGGATGAGAATAGGCTAGAGCTTTGAAGCGAATTCAAAAAACTCATTAATTTTATTTGGAGCTTCAGTTTATCAAATAATAGAGACGCAGCTTCTTGTCCTAAAAAAGCCAGCAGAGAAACTTTTTTGAAAGTAATTTTTTGTTTGTAAACAAATTATATGGTCTTTAATGTAAACTTGAAATATAATAGTATATTCTACAACAAGTTATGGAATGGCACATATTCCACACGAGCGAAAAGTTTGTAGCCCGGCCGCAGGCGAGGGTTACGGTTTCGCGAGTATGGAATATGTCATTCCAAACGTGTTGTATACTATGCTTTCTCTAACAAGATTATAGGAAAACTCATAAAAATCTTCAAAATAGATTACAATTTTAAAACACGAATCTTTAAATGCCTTAATTGTTACATGCAACCATAGCAACAAAAACAAATATATTCCGCCCTAAAATGAACCTAAACGGCTTGTTATTCGTCGAAAGCCGTGTTACAATGTTGATATTTTAAACGGCATGGAGCATTACGAGTATTCTGAACGGATGCTGGAATGCTGATATGACATTGTTCCATCAAAATGTTTAGTCATAGAATGTGCAGTTTCTATAATAGTGTTAGAGAATAGTATATTCTACAACAAGTTATGGAATGGCGCATATTCCACACGAGCGAAAAGTTTGTAACCCCAGCCGCAGGCGAGAGTTACGGTTTCGCGAGTGTGGAATATGCAATTCCAAACGTGTTGTAGACTATACTTTCTCTAACAAGATTATAGAAAAACCCCTGAATATTCATAAAAAACTTCAAAATAGATTACAATTTTGAAACACGAGGCTTTAAATAAATACCCCAATTATTACATGTGACCATAGCAACAAAAACAAATTACTTGATATTCCGCCCTAAAATGAACCTAAACGGCTTCTGATTCGCCGAAAGCTGTGTTAGAATATTAATATTCTAAACGGTGTGTAGAATTACGAGTATTCTGAACGGGTGCTGGGCATGACATTTGTTCCATCACAATTTTTAGTTATAGAATGTGCAGTTTCTATAATAGCGTTGGAGAAACATGTTTATTTTACTCTGAAATTATTTTGTTTGTTCATCCTATTATGGCCAACTCTCCTAGATACACTTAGAAGAGGTGGCGCACATAAGAAATTTTATTTTTTGATCTGAGTGATAAATACTTATTAAATGATGAATTATTTCATTAAAGATATTAAGTACTTGGTGTACCACGTTCTTAATTATTTAAGAAGTTAAAGGGCCCTGAAAAAACTATGACCATTTATCCTATCTTTTATTTTACTTTTCATTCTTCGAACATCAGAGGTTATATCCCAATAAATATTTATGACATTACAACTCAGCTCTGCTTACAGTGTTTGGACTATATTTTCAGTTGAATTAAAAGGCATTTTAATATCCCCACTGTGCGGTATAACCTCAACATTTTTCATGTTTCGAATTTTGTTCTTTTTGAAATATTTCAATTTTTCCCAACAAATTTTTATTATTTAGAATATTTCTGATTTTGTTTCCAAAAGCTTATTATTATCCTATGCCTTCAATATTCATGTCAAACTTTCGAAATGTCAAATTTAATATATTTTCTTTATACCATCGCAATTTCACGAACAAAATTGCAGTATTCTCCAACGGCGTAATAAGATTATCTACCCTTTGCGAGTGGATTAAAAGGATTTCATGTAATCTTTAAATTTCAAAAATAATAGAAATTCAATGGAAATTATTATGAGAAATAACTTCTAAATTGTATAAATTTGGAATAAAACACCTAGAGTAGATTATGCCTGATATTTTCTTCTAATTTTGCCTTTAAAGCCAAAATTTCATATTTATTCCGAAAAATGCGAAATATCAAGATTGAATTTTTTAATTTCGGTACTTCGAAGTGAAATTATTTTTGAAATTGTGAATACCATTTTTAATTTTTGAACACGAAAAAGTCTGATTTCCGGTTAAAAAGTTGAATATTCAAATTTAAAGTCGAAATTTAGAATTTAAGGTTGATAAACTTTGAGGAAAGTCGAAGTAAAAAAAAACTAAAAAGCTTTAAGAAAATTTCATTTTTTAAAGAAATTGATTAGTTCGAAAAATGCATTTTTTGATATTTCTCTTCCACTTTCAAGATTTGAAACATCTTAATTTCAATATCGTAATAAAAACACTATATCTTAAGTTTTTCCAGAAAGTTTTTTCATCGAAATTCATCGGCATTTTTAAACTCAAAAATATGACAAATTTTTTACAAATTCAGAGGTTTTTTCTAAAATTTTCAATTTTTGTTTTAATTTCACTGTTTTAAATTTGATTTTTAATCTACGTTTTGCAATTTTAATATAATTTGAAGTGGGGCGTTATTTTAAAGCTTGCCCAAGGGCGATTGATAGACGCACGTTGGGTTTGTTGCAGCACATTGACTATTACATGAGAGCGTGACGTATCGAACTTCGAGTTCATAACGATGGGGTTATTTCTTTACCAATTACTGCTATCTTAAATTTGAAATTTTCTTAGGAAAGTAGAAAAATAACTTTTCGAACTTTCCATTTTTGTTCTTGAAATTAGGAGTTTAAGGTTTAAATTTCAAGTTAAAGAGATGTGATGAGGAATATATTTTGTAAAACGCATGTGGCATAAGGTATGTTTATATTGGGAATAGTTTTGCAGACAAAAGCATATTTTTATGTGTTGAGCTTGAAGACAATTTTTTTGCTATTTTGTGCAAATTTAACTGTAAACTATAAAACTAATTCCCGTGTTGTGCACGATTTTAACTTTTCTCTAGAAGTTTTGTTTTAAAAAAGAAATTTTAAAGCTTTTTAAAAATGTCTCCGAAGTTGATAAATAACAGTTTTGCCGGGTCTGTTTCAGATCCCAGTTCGGTCCTGTTTGATATACACGTAATATATAGTTAACACAAAACCTCTAAAACGAAATAATTCTGCAAGCTGAATAGAGACCTCTTCCGCCTTAGGTAATCTTTTAATTTCTCTTATTTATTTTTCTTTGCTTGAAGAAACTAAAAAGTTGAATTGGCATTTCGCAATGGCGCAAAAACAGTTTCCTTCTTATAATGAAATCATATACCCTAAAAGCCCTTTAAAAAATGGACGGCAAGAATGTTTCCTTCCATGTCTAAAATTCGACAACCTGTAAATTTTAAAATATTTTGTTTTACCTAAAATGTTGATCTAACAGAATCATATAAATGAGGAGCGCATATTTGATAATTTTTTTTTCCTCTGGTCCTTAAACATATATTCCCACGTATCTTCTTTTATCAAATATTTGAACAAAATTAACATCTAAATAAAAAAAAGTGCCAAAGAATTAAATTATTAAGTTCTTCACTATATTCAAGTGACTTAAATTGATAATAGAATCAATTGTCAAATTTTATGTAAACCATAAATTTTCCTAAAATATATTATTTCTATGTGTCCAAGATTGACAACACATTGTTTATATTTTTGCTTTGTTATTTACTGCAGTTAAGTATTATTAATTAATAAATTAAAGTCCGTGTATGTTTTACTTTTTATTACATCATTAACAATTAAAATAATAACGCCATACATATTTCATCAGGAGTGACATTGTCGTATTGCTAATCTAATTGATTAGCAAAGGAAGAAACCATTTAATTTGTGGACTTAAGCATGAGCCACTGTGCTTGGTTCAGTGCTCTAATAATAAACCAAAGTTATAAATTACATTAAATGTTTACACCCCCCTACAAATGAATAAATTAAAAATGCAGACGTATGTAGGTATCAATTTTCGAGTTAAATCAAGCAAAAATTCACTTTAAATACCCAAATAATATAACAGGCACTCACTTTCGAACTCGTTCGCACAACAAATTAAAATCATGTACCATAACAGTGTCACTAGTTTAAACATTTTGGAACAAATAAGCGGCTTGAAACTTTAGTATATGTTTTATAGTTGTTACGGATGATATACTAGAGTAACTTACGCGGTAAAGAATGTAAAAAAAGGCGATAATGAATTTAGTTTAAATCTCAGAGAAAGTATTGTTGAGATTATTCAATATATTGCGAAAAATTATTCGGTCTGTTTATTTTCTTTTATGCCAATAATGCTAGCAAATTGAGTTCAACTCTACCGGGTGTCCCTTTTCGATGCAATTATTTATTTAGTTCATTAAACATTATTGCACATTGAATTTGAGCACAAAAATGTTTCATTTTTATGCAAATGTAAATTTTTGATAAAGGGTGCACCCCGCGAATTGATTTTATAACTAACACTTGGATCTTAGATATTTTAACTTTAAACTTTAAATCTTTGCTCCAAACATCTAGAAAAAAACCGAAAGTTCGACTTCAAACTCAGTTTCATTTCGCAGCTTGTACTACTGTAAAATTTTAATGAATAGTGCGATACTGATGGTTATTTTTTATTGTAATTAAATACATTTTACATGCACATTTACAACCTAAGGCGACAGTCAGGTTATCACTTTATCGCCTTCTGTGATCTTTTCCAGGCCATTTTTAGGAAATTAACGTTATCAATTTTTCTATTAAAAATCTGACAACATTACCCTTAATCAGAATCCCTTAAAATCCAGATATCCCAAATATCTTTAAAGTATGATAAACAGAAATTCTTATGCGAGGCTTTCAATTTCCAAAAGGCGTTCGTAAGTGTACATTGTAAATTAGAAATGACAGCTGCAATGGGAAGAATCCAAATAAATGCGTTTTCTTATATTTATGTGAATAACAATCAAGTTTATTTAAAGATCAATTTACTGGTTTGATTAAACATTTCGTTTTGTACAGTAACGCGTCAACTGCTGACTAAACTGCTGACTTTAGTCAGCAGAGTATCCAAACTTCGTGGGCAGACAATGTTCCTAAAAGATAACTGTAGGTGAGACATGTTATACTAACAATTTATTCTCTCGTCGTTTTTTTTAATGGTAGCATTAATATCCAACCATTTTTAGATTTTCTTAGTACATCGTTTAAGAATGTGTTCACGGGGAATTAATGAAAATGTATGCTATTTAGTTAATAACAATTATCGTATCTTCTTTATTTAGAATTTAATAATAACTTATAATGCAGTGTTTAACTTTTTAAAGGCATTAAGCATCTATTGGTACCCTAACTAAGAAAGGATAAGTTGTTAATATTATTAATAATTTTTTGAGCTTTGAATTTACATTTTCCGGACGTTTGGATTAAAATAAGAATTTCCTATTTTCGTAATATTAAAACCCTTGTATAAAAATTTATTTTTATCATAATTTAATGTAAACGCGGACTTTAAAGGAGCTGACCAAGATTACGGTGCCAGAATCTTAATAACAAATTTCTTATTAGCAATTTTGTTTGTGGATGGAAAAAAATTGGATAAAGCCAAGGTGTGATAACGTAAACATCACCTTAGATTGTAATAGCCCATTTAAATTGCGTTTAATTACAGAAAAAAAAAATCTTCAACGTTGTATAGTTCAATTTTACAGGGATATGGAGCTGAAGTAGTGAAACATACTATCTGTTTTTTTGTCAAAACTACGATTTTTTAGCCTTAATTTTTAATTCAGTTTTAAAATTTATCAGAATATAGACCAGCGATGAGCAACCTTTTATCTCAGCTTTAAGGCTAAAAATTTTGCGCGGACCGCAAATGAAAAAAATCTGAACGCCAGAATAGATAATACTAATTATAAAGATTCTATTAACAAAACAAAAATAAAAAAGGAACTATAAAAATTACCTTATTAAAATATATAATAGAAATAAAAAGAGGAAATTGTTATGGAAGAAAATCAGAAAAAAGCTTTAATGAGAATTTTGAAGTTGCTTCTTTGCCAAATTTGCCACAGCAGATCTCACAGAACCTTCCAGTCGTATGTTATTTAGTTTAGACCTGCGGTCCCTTTTACCGATTTCCATTACGGAAAATAAATGTTTGTAAACATAAGTTCTTCCAAAATCTTAGGCCTAACTAGAATAGGACAGGGTGGGGCGTTTGACCCCCCTGGTTCATGCAGCAAAGCGAAAGTTTATATGTATTCAATTGAACAACTTTCTAATTCTTCAGAATTCATCCTTTCCTTGAAACATTTGTTCGAAATTTCAATCCGTTTTTAATGCAAATTTGTGGAAGTTTCAACTTGTTTTTCAAAATTTCGATGTACATCACAATATTTGACATTTTCTGACGCCCGTTGAGGCCTGTCTTCCTCTGACTCGAGGAGTCCAGAGAAAATAAATATTCGATTTTTTTCTTAAAATGTGCTCTTTTTCTAATTTCGTTAAAATCTGATTTTTTCTGAGAAATTTCGAAGTTTCACTAAAATTTAAGATTAAACGCTTTTTCTCAAAATTTAGATCTTCTTCGCAAAAGTTCTCCTGCAATATTGTCTTTTTCTCGGGGTTTTGACTATTTCTTTTTAATTTCCACTTTTTTTAAATTGACTTTCTCTGGACAATTTTTCGTCCGTTTCAAAGTTTTCTTGAAATTCCGCTTTTTTTCCAAATTTCGATGTTTTTCTGAACATTTTCCTGAAAATTCCAATGTTTTAGACTTTGATTTTTTTTAAAAATTTCGGTTTCCTAAAGTTTACCATTTTGAGGAAATCTTGATCTTTATCTCAATATCCGATATTGAATATTTCTATAATTTTTTCTTTTTCCTTGTAAATTCGTCTTTTTATTCAAATTTTGAATTTTTATAAAATAGTCTTGTACCTAAAATTTACCTGATTAAAACATTTGTCTTTTTTGATATTTTGATTTTATTTTCAAAATCTTCCTTTTTGGATTTTTTCAAAAATGGTTTATTTATTCCAAATTTTTGTCATTTTTGTGAATATTTGTCTTTTTCAACAAGATACGACTTTTAGCTTTAGCTTTTAGGTTTTATGGCTCTGAGAATGTTCATTTTTCTCTCTAAATTAGATCGAAATGTTAACAAAAATGTTGGGAAAAATATTTTTGTGGATTTAGAGAAATATTTTTGTAAATTCAACATCTTTACTGAATTTTAAATTTTGAGAACACTGTTTCTAAAATTGCAATTTTTTTCTCGATATTGGACTTTTTTTGAAAAGTACACAAAATTAAATCTTTGAAAATTTTGAACATTTCTACAATTTTTTAAAAATGTTATTCTTTGTTTTTTCTGATTTTTTTTAAATTTGATTCCCGACAATTTCAATTTGTCCGAAATTCATCTATTATTCCAAATGTTGACTTTTATTTCAAAATTCGAGATTATCTATTTCTGGATATTTCCATTTAAAACTGAAATTTTTCTGAAGATTTAGACCTTTCAAAATATTCGTTTACTTTCTGTTTAAATTTGATCAAAATTTTTATAGAAATCTAAAAATCTGAGAACAACATATTTAGGAAATTTAAAAAAAAGGTTTCTTAAAAATTTTTAAGAATATGACAAAATTTAAATAAAATAAAATTCACAAGAATTCACTTTTGGAAATTTCATCTTTTTTGCATTTACACTTTTTCGAAATTTTGACATTACTTAAAGTTCTCCGAAAGGTTTTTTTCTTAAGATTGAGCTTTTCTCGAAATTTCGACTCTTTTCTGAAAATCCGATCTTCCCAGTTCTCTAGAGTTTAAATAAAAGCACACATTACTAAGCCAAAAGGTTTTCTTTTTTGTCCATAATTTTTTTAGAATGAATGTTGCCCCACTTAACCCTAGAGTAGGCGCGCCATACTTTGTAACACGAAGGGGCGCGCGCGGTCTCAGAGACCGCATCTATAAATAATGTTATTTATTAATCTTTTTTGGTTCTATGATGAAATATGGTATCTTGGTATATTTGTTAATAAAATTAAATTACAAATCATGCATTGCTTTAAACTATAAACCAAAAATTTAGCCAAATACAAACGCCAAATTATTGTACGAAATACGGAACTAAATTTCCAATAATATTATATTTAAGTGTTGGGATCCAAAAATAGGTTTTATTTGGACCATACTTGTTTGGAATTATCCTCTACATCCTTATTTCCAAGCAAAAGTCAATTTATATCTGGAACTATAATGACAAAACAATTTAACATGCGTGGGCGGGCGCGGTATCACATAATGCAAATAGCTATAACTTACAAAAATGGACATATAATTAATCACATGATCAACCCATACATTTGTGATGTTATAAAACTCAGCTAAACCAAAAATGAGCATTATTGGCAAACTAATTATTGAGAGAGTAGAGTTTAGGCGGGCTGCACAAAAATGTTAAGCGAGCCGCGTCTTGCTCATCCCTGATATAGACGTAAGAAACCAATTTTTCTAAAACTTTTTGAGTCTAGTACTCAAGATTTTGGTGATTTTGAAGAACAGTATTTAAAAGGGTCAAATTTTTCAAAAACTTTCAAAATTTATAAAAAAATCTAAATTTTAACTCAAAATTTCAAGCAGATAAAGGGGTGATATTTATGCTTTCATCTGAAACCTTGAACTGATAAATCAAAAAAGATTAATACCGAAATTTTTGGATTAAGTAATGTCGAATTATTTGAAAAAAGGACAAGTTGAATGTCAACATGTCATGGACAATTTTTGAATCGAAATTTTGCTGCAAATGTCGTAATTTTTGAAATAAAAATTAGGCGTTAATAAAAATTTCAGTTTTAAGATTATCATTTTGGAAAGAAGGCGATATAATTGGGAATTTAAACTAGAAAGTTGGAACAGAAAATAAAAATTTTGAGAAATCTCTGAATAAGGTTTCATTTAGCACCTGTCAGGATGACCTGAAAGGGACTCTTTTAACTTCCCATCTCGCAGTAAAATTTGAATTTTTAAAATCCACATTAAATTTGGACCATGGCGTCACTACAACGTTAAAATGTTCTGGGAAAAATTCTACAAATAAACAGGCAGTGTTTCGTTTTAAAAATTTGGATAAAAATACTTATTATAAAATTAAAAACATACTCGTAAGTTCACTTTAGTCATTGATTCTTCTTTTCTCCTAGTTCTTGATTCTCTATTCCATTAAATTCTTTAAATATATTACATGAGTTAGTAAATTACAAATGCCCTTAGTCTATTCACTACGCGTATATTTTTTTCCTTAAAAGATTTGCAAATAAAATAATATGTCCAAATAATATCAAAAAATATTAGGGCAAATTAGGGCCAATATTGTTTTCATAATTGGCACTAGTTTAAATAATAAGAAGCGTTTCAGGTCTGTTTATTAATTAGGTAATAAGCAGCTATTTCTTCATTTATTTATCTCTTATTCTTATGTTTCAAGGAGATTCAACTCTTTGCTTCACTAAATACTTAACACTATAAAGTTAATGTTACAAGGCAGCAAACTACAATAAAGATTATCTTAAAATTAATTTTCTTTTAAGGATTGCATTTGAAATACTGATCCAAACCAACTTTTTATAAATTGTGACCGATAATTTTTCAAAGTGAAAACTTCTTTAGGTGCGTTAAGCGACTAAAAATAGGGGATATGCGAATGGTTTCCGTTACCAAAAAATGCCTATTTGAACTACCGACATCTTGCTCTACCACTGCTCCACCGGCCGTGGTTAAAGTGGAACCTAAACTTACCAGATCCCGAATTTAAATTGAATATGCGAAAAAGTGTATGCTATAGTTGTTTAAATTGTGTTTTAATTTGATTATTATCATTCCTACTTTCTCCTTAAACAAAACCTGACTACACCAGAAAAGAAAAAATTACGTGCATGCGTCAATTCGAAAGACGGATGCAACGTGCTGGATTAAAACCTGCGTAATAAAGGTATGTTTCACGACGCATGTAATTTAGCCTGTGCATTGCGAACAACTCCGGACACTTAATTACATTTCTTAAAACCTTCATTAATTATTTTGATTTGAGTAATGTTATAAGACTCACAATTAAATGTATTGAATTTTGTGCTTTGTGACCCAGTTATTTCTTGTAAAATATGAAATAGCAGAGTATATTTTTGCCATTATAAAATGAGAGATTAATTACTAAATAATTGTGATGAATTTATTGGATAATGTCATAATGGATAAATGGAAAGATTCGGATAACACCAGTATCAAAGCTAGCTAGTAGCAGTCGCATATCACTTGAGTTTAAGGTAAGTAATATAAAATTTTAGGTATGTTCCTCGAAGATATCAAAATATGTAAACATTTTAGATTATTTCTAGAAAAAATAAATTACTTTATATTCAATAACATCAGGAAAAATGAACTGTGTAAAGGATGCAAAGGATAGTTTCATCAAAGACTAAATCGTATACGAGTATAAAGGATATAAAAACTACAAACAATAATTCTTCATGGTGCACTCTTATGTGTTGGAAACATGATGTTTATTAATTTTATCGTATCACTGAAAATTAAGTGTCCTCTAACTTATATCTTTATGGATAATTATTAACATCATAATATTATAGCAGCTTTGTAATAGCTTAGTAGCACATAATACTTAGTTACAATTTTAATACGTTAGTTGGCTATCAAAATACTCTAGATACAAATTTCATTTTGAAAGTTTTCTGATTTTTTTATGTCATCGATATCAATGATACAATAAAGCTTTGCATGCAACTCCATTATTAACGATTTAAACAATCTTGGACGTGGCCAGACGACCCGGCTAAGCCTCGTGGCCTGGCAACGTCCTCAATTATTATTAATCGCATAAGGGTGCGTTTAGATTAGACACTTTATTCCGCATATTTCTCTCTGACATAAAAATATATCATGTGTAAACCATCCCGAGAGAAGCTACCTGAGACTAGTCACACAGCTGCGATAAATTACACGACATATATCTCGGAAGTTGTAGTCGTCTACTTTCTCTCGAGATATTTCATGCGATTAACTTCTGTATATCACTTATAATATCGAGATACTTTTTCATTTAAATAATTTGCAAAATAATTAGACAAATTTTGTTCATTTAAAGTAGCAAAGACATTTTATATCGATACCTTAAAAAATTAAAAAAAAAGGTTGCAGCACTTAAATTTTTTCAATTTTATTATTTTTAAGTGCTTCTGCTGAAGAGCTTGCTAAAGATGCACACCATCGTAGAGAGATTCTCCATAAACCAAAGAAATGACAAATAAAAATTATAAAAAATACAAGGAAAATATATAAGAAATAAAAAAATCAAATTCAAACCAGCAGAGCACGGTAACTTAGTATGTCCACCATACCAGAAGCGAAAATCTGATGAAATGAAAATTGGTACAATGAAAAGGTTGTAACTCAATATGTCCACCATAGTTTTCTGAAATAAACAATCAACAATCGCACCAGGGGTGGATAAGACAGAGGAGCCACTTATTTGCAAAGCAAGAGATATAAGAAACGTTTTATCAAAAATTTCCTCCATGCTAAGAGAGTAAAGCCATTTTCCTGAGAAATCGACCTCCATTTCTAAAAATTTTTTCTGGACATCTTCTCCTAATTATGACATTACACAAACGCACATTCTAGATGTATTCCAGTTGAATTAATGTCACTATAATAGCAATAAAATTCGTGATCCAAAGCTTGCGAACAGCTAAATACAGTGGTAGTCAACCTGATCCCTAACCTTAGTGGATGTTTTGAGCTTTTTGGTGAGCGGTAGAAGTTTTGTCCAAAATCAAGCTCGTGATTGTTTGATTGTTAAATAAAAATAATACATATTTTCAGAAGATAATGAGGCGAGGAGCTTTTTTTTAGTTATCAAATATCAAATCAGTTACGAATAGGGAGTAGGATGAGTTTTTAAAAGTGAAGACTTTTTTTTAGCTCATTGGACGTAGGCTTAGTTACCTTAGGGCAGGGTGAAACGCTTGCATCCCCCCACCCTCCTTGGTTCATGCAGCAAACCAAAAATTTATATGTATTTCAACTAGGGAACTTTTTCCAAGAATTTTATGCTTCTTCAAAATTCATTATTTCTTTGGAAATATTTTTTCAAAATTTCGACTCTTTTTTCAAATTTGGTATTTTTTGGAATACTTTTCTTTTTCTTTTAAAATTTCGCAATTATTCACAAAATTCGACTTATTTTATTAAACATGAATTTGTCAACATTTCGAATTTTTATTCGAAAATTCGTCGTTTTTTTCTGAAATTTTGCCATTTCTCGAAATTCGATTTTTTTCTGAAAAGTTCAACTTTTTTTAATTCTGCAAATTTCAACTTCTTTATTAAAATTTGCCCGATCTGGTTGATCTTATAAAAAAGTAATGTTTTGGAAATTTTAAATTTTTATAAAAGGGCAAAAATTACGAAAATGTTTTTTTTGTAAATTTCAGCTCTTTTTTAACCCAAATTTCGGGAAATTTCAACTTGTTTGTCCTGTACCACAATATTGGACCCAAGAAATTTTGATGTTTTTTCTTAAAATTTTGATTTTTTCCTGAAAATTTGATTTTTTGAAATTTCAATAAAATCTGACTTTCTGAGAAATTACGAATTTCCACTAAAAAATTAAACATTTTTTCTCAAAATTTGAATTCTTTTCGCAAATTTTCGATCTTTCGCCTTTTCTCGGAGTCTTGACAACTTTTTTCAAAATTTTCTAGAAATTTCCCTTTTTGCCAAATTCCGATACCACATTTAGCCTTTTCTTTTAAAATTTCATTTGTTTTTAGATTTTTCGATTGATTTCGTAAAGTTTGCCCTTTTCACAAAGTTTTGAATTTTAGTTCAATATCCGATATTTAATATTTCTAGACTACAAATTTCGCATTTTTTCTGATAAATTCGTCTTTTTTCTCAAAATTGTGGCTTTTTTCCTCTTAAATTAAACATTTTTCTAAAATTCGTCTTTTTCTTAAAATTTGACCATTTCAAAATTTTGATTTTATTTTCAAAAGCCTTCTTTTCCTTTTTGGACTTTTGTTTCAAAAATCGTTTGCTTATTGCAAAAAACTGCCTTTTTTTCTGAATATTTGTTTTTTCAACAAATTAGGACAGAATGTTAGTGTGATACCGGAGCAGGAATAATTTAAGTTTCCGGCTCTTACTCTCGCTCTGACGCCGCTAGATGGATCCAAGTACTAGGCATTGACCAATACATTTCCATCCTCGACGATTCACGATCGAGGGTTGGTCGTTAACCACCCTTGATTCATTCACTCTCTCTGAGTTCCACCACCGAACGAAGAACACCTACCCGAGAATTCCGACCACGTGCCTAGTGCTTCGACCGTTAATTTGCTTTAAGATTATTTACCCGATTAATCTAATAGTGCCACTCCAGCTAAAACTGTAAGTCTGCGCATTTCTTTTATCCATTTGTCCGAATTATATATTTGTATCCTGCTGCATTGTCCAATTGTTATGAATTGTTTATTTTCGTCCTGTGGACCTAACACGACCACGTGCATGTTAAAAACGAACAAGTTCTAGGTGAAATTCGAATTTTATTCGAGTTTCGTCCGAAGAATTAATTCTTATTCTCTTGTCGAGTAATATTTTATATTTCATCGATTGTAATCGCCCCTGGAAGATTTTCTAACCGCGTGGAAACGCCTTAATAGCTAATTCGAGAGTCGGCGACTTGACGCCCCTTTTATTTCATTTTTCTGTTTAGTTGCAAGTGTAGAAACCCGTTAGACGCCATTTTCTAGTATTTACCAGTGACATTGTCTTCTGTGGTTGACACGCAGTGCACCAACTGTGGGTTGACACGCAGTGCGCCTTCTGTGGCTGACCCGCAGTGCTACCATCTATTGGTTGACACGCAGTACACTACTTGACATTTCTCTGGCGCAATCTCGCGTTCATAGACACAATTCCATCTGTCACTTGTCTTGTCTATGATACCAACACTCCGTTAGTGACATTTGCAATTTCCCTGTTGGACAGTGTTGCCAATAAGCATTTCTAATTATTGTGTGTGTGTGGAGCGAGTTTTAGCTGTGGTTATCTTCGTATACCCGCTTGTTCCTTTGCTTATCTTCCATTCACTCACCACGCTTTATTTACGCGTTTTATTTTATTTTTAATAATTTATACCGAGTACGGTATAAGTTTTGGCGGTCCCAACGTGGGGCTTAGATCTTAGATAAAGATCACTTTCACACTGCCCTGAGATGCCGGCTACTAGAAGCGCTAGTAGAATGGAAGATAGTCCTGAAACCCAAGAATCCCAAAGGCGCCCAACCACCCCTACAGACCCCATTACCAGCGCTATTCCTTTAACCACGGAAGCAATGGCAACCATGATGCAAGGCTTCATCGAAGCCATGAAGACTATCACTAGTCAACTACAAGAGGGAAAACGACCCAAGCCAAATCCTCCAACATTCGAAGGACGTCTCCACGAGGATCCTCAGATGTTCCTCGGAAGATGAGTCGCTTTTTAAGCGAACTTCCAGAAGAGAATGTTCTGGAGGCCGTCCTCGAACAACTTCGAGGTAAAGCCGCGGAATGGGCGAAGAGGAATGAACAGCTGTTCACTTCCTACGCCGTTTTCGAGGCTAAACTCATTAGGGAATACGGATCGAAGCGAATTCTTCAACAAGCCAACACTGAGCTCTACGGCAAGATGCACGCCCTCGGTCAACTGGTCGAAGAGTTCATCCGGTCTAAACTTTTGTTGGCAACGCGGATTATACCAGGTATGTCCGATATTTCTTTTATCGCTCTAGTGTTGCAGCAAATACATCCAAGGCTGCGTCGTTTTCTCCGAGGACAGAAGTTCGAAGATGTGGAAGAATTTATTATAGCTGCTACCGACATCGAGAGCGACTTTCAATCGGAGACCACAGTCCCAAAGAAGGAGACTGCTCCCGTACGGAAAGACACTCGAGATTCTCAGCCTAATCAAAGACCACCTAGATGCTGGTTTTGCCCTGGGTTCCATTAGAACCGAGATTGCCCGCGCCAAAGTGAGCGATCAGGGAATTGGCGTGACCAAGGCCCCAGGCAGCCAGCGGGAAACGACCAGGCGCTCGTAAGACGCGTCAACGACGAGCCGCCAACCTCCAGCCGCAACCCAGAATAGGGGCCCTTAACATCGCATCAGCACCGTGTCATCGCCCAAAGATACAGCTCTCAGTATCGGTGGAAAGTGCTATTCAGCCCTGGTTGATACTGGGGCGAACGGCAATTTTATCCGAGCTGGGCTTATCAAGGGAAGACACAATCCGAGGAAGATTCAGCTTCGCTTTGCTTCCCGAGAGACAGCCGATATACGAGGATCGCAGGAGCTCACCATCCAGATTGGCCCTTATTGCCGATCGGTAGAGTTCCTCTTGGTGGAGGACCACCAAGAAAACCTGATCCTTGGATATCCCTGGCTTCACGAGGAAGACGCGACCCTGGATGCCCGAAGAGGATGTCTTCATTTTGGAATCCAGAAGCGATACACGGAGTACCTGATGGCCCCCAAAATCCCGACAAAGACCAACCCGATTGTAACATCCGAGATCCACGACGAGATGCCCGAAGAACTACGACTCCAGCTACGCCGACTGCTGAGGGAGTTCGCAAATGTCTTCGCATCGCAGCAGCAACAGCAGACTACCACCAGATCTGTAACACACGAAATCCACTTGAAGGAACCTACACCTTTCTAACTTCGACCATATCGCTATTCCGAGACTAAGAGGAAAGCGATGTACGACCAAATCGAGCCCAGTACGTCCGCGTATGTATCTCCTGTCGCAATGGTTCGCAAGAAGGATGACACCTGGAGGTTCTGCATAGACTACCGGAAGCTGAACAGCCAGACAACCGACGAATCCACAGCTCTGCCTCACATCCCGCAGACGCTGAAAGAATTGGGCAACGCGAGAATCTTCTCGACCCTTGACCTGAAGTCAGGCTATTGGCAGATCCCACTCAGCGAGGATTCCCGGAAATACACGGCCTTCGCTACTCCCAACGGAGCGACGTACCAGTTCCGAGTCATGCCCTTCGGACTCAAGAACGCCCCTGGGACCTTCCAGAGATTCATGACACAAGAAGTGCTGCCCGGTCTTCTCAACGAGTTCATCCTGGTTTATCTGGACGATATCATTATCTATTCGCCCAGCTTCGAAGACCACCTAAGGCATCTCCAGATAGTCTTTGAACGACTCCGAGCTCACGGACTGACTTGCTCGCCGGAGAAGTGTCGACTCGGAACCAACGACATCCAATACCTTGGACACCAAGTTGGGGCCACCACCAACAGGCCGCTCGACTGCCACCTAGAGTCCGTCCAAACCATGAGGACGCCGACCTCTCGGACTCAACTCCGAAGGTTCCTGGGACTCTGCGGGTGGTTAAGAGAATATATTCCCAACTACGTCCAGATGGCAGCCTCGCTGACGAACGCCCTCAGCTCGAAAAAGGCCTTCAAGTGGACCAAGGAGTGCAACATTGCGTTCGAGGCCATTAAGGACGCCATGAAGACTCCTCGAGAGTTGCACCGACCTGACCCGGACCTACCATTCGTACTGCAGACTGATGCCAGCGGCATTGGTATGTCTGCAGTACTTTACCAACCGACCCCTGAAAGAGGCAAGAGGATCATATCATATGGTAGCGCGAAATTTAATCCAACGGAGCAGCGCTACCATATCAACGAATAAGAGTGTTTGGCCATAATCTGGGCAGTCAAACGTTATCGTCCCTACCTGGAAGGACGCCACTTCACTATGAGGACCGATAACCGCCCCTTGCAATGGATGGACAGGATGAAGGACGACAGAGCAAAGATCACTCGCTGGGCGTTGCTCCTACAGCATTATTCCTTCACTGTAGAGCATTGTCCCGGCCGTGACAACGAGCTACCCGATGAGCTGTGCCGCTATCCAGAACCGATTTCCAGCCCAGACGATTTGGTGAACCTCGAGGAACTCTTGCCCCCTCAACAACTGACCACGACACCGGAAAAGGAGCCCATCTGCAGTCAATTGAATACTGAGACGCTAACGGACGAGATCAAGAAGGCACAGGAGAACGACCCAGCCCTCCAGGACTTACTTAACCGTTTGAGAAATCCAAACTTAAACGCCAAAGGTTTGGAAAGGAACTTGCCAAGTCTGAACACCGAGAGGGATGGACATGTCTACCGCAGGAAGGGAATGCGGCTCATCGTGCCACAAAATATGGTGGAGAGAGTTCTGTTTGAGTTCCACGATGCTCACTTAGCAGGACATCCTGGTCGAGATGAAACCATCGAAGACATCAAGAGGATGTTTTACTGGCCGTCTATCCCACAGGACACAACGAGGTATGTGAAACAATGTCTTCTCTGTGCACAGTACAAACGCCGCCCACCTTTTGTCGCCGCCGATCTTCGTCCACGACAGCCAACACACCCTTGGCAGACAGTAGCAGTTGATCTGATGGGACCATATCCAACTTCCAACCAAGGAAACCGATTCGTCTTGACCGTCACGGATCTCTTCTCTCGCTGGGTTGAAGCATTCGCCATTCCGAGGTCACATGTTAGCCGTATCACCCAACTCCTGGAGGAGCAAGTATTCCATCGATACGGTTATCCTCAATCCATTATCAGCGATAATGGCCCTCAATTCACGAGCCGTCACTGGGCAAGGAGCTGTGAGCAATGGAAAATTGCTCACTGGACCACCGCTGCTTATCATCCCCGTGCCAATCCAGCGGAGCTTCGAATTCAAGAGATCAAAAAAGGAATCCAAATACGTCTTGACGGTCAAAAACCAGACACCTGGGACCTTCATCTTCCTGCGACTCTGTTCAGTTTAAGGAGAAGAACCAACGCCGCCACTGGAAAATCCCCTAGTGAAATTCTCATGGGCCAACATCTGCAAGCCCCAGGAGAATGGAGCGCCGTAGCAGAACCACGACCGGGCGACCCAGCTGCTCAGCGTGAAGCAGCACGGCAGAACCAGGCGCGCTACAACAGGAACAGGTGGCCTCAGCCCCAAAGAAATCCCCAGCAATATTTACCAGGCGACTCTGTGCTTGTCCGAAACGAAATACGACGCCCCTTCGTTGCTCGCTGGCAAAGACCGTACGGGATTATTCGACCAGCAGGCGAAGCATACTACTGGGTCTTCATGGACGGTCTAACTCAGAAGATCGTATTCGTCCCGCTCTACAAGCAGGCCAGAGACGTCGTGTCATGCCCCAATAGAGAGCCAACCTTCCACGCCTCATTAGGACGCTCGAAGCCATAGTGCAGTGAAGTGCAGTGAGGTGAAAAGACAAAGTGGAAGAAACTCTCCCATTTCCAGAGGATTCACTTCCTCTCTGGCAGAGTACCCATTCACTCTCGCCAACTTTTCGAAGACACTTTCCTCGCCATAATTTCTTCTTTATTTTGTCAAAAGGACCCATTCCTCTTCGGCAGAGGCCCCATTGCCTCTCGCCGTCTTTTCCAAGGACCCATTTCCAAGCAAAAGACACCAGCTAAGAAGAAGTAGCAGCCAGGTCACGAAGCTGTCACTACACCACATCTTTGAAGAAGATGTCCGCGAGGAAGACTGTGGTCACGTCCTTACCCGAGGCGTGACAGCTATCTTCGATAAGATAGCCATTTTTATGTTAGGTTAAGTTAGATTTAAGACTTTTGTATTTTGGTGTTTGAAAATAAATGCTAGGAGGTTTTCGTCGTCGCACTATCACATCGCGAAATTTACTTCCACCAGAGCGTCGTCGCCGGAGGAGGGGGGAATGATACCGGAGCAGGAATAATTTAAGTTTCCCGCTCTTACTCTCGCTCTGACGCCGCTAGATGGATCCAAGCACTAGGCATTGACCAATACATTTCCATCCCCGACGATTCACGATTGTCCCCGACCAACGGAAAACACCACAAGGAGGGTTGGTCGTTAACCACCCTTGATTCATTCTGAGTTCCACCACCGAACGAAGAACACCTACCCGAGAATTCCGACCACGTGCCTAGTGCTTCGACCGTTAATTTGCTTTAAGATTATTTACCCGATTAATCTAATAGTGCCACGGCGAAAACTCCAGCTAAAACTGTAAGTCTGCACATTTCTTTTATCCATTTGTCCGAATTATATATTTGTATCCTGCTGCATTGTCCAATTGTTGTGAATTGTTTATTTTCGTCCTGTGGACCTAACACGACCACGTGCATGTTAAAAACGAGCAAGTTCTAGGTGAAATTCGAATTTTATTCGAGTTTCACCCGAGGAATTAATTCTTATTCTCTTGTCGAGTAATATTTTATATTTCATCGACTGTAATCGCCCCTGGAAGATTTTCCAACCGCGTGGAAACGCCTTAATAGCTAATTCGAGAGTCGGCGACTTGACGCCCCTTTTATTTCATTTTTCTATTTAGTTGCACGTGTAGAAACCCGTTAGATGCCATTTTCTAGTATTTACCAGTGACATTGTCTTCTGTGGTTGACACGCAGTGCACCAACTGTTGGTTGACACGCAGTGCGCCTTCTGTGGCTGACACGCAGTGCTACCATCTATTGGTTGACACGAAGTACACTACTTGACATTTCCCTGTTGGACAGTGTTGTCAATAAGCATTTCTAATTATTGTGTGTGTGTGGAGCGAGTTTTAGCTGTGGTTATCTTCGTATACCCGCTTGTTCCTTTGCTCATCTTCCTCACTCACCACGCTTTATTTACGCGTTTTATTTTATTTTATTTTTAATAATTTATACCGAGTACGGTATAAAGTGAAAATGCTAACAAAAAATTTTTGGAGATTTCTAAAAAAAATTACTTGGAAATTCAACATCTTTACTGAATGTTAAATTTTGAGAACAAGATTTTTTGAAAATTGCAATTTTTCTTTCTCAAAATTCGACTTTTTCTGAATTTTTTTCACAAAATTAGACCTCTGAAAATTTTGGCTTTTTTTCAAATTTTGGATTTTCCAGTTTTTTGCGACAGGCTAAGTTTTTATTTTGAATATGGCTTATTGAAAATTCCGACTTTTCCAAGATCTTTTTTTCAAAATTGTTTTTTTCAAAATTACTACTTTATTCTCAAAATTTCAATTTTTTTCTTAAAAGTGAACATTTTCTTGAAAATTTCGAATGTTTTTAAAATATCGCGAATGTTTTCGAAATTGGCTTATTTTTCATTATTATTTTTTTTGAAAATTGATATACAAGTTTTGTTCCCTGAAACCAAGAAATACTCATAATCGGTTTCTCTCTAAAGATGATAGCTTGACTACCGAAACGCTTAAGAGCAACCGTTGATGTGTTTTTTAATATTGGTTTCAGAGGACAAGATCTGTGTACCAATTTTGAAAGATGGCCAAAAACTAGTTCATTCCACCACAAAAACTGTTTTTCTAAATATATTTTTAAATTTGATTCTCTGTAATTTCAACCTATTGTTCTATATATTCTATTCTCCAAATTTTGAGTTTTATTTCAAAATTCGATATTTTCGGTTTTTGAATATTCCCATTGAAAATTGATTTTTTTCTGAAGATTTCTATTTTTTTATAGAATTCGTTTATTTTTCTAAAATTGGATCGAAATTTTAATAGAAAACTCAGAATATGAAAATAATAATTTTAGAAAATTTTAAGAAAAAGATTTCTTGTAAATTTCAAAAATATGACAACATTTAAATAAAGTAAAAATTGTGAGAGAAATAATTTTAAAAGTTGCATTTTTTTTCCTAAATTCGACTTGTTCTGAAAATTTCCACTTTTTTTACGAAATCTGTCTTTTGAAAATTTCGTCTTTTTTGACATTTTCACTTTTTCGAAATTTTGACATTTCTTGACGTTCGCCCAAAGGTTTTTTTTCTTAAAGTTAGGTTTTTTTTTGAAATTTCAATTTTAATCTGGAAATTCCATTTGCCTAGTTCGTGCAGAATTTAAGTGAAAATACACATTACTCAGCCGAAAGATTTTTTTGCCCATGAATTTCTCAGAATGATTGTCGTCCCCCTTTGAAGAAATTCCTACCTACACCCATCTCATTAGATGTATATTTTTATGACAATATAACAAATTACCAGTAAAGGGGTATGTGATCTCTTTACTAAGTCGTCACAAACAACACTTTCGACAACCTTTTTTTTTAGTTGTTAACTAATATGGCCCCTCTTTGGTTTTTGGTGGGCAGTGAGTTGTAGAATCAATTTATTTTAAAAATTGATGCAAAAGTGGGCGGCAGCCATAAAAGGGTTGACTACCCCTGATTGAATACATTAACTCAATATCAGCTTGCAAATAGTTGAATTAATCGTATCGCCATAATGTCAGTAAAATTTGTGTTCCATTGCTTGCAAATGAGCAGCTACGATATCAGTTTTCACGTCCAGTATTTTATTTTTAAACTAGATGAAATCCGACACTTCTTCTGCATGAAAAAAGAAAAAAGATTCTTGGATTACCTATATTGTTTCAATTCTTCATATAGTATAGTTAGATAGATATATAAAAAATATGTGAGAATGTTTTTTAAATTGCTAAATATTTTGAGAAATTTCCGAGTTATTCTAAAAATGTTAAAGTTTTAAAAGAAATTTTATAAAAAAGGTCAAATTTTTCAGCTTAAAATCAAAATGTAACGAAAACGGGAATTTTCAGAATTATTTTACATTAATTACAAATTTGGATGATTTTTTAAAAAAATCTTTCTTAAACTTAAATTTGTTTTATTTTCTTAGGTCAAATTTGAATTTAGAAAATGCAATTTAAAATGAAAAAATCCAAATTATAAATCACATTGAAATCTTTGAAAAGAACACTATTTCTCTTTAAGAAAATTACCGAAAGATTGAAATTTTTAGAGCTTAAACCAAAAATTGAATGCTTTGAAATGTCAATTATTTGAACAAAAAGTCGAATATTCAGAAGTTAATCAAAATTTTGTATTTAAAGAGAACACTCAAAATGATGAATATTTTTTCAATCCCTAGTTTTTTTTTTGGAAATTAACTTTTTACTCTAAATTTCCTGCTAACATTTTAAAGTTCTATTTTAAATTTAAAATTTAAGCTTCAAATTCTTAAACTTGAAATTTTGAAGCTTTTATCATTAATTTCCAAATTTTGTGTAAAAAATCTAATTTCAAAAAAATATTTTTTTAATAAGAACATTCTGTTGGGCCTTATCGGTTCGAAAATTAATACTGCGTGAATTGTAACCACTTTATTTCCAAGCAGATCTCGAAACACAACAATTAACTCACTAACAGTGTTTAATTAACTAACTTATTCATTGACTAACTAACTAACTGAGGGAAAGCCGACGGGACCGCCTAGCTATTGATCCCGTTTCAGGTTCTAGGAGGAACGAGCAGATAAGACTTATCGTTTGCAGACATTTCTGGAGCGCTTATCTGCCGTTTAATTCATCATCGCGGCCGCTTCCCCTTATCAAATTTTCTAAAAAATTCCTAACTAAATTTTATAATTACATTTTGTTACAATTCCTTATAATTTTAGGTTTAACCTTGAAATGTTGCTTTTAATTGGAAAAAAAATTAGCAATCTCAAAATTTCAAATTTGGCGAAAATTCTGAAAAGAATCCAGAAAATTACTTCAGAAAAATTAATTTCTTTTAAATGTAATTTTTTTCCTTTCAAACCTTCCAAGTGAAAAATTTCATCCCTTTTCATAATTTTGAATTTAATACTAAATATCCAAATTGTATCTTAAAAATTTAAAGTTATTTTTTGGAATTTCGACTTCAGTTGCGAAATGTAATGTTTTATAATATCTTTTCGCGAAATTCATACATGGATACAATAGCTGTGTGTCAATTAAAGTATTGTAACAAAATATAGTTATAAATTTTGTATTAGTGATTGTGTAAGGAATTCTCTATAAACATTTGATAATGGGAAGAGGCACCGAGAACGAATCATACGGCAGATAACCGCTCTAGATGTTTCCTAAAGCGATAATCCTTATCTGTAGAAAGTTCCGTTCTAGAAACCGAAACGGTACCTATAAATACGCGGTCGTCCTTCCCTCAGTTAGTTAGTCAGTTTGTTAGTTAGTTAGCAAGATAGTCTGATAGTTAAGTGAATTATAATTATGGTGTTCCGAAATAAGTTTGAAATAAAGTGCTTACAATTCACGAAATTTTAATTTTCGAACCGATAACGGGCAACAGTATCTTACAGTAGACGCCCGGTAAAGTTGCGCTCACCGTATTGGATCGACCGTTAAAGTTGCCACTCCCCGTTATCCCTACCATTGTCGAAAAATATATGTTTTATTGCTCCTTGCTCGATTGAGTGGGTTATTCAAAAGTGGAACCAAAACTCGGAAGTCCAATTCGTTGTTCGAAAATTAGCGCAACTTCAGCGATCATATCCTGACAACTTTAACGAGCGGACAACTTTAACGGGCTCAACTTTAGCGGTAGTCGCCTGTACTTGATGCTGAAGTTATCGAAAAAAAGTCAATAGAAAAACATGTTTATAATTTAATGCAATTGGCATTTCCAGCTAAGGATCACCCCCCTCTGGTGGTGACAATTATAACTACTGCGTGTAGGTCACAGGTTTGTTTACATTTTGATATAGCGTTTGCTTTGTGAATGTAGCCATAACAAGCGTTCAATTTTCGGTTAGTTGATGTTAGAATCAGCAGTTAATGGTTTGATAAGTTTGTATCTAAGTACCTAAAATAGTTGTAGACATTTGTTTATACCTACCTATATTCATAGACTTTTTAAATTTAGTTATTCATTATTGCAGAATTTGAGATTTACTTCAAATCAGATAAAAATAAATCAAAGATTTATGGCTTTGTTTATGGCTGCATTACACAAAAATATACAAGAGAAAATATTTAAAAGGCTCTTGCTAACATTCTTTATTCATGAAACCAAAAAACATGATATTTCATGTACAGTGCTATTATTTCTCTTCCGTAACATTTTTATTGTTGAGACAGTTAATGATATATTTTACTAAATGTTATCAATTTTAAATATAGTTTTACAGCCAGCTATTCCATTTCTCCTCAAGAAGGGCATTTACGATATCATAACTATGTAACTAATGTTTTAAATAATTTCCAAACATTAGTAGTATTCCAAAATGTACTTAAATTCTAGTTTAAACAGCAACATGTCTATGCTGCTGAATCAAAATGGTAAGGGTAACCAAATTTTAAAATTCATCACTGAAATGAATCCTTCTTGGCTGATTACCGTGCTAAAAAACGAACCCTGGTCCAGTCATATCAATCGCTGGTCAAAATATCGTGTACTTTTTAATATTTATTGTGGCATGTGGCACTGTATTAACAATAACAGTTTATTAGTTGTGATTATTACTTTTATCAGTAAGATATAGGGGGTTAAAGCATCTCATAAACAATTTTTGAAAGTAGTAATTTAATTCAGTATTTAGGAATAGGTGCATGCTATCGTGAAGGAATTTTATTCGATGTAATGTGAAATTCAAACCTTATTAGTTTATTTTAAATTTTCTTTATTTTCGTCTCTTACACACCAATAATAAACATGACTTCCATTCAGAAGCCTTTCCCCGAAAAATATTTTCAATCTTTAACTGAACAACAACATTAACTAGTATTAAGTATTACTACGCCTTCTAAGAAATTATTTAGTTCTTTTCAAATAACTTAGACTTCAGGAAATTTTACATTACCTTTTAACTGATTCGTCACTTACAACTTTTAGAACGTTAAACTGTTCTAGTAAATTAAAATAATATTCCTGAGGATTGAGGCTATAATGATAAATTTACCCTTTAACAATTATTCCATACAGAAATTGAGCTGTAAAAACAAGATTAAGATGCTTCTGCACTGCAATCTGTCTCGCCCCTATTCCAAAACATAAAAGTTTTTCCCCGAATCCATTATAATTTGTATAAACAGTCGGCTTATTTTAATTACCTTAGTTATTGTCCTCTTCATATACATAACATTACATGAAAATTATAAAAACTGCTTGGCAAAATAAGAAAATATTCATAGGAGATGCCTAATCTTTACATACATATTATAGCCTTAAAGATAGGTTACAAGCAAGCGACCTACTTGCGATCAGCTAATAGTTGGCGCGAACTTTTAATTTGAATCGCCAATCCCAATACTAACTTTTATTACAAAATCCGCATTTTAGTTTCTTCAACATTTTAGTTGCAATCGTATGTGGAGATTGCGAAGATAGAGTGTGGAATCCTATATGGAATTCACCCAAAACTACAGTTACATTAAAAAGATTTTTTTTTATGAAATATATTGAAAGTCAAATTTAAATTCTGAACAAAATTTCCTATAAGGGGTTGTTCCACGTTAAATCAACCACTTTTAAACCCGAGTCCTTTCGACTTGGTTAAAATTTTTACATATTTCTTCATCCGATTAAAAACGTTTGTGTGATTTTTTCAATTGTTTCCACCCAACCGAAGAAAAGTTATAAATTTAAAAAAATAGTGCTTTTGTTCCTAACTTTAACAAACACTGACTAACCAAGAGGATTTTTAAAAAATTTTGTTGTTAATGAAAGTGCTTTTGAGGAAAAAGATACAAAAAATGTTTCAGGTTATAGTCTATGTAATTTTTCAATCTTTTGCAAAAATCATCAATTTTTTAAAGTTCGTCATTTTTGACTTAACATTTTTTTCCAAAAAATATTGTGATTTATTCTGCGTTTAATGGCGTAGGTCATGTTTTTTTCCATTTATTTAACATTTCTTTGGCTGGTAGACCCTTATTGACCGGAAATATTATGTTTTTTTCAATTTATTTAACATTTCTTCGGCCGAACAAATGTTAAATAAATGGAAAAAAACATAATATTTCCGGTCAATAAGGGTCTACCAGCCGAAGAAATGTTAAATAAATTAAAAAAACATAATATTTCCGGTCAATAAGGGTCTACCATGAAGAATAGGCGTAGGTCATGTAGTGGGCCATTTTTTTTTCTCTTTTTTTTTTCGGTAAAATCATTTTTTTCCCCAATCTTACTATACTTATGTCTCAAAAGTCATGCGCTTTTCGGAAAGTGGCATTTTTTTGAAAAATCGCCCGAATAGGTGAATTTTATTTCTTGGGGGTATGACTTTTGGTAAAATTTAATTTTCAAAAATGTAATCAGCAAGAGCAATAGGAGAATAGAGTTATTTTTTTTAAAGGGCAACGACCTTTTTTATTAGACTATGTCTTTGCAAAGCCTTTGCTTAGGGCTTTCTAATCAATATTATGTGCAACATGTAAGGGGGCCACTGGAGAATATTTTGGATAAAAAAATTTAACTTCCCTTGAAAATAAAAAATTCGGTTTTTTAATATTCTTATCGATTTCACTTGCATGAAATTTGAAAAATGTGTTTTTATTTTTGTTGCCCATTCATTACAGGCACGTAGCCAGGAGGTGGTCCGAGGGGTCCGGACCCCCCTCAATATAAAAATGATTAATTGTACATTTAAGCATGTTAATAATTTCCGAAATGGCCAACTACTGAGCTTACGATTGGCAAAATCGCCATGTAGGCATTTTAAGAAGAATTGGCAATGAGCTCAAGGCTTCCCAATATATGCTGCAATCGCCACGTACGTGCGGCAGCGGCATTGCACTCAAAGGACATATTCTTATACCTAATCTACTTTATTACATTAGCTTATATTTCACATTGCCAAATTGCCATAGGAAATACAATACAAATCATGATTATGGTCAACTTACGAATTAGTCGACAAGTAGACTCTTGATGGGTGATAAGTTAAATACGTAAACTCAAAATGGATATTGAGAAATTTTTCTCTGGTAAGTTTCACGTTTTTATTTGTCAAACTTATATAATGTTAAGGTCACTAGATTTTATTCTTCATTTTTACTAATTGACAAAATGAAAAAAAAATAAAAGAAACGAATACGTAAAAATAATTTATGTAAATATGTTCCTATATTTTCTGAAGAGTATTTTCTAGAAATTTTGATTATTGTATCAAAATTCCAAGTTGGTTTCTGGTTTCTGATGTTTTTTCTCATAAATGTTTTATTTCTGACTGATTTTGTGCAAAAGCATCGATCTCTTTGCAAAATTTTAGCCTTTTTTTAGAGATGTTGGTGTTTCAACTTTGATTGTGATTACATTTATTTCTTTTTTAAAACTTCAAGATTATAGAAATCTTCTTTTAAAGTTTTACTTAAAACTTAAATTATTTTTTAAAATTTGCAATTTATAATATTTTTATTTTCGCGATTTAATCTGAAGGTTTAGGAAAAAAATGTATTCTCAAACTAAATATGGGCTGCAATTTTTTTAAGTAAAGATTCATAAATTGTCATTCCAACGTTTTTCGAAATTTCGATTATGTTTAGAAATTTTCGAAATATCAACTTCTTTTGCAAAATTCTTTCGACTTTCTTCTAATGTTTGATTCAAATTCATCATTTCAACTCTTTTGATAAAAATATTTATTCGTATTTTGGCCTTATTTTCAAAATATTCATTTTAGTTTAAAAATTTAAAGTATTTTCTTAAATTCAACTTTTAATTTTTCCTTTATTTAAACGAAATTTTTAGTTGAGATTCTAACTTTTGGCATTTTTGAGACTTAATTTTTATTTAACAGTTTGAAATAATTTAGAAATGTCTACATTTTTATTTTGTTATTTCGACTTTAAAATCGAAATTTCTAAAAAACTGATTTTATAAATTTCGATTTTCTTAAAATGTTTAGTTTAGCTAGAAATATTTTTTATAATGTTCGTGTTTTTTTTTAGTTTTAATTTGTTCTAAAAATTTTTATTTTACAATTACAGTTTTTTATTTTTTTTTTTAATTTTCGTCTTGCACTGAAAATTGTGTCCTTTAGTTTTTTTAAATTTTAATCCTAGTCATGAAATGTCTACTTTAAAAAAAAAATTCGAGTCTAAAACCCAAAATTTTTGCTTCATCAGAAAACTTTCGGTTTTTCCCCTATATTTAAATTTTTTCGACGCTTCTGAATTTTGTTTGATATGTTCTTTTCTTTAACATCCTCCTAATTTTTCGTCCAAATTTTCGCTTTTTCTGAAGGTTTTTAAATTCACCTTTTTTCTTTGTAAAATAAATTTAATGTTTCGACAAAAATCGAAATTACAAATTAAAATGGAAGCTTCTACTGAAATTTGATGATGCTCTGAAAAGTTCAAACATTACTTATTTTGAAAATAACACTGGGTGCTTCTAAAAATTTTTTGAAAATTTCAATACAGACTAAATTTGAAAGATTTAAATATGGAGACTGAAGTCGAACTTTCGAGTATTGAATTATAGTCCAAATTTCGAAGCTAAGATTGGAAATTTTACGCAAGAGTAAAAAATGAAGTAAAAGACCAAGACGTCTATTAATTTAACAACTCAATTTTCTCTTTAAATTTTGCAATATTGCTCATTTCGAAGAAGTTTATGTGTCTCAAACATTAAAAAAAAGGGGGGAAGTTGGATCCCCCCCCCCCGAACGAAAATCCTGGCTACGCGATTGATTCATTAGCTCGAGATTCTTTAATCGGAAAATTAAATAAATGTTTATTTAATTGATATTTCCAGCCCTTACTTCGTAGAATTGTTTAATATTCATAATTATTAAAGTTTATTAACGATAAAAACGCAATAAAATTTAAAAATTCCACAAGGTTTCGATAAATATTTGCTGACACCGGACCTGGTTTCGCATTACTGCATCATCGGCGGTCATACCAGCAATTTATTTAGCCGCTGTTATGCTAACAAGCTCCACCCTGTATACATATATACAGGATGGACCATAAGTAATGGTACATAGAGCAAGAGTAGATTTTTCGTATGAAAATAACGTGATTTAGTTACATTTACTTTATACCAAAAGTTGATATTAACAGAGATACAGGGTGTCAAAGTTGAAAAAAAAATTGTGATTTTTTCGCATAACTGATGAACACATTTCACTATAGACAAGAAATTTGGCATAGGGGGATTTCTTTGGTCAAGAAATTCTAATTTGCTTACAGATTTTCAGTAAGTCATAGGGGGCGCCACCTGGGCTACCTGGTATTATTCTAAAGCATCATAACTTTTTTGTCTCTTCTTGTATACTTATTTTAAATAGATATTTTTATTAACTTACATTTTTTACGTAAGAAAGGTATACTTTCTAAATGTTGATACAAGCAGCCGTTTTTAAGATATTTGCCTTCAAAATTTGCGGTACGTTTATTTTAAGTTATGTGAATGTGAATTTTTTGCAGCAGCTTTCAAAATAAAAGTAATAAAACTGACTCCAAAATAGTTTATGTCAAATATTACTCTACTGACATTATTATTACACATATTTTTTTTTAATTTCTAAAGCAAATTTAAATAAAATATCAAAACAAAATTTATTTTCAAAAATAAGTATGTGGGAAATGACCTTTTTCATGTAAAGGGATTGTAAACAATTAGAAATCTGACTGTCTTTTATTGAAAGTTATCTCCAAATAGCTGCTTTTAACCACCCAGACTATTAAAATTTTTTTGTGCGGACTCAGACATCATATCTCACATCTCTATGTCAGAAAATAAATTACGTCTTAATTTTTTGGATTTTTTCTATTGAGATTTTCAAAATTTAGGTAATAATATTATCAGCAAAGTAATATTTGACATAACTTATTTTCAAAGCTGTCTTATGATTACTTTTTTTTAAGCCTACTTCGAAAATTTAATATTCTAGTAATTTAAAACCAAGGCATGTCAAGTTTTAAAGGCAAATATCTTGGAAACGGTTGCTCGTATCAACTTTCAGAAAGTACACCTTTTTTACGTACAAAATATGGGGAAATAAAATAATCTAATAAAAATTAATATACGTGGGTGCACAAAAAAGTTATGATGATTTAGAATTATGCAGGATAGCGCAGGTAGCGCTCTCTATCAGCTATTGGTCGATTTAAGAAACCCCCTTGTGCCAAATTTCGTACCTATATTACAATTCATTCCATAGTTAACGAAAAAATCAATTTTTTTTTTCAACTGTGACACCCTGTATCTCTGTTAATATCAACTTTTGGTATAAGGTAAATGTAGCTAAATCACATTATTTTTATTCGAAAGATCCACCATTGCTCTGTGTACCACCCTGTATATAATAATTGTAACTATTTACAATTTTACAATTTAAATTGGTATAAATTATAATTATAAAATGCCAACAAATGTTTCAGCTAGAAAGTGCTATAGAATTAACAGACGTGACTGTCTGACTGTTAACACTACCCCGGCAGGTTAGTTCCTGATTATAGTTTTTAATTAAGAGTTGCTAAACGTGTAGAGATAATTGAATGAAATTAAGCACTACTCCACAGCTTTGCGCACGCTTTCCAAAAATCTAAGAACTAATTTACACAATTTAACCAGTTCCAAAAAATGTTTTTTCTCTTTATTTATTTATTACTCTGGAACTATCTAACCAAATTGAACAATATCTTAGGAATATGTAAAGTTGTCAGAAAGAAACCCAAACATGTAAAAAAATACAGATACAGGGGGTTCTATTTAAAAAAAATTACCCTCAGCGGCTCACACTTTTTGGAGATACCCTATACATGTGACTATATTTTCCTGAAATACATTCTTGTACAGAGTTAAGGTCTGCATGTGAACGGAATTCCTAACTTTTTTATTATAGGACTTATGGATGCCCGACGCACTGTTGCAGGACCCTGTATAGAAGGGCGGTGCTTAAAACGTACCTTATTTATTTTGTATGTATGTGTAAATATGATACTCTTATTAAAATTCGATATTGTCAGCGGTTTTCAAGTAAAATGCCTTTTTATATCGCGATGTATTAAAAACGGTCGCCGAAAAATATCGGATGTAACAGATAGTTGCAGGCACCTAGCCAGGGGTTTTGGGGTTCCGGACTGCCCCCTCAAATGAATATTCGCCAAAAAATTTACCATCATAAGAATTAAAATATCAATAGAAAAACGGTTGGTTTTATATTTGAGCATGTAAATATAAAGAATTTCCGAAATTGACAATTACTGAGCTAATGATAAGCAAAATCGCCATGTAGGCATTATAAGAAAAATTGGTATTTATTTTTTATAAAAACAAGCTCAAGGCTTTTCAATACATTTTATCGGCACGTCCGTGCGGCAGCGGCACTGCACTCAAAGGACACATTCTTATACCTATTATTATTTTATTATATTAGCTCATATTTCATATTGCCAAATTGTCATGGGAAATATAATACGTAACATGATTATGGTACGAGTTAGAAGTTAGTCGACTCTTGATCTGTAATATGTTAAATATCTAACCCAAAATGGATATTAGGAAATTTTTCTATGGTAAATCTTACGTTTTTATTTGTCAATCTACTTGGGGTCACTAGATTTTATTCTTCACTATTACTTATTAACAAAATTGAAAAAAAATCATTACTGTATGTTCTTATATTTTCTGAAGAGCTTTTTCTAAACATTGCGTTTATTTTATCAAAATTCCGACTTTAACCTGAAGTTCTAAATTATTTTCCCCCTCAATTCTGTGTCTTTGGAAACACATTTCGATTACATTTATTTTTGAACATTTCAAGTATGTGTATAAACAATTTTTTTGCCAAATTCTCAATTTTTTTTCAAACATTTTTCACTTCTGATTGCTTTTTTGTATAAATATCGATCTGTTTGCGAGATTTTGGACTTTTCTTTCTTTTAACTGATTATGATTACATATTTCTTTTTTTTTAAACTGAAAGAAAATGTTCTACGAATTATTTTCTAAAACTTGAAATTATTATTATTATCTTCACAGAATTGCGATTTAATCTCGAGATAAAAAAAAATGTGTATTCTCAAAGTAAATGTTTGTTGTAAGTAAAACGTAATAAAATAAATTTTTTCTGCCCTTTTTTGATTTTGTTTTCGGAAGTTTAACTTCTTTTCAAAATTTTAAGTGTAAAATACATACATTTTTTATACATGCCAAATTTTTCCAAATTTTCTTATTTTAGAAATTTTCAAGTATTTTTCGAAATATAAACTTCTTTTATACATTTTTTCAACTTGTAGTAATTTTCGACTTAAATTCGATATTTCGACTTTTTCATAAATTTCACCCAATATGTACATATTTTAACCTTACTTTCAAAATGCTCATTTTAGTTTCAAAATTTCAACTTTTTTTTAAACTCAACGTCGCACTTTTAATTTTCCTTTTATTTAAAATAAATTTTCAGCTGAAACTCTAACTTTCCATTTCTTGAGATAGGTACCTAATTCGGAATCACCTACATTTTTTTCTCAAATTTTAAATTTAAACTTGGAAAGCTTTTTTAAATTTTAAATCGAAATTGTTACCTTGTTATTTTGCCATTTGAATTTTTAAACTCGAAATTTCGATAAAAGTGGTTTTATAAATTTCAATTTTCTCAAAATTTTAAATTTAGCTCAAATGATCGTTTTTTGTTTCAAATTTTAATTTTTTCTAAAAAGTTCGATTTTTGTTATTATTTATTTTTATTTTTCAATCTAAATCTTGCACTTTGAAGTAAAAATTATGTCTTTCAATTTTATTTTAACCTTTAATTCTTTAATCTCAAAATTTCTACTTTTTTTTGGAAATTTTGAGGTTAAATTTTTTGTCATCGAAAAACTTTAGGTTTTTGTTTTCTCGATATCTTGGCTTAAACTCAACTCATTTTTAATTTTTATTAAAAGAGTATGACCTTAACTTCAAAGCTTTTCGACTTTGTTTTATAAAATTCATTTCTTTTTTCATTATTTTAACTTTTTCTCCAAATTTCCATTTTCCATGAAAACTTTTAAATTCTTCTTATTTCTTTCTAAAATAAACTCAACGTTTCGACAAAAATCGAAATTACAAATGAAAATGGAAACTTCTATTGAAATTTCTTAATTCCATCTTTAATATCGAATTTTCTTATTTGAAAATTCATTTTTAATGTAAGTATGCTGAGAAAAATCTGACTAATTCCAAAAAAAATTGGAACAGCCGAGATACATTAAATTTTAAAAATTTAAAAATTGAGAATAAAGTCGAACTTTCGAGTTTTGATATTATATCCTAAATTTTGAAGTTAAGGTTGAAAACTAGGTAAAGTAAAAATTTTTCGTTTGGGCAGAGAAAAAAAAACAAAGACGTTTATAAATTTTATAATTCAACATTTTCCTTCAATTTTGTAATATTGCTCTTTGATTTGCGAGGTGAGAAATTTATATGTCTTTACTATTGACATTAAAAAAAAAAGAAAGGTGTTGGACCCCCACCCTCCTGAACGAAAATTCTGGCTACGTGACTGGATAGTTGGCATGTTTTCTTGCCACCGGTGGTCACTTTGAGCAATTTCTCTAAATAAAAGTTAATTTTTTTATTTAAATATTAATTAAAATTAAAAATAATTTGTTTATAAAGTAGATTTTAACTAATAAACACTTTACAACTTATTTTCTTTCATTTCAAAGCCAACTATGTATAACATCCGAGATTTTTGAGCGAGCGTTTTTAATGCATCCAAATATAAAAATGCATTTTACTCGGAACCCGCTGACAATATCGAATGTCAGTTAGAATACCTTTTCTATGTAAAAATGTTTGTAGATTATATTTCTCTCACAAAATTACGACAAAAGTGCATACAAAATAAATGGGGCACGTTTTAAACACCGCCCCTCCAGATACACCCGCTGCAGGTTAAATTGTGTAAATTAATTCTTAGGTTTTTGGAAAGGGCTGAAGCATTATCAAGTTGTGCCAAATTTCGTTTAATTATCTGCACACCGTTCGCAATTTTTAATTAAAAACTATAATCAGGAACTAACCTTCCACACCCTATAACTCGGAAACGGGGCGTTTTACGACATGTTTATATAGACTTTTCGTCTTATTTTGGGCTCTAAAATACGAATCTAAATTTATGGTACTACATTTAGAATCACCTTGTATATTATAGTAAAAACAATCTTTACGCATACATAATCCATCCCCAGGCCTATAAAATTTACCTCTCTCAAGAGTTACTTTTGAGCCTCTCATCCTGTTGCTCTAAATAGGTTCCCTCTTTTACACTCCGTTGTAAAGAAGATTAATTGCGTTTAACTAACTTCACATTAACATATTTTCCTAATTTAAAAAAGTTAGTACCCTCCAAGCTTTCAGCTACAATATTAGAAGTACAAAGCAACTGTTGGCAATTAGGTGCTAATGGTTTAAAAATAAAAACTATAACAAAATTATAAAAAGCAAACCAATAATAAACACAATTTAATAAAATATAGGACTTTATTATTTAATTTATACTAAATATACATATTAAAGAAGTCAACAGGTGCATATATTTTAAAAATATATAAACATTTCATGTTTATTTTTCATAAGAGGTCTTTAAATCTTAAAAAAATAAATTATTAATTTTTATTTTAGTAGAACAATAAAGTCAGGTATTCTTTAAAAAGTTATTAATAATTAAGGCACATCTTAATGCTGCCACATTGGCCTAACCAAGAATAGTTCAATTTTATCTATATATACATAAATAAAAATAATTTAAGCTTAAGTTTATCAAAAATCAGTAACATTTTCAGATTCAAAATCATTGTATTTTTTTGACATATTTTAATTGGAACAATAATTTTGTCAATGGTAACTTCAAACCTCAAATGGAATATAGTGTTAATGTATTCCAGATTTGATTCAAAAATACTGTTATACCAGGCTTGAAGCCCCAACACAGTCACCATCAATTTGGCCACTTAAACTAGGAGAGTTGCCTTTGGAACTACCATACACTTTAGTAGAATAACCCGAATCGTTATTAGTGTCTCTATCTGCTGTATCGTGAGGATTTTCCAACATCCTAGTTGTACTTTCAAACATTTTGGTCGAATCTATCATTCTTGAGGGCCCCTCTATACCACTTTTATTATCTAATACACGCAACTTGGCGAATCTTGAGTTAAGATCGATATACTTTGGCGCCTCCGAATACTTGACACTTTGATCATAATATTTACCATCAGAATTGCAATACTGCGGCTTATACATTTCTTCTTGAAATCTTAGATCTTCGGAAGATCTAGGATACTGTACAGAATTGTATCTGACGTAATTTCCATCGCCTGTTCTATTTTTTATCTCTTGTAATTTCGCCAACGGGTCTAACACAAATCGAGATGTAGATGGATCAACTAGGGCAGTATTGACAACTGTTGGGCTGTAAACACCACTTCTGCTTCTAGGCAAATCTGAAGGGATATTTTCATAGTTGGGAAGAACAGATGACGGCGTTACCATATTAGAGTCGCCCATGGGCCCTTTGTTTTGGGTCAAGCGTAAAGGGCTATCATCGTCGTCGCTGCTCTCACTGTTTTCGGCTTGTTTCTGTTCACAGTTTTGTTGAAGTCTGGCCACCAGTTCCTTGACGCTGGGACGTTGCTTTTGTGGATTTTCATTTGGTTTCTCCAATTCGTCCATGCTCCTAAAAACATTTACACACAAGTAGTAAATAAATAGGTTCTAATTTAAGAATTTGTAAAGATTATTTAATTAATAATTTTAATTTTAGTAATTATTTTTTTATAAATTTCTTCATAGCTCAACAGTTTATCAATGAATTATATATGTTACGGCTAAAATGGATACTTGGTTAGTTTTGAAACTAACTAGTTTGCATTCAAAATAACTAACGAAGGTGCTATTTCCAGCAAAATAGCAGAAGCTCAGTCGATTGTTTAGAAACCAACTGGTCAATATGCAAACTATCTACTTATTATGGTTAAAATGAGGATTTTGAGTAAGTTTTATATAATAGTGGCTACTATTGATACTAACTGACAATTTCAAAATTTATGGGTTAATATGGGTACTTTGGTCTTTCAAACAAGCGGATTCACGGGCTAATTTTATTTCGTTATAAATGTAAGATAAATCCTTATTCCTAAATCTTTTAATTTAGTAAAAAAAAACAACAAATAAGTGATCATTTTTTTTGCTTTAAAGAGATTTACAGTAAAATTATCGGGTTTCCAAAAAAAGCAAGGGTCACAAATAAATAACTCTTAGCTACTAAAAAAATGTCCCACAAATATTGTTGTCAAAGAAATCGGAAACTTTTAAAAATTGAAAATTTAGTTCCGACAGCCAATGAAGCTTTAACTGTCAAAAACCAGAAATATTTGCAAGTTAGGCGAAACGCGGAACACATAATTAAAAAATCGGAAAAATGTTCCCCAAATTAGGACAACTGACGGCCCTATCTAGAGCTGACGCATTTACATACATTTTTTTATACAACTTTTGCTACATTGGCATCTAACGTAATCATGAGTACTTCTTAATACTAAAGTACATTCAAATGTAACCCGCAGTGCAATTGTCGTATCTTTTACAATTTCAATTGACAACAGGTTTTGAATATAAAACAAATAATTCCTAACTAACTTACACCTAACCTCACTCTTGCTATTTGAGATTCTAGTTTCCAGTTATTGATTATCCGATTGGTTAGTTTATAAACTAACCAATAAACTTGCTATTTTGGGCAACTAAAATTGCAGTAATCATATTAGTCAATATCATGAACTGTTAGTATAAAAAGTTACCAAAATATTTAGTTATTGTGAAAACAATCACATAAAATGTATAAACAAACCAAAGTCAATATCACTGGTGAACAAAATTAAAATAATTTTTTGTGACACGGACAAAACAAAGTGTTTATTATGTAAAACGTACCCAAAGTGCCGAAAATAGCATTTAATTTTTTCTATCACCCACGGTTTTCTTGCAATAAGGCATTATTTGCTGCCTATACTCTAAAATATAAGGATATGTGTGTAACTGTACTAATAAACATTAATCTCAGAATGTTGTTGTGGGTGTTTTACGACGATATGTTGCTCCTGAAGTATCTCTTGACAATGACCAGCAATAATCAGCAAGCAAATTGACACTCCATTTGCCTTGATAACGTTTTTTCATGGCAGAAATGTCTTGGTGGAACCGTTCATCACTTACCGCACCTATATTTTCCGGAAAAAAATCGAGATGAGAATCCAAAAAGTGAATTTTTAGAGACATGTTACATCCCATTCCTTTGTAAGCATTAATTAGTTCACTCACAATATCTTTATAATCGATCGCCTTCACATTGCCTAAAAAATTTGCAGCAACTGAAAAAAAAAAGCTTTCCAAGCTCGTAATTTAATTTCATTTAGAGCACTGTCAAATACATCATCCTTCATGATTTTCCTTATTTGTGGACCCACAAATATGCCCTCTTTAATTTTTGCCTCACTAAGTCTCGGAAATGTTTGTTTTAAATGCAGAATCCCTCTTCCATTTCGATCCATATCTTTCACAAAATTTTTCATCAGTCCCCAACTTAATATGCAAAGGTGGAAGCAACATGTTTTTGGGATCAACTAGTGGTTTATGAGCAATGTTTTTAAGGCCCGGAGTTAATACCTGACTCCTTCTGTTCATAATGATGATCTCGCGCACGACTGTCCCATTCACAAAGAAAACAACAGTATTTGGTATACCCCAGTTGCATTCCAAGAAGAAGGGCTATTACCTTTAAATCTCCACATATGGCCCATCCATATTTATTATAACTGATATGTTTTAAAAGACCTCGCATATTTTCATATAATTCTTTCATATGGGCTATAGGTACAGGCGCCAATCATTTGGATCATGTTTCTGTCCAAACGCTTCAAACAAATTGTTGACATCTGAGCAATATATTAAATCCCCTTTTTGACGGAAACAATGTGTGAGGTCTTGTTGCCGTTTTCGGTAAAAAGTAATGCTAACATAACCCTGGAGAAGATTCCATCCTTTTAATCTTGACGCTAAAAGTTCTGACTGGGATTTTGGCAGATTTAATTCTCGAACTAAGTCATTAAGTTCGCCCTGTGTGATCAAATGCGGGGCTGTTGATCATCCTGGCAGGTCAAACAAAGGATCGGTTTTTATGTTTTTAAGGCTTTCTGTACCATCTCTTTCAGAATCGGTGGATTCGACTTTTTCATCCAAAGACCAAGATTCTGGTGGAACTGGGACAGAAAGTGCATCACTATGTTTAACGGGCCGCACAGCTGACGGTAAATTAAAATACTTAACAGTATGTTTCGATTTTGGTCCAATACCTTTAATATTTATAAGGCAAAAATAACAATCAATAATATGTTTTCTCGGTTCTCTCCAAACCATTGATACCGCAAAGGGCATTTTAGGATTGTCGCCTTTTAACCAACCTGTTAACAACGTTACACAGGTCTTACAACATATTTAAGAGGCCCATAGTTTATCTTGGTCGCCAACTTTAATTCCAAAATAAAATTCGTATGCTTTCAACACAAGGGCGGTAAAAGTACGTTTAAGTAAGTTTTTGGAATTTAAAAGTTAGCTCTCCGCACACATAACAAAAACTGTTCGCACTATTTACACAATTTCTAGGCTAGTCTAGATCACAACAAACTAAAAACAACACACCTTTTTAATAAAAGTTAACAGTACTCAGAACATCTCAGTACACTTCAACACAGAAAACGTAACTGAATCGGCCTCTATTAGTCTACTAATAAACGCAATATGCTCTCTAAACATAGAGCTCGCATCTGATAAACAGGAATAGGCAGGTCTTAACATGATATATGTGCGTCATCGCATAAACACCGAGAAATGCAGCAATATGAGATGTTACGTATTGTAATTCATAAAAGTACATGTTACCGAATATCTGTGGGTGATTGAAAAATTCTGTTTTTAAATTAGATTTTAGGGTCTCGAAATACATAAGATACACCCAAAAATTGTCATGTCACAAATCCTGTGTTTATCAGTGTAATTAGTTTGTATACTAACCGGGTAGTTTCTAAACTATCAATTTAGCATCCACTATTTTGTTGGAAATACAAAAAATTAAGACATAATTTATTTTCTAACCTAGAGATGTGAGATATGATCTCTGAGTCGTTACAAGAAAATGTTAATAATTTGGGTGGTCAAACCGATATTTTGTTATGCATTCCAATAAGATACGGCCAGATTTTTAACTGTTTACAATTCTTTTACATGACGAAGGTCATTTCTCGCATACTAATTTTTGAAAATAAATTTTGTTTTCGTATTTTGTTTAAATTTGCTTTGGAAATTTTAAAAATATATGTGTTATAATAAAATAAGTTTAGTAATATTTAATACATATAAACAATTTAGAGTCAGTTTTATTTCTTTTATTTTGAAACCTACTACGAAATATTAAAATTTACATAACTTAAAATAACCGTACGGCAAATTTTGAAGGCACATATCTTGAAAACGGTTGCTTATATCAACATTCAGAAAGTTTTTTTAAATAAATGAAACTTTTCTTCAAATTTTTGTTCTTTTTTACTACAAATTTCGATCTTAATTCTAAAATCTATAAAAACATTCTCGATTTTTTTTTGTGTAACGGACTGGTCCTTGATTATCTTCAAAAATTGAAATATAAATCTTGTACCCTGAAACCAAGAAAGAGATACTATCACTCTGAAGATGACAGCTTGGCTGTCGAAATGCATTAGAGCAACCTTTGTTGTGTTTTTTAATCTTTCTTGGTTTTAGGGGATAAGATGTGTATTTCAATTTTTGAAGATAACCAAGGACCAGTCCTTTCCACAAAAAAAAACAAAAAAAAAGGGTTCAATAAATAATCAACCTGTGATAACTGACTGGACTGCTGACTTCAGTGCATCCTTTAAATTTGATAAATGTTCAAACCTATTAATCTGTGCATTGAAATAAAGTGTTTGAGCTTTCCCCGGATGACCGTTTCTGCTAAATGTCAGTGGTCAAATTTTACTAGTCGAGCTACCTAAGATCCACTAAATGGGTTTGGAGGGTTAAATTATTGTGGTCTAGATGGTATTCTTTTTGCATTACTTTAAGTATTTTGAGTGATAAACAGCGGTTGACAAACTAAAATCTAAGACAATCCTTGTTTGCTTTAACCAGTAATGACTACACTCAATAAAACATTTTAAAATAATTTTAAATCTAAACCTACCAGGGTAGACAAAGATCTGATGTTTTGAAAAAAAAACAACATGTTTTATTGTAAAAGTTTACATTTACCTTGTAGTTTGAATAGGCCTATCCAAATTATCTAGCATTTCCAAACTTCTAGACCTAGGTAAGGTACTTTCTAGTGGTTCCCTATGTATCAAAACCCTCTCCGATCTTCGGCCGTACATGCCTCTGTTCAGCTGCTGCTCCAATCCAGCCACTCTCTGTCCCAATCTAAGCTGCGCTTTTTGTAGTTCTCTCTTATCCTTTTCCAGTCTTGCCTCCAAATGTCTAAAGAGTGGGGCGCAATAGCAAGTGTATCCTACCCCCACTGGACCTTTTCTAATATTCCCGGCTAAATCTAAGTAATACTGCTCACCCCTTTTTAGAGGTTCTTGTGGAAGAGAATCCAATCGAGGTGAGGGGAATGCCTCTGGATCCGGATAGTAATGACAACCATATGGAGACCAGTGTTTTGGTTTTGGTATACCATCCACTACTGATGTATCTGAAAGTAAAAATAAATTATCAGTAAAATAATTCGACGATGTTTGATTTTGACAGTTAAGCAAATTACTGTGGCCGCTGAATTAAAAATCAATCTTAGTAGGCAGTAAAGCATTTCAAAGTTTTAATAACAGTTTGCCATTATTTATAGTTGTAAAATCTTCATTGGAAGAAGTACTCTTGTATTAAAATCATCATAATTTAATCAATAGTTAATAATGCTAAGGATGACACGGCAAAACAACATATCGACAGACTTATAACTTTTATTTCGAAATGCTTCTAACTGGTTTTTCCAAAAGTTTATAATGAGGTAAACGCGTATACAAGACTACGCAATCAGTGGATTTTTGGCAATAAAAAGTGCATATTTTAAACAAATTGATTTTCATTTACTTTATTACTATATTTACTGTTTATAGAATCTTATAAAACTTAGTGGGTCTACAATAAGTAACGTTAACATATCTTAGTTCTTTATTTGCTTGCCTCTGAAAATGCCTACTTTTGCAAACAGGTGAATACAAGAGTACGTGTTAGACTGCTTAAGAGAACCCAATAAATTATATAAAGATACTTTTAATTTTGGAAACCTTTACTTCATAGAAACGAGTTGAAAAAATTGTTTTGATTTAAAATTTATTTAAAAATTGAAAGTAGAATCAAGAAAGGTACATTTGAAGAAAAAATAATACAAAACTAATGAACGTAAACTCACAATAGTTATTTATGATACAAGTGTTAAAAGTGACATTTTATTTTGTGAGTGGGGTTGCTCCACTCGCTACGCTCGTTCCGCAATACGCCCCACTCACAAAATAAAATCAATTTTAACAAGTGTATCCTACAATATTCTTGTAAAATTGTTAAATTTAAAAAAAAACGCTGTCTGCAGGGTTAAATTTTTGATTTATCGTTTGCGTGTTGAATTATATATTTGACATTTACATGTGTCACTCAAGTCAGGTACTGGATAGTGTAGCTAAGTAAAACAATTGTAAGTTGTTTACTATTTATTAGTGACCACAATAGAACCTGTCCTAAAATATTTTAAATTTTATAGCTAATAAACATAGATTTTGAAGAAATGATGGGAAATTAAAGCAATTTTATTATTCCACCAGATGTTGAGGAAAGAACAAATACATCAATTCAGATGTATTGCCCCAAAAATCGCGACAACAATATGATTGTATGAAATAAAGAGTCTAGCGGATAACTTCACTAAAAATATAATTTTGGTTTACGTCGAAGGAAATTCTAAGCTATGGAATTTCTTTATGATAAAAGTTAGTTTCCAAATCAAAAAGAACTACGATATAAGCAAGTATTACAACAAACGTACAAGATAATCAATTCTTGAATGAAGCTCCAGACACCAAATATGCAGTAAAAAGTTGCGTCAATTTTTGGATTATTTGGAGCATGTTACCTTGAAGAGTTTTGTAAATTAACACTGGATGATATTGAAAAATCGGAAAAATCTTTATTGTTAAAAATTGTGGAGACTAAAAGCAACGTCCGTTGTAGTTTTTGCATGGATTACTAGCATAGATACATCTGCAATTCTCAGGAAAACTAAAATAAGTAACCGTTCAGATTGTAATAGTAATATTAATATTATAAATAAATAATTGATAACTATTCGAATGTTCTGTGTTTGGAAACAATATTATGTAATAAAGGACCAGTCCGTTCGACCAAAAAAAAATCTTTCTAATTTTGTGGGTACAGCTTTCTATTAGATAAGAATGCATATTGCTAATATATCAGTGATTCCTAAATAGTGAGCCACGACCCGGCACGGCCATAAAAATAAAATACCAGGTTGCAGAATTGTTTTCATACTCACAAACGATCAGTTCTTATACATTAATATATAATTAAAACATATTTTAGTGGGTAGGGCAAATATTAAAAACAACCAGGCCGGGGCAAAAAAAGTTTGAAAAACGCGGCTATATTTACTTTTAACACTAGTGCAAAAAAGTTTTTTCGCACTAGTGTTAAAAGTGTTTTTGACACGTGTCATTATAAAAGTCAATTTTTAGTTCACTTATCAATCACTTTTAATGACAGTTTTACAAAAAATATATTAAATTAAAATAAATAAATAAACACTAATTTCTATCACTACTGACAATTAAAGCAAATGGACAAGCCGGTGACATAAGTGTGCAAGACTGGTGCCACCAAGCACCGCATAGTGAACACTGGATCCACCTCTGGGATCCACTCTTCTGCCGGAGGTTTTCTGAAACGTTCGTCGCAACCTGGATAGTCAATGATTTCTTCAGATTCTTTCCTCTGTCTCTTATTCTTTTCTTTCATAGCATCCAAAGTGTTCTTTTCATTATCCACATTTTTCGTTGCTGCTCTTATTTTCTTCTTTGGTTCATCTTTCTTGAACAGATGTTTCTAGATCATCGTTAAATAGCGTGCTCGACAGAATCTCCGATCTTTGGTTTTATTTCTTTAGCGATTTGTCACCGATACCTTAGATTTATCGACTACAACCTCTTGAAAACAATTTTTTACCACTATACCATCTTCAAATTCCACATAGATGTTTAATACATCAATGGAGTTTGGTTTGGAAGATGTTTTGTAAAGTGGAGAGGTTACTTCGATGGTGTCATTGTGATAGTAGCCTTGAATTTCAAAAGATTCTTAGGTCAGCAATTTATAGCAGCAGTAGCTGATGTTTCTGTTTCACTGCGATCGGCTTCCATTGGTGCATCAGTTACTGATGGAGCAAAGTCAGCTTCATCAAATTGATCAGGGTTATATGAAAAAATACCAACTACATGCATTTGAGAGATCACCTTTCCTGGGTTGGCAAATGAAACATAACATACCAAAAATTGTATTTACAAAATAACATGCAAATGTAATAAGATAGATAGGTGAAATATCCGACCTTATGTGGGTCCGCATTTACAAACATAAGAATGACCTAATTAAGGGAGAGTTTTTTAAATTAGGAATATAAGACCACTCAGTGGATTATTATGATCATACAATTCAGTGGACAGAATGCACCATTATTTGCAGAGAAACACATTTAAAAAAAAGAAAAATTAAAGGACAGGTTTCAGTTTTACCAAATGGGGATAATTTTGTGGCGATTTGCTCGATTGATATAAACGTTAAGCGGCTGTCATCTTTAAAACATGAGAAAGAACTAGATTAGAACCACCTAGAATACACAATGAATTGTTAGAATTCTTTCTATAACTATTAAATTTTATTAACTATAAAAAAGCAAGCAAAATTTAAAAATTTCACAAGGTTTCGATAAATATTTGCTAACACCGGACCAGGTTTCGCATTTCTGCATCATCGGCGGTCATACCAGCAATTTGTTTCGCTGTTGTGGAATTTTTAAATGTTGTTGCGTTTTTATCGTCAATAAAGTGTAATAGTTATGAATATTAGAGAATTCCACGAAGTAAGGGTTGGAAATGTCAATTATTTGAAGGATTATTTCTGAAATGACACACGAAATTGTAGAGAAAAAGAAATGTATATTGATTTTCTGACAACGAGTTGAGAACAATGATGCCTGAAATGTTAAAACTTTGGAATAAATAATATTATAGTTATCAAGGTTTACATCATCCAAATCTTAAGATAGTTTTAAGTAATTTTCAGTGTTAAGTCACAAACAGCGATTGACAAACAAAGATCCAATGCAATAGGTGCTTGGGGCAATCTATAGGAAATTGCAAACCCTTAGAAGAAGTTTACTGAAAATTTAGAATGAAGAAAATTCCATTTTTTTCTTATTGATTAATTATAAATATTTAAGTAAAATGAAGCAAATATCTGAAAGAAGCATTAAAATGTCTCTAAAAATGAAGAAGTTATGGACCATTAAAGTTGCTCTTGTAAGAATACGTGTGTGACGTCATTCAACACAAGGGTAGAACTCGTAGAACTACCCTTAAAACCGTTTAACAGTCGATAAAAAAATACATATCTCTTAGATTTCAATCCTCTTAAAACATATGTGATTTGTGATGCGACGATCTCGGACGGGTCAAATGACGTCATACACACAAACGGTCGCTCTAAAATATGTAAACTTCAATAATTTATTCCTCAGTTATTTATTAACGGATTTCAAAAATTTTTTCAGTGATTTGTTAGATTTGATCTATATTTAAAATCATTACATTAAACATAGTATTTACAACATCACGAAACTTCTCCATTGTGAAAGGAGTAACTGACGAAGAAAAAGGAAATAAAACATGAATGAAAATAACAACCAATATAATCGCCTCCCTTGTGTTAATTATTGCTGATCAATTTGAAACTATCCAAAATGACCATCAAAAATGGCTTATACTTCAACCTTGGATTCCTGTCTTCCTAAACCGATCGAGCGGCTATTCAACTAGTGATATTAGGTGTGTTATCCTTATTATTTATCTTTTGTTAAACCCGAATCTGCTATTTTCGGGAAATAACTACTGAAATAGCAATGAATAATTCGTTCATGAAAGGTTATCCCACATTCATGAAAATCCCAAATACTTTATAGTAAAAGTTGAAAGGTCGAAATTTATAACTTTAATTTCAACATTTCTTATTCAATCTCGAACTTAAACTTGAAATTTTGAAAAGGCAAAAATTTTAAGGTACAGTCAACATTTCGAGGAACAACCTCTAATTCGTTCACACAAACTTCACTTGTTTCTCTATGTTAAAGTTTAAATTCCAAGAAAAATTCCAAACCTCAACATTTTAAGATTTTACAGAAAATTCTAATGAAAACCCTTATTAGATTGAGGCTTCGAAAGCATTTCGTAAATTTGAGAAATTTAAAAAATAAATTACTTCAATCTTTTTTTGTGGAATGGACTGCTCCTTGGTTATCTTTAAAAATTGAAATACAGAATTCGTCCCCTGAAACCAAGAAAGATTAAAAAACACAACAAAGGTTGCTCTAACGCGTTTCGACAGCCCAGCTATCATCTTTAGTATCTCTCTCAACTACTTCAATCTTAACTTTAAAATAAACATTTTGAATTTAATTCATTTTTGTCGAGATATCAGTTTCCAGCAAAACTTCTAAATTCTGAATTACTTTATCGAAATTTCTCCTTTACATAAACTTCAAACTTAAAATATTAATCCAAACAAGTTTTAACTCTCAACGCGGTGTTCTTTTGTTTATCCATGTTTGAGCTTAAGTTAGCTTTTAAGTAACCTTTTTTTTAAACTTATCTAAAAATTTTAAACTAACAAGTGAAAGACCAGGCTGAAGAAGTAGTAAATTCTCTTTCTCTATCACTGTTACATTTTGTTAAACTTCATATTACTTTCTGTCATTTCGATACAATGTAGCCATAAAATTTTCTAAATCCACTCATAACTGTATGTTTTATAACAAGTAAATATGCAGTGTGTCCCACTGGTAATCGCCGTGATCGATATCTGACAAAGTACTCATCTAAAAAATTTAAAAATTTAACAACATAGCAAAGTCAGCAACAGCAAGGCCAACACAACTAAAATATTCGCAAAGTTGTAATACTTTGTTATTTTAAATAATACACCTTATGTATTCTTGCATTTTTGGATTTTATTTGATAATTTAAAGTCACTTTGGATCACAAACATTGTTCCTAATATTTATAGTTTTTGAGATAATTGAATTTTTATAAAAAAAATTTGGCAGATGCAAGATTCCACGAAATTTTTTGAATCTTTTTCCAAAAACCAGATATTTATTTCATATTTGGTGCATGAGTAGAACACATACGAAGCTATCTTGCACAAATAGCGATAACTTTATTATCCCAAACAGAACACCCTATATTTTTTGGCCTATCTAGTACCGATATAAATTACCTTTCAACTCATATAGTCATTGCGGGAGTTTCTTTTACAATGTTTGGAAATAATTGCAATTTTAACATTTTTTATTTCACAATCATTGAATTCTTAATGAGTAGCATATCAGTGACATAAGGAGTTGAAACAAATTAAATGTATTTAAAAAAAAGAAACAATCGATATCGACAATTAAATGATAAAACAATCAGTCAAATTATTTATAGCAGTTTATAGTGTGTAATGAAGCTGAAATTAAAACATGACTAGTCGACATAATTGGAAATACTATTTCGACATTTTTATTACCCACAACAGATTTTCTTCTATCTAATTTCTCTTTAACGGAGTCCAAATTTGTGACATTTTTTACATTCGCTTTAATGGATTTCATGACAGTTTTACCTTATCTGGATATCGAACAGCAAATTTATCACTATCACATGTTCGTGATATTACTTTGTTACATCGTCGGAAAATAATAAACAATTCAACATAATTCTTATTACTGAAAAAGATGGTCAGGTATGTTTTCATTTTAACTTCACCACATACTTTTAAATAAAATATAAAAAATGGACAAATGATTTCCTGGCAGTTTATTTGTCGATAGAGATTATTTCTACTCATAACGTCACTGATATGTGACCCAATAAGAGTCCATTTAATATGAAATAGGAAAATAAAAGTAAAAAATGCAATTATTTTTTTAGAAAGCTTATATCAGGTGAAAGGTAATTAAAATCTACGTAGGATAGGCTAAAAAAAATATAAGGTGTTCCATTTAAAATAACAAAGTTACCGCTGTTTGAATTTATCAAAATGTTCAGATGTGAATTCAACACTCGGTATAATGTTTTTGAACTTATGAAAGTTGGGCAAGATAGCTTCCTCTGTGTTCTACTTACGCACCAAATTCAAATATAAAATTAATAACTGGTTTCTAAACAAAGATACAAAGAATTTCGTGGGACCTTGCATCTGTCAATTTTTTTAGAAAAATCCAATTATCTCAAAAACTATAAATTTTAAAAACAACTTTTGTTTTTCAAAGTGGCCTTAAAATATCAAATTAAATCCAAAAATATATAGGGTGTCTTATTTAAAATAACAAAGTTAGTGTCAAGTTTCGGTATAACCGGAAGTACTACGATTTTGCGTTGGCCTCATCAATTTTGCTAAGTGTTAAATTCTCAAATTTTTTAGATAAGTACTTTGTCAGATGTCGATCGCGACGATTCCCGGTGGAACACACTATATTAAGTAGTATACACTATCATATTTAGTAAACAAGCTGTGTTTCGTTTACAAGAACTTTCAACTTTTGTTTACTAAATTGTGAAAACAGAAAAGATGAAGCAAAAGATTATAAATGTGGTTATAATTGTTTACTGCACTGTTAATGTTAACACAGAATCATAAAACAACAATAAAATTGAAACAATCAAAGGATTATGAATTTTTCGGTTAATATATTCGTCATCTGTGTACTTCTGTGGTTACTTTGATGTTTTGGCTGAAATCTTTAGTTTTGGCAGCGCCTCCTAGTATTCAGATATTTCTTTCAACAATTTATTTGACTAACTGAAGTAGCAAGTAATAAAATTAAATAAATACTGTGTAGATTATACATACCGACTATATAATATCATCCTTCGCTCAATGGCAGTTACTAAGATATATATTATAGATCATAGATTTAAGTCTCTACTACAAATATAATGCGATTCTCAAACTAATAAATTAGGGCCACTTTTATATTTTATTGTCCTATCGAATTATTTACAACTGACTAGACGCACAACTAGTGCTGCAAGCTTGACTAAATTCAAAGTTTTTGGATTAAAAATAACATTATTAAATCAAAACCAAATTCAGTTTATTTAGGTTCAATATAAGTCAAATAAGAGGTTAACAGAAGCTTCCTCTTTACTTCAGTTATCGTTGTTTCTTGATTTGCTGACAGAACCAACTCTAGGCGTGACGAGAAGAGCGCTTGCCAAGGTTGCCGGACGTCAAGTTTTAAATTTGGATGCATTTGGGAAAGTAATAAGTGAATCCAGTCGACTAAAATAATGATTTTATATTTCATGTAATTAAAGTTTTGTGTAATACATTTTGATCAAAATTTAGTTTACCTTGGCCCTTTTCTTAATTCACCACAGTACATCACAATGTAAAATAATTGTTATATCTTTTATCTTTATTTTAGTAAATGTTAATTTTTTTCTAAATTCGTTTTTTAATAACCAAAAAATCAAAATTTCGAATTTTTTTTAGAAATTTTGGCTTACTTTTAGAATTTTTACAAAAATTCTTTTAACATTGAATACTTATTCGTGTAACGTGAAATATCTAACAATCTGACATTAGAAATGACTCTCATATTTATGAACATTATCGGTCTCAAAAAATATTTAACTTCTAGAGAAGTCTAGAACGCACACTTACGTATGAGTCACGGAATAATCGTCCTTAATAAAGCCCTTAGAATGTTCTGAGAATTACCTAATTTAAAGGGAATCATCGATCACGATTATTAATAAATCTTTCAATACTATACAGTTTGTTATAATATTTTTGGTATTTTAATAATAATAATTGCTTTTTTAGATACTGTATTTTTATTATTAAAAGTTATGGCACTTGCATAGCCTACTAAAATTTTTTTGTTTAAAAATGAAAAATTAGTTTATTTAACCTACTTTACCACATTTGAAGTATGCCAAATTCGAAAATGATAAAATCCAGTACACCGTCCATAAGAAATAACAAAGTTGACATAATTTTCTCGGAAACAATTGAATTTAGATAAAACTAATGTACACCAATGAAAAGCCCTCCAAAAACAACTAAGTATGTTTTTTGAATTTTTTCAATCGGGCTTTAAATAAACTAGTTACTGCTGATTTTTAAAAATGGCAATTTTCAGATTTTTCTATATAAAATCAAGACGAATTGGAATTCAACTGTTTTGTCAGCGGAATAATATTAGGGATTAAATTTTGCACTGCTTTGTCCATTTAAGCTTCCTTGTATCTCTAATGGTTTATAAGATCCCTGTAGTGGAAATCAAATTTGGTTCAACATGTAGACAATAAGTCGAATAAATAAAAAATGTTAAAAATCATCAATTATTGAAGGCCATTGCGGCTCTCATTGGACATGAAAGTGTCGCATATCGGGTTTTAGTGCCATACTGAATCAAACGCTTTAATTTCATCACATTCGCTATAAAAATCGACAAAAATGGACTTGCAAGTAGGGATTTTTCTCAGGAATGGTTACTTTTAGGAGATTTTCTCATAAGACAACATTTTTTGAAGTGAAAACTGCTTTAGATGCGTTAAGCGATTTTTGAAAAGGGTTAAACTTGTGGTTTAGCATCACAATCACGCATCGCCATCACACTATTTTGCGTTACAGACATACTCCATGTTCACAGTATACACATAAGGAAAATCGTTAACTGTCCATGTAGAACTCTAAGAAAAATCCCTTTCTAGATCTCTTACTTCGTTTGCAGGTCCCTTGAACGTACTTCCTTATTTTGAGTAGCAAGCCCGTTTCAGTGTTTAATTTGTTTACCAATAAATGCCAACTATTATTTCTCCTCAAGAGACACAAAACGGTAATTAAATCAAGGGACTAAAAGAACATATAGATAATGTAAATCCTGATAAAATTATTATGTGTTAGTCCCAGAACAACACATCTAAGAGTGATGATTCAGTACTGAAATGTTCACTGGCACTGATTGTCGCCGCGGAGTATCTTTTATTAATATCTTTCCGCTCCATCGTAAAAAGCAGTTTCGAAAAAGTGGCTGGAGATTAAGTAGTACCTTCCCGTGATATCAAGGGTGATGGAATTCTACGGCCAATGAGGAACGAAGTAAATAAATATGGCTACTAAACAACTGTCGAGTAAATGTCAAAATTTGCCGATTTCGTTTAATTTTAATGTCACTTTTTAATGTGTTTATTCATATTTTTACAAAAAAAGATGATGTAGGAGAAATCTATAAATATTTCAAATGAATTTTTAGTAATCTTTCAACAGAATAACTGAACAGGTACGAAATACCTAGAACATTATAGGGATGATTCTCATTTAAGAGGTACTTTGACGTCCATGATAAAATAAAATAGTTTAAAAACAAAATTGTTATAAATGACGTAATAATCTTTTGAAGTAAAACGTCTACTCTACTGACCATAAGTTTCATTATTTCAAATTACTTAGTTTTGGCACAATCGAATTTAAACCTTCAAAAATGTCTCTACCCTGGTGCGTTCCTTTGCTGTATGTACAGTAAATTAATAACATTAGGTAAGTCTAAATAAATCGCAATTCTTCATTGCATTGAATTTCATAATTAACAATTATACTGGTACACAGAGTAATGGTGGATTTTTCGAATAAAAATAATGTGATTTAGCTACATTTACTTTATACCAAAAGTTGATATTAACAGAGATACAGGCTGTCAAAGTTGAAAAATAAATTTTGATTTTTTCGTATAATTATAAAATGAATTGTAATATAGGCACAAAATTTAGCACAAGGGGGTTTCTTAAGTCCAAAAACTGTAATTTGCTAACATATTACCAATAGCTGATAGGGGGCGCTACTTGCGCTATCCTGCACAATTCTAAATCATCATAACTTTTTTGTGCACCCACGTATATTAATTTTAAATGGATTATTCTATTTCCCCATATTTTTTACGTAAAAAAGGCGTACTTTCTAAAAGTTGATACGAGCAACCGTTTTCAAGATATTTGCCTTTAAAGCTTGACGTGCCTTGGTTTTAAATTACTAAGATATTAAATAGACAGCCAGATTTTTAATTGTTTACGACCCCTTTACACGAAAAAGGTCATTTCCCATATGCTTATTTTTGAAAATAAATTTTGTTTTGGTATTTAATTTAAATTTGCTTTAGAAATTCAAAAAACATGTGTAATAATAATGTCAGTAGAGTCGTATTTGATATAAACTATTTTAGAGGCAGATTTATTACTTTTATTTCGAAACCTACTGCGAAAAATTCACATTTGCATAACTTAAAAGAAACGTACGGCAAACTTTGAAGGCAAATATCTTGAAAACGGTTGCTTGTATCAACATTTAAAACGAATACCTTTTTTTCGTAAAAAATGTAGGCAAATAAAAATATCTATTCAAAACGAGTGTACATGAAGGCATAAAAAAGTTATGATGCTTTAGAATAATACAAGGTAGCCCAGGTGGCGCCCCTTATGAGTTACTGGCAATCTGTTAGCAAATTAGAATTTCTTGACCAAAGAAACCCCCCTATGCCAAATTTCTTGTCTATAGTGAAATGTGTTCATCAGTTATGCGAAAAAATCACAATTTTTTTTTCAACTTTGACACCCTGTATCTCTGTTAATATCAACTTTTGGTATAAGGTAAATGTAGCTAAATCACGTTATTTTTATACGAAAAGTCTACTATTGCTCTATGTATCATTACTTATGATCCACCCTGTATATATTTACGGTACTTTGTGGGTACATTGTCATGCTTTAAAGTTATTTTCTTTACATTAGATACATTTAAGATTATCTTTGTTTTCTAATGAAAAAATCTCTCCCCTGCCTTATCTTCCCTGGCTTTTCAGATGCCAGGGAAGAGACCAAGCGACGGGAGGAGATATGAAAACATAAGATCAGGCTGTTTTTCTTAAGCTTTAACATAGTAGAATCGTTGAAATATATGAATTCTCTTACAAATGGCAAACAAAAATAAATTGACGCGCGAAAAACGCCTGAAAAAAAGCGTTTAGCAGAAATGTTACGATATCAGCGTAAAAAAAATGATCCTAAAAAATATGCACAGCAAAAACAGAAAGAAAAGAAAACATACGCAAGGAAAAAAAAAGGAACTGTTAAAACTGTAAATCAGATGACACCCAGAACTTCGTAAAGCCAGAAAATTATGGAGGGAAAAAGCAAAAAAAAACGCAGATTTCGTTTAAAATCTCAAAGTCTAAGTAATGCGCCAATTTCAAATAATGGAGCTCTTATACTTCCTCTAAATAAAAATATTAACAAGCGAGCGCAATTAGCACGACGAAAGTTGATTCGTATAAAAAGAGCAAACATATTTTTAATAAATAAACAGACGGCTGAAATAAAAAAATTGAAATCTACACTGCAATGTTACAAAAAACGACTGAAAAGAGCAAGAAAACGTGAAGCGCAAACACCAAATACAAAGATAAATGAACTAATAGTTTCGTCTAGTTCTATAAAAGAAGAAAAGGAAATAAAATCTGTAAAGAAAATAAAGCCAAAGTTGAAATTGACAGACCTGAAACGACGAGTTAAAACAAGTTCAGAGATATTGAGAGAAAAAATCCAAAAAAACATGGAAGAAGAGTCCAATAGCAGAGAATGTGCAGGGAAGAAACAATTTGTAACTAAAAATGGAAAGTGTAAGCAAAAACGAATTTTGTTGGAATCTTTACTAAACTTGCACAAACTTTTCGTTAAGAATTCTGGAGTAACAATTTCGTATGCGCAATTTTGTAGACTTTGACCATTTTGGAACATTGAGCCACGCTGCAACAAACGCGATACTTGCCTATGTATAACCCATACAAATATCGATTTGTCCACAAATCCATGGCTTTAAAATCAAAAAAGGAAACTTTTACCGATAAGGAGGCAATTATTCATGTCGACCTCAGCGAAAATTACCTAACTAAGTATGCGGAAGAAGTTCAATCCTTTCATTTTGGAGGATCAAGACAGCAGATAAGTATACACACAGTGGTAGTCTACAGAAGAGAATTTGATGGAGAGGTAAAAAGCACATGTTTCTGTACTTTATCAAAAAATTTGTCGCACTCACCTACGTCGATTTGGGCACATCTACAACATTGTCCATTTACATTTCTGAAGTGATGGACCGGTTCCTCAGTATCGCAATAAATTTATGTTTCGAACACTGGTAACAATGTTACGGATTTTTTACCCTAATTTGATAACTTTTTCGTGGAATTATCACGAAGCCCGCCATGGGAAGGGATCTCCCGATGGGGTGCGTGCAACATGTAAGAGAACTGCCGATAGACTCGTCGCGAGTGGCACCGATATTTCGTCGTTGGAAGACTTGACCAACGCACTTCAAAAAAGTTGTCTCAATATACAAGTTTTAACTATCGATGACGCAGACATCTCAGACAAAGAAACTCAACTTAAATTAGCTAAAGATATAAAAACTTTTCCAGCCACAATGCAAGTTCCTCAAGTTACTCGAAGCATATTTCTTCCTAATCACCTAATAATGAAAACTTTAAGTTGCTTCTGTGACCTTAATGGCTGCAGTCATTTCCATATGGGCTCTGTGAATTATTCATCCTCTAATTTTAACTGTTATGAAAGTATATGGAACCGAACCCGATTCTGCTGATGAACCACTGGCGTCATTAATATCCCAGCGAATTGTAAAGTCCCAACAAATGGCATAACCTTTTGGCACACAATAATTGTTGTTTTTCAAGATCAAAACACTTGGGGTAACATCTTTAAATTTTGTTTTTACGATACATACAAAATATTTATATTACGTATACATTTAGGACAATTTCGTTTATTGGTTATTTTTTATGGATTGACCAATAGTTATTTACCAAACACCATAAATGTATCTTGAATGTGTTTTGTTTTCCAATAGGTATTAGGCAGGATAAGGTACAATCCTGTAGCTCCTACAGTTTTTTCGATATTAAAATTATTTTTGGTGCATGGATACACTAGCATGGGAAGTATTGTATATTTTAAAATTATTTTTTACTATATAGTATAAACATACACAGTGGTGCATTAAAATTGCCTTTTTTAAAGAAAAACATTTCGCATATTTTTGCATATTTAAATTGGCTATAAAATGCTGATTAAAATAATATCAAACATTATGAGTCTGATATTAATAGTTTGTAAGATATTTAGAAAAGAACATGAAAATTAAGCATAATTTAGAAGCTTGTTTAAAAGGAAAGAAACACCCAAATGATGTTATTTTTCATGTAGAATATTTTAGAAAAGGTTGTAATTTTATTTAAATAACATTTGCTACTATACAGGCTGGTTAGCAAATACAAAATGACATGTTTCTCAAAAAATTCAGATGGCACACCATGTATAATATCTTTTATTTTTGTTAAGCAATAGCTAAGCTTTCTTTTGATGTAAATATCCGTAGATCTAATTCTTTACAATTTTAAAAATATTTAATTTCAAAAGTAAATAATTAAAATCGTTTTATTTATTTCAGTAAAAATGTACTAATTAAATGTAAGATATTAATTTTGACCATATAAATTACATATTTTCAACAATATGAATTCTCAATTACAAAAGTATTGATTTGGATGCTGCTTATCATCAAAACCTAAATTCTATGCATCTGCATTCTATGTTCTTTGCATAGTTTACATTGTTTAAAAATATTGTGTAAAAATAGCAAATTGTACAAAGGTAGTGCATTTTAGTAAATTTTACTCTTATTTTGATTTAAAAAAAATAGTGAAACAAACACACATACAACTGAAGGCAATGTAAAACATTAAAAAATAAATGTTATGGGACATATTTTCAAACAGAGAGTAAGTTAAACATATACTGTGGCCTTATCAAACTAAAATACAATTATAATACTTGTATAATACCATTCGTTGATAAAACTGCAGTAGGGGCGAAGCATTTCGAATTTGTTATTTTGCAAACTTTTTTTTAGAAATATGCAGTATAAATTTTATACATCAATGTTTTTCATTACTATTAGGAAATAAATTTTCAACAATTTCAATTAAGAGATGCATTTTACAAACACAAATATTTAAAATTAATTACCTCCCAAACCAAACAACTAGACCCAAGAATATTGACATTAAAAGAAAGCATAATTGTTCCTTAATAAAAATAAAAAATAATATACAGGGTCTTTCTTTGGTTTTTCTAAAAAAAAATATCATTTTGCGTTTGCTTATCACCCTGTATAATAGCAAATGCTATCTAAATAAAATTACAGTATTTTTAGAGATTAGAATATACTTAAATCACTTGCACTAAGGAAAATTCATTCGGGCATATCCCGCTTTCCTGGCGAAGTTTTCATGTTTTTTTCTAAATATCTCAAAAACCATGCATCGCAGACCCTTACTGTTTGATATTTTTTTAATCCGCATTATGTAGCAAATTGAAATATGTAAAAATATGGATGTTTGCTTTTAAAAAAGGATCATTTGGTACACCGCCGCTTATTTGTTTACTCTATATCGGGTGTAACAGGCTTACACCCCCTTTATTTTTCTTTATTTATAAAGATAAAAATTTCAACCTTACTACAGTTGATGTACAGGGTGAGCGAAACTCGATGTCTCAGCTCTATTATAAGAAAAGGAAAAACGCTATAAGAAATCTGATAAAAGGTTCTTGAATTGAATTAAATAAGGTCCATTTTAAGTCAAATTTGCATATTTTTTCAGAGTTGGAAACCAAAGTAATGACGTCGTTGAACTTTTTTTCCAGAAATATACCTTTATTTCTACATATTCAAAAATACCTATTTTTTTTAAACAAATTTTGTAACGAAAAAAATTTGGTATATTTTTTGGTTAAAAAGTTATAAGCAATTTTATTGTAAAAAAAGAATATTATCAAGAATTCGTAATTACTACGATTTAGACAAATAGCTCCTAGAAATGCAATAAAAATAAAAATTGAAGTATAGTGTCATCTGTCAATAACTGAATTAATGGTTGACAAACATTTTATGTTGCCATTTGATTTGGAAAAATGTTCACGTTAATGATATACAGGGTGAGTCAGAAAGAATGGGCAAATGCTAAACTGGGGAAACTAGACATCAAAACATTACGATTGAGCTCAATATGCCTTATACCAATGTAGCTGGTTTAAAAGATACAGGGCGTTCAAAGTTTAAATTTTATTCTGAATTTTTTTAGTAATTAAGAAAGTTTTAATATTATAAATTTAATATTTGGAAATATTATGTTTTTCTTTGTCAGAATTTTGAATTTATATTGACGTTGCCTCTAGAAGGGGCTAGTTTCATTTACGTAAATCAAAATATTTTCTTTTATCTGTTGAGTTATACTTAAAATAAGTAGACATTATAAAAGAACAATCGATTCTACAAAAAAAAGGTACTCTTGTTTAAGTTGTCTAAAGCTAAAGTAACCTAAAGTAAGTTTAAGTCCTCTAAAGCTAAAATATGGAATTTATAGGACCAAATCTTCCCCAATTATTGAGAAATTTCGGAATAAAATTTAAACTTTGAACGCTCAGTATCTCTTAAATCAGTCACATTAGTATAAGGCCTGTTGAGCTCAATCGTAATATTTTGGTGTCTAGTATCTCCAGTTTTGCGTTGGCCCATTCTTCCTGACTCACCCTGTATTATTTATGAAAAATTTCAAAAGAACCCTAGAAGAGCAGGTAAATACTCTCTGAGATACCTCAAACATGTTATTCTAAACCTAAAAATATTTAAAACAATTGCGAATTTTTAATAATACATGTTTTACAATAAATTTGCTTATAACTTTTTAACGAAAAAAGATATCAAATTTTTTTGTTTACAAAATTTATTTAGAAAAAGTGACTCTTTTTAGATGTACAAAAATCTATGTATGTTTTTGGAGAAAAAAAATCAATGATGTCATTACTTTGATTTTCAAACGTGGAAAAATATGCAAATTGAGCTTAAAATGGATCTTATTCGCTCCAATGTAAGAATCTCTTTTTAGATTTCTTATATTGTTTTTCCTTTTCTTATAATAGCGCCGAGACATCGAATTTTGCTCACCCTATACATATGAAATGACATTCCTACTGCTGTCACTTTCGCTAAAACTGATACCACCTTTGGTTTTTAAACGGAACACCCTATATATTATTACATTTTTGGAATATGCACAATTTTATGAATACAATGCACTTTAAAAAAGTGAATTTTAAAGAATCAAAAAAATTTTTGGTTCCATTTTATTTTTCGTCGTAGAAGGCTTTTATGAATCATTCTAATTAATTCTAATGGACAACATTAACGCTAGAATAATCAAGTCACGTAAAAAAAGAGTATGTCATTCTTTTATCATGTGATAAAGTTAACAAAAATGGTTTTTATGTCATAATTTTATTTTCTTAAATGGCTCTACATTGGTACTGGGGTGGCCCCAAAAAGTATAATTAATGGCGAATCTAACCATGTTTTCATTTTTGCTGTGAAATCAATAGAACTGAAATTACAGCCAAAGAAATTCAATATTCAGTTTCAATTCATTTGAAGATTTATTTAATAACAACGTAAGAAAGCTGTGGAAAACAAATTTAGAAAAAATACACTTCCTTAGCTTTCCTAATTTAATTTTTTGGCAGCGCTAATGTGGTCAGTTAGCCTTAATTAAGATGGGTCATGACCTTCTAGACTGAAGGATAAAATGGGACCAAAAAATGTTCATTCCTTTAAAAATTACTCATTTTAAGTATATTGTATTCAAAAAATTGCGCAGATTCCAAAAATGTACTAATATACAGGATGTTCTGTTTAAAAATCAAAAGCTGGTATCAGTTTTAGCGAAAGTGACAGCAGTCGGAATGTCAATTTTGTGTCAAAATTTGTCATTTTAGAAATACATCAAGTGCAGCAACTTTTTACCTTTATAAATAAAGAAAGAATAGGGGGTGTACCATAATCCTGTTACACCCGATTATAGTAAAAATAATTTTAAAATGTGGGTCACATGCTAGTGCACCCTTTTTCAAAATAGATTTTTCATACAAAAAAATTTTTAGGAACTACATGGTTTTACCGTTCTAATGATTGATTGACCCTGTAAAATAATGTAATAATTAAAAATACGAAAATGAACTCTACATTCTTAACAATAAGTCACAATATGATAAACTGAAATAGATCTTGAAATGCATAGCTAATTAATTTAATTAATACAGTTTGCATCGAATACAATCAGGTTGAACTTAACTGAGAAAAAATTTACATTAGCAGTAAACTTGAACGCGTAATGGTATTGTTTAACCTTCCTCGGGGAAGTGCAGCAAGCCACTTCAAAAAGAATTCACAGCTTGTTTCGTTGTAGCGGTTTGAAGTAAAACTGACCGCCTACTGAACATTTTTAAAAGTCTGTAATTTATAAGGCTAGGCAGTGTAATTAACGAATACCTTAGTTGCGAAGACAAGAATAATTACCAGGAAATCATAAAATCGACCGCCAACCATAATTAAGCATGAATGATATGAAAAAAGGATGTTAAACTGTGTCAACAGAAAATGCCATCGAGATTTTTTTGTTGGTGGCTTTAACATATAACCAACCGTACTCGTAATTACAAGAAATGTTAGTAATTATTACGGAGACTGGAATGCAGAATGCTTCAATAAAATACTGCATTATTTAAAATCAAAACAATAAAACCAAAACCATCTTTAAATTTACATATTTCCATAAAAACAATTCATAAACGCCAAGTAATTGCAGTCATTAGAATTAAATTTTAATTTAAAATGCAATAATATCGAAGAACTCGGTTGCTATGAATAATTAATGTAGAGTTTAAGTTTTATCAAAAAAAAACAGTAAATTTTCCAACAGATATTTTATTACCTGTTCTTTTTTATAATTCCGTACCTCAGAAGGAAAACGGAATCCTTATAATTTCACTCTCATGTCCGTCCGTCTGTCTGTCAAGAGGTTTTCTCGAAAACTATGCTAAGACTTTAAATTATTCGCTAATCACGATTTTTTATATTAATTTTACTACTAGGTCTTTAAGAATTTGAAATTTGAAATAGTTTTAGCAATGTTCCCTATAAATTTCGTTGGTGTGCAGCTGCGTAATAATTTTCATGACATTATAATAATCTGACCAGAAAATTTATTTTTCCCGAAAACTTATATTTCTTCGTCTCCTGTTTTTATTTATGTAAAAAAGAAAACCAAGAACCCTAAAATTCTGATTCTGAGAAAATCGAGATAGGTATTACAGCTGTAATATTAATACTGGTTAAATATACAGATAAGGAAAATCGTTAACCGGCCGCAGAAAGAATCTGATGGAGAATTTGTATGGAGAGCATATCGGCATTATTTATGGACGACCCTTTTACTAGTATACTCTCTTATATCGATTGAACCAATTCAAATGAGCACGAGGCGATATTAATAAGAGATATTCTGCTGCGACAATCAATAATAATTTAGTACACTCTATTACTAATCATGACTTTATTGTGTATTGTGTTTTTTTTATTATTGGGACTAGCGCATGACAATTTTATTATGATTGGCATTATCTACAGGGTTAGACTTGTGAGGATCAATTGATTTTAGACGGTGAGGTTGAAGTGATATCAATAAGAATAATAAAAAGCAACCTCATAAGAAAATACGTAAAATTGTAGGCATAAAACAAAAAAAATAGAAATATGAAAGATAAAATGGCTAAAATTACTACCAACGGTTTCTAGTAACTACTGTAGAAGCACCAGTACCTGCACATATGTGGAACCCACTTTTAGGTCCTTTTCTCACATGCATAATGTTTTTGAAAAATGATGTAAACAAAATTCAATAAAAAGTTGCAAGAACATTCTTTTTGGATATTTTAAAAAAACAGAATATTCAGATACACCATCCTCGCAAAGACCAATGCGACATCTGTTGTGGTTATCAAGTGAAAATGGTTAGTCAAGATGTGTACGAAAAACAATTGAGATGAAAAATGAAGCTATAGATGCTAAAAACATGCCCAAGAGTGAAGCTAATGAAAATCATTTAGTACTGAGCATTAACCTTCAAAGCGTGTTACTCTGTTCGAAAACTGGCTTCCACGACATATTACAAACAAAAGTTGCAACTTCATAATTTTACAATTTTTGTTCTAAATAAAAAAGATGTAATGCTGTGGAAGTTGTTAATTTCGCTTAAGGAAATTAGTTTTTAAAAATGTATCACTCTAGAAAATAATTTATTCCGCCTCTGAACTCGCCTAGTGATTACGTAACCCAGCTTTCAAAACAACCATATAATGTAAAATTTTTTGAATTACTCCTTCTTTAAAAATGATGAAAAACAGCGGTCAACACAATTTTTGTCTTTGTGTTCTGGATATTTTTTTTATACTTCTCACATTACTAATTAAGAAAAACATAGTTTTGCTTAAAAAAGTTTGCTTTTGTACCTGGTAAAAAAATTTTCTGATTTTAAGAAAATTTTCTATTTTCATCACTTTAGTCTGTGTAAAATTAAAAATAGCCTTTTCCAGTTAATTTTAATTTTTTTATTTCTTATAAAACAATTTGAAACAAATAACTGTAGCAACAGAATGTGTAAAAAAAGGTTGAAAATATTTTTTTTCGTATTTTTTTTTGTGATTGTATGAACTTCTTCTTCAAATATGGTCTCTCATCATTCCCTCATTATATTGATCCCGATGACGAGGTTTATTTTATTCTTTTGAATAGATACCCTTGTGTTTAAATTATTTCAAATAATCATGTATTATAAGCACTTTAAGGAATATTCTATAACTCATGAGTTTGACGTACTACAGCTGTAATCTAAATTTGATAACTTTAGGGTCTGTTTTCTTCCAGATAACTATAAAGCATTCTAAATTTTTATAGATGCTAAAGAGATGTTAGTAATCGTTATTTTTTTTTAATTTTTGCCCCAATCTTAGATTAAATGAAGGTATTTATCAATATGTGTTTAGATTCCACAACTGGGTCCCCAACATTATATTTCCTTGTCTCAATTTTGGTTCGCTTGATCATGCGTTATTTTGATAAGGCTACGCAATTTAAAATAATAAACTTAACAAAACTTGAAGTTTGGCACCAAAACATTTTTTTTGTTTTGACAAATTTGCCGCGAACATATTAGAATGAGTTTATATCGTATTTGCAACTTCTAGAGGCCATTTTTGTTTCTACCGTCATACAAAACTAATTGTTTCGTTGCAATGCGCATTCATTTGTTGACTAATGAATTTAATTCATAACATTTCAATTATTATCCTACTGTATCTCCGGTTTTTCTCAATAAAACACGTTTCCTTTATATAGTATGCTCATACAAAAACACAAAAATCATTGTAAAAGTTACAAAAGCAAAGTTGCCGAAAAATAAACAACTGCTTTTAATATTATTTTATGCTAGCAATTAAAAAATTAATCATTAAAATATAGGCTCAACTTTGTTTTCTTTTTTTTTACTTGTGTTACCTAATATTTCTAGAAAAATTTAAAATCTATTTAATTATTATTATTACTAAAAAAGCAAACTTTGAAGGGTGTGTGAATATTTTTTCTTCATTTTGGAATATGATGAAAAAGAAAATTATAAAATTAACTCAAGAACAAGAAAAAACTTTTTTTGTTTTGTTGTGAAATTAATGACTAATATCCAGTCATTGGGACCTGGAAAAAAACAGGTGACCCATATGTTACCGACATAAGCGCACTGGAGTGCCGTCCTAATAAAATTTTTTATACAAAACTTGCCATACTAAGTAAGCATTACGAATTGTTAACACAAAGAAAAGTATGTAAACGAAGTGCCAAGGTAAGTTCAGCTTTATACAAGACTTGTTCTCATAAGTGAATCAAAATGGAAATGTTGTAGAAAAATATCATCATAGCTTTTGTGACAATATTTCACTTTCAACATTTTAATTTCAAACCGATAAAAAAGATAGAAATAAAAAGTAAAGTTTTTTAAATCACATATATGCACATATATAAAAATTGTAAAAGTGTTATCTGCTACACGAAATATGAAATTTTGGCAATAAATTATGAACAGTTGTTTTAATTGTCTATTAAATAGGTACATAAACATATTACCATAATACGAGATTCGCTTACGCATGGTTTAGGTGGAATTCTACGAAAATAGGGTTTCAGGGTTGTTTACAATTCTAACAGCAAATTAAATTCGCCTTTGGGCAGCTTGAAGGATAAAGTAAAGCAAACGGACAAATCCAGTATTTACCAAATTTTATGTAAAGATTGTCCTCAAAAGTACGTTGGGCAAACTAGACGATCTCTTAAAATCCGACTGAAGGGGCATTTGGCTCATTTACGAAAAAACTGAGAATTCAAGTGTAGCCCGACATGCTTTTGAATTAGGTCACAGGATAGATAATAATATTAAACTTTTAAGAGTGTTCTATGTTAAATGCTTGTGAAAGCTTAGCCATCCATAAGGCTGGAGACAACCTTATGAATGGTTGCGGTGGGCTTTTAGGCCATTCATCTCTGTTAAAAATAGTTAAGGTTGATAGATAAGGAATTTTGACACTACGACGTGTATGAGTAGATGCGCATGAGCGTTCGGATGCGGTCGATCACACACGAAGTGAATATTCTTAGTATATAAGGGTTAATTTTAGGATTAGGTGTTAGTATATCTCTGAAGATGATGGCTTGGCTATCGAAACGCGTTAGAGCAACCTCTTTTGTGTTTTTTATTCCTTCTTGATTTCAGGGGACAAGATTTGTACTTCAATTTATGAAATTCTAGGGTCAGTAAAATATTATTAACTATTTCCAAAAGATCAAAAGTGAAGAAAACATCTTACCATTTTTGGGATCAAACCGAACTTTGCTTTTCGACCTCTTTTTCCCTTTATTCTTTTTATCCTTTTTCACGACACAATCGTCAAGGATTCCTAAGATTTCACCCAAATCTTTTCTTAGCGCTATGTCTCTTGCAGTCTCACCTTGTTTGTTCCGTACACTTTTATCACACCCGGCTTCTAATAATATCCTAGTAAGTTTTCGACGACCCATAGCCGCTGCAATATGCAATGCGGAATCACCGTTTTTATTTTGTTCGGACACACGGCACTGCGCTGAAATCAAAATTCGCGTAACACCAGCATGACCATACCGCGCAGCAGTATGTAGTGCAGTATCACCGTAGTTATTCTGTATATCTGGATCACATCCGGCCAAAAGAAGTTCCCGACATGATTGATTGTGCCCATTTTGGCAGCACAAATGGAGGGGGGTGAAGCCTCCGGCGTTTGCTCTAGAAAGGGATGCCCCTGCAGCAGCCAGTAGACGAACTGATCGGCTGTAACCCTTCCATGCAGCTTCATGTAGTGCACTGTTGCCGTGCTAAAAGTACAACAAAAATAAAAGCAATGTTAATGCAGTATAAAAAAATTATCTGAGAAGGGCCTTTTTGACTACTTGTACAATACCCTCATATTCAATTCCATACCACCACAGTAATAGAATAAGCCGAGCGTTTTTTATGGTATATCTATAAAGAAAGTTTCCTATGCACCTGCCGTCAAAAACTTCCCATTTTTTTTTAATTTTCCTACTCCGATATTATAAGTAAAATTAAGTTTTTGTTTTATATAGTTTCAAAATTATTGGAGAAATTATTGGCGGTACTGTATTAATAGAAGATTATCAATAAGAATTGCTACAAAAGACAGAGTATGTTAAATTAATCATTCTGGCCCTACAGCTAGCCCAACACACACACAATAATTCTATATGATTAGTAAAACTTAGCATAAGATGCAGAAATTTAAACTACAAAATTTTGTGATTTTAACCTCCAAACAGGAAATATCCAAAAAAATATACTCCAAGCTGAACATTTCTACTTTTTTCTCAAAAGTGATAATTTCCAGCCATAGTTATTATATTTTAATTTCGAAATGGTAAAGTAACATTAGGTGTATGATTATTTTTCTGCAACCACTAACTCTAGACTCTAGATCTATAAATCTCTAAGTATATTTGTTAGAATTGATGAATAGGACGATCCATCATTATTCATATCGCTATTCCCATATGACGTGTTATAGTGACTGAAAACAAAAATTTTTGGTTACTAGTAACCAATTACAATTATAACACCTAGTAATTTTAATTGTGTCTCGAATATACGACTGGAAATCCCGTTAAACCGTTTATAGCAATATTCATTACCACAGAATCCTGCTTGTCAACGTCAGCACCCCTCGCTAACAGCAATCTCAGAACTTCCTCGTGTCCATCGGCCGCAGCTCGCTGAAGAGGAGTGCATCCCGCTCCGTCCGGCGTGTCTACTTCCTTGGGAGCGGCAGCTTGCAGAAGGAGCCTTACAATGGGTCCATGACCAGCTCCAGCCGCTAGATGTAGAGCAGATCTTCCTAGTTCGTCTCTGGAATAGCGAACACATCTCGCTTGTCCCAACAATCTTGCACATGTTGTTAAATCTCCAACGTTGGCCGCCGCCCGAAGAGTCACACCACTGCTACCTGTACTGACTCCAACCCCGCCCCCGCCACCCCCCGCGCCTGCGCTCATCCAGTGCCATCCGACATTCTATCTGTAAAAAAAATCTGATATTTATCTTGAAGCAATTAAAATCATGACAGTAAATAGTAAGATTATGTTAAGAACTAATAAGTCTCTTTAAATATCTTCTTGGCAGTTTGTTCTCCCGTCCATCCTACGTACAAGATTAAAGAAGTCTAATGTGAAGTGCCTGGCACCACAGGTATAAAATTATGAAGCACTTATCATTTGAAATATCAACAAGTAGAAAATTAAACTGTGCAGTATTTGCAAATAAACTCAAGAATGAGATCTAACCCATCAATATGCCTAAACCGACATTAACCAGAACCTGATACAAGATTTCAGTAGAGATGTGCACAGCTGTTATCAGAAATTTACGATTTCCAACAGCAATTTGACAAATGTGCTCCTTTTTAATTTAAATCACTTTAGAGTTTTGTTTATCAAAGAAAAAGCTCAAATTTCAATGCACCCAAGAAAGTTTAAAGCACTAAAATTTATTTTTTTATGATTGTGTAATGATAAAACCAAACACCTAATTTTAAAGGAAAATCACGTGGTAAAGAGATTTGATATGCCATGTGTAATATGAAAATAAGCAATTAAAATTCGCCCACATCATTAGAAATATTATAAATTGTTCCCTAATTGACAGCAAAATCCAATTTAAGACACATTGTGTTGCCAGTAGTAAAACAATTGAATCCGTTGTCTCTTTTCTATTTTTAAAAAGTATATTATTTTACAAAGTGTGACATAAGGAGCTCTTAATTAGCTGGTTCGATATTTCAACCGACTAAATGGAGGACGTGTTTTTCGATAATTATACACACCAAAACGAAAAAAGAGTGCTGACAATTAGGTTTTATTGTTCGTTCACGAAAACTCCTACCTAGAGAGATATATGGGACATTTATATTTTTGTTCTTGGACCACATTCTCAATTTCGACAGTTCTTTATAAAAGCCAAGTGCGAAACCTTGTATTGTAAAGTGTTTTTGATCAAAATAAAATGATTTATAAACTTTTATCTAACGTTAGATCACACGTACATTGTTATTAAGTTTTGCGATGCGATCAGTTTTGAAATGTTACTTTTTATTTTTTATAAAGTGAAAACGTGCCTCCTTAATCGCAGAGAATAAATATTTTGTTTTCAGTAGTGATAATAGTACGTCGAAGCATAATATCTTAATTTTATAATATTCTTTATCTGCACTATAATGGTTTCCATCAAATTGAAAAAAAATGTAAACTTAGAGTTCGGCAAGTTTAGATTGAGAAGATAAAATTTTTTGGAGACCACAGAAATTTGCCAAAATTTACAATATGATTGTGATATGTGATTTCACTTTCTTCTCACTTAACTTTCCTCTGAAATTCATTATCGGGTTCTAGGAACCGGAAATATTATTCAATTCAATTTCAATATTTCAAGCTTTCCGATCGTCCAGCTCTCGCATTTTTCTTCTTTTTTGTAGCGATCGAAGCTGATTGGAATCTGCGAAGGCCCGAAAAGGCGTTTGAGTTGCGATTGAAAATTTTTTATCGTAAATTTTTATAGAAAGTTGTTAAAAGTTTTATTTTTTTTACTTAAAATAAATAATGTAAATAAGTAAAAACGTAAAAAGAATTAAAGTAGATGTTCAAAATTTTCTCTTTCATTGTCACATCTCCGCCGAAATTACGTACGAACGTTTTCAAGAACCCTAGCATTTGGTTCGAATTTCGCTTCATCTTATATCATCCATTGTAGCAACTCCTCAACTCCTTTGCCCAAATATTGCATTTAAATGTGTTCGAATCGCAAGCATAAAATGCGGCGAAGCTTTATAATGTTGGAACCACATGCGTTATTTTTCGATCAGAGGATCTACGCTATGGACCAATGTGTGTGTAAAAAGCTTAAGTAAGCTAAAGGTGTTGATTGTTTTGGTGAGCAATTAATCAAGCCCTCAAAATCCCTTCCAAATGTCCACCGAAATTTAGTGTTGATTTGCATAATCGTACATGAACTTTCGTCGGTTCAGTCATATCAAAATTCCATCATTTAGGAACTTAGCCTCATCAGGAAAATAAATGTTGGTAACACATTGGGCTCTCCTACAACATTAAATCATCACGTAATAACGAACGCCAGTAGACCAAACTGGGTAGATAAGCTGATGATTGCAATTCTAGATTCATACTTGGTACTTAACACTACTACTTGTAGAGGATTCTCCAAAAAAGAGAATAACTTATCCCTACTGACCTGATGCTTGCCACAAATTGGTCTTCGTTCTAAAACTGTTAAGGGTGCACATTAGGCCAGGGTTTCCCAATCTTATAGGACATTCTTAGTTTATAAGACCAAGTATCCCGCAATCTTTGGAGGTGTCTTGTAATAAAGTCTAATTCAAAGAACATGGTGATCCAGATGGGCAGAGACATAGAAACCTTGCGATCCTCTACCATTTCCAATACCATGACCATAAATGAAAAGCTTTTGGGCATATTCAATGTTAGAGAAAAGAAGCATATTAACCAAGTTACATACTAAGCACTGAATAATAACTACATACAAAATGAAGTTTTTGACATAATTCCCGCTGATTGCAATAAGAAGAAAATGCCTTTTTTTGATAGCGAAAATTTTTTGTACATAATAATTACGAAGGCTTCGATGGATAGTGTCAGTCAAAAAAATGTACTAATTTCGGGCTTAAACCGTGTCAAGGAACTACTAACAGTAATCAACGCGCGCCAACGCAGTGTTTTTATTCAGGGAATAAACCAAATTCATAAACGCCTGTCTTTCCCTTTGTTTTCGAAATGTTTCCTACGATAGCGTGCAAACCATTGAACACTTTTAGTAGTTCCTTAACACGGTTCGATCACGAAAGAAGTAAATCTTTTGGTTTAGTAAAACCTTGTTTTTAATTTATTATATCGTAATAAGGTGTATCAATAGCACCTACCTGGCTCCTCTTAGTTTATTATTTAGAAAAATATAAAGAATGCGAATTTTTACCTCAGGTAATAATGACTACGGATGTAATCACATTGTTGATTGAAAATTACACTAACAACATAATTTTTAGGACAAACTTAATGGAGATTCAAACAGATGTCTTAGAATTATCAAAATATCTAGAAGCGTAATGAATGTAGTAGAAATGCATACAATAAAATTTTTGCTTTTTACGGATGTTGCGGATCTAGTAGACATTAACTCGTTTACCTATCACATTGCTGCACAATAACATATATGATTTATTATTTTCCATCGATGTCTGCCAGATATTCGGAACATCCTGTTTAAGAACCTGCTAATAATCACAGTATGCCGAACATTCGGAACAGCCTGCTTGGGAACGTGCTAATAATCATGGCATAATGTTCGAATGAAAATATGTATAACTTAATAAAATTACATATTTTACATTTAATTTTAATAATAAAACAGTAACTGGTTTGACTATTAACTTAAGAATTGAAATACAAATCTTTTTTGTTTTCAGGGGACAAGATTTGTATTTCAATTTTTGAAGATACCCAAGGACCCGTCCGTTCCACCAAAATTAACTTAAGAAACTGTGAATATGAAAATTAAAGGTTTTTCTTCCAAAATTAAAGTAAATTAGTAATTACCATACCCTGATACCTGCCTATAAATTATTGTATTTATTTTAATCTAATTTCCTTGTACACATACGAAATAATCTAATAAACCAGTAAATATGAACGACTCATTTAACACAACTTGTTTTTTTTTAATTCCGCAATGCGAACCGATAACACATCAATGCAGCGATGGAAAATGTAGGTAATCATTATAGTTTATATGTACTCAAAATCTCTTCAACATAAAAAAATTGTAAGAAAGTATTTGCATTATCTCCATCTTCGGATTAAGGGGGGGGGGGGGGCTGGACTCTCCCCGCATTTAGGAGACCGAGGGAATCCATTATCATATTGGGATAAGGACCATTATAAATTATTAGCCCCGGGCACCGTAAAATCTTAACCTGGCCCTGACTACCCCGTCAAGTACAGAATAGGGACTTACAATTCTCACGGGATTTTATAAAGAAATAATGTGTTAAAAAAATGTATTAACTATTTTTCAATTAAATATGAGTTATTATGGGCCAGGAAAGTTTTCCTATATCTACTAACGTTACCTAACTTTTAGCTTATTACAAATATTAATTAAACACAAATGCGATTCACGTGGAATGGTTCTATCTTCCATGTCACAAACTATATGAATAGGTACATTGTAAACAGAGTATTTGGGGAGGAATAGTCCATATTTAAAGGAGGTGTTAGAGGGACAAAAGTAAGCAAAGTAGCCTAATAAATATATGGTCAAAAATTAACGGTTACTGAAATAGCAAAGGAAATATGTATTTTTATTACTTTTTCTGCGAACATTTATTATTTGATATTTTATTTTGTGCAGGCCATGCATTCAAAACAAAATATTAGTAGGGTAATGGCACCAATAATTGTCATCACCTCAGTAGTCACCAAACGTATTTTTGGAAAACAGATAATGCTTCGTTACTTTAATTTTCTTACGGTCTCAATCAATTCCCACATGTATTTGCAACAATTTTAAAAGAAGCTTTTTTATGCGTTTCCAACCAAAACAGTACATCAGTTCCTTGTTCAAAATGTTTTATTGTGATTCTTAGCAAATCTGTTAAGGCAGGTTGAAATAGTTTAGCTTTGATAATTTCATTAATAAGAAAGTATATTTGATCGGCAGCACCATCTATTACAGAGACAAATTAGAATATTAAAACAAACATATTAATCCGTCAAATCAAGAAATTTAAAAACTTTTTTAATCTTAAACAGTTTTTCTGTTAAATTTTAATTATCACTTAAATCCGCAGACGAAGTCGCGGGTAACAGGTAGTAATTTGTAACTATTCGAATAATATATTTTAATGTTTTAAAACAATATTTTATTACATAATAATCAAGGACCAGTCTGTTCCACCAAAAAATATATTCGTTCTAATTTTATCAATACAGCTTTCCATTTTGATAAAAATACATATTGCTGCATCTATATATGTATGAATATTATGCAGCATTTTACTTTTAACACTAGCGCGAAAAAGTTTTTTCGCACTAGTGTTAAGTGTTTTTGACACGTGTCATTACAAAAGTCAATTTTTAGTTCACTTATATGTCACAGAGGGGGACCGTGGTCCAGTAGTATGGGTACTGGACTACAAACTAAGAGAGCTGGGTTCAATTCCCACTGGCAGCTTCATCCACCACCCGTTTTCAATAAACGCCATACTCGGGTGTAACTCGAGGCGTTGAGTGATAACTCGAGGTAATAATAGGCGGCTGCAGCTCACAATCGGTGCCGGGCACTCGTATGCCGTTCGGCCCAAGCAATAGCAGCTCATACCTGGTATTATCTCCCCTAGCGCTGAAAAGCGCTGCAAAGGGAGCTATTATTATTATATATATATATATATATATATATATATATATATATATATGTCACTTTTAAGGACAGTTTTACAAAAAAAAATAACATTGAATACCTATTCGTGTAACGTGAAATATCTAACAAATTAACATTACTTAACTTCTAGAGAAATGTAGAACTCACAATTGCGTATGAGTCATGGGAAAGACGCCCCTAGTAACATTCTTAGAATGTTCCAGAATTACGTCATTTAAAGGGGTTCATACACGTTAGAATAATAATAAATATTTTAATATTATAAATTTGTTGCAATATTTTTGGTTTTTTAATAATACTTATTGCTTTTTTAGGAGCCGTATTTTTCATTATTCAGAGCTATAGCGATTGCATTGCATATTACGATTTTTTTAGATTAATTAAATTAATCAGAAAAATATCCTAGATACGAAAATTATGAAATTCAATACAGTGACCATAAGAAATAACAAAGTTGACATAATTTCCTTGGAAACAGTTTATTTCAGAAAAAAATAACAAACATCAAGGAAAAAGCCTTAAAAACAGGTAACTATGGTTTTTGATTTTTTCAGTCGGACTTCAAATACACAAATTACGGCTGATTATTAAAAATAACGATTTTCAATTTTTTCTAAATAAAGTCAAAACGAATTGGAATTCAATTGTTTTCTCAGCGGAATATTCTTAGGCATTAAATTCTGTCCTACTTTTCCCATTCAAGCCTCCTAGTATCTCTTATCGTTTCCGAGTTTCCTGAGGTGAAAATCAAGTTTGGTTTAACCTGCATAATTGAACGATATTTCTTAGTGAAAACCAAATTTTGAGAATTAAACTGAAATTCAGAAAGATATGTGGAGAAAAAAGTCAAAAATAAAAAGACGAAGTTCAACAAAAAATAGAAATTTGTAGAAACATAAAAAGTTAAAAGTTGAGAGAAAAAAATTTCTTTAAAAAATAGGGACCTAATTTCGGGACAAAGTACAAATTTCGGGGAAAAAAATCAAAATTTGGAGAAACAGAAAATCTCCAATTTTAAGATAAGGGTCACATTTCCAGAAAAATTGGGAAAAACAGACGGGCATTCTAAAAGTTTGCAATTTTGCCTAAAAGATTAATTTTTGGAAAAAAATGTTAAATTTTGCAAAAGTTAGTCAAATTTTGAGAAAATAATAGAATTTTGTGAGTAAAATTAATGATAGGGGACGTTTTTAAAAGAAAATACAAGAAAGAGCAAAGGGCGGTTTTTGTTCGTAACATAGAAATTATAAAATTCCAATATTTATAGTTTCATGAGAATTTTTTTATATAATTATGAAATACATCAAAATATTTTTTTAAACATTATAAAGTATTTTTTCCAGCTGCTTTAATTTGTATATCGGGTTTAACAAGATCATGGCACACCCCCAATTTTTTCTCTTTTATAAAGATAAAATTTTCAAAGTTGCCACACTTGATATCTTTATAAAATGTCAAATTTTGACATAAAATTGACATTACTACTGCTGTCACTTTCGCTAAAACTAATACCAACCTTTGATTTTTAAATAAAACACCCTTATCACATTGTTGGAATCTTCACAATTTTCTGAATACAATACACATAAAATGAATGATTTTTAAAGCATCGAAAATTTGTTTGGCGCTATTTTATTTTTCAGCCTAGAAGGTCATAACTCATCCTAATTAACACTAACTGACCACATTAACGCTGCAAAAACTTAGAAAGTGTCTTTTTTTTAATTTTTTTTTCCCACAGCTATCTTATGTTCTTATTCAAATAAATTGAAACTGAATATTTTGAATTCTTTTGGCCGTAACCTAAGTTCCATTGATTTCACAGCAAAAATGAAAACATGGTTAGATTTACCGTTAATTATACTTCTTGATGATACTTCAGCACCAATATGGTGCCATTTAAGAAAATAAAGTTATGACATAAAAACCATTTTTGTTAACTTTATCACGTGATAAAAGAATAAAATACTCCTTTTTCCACATGATTTGATTTTTTCAACGTTAATTACAATGAGTCATAGCCTTCTAGGTTAAAAAATAAAAGGGGACAAAAAAAATTTTTGATCATTAAAAATCACTTTTTTCCAAAATTTCCAAAAATGTAAAATACACAGGGTATTTCATTTAAAGATCAGAAGTTTGTATCAGTTTTAGCGAAAGTGACAGCAGTAGAAATGTCATTTTTACATCAAGTGTAGCAACTTTGAAAATTTTATCTTTATCAATAAAGAAAAAATAGAAAGAAAAAACGATTAACTGAAAAAATCCTAAGGCATTCATATTTTAAAAAATATGTGATGACGTCAGACTCATGAAAGTTTTGCGTCAAGCAAGACTTTTAAAAAAATGGACGTATTTCATAAGATTTTAAAAAAAATTTTAATGAGGGTAAGAATAATTCAGTTCTTAGCCGTTAGTTTTGTACATGAGCAACAAAAAAACGCAGTTTTTTTAGGTGCAATTACATTTCGGAAACTTCAAAAATCTTAAAGAGACTTTACGAAGACAATTAAATTACAAAAAAAAAAAAACATCTGCCCACCTTAAGCTTACTTTATTTCTTTTTCTAATTGCTACCTACTCCACAAGGGAATTAATCATGCATAATTCTGCTTAGTTGCAGCAAGTCGTGAAGCCAAGAAAGAATGGGTTTCATACAATCAACGACAAAAAATTGTGAAAGGAATCCGTCAATATGAAATTTTGCGAACCAGTCAAATCTCCAAATGTACTTACAAATATTTTTGACGTGATGATGTTTTTACTAATCATTCGAAGTATAATTAAAAACCACGAAAATTAGATTGAAAGAGGAAAAACTAAACCATCTGAAATGGATTCGAGTAGTATAGGTATCAACATAATAAAATATAATATACTTGTGGATGCCTAATCATTGAATTTACAGATAAAAGTAAACTCATGATGTTTCAGTGCATAAAATATAAGTACAAAACATTTTCCTGCATAATCAGATAATACAGAGAAATGTTTTACACAAAAATCAATAGTGTCCCACCGGGAATCGCCGCGATCGATATCTGACAAAGTACTTATCTAAAAAATTTGAAAATTTAACAACTTATCAAAGTTGACAAGGCCAACACAACTAAAATATTCACAAAGTTGTAATACTTCCGCTTATACCGAAAGTTGACACCAACTTCGTTATTTTAAATAAAACACCATATATATTTTTGCATTTTTGGATATTGTTTGATATTTTAAGGCAACTTTAAATAATAAACATTGTTCTTAAAATTTATACTTTTTGACATAATTGGATTTTTATAAAAATTTTGACACATGCAAGGTCCCACGAAATTCTTTGTATCTTTTTCCAGAAACTAGATATTTATTTCATATTTGATACGTGAGTAGAACACATACAAAGTTATCTTGCACAAATTTCATAGATTAAGAAACATTATACCGAGTGGTGATTTCACAATTTTGGTAAATTCAAACAGCGATAACTTTGTTATTTTAAATAGAACACCCTATATTTTTTTGACCTATCTAATGCAGATTTAAATTATCTTTCAACTAATATAGATATTGTGAGAGTTTCTTTTACAACTTTTGAAAATAATTGCATTTTAACATTTTTTTTTTACTTCATGTCCATTGAACTCTTATTGAGTAGCATATCAGTGACTTAATAAGTAGAAACAAATGAAATGTACTTAAGAGAAAGAAACAATCGATATCGACATTTAAATTATCAAACAATCAGTAAAATTACTTATAGTAATTCATAGTGTGTGATGCAGCTAAAATTAAAACATGACTAGTTGACATAATTGGAAATCCTACTGCGATATTTTTATTATCAACAACAGATTTTCTTCTATCTAATTTCTCTTTGACGGCGTCGAAATTTGTGAGAATTTTTACCATTCTCTTTATTGGATTTCATGGCGGCTTAACCTTATCTGGATATCGAACAGCAAATTTATCACTGTATCACATGTTTGTGATATTATTCTGTTACATCGTCAGAAAATAATAAACAATTTAAAATAATTCTCATTACCAAAAAAGATGTTCCGACATGTTTTCATTTTAGCTTCACCACATACTATAAAATAAAGTATAAATAATTTGACAAATGGTTTATGACAGTGTAATTGTCGATAGAGATTATTTCTACTCATAACTTAACTAATATGCGACTCGATAAGAGTTCATTTAAAGTGAAATGGCAAAAAAAAGTAAAGAAATTGCAAATATTTGCAAAAGTTGTAACAGCAGTCCTTAGAAAGCTTATATCAGGTAAAAGATAATTAAAATCTACATAAGATAGGCTGAAAAAATATAGGGTGTTTTATTTGAGTTAATAAAGTTATCGCTATTTGTATTTACCAAAATATGCAGACCTGAATTCAACCTTCGGTATAACGTTTTTAAACCTATGAACATTGTGCAAGATAGCTTCATATGTGTTCTATTTACGTACCAAATGTAAAATAAATATCTAGTTTCTGGAAAAAGATACAAAGATTTTCGTGGGACCTTGCATCTGTCATATTTGTTATAAAAGTCCAATTATCTTAAAATATATAAATTTTAGGAACAATATTTGTTATTTAAAGTGGCCTTAGAATATCAAATAAAATCTAAAAATGCAAAAATATATAGGGTGTCTCATTTAAAATAACGAAGTTGGTATCATAACCGGAAATACTGCAACTCTGCGGATATTTTAGTTGTGTTGGTCCTATTGTCTTTGCCAAATTTTCAAATGTATTGAGAACTTTTCCAGATATCGATTGCAGCGATTCCCGGTGGGACACACTGTATAGTCTTGACATATTCTTATTAGTAAATTTTTTTGCCTAATTTCTGAGTTTGTAGGAAGCATTTTTAATAACAGTTCGATTTTACGATCTCAGGATTTGCCAGAACCATAAATATTTATGCAGGTTTTAAGAAATAACACATACCCCATTTGGGTAACATCCGGAACGAAATTACCGTTAGTTTCAAAATAAATCTTCCAAATTTCCTAACATAAATTTTATAGTCAATTCAAGAAAATGTTTAGTGAAACAGATAATCGTCAAACTGCAGGCACTGGTAAACTATATTGCCACTAAAATGGTATTGGCAATGGTACAAAATTTTGCGCTTTATTTACGTTAATAGATGCTCATTATACGTTTTTAAAGAGCATTAAATTTAATATTATGCAATTAATGTAATAAAATTAAGTTTTTTTCCACGTTTTATTGGACAGGTAAGTTACTTTTAGTTCTAATTTTACGGCATAAGAATTCAAAAATCTAGGTTAATCTAGGTTATTCTTTCTACTATTTGCATTTGTTAGCTACTTATTTGTGCAAGCCTCCAGAAATTTGCCAAGGCCTTTCAAATGTAATCAGTCAACTCTTAAAGAGAACGATAAGGAGGTGTTATTTTAAATGATTGATAGTACCGTTATCTAGACTATTGGCAATAGAAATATGCCGGCTTAAAAAGAACACGTTTTACTCAAAAGCATGCTTTCTATACCTCAAATCCATCGGCTTGTAACAAGCATGAAAATTGTATAGCTGTCGTGAGCCTGTTCAATTGAAATAATAATTTATTAAGGAAACCTGCTGCAATTCCAGATCATACATGAAAAATAATTTAAAAACATTGCTTTACCAAGTATTGCAAATTGCTGCTAAGGATAAACGCAAGATCATAAATCAAAATTATATTCATTCGCGTTCACAGCAAGTTTTACTGCTCATGGGACATTACGCAGAAATAATAAAATAATTCTTCAGATAGTATCATAAAATTATTGAGACTGGTAGCCATTTTTATGAAAACTTTAATTTTATTACAAGGACTTTTGCAATAACAATAAAGTTTTGTTATAATGAAGGATGATGATGAAGGATAATAAATTTAAAAATTTCATTGTCACAAAAACTCAAAAAATTTGTTTGTTTCCATTATTTGTGTATGTACAGGGTTAGTTTTCTTAATGGATACCTTCATTTTTATCTTTATTTTTAACAGATTCAAGAAATTAAAGAAGCTAATCTTTGACGGTTTTTCATGTAGATTCACTTCTGCTAATGGATTGCTAGTAGCTTTGTAAATATACAGGGGGCCCAAAAAAGTTAATATTTTCTAAATGGAGCACCCTGTATACATGGTGATTTAATCATAATGGCATTAATTTTAACTACGTATTCGGAAAGCTTAGTACAGACAGAAAATCAAAAAAAATAATTTAATTTGAATGTTTGAAATAGACCCAAATCAACCCATTGACCACCAAAAGCCCGGCTCTACTGACCACAATAAATGTTTACGGCAACGGACGCTGATCACGTTATCATCAACTCACCAGCTGCAATGGTAAGCCGGACTGGCGAGGGCGAAACATCACTAATTGAAGGTCAACAAATCTTTATTAGTTATTTTGAGAATAAGTATTTGTATTTTCATACACTTAAGACCTTTTACATTTTTTTGTTTCGTTAATCAATCGGTCTGATGAAAAGTAAAACGCAAATTCAAAAAATCACTCGACTTTTCCGCAACCGTCGGTGCCGCCAAGGTCATTTAATGTTTTTCGTATTGTCATTTAGATATAACCTAGCAATGTTTGGTTTATTTGTTTCGCCCGAGTCCCAACTGCGCAGATGTAAATTATTCTTCTTTCTATTTATCTGGACCTTGGAGCTTTATGTGCGGTTTACATGGGATAGTAACTTGCGATAGCACTTGCGAGGGCGACTTGTGAGAGCGAATATATTTATTGACCATACACGACTATTTCTACCTCCAAATGTACGACTTGCACAACCCACCTGCAGACAACTTCCAACAAATTGAAAATAAATCAGAACTTGCCTATAGGGCTCTCTATGGTTGTTTACACGTGCAAGTAATTATTGCGGCAAGCACTTGCGAAAGTTTTACGACTTGCTCTGAGAGCACTCTCAGAGACTGTTTACACTGCGCAAGTTCGCTAGAAGTACTCTCAGATATTGACTTGAGATAGTTTTACTTGCTCGTGTAAATGGCACATTAGCTTCAGTGACAGCTCAAAAAGGGGTTTAAATTATGATTTTAATTTTTTTGTTTTTAGCGTAATTATACCTGAAATATTTTTTTAATCGCGTATTCGTATTATATTCATATTTATCTATTTTCCCTTAAAATTAATGCCATTATGACTAAATCATCCTGTATATTGACATATTTAAATTCCTCCAATCATTCCGATTACAAATATATGCGCATATGGTAAAATCGGTTTACTGCTTTTTGAGTTATTTTAATTTTACTGTAAATACTAACTAAAACAAATACATCACATTTTTAACATAAACACCATCAATTTCCATACATCATTTCAAACAACGTTTAATAAAATTAGAACAAATTTTTTGAAAAACTGATGCATCTGCATTTAGAAAATAAATATTTTCTTAACAAAGCTAATGATGGTTATTTTAAAAATTTTGTTTAATTTGTATTAGAAATTCACATATTGTGTTTCCTTTATTGATTTTGTTGATTTATTACAAGTTTATAAAATATCGTTATTAAAATAACCCAAAAAACAGTAAACCGATTATATAACATTTATGTATATGTTAGTAATGAGAATGACTCAAGAGAGTTAAACAAATATACATGCCGGTCCATTTAATATATACAGGGTCCTCCATGAGTGCGTGCACGGGGAATAACTCCTAAGCCTGAAGAGATATCAAAATGAAAGTTTGTCTAGTGGCGTACATCTGTAGGAAGCACATTTTAAAATTATTTCCATTTTACTGCACCAATTATATACAGAGTGTTGATGTAAATTTATTTTTTTTATAGAACACTTGTATATTTTTACATATTTGGTTAACCCTATAAAAATTCAGCAAAATAATATAGGGTTTATGGGAGTTTTTATTGGTCGTTTTTCTAATAGAGGATTATAAATCCGAAGACAGGACCCCAATGCAGTCATTTGAAAATATTCAGTTTGATGTAGTATTAACCAATTTGTGACAAAAACAATCGCTGATAGTCTTTTAGTTTCCATAAACCACAAACATGTTGTTTTATTTTTATTAGTTATACAGCGTGATGCAGGTTTGCAAAACCAAAAATACTAATAATAATATAATGTATATTGCATTTTTCCAGTGATCGGCCGTTACATTAATTATGGCTTGTTGAAAGTGTGGCGAACGTTTTTTAGTTTACAGGTTGTGTTATTTCTTGCCATTTAGCATTTTATTTGGTCGCTTTATAATTCGATGGGATTAAATTCGCAATGGTATGGACGCAATCGTAAAGCGGTAATGTTGTGTTTCTTTGCCATTGCGAGTTCAGCTCTAACTATGTTTTCTTCATAACGAATTTCTTTCTAATAATTTCCAGTTTTCTTTAAGACAAAGCACAAGAGACCATCTTCAACAAAATCCTCCTCCGAACTTTTGTGTGGAATTAAAAGATAACTTTCCTTGTAAGATGAATTCTTCATGCCACTTGTTTTATAATTAAATGGTTCGAAAACCGAACCTTATTTGATTATAATTATCTCTTTTAGAAGCCAACGTTACTAATGATGAGACCGATCAAACTTATTTTGACGTGTGTAATGTGGAATTTTCAAACTAACTAACTAATAAAAATAATTTGTTCAAATATGGCGCTTTGTTTTTGTGAGTCGCCTAGCGATATCTGTTGGGTGAACAGAGTATAGTTTATTAAGTGATATCTTTAAGCAAACACCTAAAACATATATAACTGAACACTAAAAATATTCGATACCAAATTCAGTTTTCGCTTTGCACTGTTAATACTTTTTAGCAAAATTTGTAACTTTTGAATATTTAAGTATTTTGTTATCGTAAGTTGTAAATAAGATATTTGGTATGACTAAAACTGAATATGATCACAAATGGTGACAAAATAGGTTATACTTATATAAAGCTTTATTGTTTTTTTACAGAAATGTCTATACTTCCAAACGTATAAAATAAATTCGAGTATTTGTTTCCTAATAATGTTGTGTTATTAATAAGGGCCCCCCCTTGAAATGTCATAAATTTAGAGACTGGATAAAAAAGCGCCAAGAAAATTGAAAAAGCGCCTAAAAAAGCACAACTATGTTAAACAAGTAGCACAACATTTGGCAAAAAAGCATCAACTAACTAATTAAGCAAATAATAAAGAATATTAATATTAATAATATTTTTATTTATTTTTTATGTAATACATTCTATTGTTTATACAAATTCCCATCTGCTATTATTAATGCTTAAGAGAATTTATAACTAAAAGTATCTTCAAATTTTCAGTAGTATAATTATGTCTTCTGTAAGAATGTTTTCGGTATGCAAAAAAACTACATTTCACATTTACATTGAAGGCATATTTAAATTTCGGTAGAGTTGCTGGATCTATCTTAAAATCAGAATCTTACCCACCACTCAAAATTGTAGATATTTTTTGCAACCCTGAAACAAATTTTCTTTTATTGTATGACCAGTAGATCCTAGAATAATATTTGCTGCTACTAGTGGAGGGCCTGGAGTATAAAAAATTCAAAAACCTCGGATCACAGTTACCGTGGGTGAAATTAAATAAAAATATATGGAATGTTTAGCTAATAATATACGTACAAAGTTTACGTATATCATTTATTATTACGTAATAATAATAATAATGAACCGGATATTTTAAAATAATGTGCTCATACTTAAGGAAGCATGATCCTCGAGTGATTTTAAAACAAAATGTTATATCAACATAGGTCCGGAATCGCTTTATTTTTAAGTTACAGGGTTTTGAAAATTAAGAATAAAATTAGTTTTTCCTTAAATATTACGAAACCACTCGATATATTTTTTTCAATTTTGGAAGGAACTAACTGGGCATGTATTTGAGTATTCTTAACAACAAAAAAATGGTACGTCGCTGCTTTTTTACAAATTAAGGACCAATTTCATAAACAACCTTCATTTCTTGGTAAGAATACTGAAATTTTTTCCTCTGAAGAACTATTTTCGGTTAAAACAATAATTTAACTTTAGAAACCATGTTTGGTACTTATTTTATATTATGGATTTATTAATTATTAAAAATAATTATTTTTCAAAAACATATAAATCTAACTTACATAACATAAGTTTTCATAAAAAAACAACAATGATCACAGTTGCCTTAAAATAAGACGTTAAATTTGTAATAGAAATGAATATAAAACGCCCATCGAAATGCAAAGAAGTACATTTTATATTTTTACTTAAAAACCGTTCGTCGGGTGAAAAAATTTAAGAAAGAATTTTTACTAAAGATAAACAGTCTTACTGAAAACCACATTTATTTTGAATTAAAAAAAACAGTGGCGTGATTTTCTAACTATTTTTAATAATTAATAAACCCACAATACAAAATAAACAAACTTACTTTTTAAAGCTAAATAAATGTTTTAACCGAAAACCGTCCATCAGACCAAAACATTTAAGGGAGCATTTTTACCAAGTAGTAAAGGTCGTTTATGAAATTGGTATTTAATTTGTAAAAAAGCAGTGACGTACCATTTTTTTCTTTAAGAATACTCAAATACATATTAGCATGGACGCCACTGATGGAAGAAAATCAAATATTTTTCCTGCAAAAATATTGTGTTTATGCCTAGTTAGTATCTGCCAAAATTGAAAAAATATTTCAAGTGGTTTCATAATATTTAAGGAAACGAAAATTTTTTCTTCATTTTCAAGACCCCGTAACTTAAAAATAAAGCGGTTCCGGACTTAGAATGATATGAACTTTTTTTCTTAGAATCGCTCGACGATTATGCTTCTCAAGTATGAGAATCTTATTTTGGAACGTCCGGTTTATTATTATTATTATTATTATTATTATTATTATTATTATTATTATTATTATTATTATTATTATTATTAAAGATCACAATTTTTTAATAGGTAAACTTTTTTACATATATTATTGGCTGAACATTTAATATATTTATAATTAATTTCACTCACTGTTTTGATAACATTCACGGATTCCACTAACGGTATTTGATGTTTTTCTAAAAGTTAAATACTCTGACTTACAAATTTAAAATAAGTTAAATTGTGTGCAAGTTCGGGTATTTCTAAAGCTTCCTGACATTCTTGAACTGATTCGTTTTCTCTACCTTGAAATTTAAATATCAAAAGCTTTTAAATTCTTCTCTATCGTTAAAAATTTTAATATTTGAAGCAGCTTTTATCATGTACGCTGCAGAGTTGGAAAGCACCAGTAAAATATTTTCACTTGAAAAAATCTCGGTCTTATTTAATTCTTCATGAATAAATCTAGAAATAATGTTACTATTCGTTTTTGTTAATTTTTTGGAACTTATTAAAAATCCTTTTGTGACAATATCTTTATTCAAGACTCCTATAATTAAGTTAACTATACATAATCTCTTCCACATGTGTCGGTTGTTTCATCTACAGCAAACCATACACCAGGTCCAGAAGTAAGAAATAAATGCATTATTTGCATAACTAAAATCCTGGGAGAGGTCTATTTTTAATTCTAAAATTGCAGTTTTCAAGCATAATTTTCTCCCTCATTCTACAACCCACTTGCAGTGGCAGCTACCCCATTAAAATTTTTAAATTAATGCGTATGACAGCCTATTTAAAAGGGTGTTTAATTCTTTATTGGATAGTGTAAAGTTTTCTTTGTATTTTATTAATATTTGTCAGCAAAATTAATTTTGAAAATGTTTAAATGTGTTTAAAATGCGTACAATCAAATGTATCTTAAACTATGGTTATATGTCAAATGTAACTTTTTCAATTGATTTTATGGCATAATTATTCCGTTATTTTTCTTATATGCGGGTGGGAAAATACCCAACAAGGAAAAAGAAGTAAAAAAGGTTTGCTTTTAACATATCATTAAAAATTAATATTTTTCAATAAAAAAGAGACTCGTTTAGTAAAACTGTGCTTTTCTACTAATATCTGTTGAGATAATAAGCCTTGTATATATAAATATATACAAGTTTATTACGATGCAATTGAAATCTAATTTCATTAGAATCTAACAAAAACTAGACTGCAATTGCAAAGTTCACGTAGATGAGGCAAAGCTTGTATCACGGGTTGCATCGCAACATCCATAGATACAAACGTCCTCGGCGTGACTTTACTTTCATCTAGTTTTGACAAACGATCAATTAAATGTTCTGTTATTAAACAGTTAAACGTACTTAAAATTGAAAATATGTACAACCGCAACCATAGACTAGTTTCGGCCTTCCTTGGCCTCATCAGGCCAATTTGTATCTATGGATGTTGCGATGCAACCCGTGATACAAGCTTTGCCTCATCTACGTGAACTTTGCAATTGCAGTCTAGTTTTCATTAGATTCTAATGAAATTAGATTTCAATTGCATCGTAATAAACTTGTATATATTCGTATATACAAGGCTTATTATCTCAGCAGAGAAGAATGCTTCAATTAGCATGTAGCGAAAATGTTTGCGTAATAAACAGTTAAAAGTCAGTTACAAGTCACCCAATGGAGGTTTACTCTCTTGGATACTTATACGACTGACTAACGGCTTTGAGTTGAAAGTGTATACAACCAGCGTAGCATGCTGATGAGTCCAAGGAAGGCCGAAACTAGTCTATGGTTGCGGTTGTACATATCTTCAATTTTAAGCACGTTTAACTGTTTAATTACAGAACATTTAATTGATCGTTTGGCAATACTAATATATGTACTATTAATACCTAAAGCAAAAATCGTTAGAAAAATTTCAAAATGGAAAACCCTATTGCTATGAGATGAACATTGTATGCAGCTCAGTGAACCCAGAAGGCGTTAAGTTTTTAACAATACTAAACTTTTAATAATAAATCATTCTATTAAAAGTACTGATTGATTGATTGATCTGCCAATTACAAAAGCGTTGACCGTTACTTAAAACGTCTTCGTACATTACACTTCGAAATATGATTGTGCAACTATTGTAATAAACTCGTGCATGTCCTGCATTACCGTCAAGTTTATTTAAAGACCACATTACAAAATCCCGAAGAATAAATTTTGGCAATGGACAATTCATGTAAAGTTTATAGTCTATTTAAATCACTGCGGTTTGCGTTCAGGAAAATATTTAGGCAATAATGTCAAGCAATTTTGTCCGTACCTAAACAATTGATTTCTGTTGTACAATGTACAGAGCACGGTTGTTATTAATTTCAGAATGTCATACGGAAGATATAAACAAAACTTCTAGTGATCTGTGTGGGAGAGCTGAACGCATAATGTAGACAAAATTACATGTAATTGTGGGTAGAACAAATATTATTGTAGATCTATTTTACCATTTTACTCGCTCAGTTAAGCATATTTCATAAATGTCAGTTTTTTAAATAGATACCAATTACTAACACTATTTGGAAATAACCAACAGAATAAATGCGAATTAATTATTATTCTAACAGTCTTCGATTTGCTAGGGAAATGTTTCCTCTTTTGGCCTGTACTAACTAATTTAGGAAAAAACACAAAAATGTTTTAACCTAGATCTTTACAAATATAGATTTAGAACCAGTTTTTTATTGGAAAGCAGAATAAATTGAACCTGGAAGAATGGATTAGTTAAAATAACAATAAATCATAACTATTAATTATCTTCCATCAATGCTCTGAAGAGATTGGTAACAAATAATTCGAGAAAAGCTTTAATATTATATTAATGCATAAGCTTTATAATTTCAGCTTTAAACATAAATATCAATAAAATTTCGTGTATTTCACTTTTTGATCATAAATTTAAAATTTCTAGAAACGTCGATATTTTGAGAAAAAATTCTTTCAATGGATTAGGTTTTTTTTCAAAATTTTCACTTTGACTCAAGCAAGCTTTCTCTAAAAATTTTGACTCTTTTCTCTCGACATTCAAAATGTTCTTTCTTTACAAAATGATATTAGAATTCCAAGGTTCGTCTCCAAATTTTCCTCAAACCTTCTTCGAAATTTTCGGAAATTATTCGTTAATAGATTTAATTGATTTAGCACTTCTCTTGAAACTCCTATTTTAAATTTGCAATTTTTATAATTCTTTTTTTCCGAAATTTCGACTTCAAAATCGAAATCTAAAGATTTTTTAGAAATTACTACTAGTTTTTGTTAAAATTTAGGCCATAATTTTTAAATCTCTATTTTTTCTCAAATTTGAAGTTAAAGCTTCAACTTGAGAAATTAGTAATTTCACGAAATTTTGATAAAAATTCGAATACTCAACCTTTAGCTCAAAACTCAAAATTTAAATTTCGAGATTAAACTCATAATTTTAAGAAAATGATATTAATGAATTTAGCTGTGCTTTTGAAGTCTTGAGTAACCCAAATTTGATTTTTTTCTAAAAACATTTAACTTTTTTCTCTACATTTTGAAATGTAAAAAAGTAAACTCATAAATTTAAAAAATTGATCAAAATTTTGAAAAAAATATCCGATTTATGTGAAAAAAACTCAAATTCCACTTTAATTAAAAATTTCGTGCTTAATTATTAGGCGATTCAATTTAAGAAAAAATAGAAAAATGAGTATTGGTATACAAATCTTAAGGATAAGATTGTTATATCAATTTTTTAAGATAACCAAAGACTGGTCCGTTCGTCAAAAAAAAAATAAGTACGATAAGAACAGGTGATTAAATTTTTTTCGGGTATACATATTTACTCCAAAAAAACATTTTTTTTTTTCAAATTATAAATTTCATGCTTTTTCGGGCTGTCATATTCATTAAAATCAGTCGACAATAATAGCGATTAGTAGATTAACGCGAACAGGGCGGAATTAAAAAAAAATGTGTCTTTTTTCCACATAAACCCCACACCCCTCAAATGTTTCAAAAAAATAGGTATACTTAAGTATTCTGTAAATACACTGCTCCTATGTTAGATACATAGAGACCTAAATATCGACAAAAATTGAAAGCTCCAAAATTAAATATACCAACCGCTCAAACATTAAACATATTAACTCTGTGGATGTGTCGCATCGTTATTTATTTTTTAAAATTTTTATTTTCTTTATTGCCGGTTAATTATTTTTACAAGACTTTATGTTAATTTATTTTGCAGAATTTCTGTTTAATTTTTCTTCAGGCCGGTTCATTAAAGAAACCAAATATATAAAAGACATGCAATTATTTTCATATTAGTTGTAGCAGTAGTGTGTGAAAATACAAATAATTATGGGACGAAGTAATAAAATAAAGATATTTTGTTTATCAATGTATGATCTTTCGCATCAGCTAGTCTACCTTGTCATTGCACTTGCTGAGTGGGTGATTTTTTTTTCGATTTTCTGTCTTTATTAAGCTTTTTAAATATACGTCTTTAAAATTAAAGTAATTATGACTGAAACTGTATATTGATGTAACTATATAACAATATTAAAATTATTTAATGTTTCAAACTTTCAATGAAAAAGTTTGCCTTGCATCACATATTACATATTACATTTGGGTATGACTTTAATATTAAAATTTTTACGTTATATTAAAAACAAATATTAAATTCGATAACAATTTTAAGTAAATAATCACTGTCGACTTGAATTTTAGCTAACTTAGGTATTAAAAAATATTATAAAAAAACTTTAGAGAAGTTTTTTCTTCTCAAGTACCTATTTTGTTGACTAAGACTTATTATTAGCATTGAATTTCACTGCCACTTTCGCTGCTATTCGTTTTGTATTTTTCTACTTTATTGCTGTTTATTAGACTCCTTTTGTTAGTTTTTTGTAGAAAGTTCAACAAGCAAAGCATTTTCAGTAAGTTTGCCATAATGTGAGTTTAAGTCTATTTGAATCCAAAGCTTATAAAGAAACAATTTGTTTTTTTAACATTGGAAATGTTTATGTTGAGATATGGGGTGAAGTTTCGGATTTTTGTTCAAGCTTGAGAGAACACGGTGTCGCTCGCTCTGACATATTCGCCAGTCGAGCGCTCTCGGCGTCGAGAGGCCGGCGTCAAAACTATGGGAGAATGTTAAGTTTACAGTTCACCCCAGTGCACCATATTCGTTTAATCCAGTGACGTTTCATTGGATAAGGCTATCAGCTATGAATATTAAGAGTATGAAAAATAGCGAAAAGTGTAAGACCTATCGAGAGCGTGAAAATAGAGAATGTAGTGAGTTAAATACGAAAACACCGCTAACAAAAACTGAAGACAATAGGCGGTATCGTGAACATGTAAAGATGCGCAAACTTAAAGGTTCTGAAGTTTACACGGGCTACCCAAGTCAGCGTCCCTTAACTGAGGGGTTATAATTCCATTATTATGCTGTAAACTCTTACCCTAAATCCAATTTACGTACTGTCTTGAAAACCTTGAAGTACTCAGTAAACGAATGTGGTAAAATATCTGCACTTTTAATTTTTAGGGCTTAAATAAATGTAAATTACTTCTACAATAAAGTTGACAAATTTTTGCTTGTAGATTAAATATATTTTAATATTTCATTGTTTTCGCTTTGTACTAAAATATTTTTTTCAAAGGCCATGAGCATAGATGCCTTAATATGATTTTGATTTAATTTATTTCGTAGTCTATTTGGTTATACGAGTATATTTCAATTTAAAAAATAATCTTTCAGAAGAAACTTGGCTAATGGAAACTGTAAATTTAGAAAAGGCAAACATTGCAGAAATAACCTTAAAAATAGAAAAAAGTCGAAAGAAAAATATTTGAATATTTAAGTTTTCACTCGAAATCTCAAGTCGAATAATTCGATATTAAGATCGAAAATAAAAAAAATAGCTAAATACGGCCAAAATTTTGAATTGCTAGAAAGTTGCTAGAAAAACACAGACAATTTTAGGAAAATATTTCAGGATTTCAAAAAATTCATAATGTTTTAAAATTTCAAAACATATGGCAACATTTTAAGGTTAAAGATAAAATTTTGTAACTAAATCAAAATCATTTGAAAAAAATTAAAATATTTCATTTAAAGTCAAGATTTTAAATAAATGACTTGTTTTCTTTAAAAAAGAGTCTTGATTAAATTTAAAACCTTAAAAATAAAAAATTAAAGCTTTAACACTGGTTGAAACGTTAATTGGTGTTGGAAATAAGAGTAGAAAGTAAAGTTTGAATTTTGGGATTTTAAAATTTGAGGAAACCCACCACTCATGATTTAATAAAAAAGAGGATCTTAAATTTCGAAAAAAAAGTTGACACTACAAAATTTCGATAAAAAATCTTGAGTTTTCGAGTTTGTATATTTATAATTTTAAGAATTTTTTAGGCTGAAGTCACAATTTCGAAAATAAGTTAAAATCTTTAGAAATATTTAGAATTTATTATTTAACATGAAAATTTTAAACAAAACGTAAATATTTATTGACAGTTTAAGAAAAATAAATGACATTTTGAAAGGTTGAGGAATTTTGTGAAAAAGTCATAATTTTAAGAAAATACTCTATATTTATTTTTTAATGCAATATCTTGGATTAGACTCGCAAGACTGATGTTCAAATTTTGAAATCCGTTTGAAATCCGAAGTTTTAAGAAAAAACACAGGAATTGCAAGTTTAATGTAAAAATGTTAAAAATTGTAAATTGTGGAAGAAATTATTAAATTTCCAAAAAGCCCAAAATTTGTGTTTATAATTATTTTGAAAGCATAAGCGCATAATTTTGTAAAGAAGAGTAAAAATAAGAGTAAAATAGATTTCTAGACGATTTTCTTTAGGTTAGAAAATGTTAACCTCTCTGGATAAATAAGACGTCAAAATGACCCTTGACGGATCAACCAAAATAATCAATAAGTAATCGAATGCCGGGTTCGCTACGTTCTCTTCTAAAAAACTTAAAGCACACTTGATGACTTTTTCATTTGAACATCCGATAAAATTTAAATGACATAAATTGAAATTTACTAATTCAATCAGACTCACTCTGTCATTATTAAACGGCTCGAGATAATTAAATACCATATCTGTTGCTAATTTAAAGCCCTCATCGCTTCCCATTTTTGTTTTTAGATTCATTTAAGTGGTCAGTTCATTGCGACAAGCGTATTTTTGATATTAAGAAATTTCATTATCTTTGCGATTCTGTGGAAGGAGATTCAAGTGACATTATTAAATCATTACCATTATCAGCTAATTATTATTATTAATTAATTATGCAATAGAGTTGCTACAAGACCGCTTTAAAATAAAAGAACAGGTCACAACCGTCCTAAACATTTTTTAATTCACAAGAACCACACAACCCGGTCTAAGACAACTAATTAACTGTAATAAAGGTTTTAGAGCTTTCGGCAAAAAAGGGAATTACTTTTATTTACTATTCCCATAAGAGCGAAAAAATTAAACGATCATGCAAAGTGAAAATGACAATGGTTACAACCAGTACAGCTCTAGTTTTAATTAGAAATAGGTGCAGTAACTTTAAACAATGTCCAGCATTGTTAAATCCAGGATGTCAAGCGAACATCGTTACTTCAGCATTAGTTAAAAAATTGTTATTTTCTTTAAGAGTTTGAAGTAATGTAACATATGAATCAAATCACATCTAAACGAATTCACGTGTGATCTGGAATATGATAAACAAAATCGCAGAACCAACCTCAATTTTTAAGATTGATAAATTTGCCATTCAACTGCCCTCTAATGTTTTTTTCGATGATCCTGATTTCAATGCCAAATAATCTTAATAGATTTATTAACTGAAACAAGCTTATATTAGAACTTCCATTGAAATCAGAAAAAATTAACTTCATTTTCAAGAAACCAAATTGGGTTGAATGCAGCTGGTCATTTAAAAGTCCATTCAAAGAAACAAAAATATGACATGCAATTCAAAGACCATAAATGCTTGTCAGGAAGAACAATTACATGACCGGGGCAATAAATTTTAGGATCAAGAGGAAACTAAAAACAAAATACTTTTATTCCAAGAAGAAAAGGCCAGGAATAACACTTTTAAGACAATTACTACTTACGAGCACCCTGTCGTCTATTCATTGTAACGTTGCCTTTCAAAAAGGAAAGAAGGCACATTCAGTATCAATAAAATGATTCTTAAACTTGGAAAAAATAGGAATGACAGAATATCTAAGAACCACTTGTCGGAATGACAAATTTCTAAAATGTACTACTTATCCAACCAGAGGGTTCAAACAAACTGTGAAGGGCCATAAAATTCATGTGGTGTAAGACACATCTGCAAACACTTTCAACACAGTCAGCCTTAACGACATTTTAATCAGTTATAAAAAAAAATAAAAACTAAACGTAATACGTATTGTTGTAAATCAATACATATTTTAGTAATTATTATTATTTACTACTTCGAAGATACATAGATAATTGTCGTGGCGAATTTCAAGGGGTGTCGGATCGACATCACTAAGATTCTAGCCTTTAATCTAAATAAATAAAGGTTTAATATTTCAACACGATCGGTAAAGAGGTTATGAAATTATTAATTAAATTATTTTTTATAACAACTTTGAAAGTCTGCAATTCGAAAAGTAAACATTTTTTACTTATGATTTTTTTTTTTTCGCAATTCGTATTTATTTATCATTCCGAATCAACTGCCAAGCGTTGTCTTTGAAATTTGTAAATACCCTGTATAACCTTGTATGTTAAATAAAGTGTTAATTATGTTTCTATTTGGTGTTATCATTTCCAATGTCTCCGTTAGTTGCAAGGGTTGCGAAATCTGTGAATTTTTTTTTTCATCAAAACCTTGATTATAATAATTACTTTGGTTCCCAATATAATAAGAACCTTCTAACGTTAGGAACCAAGTCTTTTTCCATAAAAATGTTACCATTAGGTTGTGTATAATTAAATGAAAATACAGACGTACCTCTATTTGGGAGTTCAGGTAGGTTAAAAATATGAGCTTCCTACTTCGCCGAAGGTATCTACCAATTATAGTTATCAAGCGGCAGTTGAAGGAACATTGCAGGATATTCAAGAATGCACTTTTACACCCAGATAAGACTGGTGATCACAAACGCAGATACGTTAACGGTTATATATTGTTTGCCGATGACACTCCTCGGGATGTGCTTAACCATTGAACTGTGTAATTATTCGCCTTCTAATATGAAATAATACGTTTTACGTCTCTCAGGCAGTTCAGTGTAATTGCAGGCGATCAACTGGAACCGTAAAATCTCTTTAAAATTAGACGTTGCATTTCAAGTACATGCATTTTATGATAACTCAAGTTATTAAGTTTTCATAACTTGAACAGTTGACGGTGTTTCGCCTTTCAAGCGCTGCTGGAATAGGCGATCAGTTAATTCAATGACTTAATATTTAATGGTTTTTGAACTTGCTGGATTTTACAGCTATAAAACTATAATAAACTTAGAATGCCTAATTTTTTACTTCAGAAGATATAGCGTTGCAGAATAAATTTAGCAACCGCTTTTCCACAACAATCAGAAGTTGGCATTTAATTGGTGTTGAAATTATTATATGGTACAGGTTGAACCAAATTTGATTTCCACTACAGGAATCTCGTAAACCATTAAAGATACAAGGAAGCTGAAATGGGAAAAGTAGTGCAGAATTTAGTGCCCAATTTTATTTCGCTGAGAAAACAATTAAATTCCAATTCGTCTTGATTTTATTTAGAAAAAACTGAAAAGCGCCATCAGCTGTAACTTGTTTATTTGAAGTCCGATTGAAAAAAATCAAAAATTGTAATTAGTTATTTTTAGAGGCCTTTTGGTGTACATTATTTTTTTCTAAATTCAACTAATTCCGAGAAAATTATTTCAACTTTGCTATTTCTTATGAACACCATAATGAATTTTATCATTTTCGAATTTAACATATTTTTCTGATTAATTTGATTATGGCATGTCGTACTTCAAATGTGGCAAAGTGGGTTAAATAAACTAATTTTTTATTTTTAAACAAAAAAATTATAGTAGTCGACGCAAGTGCCTTAACTTTTAATAATAAATAATACAGTTCCTAAAAAGCAATAATAATTATTAAAAATCCAAAAATATTATAACAAACTGCATAGTATTGAAATATTTATTAATAATCGTAACGCGCACGATTCCCTTTAAATTAAATAATTCTCAGAATATTGTAAGGGCTTTATTAAGGTCGACTTTCCCCGACTCATTCGCAAGTGTGCGTTCCAGACTTCTCTAGAAGTTAAATATTTTAAGACGGATAATGTGCCTAAATTAAGGAATCATTTCTAATATTAGATTGTTAGATATTTCACGTTATGCGAATGAATATTCAATATTAAAATAATTTTTGTAAATAATGCCGACAAAATTTTTAGAACATCTACACCTTTTCATAGAATTACGACCTTTAAAACAGTGCAGGCACATAAAGATAATACTAGTAACTGTTTCAATATTGCACAGTTTGTTACAGTACCATATTTTTAGTTTTTAAATCATTATTGTTACGTAATTAGGTAGTGTATTTTTATTATTAACAGTTTTGGTACTTGCATCGCCTACTATAATTTTTTTGTTTAAAAATAAAAAAATTAGTTTACTTAACCCACTTTTCCACATTGGAAGTATGGCATGTCATATATTAAATTAATCAGAAAAATATGCCAAATTCGAAAATGATAAAATCCAATATGGCGTCTATAATAAATAACAAAGTTAACATAATTTTCTCGGAAACAGTTAAATTTAGAAAGAATTAACTTGCACCAATGAAAAGGCCTCAAAAAACAACTAGTTACAGTTTTTGAATTTTTTTAATCGGGTTTTAAATAAACAAGTTACAGCTGATTTTTAAAATGGCCATTTTCAGTTTTTTCTAAATAAAATCAAGACGAATTGAAATTTTATTGTTTTCTCAGTGGAATAATATTGGGCATTAAATTCTGCACTACTTTGCCCATTTAAACTTCTTTGTATCTCTAATAGTTTACGAGATCCTTTTAGTGGAAGTCAAATTTGGTTCAACCGGTATACTAGCTGTTACCCGCGACTTCGTCAACATGTTAACATTTTACTACCTCGAGGTTTGATTTTCTAAAAAAAAAACTTTCCAGATTAAACATTGCCCATTTACCGGTGCAGGCATTAATTGAATCTACTAACCAAGTTTAGATTTCCTTATCCAGAGATTTAGGTTATACACTGGTTCGTCAATAGTTAGCCATGATCCTTAATATTACGTATAAAAGGTAATAAAACAAAACGGCCTAAAATACTATTAAAAAAAATAGGTAACACAAATAAAACTTTATGTAATCATTAATCAACTATCCAAAGTTACAATTATTTTATGCAATTTCATGGTTTGTTAAACTGAAAGAGTTCGATTTATTTTGTTTTGCATATAAACTCGATAACAGCACAAACATGATTTTATTTCTGCTAGCTGCTCAGCCAAAAAAGAAAACATTTTAATTTGAATCAAAAAATATTCCTGAGTAGGAAGGTTGTCATAAAATAGTACGGCAGATGGCACAGCAATATATACAACGCAGCGCACGTTCCCATTTATAATATAAAATTAGGTCAAATAAGTGAAATAAAACAAATGGGTCCAAAGTACTATCTAAAAAATCAACAAAAAAACAATATACTAATAATTAGCTATCCAAAGTTACAAACAATATACACAAAATCATAGTTTGTAAAATTGATAGAAATCCATTTTAAGTAGGGTTATCGAGCAAGTTCCTAACAACAAAGAGCAGACAAAAAGACTTTGAAATCAAAACTTTTTTTAAACACTTAAAACTTTGCAATCTAAACCTAATATTTAAACTTGTTTCTAGAATCGCAAACCTTACACAAATTTTGACCTTAAATTCCACATTTCAAAAAAGAAAAGTGAGAAGTTGATTTCAAATTCAAAATATCAATATTTCTCATAAATTTTCAAGTGATTGCTTAAATTTACCCTCAAAATCTCAATTAACATTTTTAATAATCTTCAAACCTCCATTTCAATTTCAAAATTGCATTTTTTCTCAAAATAATGGTTTCAGTAGAAATTTCGAGTTCAGTCTTGAAAAAAAAAGGATTTTTTAGAATTGCAACTTTGATTTCAAAGTTTTGCTATTTAATTCAATTTTTGAAAGAAAGTTGAATTCTAAACTCGAAACTTGTACTTATTTTAAAAGATTTTAAATGAAAAGTTAAATCTCGAAAAACTGTTTCTCGGAACTTCGACTGTACCTTTTCTCAAAACTTGTACTACAATTTCAAAATTTCGACTTTAAACTTAAAATATCAAACTTTATCTCTTACTTTCTCCCAAAAATTTCAAGTCAAAAACAAGGCTTCGAACCGCTATTTTTTTCGTTCCGGTTTTCGGTTTTCGTTCCGGCAAAAAAATTATATCGGTTCATTTCCGGTTTTCGTTCCAACAAAATTAACGGTTTTTTTCTGATTTTCGGTTTTCAGTTCAGTTCTGAGTGACATTTTTTTTTTATTTTTAAAAGATTTTCAAATTAAAAATTGATTTTTGAATATAATTTAGAAAATGTAATGTCTCTTTTCTTTAATATTAAAACACATAAGTACTTGGACCATGCATAAAATTAAAGGAAAATATTTTCTACTTTTCAAGTTTAAAAATTTTATGCTGAAACTCTAAAATTTGAATTCAATTTGAGTTCAAATTTCAAGAAAAACCTAAACTTTATAAAAAACTAAATTGGAATTTCAGGTTTAGATATTTCAGATTATATACCCTAGAGTTGAAAACTTCTAGAATATACGAACTCCGGCAATCGAATATTTAACCCTAGAGTAGGCGCGCCATACTTTGTAACACGAAGGGGCGCGCGCGGTCTCAGAGACCGCATCTGTAAATAATGTTATTTATTAACCTTTTTTGGTTCTATGATAAAATATGGTATCTTGGTATATTTGTTAATAAAATTAAATTACAAATCATGCATTGCTTTAACCTATAAACAAAAAATTTAGCCAAATACAAAGGCCAAATTATTGTACGAAATACGGAACTAAATTTCCCATAATATTATATTTAAGGATTTGGGCCCAAAAATAGGTTTCATTTGGACCATACTAGTTTGAAATTATCCTCTACAGCCTTATTTCTAAGCAAAAGTCAATTTATATCTGGAATTATAATGACAAAACAATTTAACATGCGTTTGCGCTCGCCGTATCACATAATGCAAATAGCTATAACTTACAAAAATGGACATATAATTAATTACTTGATCAACCATTACATTTGTGATGTTATAAAACTCAGCTAAACCAAAAATGAGCATTATTGGCCAACTAATTATTGAAATATAAAATAATAAATATAAGTGCGGTCTGAGAGACCGCGCGCGCCCATCGGCGGGTTAAGAAACTTTTATCTTTTCTTTCATAATGTTGGTTCTCTATCGAAGTTTTGACTTTGGTCGCATTTACTAATAAAATTGATTTTTACTGTTTCGATTCATTTTCTAGAACTTTCGATTAAAAAGATCAAATTAAAAAAATGAATGAAAATAAAAAATCCAAAAATTATAAAATAAAAAGTTTCTAATTAAGATTTTGCGGGACAGTCACAATTTCAAAAAAGAATTTATTTAAAAAAAAGAGTTTTTAAAATGTCTACCCTAATTTAGAAGTCTGGACTTAGAACCCAAATATTCGATTTTATTTCTGAAAATCTTACTGAAAATTTCAAAATTTCTAGAATAATTAAAATTTTTCAGAAAGTTTTGTTTAATGTATTAACCTTTTTTCGATATTTTAACTTTTTTCTTTTGAAGTCTTAAATTTAAGCTTGTATGTACTTTTATTATTTTTTTCTGAAATTTCGACTTTAAACAAAATTTAGTCTTTCTCTAACAACCTCTTAACTAGAGACTACTCTTAATCCTTTTTATCGACATATTGACTTTTATTCTTTAGAGACATTTTTCTCGAAATTATGAGTTAAGATTTGAACTATAAGAAATTGATAAAAATAAGATTAAATTTGAAATTTTTAAATATTCGACTTTTAGCTCGAAAGCTTAAAATTTTCAAGTCTCGAAATTTTGAGATTAATTTTGAAAAATTGTTTATCATAAATTTAGTTTGTTTTTACTCAAAACTCAAGAGATGTCTTTTTTATTGAAATTTGGATATTCTTTCGAGATTTTCAATTAATATTCAAAATAAAAAAATAACATAAAATTTCTAAAATAAAATTAGCACTTTCCATTTGAAATCTAACTTCTGCTAACATTTTAACCAAAAATATGAAATTTGTAATGAAAATGTAAATTTTAAGAATGAAAGTAAAAAATTCCACAAAAAGTGCAATTTCAATTATATCTAAACTTAAATTTTCTATGAAAAAATTGAAATTTTATGATCAACGGCAAATTTTCTGAAAAAAATAAACGCGAATTTTAATTTTAAAGACAAAATTTTGGAAATAATTTCAGCTGTAGTTAAAAAGTTTGTGAATAAATTTAACATTTTTAGAACGGATTATTGACACTAAAGTTTAAGGAGCAAAGCCAAATTTGCAAAGGGCCGAACTTTCGAGTTTATACCAAAAGTTTGGCGAAAGTAATTACCTAATATTTAAGAGAACACATAATATGAATTTTTGATTGCTATGATAATTTAAAACAAAAAACGTGGGGCGCAGCAGTAAAAGTGTTAACAGAACTATTCATGGATCACGTTTTTTGTTTTAATTCTATTTTTCATAACTATTAAAAATTTATAATCGAATTTTTTCAGGACCATCTATATGGAATTAGAAATCTGTAGGAGAAATTATTTTATACCTTCTGGTCCGTTTTAAAAAGTTGTATTATTAAAAAGTTTTTTTTATTTAAATTATTTTCTACTTTTTAGTGCTGGGTGTCTGAGGGAAATTTGGCAACCCATTTTAAAATACATTAATCTTGCAAAGCTATTCTGATTCAGATTCCTGTTAAAGCTTATCTTGCTATTTTTGCTTCTTTTCTAGTCGTTGTTGGGTCGTTTGTGTTACGCAACTGTCTCCTTGACTATTGCTATCGTAGGAATTGTCACTATTAACTATTAAGTTAATATTATTAGGCATTTATTTATATTATTACTGTAGGCAGATTAAATTTGGCGCCTGCGTTGCGTCATCCATCTGTCAGTCGATTAGCGCCAGCGCAGTGGGAGTCCACTTTTTTTTTAAGTGTATCAGAATGTCACAGAACAGAAAATAAGAAATAAACCATTCGATTAAAACGAACTATTTATTCAAATATTAGCAGGCCCTCTTAGAATTCAGGTGTGGGGTTGCAGTGGGGTAATGGGTCTTAGCATTTAAATAAGTCGTACCACACTTGCTGAACAGTGTTTCCGTTTGTGAGGTTACACTTCCGTTTTCGCGCCAATTAATTACCGACAAAATGAGTGAAGAACAAAAGGAATCGACCCATATTAACTTCTTCGTGGAAGATTTTGTACAAACTACGGTACGAGCTTTGATGCTCCATGAAGAAGCTCGTCATCAGCTATCTCCTATTCCGTCCTATTCCGTCAACTTCTCGACAATCTTCGCAATACAAAAATACTGAAATAGCCGCCCCGCCACCCGAATTCAAAGGAATTTGTGGACGACGTGAAAGGTTGGCTCGATAGAATCGATGCGGTCCAAAGTACGTATGCTGTACCAGATGAACTAATAAAAATAATTTCAGTGGGTAAAGTACAAGAGGAAGCAAAAAAATGGTATCAATCAAAAGTTGAGTTCATATCTATAGCATGGACAGAATTTAAGTATCAAATTAAGGCTATGTTTCGAAGAAGAATAAATAAGGTGGAAGCTGTGGGGCAGTTTGAGAAAAGAAGTTGGCAACGAAACGAAGATTTTACGAAATACTACGTAGACAAGGTCCAGTTGGGATACAAAGCGAAATTACCAGAAAAAAACATTTTAGAGTATCTAATCGATGGAATTGATAATGTGATGTTGCAGAATTTCGCGAAGATAAATAATCCTAACGCATTGAATGGTATCCTAGATGTGATGAAAGATGTTAGAAATAAAGGGAGGCCTACCCCAAAGACCGATGTGCCGACTCCCACCAGAAGGCCCCCACAAAGAGAAAATAAAGCCAATAAATGCACAAAACCTAAGGGAAATCCAGGGTCATGTTTCAAATGTGAATCAAGCGACCATCAGATGCGAAACTGTACTAAGAACAATGTTCGAGATGAGATAAAGGTCATTGTAGTGGACGGTATTTGCACGACATTTTTTCGGATCTTCTAAAGTCACACAAAGTCCTTCTGTATATGGACGACATTCAAGTCGCCACAGAAACCTTAGAAGAACATTTTGATATTTTGGAAAACATAACAGAGTATAGCTTGAGGGAGGCAGCATACATTATCTTTCCAAAATAGAAATTTAGATTCACAATTCATTCGCCGAGTTCACATTTTACGAATTAGGTTTTACCATAAATCTGACACTGTGGATGAAGCGTTGCCTATGCCAGCAAATACAAATTCGTGCAATGAACATGAAAAGAGGTATAGTTCTAAAGTAAAAGTAAGAAGAGGAACTGAGGATACGGAATGTTTACCATGCGACCGTTAATAAACGCCTGCTGCGTGCAATTATATGGGAATGGCTTGAATTTAAACAATAAATCAATTACTTCCTGATGTTTTATCACTAGTTTTGTATCTAAATAATTAAGTACTTCATTACATAATTTAATTGTCGCAAATTTTAACAGGATTTTGCATTTAGATATTATTTTATTTTATGCCGGCAATCTCCCAAATGGCTCTATTGATTTCCATAAAAGTTTATCTATTCGGTAGGATGTTTTAGGGCCAATAAAATGATCATTATATATACTTTCCTATATAATTAAATGTATTCTGAAGTTTCTACCTGCATATATGTGTTACTATTATACCAAATACAATTTCATTTTCAAAGTTGCTACCTTATACATACATATTAGAAACTGCAGTTCGACTAGCTGCAAAAATTGCCAGTTGGAAATAAACATGTCATGTTAAAATTAGATCTTAAGTATATAAAATTTTGGATTCCCTAAACTTGCTGACATTAACAATCCTAGATACACGTTCAATATTTTATTGCTTAAACAGAAAACATTTTTAAACCTTTAGTCACAATACTTTTTGTAGAAATCCAAAAATAATTGCTGTGTTTATTTAAAGCGGATGGTATTTAAACGACTTCCGACTTATTTTTGTGTACACACATGCAAAATATTCATTGTAGTGTCATAAAATTGATACTTGGAAGATACAATTACGTTTGTTTCCTGGTTTTGCCGACAATATCGGATACCATAAAACAATTAATAAAACTGTTGGAAGCAATAAAATTCAGTAAGGTAAATAGATTGATCAACTGTTTTAATTATTTAGAATATAATTCCATCCACACCTCATAAAATAATATTTGGACAATATATTTTTGGTGGTTCTAGGATTTAGTCTTTAATAACAAACTAATTATTGATCGAATTATTATTTTTTCCATTAAAAATAAACATGTGTCTAAGATTTCACATGCCGAATACAATCAATATTTTTTGCCTTCACATTCGATAATCATGTTAAAATTTATGTATTTAATATAATATTTACAAACCTAAATGGTGTATCTTAGTATATTTAAATTTTTCTTTTAGTCATCTTATCCCTAATTGTAGGAGAGACTGGGGATACTTGATACTTCAGAAAACTAGTTCCCCTATATGAATTTCGGAAGTAGTAGCATTTAAAAATTCAGTATTGATAACATTACTAAGCGGTTACGATAAGATTACATTTCAAAAAATGAGACGCCTCTGTACGCTTTACCTTGACCCTTAAATGTGTTTATTGATTATGCTTGCCTAACAACTTTTTTGGCATCTGTGTTAAAAAGTTTGGTGACTATTTTCAACTGTGAAAGATTTAAAAAGATATTACCCGTTCGAAAAATATTTACTTTTGACCTAGCATGTAAAAATAAATTTCGAAACTATACTTGAAGATACTTGTTCTCTTCAAATCAAGGAGACTTGATCCCGAATCCTATGGTCTATAATAATTTTTTTTGTTATATTATAAGCTATTTTGTAAACAGAAGAAACAAAAGAAATGATTGCCATTAATAGTGAAAGCTTAAAATCTTTGTTCACTATATTTTAAATAAAAAGGCAGCCTTAAAAAAATAGAAAATGACAAAGAAGTTTAAAATTAGTGTAATTATACTATAAAGAGATGTCACGGCTAAGAGTACCAATTTGCAGATTTTTTCATCTACTTCTTTTATACCAAAGGTAAAATTTTTAATGAAAAAAAAATAATAATAAATTTTATTGAAAGAGTACCTGACGAAAGCCAGCAAATTACATTATGAACTTACAATTAACAAACAAAAAGCTTTTGAGGTATGAACTAAAATTAATATACAAGTACCAAAAAACTTTGCGACTGGATATGGTTGCACAAATATATTTAGAGTCAATAAGACATTGACATGTTTAATAAATTAATTCATTTTATTATATTTTTTGAAAGTTTAACAGAGCTTTTAGAAAAAATCCTAATATAGATATTAAATCACAGTGGCGGCTGGTGACTTTTTGACAGGGGATGCGTAGATGCAAAAATATTAGTAGATAAGAGTTTAAGAGAAACAAAAGTTGTGATATTTAATAGTATTTTTAAGGATTAAATTTAATTAACATCTTATAACCTCCAAAATATTTTTGGGTTATCATCTCTAAATTATTTTCATCGAGTCCCTTTAAAGTACTCTGTACGGTTGCACGCCGTTATGGCTCTAGGTTACTTAATTAAAATTTTTTGCTTTCATAGGAATAAAATTATATCACTTTTTCATGAAAACTGCATTTGAAAATAATAGTAGTTTGTGCAACAAGAGCGGATATGATGTCCATATCGCACGATAACGAAGTTTGAGTGCAATATGGACAATCGGCTCGAGTTGTACAGCGAATTTTTCCCACGACCACGATCCCTCAAAAACAAAAATACGATTTAAGAAATATTTTTTTCGTTAAATACGTCAACTTGACAAATTTTATGGTATAATGTTGAACCTAAAAATGACATTCGTTCTTATCGCATGGTCATGATTGGTCAAATCCACACTAGTGTGGATATGAAATCGACCAATCACTGCACGATTTACGTTATATATTAAAATATATTTTATTACAGAAACAGAAAAAAAAATATTTTTTTAAACAAAATGTGCTCTACAATCTTTTAAATAAATAGTGTTCATTACTTTCTTATCAAAATTGTTTAAGTCCAAATTTACAAATCAATAATTAGACCCTAGAATGGGTACTGCTATCTCTTTGTGAATAGCGGTACTATTGGCAGTTAGGACTGTAAGCGGCACAATTAGCAATCGCAATCAGATCAGCCGGCACCTACGCATTTAGCATAATAAACCGTTAATACAGACTCCAAACTCTGACTCGTACTTACCATTTGGCTATATCGCATAAGCGCGGAGCGGCGTACCCCGGGCTAGCTTTAACGTAGTCTTCTGTAGTTTATTTCTCTGTATCCCGTGGAGGCCGTTGGTAGGCATCGCACGGCAGCCACGCTAGGTGCGTAATTCTGCGCGCACCAACTTATTTAAATTTTCTTATAATAATATAATATAATGGAATCAAACGTTTGCGTACTTTACTCCAAGTCACTTACAAGTATTATTAGTTAATTAGTATATCATTATTTTGTGTTTAAAAATGTGATAAATCCAAGTCTTTTACATTAAGCAGAAAAGAATAGATCGTCCATTTCACGAGAAGCGCGCTCTTGCGCTCTTTAAATCAATACAGAAAGTGAAACTGTTTGGCTAAAATTTCCATTAACCTAAATGGGTAGAGGTGAAAAATTCTTACGCTTGGAAGGTATGGTATCCATCCCTTTTGCAATCATATTCCATACTTTCTACTTTTTTGTCGAAAAAATTAGCAAGGATAAATAACGCCTAAATAGGTGTCACTAATCCAAGTGGATGAATGACTCCACCAAATCTTTAAAAATTTTGCGACACTTTTTAATTTGGTATAATAAAAGCAAAATGATATTAATTTGTAATAATAAATAAAGTATTAAACATTAAAACGTCAGACCCCTATTCTGAAAAAAAAACCACCTGTCACAGATAATTTATTGTCGCAAAGATACTTGTTCCCCCAAAATCAAGTCCACTGTAGACTGGGATCAAGTCTCCTTCAATAAGGAAGACTTGATCTTTTTTCATATTTTCCATTTTTCTTTAAAATCTTTTGTATTAATGAAATTATTTAAAATATTGCTAATCATCTAAATGTTATTCTAAATGTATAACATTAGAAAGTTTGGATTCATAGACTTAACTAAAAGATATAGGCGCTAGAAAAAAGTGGTGCCCAGTTTCCTCTAATATTTGTACACGTATACTATAAGATTAGGGTTTTTTTTATTATAAATCAGAATCATTAATAATTATTTTTGCACTCAATAGGTAAAGTGAAATTTAAGAAAGCATGATTTATTATCGTATCCAGTATAAATGTAATTTATAAATTCGAAAGTTACCTTTATGTTTTACGTATATTTAAGTTTTCTTTTAAACCCGTTTAACAGTTTTATAACAACTTAATATGGGCGTATTTTATTGGAGGAGACACAAATGTGAAGAAAAACCTTCAGTTACTAAGTTGTATATATAAATGATAACTAAAGTTAGAGATTGTTGATAAAAGCGAGAAAGCAAAAATCTATCGGTAAATATTTTGAAGTAAAATATTTAACACCCTCGAATGCTTTATGGATTTCTGCGTAACTTTTACAACCTGAACTCAGATACGGGTACTTTTACTTATTTGGAACACTCTTAGGTTAGGATGATCAATTCTAAGAACGCTAGACCGTCGCTTTTTTTAGAACAGGTTTTTAGGGATTAACGTTGACATGTATATTAGTTGAACTAGGTCAGTGTGTCATAAAATAAACTAGATGTATTTGGAAATATCACGATAAAGGTTTTGCTTTGAAAGTGAAGTTGGTGATATAATTTCGTCGCGACAAAACACATCTTCCGAGACCTCTTGTGAAAATAAAGTATCTATAATTAAAGTGGGGTGTTTTACTGAACTGAAGTGTTCATACACTCTCCATTTTTAATGAAGACTGAGTTGATTAAATATTATGAATATAAAAACTGTGAAGCTAAGAAGTAATACTTTTGTTTGCGATTGAACAACACATTGAGCAAAAAGAAATATTTTCATTTTTCTCTACTGATCATCTATAATAGCAAGTTTAGTTCGACTTGAACATTTCCTGTGTGTCGGAAGTCAATTCGAGAAAAACCCGAAATTAACACACACAATGAGAAAAATTGCACATGGTCGTTGCACTCAAATGATCTTTCTTTTACTATGACACTTGTTATTTATGGCAGTACGTAATATTCCTACGTGGAACTAGTATCGACTAAGGTAATAAATAAACTACGTACTTAGCCTGTTTTAAAGCTTGCAATCTCAACTCTACTTTCATGCAGCTGTTAAAGCAAAAGTTTATTATTATTAAAATTTTATAGATGACTGTCGTAGGCAATAGAGTTTAAAATAAATTTATAAATTGCAACAAAGTTAACATTTATTTTAAATAATTAGCTAACTATTTTTCCATAAACATACACAAATTCCTTAATTTAGTCAACAATAAACATTTTAGTATTGGTTACGTGCAATTAGAAGGTGCCTTATTTAACTAGGAAGCGCTGAAAGCCAAATTTATATGTTATGACTGCAGTTTATATCCAAATATAAATATTTAGGTTGTACTTAGTGATTTAATCTTGGGAAGGGATAATGAAGTCTCTTTGCAGAGCTCATGCTGAACGCATATCCTCATATAGGTCATTGTCATATCTAATTATACTTAAAGCGAATCAAATTAATTCAAACATATGTTCCGTTCATGCGATTTCTAACCCTTCATAATCGATTCAAAAAGTATTATACAGTACATTTTACTATGTTTTTGCAAATTATGATATTCCTCTAAAAATCTAAAATTTGTGAAAAGATAGATGAATGAGTTTTAAGTTTTGTGGACGTTCAAGAGTCACCAAGATTTAAAGGTATTTATCCAATTAGACGGAAACATCAGCTTAAACCACTTTAACAGTAAGCTTGAACTTTTGACTATATCTATTATCTAAGGCTTGAACACATGAAAAGTTCAGGTTAAATAAATGTGTGAAATATTCAGTGTTAACGCTGTTTAACTCTGGTAGTTCATTGATTCCAACCAACATAATCAAGAGAATTTAACCTCATATTTATATAAACGGCGACCAATTTGGATTCCCGCCAACTCAATTACAACTAAATGAAAAATGCCAATTCAACAACAAAAAAATGTCACGCTTTTTGTATTTTTGCCAAATGAATGGAAATGCAAAAGAATGCTTTCCGCTTTAAAATGAGATAGAACTCGTTATTCTCTTTCTTAATGGGAACTACTGAAATGCATGGAATATTTAAAGCAATATAGTTATTAACATATCAAAGACAACGCGACTAAATTATAAAACTTTGTTAACAGTTACGTGTATCTAGTACGTGATGAGAAAATATTGATGTTTTCTGGAATTTCTCATAGAATTAATTGGACATATGTATGATGTTTTTATTAATCTAATATCCAACTTCCTTATTTTTATACAACCAGTAACTTCAACTCGATCTAAAAAAAAGATTACATTTTATCAAAATTCGTGCTTCATTTTATATCGTCTACTTCTGCGTAATAAAAGTACCGATATAATGAGTTTTTAAAGATTTAGACCCCCCTCCCCCCCTAAAATTCTCAGCATCATGGAAGTAATTTTCTGGGTCAAGTATATTTTGCAAAATCATTTAAAGAATCGTTCTTTATGACTAAACATTTTGTTAGAGAAATTCAGTAGTAATAGTTTATAATTTTAATAATTTAAAATAATGTTATTTACCCTACAAAAGCAGATAATGATATATGCTTATAGAATTAACAATAGTATAACTGAATTATTCCAATGCAGGACGTTAGCTTTGTAAACACAGACTCCATTGTTGCATTACAACCAAGCCTTTAACAATGGATCATTTTTTACGATTATGTTGGTTTATGCACTATATGAATATTTTAAAAAGAACAGACACTGAAGGCGTGTTAATATCAGTAAGTATACGTTTTTTAAACACCATCATTGTTAGGTCTGATGACAGTCTTGCAATGGAGGTTTAATCTTCCTTTAGTAATCAGTAATAAATGAAATATTCCGATAGAGGAATCGATGTTAAAGTTAGGCAGTTATTGTTACTGCTTTGGTTAAAAGAGCATTTATGTAAAAATAGGAAACTGGTATTATTTAGAGTACGTATACCTATGAATTTCTTTTTCACTATCGATAATATGACTTCATGTGTTAACAGGATGTTTCACTTACTGCATTCATAATGTTATTGTTCAATACTCAAACACCCGATTATTTAACTTCGAAGGATAAAACGTTCCTCGGCAATCAATTGGTTATAAAAATGAAGGTTAGGTACAGTGTACTTATAGGAATAGTTAGTTCTCTGTATCTTCTTTACTAAGTTGGTTTAATTTCATTCATATTAATTGGCATTTTCTTCGCCAGTTGCTTCTTAACCAAGACAAGCAATCTTTTCAAGATTGCAACTGGCGAAGAACATGCCAGTCAATATGAAAGGAAAGAATATTCAAATGCTTAATTTTTCAATCTCTTTGAAAATGGTACGTAGTGTGAAGAGAAAAAAAGATATTTGGTTGGTAAACAACAAATGGCTTAAAAAATAGTCCATTGGTATGACCTATTTTCCACAGAGGTTTAGAAAATTAAAATTTTTTTTAATGATCCTCGGAAAGTATCTCTTGATTATTAGCCAATGATTATTTGATGACACTTTCACCCATTTCATTTCAAAATATTTCATAATGCTCACCATTTCACATTAACTTCTTTCTGCAATTCATTAAGACTATCCGATGAGTGTCATTCGTGTTGGAAATCACGCTCAAAGCGTGAGGGTAAAAATCTACCGGTGATTATTCTAAAGTAAAATATTAGACACCCTCGAATGCTTTATGGGTTTCTGTGTATCTTTTACGAACTGAAATTTGATACGGATACTTCAACTTATTTGGAACACTCTCTAGGTGGATGATTAATTCTAAGAACGCTGGGCAGTCTCTTTTCTGAAAATATGTTTTAAGGGATTAACGTTAACATGTATATTAGCAGTTTATCATGAAATAAACCAGAAGTTTTTGGAAATATTACGAAAAGATTTCGTTTCGACTGTGAAGTAGACGTTATAATTTCGTCGCGGCAACACACACCTTCCGAGACCTCTTGTGAAAATAAAGTCTCGATAATTAAAGTGTGGTGTTTCATTGAACTAAACGTTCATACACACCCCATTTCCAATAATTCGAAAAATCAAGTCATCCACTGACTTCTTCGAAGTTCTTGTAGCCGGAAAATATCACTTGCTGATTAGAATTTGATCTTTCAGACATAACCTCAATGACGCTTATCTATTAGTCAATGTTTGGAGTTTTGCCAATCAGTAGCCGTGTACTTGATGAAATTGAGATTTCAACATTTCAAGAGCTATCTGACTTTTCTCAAATGTTAGAGTTCATTTTTGAATAACTTGCTATGCGCATGCCCTTCATTTTACACCGTGTGTTTTGAATCTCTTTCTCCGCCCAAGAGATTTCCTTTTTGATAAATCAACCCTTAAATTAGTCAAATATATTTTAATTGTCTAATTAATTTCGAAACTCTTCGGAAGTCCAAAAAGTAACTTTCAGGTTTGTAATTTCAAAAATAAGCACTGTGCATACAAATTTTGAAAGCTTATTTTAAACACTTAAGTATGTATTTCCAAAATCACTGTTATAATAAACTTTTAGTTAGTAAACAGAAGCCTAAAACATCAATTTCCACATTTCTAATTGAAAAGGTGGCGAAGTGACCTACAAATTGTCATTGTGTATTTAATATCCTTGGGTAATGAGTTCTCAAAAAATCTTTCTTAGTGCTCAGCATCCACGTTATATATGTTTTTATTCAATATATTTCGTATTTTTTTAAACAAATTTAGGATTTTTCCCAATTTCCACTTTCTTTTCAAAATTTCGAATTGTGATATTTATTTCTTAAAGTAACAAATGAAGCCATTTTCCGTAGATTTTAATTTTTCCTTTTTTTAAAATTTTTGGTTTTGCGTTGTCTATGGCAGGGTCGGATCAATCTTCTTTTTAATCTCCTAATCTAACAACAACAGGTGTTTTAATTTACATTATTGTTTATAGTTACAATTCAAGAACTTTGGTATACTCCCTCTTCACTGAAATAAGTTGCACATCACTCTAGCTCTAAATATCATACATATTTTTTTCCTACATTATTGGTACTAATGACTAAAGATTTTTATAACTATAACTCAATAAAAAAAATCTCTACAAAATTCTCAGAAAAGCATCAATTAATTATAATATTCTGAAAGATCCAAAATTATGACCCTGTATCACTTGTGGTAAAAACATTGAGTGTCATTCATCTGGAGCTGATCGGTTTAACTATAAAACCTATTAACCACAGATCAGACGTTAAACGAAAGAAAAAAAAGGATAAATATCTCTAAGAAATAAATAATTTGTTCGACAAAAACAGATACGTCTATAATCAAATTTATTAAAAGACTGTATTTCGTTCTTATTTTCCAAGATAGAAACAATCCAATCAAATTGTTTTCCCGCGTTCATTGGCAAATCTTGTCTAGATAAAGAATGACTTAGTAAACTGATGGCTGTACATTTTACAATCTATTTATTAACTAGACCGTTATGTATTACGAAACTAAAGAAATTAAAGAGCTTGTAAGAGATACAAAGTTTCTTGAAGGTGCTTTATAATTTCTCCGTGTGAAATCTGATCTCCAACACCTAAAGTTATAAATCAAAACGCCCAAGGCTGAAAGCGGCATAATTAATCTTAAGCACCTCATTTTTGGGTACACATGTATGTGTACATTATACAGGTGAAAAGTAAAAATGACTGCTTCAAAATGTATGTAATTATGAATTTCTCTATTCTCCGTAAGTACATAAAGTGAAGAAGAAAGTTTTATTAATCTTCTTGCACTTTTTGTGAATTAAGTCTACCATTAAAGAAATTTTGCATATAATTATGCAAAATGCAGGTTCTATATGAATAGCACTTATTACATTAACAAAAATAAAAAGTCTCTATTAGTTAAAGGAAAATTACAAAAATTCAATAGGATTTATATTTAATATTTTTTATGAAGGATGCAAGCAAAGTGGCCTCTCGAAAATGAGAATAATTTTATTTAAAATCCCAAAACTTACTTTTAACTTCAGCATCAAAATTTCCACTTTTTAAATCTAGAAATGTTTCATTTAAACCAAAAACTATTACTTTTATCTAGTGCTTTACTCGAAAGCGTTAATTCCAAGTGTAATATTTAACGTCGAAAGATCTAAAAAAATCAGAACTCAAAATTCTTAGAAAAATTGCACCATTTAGAGCTTGAACCTTAGAATTTGGAAAGTCAGAAATGTGAGATTAATGTCCGATTTTGGGGACTAACGTCAGATTATTTAAAAAAAGCTTTAATTTCGAGTTGCATGCCAAAAGTTTAGAAAAAAATTGTGCATCACATTTTTGTATAAAATGCCATAATTTGGATATTTACATTGAAACTACAAGAAGGAAGGAAACATTTGGATTTTAGAGTTAAAATTTTAGGAAGAAATTAATAGATTTTAAATTTCTTGAAATTTTATTTTTTTTTTCTCATAATTGCACACTTAAACTTTTTTTTTTACCTTTTCTCCGAATTTTCTCGATGAAAAATCGATGAACTCGATTTCAGTTTTTTTTCTCGTGATTTATAAAAATACTAATAAGTAAATTTTATCTTGGAAATTTTAACTTTGTCATTATCTGCTGATGCTCTCTTTGTTTTGACTTTTCTTCTCGAAATTTCGAGTTTAAACTCGAAAAAATTTTCGAAACTACTCGAAGGTTTGAGAAGTAAATTTTATTTGTGAGTTTCTAAGTTTAGTTCTATCTCAAAATTAAATCACGACAAACGTTAAACTTGAAATTTTAATTTTAGGGTTTTTCAAGACATATCCCGTTCCAGCTTAATTTTCTGTAAAATTTTGAAATTTTTATTTTTTTATGAAATTATTCGGATTTAAACTCGGATAAGTTATAATCCTGGGGGAAAATTCTGCTAGGTAAGAAATTGCATGAACTGAAAGTTCTGTTGAAAAATAAGTCTTCATGGAAAAAAGTTATCACTGTGCCAAGTTGGACTGTACCAGAATCCATCGTTTCCGTCTATGTACATGATCGAATCCACCAATTCTTGTGAACATCTTTCATCTATGTTTTTGTTCCGTTATTCAATTACGTACTTCTTAAATATTTAGTATCACTTATAGTTAACTCGACTCCAAGGAATATAATTTTACTTTTTGCGTAAATAATAAATGCCTCAATAGAATTAGTAGAAGTATTTAGCAGCAAATAATTAATCGGAAATATATTTTGGATTAAAAAATATTAGATATTTAAAGAGACCAGATCTGTTTGAGACTGGAGGGATAGCTCTCAATAAATGAAGTAGTAAATGTGACGGTTTTAGTCACATAACTTTGAATTTCAAAACGAGTACAACGCAAATAGCAACTGAAACTGGCTTTAGACAAATCAAGATTCAAAATATTATGAAACATCATAAATTACACTCATTCGTCTTCGTTTACAGTGTTTATAAATTATGAAATACCATTTACTTTTTTGGACTTTACTATTAGCTTGTTTTATTTTGCAAGAATGTTTTTTACTATTCAAGCCTAAATGCTAAAACTAAAAATATTCTTTTTCTACTGAATAATCGAGTTACATTTGAAAGTTATACTAGCTTCATAATGCCATTTAGACTTATTGTGAAAGGAATCAAACTGAAGGTACCCTAGAAAAAAAGCATTTAAAAGTGCTCCCAATAATTTTTTATATGCTAGGTGTATATTAAGCTCAAGGTTTTTGAACGATGTCTTTTGCATACATTAAATGAAATATTTTCATGTGAACACTAATGCCTAAAACATTGTAAGTGATATGCATAACGAACAACATGTTGGAAATCACGAAGGAATGTGGAAACTGATTTTAATTTACATATACGAGTACATAACAAGCAAATACTCGTGCAAATTGAGCGAAGATAATACAAATGTTGTGTGCTGTTTACTTAATAAAAATGTAATTATCTTAAAAACTCTGGCTAATGAGTTTAAAGGACAACTTAAAATTTGACCAAAGAAATTTTGAATGAAAGATAAATTATTTAATTTATTTAATTCATTCATTTTATAAATTGCACTATTAATTATTTCAAAAATATCAGAACGCAGATAAGGTTCAAATTAGCCCACTATACATACAAGTGGTAGCAATAAGTCAAATATTTTGGGTAGAGAGCAAATTTTTAATGAAATACATATAACGGTGTCAGGAGCTTGGAACTCAATTTTCGAAGTCGCAAAACCTAACTCCTGCCATTCGACCACCAATCGGCCACTTTCTTGAAAACAGAGTGAACAGATTTTTGACTAAACAGGATGTTAAAAATTCAATATCAAATCGATCATGAAATCGATAATCAATATTAAATAACTTTAAGAGCAAGGTGGACAACTTTTCTCACCAACGTGATAAATAAAATTTTCACATTATGACGCGAGCCGAATAATAAAAAATTGTTTGTGAATCCAAAATTGTGCATCCTGCGAGTTTGTAGCTTACACTTAAATTTTCGATTTTTTGGAACATTTTATTGCAACCCAGAAAAATGTAATTTAAACTATGATTTACTAAATAAATAAAAGCTCGGATATCACTCCCAACATATCTGTTAAAACAACAATTTTCAGGCATAATATTATATTCAATCCTGGCTTTAATATTAGAATTTCCACTAAATGTTTTGAATCTCTAAATTTTAGTTTATTTGAATAAAAAACAGAGACCAACCAAAGATAAAATTTTGCCTGAAACCAAACCAAAAGTGTTTGTTTTCGACTGAAACCAAAACCGAAACTAATTTAAACTATGTAAAACTCACAAGACATTATACCCAATGCTTCCCTCGCGAAATAAATTGTAAAAAGAAAATATCACTGGTTATCTGCTTTTCCCTAAATTTCCTCAGTAGTTACTGAAAAAGGTAAAAATATACAATTCAAAGAATTTAAATTTATTTTTTTCGAAATTTCGTTTTTAAACTTTAACTTTTCGAGTTTAAATTTTAAATTTCGAGATAAAAAGTCTAATTTTAAATTTAAAGTTTAAATTTCGAAAAAAAACTTTCTGAATTTTTAAAATGAAATCAAAGTTTGCTTTAATAAATTTCAAGGAGAATTTTAAGAAAAGAGTTGAATACTTTAGTTTAAAGAAAATCAGTATTTTGTGATTACAATGCATATTTTGGATATTTCAAAGTTTTCTTCGAAATATTGGTGTTCTATCGAAATCCCGAGTTTAATTTTTTATATTCTTGTTTTCTTTTTATTATTTCAGTTTCAATTTCGAGAAAAAAGCCCAAATTTGGAAAATATCTGAAAGAAAATTCACGTTTATATAGAAAAAAGTTTTCTCAAGATATCAAATTTAAATTTAAAATTACAACTTCAATTTTACTTTTTTTAGTACAATTTAGTCGCAAAGGCCAACCCTATGATGCCTTTGGAGCACTGCTAGTAGGATGCGGAAATAAAGATAGATGGCGATAAACAACCGTTTTAAATAAGGACAGCTTATAATTGTAACGAAATGTAAATTGTAGAATTTAGTACGTAAGAAAATTTTCGAGAAAGATCTGATAAGGGAAAGCGGCCGCGATAATAAAGCAAACGGCAGATAAGCATTCCAGAAATTAAACGATAAGCCTTATCTGCCGAAAACTTCTAGAACCCGAACCAGAGATCTATATAAAGGAGATCCGGTTGGCTTTCCCTCAGTTAGAGTTAGTTAGTCAGTATAGTTAGTTAGTGAGTAAGTGGTCAGAAGTCAACAAGTGAGTTAATTATTCAGTTGTGGTAAGTTTAGAAATAAAGTGGGTATTATTCAGCAAGTGTTAATAATCATTTCGAACCGATAAGCCCGTAACATAATTTTTTGGGAAAATTTCGTTCGTTTGAAAGTTCCATAGAAAAAAATCTCCATAGATAGAAGTTCTCACTGTACCAAGCTGGACCTCACAGAAATTTGCTGTCTCCGCGTGCCTTGTATATCTCAAGAATATTGCCTTAGCTCTTATAGAAATACTTCCAAGAAAGAAACAATTTTGTGTTTCTTCTACATGTCCAACCGTTTTTTTTTTCCTCCAAACACGATTCTATAAATGCACAGGACCAATAGGTTCGAATATTTATTAGATTCGAAGTTTGGAAACCAAATACCGGTTTCGATCTCGTTAGATCTCGTCAGTTTGATATATCCAACTCGAATGCTAATAAATGTTCCGACAAGTAAGTACTAAAACATTCACAGGCGTCAAGCGAGTGACTCTTTAGTACTACCACCTATTGGTCCATAGAGAAACTATGGCCATCGCCAACAATGTCGTATGCAAGAAGAATGCAACCTAGACTACAAATTCATGCAGCCCTCCAGGCATGTATAGTGAATCATAGGTAGCTGAACTACCAACAGTTGAAACACTGCCACCTAGCGAAGCGGTTGCTCTCTAGGAGAGTTCCCAGAAGACAAGGATTCTATAATGCACAGACCAATAGGTTTGAACATTTATTAGATTCGAAGTTTGGAAACCAAATACCGATCTGTGCATTATAGAATCCTTGTCTTCTGGGAACTCTCCTAGAGAGCAACCGCTTCGCTAGGTGGCAGTGTTTCAACTGTTGGTAGTTCAGCTACCTATGATTCACTATACACGCCTGGAGGGCTGCATGAATTTGTAGTCTAGGTTGCATTCTTCTTGCATACGACATTGTTGGCGATGGCCATAGTTTCTCTATGGACCAATAGGTGGTAGTACTAAAGAGTCACTCGCTTGACGCCTGTGAATGTTTTAGTACTTACTTGTCGGAACATTTATTAGCATTCGAGTTGGATATACCAAACTGACGAGATCTAACAAGATGGAAACCGGTATTTGGTTTCCAAACTTCGAATCTAATAAATGTTCAAACCTATTGGTTGGTCTGTGCATTATAGAATCCTTGTCTTCTGGGAACTCTCCTAGAGAGAGCAACCGCTTCGCTAGGTTAGGTGGCAATGTTTTCAACTGTTGGTAGTTCAGCTTACCTATGATTCACTATACACGCCTGGAGGGGGCTGCATGAATTTGTAGTCTAGGTTGCATTCTTCTTGCATCCAAACACGATGTTAAACTTAAAATGTTTAAACTGAAAAATTTGGCATTTTTTTATTAAACTCTAAAATTCGATTATAAAAAATCGAAATCTAATAGAAAGTTCATTTTATTAGGGCTTTATTAAGGACGACTTTCCCATAACTCATTCGCAAGTGTGCGTTCCTGACTTCCTTAGAAGTTAAATATTTTAAGACGGATAATGTGCATAAATAATAGAATCATTTCTAATATCAGATTGGTAGATATTTCACGTAATACGAATAAATATTCAATGTTAAAAGAATTTTTGTAAAAATTGCCGACAACATTTTTGGAACATCTGCACGTTTTCATAGAATTACGCCATTTAAAGCAGTGCATACACATTAAGATTATACTTATAACTATTTAAATATTGCACAGTTTGTTACAATATTTTTAGTTTTTTAATAATTATTGTTACGTAATTAGGTGCTGTATTTTTATTATTAACAGTTATGGCACTTGCCTACTACAATTTTTTGTTTAAAAATAAAAAAATAGTTCATTTAGCCCACTTTCCCACATTTGAAGTATGGCATGTTATATACTAAATTAATCAGAAAAAGATGCCAAATTCAAAAATGATAAAATCCAATATGGCGTCCATAAGAAATAACAAAGTTAAAATAATTTTCTCGGAAACAATTAAATTTAGAAAAAATTAACTTACACCAATAAAATGGTTTCAAAAAAACAACTAATTACAGTTTTTGAATTTTTTAATCGGACTTCAAATAAACAAGTTACAGCTGATTTTTAAAAATGGCGATTTTCAGTTTTTTCTAAATAAAATCAAGACGAATTTTAATTCAATTATTCTCTGAGCGGAATAATCTGCAATTAAATTCTGCACTACTTTATTTTATGATTTAACCTAATTTGTTTGTTTTAATTTTAGGCTAAGAAAATGGCGTCTTCATTATAGCATGATAAGTTTTTCTGGAAGCTTATTTTCGTAGTTTGGAGTTTGTTGAGGGATTTCCAGATCATGAAACTAATTATGAAAGTTTTTTTGTAAGGAGATTAGTTGACCACTTCCATAACGCTGGTAGTATTTGTAAGGGAAAAATTTTCAGGTAGAAGATTATTCTTACAGAGGAAACTTTGGAAGATATCGAAAACCGTTTACGAGCAAGTCCAGCCAAACCATTACATCAGTTATCTGTCCAAACAGGCAATGACAAAGATTTATTGTTAAACTTTTATAATTACTCTTCATCATTGATAGGACTATCCCATGGATCCTGCCATAAAACAGTAAGAAAGGTGCATTTTCATCCATATTAAGTATCCGTCGTGCTGTAATTACTACCGTTAAATTTTGGAAAACGTACAGAATACTGCAATTGGTTTAACAAAAATCTGAATGATGATGGAATTCTAGATTTAGCATTTTTTTCTGACGAATCATGGTTCCATTTAAGTGGTAATGTAATTCCCAGAATGATCGCTCTTGGAATACAGAAAACCCCCATATTTTACGTGAAACAGCTTTACACCCTATTAAACTCAGCGTTTGAATAACTATGTCACGTAGGAGAATACTTCTTTCAGGAAAATGTAACTGGTCAGGTATATCGACAGCAAATATTGTTACTATTTTTCAAAGAACTTCACGATGATGAAATTCATCACGGATACTTTCAACTAGATGGCGCAACAGCTCACACTGCTACTGAAACTTTAGAATTCATGAGGGAATGTTACGATGATCGAAAACTAGTCGAGATATGTGCCCCCGTTCACGGGATCTTACACGCCTAGACTTTTGTTTATTTCATTTTTTTTTTAATTCACTATGTTCTCAATGACTCCACACAATCGAGGAACTGCAAGAAGCAATTACAAATCCAGTTAGCAATATTACACCAAATGTTTTACAGAATGTGTTTAATAATATGAAAAGAACAATTATTGCATGTTTAAACAACAATGGGCATCTTATTGAACATTTGCTATGAAAATATATGCATTTATTTAATTGTAATTTGCGATTTTATAATTAGGAATAAAATATTTCATGTGAAAAAAGTGGTAGATAATTACTGGGATATTAGCTTTACCTAGTGACCGATTCCCAAAAAACTAAACCCTTTATTATGTAAGTACCAAAACTAGTTTTACAGTTGTAGTTAATGATAAAACTATTGAAAGCTTTCCGTATTACAGATAGTTTGTGACTGTCAGATTTTCTTGCTTTCCTCGTATCAAGATATTCAAATATGATCAAGTAAAAACTTGAAAAGGAATTACTTCAAACTCATCAATCTACAAGTAAATTTCTTGTACCCAAAGATTCAGCAAATTTAAAATCGTATGGGTCAAATTTGACCAAACACAACATCAGCTGAAAATTAATCACATAAGAACCACAACAAGATTTCATTATATTCTCAACCGAGTTTGAAAACTAAATAAAAATAATTAAATAAATACAATCCTCTATAAATTCTCTCAAATAACACTAACGTAACTGATAATTTTTTGTGTACATTTCTATTATTATAACAACCTAACGTTATTTGACATCTAAGTGTTATTTACTTGCTTATATACCTCACTCACAAGCTTAACGAATTTATAACTCTAGTAACTACTTATTAAATGTTTACAAAATTTCGACTTGTCAATTTTTATTAAAATGAGCAAAACATTATAAGAAAAACTTTGAACTGAAAAATCTGAAAAAGTGATGGTAGTGCTATAGTTATGCTCTTGAATGCATACTGTCACAAATTGTTTGACAATTAAATAAAAATTTTACAAATATATCCTTGCTCGCAATCGTCTTAAACTAGACGACGAAAAACAAAAAGATGGTCAGCTTTTCTTACAATTAACAGTGTTTACTTGAAAACACCCACAGGTAGTATGGACAAGATCGACTACCTTTTGAAATTGAAATTTCAAGAAAAATTACAAATGAAGTCGATCGTTTTGAACTGTAAAAACAAACCAGGTATTCGTTTAAATAAATAATTCAGAAATCATTCATCAAAATAAAATATAAGGCCCATCTCTAATAAAATGTATATACAAAGTGAATCAGGCAGATGGTTTGTTAGAAAATTATCGACTTTCCAAAATCGTATTAATGTAAAATTTTGTAGACACTCATGAGTGTCGCAAATTTAAATAAAAAGTTTTTAAAATTGCACTTCAGAAAATACCGAAAATGGACGTCATCTTTGTGTTTTTTATGGAAATTTTGGATTTTGATATCGTTTTAGACTGTATGTACCGGATGGCCAACTAAGAAAAGAAGGCCGGCTATATCTCATCAACGAATCACTTCACAGTTTTGGGACAAAATTTTAACAAGAAAAGTAGCCCTGAAAAATCGCTGGAAAATATTTTTGAACTTCTAAAATGACCGCTAGGGTGGCGTAATACGTAGGACTGAATAGAACATTGGGATTTTTTCGAGATTTTGCTTAATTAAGATATATTAAGAATATATGCGTTGTAATCCTAGAGTAATTTCAACTTGTTTTGTTTTACTCTTTTTGTTCTATCTCTAAAAATAAAGTGGTGGGGGGACGTCGAAAAGAATATTTTAAAATATTATTTACTTCAGTTAGCCTTAATGAAATTTAACAAATTTAGTTTCTGAAGAAAGAGCACTATTTAGTCTATCGACGGCACTTTCATACTTTTTTTTTTTTAAATTATTGTCGATGCTACAGCGCGTTATATAAAATACTAACAAATTTCGCCGTTTTATATCAATTTTGATATCTTAAAATAGAGAATTAAAATCCCTAAATATAAGTGAAAACTCCAACTCGATATCTCTTTGAGTTTTTTTCGAGTTTATGGGGGTTTTGATGGGTAGTTTTCTGAATAGTGGATCATAAATCCGAAGACAGGACTCCGATGCAGCTATTTGTAAACATTCAGTATGATGTAGCATTAACCAATTTGCGACATAAATAATCATTGATGGTCTTTTAGTTTCCATAAATCATTAAAACGTTGTTTTATATTGTTTAGTTACCCTGTATAGCGTATTTCCTTTAAAAAAGGCAACTTTAGTGTACCACTCTATTCATATTATCCTGTATGGAGAAAAGTACTGTTAAAATGTGCGTTTTATGCTGTCGTAGTTTTGTTATCGAAGAAATTCTAGGAACTGTAAAGCTTTACCGCTGAAATAACTCACCCCGTATATAAAAAGGCATAGATTGAAAATTTTTGCGCAGATACTAGACTGTAGGTACAAACATTAGAAATAAATACAATGCATTTCTCCATAGTTCTATGAAACAGAAAAATAATGAATTTTCGCTACCACACCTATGGTGCTCCCTACTAATATCTAACATAAATCTTTCATTACATCATTAAACAATCCTCAATATTTTTATAAAATGTTCAAGTTTGTACTTTTTTAACCCTTAAGTCAGTTGACTTTTTTCTGCCGGAATGTGAATTACAAATTAGTCCAATGATGTTCATTCCAAATGCCCCCCGAGAATTAACTTGCCGAGTTGTTTATTTTTAACTAGCAAAAAATGTGTTCAGATTGTAAGTACTGACACCTTCCACAGCTATAATGAAAAAATGTTGGGAGGCCTGCTTTTGCTCGCAGTGCTTTATAAAATCAATTCACTTCAAAAACATTATCATAGACTTTTGACCTGACGGCCAGTTTCTTACCAGCGAGACATCTAATCCATTAACCAGTTAGCGTTCAATGGTCGGAATGTGTAAAGGAATTTCTAAATTATCATGTATACGCACGTAACAGAACTTTACGTACCTGTAAGGTATAAATGACATATTCTAATTTACATTTTTAAGGTGTACTGGTTATCAAATTCAATTTGTTGCGGTAGTCAACGAGATTTAATAATTAGCTTTAAATCTTTTTAATAGGAACAAGATAATTGATCAATCTTCTGTTATATTTTTAAATCATTAGACATTGGCGCGGGCACACACCTTTAAACATGGTGGCATTTCGTGAACGTCTACCGATTTTATTGATTGACGGGAAGGATAGCAAATAAACAGTCGAATCTTATGGAAGATATACAAGCGTCATTTTTCTCAACATTTCCGTGATCACTAGAGTATAACATGTTAGTAACTTTGTAAATTCTTTAAATAGATTTGGTAAATGATTTGTAAATAATATATGATCTTCACATAAACACTTATTCTATCAAACCAAAAAAATGTGTCTGCATAATAAATTAATCAAATGGGATAAACACAATTTTTATACCACTTTACTAATTATATCTCTTTAAATTGTATAGAAAAAAAAAATTATTAGACTTCCGTAAGGACAAACAAAGAATAGACATTGTTTTAAGTTTCATAGTTCGTTAGACACTTATCACATTATGACCACACGCTACACCCGACACAGCTCAACGGTACCTTTTCGGAAAACATGAAGTCAAGGTCACATATTTAATGTGAAATAAATGTTTACATATTATTTCACTTTACATTTTACATTCACTTGAAATAAATATATCAGTTTCTCTGACATTTATGATTTCCTTATCAGCTGGTTGACGGAAAATAAAACATAATACTACAAGATAAACGAAAATAATTAACCTATCTGACGAAAACTCAGATGGGAGTACGAAAAAATAATAATTAAGCACCCACAAAATAAATATTCAACCCTTAACAACAATATCGTCCTTAGGGTAGGGCAACTCGCGTACTGGTCAAGGACGCCAGCTTTAAGGGAACGTCGTGCACTAGTTTGATAATTTTACAGGTGAATGAATTAATTACATATAATTAATGACGTCACTACAAAATGAGAAAAATTTACATAGCAGACAAGAAAGATGCTAAAAAAAACAAACACAAAAGGAAAGCTAAAGGAGATCAATTTAAAACTTGCGTTATTGTTATTATTTTTTTATCAAATAGTTACTTTAAAAATAAATGTATACAGGGTGAGTCATTAATACGGTAAAGCTCTGTAGCTCCTACAATTATTTTGATAATAAAAATCTTTTTAGTACAAAAGTACACTACCACGAGGCGCACATTTTAAAATTATTTTTTAATATACAAGGTGGTGCACTAAAGTTGCCTTTTTTAAGTAGAACACCCTATATATTTTTACATATTTGAATGCTATACAAAATGCTATTTAATACAATATCCAACAATAGGGATCTGCGATTAGTAGTTTTTGAGATACTTAGAAAAATCATGAAATTTGAGTTTAATTTTGAAACTCGTTTGAAAGACCAGAAACAATCAAAATCAATTTATTTTTGCGCAAATAATTAAAATATATCATTTTCTTGAAAATTAATATAATTTTATTTAAATAGTATTTGATACTATACAGTGTAATTAGCAAACGCAATTTACATTTTTCTCAAAAAATTCAAATGGCACACCCTATATATTATTTTTTGTTTTTGTTAAGCAACAACTAAGCTTTGATTTAATGTCAAAATTTGTGGGTCTAGCTCTTATAGTTTGAAAGTTATTTAACTTTAAAATTTTAAATTTGAAAAATAAAAATTGTCGACATTTAAATGTTTGAAATGCACCTCTGATTGAAGTTGTTGGAAACTTATTTCTTAACGGTAATAAAAAACACTAATAATAAATAAACTTTTTACTGCACAATTTTCAAAAAAGTTCACAAAGCCAGAAATTCTTGTCCCAACCGCGATCTTACCAATCTAAGGTAAAATATACAACTATTATTAGTGTAATTTAGCTTGATTAGGCCTCAGTGTACTTTTAACTTAAATTCTTTTTGAAAATATGATTCATAAAATATATTTATTAATATTTTTTTATTGTCGTTGTGGAGAATGGGTTTGTTTCGTTAATTTTCTTTACAAAAACAAATGTAAAACTGAATAAAATGAACGAAGATTGTACCATGCATTATTTTTACCCTTATTTGCTTTAATACTGTGAACTTTGCAGAGAACTTAGAGCATAGATGCATAGAATTTATGTACAGATGATAAGCAATATCTAAACCAATATGTTTTCTAATTGAAAGTTCATATTTTTAAAAATATATATTTTATATGATTAAGATTAGAACAGTAAATTAAATTAGTACATTTTAAAAATATTATTTTTGTTTAGGTCTAAAAAATATGAAAAAAAAAAACGCATTTTGCTAAAATATATTTAGAGAATTTGAATTTTTTTAATTTGAAATTAATTATCTCCCGAACTATAAGAATTAGGCACATAGATGTTTACATCGAAGCAAAGCTTAGCTGTTAATTAATAGAAATGTGAAATAATATACATGGTGTGCTATTTAAATTTTTTGAGAAAAATGTCATTTTGCATTTGCTAATCACCCTGTATAACTACAAATGTTATTTATATAAAATTACATCATTTTTTAAGAAAAGGATGTCTGAAATAATCTGCACTAAAAATAAAATCGTTTGGGTGTTTCCCTCCTTTTAAGCGAGCTTGCAATTTAGGCTTAATTTTCATGATTTTTCTAAATATCTTGAAAACTGTTAACAGCAGACCCCTATTATTTGATATCATTTTAATCAGCATTTTATAATGAAATAATGAAAAATAATTTTAGAATGTGCGCCTTATGATAATGTACCTTCGTACCAAAACTATTTTTGTTAGCGAAGAATTTGTAGAAGGTGCAGAGCTTTACCATACTAATGACTCACCCTGTATACATATAAATTTATAATTTTTTTTCAAACTTCAAATTTTCCATTTAAAGGGAAAATTTATATTTTTTCAAAAATTAAGGATTTTGAGTTTAAAGTTTCACTCTTTTACAAGTATAATTTTTTTTTTAATTTTCGATTTAAAATTAACGCTGTGCTTCAGAGCTTCTGTAAAGTTTTTTTCTGAAATCGAACAAGTATGTCTTCATTTCTTAGGCAATTTCTGGCCACAAAATGCATTTATTCCAGTATTTCAGTCCGTTGCTAAGAAATCATCACAGAACAGCTCGAGAAAATTTTTCCTCCTAGACCGAGAAAGTAGGTAAGTTTAACAATGACAATGACAAGAAAAAATGTCATGAATTTCTAAAAGTTCCTTAACTTAAGTAATATTGAATGAGATTTCAGAAAAAAATGGTATGTGTACCACGTAGTGAATGCACATTCCTGGACTTCGATGTTACATCGTCTAAGGATGTATTGCTTTTACTACTAGATACAAGATATACTTTTTGATTATACCTCCTGAAAACACTATGTTTAGTTGCCTACTATACGCACCGAAAATGAGTGTTCCCCGCGCTGGAAAATTTTTCCCGTACTCTGTCATTAACATTATCATGTTTTTGACGTTAGGCCAACTTATGTAAAAAACTTTCTAATAGATCTGCAGGTTAATCACGGATTTTTTAAGGTTTGATACCTCCTCATTATCAATAATACGTAAAGAAATGTCAATCAAATGTCGTAATGTTAATTCTGACAACATTTTCTGTAACAGCGCTAAATAGTTGTATTGTGATAGATTCTGGCAGTTTTGCGACTTATTATTCATTTTAAAAGATGAAAAAATGTTTTATTATCAGAGGACTGGAATGAAAATATACTATTTCCAAACTCCCATTTTGCTTAAGTCAATTTATTTATATAAATCATTATATTTTTTTAAAATCCCAAAATACTATTATTTTTACTTTTTTCCCAAACATTTCTAGTCTAAATTTGAAATACTTGAAATAAGAGTTCTAGAAATTATGGCTCCCGGAGTTGATGTGAAAAGCCATGATTTATCAATCTCTTTTTTTTTAATTTCAAGTTTTAGATTCAAAATTTCGAGTTTTAACTCACAAAGATTTTAAATAAAGTGGCAGTAGAATAAAAAATGTGTGACCGGAAGCTTCACGTACTCTACTTTCGGTATCTTCTACAACTCGGTATTTCCTATTCCCTCGGCTCCCTAAGTGCAAAATTTAATGCTCTACAACAGGGCCGTGCTGTATTATGATGCAAAGGTGAGGAGGCGGCATAGGCAGCTAAATCAAAATACAATTTGAGCCATTCAATAATTAAAAATCTTTACATGTCGCTTTTCTATATCGATCTATGTCAAGGCTGGGCAAATGCGCTTCTTAGCTAAGTTAAATGCGGCTCCCGTTGAAATTGTAATGTTTTTTTTAAATTTTAATCTTTTTTCGTAACTCTTGCCTAGAATTTAAGCTAAAAATTAAATAAGATGTCAAAGTGTATAAAAATATTTTCGATATTACAAAATAAAATTACGACTTCTGAAAAAATTCTTTGCGGAGAAATTTTGAATTTAAACTCGCGTATTTGCTAAAACACTTCAAAATTTAGATAAAATGAAAATGAATAGACACAAAATCGAAAATATGTAAAAAACTTTATAAAATTTAGAACAAAAGAGGTCAACATAGAAAAAAAGTGGACAATTAAGTCCAAATTTTGCAAACACAAGAAGAAAAGAAAAGAGAAAAATTAAGAAAAAATATGAAAATTGAATGCATAAATACAAAATGTTTAGAAAGAAAACAAAATTTTGAGAATAAAACTAATATTTAGGAAAAAAACTAAAAAAGATTCGATAATTTTTGTACAGGGCCAAGTGGGGTAATTGTAAATCATTTTGGAAAGTTCGAAGTATAAAGCTCCATGTAATTTTAATGAAAATTGAATTGGGGCATCTATATGACTAGTACAATTAGTTGTTAAGTTTTGTCAATTTATATTGTTAAATATGCCAATTTTGCAGATTTTTTTGCAAAAAATTCAGTTTACAATTACCCGCTCGCTTTTAATAACAGTCGAAAATATTGGAGTATAATAGTTTTCAATAGTGGCAATTACCTTTACAGTTTCAGATAAAACTTGTTTATACTCTTATTATCTTCTGTTTGGATCAGATATCATTTTTTGGCTTTCTATATTTTGGTAGAAAAATAAGGCCTAATTGACGATTTGGGAATCTGCTAGCATCTATAGGACAAATTCCAATAAATGAAAATCTTAGATAACATTATCAGGAGTAATTCCCGACATCCAAACGTGTTTTAATAGTTTAAAAAATTTTAACTTTTGACAAAAGTCTCATTGTGCATTAGTTGATATTTACAATTACCCCATCATTTTCTTTTCAATTACCCCTACTGAAGGAAATTCCTGGGGCAATGGTAAATGCTAACTCACATCATCTATGAGCATTTATAACTTTAAATTACCATGCAATTTGTCGACTTATATTATGTAAATTAAGAGTATTCATCAATAATTTACCTATAATTATATTTTATAATTTTTATTAAAATAATGCTGAAGCATCTCTAAACTGATTTCTAAAAATTTTTGCACCTTTTGACATAAAGTATCGTGACACTTTTATTCTACTGGTTACTGCGCTAAAAGTTTTACTAACTAAACTGGATACTACAGTCTATAATTTCCATTAGTTTAAAGTTTCTAGAATTGGATGTTTTAAGAATAAATAGGCTGTTTTCATTTATCCCGGTTTTAGAATTACCGCACTTAACCCTATATTATATTTTAAAATTTTTATTATTTTCGAGGCTAAACTGGAAATCTAAGAAAATAGCGAAATTTGAATAATGTCTAAAAATTTTGAGATAAAACATCGACAAATCGGGAGCAGATTTTCGAAAACATAGTCAATATTTCAAAAGACGAAATATCAAGCTTAAAGCTAAAATTTCAGGAGAAAAATTAGGCACTACTGAAAAATTGGAAACCGGAGAAAAAAAAATTACAGTTTAGAAAAAAAAATAACAATTTACGTAATAGATAAAAAATGTCAACATTTCCAGAATATCAAATTGAAAAATAAATTCCATTCATTACAAAAGACTATTTTCGAAATTTCGGGAAAATACGCTACATGCTGATATTAAAGTCAAAATTTAAAAAAAAATTTAAAAACCACAAGTGCGAATTTTTTATTTTGAAAAAATTTTCCTAGAACAAGTCAAAATTTCAAATTTCAAATCGAAATTTCAGGAAGAATGTGAGAATCGGAATTGAAAAGTCGAAATCCTGTGAAAAAAGGTCTAAATTTACAAAAAAAAAAACTGATAAACATTTTGGGAATAATTTCGAAATTAAAATAAAAATTGCATAATAAAACACTAATTCCAAAATTTGGAAAAAAAGTCTACATATTGATATTAAAATCAAAATTTTAGATAAACATGTAAAAATCAAAAGTGCCAATTTTATTTCGAAGAAAACTTGAAATTTTAATTTAAAAAATTTTAGAATTTTGAAAAATTATAAACAGAATTAAATTAAAAAATAGTTCGTTGTTTTTTTTATTTTTGCAAAGATTCCTATTTTTCAATTTTGTTATTTTCGTTATGTTAAGAATAAACATTTTTGGAAAAATAAAATCTAAATTTAAATTCAAATGTTTGAGAAAAAGTCGAAATTTCAAATTCAAAGCCAGAATTTGAGAAAAAAAAGTTAAATTTGAAATTGCCCCAAAGAGTTATGATTTCAACATAGACTTCGATATTTTGTATTACACAATATTGAAAATAAATATTTTAATCGAAATTTTGAAATAATCGCTACATATGTGCTAACAGTTCTGATTTAAGCTTACAATTGACTTTTAATATTAATGTTATTTCTTTTTTAAACATAATCGAAAGTTGTTTGTTTTAAATAAAAAAGTGATATGGTGCGGCATTTCGGAGCGTTGTGTCGTACTGAGAAAATCTACAGCACGGCCCTGCTCTACAACTTTTATTTTAAAAGTTAGAATGGCAATTTCAAAGTTACATACGCATGAATAATAAGTTAGTACAAATTTTATACAAGGGGGAAAAGTGCCCTTTTCTTTGCTGCCAATTGCTCCTATATCACTGCACCAAATTTCACGTTTCGGGTACCCATTCCAACAAAAATTTAATAATCTACAATTCTTGTAATGATTTTTTTTTTTCGTTAGAAGAGTCATTATCACTGGAAAATTGAAAAAATAAAATAATTTCTCTGTTTTTGGGCTAAGAAGGTAGGCTCACTCCTTCAGAACAGGCAAACACATATTTCTCATATTTAACGTCAAATAAAAGCATTACAATGATTTTCACCTTTCTTCCATTTATTTTACCAAACGCTTCATTTTGAGACTAATTAAAATAGCCTAAATGGGCATATGCGAAACGCAATATGATAAGAAAGATTATTTGTGAAACGCAATATGATGAGAAAGATTATTAGTGAAACGCACGTACCATAGATTATATTTATGTTAGACATGGTTTTAATAGAAAAGATTGTTAAGTTGATCTTGAAGACGAACTTGCTGTCTTTTTTTTAAGTTTTAAATTCAAATTAAAAATCTTCAATTCGACTTAAGATATCGAAAAAAGATCCAAAATTTAACTAAAAGTTATAAAACCGATTCGAGGGTGTACACATTTGGTTATACCAACGATTTAGATTTTTAACTTTTTAATTTAATTCCAAAGCTGAAAAAATACATTGACATTAAATGCTATTACGTTCGTCATAAAGGACATGTGCCAACAGAAAAAATATTTTGAACGTAACACATGTAAATGATAATGTAATAGACAACATAATCTTTCAGCGCAGATATCCTTCACCTAACGTGGTATGCATGTAATCCAGCCTCCATAAAAGGATAAACCTCGAACGTTCCGAGTTTCAATAAAGTAATATCTTACTGTTACTAAGAATCCACACCTTCTACGATAAATCATTAATTGGTCAAATAAACAAAAACTTGAAATAATAGCCATGAAAAAGCCTCTTCTGTGACAGGTTCCACATTTGAATTAAGTTGTAGTTAGTACGTGATAGAATTAGTGTTTCATACGTAGCCACGAATAAAATGAGTTTCCAAAGTGAATATTGTGCAAATATGTACAGAATGGACCATAAGTAATGGTACACGGAGGAAGGACGCATTTTTCGCATAAAAATAACGTGATTTACCTGAATTTACCTTAATACCAAAAGTTGATAATAGGCGAGATACAGGATGTCAAGTGTGAAAAAAAATCTCATTTTTTGCATTAATATTGAACACCATACAATATAGGCACAAATTTTGACACACATGAGTTTCTTGAGTCTATAAATCTTAATTTAATAGCAGTTACCAATAGTTGATAGAAGACGCCACCTTCGCTGTCCTGAACGACTCAAACTCATCATAACTTTTTTGTTCTCCAAGTATATCGAGTTTAACAGGATCATGGTACACCACCTATTTTGTCTTTATTTATAAAGATACAATTTTTAATGGTTTACCATACGAATAATATAAAATAGTACGAAATAAAGTAAATGAACAAATACAAGCAATAAAGCGAAGCTTCTGGGAAAAATTCTCCTCGGTTATGGAACGCGATCTATACGAAACGCAAAAGAAGGTATAGAACATGCTGAGAAACAGGAAAAAATCAATTAACGAAGATATACAAATAACAAAAATATCATCATAAACCTGGGAAAAACACTTCAATCAATTATATGGCGGAATTAACAGAGTCGAAAGTGAAAATGAGGAGGATGCAGACAAACATGAAAACTGGTTAATAGCACAGGAGAAAATACGACAAACATTCAGTGCACTAAAGAATAGAAAATCACTTGGGTTTTCGAGATAACCAATGAAATACTAAAATACGGAGGGGATAACTCAACCCAGAAAATGCATACCTTGTTCAACAGAATAGTTAACAGAAAGAAAAACCAAAACAGTGGAAATAAAGCATTACGACACCTATATTCAAAAAAGGAGGAAAAGTCCGCTCCGAAAACTATCGGGGAAGAAATCTACTTAGCTCAGTATCGAAGCTCTTCACAAAAACAATATCAGATGAGACAGTATCAACAGGAATATCCGAGGAGCATCAAGGCTTCAGGAAAAACAAATCGACAATTGACGCGATATTCACCATCAGGCAGATCACCCAAAAAGCCATAAAATTCAAAAAAACAGCATATATGTGCTTCATTGATCTCACCAGTGTATATTCGTATACACATCAGGAAAGTCAAACACTGTCCATAGGGAGAACGTTAATGAGAGATTTAACATTGAGAGCTAATAGTGGGATAGATGAGCGGCTCCTTGTATTCTCCTACATAGGTGCAAACAATTCAACGCAGAGCGCAGCGATCAGTGCTGGTGGAGATTTCAGTAGTACAGCATAGCTTCTAACGTGTTTTGTTACGGGATTACTACTGGCAGGCAACAATTTTATTAAAATATGCGTACCACATGCTGTTTGTTCTTTCAGTCCGTTGATTTAATCAACGTCTGAGGCAAAATAAAACTGATATTCTTTGATAACCAAAATTAAACGAGATTGCTTAAACAAAGTAAATAATAATTCTAATGAAGAATATAACAAAATAACTCTTAAACATTACAATATGAGTTCAAATAGGCCCCCAGACTGTGCTCAACAATATTCCAGTCTGTTGTAAGACTTTCGACGAGTTTTTTCTAACATCTAAACTGGAAGATACGAGCATGCTGCGTCAAGGTAGGGGAATACGTTCAGCGGCCGTAGAAAACTATGGAAGGATCAATTCTTAGCGTTTTACATGGACAATGAAAATTTTTCCTTATCTGTATACAAGGCTTATTATCTCAGCAGAGAAGAATGCTTCAATTAGCATGTAGCGAAAATGTTTGCGTAATGAACAGTTAAAAGTCAGTTACAAATCACCCGACAGAGGTTTACTCTCTTGGATACTTATACGACTGACTAAGGGCTTTAAGTTGGAAGTGTATACAATCACCGTACCATGCTGATGAGGCCAGGGAAGGCCGAAACTAGTCTATGGTTGCGATTGTACATATTTTCAATTTGAAGCACGTTTAACTATTTAATTACACAACATTTAATTGGTCGTTTGTCAAAACTAGATGAAAGTAAAGTCACGCCGAGGACGTTTGTATCTATGGATGTTGCGATGCAACCCGTGATACAAGCTTTGCCTCATCTACGTGAACTTTGCAATTGCAGTCTAGTTTTCATTAGATTTTAGTGAAATTAAATTTCAATTGCATCGTAATAAACTTGTATATATTCGTATATACAAGGCTTATTATCTCAGCATATCATTTTTAAATCAAAATTTGACATTTTATAAGTACAGGGTCTTCGAAATATAATACAAAAAAATGTTAAATACAGAAGTCTCTAGACCCCTCTTAAATTTGTATTTGAAATAAGTTTGCTATATACAGGGTGTCAATTTTGGTTTTTAAATAGAACACTTTAATTATTTTTTTTATTTTCTAATTCTCCTGAAAATTCTTAACATATTTTATTTAACATACCATATTCCTAAATTCAACTGTTTTTGAAATATTGTTAGTTAAAAATAGTCAATATGATGCATATATATGTTCCTCTATGTAACTCTGTAGATTTACTTGATCTTTTGCAGAGTTTTACATTTGGTCTCGATAACACTAAAACAAGCAACTGCCTTTGTTAAAAATATCGGAGAAATCATTTTGAAACAGATTAAGTGAAACTGGACACATTGCACAGGTGCAAAAAAAGTCCAAATTCCCGATTAATAACAATATTTGAAAAACTGTTGAGTTTAAGACTATAATGTATTATACAAAATATGCCTAGAATTTTCAACAGAATTCGAAATTAAAAAAGTAATTGGAGTGTTCCTTTAAAAAACCAAAGTTGACTTTGATTCTGAAAATACGCAACACCATGTATATGGCAAACTTAAATCAAATAAAAATTTAAGCGGTTATAGAAACTTTTGTATCTAAATTTTTTTCATATTTATTACATTTTGAAAGTTAAATAGGGGGTGCATTGATAATCAAATAATCTGTACATTAAGTGTAGCAAGTTTGAAAATTGAATCTTTATAAATAACGAAAAAAATAGGGGGTGTACCATGATCGTGTTACACCCGTTATATTTCTTGCCTATATTATAATGTGTGCAATAGTTGTGCGAAAATATCGGATTTTTTTCTTTCAACTTTGACACCCTATATCTTCGTTAGTATCGACTTTTGGTACAAGGTAAATTCAGTTAAATCGCATCATGTTGTTAGGCGAAAAATTCACTCTTGCTTTGTATACTTAAGATCCATTCTGTATATCAATTGCAATTAGTTAAACAACATATCAATATCCTTTGATCGATCTCCGTTTCGTTGCATTGAAAGAATAAGCTTTGCTCCGTTCCAGTTAACACGATCTGCAATAAATAACTTAACATTTCTCGTTCGACAGAATACTACGAGAGTTAATTACCGGAAATTCAAGTCAATATCAAATGTAAAATTGTGAAAGGCGGCAAGTTCCACATTTCTAGTAGCAGATGGACGGAATTATCAGCGATGTAGGTTAACTTGCTTGTAAATTATATTGTAAAAATTCAAGTGACAGTAAGAAAGAAAAGATATCGTCATTTAGGCTGACGATCTGACAAACAGATCATTTCAGATATGTTTATGGTGTGTTTGCATAGCGAACATATGTTGTCCTAACTTACTTTCCTCAAATTTATACCGGAAATTTATATTTTTATGGCTATGTAGAGCCTCATGTCCATGTACAAAAGTAAAATAGATGGTGTCCAAAGTTAAAGTTCCTATTATAAAGTCTTAAATTTTGCTTCAGAATAATTACCCATCTTTAATTGTCACTTGTCCGTATTAATCATTTATCAGCTCAGCTTGAAATTGTTGTTTTAAGTTATAACTTGATTATTACATGTTATTTAAAGCTCAGATGTAATTTTTTCTTAAGTAACATATTGGCCTGGCGCGAGGGGACAAAAGGGGCAAATGCCTTGAGACCTGACGAACTGACGTACGATATTTGAAACATTTTTATTTTAACTTGCCGAACCCAGTTTTTGAAATATTTAAATTATTATTTAAATAGACGAAATTGTTTACTTCTGAAAACATTTTTTGACACCACCACATGGTATATGACAAAAAAATAGGTTAGACGTTTTTCACATCAAAACGAAATACAAATAGATTGAAATATAGATGACCAAAAAAATTATATATGTACTACAGATAAAAAAGCTAAAGCACAAATAAGATTTTTTTGGTAAATTTTAAATAAAATAACATTAATTTTTGGCTTTCTTATCTATCCCTAATTTTTTTTGCTCATCTATATTTCAATCCCTTTGTTTTTCGTTTCTGTGTAAAAACCGTCTAGCCTATTTTTTGTCAGATGTCATGAGGTGACGTTTTAAGAATTTTAAATATCATATTGTCGTGTACGAACAGAATACAACCTAGACTATAGTAATGCAGCCCTCTACGCCTGTATAGTAAATCATAGGTAACCGAACTACCAACGGTTGAAACACTAGCCTAGCAAAGGAAGGTCCCAGAAAACAAGGATTCTAATGCACAGACCAATAGGTTTGAACATTTATTAGATTCAGAGTTTTGAAACCAAAGACCAGTTTCAATCTTGTTAGATCTCGTCAGTGGTGGTATATCCAACCCAAATGCTAACAAATGTAAATACTATAGAATTCACAGACGTCGCCCATTAAAATGAAAATGAATATAAATGTATGTTATAAAACATTCGCATTTCGTTTAAGTTTTTAAGACAGAAAATTCTTCATGGACATTTATAAAAACAACAAGGACGCAACAAAAGATAAATAAAAACAAGGAGCAGTCTATACCGGTGCGGACAAATTTTAAACGATCTTGTAAAATGAGTTTCATTTTTTGTCTGGAAGATTTTCCAGATTGCTTCTTTTCAAAATGTCACCAGATATGTCACAAGGCCTGCCTTTCTATGCAACCAATATTCTCTCCAAATAAACGTCCCTATACGAGTCTTATGATCTTCTCAACATTTTCCTTATCCTGTATAATTAAGAATGTGGAACTTGTCAAATATACAGGGTGATTCACATAAGAGTACGACCCTCACGAGCCCGATATACAAAGATCCTGAATAGGAGAAATAAATTATGTACTCGGATAGCCTTGACATTGTAGCTAACATGTAAACAAATAGCGTTCGTAATTTTAGCCAGAATTCTCCCGTCTATAACAATTCACGCCTGTATGCAAAACAAGTGAAAACAATTTGAGGATCTTTTAGCATAAGTTTAATCTTGTTTTATTAAGATCCAGACTAAAGTCAACATAACTTCTATCTGTTATTTGAATGGGTCGTATTTTTAATAAATGATAATATACAAATCAACAAATGAAGTTAATTTTATTGCAAACAAAAGGCTAGCCCTTGATTAAAAACAAGTAAATCATTATATTGTTATGTAAAATAGCTAGTGCAGTTTAATTTAAAAAAAAATAGGTTACCTATTAGCTCCAATACTAGGATATCAGCATAAACAGAATAGATAAGTTTGCACTAGTAATTTACCATAATATGTTGTAATTAAAATACATATTGAAATAAAGGGAGTCGGGGAAGAAGAATAATTTTAAAATAAAATTATGTATTAAAAATTAAACAAAAAAAAAACGAATCATCAGTATGATTGCACCTCCATATTACTGGTTCAGGTTTCTATCACTGAGCTACTGCCCCTTGCAGAATGTTGATTCACTTCCTCATATTACGTACCATATTTTAAGTAACTTCTGCGTTAAATAGCGATTTATTGGTTCGGTTATTGTCAATTAAGCTTTTTATGACATTTCTCCGTGCTCGTGAGGGCCATACTCTTACGTGAAGCGTCCTGTATTACATACGCTGAACACTTTTCTATAGGGGAATCAGTGAGCATTTTTAGAAAATTGTTAAATTGTTACAGGATTATACATTATGCTAAACACCTTTTGGAATGTAACTATGATTCTAATAATAATTCAAAGTTTTACATAATAAGTAGTTCAGTTTTAAATAGCCAAAAATCTTTAGAAATTAACAGGTAGAAAATAACAAATTAATTATCACTATTATTTTTATTTTTATTATTATCACCTTGTTTTAAATTAGTACCTTCCCTCCCAGTCCTCCAGTTAATTATCTCTACCGTCAATGTTACATTATAAAATTCTGCTATAACAAATTTTTTTGTTTGTAAATTGATTTGACGAAGACGTGGGCGAAATACGTCATTATTTTTGTAATTGTAGGTAGGTATTTTTTTAAAAATTATACTTTATAATTTTTTATCGCTTCAATTGGATACTTAGACATAACAGATTCGCTTAAGAAAATATTGAATAACTTGTAAAATTATGAAATTTATTTCTATTATCGGATATCGGCCAAAATTTAATGCCATGTTTGTCTGGTTTACTTAGCATGTGTGAATAAATCGACAAGGAATAATAACAAATTTGTTTTCAACCTTCCACAGTAATCAGAAACTAATAAATGACAAGAATAAACATGAAATTTTACGGAAAGATTTGCAGCAAATAAGCTGACAATATTGAATATGAAAGCTTATGCATCAGTTTGTTTTGGAGGTTTTTGTCATGCCTTATGTAATACTTAAATACCAACATATGTTTAACAAAACCAACTATAAATATTTAACGATTAAATTTGACACGATAGCCGCTAAAATAGATATACGGCATTAGAAAATGCAAAATTAAATGGTAGATGAAAGGAACGAATTAACATTTTGTATACTCTTTTTTTTTTTATTTTAAACTCCAGTTTTGGAAATTTCAAATCTTACTAATAAATTTCATTAGACACTCTTGCCATCTTTATATAAAAAGTATACAATTTTTTACTGATTTAATAGGCCATAATTAAATACCATTGACAATTCGCACCATAGGTATACGAATGCCGGTTTGTCAACTTTTTGTGTTAATTCTCATCCAGTTCCCAAAAAGGGACCAATCAGTGTATTACATTTGCAATGGAAAAGGTTTTTAAATAATATATTACAAGTAAATTAACTTCATTTGAAATATTTAAGTGGAGCGATAGGTAGGCCATATCAGTTTACTGAACGGATATAATTTACGTATATCCACACTAGTTGACTATGAAATCGACCCATCACAGCGAGCGATAAGGACGAATATTAATTTTAAACTCAAAATTATACCATAGAATTTATCAAGCTGACTTACCTATGTATATGTACTTTTTTTGTTGGGACAAAATGACGTTTACATTGATACATGACACTTGATATAAAAAATATAATAGAAAATGTAAATGTCATCTGAAAAATTATTGATTTTTTAAATCTTATTTTTATTTTTGATGGATCGTAGTCGTAGGAAAAATTCGCTGTACAACTTTAGCGGATTATCCATATCACACTCGAATGACTCGAACGATTGCGGCCCTCCCCCTACGCCGCAGAGTAGTGCTTAAACTTCATTCTCGTACGATATTGCCCTTGTTGTACATACAAACCATTATTTCGATTTTCTAATTATAGTGAGAGAGGGGTCGAGTTTTCATTGAAAGACACGATGATGCAAAATGAATACTATCCTTGTTACATCTTACTGATTCTGATTACATTATTTCATAAAAATAAAATCAAATATAACATACAGAAAGATGAATTTGTTGCAGAACGCAGAAATTAATTCTATTTTTTTTTTGACGGAAAAAATATTCTAATTTTTATTCATTAACTAAATTATTAGCTGTAAAGCGTTGGTGCATACATGAAAATGTGTCTTGTTTTTTTAATTGTACTTCATGGAGTAGGTATTTACATTATACCTCAAAAAGTGACTGCAACATAATTTCTATATTTAAAATGTAAAATACAAACCCAAATGAACTAGAAATAATTAAAATTGCTACGGCTACTGCACTTATGGTTTCTGTAGAAGCAAACAAAGAAACTGTAATGATTGTATTAGATCAAATTTTCCATTAAATGGCTTGCCATATTAATGCCAACATTATTCAATAATAATTAAAGTATTTCTAACAAGAAAAGGCTTAACGTTTAAAGGTTTAAAATAATATTTAGTCTCTTAGATGTCTATGATCCAAAATAAAACTATCCATAATTAATTTTTGTTGATAATTCTCTTCCCCCTCATAATACCTAACAAACGAGATGCAGACCTTTTGTTGGGAAATTCTTTAACAATTTTTCTAGCTCCAATTTGTTATTCTTCCAAAAGTGCTTTCATTAAAATTTTATCGTTCTCGCTCTCTGATAACATTAGTATATTCAAATCAATTTTAACATTACAATAAAACAATTATTTGACAGTTAGATGTGTTCACTATTATTTTCAAAACCCACTCTAGCCTGTTTACAAAATATGGCTCCCTTCGAGTACAATTTTGTTATTGGCACGACTGAGAGAAAATTGACATAAAACTGGCAAAAATCAAAGTATATAAAAACTAAAACAGAAGATGATTTTCAATAAATTTTCAATGAATAACCAAATGAGTTTTATGTAAATATTTAGTTTTTTGCGAAACACTCAAAGTGACAAATATTTTTGTAAATCTTTGTATAAAGAATTGATTGTAGCGGTGATGCTTTTGACCTGATTATATAAAGGCTCATGCCTTATTGTATGTTTGATGAAAATTTCGTATCCGGTAATAATAACTAGCTAAGAAAATAAAATAGCGACATTTTTTGTCCCATCGTGTAATGTTGTGGTTCATATGAGAATGGAACATTGATGTTTAATAATAATTGCTAGGCCCTTCCTCCGACTTCTGCTTTTATTTTTTTGCCTTATTACGTTTTATGTTTTTATTTTTAAATGAAAACTTCTTTAGAATAGTTGTAACAGAGACAATTTTTCTAACCTTAATTATACCAAGTGTCATTTTTTGGATAAAACTTTGCGTTCCTTAATGGAGAAATCTTAGTTTCACGTCACCAACATGCTAGTGTCCCGTTCCCAACATGTACTAATTTTGGTAGTATGATGTAGTTATGGGTAAGATGTGTTAACATAAATAGAATTAAAAATCTGGACCTAGCACGCAAGAATTAAACACGCTAACATTTTTGTCACCCTATGTTGACAATTTTAAAGTTTAATTCACAAGATATCCGTACACTACCTATAATGTAGTATATAATGTAGTAATGTAAGTTAAATTGACTTCGTGAAAAGTTAAATGTGGGTATGCTGTGCATTGTTTAAATTCGTGTTTTAGTTTATTATTTTATTTTTTTAATTGTAGAATCACTATGCAGTACAGCATTCAGTATTAAATATGTTGATATTTTTATATAGATAAATAAAAAACAAAAACAAAGCATTTATTATCTTTTTGAGGCATTGCGAGTGGGATATTAAAATGAAGATACATGGTGATGAACTGCCTTTTTAAATAAAGTTAGTTTTTAATTGTCGGGAAAAATTCTATTTCTTAACAAATTACATAGTTTGGAAGTTCCTTAGAAAAAAGGGTCTCCATAAACAGAAGTCGTCACTGTGCTAAGCTGGACAGCACACGAATTTGCTGTTTCCGCTGTCTTATATGCCTAAAGAATGTTTCCCTTGGTGGAGATCAGACCCATCTGTTCCTGCGAGCATCTCCCATGAAAATACTTGGTGAAAGAAGACAAGTCACGAACCATTCGTATGTGTTCTAGTGATTCGAGAGATTCGGTCAAATCATCATCATCAATTAGGCGAATCCTTCTTCTTTGAATTGAATCCAAAAGAGCCAAGTATGCTTTAAAATTAAACCCCAAACATAAGAAAAGTATTCCACTCTTGATGTAACTTGAGCAACCCATCCTATGTTTTGACTAATAAATAAACCGTTTAAAAATGTATATACAGGTTGAACTTTAATTTCCACTACAGGATCTCGTAAACTATTAGAGATACAAGGAAGCTTAAATAGAAAAAGTAGTGCAGAATTTAATGCCTAATATTATTTCGCTGAGAAAACAAGTAAATTCCAACTCGTCTTGATTTTATTTAGAAAAAACTGAAAATCGCCATTTTTAAAATTCAGCTGTAACTTGTTTATTTGAAGTCCGATTGAAAAAATTCAAAAATTGTAAAAATTTTATGGAGCCTTTTCATTGGTGTGCATTTTTTTTTCTAAATTTAACTGTTTCTGAGAAAATTATGTCAACTTTGTTATTTCTTATAGGCGCCATATTGGATTTTATCATTTTCAAATTTAGCATATTTTTCTGCTTAATATGATGTAGGTCATGTCATACTTCAAATGTGGCAAAATGGGTTAAATGGACTAATTTTTTATTTTCGCACAAAAAAATTATAGTATTCAACGCAATTGCCATAACTTTTAATAATAAAAATTACAGTTTCGAAAAAAGCAATAATTATTAATGAAAAACCAAAAATATTATATCAAACTGTATAGTATTGAAATATTTATTAATAATCGTAACGTGCATGTTCCCTTTAAATTGCGTAATTCTCAGAACATTGTAAGGGATTTGTTCTAGACTTCTCTAGAAGTAAAATATTTTCAGACGAATAATGTGCATAAATATATATAAATATATAATCATTTCTTAAATTCTTGGATATTTCACGTTACACGAATAAGTATTCAATGTTAAAATAATTTTTGTAAAAATTGCCAACAAAATTTTTAAAACATCTACACGTTTTCATAGAATTACGCCATTTAAAGCGGTGCATGCACGTTATGATTATATTAATAGCTGTTTAAATATTGCACAGTTTATCACAATATTTTTAGTTTTTTAATAATTATTGTTACGTAAATAGGTACTGTATTTTTATTATTAACAGTTATGGCACTCGCCTACTATAATTTTTTTATTTAACAATAAAAAATTAGTTCATTTAACCCACTTTGCCACATTTAAACTATGGCATGTTATACATCAAATTAATCAGAAAAATATGCCAAATTCGAAAATGATAACATCCAATATGGCGTCTATAAGAAATAACAAAGGGGACATAATTTTCTCGGAAACAGTTAAATTTAGGAAAAATTAACTTACACCAATGAAAAGGCCCCAAAAAACAACTTATTATAATTTTTAAATTTTTTCAATCAAACTTTAAATAAAGAAGTTACAGCTGATTTTTAAAAATGGCGATTTTCAGTTTTCTCTAAATAAAACCAATATTGGGCATTAAACGCTGCACTACTTTGCCTATTTAAGCTTCCATGTATCTCTAATAGTTTACGAGATTTCCTATAGAGGAAATCAAATTTGGTTCAACCTGTATATAATTGTTACTCGGAATATTGATAGATATGAAAACCAGAATAATGTTAATAATTTCAATTTTTAAATTAGAAAATTTTAATTTTTGATGCTACAATTAATTTAGAAATTAAGAAAACACTATTATTTCCCTATTTTAAGTTTTCACTTCTCTCTGCAGTCCCTATAAATGCCTAATTTATTTTTACTTTACCTAATTTTTGATCCACTATTATTTTAATTTTTGTTTTTATATCATATGTAAAATTCTAACATAATTCTTTATGAAATGTCATTAATTGAATTTTTGACGGTTTTATTCATATACAGGTTTTAATAAATTCGCTTCTCACTAGAAGGATCCCAAAAACGGTAAGAGATGCAGCATCAATTAAATTAAGGCAAAGTTGCATAATTTGATAACCAGTAGCATACCGTCGAGAAATCGAAAATATCTCTTGCCGTTTTTGAGATTTTTGAAAAAAAATAATGCTTTAGATTCTTGGCGTTACTTGAAGAATAATCGAAAAGCTAAAAACACTTTTTCATTGGCGTTTATATATTATTATTATTATAATACTTGGTAATTATTTTTACAAAATGCTGTTTTAGCTCCATAAATTTTTAATACAATTCAAAAACAAGATGTTCAATTGTCTTTGTTGTATCAGCGTTAAAACATCCACAACTTTGCTAATTTAATTGAAGTTGTTCTTAAATAATAAGAAAGTTAGCAATATTGCCGAGTGCATTTTGAACACTTTGTATACTAGGTTAGTTACTCGGTAAAGCCGTGTGGCTCCTAGAATTACTTTGATAACAAAAATCTTTTTAGAACAAAAGTATATTTTTGGATGTGGCGCACATTCTAAAATATTTTTATTGATAAATATTTAATTATACACGGTGGTGTATCAAAGTTGCCTTTTTAAAGAAATTTTTAAATCTGCTCAAAAGTACTGATTGACTGAATAATAGTTTTCGAGATATCTAGAAAAAGTCATGAAAATGTACTTGGAAACTCACCTGGAGGGCTGAATGGCTATTAGTTCTTAGGGTAGGTGGTTTTGGTATATCGTTATCTTAAAAAATAGTGTAAACTTGGTTATAAATAGCCTTTGTCATTATACACGCTCAGATTGGCAAACGCGAAATATAATTTTTCTGAAAAATCAAATGACATAGCACATATTTTTTTTTCTATTTTAGTTTTATGCAACAATTAGGCTTTGCTTTATTACAAATAAATGTGGATCTAATTACCACTTGTTACCACAAGTTACACTATGAAGTCTAATGGTCGCAGTAGTGCGTCATATCTTGAATGCATTCCATCATGAGATTATGAAGTTGAAACATGTAATTCGGAATCTAACAATTTTTATGAAACTTTGTTTTACGTAATCCTTAATTATTTATCTTCCAGAATTCACTGTCAAGCGTTGTCGATGAAATTTGCGGAAATCTTATATAATTTTTTGTGTATCCATAATAAACGGTTAATTATGATTTATATATGGTGTTATCATTTCCAGTGTCTCCGTTGGTTGCAGGGAATGCGTAATCTGTGATTTTTTTGACATAAAATGCTGCTCCATTAAATTAAAAAACCACTTAATTCTCTTGAAATGAGCTTATTTACAATAATTATTGCAGGAGAATGATTCAGAAAAACTAACATTTACCCCAATACACTGTAAACTACGTTTTAAAAAATGGCTTTTCACTTGTAAAACAAATTGGATGGAAATTTCGAATCTGCAGCAATTACAATTCCTTGCCATAACTGATCTCTTGCAGTAATTTCGAGTCCTTTGACTTTATTGTTTTGAATCATTTTAAAATCCTACAATAGTTATTGACAATAAGCTTATTGTAATTTTTTAATGGACTAGTAGTGTATGTTAAGAACACCTTTTTCTCGAAAACGAACACTTCTAACGAATGAATAACAAGAGTACTTTTTAATCGACAAAAAGTATAAAGAATCGATATTTTGTATCAAAAGCACCAAAAAAGTTAAAGACTTTTTAAAAGAGCATTAAGTGCGGAAAGGCAAAATACTGAACATTTATAATTCGACATCCCGAGAAACTTCAGCATACCGAATTTGGTCCACGTATGTACAACATCTCAGACATTGCAGCAGAAAAACTGCACAAACACTTCAAGATTTTTAAAGAAAAGGATGACGTTATAAAGTAGAAAAAAAATAACGGTGTTAACTTTCATACCGGATATTTTTATCCTAAAGTGAAGTATAATAAACATTATATCGAGAATTTTTTATTATTTATAGACCTTTGTCTGGTCTAATTATACATCGTTCTTCATACATACGAATCAAATATAATTGGGTTAAAATTGTTCTATATAATACAAGAAAATTATAGATTATTCGCTTATTTATTAAATAAACTTTTTTCGTGCATTCTTCCATTTACTTGTGATATTTTTTACGCAATTTCAGTTAATTCCCTTAACGGAACAAATAATAAATTACGTGTATTTATTTCTGTTGAAAAGGATGCCATTTTTATAAATGCATTATATAAAAATAAATGTGTGGGTAAATGTCTGTTATTTCGGTTATTTTAAATTGCAGATACCGTATTATTTAGAAGAAAATATAATAAATTCTTAACGCACTACTAATTTACACTCACAATTTAAATTCCTCTAGCCACAAGTGTTTACTTCGAGAAAATTTAAACATTTAGATAAGTCTTTGCTAGAATATAACTGAGCGGGTTTTGATTTTTGAAATATTTATGGTCTTCTGCCACTTTTTATTGCATCTGATATTAAGATCGCATTATAAATGATTCTTTAAAAGAATTATGACTCCACGGGGTTTTAAAATGTGGTGTACGTAACTATTATCTATATTTACAAATGTAGTTATAATTTTATGTAGAACATCTAAAACGCTGTCTGAAAATTTGCAATTTTGATTGGAAAAAATTACTATTAAGATTGTACAGAAAATTTATATTAAACGATTTGCATCGTTTATCTTACTGAAGCTTATACATGTACTAAAAAGTATCCCATGTTATTTTTATTTTGTTTTATTTAATTAAAATGTGAGAATTACATAAGTTTGTTATGCACCCTCCTAATTGTTGTGTAAATGTACAAACCGTAACCATTCTCTTTTCATGGCAATTGACCCATGACTTCCTTTATAGATACGTATTTAAATTATTCCTATTTCCGTATGATAATAACGTGTCACTAAACGAAATATACAGGTTAAACAAAATTTGATTTCCACTGCAGGGATATCGTAAATTATTAGAAGTACAAGGAAGCTGAAATGGGTAAAGTAGTGTAGAATTTAATGCCTAACGATATTCCGCTGAGAAAATAATTGAATTCCAATTCGTCTTGATTTTATTTAGAAAAAACTAAAAATCACCATTTTTAAAAATCAGCTGTACTTGTTTATTTGAAGTCCGATAAAAAAATTCAAAAACTGTAATTAGTTGTTTTTAAGGCCTTTTTATTGGTTTACTTTATTTTTTTCGAAATTTAAGTATTTCGGAGGAAATTAATTATACCAACTTTTTTATTTCCTATAAACACCATATTACGTTTTATCATTTTCGAGATCAGTATATTTTCCTAAATAATTTGGTACATGACATGTCATAATTCAAATGTGGCAAAATGGGTAACCTTTCTGTCGCGTTGCAGGGATCACAATTTAATTCCAAAATCTTTCAGAATCAAAGATAACTTTAGAACCAATTCTTCATTCAAAATTCTTCATAAAGCTGGTTTGTCTCTTGTCCGGGATATGATTAAAAGGATTAAACGCGATTTGGCTTCGATCTCCCGACAATTGCTCGGGCTCCATCTGGAACTATCGGGTAGGTTGGAGTCATTTCGGCGCCATATCCTATAATCAGTCCGAAAAAACTTTTGAATTAGAAAATCTAAAACACAAGAAGAAATTCGAATCCCTAGGTCCCAAGGTCAAAACTTATAGTTCAGTCTCAAAAACAGTAGTCAATTTGTCTTCCCGTCCACAATCGGATAACGAACATTCCATCTTATCTAAAGGACTGAATTTTGCTGTTGCCCCAAGAAAAATTTCAACTGAGGAAATAATCAGTGCAGTAGAGTCTTCCATCAGAACTCTCCCCAAGGAGGATGCAAATCCTATTCGTTTTCAAACCACAAAAATACTCAAACATGCCAAACCACCAAAGACCAACATTTCTAAAAAAGAAAGGTGTGCCCTTAAAACCCAAAAAACAGATTTTTTAATCACTATTCTTTCGGCTGACAAAGGTAATGCAACTATCATCTTGGATAATTCCGAGTATGCGTCCAAAAATTACCCCCCTATTGAACGACGGATCCTATATTCCTCTTCCTCCGGACCCAACAAGCAAAATTGAACGTGAACTAAAGTCCAAACTAAAATTCTCAAATTTGTCCGCAGACACTCTCAGACATCTTGTTCCGAGAGAATCCAAACCACGTCGTCTTTATGGTTTCCCCAAAATTCACAAACCCAATATTCCTCTTAGGCCCATTGTCAGCACGATAAATTCACCTACCTACAGTGTCTCGAATTACTTATCTAATATCCTCAAGTCATATACCGGAAACACATCATCACACGTCCTAAATTCTAAACACTTTGTCGATTTATTGTCCGAATTAACCCTAGACCCCAACGACATACTAGTAAGTTTTTACGTCACTTCACTATTCATAAATGTTCCAGTTTCCGACTCCATGATGATAATTCGTCAATTACTTTCAGGCAAAGAGAATGCAGATTCTCTAGCTGATTTAACTGAAATGTACCTCACATCGACTTATTTTTCTTTCAATGGCAGCTTCTATAAACAAGTCCGGCACCCCAATGGGTTCTCCCTTATCCCCCGTCGTAGCAAATATTTTCATGGAATCTTTCGAAAACACTGCGTTGGAAACTGCGGATTTAAAACCTAAGGTTTGGCTTCGTTATGTAGATGACTCATTTATTGTATGACCACATGGCAAGGATTCACTAAATTTATTTTTGAAACACCTAAACAGTTTACATTGTTCCATTAGCTTCACTATGGAAATCGAAAACAACGGTTCTCTTCCTTTTCTTGACGTACTGGTCACCCGGTTACCAAACGGTCGCGTTTCTCATTCCGTTTATCGAAAACCCACCCATACTAATCGTTATTTGCATGCAAAGTCCCATCATCACCCTTCCCAAAAACGTTCTGTCATAAATTCACTGGTTTCACGAGCTGTAGCAATTTCACAACCGATAAATCTTTCAGACGAGTTGATCAAAATTCGTTTCAACCTCTGCAACAATGGTTACAAATCGCACGACATTGAAACTGTCATTAAACAACATCTTCACCCTACCCCTCGTCCTTCACAAAATTCAAAAATTTCTTCTAAAGCCTTTCTTCCTTATGTTCAAGAAGTAACAGATCAAATCGGAAAATTATTGAGAAAACGCAACATTAAACCCATTTTTTCATCATCTTCAAAGATCCAACAGCTCCTCCCATCTCCCAAAGATAAAATTTCATCCTTTTGTTCTAATGGTGTGTACAGGGTTCCTTGTTCTTGTGGTTCAGTGTACATCGGAGAAACGGGGCGATCATTTAAGACGCGAATATCCGAGCACCAAAGATGTCTTAGGTCCGGTTTATTTTCGCAGTCAGCCATTGCCGAACATCAACATGAGACCGGACATAAGATTCTCTCTGATAATATTTCAATTATATCCTATATTCCCAATTACTATAATAGGAAGATACGCGAGGCCATTGAAATCCAAAAATTCCCGAAAAAACATCAACAGAGACGACGGTTACATGCTTTCCTCCATCTGGAAACCAACCATCGGAAATCTTCGGAAGTGATCGATCAGACGAATGGTATATAAAGTTTCCCTTTCCCTCTTTCCTGTCAGAAGAGTTTCGCCTCTGGTATGGTGGACATACTAAGTTACAGTGCTTTGATGTTTTGAAATTGGCCTATTCATTCTTTCATTTTTGCATATTCCCTCATATTCCTCTTTTCATTTATTTTTCTTTTCTTTGTTCCTGAAGAAACCCCCTACGATGGTGGGCGAAACGTCGAACACTTTTAGTAGTTCTAATTTTGGTCTTCTATATTTCATTTGTTTTTTCCTATTCTTCGTAAGAAGAACTAACATATTTTTTGTCAACTGTCATGAGGTGACTTTTTAAATTTCAGATATCCCATAGTCATATTTCAAAAAATGTTTCAAAATATTGACAATTTTGATTAATAAAAACTCAAATATTTCCAAACTGGATTGCAAAAATGTTAAATAATATTAATAAACATAACGTTTCCGACCAATAAAAGTCCACCATGAAGAATAAAAAATTTATAGTAGTAGTAGTAGCAAGTGCTCATGACCATAATTACGTACCAATAATTTTTGAAGAACTTAAAATATTGTAGCTGTGCAAATTAAAACAGTTATTGGTATAATCGTAAGGCGCATGCACCCCTTTAAATGGCGCAATTCAATGAAAACGTGTAGATGTTATAATGTTGTCATCAATTTTTCAAAAATTCTTTTAACATTGAATACTTATTTCGTGCATCGCGAAATATCTAACAAACTAATATTAGCAATGACTCTCATATTTATGCACATTATACGTCTTAGAATACTTAACTTCTATAGAAGTCTAGAACGCACACTTGCGTATGACTCATGGGGAACTAGCCCGTAATAAAATTTTTGGAATATTTTGAGAATTACGTCATTTAAAGGGAATCATACACGTTACGATTATTAACAAATATTTCAATATTATACAGTTTTTTACAATATTTTTGGTTTTTTAGTAATAATTATTGCTTTTTGCTGTGCTTTTTGTTATTAAGAGCTATAGCGGCTGTATTGCCTATTATGATTTTTTTTTAAATAATACATTACTTTATTTAGCCCACTTTGGCATATTTGAAGTATACCATGACACATCAAATTAATCAGAAAAATATGCTGAATTTGAAAGTGACAAAATTTAACATAGGCTTCCATAAGAAATAACAAAGGTGACATAATTTTCTTGGAAAATGACATTTTTAACATTTTTTTTAATACAATCCAAACTAGCCAGTATTCAACTGTTTTCTCAGTGGTATAATAATGGGCACACAACTCTGCACTACTCTGCCCATTTAACCGATTTTCTATTTCCACTAATAACGAAGATGCCCATATTATCCCAGGTCCAGTGGGACACGCTGTATAAAAAGAATTAAGGAAAAAGACTTATGGAACACTTCGTATCAAAATTTTTAATAAGTCAAAATATTTAAAAATAGAAAAAAACTTCAAATTTGAAATTTTGAAAAAAAGGCTACATTTCGACCCTTTGAAATATCGAAATTTTAAAAAAGTAAAAATTTTCAAAAATATCAAATTTTTAGAAAAAGTCGACGATTTTAAAAATGTCCCAGTTTTGGAAAAAGAAGTCTTAGAATTCTGAAATAAAATCGTGAAAAAATTTTAACCTTCCAGAAAACACGACATTTTCAGAAAAGATTAAAAGCTTATAAAACCACCTTTTTGGCAAAAAGTTACAATTTTTGAAGCCAAATTAAAAAAACGAACATTTTCAGTACAAGCAGAATTTTTTTATGTCAAAATTTCGGAATAAGTAAATAATTTATAAAAAAACAAATTTTGTGTTTTTAAAAGTAGATATATTGCAAAAGGTGAAGCTTTGAAAAAAAAAAGTCAAAATTTTTGAACACCCCAACCCTTCAAAACATGTTACATTTTCAAAAATACACATGAAGCCCCCTCCCCTTTATGACCTCTTGATGCCCCCTGATTGGGAAGTCCTGGTTTATTCAATGATATTGAGGATTACTCTGCCGCAATTATTGTGTTGTGCCTAATTAATAAACCCGAGTGAAATAATGTAAGGTATAAATTTAATTTGCACTATATGGGCTGCCAGCACATTTCACTACAACCCTTGATAGAAGATTCAGGACAATAGATAAATACGATTTACGAAAAAAAAGTTTGATAGAAAGTTTTTATTTTTCAATTTATAAGCTGTCAAAGTTGCCAAGAAAAAAAACATCTTAATTATAATTCCATAACCTCTTTACCGATCGTGTCAATACTTGAAACGTAATTTAGGCTGTTAAAGCTTATTATTTTCCACAATCCTAACGAAAGCATTATACTGGGGGGTAGTTTCCTCCGACCACCCATCTCTTTTACCCGCAGATTTTTTACCATGGTCCTATTTTTGTTAAACAAGTACCGCCAAAAAAAATTACCTACAGTTAGCCATTTTTGAGAAAAATGACTATTTGTTATCCGTTTGTTAGGGTTTATAAAGTGAGTGCCATGGATTTAAACCTTTGTCTTTAATAGACGATGGAAAAAACGGTTGTTTAGTGTTTTCATGTCATTAAGTAATGTCAATATGGTTGATTACAATGACTGAAGGCATATTTTTTTATTTTAATATAAAATATTTTTGCTAGTTTTTAAATTTATTCTTAATAGAGAACATGATTTCTTTAAACAATATGCCGTAAATACAGATTACTCCCTCCAGTTGCCACCTAAAGTAAAGCAATTAATTCTTAGTCTTGTTACAATGAGCCAAAAAATGTTTATAATATACCGAAATAATTAAAGCTAACATTTGCAGAAGGCATAGATAATCTGTTTAAATTTCAATAAATTGAATAAATTTTTTATTAAAAAATCAGCAATTATTGGGGCCCAAACGTTAATTTTAAATTGACAATGAAATTGTAATTATTATACAATTCGTTTTCATGACCTCCTGAATGAAACGTTTTAATTCAGTTACATTCACTGCAGAAATCGATACCCACAAACCCATAAATAGTCATTTTTCTCAAAAATGGGTATTTTTTATTGTAATATTAAATAATTTTGTTAATTTTTAAATTTGTTATTAGAGAACTAGATTTTTTCAAATAATATGTCATAAATACCGACCGCCCTCTCCAGTTGCCACATAAAGTAAAGGAATTAATTTTTAATTGTTAAAATAATCCAAAAAATATTTGTAGTAAGCCGAAACAATTAAATGAATGTAAAACTACTATTATAAAACAAATCGATAATCTGTTCAAATTACAATAAATCTAATAATAAATTTTTCATCACCAAAAATATGTTTCAATCTTAACTTGTTTCGAGCTTACATCTAATGTTCAGTTGTCTTTTTAGTAATATACCGAAAAGGTTCCTAAAAAATCATAATAAATATTTTTTTAAACGAATTGTTAGAATGAAAAATAACCGAAATATAAGCTCAAATGTGTATAGTTTTCGTGTGAACATACTGTACAACTACATCAAGTAGCCACAAGGAAATTTTGGAAACCACCTAAATTTTGTAAAAACTATTTTGTATAACAACAAGCTAACACTTCATAATAATAGGAGTGTAAAGAGGCATTATTTACATTATGACAGTGAAACCCCCACCGTTTTCCTATTTATAATTCTCAGCAAAATGATCACTTCATGTTTGGATTAGAATTCTGGAAATTGCATTAAAAGGTCCTTATTTTTTCAAGAACATTTAATGGGATTTATTTGAATATTTTAAGTAACCATCTGGATAATTTATAATCAAACATGCCATTATTATCTTTCAGTAATATTATGTGAGATACGGATGACAACATAATGGTGCTCCTTCACATAATGACAGAATAGCCATACATTTTTAAATAAAATATTTCCAAATATCAGATTGGTTGCGGAACTCCTATTATAAGTTGGCCGCCAAGGGCACTGATCTTACAAAAATTTACTTTTTTTACGAAAATGTTTAAAAATTTGGGACAATTTTTTATAAAATTTGCATAAACTGAAAATAATAAAACCCATGATTTTTTGATATCACAGTAATTAAAATTTTAAAACAAATTCTATGTTGAAATAAAACTTTATGGATGCATAAAAAATCAAGTAATCTGTGTTTATTTATGGTAATATCCAAAAGTACCAAACTTACTTTTTTTAATTAACAAGATTAACCTGCATTGAAACGAGTCTTTAAGTACTTTTAAATAAATTGGTAAAAGCCCCAAATTAATATCTTATTTAGTGCCATGGAATATCGTAATTTCTTTTGAGTTCTCTAAAAAACCAAAATTGCCAAACATGTCAAAGTAACTTTTCAATGGCAAAAGCTAGACCAACGTTTTTGAATTAAATTCACTTAGAATTCAATAAGTATTTCAAAAATGCAAAGATATTCAGAGCGTTTCATTTAAAATAAGAACCTTTGTATACATTCCTGATCGAGGCGGAAGTGCAATGGTGGTTAAAATATTTTTTATTAAATACAGACTAGATGAAAACCTTTACTGTAAACTTTTATTTCTTTGCATACAATATTAAGCCATATATGAAAGAATTACGCATATGTGTATTACCTTGTATATCTGCAAAATAAGGTGTGAAGTTTATTACCCATTCAATTAATATTTTAATGACATATCTTTTTTCACTGAAATATAAAACTCTAACGGAAGATTTACATTTTTCCTGTTACGTTTTGTGTTTGTAATTAACCTTAAAATCCTATTAAATCCAATTAACAAATAACTAACGCATATAGAAGTTGTTTTATTACTGGAGTATTTACCTCTTCTACATTCCTCTAGTGTTATCGTTACTTCCTCGTGCATTAAAATTCCTGAAGAGCAGCGTCCACCATATCACATAACTTTGTTGCCTAATAAATGTTATCACAAAGCACGAGAACCAACGACCATCTGAAAAATTAAATGCCTCTGGTTCAAAAAAACTGAATATTGCTCCAAAATCACCAAGTCTTACTATCACGAGCTGAGAAAAACTTATTCAAATTCAAACCGCTCAATTCGCAGAATTATACCGAGTTTCACACACGTTTTCGAAAGTATCCCGTAGTTTAAATTACTTCGAACTTTGCAATGACAAAAAACTTAAATACCGGTCCAATGTCCGTCCTTTTATTCGAATTATTTCTACGTTTTATTGGTATTATGTGAGTAACGCCATTGTCGATAGCAGTCGACCACTGTGATATTGCAGGTAAACTGAAATTGTTCTCTTCACCTGAATCTCGACGGCACGGAAAGTTGACTGCAGAGCAGTTGGTCGGCTCGAAACGGCTACCGTAACGCGGCGGTTATTTTTGGAACATTTGAGAAACCTCTCTCGTTTATGTAAATGTCAATTACTTTATTTTGTGCTTTTGTTTATGCGAGGAAATTCGAACAACCGTTTTTGTAATGGCTTAATTCGGGCAGAACGCTTTTTAGCACATGCAGGTAACGTACCGAAGAACCGAATAACCTTGAAAGAACTCCTTGCACCTTGTGAGATGGTATTTAACGTTCGCAACTTGCTCTACAGGGTAATCGCAAATTCCATTCTTTTAAACAGAAATTCTTAAACAAATTAAAAGCAAAACTGAATTCATATTATTTTCTTACAGAAAAGTATTAAATACGTAGCATCCACTAAATATTGACAAAAAGGAAGTAATTTTTAAAGCCTCCTAATCGAATTTTCAGCTCAAATTAGCGACGCAACACGCAACAATTAAGAGGGTTGGTAGGTGAGGCATTCCGAATTCCTAACATAGTCAAATTATTTACCTTGATCCACAACGTTAAAACTCTGGATGAGTTTGCGACGCTAGAAAAAGAGCAACCCTTAAACGCTGCCAACACAATACAAGATATAAGAGTCAGAGAGGCCCGTATACATATACTGGTTTTTCACTGCTCAAAGATCAAGGGAGGCTAATCAAGAGGAACTTTTAAGTACTTTGACTAAGTTTCCAAAACATTTCTGTGATGGAACACTTCATAAATCGTGACATTTATTTTGTAAAGTAATAATGACGAAATCGCAGTTGGCACATCAATTTAAGAATATATATATATATATAATTACATCCCGACATTATTAGAAAACAATAGATAATAAATCGTCTCTTTACTTGAACTTGTTACCATGTTTTTCCTGTGTTTATTTTGGATTCTTCCCGAAATTCTATTATTGATTTATTATGTAAATTATCAATCAGCCAAATATTATTTAAGCGCTAAAGGACCGTTTGTTATTCAGTTCTTATTAGTTTTTTCTACAATTAACTAGAGAGCTCACTTAGTTGTAAACAAGGCAATTGCAATTGCCTTATTTGTAAATAAAAATTTTTAAAAAGTGTTTTGTGTCTTCATAAAACATAATTGGCGCTGCGAGAACAGGATATTCAAACGGGAATCCGTGCAAACTTCTGCAAATCGTCCCGGTCTCTATCAAGAGTTTATTGAATAACCAACCAAAAACCACTTGAGGGCATCTCTACTGGGAAACGAAGATCGTCTTCAAATCCGTCGGAGCACCTTCAAGCTGCAGGACCTAACAGCAGGCGGACATGAATCCCGCGTTCCTGTAAGTCCTCATTTTCCTTTTAATGCGCATGTTATTAATTGTTTTATAATTAAAAATTTCAAGAAGTAATGTCTGTAAGAGAAAGATCTCCTATTAGAAGAGACGAAAATTCAATTAGCAATATGTCTGTCCCACAATTAGATAGTAGTATCGTAAAAAATATGGTCCCAGAATACTCTGGAGGCTCAATTAATTTAGCGTATTTTATTTCTCAAGCGGATACCTATATTGAATATTTTAAGAGTAGAGACGAAAATTCCTTACAAAATAAGCTAATCTTTGAGTATATTAAATCTAAATTATGCGGAGAGGCGAGAGACGTGCTAATCCGATCAAATTGTAAAAAATGGACAGAATTGAAAAATGTCCTACTTGATAAATTCGGCGACCCACGGTCAGAAGAAATTTTACAACACGATTTAAGAACATGCTTTCAAACTTATAACGAATCGTATGAGTCATATTATGAACGAGTTAAACAAAAACTTTAAGTTCTTTTGGAACACATAAATATTAGAACCCCTAATCAAGACATTAGAATCAGTAAGGAAAACATGTATACTAGTTTAGCCCTTGTCACGTTTAAGGCAAGCCTAATAGAACCATATTGTACCCACTTAATGAACTTACCAATCATGACCCTAGAACAAGCTCTATATCAATGTCGATCCTATGATAATTTAAAATCTCAAGTAAATTTAATGAATTTCATGAGGAATAAAGTAAAATCCAATAACCATAAACGAAACAACGGTAATTTTCCTAATAATAATCAACGCCGTCAGAATTATTTACCGATACCTTATTTCCATCATATTACTTATTACAATAATAGCGATCAGAATTATTACCCACAACAACCATCACCTCGTCAACAATTCCCCTCTAGACCAATCAATATACAACCAATTAAACTACCACCTCAAAAATTGCCAACAGGTTCACAAGTATTTGGCAGAAAACCTCAACAACAACAAGAATATAAACCAGCTCCCATGTCCATTTCTACAAGAAATATATTCCCTAAAAGACATTTTAATCAAAATTTCGTACAAAATTCTAGACCAAACTTTGTTTCTGAAGAATTGTATAATATTCAAGATTCAGACGTCACCAATTTTATTGAAAAAGAAAATTTTTGCGAGGAATTTAACGAAAATTTTCCAGAACCAGCCTCGGAAACCCAAGATCAGTAATCGATCTAAATTCTTTATCAAACCGTCCAAAACTACCATTCATTTCGATACCAAAATTTAATTTAAAAGTTTTGATAGATTCAGCCGCATCAAATAGTATCATGAATCCAGGCCCAGCAAGTGAATTCTTTAAAAGTTATTTCTTTCAAAAACCCTTTTGCGTTAGATCATTAAATCAAGAAATTAAAGACAACAAAAATATTAGATACCCATTGTTGGAAGAATTTGGTATTAAAGATTCCATAGAATTTTATGTTTTACCTTGGCATGACAGGTTTGATGCTTTAATAGGAAGCCACGATTTTCAAAAGCTAGGAGCAAAAATTGATTACAAAAATAATATTTTACAAATCGGCAAATACAAAATCCCATTTTTTATCGAATTAAATCCTTTGAATTTCAAACCGTTCAAACAAAATGTTAATAACATTATAAAAATTCCTGTAAATATAGAAAACGGCCCAGTAATTATCCCCGAGATTAATATAAATTATATACATATTCCAGAATCAATAGCATTTGCAAACAATGGTATTTGTAAAATTCCTTTTGCTGAAGAAGAACAAATAGAAATTTATTGTCATAAACAAATTAAAGTCCAACCACTTATGAATGTCGACATCGAAAACCCTTATAATAACTCCTCATACTTTGATATTCGTAACGTCATTAGGACATCACATTTAAACCCTGAAGAAAAGTTGGAAATTCTAAATTTATGCCACAAATATAAAGATATTTTTTATAATGAACACAGCGACCTCACATTCACTAATGCAGTCAAACATAAAATTAGAACTCGCGATGACGAAATAGTGTATAGCAAATCTTATAGATACCCGTACCACTTAAAGCAGGAAATTCAAAACCAAATTCAAAAATTGCTCGACAATAAAATCATTCGTCCATCCATTTCCCCATATAGTAGTCCTGTGTGGATAGTACCTAAAAAGGCTGACGCGTCCGGAAAGAAAAACTGGCGACTTGTAATCGACTATCGCAAACTGAATGAAAAAACTGTAGAAGACAAATACCCACTTCCTAGAATTGATGAAATTTTAGATAACCTGGGCAGATGTAACTACTTCTCCACATTAGATCTCGCACAAGGTTTTCACCAAATTGAAATGTCACCTGAAAGCATTGAAAAAACAGCATTCACCGTTAATAACGGCCACTACGAATACGTCCGCATGCCCTTTGGTTTGAAAAACGCCCCATCAACATTCCAACGGGTCATGGATAATATTTTAAAAGGCTACCTTTATAAATTCTGTTTTGTTTACATGGATGACGTTGCCATCTTTTCAAGGTCCCTCCAAGAACATTTGAATCATGTTAAGTTAATATTTGATAAATTACGCGAATTCAACCTCAAAGTACAATTAGATAAATCAGAGTTCCTTTGCAAAGAAGTAGCATTTTTGGGACACGTCGTTACACCTGAAGGCATTAAACCAAATCCATCCAAAATTAAAGCTGTACAAGAATATCCCCTACCAAAAACAACAAAAGAAATAAAAGCTTTTCTTGGGCTTGTCGGTTACTACCGCAGATTTGTCACCATTTACAAAGTGCCTCAAAAAGGGCGCAAAAATATATTTAAATGATCCAGATTATTTAGAAGCATTCCACAAATGTAAAGAACTCTTGACAAATGCCCCCATTTTGGCCTATCCCGATTTTAGCAAAACGTTCTGTCTAACCACTGATGCTAGCAATGTAGCAATTGGAGGAGTACTCTCACAAAATGATCGTCCGGTAGCTTTTTATTCTCGAACCCTAAACTCTGCTGAACGTAATTATTCGACCATAGAAAAAGAACTACTAGCCATCGTCGAAACTACAAAACATTTTCGCCCCTATCTTTATGATAGACAATTCCTCATAGAAACCGATCACAAACCACAAACCACTAGTCTGGTTATTTTCATTAAAAGACCCAAATTCTCGTTTAACAAAATGTTTACGACTAGAAGAATTCGACTACGAAATTAGATACAAAAAAGGCAAAGGAAATGTTGTTGCTGATGCTTTGTCTAGAATCGAAATTAATACAAAAGAAATAAATACCGATTCCGATGAAAATGACGACGATTTAGACCTTATATCAATTCTTCCACAAGTCGACGGAGACGAAAACCTTACCCCCGATGAAGCAGACGAAATTTTAAGCAACCTAATCCCTGTACAACCTAACGACTCTTCTGATGGTGACACTTGTCATACAGCCGTTGAAAACCCCATTTTCGGATTACCTATTTCAGAAAAACCCCTTAATCAATTTGTAAATAGAATCGAAATAAAGTTAGGCAATGCATTCAAGATTTCATTCTCCAAACCATTTAAAAAACATCATCACTCAGTAACAATAAGAATAGGTCATGAAGAAGATAACATTAAACAAATGTTAAAACAAATTGTAAACCCCAAAAACCTATACGGAATATATTTTCACGACAAAAAAATAGAAAACCTTTTTAGAACCATTTGTTCAAATTTATTTGATAATACTGTGAAAATAATTAAGTGCAATATATTATGTAAAGACGTAGAAAAATCAGATGAACAGAGTGAAGTCATTAAAGAATATCATGAAGTAACACATAACGGCGTTACGGAAACCTACAATCATTTGAAAAACAAGTACTATTGGCCCGACATGAAGCTTAAAATCAATAAAATTATTAACGAATGCGAAATTTGCTTACAAAGCAAGTACGAAAGGAACCCTTACAAAATTGCATTAAGCGGCCCCTTGGTAGCAAAGAAACCATTTGATATTGTTCACATAGACACCTTTAGTTTTGATAACTCAAAATTTTTAACGATTATCGATTTATTTTCTAAATATGCCCAGGCATATCATATTAATGATTTATCAGCAATAACGATTCTAAACAAATGTCGACATTTTTGTGCACACCACAATCATCCAGCAAAAGTAGTTTGTGATAAAGGTAAAGAATTTAAAAATAACGTTTTTCAAGAATTTTGCGACCTATTTAAAATCAAAATTCATTTCACTACAAATTATAACCCAAATTCCAATTCACCCGTCGAAAGATTACATTCGACACTGACAGAAAAAATTCGAACAATAAAATTACAAAATCCGAGAGAAACGCCAGAAAATCTAATGATATCAGCAATTTTAATTTACAATCAACTCGTCCATTCTACCACAGGTTTTACTCCTTTCAGTCTTTTATATGAACCATATGAAAATTTAAATGCTCATGAAATCGATCTTAGCAAAACAATTTACGAAAGCTATAATGATAAACGAAAGAAAGAATTCATGCCATTTTATGAAATCGTATATCAAAAACAATTAAACAAAGGTGAAAAATCTCTAGAAAAATTAAATAAAAATAAAGACCGTGAAGTAGAATTGAATGAACCAATTATTTATTTTAAGAAACCTAAGATTAGAAAGGCAGACCCTTGTTATGAAAAAGTTAATATAACTTCTATTAATAAGAATAAAATAAAAGGCATAAAAGATAAATCTAAATTACCAGCAAATATTCATACCAGAAACATAAAAAGACTTAGAAAGAATATTTCATTAAAGGATTACTCTCCTGGCAATAACACTGAGCCCGAACCTGGCCCTTCAAGTAGAAAAGACTAATTCAAATGGATATTTCGCTGAAGATTTAGGATCAGCTAGACTACTAAATCATTATCATAGGTTTTATTTTTATTTTAATATTAGTCATATGGAATTTAGCTATAGAAGTTTATTAGCTAACGCTTACATTCTAGAAGTAAATTTAAATAAACATTTAGACACTAACGCTCGTTCTCTAGTTAAAATTCTTTCCAAAAATTGTATCACAATAGAAATAGAATTATCCAAGTTTAATAGACGACCCAAAAGAGCTTTATTCGATGCTTTAGGTAGTGCAATAAAATACGTAACAGGAAACCTAGATCAAAATGATCTAAAAGAAATCAACGATAATCTAAATATTCTTTTTGAAAATCAAGAGAAAATAATCAAGCAAGTAAATAAATATACCTCATTCGCTAATCACATCACAGACCGATATAAGAAGGATTTAATATTATTACAAAATAATATTAACACTTCTCTCAAATCTCTTTCAAAAGTAAATGATAAGTTAAACGATCAGATACATTTATTTATCAGATAGATTACTTAGCACCCTCCAGATGATTCAAAGGACTATAACCTTAGCGTTTAATGATATTACAAATCTAGAAATAATCTCAAGTTTAGACTTATTAGAAATTGCAAATCATTTAAAATTAATTTACAAAAAGGACGAACTATTACAGTTGGACACTTTGCATCTGCTCAAGCTAATTGAATTCTCAAAATTTAAAGTTTTAGCAGTTGAGGACGTAATAACATGTGTGTTATACATACCTATCCTTAAATCTAATCCTTATACCTATCAACAAATTTATCCTCTACCCGACAATCAAAACCGAATCTTACTTCCACCTGCAAAATATAGACTCGCAAGTGTAAACAGTGAATTATGGACTGATACTCCTTGCGCAAAAATTGAAAACCAAGTCTTATGTTCACAACGACTTAAGGACAACAAATGTTCGCTAAGAAACCCGAAAGACTGCAATTTTATTCAAACTATAAATAATTACAAACTTTATGTGCAACTCAACAATAACAAAATATTGGTTTCCTGCAAAGAATCCTTAGATGTTCTCGAACAATGTAATAATTCATTTTCGTACAAGAAAATAGTAAATAATGCCTTAATGTACTCCAAGAAGAATTGTAAAATTGTAATTGATAGCACAACGTTTGAAAACACATTTAGCAACTTCAGTTATGAGATCCCCGATATCCAGATTGGTAGCCTGACACCTGTAAAACATATTAATTTGGAACCCAAACATATGGAAGACTTCACGAAACTGGAAGAAGAAGCAAAAACAATAAACGAAGAAATTCAACTCCACCCATTGGTCCACCTAGCACACATTTCCGCGACAGCAATCCTACTATTCATAATAACTCCAACGTGTTTGATATTATACCTGTACAGAAAGAAAATCGCCAACCTATGGAAGAAGAAAAAATCCACAAATGCAGAAGCTGTCGAAATCAAGTCAATTAAACTGCCATCGACGAATCAAGTCGAGGACGCCTTGAGTTAAGGGGGAAGGAATTACATCCCGACATTATTAGAAAACAATAGATAATAAATCGTCTCTTTACTTGAACTTGTTACCATGTTTTTCCTGTGTTTATTTTGGATTCTTCCCGAAATTCTATTATTGATTTATTATGTAAATTATCAGTCAGTCAAATATTATTTAAGCGCTAAAGGACCGTTTGTTATTCAGTTCTTATTAGTTTTTTCTACAATTAACTAGAGAGCTCACTTAGTTGTAAACAAGGCAATTGCAATTGCCTTATTTGTAAATAAAAAATTTTAAAAAGTGTTTTGTGTCTTCATAAAACATAATTATATATATATTAATATCATGTTGAAACGAACGCAGGGTAATCCCGAACACAGCGTATGTAGTATGTTAGAAATATGTGACATCTTTTTGCTCAGTTCAGTCTTACAAATCATTTCACCTTTTATACTATGCTATAAGCGGAACAAAGCAGTGTACACATTATTCAAGATATGAATTTTTCAAAAATCTTGTTCTTTACAATCTCATTTAACTGATTTAACTGAGTATTGCTTTATCTCTATAAGTATTTCTAATATGAAATTTACGAACATAAAAATTTACTACTGTTGTACTATTCAAAGATCGTATAATTAATAAAAATAGCGGCACAATCAAATCTGTTTCCAAATTATATATTTTATTTTAATTTTCCACTATGAAGGACAATATGACGAAGTGGTTTGAGCAATCCCGAACACTCGGCATTTCTCCATTACTTAATGAAAGCATAAAAAGTTTTGAAAAAATTCCAAATTATCCAAAAAAATTTATGACAATGTAAATAATAAAAAGAAAAAGTCGAAAATGTAGTAATGAAGATTGTTGTATTTTTTGTAAGAAAAATGTAAAAATCCTCCATGTATTGCTCTGGATCGTCTTAACTGGGCACATGAGTCCGCACCAGGGCGTGTGTCTCCAATATCGCTTCTCTCAAGCCGTCTACGAAACCCATCGTCTCCCTGGGGGTAGTGTAGTTCCAAAGGGAACACCAAATCGACAGATGAAGTTGTTCGCAAGAACCCTTGCGACTGCCGTAGCTTCCTGGTCCGGCATGACGCAAGCTTCAAGCCATTTACTGAAATAGTCCATGGCTACCAGGATGTACTTGTTTCCATCGTCTGATGCTGGAAATAGTCCCACCACATCGATTGCAATTCTCCCAAATTATTCTGTTTCAGGGTCCCTTTGGTTCTTGTACGAGGACCCTTGGATGCAGCACAGACGACACATTTCCGACACCAGCGCTCGACGAACTCCCTGGAGTTAACCCAATAAAACCGTTTTCGAATCTTCTCCAGGGTTTTGTTCATCCCTAGATATCCACCAGAGGTTCCATTGTGCACCTCCCACAAAACCTGTGAAATCTTCTCCTGAGGCACCACCAAATGCAAGTTGACACGCTTTCCATCCGCGCTTTCCCATGCTCTCTTCAGCACCCCATCCTCTACATGGAGGAATTTCTATTGAGCCCACAAATTCTTAAAAACTGGACTTCTGTCGGAAACTTCTTGCCATTCAGGTCTATCTCTAGCTTCTTTCCATTCCAATGCGGGTCCGATGTCTGCGTCGCTTTCCTGTAGCTCCCGAAGACCTTCACCGGTCCATCCATCTTCTGGTTGGACATACGTGACCCTTATATCCACAATGTCATCATAGTCCTTAACTCGTTTGCAGTGTTTGCAATCCCCACAAGGTCTTTTGGACAAAGCGTCAGCGTTGTTATACTGTCGTCCCGGGCGATGATGCACTTTAAAATGATACTGCTGAAGCCTCTCTAACCATCTAGCCATTTGCCCCTCTGCGTTCTTCATTCGAAGTAACCAAGAAAGTGCCGAATGATCTGTCCTGATAACGAATTCTTGCCCATACAAATACTTGTGGAAGTGTTCCACGGCCTTCACTATCGCAAGAAGTTCCTTCCTGGTGGTGCAATAGTTCCTTTTTGGTTTTGTCAGGATTTTGCAGTAATATTCGATAACTCTTTCTTCACCGTCTTGAACTTGAAATAGTACACCCCCAATGCCGACATTGCTGACATCTGTGTCTAACACGAATTTCCCATTCCGCTGAGGATAAGCCAAGATAGATCTTGTGCACAAGGCGGGCTTTCGGAAAGCGGTATCACAATCAGGAGTCCAGACATACGGTGTTCTTCCTTCCGTTAGTCGATGTAACGGCCCAGCAATGATGGCGTAACCTTTTACAAATCTTCTGTAATAAGTGCACAACCCCAGGAACCTCCTCAATTCATGTTTATCTTTGGGTCTTGGCCAGTCACGGATTGCTTGAGTTTCGCGTGCCAAAGTAACCATGGCTCATGTGTCCACTGTTGCCAGTACATTCCTTCCATCTACGCTGTCTTTCACCACCAAACTCTCCTTGGGCCTTTTTTATCTGTTTAATAGAAGGAGTTTTGGGGGCTGGTTTCTCGACATTAGCCATTGAGTTTCCCTTCTAGCCATGTTGTTTTCTTACTGTTGGGTTCTTGAATGTTGATCTGCAGTCCTTCTTGACACAGCTGTAACATATTATGCTTCTGTTGGATCTACCTTTAAGAGCTCCTAGCAGTTCTTTGATGCTCCCGTTCATTTCTTTCATGTTAGTGCTTATGTTCGAGTTCATTTCCTTTATGTTAGTGCTTATGTTCGCGAGATCAGGGTCATTCGCAGCCTCTTCGATGTCGCCTTCCTTATTCTGCGTGACGCCCCTGGCTCTGAAACCTTGTAAGCAACTTCCAAACCTCTAACCAGTGCCTCCCTCGATGTACGAAAGTTTGACAAGCGTATCACTCTCTGAACTTTTAGATCTCTTATTCCTTCTATGAAGCCTCGAATTCTTGCAGCGTTTTACCACTTTTCAGCCTTCTCACTAGCAGTTGCGACTGGAGAACTTGCTGCAAATGGTGGTCTCCAAATCTCAGCTCTCTTCACTAAACCAACTGACTAATTAACTCACTAAGACTGTTTAATTAACTAACATATTCATTGACTAACTCACACCCTGAAAGCCGACCAGACCGCCTATTTATAGATCCTGTTCCGGGTTCTAGAAAAAACGAACAGATAAGACTTATTGTTTGTGGAAATTTCTGGAGCGCTTATAATTCATTCATTATAATTCATTATCGCAGCCGCTTTCCATTACTAAATTTTCAGAAAATTCCGTTTTAAATTTTATAATTACATTTTGTTATAATATTTATTCATTCATTGTACTTTAAATTTACAAAAAATATCTAATTTTGAATTTATTCTTTTTAGTAAAGTGTCTCCGCGGATTCTAGAAGCACGAGCGTAGAAAACGGTGCGTCTAGAGAGTAGATAGTACCTTGTGGTGATATCAGGAGTGATGAAATTCTACTGTCAACGAGGAACGAAGCTGTTGAAAAATTGAATAAATTAATTTAATCAACGTGTAAATCAACAAAGCCATGTCAGGTTGTTAGTTTACGGAAATAATAAACAGATATTTTTTTTACATTTTGAACTTTGTAATTCTTTTATATCTATAACTATTTAGAACTCTCAGAAAATGCGGAAATTTTAAAATCGTTTAGTAAAGTGGCACTTTACCACATAGATGTCACTTTATTACATTGCAATGTCACTGCCTATTAAACTTAAGACAAAACAAGGCCGAAGACGCTTTTAGAAAGGCATTTAAAAATCTGAGGACAATTTTTTAAATACTTTTCAGTAGTAAGGCTTATTTTTATAATTAATAATGTGTAAGTTAAGCTTAATGCAACTCTCAAAAATGAAACTTATCAGCTATTGTTATGTAAATTATCAAAGTCGAGTCATGTTACTAGGTTGCGAAACAGATAATTTTTTTCCTTTTCCCATCTGTATATTCACTGTTTTCTTTACAACTTTTGAGCAGGATAGATAGGCCATATCAGTCTAGTGAACGGATATAACATAAGTCGCGCCGTGATTGACCAATCACGGCATGCGATGAGGACGAATGTCATTTTTAGATTCAAAATTATTCCATATAATCCGTCAAACTGACGTATTTACCGAAGAAAATATTTAAAATAATCAATGCTTTTAGTGCAAAATTAATAAACTGCATCCCAGCTGTCATTTCTGAACCTGCAAGTAAAATATCCAACATATTATTACCTTAGAAATAAAAGTTCTTTTTTCACGCACAAGTGGCTAAAATAGTGTGTTTTACGAGTGTGGCCTCATAAATAAAAAACAACATTTTTTGTAACGTCATCTGAAATAAGAAAACAATATAATTTTGTAAAAATGAAGCAAAATTGACAAAATTGGTAATGACTAAATTGCATTGATATTTCCATAAAAACCAATAACCAAATAACGCAAGATTTATTTGGGTGTTATGGTGAAATTTTATTTCACTTTAAAGTGTGAAATAATAGTAGATTCTACAAGTTATGGAATGGAGCATATTCCACCCGAGCGAAAAGTTTGTAGCCCAAACTGCAGGTGAGTTGAATGAAGGATTACCATTGTTGTTTAGTATTAGTAGTGGTTCTAATATTTATGTAAATATTAATATTATAAATATAATAAAATATCCATGAATTGAGTTGACTGCGCTTTTTTGCTCTAGGAAGTAAAAGACTCAGACTAAAATCGCTTGTTATATAAGGGTCGTATTTTATTTTACATTTTCGTAGACTTTCTATTGCCAACGATGTCGTAATATTGGTAAATCTATACTCAATGTTTCTTCTTGGAAATAAACCCCAATCGTAATTAGGAGTACAGCCCATTAAAACATTCTTAGTGAAAAGAGAGATGCACAATGACATTGTATTAGAATTACCGTGTTCGATTATGCAACTTCAACAGACAAAAAAGTAAGTAAGTATATTGTAATTAAAATGTTTAATACTTTGATATTTTTTTCAGTAATTTTTACATCACATCCAACCAACCCAATCTCTATATCTTGTCGTTTTAAAGATGCCCATACTGGCCTTCATTATCTTGGATACAGTGTAGACTTATATGAATTTATTTGTACGATAACTATAAGTGTTGTAATTTGCATATTGTAAACTGTATTTTATAATTATACAGGTTAAACCAAATTTGATTTCCACTACAGGAATCTCGTAAACTATTAGAGATACAAGGAAGCTTAAATGTGCAAAGTAGTGCAGAATTTAATGCCTAATATTATTTCGCTGAGAAAACAACTGAATTTTAATTCGTCTTGGTTTTATATAGAAAAAAACTGAAAATCGCCATTTTCAAAAATCAGGTGTAACTTGTTCATTTAAAGTCCGACTGAAAAAGTTTTAATATAATGTAATTAGTTGTTTTTGAGGCCTTTTCATTGATGTACGTTATTTTTTTCTAAATTTAACTGTTTTCGAGCAAATTATGTCAACTTTATTATTTCTTATAGACGCCATATTGGATTTTATCATTTTCGAATTTTATATATTTTTTTGATTAATTTGATATATGACATGCCATACTTTAAATGTGTCAAAGTGGGTTAAATGAACTAATTTTCTATTATTTTGAAACAAAAAAATTATAGTAGGCGATGCAACAGTTAATAATAAAAATACAGTACGGAAAAATAATTATTAAAAAACTTAAAATATTGTTACAAACTGTGCAATATTTAAATAGTAATAAGTATAATCTTAACGTGCATGCACCGCTTTAAATGGCGTAATTCTATCAAAAAGTGTAGACTTTTTAAAAATTTTGTCGGCAATTTTTACAAAAATTCTTATAACATTGAATACTTACTTATTCGTGTAACGTGAAATATCTAACAAACTAACATGAGAAATGACTCTCATATTTATGCACATTATCCGTTTTAAAATATCTAACCTCTGGAGAATTCTAGAACGCACACTTGCGTATGAGTCATGGAAAAGCGTCCTCAATGAAGCCCTTATAATGTTCTGAGAATTACGTAATTTAAAGGGAATCATGCACGCTACGATTATTAATAAATCTTTCAATACTATACAGTTTGTTATAATATTTTTGGTATTTTAACAATAATTATTGCTTTTTTAGAAACTGTATTTTTTATTAATAAAATTTATGGCACTTGCATCGCCTACTATATTTTTTTTTGTTTAAAAATAAAAAATTAGTTCAATTAATCAACTTTGCCACATTTGAAGTATGGCATGACATACATTAAATTAATCAGAAAAATATGCCAAAATCGAAAATGATAAAATCCAATATGACGTTTATAATAAATAACACAGTTAACATAATTTTCTCGAAAACAGTTCAATTTATAAAAAAAATAATGTACACCACTGAAAAGACCTCAAAAAACAACTATATACATTTTTTGAATTTTTTCAATTGGACTTCTAATAAACAAGTTACAGCTGATGTTAAAAAAAGGCGATTTTCAGTTTTTTCTAAATAAAATGAAGACGAATTGGAATTCAATTGTTTTCTCACCGGAATAACATTAGGCAGGCATCAAATTCTGCACTACTTTTCCCATTTAAGCTTTCTTGTATCTATAATGGTTTATGAGATCCCTGTAGTAGAAATCAAATTTGGTTCAACCTGTATAATGTTTACGAAGTTTGTTCCACCACGGTCAGTTTCCTAATTTTATTCTTAAATGTTAACCGACTATTTCTAAAACACTAATAACCCGAATTTTAAATGTAGCACATCACTGAATAAATAGTTAAAATATCTTTCAAATGAAGTATTATCTGGCTCATATTGCCATTTAAATTTTTTGAGGTAGTTGGAGTGGGGGAAAGGGGGAAAGCGAAGTGATCAAGAACTTGACGCCAAAAGTTGTCTCCCTTGAAATAAAAATCGACCTGTTTTTGGAAATGTTTCTGCTATTCTCCGTTTTTGAGTTATTAAGGGTGGCCAATTTTCGTTGAAAAACCCTGTATGTTTAAAAAGGTTCACCACTGCCCGTGATTTTAAAAATAAAGTTTCCTTATATAATTTCAGTGGACGGCGGTTGTTCAGCACCGCAACCCTTCACTATATCAGTACTGGCCGCCGATGTTCCTACTTTAATGCCATGAATCTTCTTGTGCATCGACACAGCACTTATTAAAAAGTGCTCAGACGTCACTAACTTTCTAGTGCAGGCTGAGTGCTGTTAGCTAGTACTTATTCAGCGCTGGCAAAACTGCGCTAAACCGGTGCTAGTATGATTCTCTTTTGCGTGCTGAGCCTGCGCAGGTTGCCAGCGCTGAGTCAGTACCGCTGTGCCGCGAGCCAGTGCGGTTCCAATGCTGGACCATTGCAAAAATATTTGCTTGAATAAAACTTCCAAGCTACGGAACTCGTTACCGAACGGAATTTTCCAAAAATTGCAACCTATCTTTCCTTGTTATCCTTGTTTCCGCATCCTACTCGCGGTGCTTTGAAGGCATAATAGGGATTTCCTTTCGAGTAAATTGAACATAAAAAAACTGCTCATTTTAAGACTAAAAATTGTGATGCAACAAATGTCATTCCAGCACCCGTTCCGAATATTCGTAATTCTACCGTTTAGAATATTAATATTCTAACACAGCTTTCGATGAATCAGAAACCGTGTAAGTTCATTTTAGGCGAGGATCTAGAGTAATTTGTTTTTGTTGCTATGGTTACATGTAATAATCAAAGTATTTCTTTGAAGCCTCGGGTTTCAAAATTGCAATTTATTTTAAAGATTTTTATGAACATTTTTTCTATAATCTTGTTAGAGAAAGTATAGTCTACAACAGATTTGCAATGGCATATTCCACATTCGTAAAACCGTAACCCTCGCCTGCGGCTCGGGCTACATACAAACTTTTCGCTCGTGTGGAATATGCGCCATACCATAACTTGTAAAATATACTATTCTCTAGCAAGATTATAGAAAAACCCCTAAATGATCATAAAAATCTTCAAAATAGATTACAATTTTGAAACGAGAGTCCTTAAATAAATATCTTAATTGTTACATGTAATCATAGCAACAAAAACAAATCACTTGATGTCCCGCCCTAAAATGAACCTAAACTGCTTCTAATTGTCGAAAGCCGTGTTATACTTTGTTCATCAAACAGATCTAGGTAAGCCACTCCTCCTCAAAGTCAGGTTCACACGATATCAAGGAATAATGATCAATTGTGTTAGTAAAAGTATAATAGAAAATGAAGTCGAATATGTGCAAAAAATTAATAAATCGCGACATTAAAATTATTTTTTATTCAATGCAATCATAGAAAAATAGAAAATAGATATATGCAAATATGTATAAAAAGAACCCACCACTACATAATATAAGGGATATTGCATTTTTCCAGTGGTCGGCAGTTACATTACTTACAGCTTGTTGAAAGGGAGGCGGAGGTCTTTTAGTTTATAGGTTGGGTTATTTCTTGCCACTTAGCTTTTTATTTGCCCTCTTTAGAATTCGATGGGATTAAATTCGCAATGATAGGAAAACAATCGTAAAACAGTAATGTTGTGTTTCTTTGACATCTCACCTAGGAGTTCAGCTTAATTATATTTGCTTCGAAACTAATTTCTTTCTCCAGTTTTATCTAAGACGAAGCACAAGAATCATTTTTAACAAAACTCTCTGATCCTTTGTGTAGAATTATAAGGCGAATTCCCTTGCACGATAAATCTTTCAAGCAATTTCTTTTAAAACTAAATAATGCGAAAACTGAAACTTATTTGATTATAATTGTCACTTTACAAGTCAACGTTACTAATGACGCGACCGATCAAATTAATTTTGGCGCATGTGATATGGGATTTTCAAATACAACCAATATAAATAATTTATTCAAATATGGCGCTTTGTTTATGGGAGTGGCTGAATTATATCTGTTGGATGAATAGGATATAGAATATTAATATTCTAAACGGTGTATAGAATTACGGACTATTCTGAACGGGTGCTGGAATGACATTTGTCTCATCAAAATTTTTAGTAATAGAATGTGTAGTTTCTATAATAGTGTTAGAGAAAATTCTTTATTTTACGCTTTTTCCTTTGTTTAACACTTGTCAATAATTGTTTTGATTTATTGAAACCGTTGAATAAATTATTTTAGAATTCTGGATTCGAGGTGGGTTACCTAGAGTTTAGGCCAGCACTTAGGCCACCCTTTTGTGCTATCCCCGTGATTGAGCTGTCCTTGGTCATTCATTCCGCCACCCAACCTTGCTGAGAAACTGAAGAACATCCCTTGGATGCGCTTCTCTCAAACTGGCCACAATAGGCCAGAAGTCCCCCAGCGTGGATCTTCTGATTGATGCTAGTACCGGGCAATGACACATCACGTGCTCGACACTCTCATCTTCTTCTAAACACCTGTGGCGGTGTTTTGTTTAATTGACAGTGAGCTGTACAAGTCCCTACAAGTCATTTTAGGATATGAAGTTACAAAAAAATGTTTTCAAAAGATTTTCATTATTTAGACAATAATTTAAATATTTTCCTTGGCCAATGAGGCTAAAATTACTTTAGTCAATAGGGAACCAAAATGAAAAAGAAATTTTTTTTGGACTTTATGAATAAATATACTCTGTATTTAATGTTTTTTCTTTTTTTAATATAAAAATTTTGTTTATTTTTTAATATTAAAACAATAAAATTTCAATTTTTTTGTCCAAATACTTGAATTTTTAAATTTCCAAAAAGGAACAAGTTTTTAATTTCTCCTTTTATTTTGAAATGCTTATTATAAAATGTATGCAGATGAAGCCTCGGTACAGCGCTAGTAGCAAATAAACTGAATTATAGCATAGAAGAAGAAACAAAGAGTTTTTTAATTAGTTTATTAAACCTAGAATATAATTTTCACATTTTTTTTAATAATTTTTAAAAAGTTCCTCCATGTAACTTGCTAATTTTGTGACATGAACTTGCTCCTAAAAATAAAGTTATATTACTTAGCAATGCAATGAAAAATATTTAATACATAAAAGTAGTGTTGGGCATAATCGACATTATATTTTCATATTTCATATTTTCATAATTGAATGATCGTCCTTACCAAAAATTTGGAATGGAATAGGATTTCATTTCAAATTTTATTTCGGTAACCCAAAATAGTAAACAGTTCATTACCATAACACTTCGTGTATAGCTTTTCAATATTGCTTTATTTGTTTGATTGTTAGGTCTGGGAAGGGGTAAACGAAAATGTCAGCTATTTAATCTGGAGAAAAATGAATAACATGATGAAAATTCATTGTATAGAAAATGTAAACCAATACAAACAATAATTACAGTAGCACCTCTAAATATGTCGATAGAATTATAAAACACAACGATAAAAATTGCCACCCCTAAATAAAATTTTTGTTCAGTAGTAGTGCCTAATTCCACTGAGTTGTCGCCTAAAGCTATATTTATTATTATAAACAAAGATAATCGTTTCGAAATTAATTATGTCTTATTTCTTTGTGCGCAACTGCAAATGATCACTCGAATAATAAACGTCATTAACAATTGCTTTCAAACGAAAGATCTCTCATATCTCGGTAGGTGTGTGATTATGCGCATCTGCGAATGATCTCTGGAAATATGATTTATAATCATTTTGAAACGAATGATATTCCACTCGGCATGTGGTTGTGTGCAACTAGTGTTGGGCATAATCGACATAGCATAATCGAATGAATCGAAATAATTGCTTGGAATAATCTAATCATTCGAATGATCGATTATGAATGAAATGTTATTAGTATTTTATTCAGAATTTTATTTCAGGCCCTCAAAATAGTAAATAGTTCCTAAAACTTCGTGTGTGGTTTTTCAATCTTGCTTTTCGACAGAAAAGTTAATAAAATAATGTAAATTCATTTTATGGAAAATTTACATCAATACATTATTCATAATTTAGACCAATTTTATTTAAAATGATGATCCAATTTTTTACACTGCTATTTGTTTTTCATTTTTTCGAACAGTAATTACAGTAGCACCTCTAAATATGCCAATAGAATTATAAAATACGACTTTAAAATTGCTTGCCTTTCCCCTAAATATAATCGTTATCAGTTTTGTTCGGTAGCAGTGAGTTGTCACATAATGCTGTATTTAGGATTATAAACGATCATATCGAAATTAATGATGTCTTATTTCTCGAGGTGTCAAATAACAAATACCGCGATATTTCCGAATATGGAATATGAATACTGAATGAGCACTCACCATGATAATGTATAAATAAGGGAATCCGACGCGAGGCGAAATGTGGCAGGTAATCGGGAGACTGGTGGCTTAGAGAGAGATAGACAATAAGATGTTTAAGAACTGATGTAACTCTATGCAAAGTATACATCACCGCCCGACGTATGTCTGGAATGTTGGCTGTAATTTTTTTAAAAAAATTTTAGAACAAAATATTTCAAATAAACTTTTTTTGCTTAATTATTTGCCACATGTTGGTGATCTTAATTTCTTTTTCCCTGCTTTTGTTTCATTGCTACGGTAACGAACTTTCAAATTTGAAATGACATCCGTTGTTTGCTTTTTTAGAATTTGCATATCTTTCTGCATTTGGTGACCCCAAATCTTACAGGGTTTAGAAGTGAAAAAGTTCGAGAAAATATAAGAATTTCATAATTTTACCGATTCTCATAGTAAATAATTTAATACTATTTTTAAACATGCGTTAGTAATTAAAATGAAATTTCTGCCAGTATATCTATGTTCGTTTTTGGTAACGATTTCATTTTAGTACTTGAAGTTCTTTAAAAATAACATTAAAAAATGAATAATAAAAATCAGTAAAATTATAATTTCTCGAAATTCTTCGAATTTAACCCCTATAAATTTGATGTTACCGAATGCAGAAAGTTAATTTTTTTTTCAAAAGAGAAAATAAAAAATTCAGGTGTCATTTGAAAACTCAAAAATTAGTTACCAAAGCAACAAAATAAAAGCTAAGAAAACAAAATCAAAGTCACTGGAAAGTGACAAATAATTAACCAAAAAAGTTTATCTGACATTTTTTCTATCAACATTTTTAAAAAAGTTATAGCTAATCTTCTATACATACGCCGGACGCGTATTGGATTTGCCTCTGGACTACAAAACCAGGCAAGATATAAGCGTTTCAATTGGTTGGTTCTGACATCATGATCATGCACGCAAACGCGTTGAAGTAAAATACAATTGACAGTTGAGACAACACATTACTATTGATATACATATTATTTTATTAATATATTAAGCATATTAATGCATTATGCATAATTTGAAAGAAGTGTATGATTTACAAATTAATATACCGAACAGTGGATAGTGTGTATTTATATTATACAATAAAAAAATAATATGTGGTTCCCGACTAATTTTAAGTTGAAAGAAATTGCAATTTCTGAACAATCGTTTCAAATTCGGCATAAATTTGGAAAATGATGCAAAGTTGTGGCTGCGGCAGTATAGCGAAATTACTAACACAAATTGGATTATTAAAAGTGGTCTTTACAATTCTCATACGTTTTTATTTTATAGTTGAAGTGAAAACTTCTTTAGGTGCTTTGAGCGACTTTTGGTAGGGGAAAAACTAATGATGTGCGTTACCATCACGTTAATTCTCGTAGTCGACACGTTCTGATGTTTACAGTTTATTTACAGAGTTAGTTTTCTAAATGGATACTCTCTTTTTTTAGCTTTATTTTTGACAAATTCAAAATATTAAAAAACTGTATTGATTTAAATTTTCTATAAAATGAATTTACATTATTTTATTCATTTTTCTGCCGAATAAATAACATTTTTCATTTAGCCTTTGCCACACCTAGGAAAAAAAAGCAATATTAAAAAACCACACCAGAAGTTTTATGATGCAGACGCATCGTATGAAAAGTATAAAAATTAAATACCACTATTTTATAAAGTGATATTGAAGCTACAATTTCTTCCAATAAGATAACTACTACACAACGCAGTTATCAAAACTGCAATATTTACATTCAACTAGGAATTAGGTACGGTCGAGAATGCATTAGGTACGGTCGAGAATATGTAAGAAATGGCCGTAAATTAAACACTCAATCATGACGTCAAAACCTACCAATTAGAACGCTTGTTTCTTGCCTGGTTCTGTAGTCCAGAGGCAAATCCAATACGCACACCGGACCCTGATAAACCAACGGCTCTGTCTATTAATATCATTTTTCTTTCTTAAATATATATACAAAAAAAAATTATGTTTAAATTACTTTGGGCATAAGATATTCATTTAATAGAAACTGATTAAGTTTTTTAGAAAAAACGTACTCTCCACAGTTCATTGTTTATTTCTCTAAAAACAAAATCTGCACTAAAATGTTTTTCGCATACAAAATCTCGAATTTACAACAGCCGGTCATTTCGTGGGATTTTTCACCTTCATACATCAACTTTGACCTTAGGCACTCGAAACGACACTTTTTCATGACAGCTTTTATAACCACTGTTGCACATAGACATAACATAAGTCTTGCCCATTTTGTAATTAAAATATTAATATAAAACCGAAAAATTGCGAAACAATTACATTAAGTATCAATATTTGGATAAGAAAGCATTGCTTAATCTACTCAAGGCAGCCCTTCTACGGACTCTCCTTCTCTTTTCAATCGTCTCCGGTTTTAGTGCCACTTATCGCAACAGTGAGATATAGCGGGTTAAATTACCAGTCTTATATGGCACTCACTCATGCCTCATTCGAAACTCGAAGCCATGATAGTTCATATTCCATTTCACTCATAATAGCTTTGAAATGAATGAACACTCTCAGTAGAAGTGCGCAATTGCGTTGAGTTTTTGAATAATTCGTTACCTCCCGGATACTTTTAAATGTGGAATCTCACTCATAATCGAAATAATCGCATTAAAATGAATGCTCTCTCAGTCGTTCGGAAGAAAGTGCGCAGTGATGTCGCGCTATTGAATGGAATACTAGGAATATGAAACATCATTTCTCATATGTAATCATCGAAAGGTCGATTATACGGCCATAATCGAAATATTTCGATTACATCACTTATAATCGCCCAACACTGCGCAACTGTGATTGGTCTCTCTAAATATCTTTTGTAATCGTTTGGAAACAAAAGATCTCTCACTTGATATAATCGAATGGTCGATTATGTAGCATGGAGCCTTATCGAAATATTTTGATTATATCATTCATAATCGTCTAATACTTCATAAAAGAATATTTAAAAACTACCTTTAAGGTGGTATCTCTGCTTCGTAAATGTGCAGTTCCATTTTTTAACGTGCCTTCATTTAACAATACATTGTATGGTATTCCCAGCTGGTCATACTGTTTCCACTGAGTATCCAAGGTCAATTTAGAGCTGGTTGGTAAATAAAGACAAGATATGTGGTTAGTTCTAAGTTGTTTGCACAAGTATAGCCCTAAATCTTTTAATTCATCTGTAAACTCTGCTTCTACAATTTTACATTTAAATAAGAGTTAGAATAAATCAGATTTATTTTAATATACTTGTACTGTTTATAGTAAAGCTAACTTTATATGGCGCTAACTTTCGATGAAACCTTAATAAAGGTCTTGGTTGCCCCTGAAACATGGGTTCATCATAAGCATCACATAAGCTATTCAGCAGCATAGTGGATAATCTAATTTCACTTGTCATAAAGTGAGCATGTACTGTTTTTCTTTTTTCTTTAATCTAAAATATTCACTGATAACGCCATGAAATGTAGATCTAATTTTACTTACCTCCAAATCAGATTTAGTAAGACTGGGAGGTGAACCCTCAGAATGCAATCTGATATCCTCAAGAAGTTGCATTCCCCACAAATATTTGGACTGAATTTTTACCTCTAATGCACTGCTATTGTCTCTAATATCTGTCAAAATATACCTACCTGGTGAAGCAGAAAACTAAACAAAATAATCATTTATTGTTCTATAATGTAACTTACTATTCTCCACCAGGTTCTTCTTTGTCTTTGCCATTGGTGAAACATTTGAGTTGAATTTGAAGGTGACAGAAATATTGTACATTTTAATAGCAAATCATCAGAAAAGAAATCATTAAAATTGATTGCAGTGGAATTTTCTATAACTGGTAAAAGCTCCGTCTTTTTATTAATTGGAACAACTTCAGCTATACCAAAAGGAACGCAGTTCATACAAAAACCCTTGACGTAGTCATATGTTTCCTTAAAATCCCCATGACTGTAAAACACTGAGATTTCCTTATTCATGACAATATTCTGGAACCACTCATGTTTTAAATTCTCTTGTAACAAAGCACCAGTAGGTCCAATTTTGATCACGTCACTATTGATTTTACCGTTATGCCCCAAATGTTTCAAAAATCCATGCCTTTGACACAACGTTATAATTTTACTGAATGACATTTTTTATTCTCATTTGCTGATTTATCTTCAGAATTTTCATATAATAAATTCTCCCTTGGTTCTAATGGGATATTCCCCGGCGGAGCCACGAAATACTCTTCTTCTGTGAGAGTCGAGATTCTCAAAATTTCTTCTCTGCAGTTTCCTTCAGTTACTTTATCCTCTCTTACCTGCAATTGCCTATAAAACATTTTAATTTTAAATACTAAATAAATTAAAATAAAAAGTAATTATTTATAATTTAAGAAGATACAGGATGCCCATTCTTCTCGTTTATTTGGAAATATAGGATGCTGATTAAATTAGGACAAAGTTATATATTTTAGTGCTAAACAAAATATATAAGATAAATCCGAAATAAATACTTTTTGGTTTATTAAAAAACTAGAGAAATTAATTTTGGGTTTTTTCGAACAGTATTAATAGCAGAGATTTTTAATAAATACATTATTACAATAACTTTTGCGAAAAACATAAAAATGCTGCTTAATTTGATTTATATTTTTACTGACCAAAGTCCCTTCAAGAAAATTCTCTTGTTTTTATGAATGCCATATTATATTTTTGCAAACTGAAAAGAGGTTTTTTTATTACAGTTATGTATTATATGTATGAGGCGCCGTCCAAGACATAGTTATTTTTCATGAATATTTTAATAAATCAAACAATATACTGTGAGGTTATAAAGTTTGGAACAAAATTCCTAATTCCGTTAGGTATTGTTTACAAGAAAAACGCTCGGACAGGTCGATTTGATTTTTTTAACAGCCAGTTTATGATGTAAGAATTTTATTTATGTCGTCACCCATCTTTGCGCAATGACGTCATCATCGCTTTTTTAAATGCCAACCCCAATTTATTTTTGCTGTTTTTTGTACACCTTTTTATTACTGAAATGATGATGTAAAAATAATTGTACCTTACACAACATTTTTTCGGAAAAAAAAACGCAATTACTTTAAAAAATAAAAATTTATCTTTCATGAAAAAAATCATGCATTACACCCAAAAAATAAGATTGGTTTATCTTCTTTAAAATAAATTTTACAACAAGGAATTGTCGTTTTTATTTTGTTAGACGATAAGGAGGGAATGACCCAAGTGCTGCAACTAATAAAAACTGTAAGCATTTGTTTTAGTGATAATTTAACAGATTAACAATTGGTTGACTGCTAGTGTTTTTACAATTTTGAGTAGCACTGAAAATAAAATTTTTCATTAACTTTTTTGCACTTTTGGACAAAAGAAAAGATTGCTTAGACAGAAGAGCACAGTAACCCAGTATGTCCACTACATTGACCATAGGGAAAACTCTCCTAATTGTTTATTTCAGAAGAGTTTCACCCCTGATATGGTGGACATACTGAATTACCGTGCTCTTTTGTCTAAAGAACCTTGTAATTTGTATCAATTTACATTTCAGAAGAGATTCACCTCTGGTATGATGGACATACTAAGTTACAGTGCTCTGCCATTTTGAATTTGTTTTTTTATTTATTGTGTATTTTCCTTGTATCTCTTCTAATTTTATTTTATTATTTTTTCCATTCCTGAAAAAGTCCCCTGCGATAATAGGCGAAAAGTCGAACACATTTAAATAGTTCTTTGATATGGTCCAATCCCAGAACAAGTATATCTTGTAAATTGAAACATGACTACACAACGCAACATCTAAATTGGCTTCCATTGGATTAAAATCCTTTTTCAAAGGGGGCTTACTAAACATTTTAAAAAAATTACAAGAATATTAACTTGCACAAAAAAAAATACAAAAGGACAGCTGTCAAAACTTGATTAACAAAGATCTCCAGCATATGCAATGAAGGACATTTAATGAAATCCCAATTTTCCATTGTCAACTGTGCCAATAGTTGATTAAAACAAAATTTCTGCTTTTACTAATAGTCAAGAAAAACCTGGAGTCTTATAATTCATGTACATTTTACACACTTACTTATCTTCTAAAACTGTAATTAGAGGATCTATTCCAGATGTATCAACTTGAATAATCTGGTCGGCAAATTCTATTGCATCCTCCAAAGTCTCTATGCCTTTTTTATTTGCACAGTCAACTAAAGACAACCTTTCCAAATGAGCAATTGTACCAGGATCTATTTTCGTCCTAGGTGGCAGCAACTTGGGGTCGATGTTGGATTTTACTGGTTTTTGAGGCACAAGAAAACGTTTTGGATTAAAAGGCTTGACACCAATTTCAGAACTGCAATACAATCGTTTGAAAGCACCTAAACAGTTTGTGTAAAGCATGTCAACAATGAAGGAAAATCGGAATTGTTGTACCTAAAAACACATTTCAATATCTATTGAAAAAAAAAGATTGGAAATATTTGAGGTTAATATCAGATAAATAGAGGTTAGAAACTTTTAAACTACTTTCACAGAACATTATTCAGATACGAAACTGGGGATTACGAAGTTTATAGTCCATTTCAGATAAATGTGCATCACAGTAGGCACTCAACTAATTGACTGGACGCAAATTTTCTTCTTTTTAAAACAATTACACAATTACACGAAATTTGACCACAGTAGGTGTAATAATAGTTTCCTATTATTATATAGTATACATTTTCAGAAAAATATTGTCTTTCTACTATCTCTATTAATTTTCAATGAGATTGAAAATAAAGTAGGGTTACGTAAGTGTTTCAATCTTGTTTTGGGATTTTTATTTTATTTTTCTGTTGCGGACCTAATTTGATTGACAAATGATGTAAGAGAGAGTTAAATAATCATTTTCCATAGTTTTTGAATTCGAAAATAAATTTTGCAACCCATAGTTACCCGGGCAACCGAGTTTATTTGGAACGATGTGATGTCACACTTGTGGAGTCAATTTCGTAGTGGCAATAAGAACAATAAAGTATAATACCGTGGTACAAAAAGTTTTTTAATCTAGTGTGCTGTCGGCATATTTTGTGATATTTACATATGTTCGTTATTTGATTGGTATTTTAAACAGACAGGTGAGCAAACATAAGCTTAAAAAAATATTTTCTTCATTTCATGTCACAATGGAAGAAAAGTCTTTTACTATTGAATCCTTCTTTCGAAAAGCCCAAAAATGCGATAACGAATGGATATCTTCTATTGATGATAATACTGCAGAATTTTTATGTCAAGGTTAAATGTCAATTTAATCAATTACTGATAGTGGGAAACATACGTGAACATGTCAAAAAATGACAGCAGCACAATAGATCAGAAAACTTTTTGTACACTTAATATTTAGACATGGTCGAGGCAGCGCTGTGACATTTCTTAAAGGTGTTCTGTGTTCTTAAAATCCTAACCTAAATATCATTAAATATTTTAATTTGTTGGAGGTTGTTTCACGAAGCGTTAAATACTGCGACTTATTCCAAAAAGGTATCGATTCAAAATCGTCACGTGATTTGTAAATTTCTATTGGCTGGACACATAAGATGACAAACGCGGGTTTTTTAAAACATGATATTTTCCTCTAGATTGACTTTGCAATAATTCCTGCTAGTCTAATCAAGTCATATCCACAAGTTTACGCAAAATAGCATGCAAAAAAAATTCAAATCTGCACATAAACAATTGCGATAGTTATTAACAAATGGAAATTTGAAAAAAAATGGGGTTTAGTTTTTTGCGAAATGCAAAATCATTAACGTTTGAAGAATTTAAAAACAGATTATTAAAAGGAAAAAATGTTCAATAAAAAATTTTAACTCCCGAAACTTTTTCTCTATAATTAATACTTATAAAATTGGAAATAGTGCAATCGAGCGTCGAACGCTACTTCGTTATTGGCCATTTTTTAACCCATTGAATATTGATTGATTGCCGTCAATTTAGTCGCTTGAAGAAAAAATGTTCCAGATAAGAATCTTTTTTTGATTATTCTTAAGAAAAATAAATAACGTTTTCGATAGAAAAAAATCTTTTTATTCTCATTTTTTAATAAGTTTTTTGATACAAGCCTTTGAAAAATATTGACTTGTTTAAATAACATAATTAAAATCTACTGAAAAATTTTATCTCGGTAATACTTATTCAAATTTAACTAATAAATAATAAAGATTTTATCAGAAACAAAACATTTAAGTTATTTTTAAAAATTGGAATAATTATTAACTACTGTCTTACTATTCAAATAAGTTGATACAGATATTTGATGCCAAACCAATCAACTATAGAAAGCGTTTTAAAGACATAATCAGTTTGAGATTTGGGGAGTTTGGTTAGCTGGGCACGTTTTTAAGCGCGGCTAAGGTATAGGGTTTTTAAAAAACAGCACTTTTATGACATCTATAGAGCCAATAGAAATTCAACAGACCACGTGATGGATTATAACCCATAAACTTTTTGGAATGCGTCACGGTATTTAACGCTTATTCGTGTCGTTTCAAGAGTGATTTTTTTATATTTTATGTTTATTTCTGCTGAAAATTGTTAATAATGGTAATAAAAATAATATAGAAAACATTTGGTACGATTTTTTCTGACAAACAAACCCTAAAAATATAGGCAACACATTAATCATCAAAATGTTTACGAATGAAACCAGCTTTAGTTCTGGTGATTTTCTTAGTAACTTATCAAAGGTTGATGTAATACTTCGCTGCTACTTTTATGTAAATTTATCTTAAACGGACTATAGATTTAAAAGAATAAATAACAAAAACAAACATAAACACTTGTTGGTATTTTTATCTTAAGATTATGCTTTATAATTGGATTAGGATTATAAACATTATTTTATGTGTTGGGTAGCATATTAGTTCGATTTATTACATTAAATAATAACAATAATACGTCCTCTAACAAATTTTGTGCTACAAGTACTTTTGGGCTAGGTTACTTTTAGAAATCAAACTTTATGCTTATTCTTAGTATATGTTAACAGTCTTAACTCAATTCTTTTTCTGGGTTACGTTCACCACCAAAGCAATGAAATACAATTTACGAAAAAAAGTTAAATAAATGATTTTTAGCTTCTGAGTTATCGTCTTTTATAATTTTCAAGAAGAGAATCATTTAATTAATAACTTCATAAGACACGTATTTATCCATTCTTTTTTTATGTACTACAATTTGTTCCGCCCCGACAGAAAAGTTGAGAACCTCTGTTGTAACCAACCTAGGAAACGTAGCGTAGTATACTGCTAAAACTAGATATTCCTCTTTACGGGGCACTGTATAAGAAATTGGTCCATACTTAACAAAAGGTGAACTTAATATAAATTTGTGGAAGAACAACGGGTGAAGAAAAGGTCAATAAACATGAAAACTCCCAAAACGCGTAGATTTGTGTTCAAATTATAGTACAACCTAAAGTAGTTGAATACCCTAAATAAAGTTTCAAGCAACGGGGCAATCTAATCTCTAATATTGTTTAATTAAAAAGAACAAATGGAAATGCAACTATTTAACTTTGATGTACTGAAGAAACCCTTCAACATAATAAACTTATCAAAATATTTCCAAAACCAATCAAGGTAGACAATAGTAACCAATTGATACTAGAGTAGAATAGATATTGAAAATTCAGTATTCTTTATGATTGAAATCTGTGAAATAGAGATTAAAAGGAAAAAAATTTTTTAATCATTTAAAGTTCATAGCTGATACCAAAACCTTTTGTATGTATGGAATGCAATGCGATTTAAACTAAAAAGTCAGCTCTGAAGCAGTTCACAGCAATCGTAAACCTTATTGTTGTGAACTGTTTTGCAGCTTTTCTGAGAAAATTGCAAGTCATTTAAAGACGCATTCTAGATAAACCGTTTTCGTTTGATAATTGATAAGCTTTAATTTAAACAGCAGCTAGAGAACCACCATCGATGCACAAAAAAGTTAAATAAATGATTTTTTAGCTCTGGTTATCGTCTTTTATAATACAATTTGTTCCGCCCCGACAGAAAAGTTGAGAACCTCTGTTGTAACCAACCTAGGAAACGTAGCGTAGTATACTGCTAAAACTAGATATTCTCTGTACGGGGCAATGTATAAGAAATTGTCCATCCTTAACAAAAGGTAACTTGAATCTAAATTTGTGGAAGAAGCAACTGGTGAAGAAAAGGTCAATAAACAATGAAAACTCCCAAAACGCGTAGATTTGTGTTCAAATTATAGTAGACAATATAAAAGTAGTTTGAATAACCCAAATAACAGTTCAATGCAACTGCAAATCTATCTATAATAATTGTTTATATTTTGAAAGTTGCTTAACCGAAATTGTCCCATTTGCAATTTAATGTTCATGGAGAAGGAAATGTTATGTATTGACGACTTATTAGAACTAAAATATGAAGAGTCATTTGTAATAGAGGATAAAAACCAAAATCAAACAAACCAAAATACAATAATTAACAAAATAGGGAATTTAAAAAGAAACAGAATTGGGAAATGCGAAACTGATTTAACTTTGATGGATACTGAAGAAACCCTTCAGACAGCTAATAAACTTGATCAAAATATTTCCAAAACCAAATCAAGAAAGAGACAGATAGTCAACCCAAAAATTGATACTAGCAGTAGAATAGATATTGAAAATTCAGTATTCATTTATGAGTGTGAAATCTGTGAAAAGAAATTCAAAAGGAAACAAAATTTTTTAATTCATTTAAAGGTTCATAGCGATACCAGACCTTTTGTATGTATGGAATGCAATGCGAACTTTAAACTAAAAAGTCAGCTCAAAAACCATGAAGCAGTTCACAGCAATCGTAAACCTTATTGTTGTGAACTGTGTGCAGCATCCTTTAAACTGAGACAACAATTGCTAAGTCATTTAAAGACGCATTCTGAAGATAAACCGTTTTCTTGTGATAAGTGTGATAAAGCTTTCAAATTTAAACAGCAGCTAGAGAACCACCATCGAGTGCATTTTAATTTTAAGCCCTTTGCATGTGAGTTTTGTGAAAAGGGTTTTAAATTCAAACAACAGTTAGAGTATCATACTAGAACACATCTTGGTATAAAGCCGTTTATATGCAATTTCTGCCAAAAGTCATTCACCTTGAAGCAACAGTTGCAGGTTCATCTGAAAATCCATCTTGATGTTAGAGATTTTGTGTGTGATAAGTGTAACAGTGGATTCAGAACAAAGCAACAGTTACAGGTTCATGGAAAGAAACACCAACGAGAAGCACTAAAGAAACTAAGAAAAAACAGTTTTAACGAAGAAAAGAGAAATTCAGTAAAATAGTGGTAAACCAGAGTCTTAATTTTATGACCAGTATGTTTTGCTCAAATTTTATATTTAATTTCATATTTTTTTGCCTGGGCTATAAAGTAGTAGAGAATTTTGTTAAATCAGCTTGGGTTGCATCATAGTTAGCAATAAGTGTCAGTTCCAGTCATTAATTATAGAATTAAAATTCTTAAATCTTATCTGAGTTTTATTCATTACATTATGTAAATATTGCTTAAATAATAAATAGTAAGATAAAATTGTAAGCATTTTAAAATTACACAGGTAAGTATATTTTGGGAAGACATTTTTTGAATTTCGGATTTGAGCTTGAGATACTTAAACAAAATAATATAATTTAATTAAGATCGGATGATTTTGCCAAGGCTCCTTTATTTATCGGGGATCTTTCGTTAAGAACATTTTGAGTTTAATTTTTTTATAAGCTTCAGTTTTTTATTTGCAATTTTTAATTTTTTCTCAAAATACCAAGTCTACAATGTCACTTTTTCAATTTTTAACCTTACACTCAAAAGTGCAATTTTTTTAAATTTTTATTTTTATTCCAAAATTCGATCTCGAACTCAAAATTCCTTAATTTTTTGAAAATTTCAAGTTTATACTCGAATTTTTTTGATAAAATTTTGATTTTGGATCGAAATTTTGTTTTTATTTTCTTTGACTATTTTGCTTTTAAACAAAATTAAGTAAATTTCTTTTCCTCTTTCCTTTTTTAATTCATTCTTTGAATTTTGAATCTCCAGATTCAGTTTTTCGTTCCTACAACTTTAGCTTGAAAAAACGTAGAATTCACAGATATAAAATCAAAACTGCTGCTTAAATTTCATAATTTTAACTTTAATATTGAAAATGTTGGTAATGAAATTGTTTTATTTTCAAAGTCGAAATTTCGAGAAGATCAAGCTATTAAAAAATATTTTGGAAATATTGCTAAAAATGTTGAGTTTAAATTTGTGGATTTGTGTGAAGTCGTTTGGCTTTTTGCTACCTTTCTTCACTTTAACGGGAATTAATTCTTTTGAGAGTAACCCTAATCTAAACTATTCGAATGTTTCCGAGAGTTCTCATGAAATCAGGGACGTTTCTTGGAGGCAAATTATCAATTTCACCAGCTATTATTTCCATTCCTTTGAAATGTTTCGTTCTGCCTCGGATCAATGGTTAATGGGCAGTTGCACAATATGCGTTTCGGCGACTTGTCCGAGCAATGGCGAAGTCTACATAGACTGAACATTTTCTTGCGAAACTCGCCTGTGGCTCGGGCTACAAACTTTTCGCTCGTGTGGAATATGCGCCATTCCATAACTTGTAGAATATAGGGGAGAGTTGGGCAGTAGGGAGTAGGGAATTCGATCCCGGTCCTTATTTCTAATCCCAGAATTTCGGGATTATATTTGGTCAATCTCAGGATTTTTTTCGGCATTGAGGGTTACGAATAAAAGAGAAGAAAATTTTATAGAAGTCGGCTTTTTAATTAACCAACGTAAACAAAAATTTAGACAAAAATCAATGCATTTTCCTTTCTTTCTACCTAATCAGGCTAAAAGTGTCGGCCACCTGACTTTTAAAGTCATTCACTCTTCATATAAAGTTATTCTTTTTCGACATCTCTTTAAAGTTTTATAAATTAAAAAATTTTTCAACAATAAGTATGTAACTAAGTATGGAAATAAACTTTGAAAATGAACAAAATTCCCTTTGTTCATAATGTTAATAAACCGATGACTCATGTAACTCCCTAGTCAGTAGCTAACAAAAAGCAAAAAGTATTTAAAAATAACATTAACCAGTCACATTTCTATTAAATATAAATAAAACTAAGTTAATTAGAACATTCTAATTTAAATCACCAAAATATGATCTGAGAAATAACAACACGTCAATAACCAAACCTTTTAGTTAAAAATAAAAAAAAGTTTTATTTTATAGTATAGCAACTTCGGTGGGTTAATTTATGGTACTTGCTTGGAATAAAACTTTGTATTTTATATTAGAAAGATAGGCAAGCTATTTTATTGAGAGCAATGGCACTGAGCATTTCACTGTCTCGTCTATTTTACATTTTTTTTTAAATCATATCAATCCCAAAAATGCCGGGATCAGAAAAATGTAATCCCGAAAATTTTAGGATTGAAAAGCGGTCGGGATCCTGGGATCAAATCGTCTTGTAGGGAGGCATGGTCACCCCTTCGTAAATCAAAATCTATTGCAGGTTATTTAATTTTTTTTACGATAGCAATTTAGTTCGATCGCTGGCAACACATCCCGTCCATAACATATTTTTTGTTCCATTTAGTTATCAAAGCTATAATCTGCTTGTGATTATGTGTGTACCTGGTGTATTATTTAGTGATGATTTCAAAATTCATATACAAGAGAACCGCAAGAAAACACCCATTAATAAATTTTCTTTTCACTGCACATTTTATAACCTTCATGTTGACTTGTAAATAAAGCCAAAAAATTTCGCTAGCAAATTTAGAAAAAAAAAGATTTTAAAAAATTTGCAGAGGGAGCAATGAGCACTTTACTTTGCGGGAGGTTTAGGCACGCTTAATATTCACCGTAATTTGTCGGATATAAAAACAAGAAGGAAGAAACTAGATTATTAACTGATATCTCTGAAAAAAGATTATGCTAAAACAGACAGATAATTTATACAGGGTGATTCATTAAGAATGGGCAACCTCTGAACTGGAAATACTACACACCAAAATATGGTGATTGAGCTCAACATGTCTTATACAAATGTTACAGATTTACGAGGTACAGGCTGTTCAAAGTTGGAATTTTAATTTGAAACTTCTTAATAATCTTGTAATTTTAAGCAGTATCGTCTGGAAAATTGGCAACTTTGTTTGTTGGCATGAGAATTACGAATTTAGTACTGAATTTCTCGCTATTTATACAGGGCGTTAGTTACACCCTGTTACTTAAGTAAATTACAACATATCATTTTTGTCTGATGAGTTATGGCGAAAATGACTAGAAAATCTAAAAGGCAGTTCAATTTTGAACAAAAAAGGTACTCTTGTTTATTTCATGTAACTCTATCAGTTTTTGAGTTATTTGCATTTTAAACATTCAATGAATTTGTTGTAAAATGAATTTATTCTTTTAAATTATTACTATGCAAGGTAACAACAGTAAAGGCAACAAATAATTAGTAACAGTAATAAAATAAAACTTCAAAGTAAATGCTCAAAATGACCGCCTTCCACTGCAATACACTTTGTAAGGCGTATCCTTAAAGATCTTTGAATATTAAATAACATGTGTCGATTATTTTTAATAATATTAGCAGTTTCTTGAATTTTTGAATTTTCTGTCGTAATTCTTCGATGGAATTAATTGTTTCTTTGTAAACCATGTCCTTTGTGACCATATTGAGAAATCTAGAGGGTTTAAATCTGGACTTCTAAGTGGCCAAACAAATTAACTGCCACGCCCAATCCACCGGTGAGGAAAATGTTCATTCAGGTATTGGCGTACTGGCAGAGAAAAATGTGGCGGCGCCCCGTGTTGCATAAACCACATGTTCCGCCTTATGGCTAGTGTAAATCTTCTAGTAGTGTGTTTAAATTTTGTTCAAGGAAGTTTAATAGAGGGGTCCGTTCAGATCAGGAGGAAGTTCAAAAGGATCAATAAAAAAACCGGGATCACACCAAATATTTACCTTGAATTCATGCTGAAAATGTCGTTCGTCTAGAGCATGTGGATTTTGGGATTCTCACAAATGATTGTTTTTCCAATTAAAAACACCTCGTCTAGTAAACGTCGCCTCATCGGCGAAAAGGAGGTTATTAAGAAAATCCTGGTTTTCGGTTTGTTTACCTAGCATAAATTGAGCAAAGTGTAGGCGAACTGGTAAATCTTGAGGTAACAAATTTTGGACAGGAGTATAGTGGTATGGACGAAGATTATCTTTCTTTAAAATTCTCCAGATAGACGATTGGCTTATTCCTGCTGCCGCACTTAACCGACGAGTACTGATATCTGGATTTTCCGAAATACGAACTAAAACCTCTTCTTCATCATCGACGTTGATAGGTTTTCTAGCATCATTTAAGCTTTTAGGACGAAAACACTCTGTTTCGCCTAGGCGGGTGTAAATACGCCTGAACCGTTTGTAATTGGGTTGTCTTCGATTTGGGTAAAATTCTAAATACCTTCTGGCTGCACCAAGTCCACTATATTTTTTTATTTTGACTGAGCAAAAACATAAATCATATCACGCATTTCACTGTTAGAAAATTAATTATGTCGTGGGATTTTCTTATTTTAGTAAATTTTTTTAGTAAATTAGAAAAATACAATAAACACTCTTTCTTAGTGACAGTAAAATTGTCAAATATTTCTTTACACAAAAAATTGATAAGTGCTGACATAACCCTACTTGAAAAAAGTCAAAGTAATAATGGTAGCTTAGGAGTCTACACTGAAGGTTTAAAATGCAAATAACTCAAAACCTGCTAGAGTTACAGGAAATAAACAAGAGTACCTTTTTTATTCAAAATTGAACTCCCTTTTAGATTTTCTAGTCATTTTAGCCATAACTCATTAGGCAAAAAGGATATGTTGTAATTTACTTAAGTAATGGGTGTAACTAACGCCCCGTATAAATAGTGCAAAATTCAGCATCATATTCGTAATTCTCATGCCAAAAAATATAAAGTTGCCAATTTTCCAGACGATTCTGCTTAAAATCACAAAATTATTAGGAAGTTCCAACTTTGAACACCCTGTACCTCGTAAACCTGCAACATTTGTATAAAGCATGTTAAGCCCAATCACCATATTTTGGTGTGTAGTATCTCCAGTTCAGAGATTGCCTATTCTTAATGAATCACCCTGTATGTTCAAGAAAGATGGGAAATACGTATTCTATTCCGAAATAGATGAAGTAGTAGACGCATTTCAATAGATTGAAAACCAAGATTCCAGAACAAAAAACACTCAATAAAACAAACACTAATTATACGTTTGATAAACCCTTATAATAAATCTTAAATTAGTAAAAACGCCAATTAAGTTAAAATGCCCAAACCACCCTACCTTTGGAAGGCTTGGGCAAATTTGATATGTTTCAGAAATCCTTTTAAAACTTTGGGACCGACTGCAAGTTGTAAATTGTTCTTTGCTATAATTATAGCCAAATGTATACCCAATTCATATAAAAATTAAATATTTCATTATATTGAAAAGCAAATTTTATTAGGTTCTCTGTAAAAAAAGTGCCCATTTCTCTCCTACTATTCTCGGGCTATTTTGTAATGATTCCTTGGCAACCGACTAAAATACTGCAATAAGGTATTTAAAAAATTTTAGCACTTAATTATTTTGTAACAAAAGTGTATTTTTTCTGGGCTAATTTTACAGCCTGAAATTGCGTCCAGAAAGCAGACATTCTCAACCGATTTCAGAAAAATTAAGATGTAGCGCAATTGCTGTTCAGAGAAATGTTGAAGAGATTACTAATCTTTAACAAAAAGATAATTGAGTTCCGGATTTGTGAAGGAAGCAACTGTCGAAAAAAAAATCAAAATGAACAAAATTGAGATTCAAGGGGAACATTCGGAATTATCTACTAAATTTAAAAATCAAGGTCGAAAATTTGACAAAAGGAAACATTTTGAGGTTTGATTTAAAACTGGAAACTTCAAAGTTTAGAAATTTAAAAATTCCAGTTTAAACTTAAAATTCCTAATCGTTTTTTCTAATTACAAATTTTTAGATCAAAACTTCGAGTTTAATTTTGACCTTTTCAAATTCCCGCAGTTGACTGTAATTTAAAAAATGTTATTAATGGTTTTAAATAAAAATCAAATGAAAACTTATTTCTTGAGAAACAAAAACTAAAATATTGCCTATCTGCGTAATAGAGAAATAATAGCCGATGTTGCAAATTTTACTTCATGAATGAAGTCGTATAAGGGGCAATAAGAAAAAACGACTCCACTAGAAAAAGTCTACAAAATTGTTAATTCCGGATTACATTAAAACGTCTCCTTGATTTGAGATTTTCCATTAAGCCGGAGTGGTGATAGGCAATGAAAAGGATGACGGTAATTAAACTTAATAACAATAAAACACTAAAATGTGCATAATTCTATCATTTATTCATATAAAACGAAGTCAGACTTAAAATTATAATTCATTTATAAAATAACAAAGATAGAATTATGCACATTTTAATGTTTTATTTTTCGTTTTTACATGGTTTTATAGAGCAAAATCTGGATTTTGTTTTACACGGTTTTGTGTGGAACTTATTCTGTATAAATTGAGAGATAGGTCAACTATTTTTTTATCAAATGTAAATTTACATTTTTAAATAGTTTGAAGGAAATTTGCCCTTAATAAAAATTTAAACATGAAAAAATCTAGTTGTTGAGAAAATCTCAAACTTCATACAAAGAATTGGAGTTTTAAACAAATTTTTCGAGAAAAAGATAAATAATTTCGATGTTACGATTTTAAAGTTAAACTTTAAGTTCCATGTTTAAACTGGAAAGTTAAAAACACAAAAAAGCTCTTTTCAAATTCGTAAAAATACAAGAAAAGAATTATAATAAATTAAAGGATGTTGCAACGGGGATGTTCAGTAAAAAGACTTAATCAATATAATTATTATTTTTAAATTGTCTATGAAGAAGTGCTCCAATAACGTATTTAATAAAAACTTTCGCATAATTGTCGATAAAAATACAAAAGAAAACCAATTTTTTTTCTAGTTTTTTTCAAATAACTCAAAAACTATTAATTTTTCTTCAGATTTATTTTTCATATATTGTCAAATGTGCAACAATAAAATAAGAGACTTCCCTTTATTTTAAACATCGCATTTCTACCTCCAAATGTACGGCTTGCACAACCTACTTGCAGGCAACTTCCAGCAAATTGGAAATTTTGAACTTGCTCGAGCGCTTTCCATAGTTGTTTAAACTACATGTAATTATTGTAGCAATCACTTGCCGCAAGTTTTACGACTTGCTGGGAGAGTACCCTCAGACACTGTTTACACTATGCAAGTTCGGTGAAAGTACTCTCAGACATCGACATGCGATAACTTACTCGTGTAAACCGCACATTATTGCCGGTGAGCTACCTTAGATTTTGGCTCTCTATCAAAATGTTGAATTTTCCTGAAAATTAGGTAAATATAACTTTCAAGTTTAAACTCTGAATTTTGAGAAATATCATAATACCAAAAATGAACTCGAAATTTGGGTAAAAAATGATTTTCGAAATTTCTCCTTCAATGTCGAAATTTTGACTTTAACTGGAATATTCTTTTGGTTGCAATTTTACTCGAAATTTCAAAATTTAAGTATAAAAAATTAACATTTTAATGAATCAAGTTTATTTTTTGGTAATTAGGACTTCAAACTTCCAATTTAAAATTAAAACTATATTTTTATCTAGTTTTGACTTCTTTTTACGAAAACCAACCTATAGAAATTAAAATTATTAGGAAAAAATTAAAATTTTAGAAATGGATTTCAATGTTCTTCCTTTATTCTGATCTGTTGGTAAGGTACATTTCAAAAATTAAAGTTTAACATGTCGCCCACGTTACATAAAGGATTGCGGAAAAACATGTGACCTGACGCTCATTTTGTTTTCTTTAAATTAGTGGGAAATTATTTTTTAAGTTCACTGCACTCGCAAAGGACAACCCTTTTTTTTCCTCGACAAATTATGATTTTTGGCGTGACAACCGTATGCGCAACGAAGTTACACAATGAAGCAAAGATTAATCTTTTTTTTCTTCCCGTGGGTTTTTGTAAAAAAGGAATTTATTCAATTTCAGTTTTCATTTAATTTTGATCATATGAAACCCCACAACATTTCTTGGTTGATATTACAGGAAGGTCCGGAAAATTCGTGCGGTTTTTTTTGGAAAATTGCAATTTTAATTTTTTTTTAACATGTTTATGTAATGCACGCACCAATCTATGCTACAATTACCTTTCATTTTCCCAAACTGTTTTGAATTTGCTTAGGAAAAACCTATCAAGTACAGCTTTTGTATCTTCCATATTATTGGTTTTTGCAGACACATATTTGGTGTTATCGTGCTAAGACGACTTGTCATTCGCTAATTCAAGTTTCATTAATGGTCATAAGTGCTCCTTTTGGAAATATACCGTATGTCAAGATTTTTCAATAATTTTAACTTTATTCAATCATATAGCGCTGACTAAACGTCGAAAACGTTCCTTATTATCAAGTATTACATAGAAAAGAGCCATTAAGGGCACACTGAAAATCAGCTCTATTGATATCTTTAGCATCAAGTGTTAACGCGGATTTAACCCAGAAACCAAAAATATTCTCAAACTTCAACCCACTGAAGCCTCTGTTCAACTTTATTACAATTTAGATTGCTAATAATTTAATGTTTCCATTATTGTCCTGATTTATTATTATACTGATATTAAACAATATGTGCAATTAGGATTTACCAAAACTAACGGAATTAGGGAAACAAGTAACACTGATCTTCTTTAAATTAAAAAAAAAAAGGAAATGTAATCAAATAAGTAATATAGCTTATAGTAAAACTTTATTTCAATCAGATATATACATATTACAATGCCAATGATACTACAAAGAAACATAATTAAATTACAAAGCACCTGGTGCCTTTTCATACTATCATTTTAAAACAAATTATCACAGAAAATTTTAATAAATTAAATAATTAAATCACATGCTGACAATGTTAAAAAATAAAAATCGTGATGGAACTAAAAATTGGGTCTAATAATACTGATGTGCGTGCCATTTTGTTCTTCATTCTTCATTTATTTGTTAATTTATATATTATGACTGTCTTTGACTTCATTATAAGTAGTAATGATTAATTTAATTAAATTGCTATTATAATTTACTTGAAATAACATTATTAAATAAAATGTAAAAATATCAGTCAACTTAAGCATAAAATAAACAGGAACTTTAAGCAATAGTACATATTATACAAATCTGAAACTTCCCATTGTAGTTAAACTTAAGTACGCAAAAATTACTTAAAACGGGCTAATATAATAAAAAAAAGCAATGTTTTTAATTAAAAACAATGTGACTTTTACCTTCGCTATGTTTAATCACAGAACAGAAACAATGCCCAAGGCAGTCTTACATAGTAAGTCGGTGAAATTATTCAATTTTGGCTTTCAAGTTTTTGAATTTTTCCAAAACTTCATCAGTCTCTCCGGTTAATGTATTCTCCTTTATTGGCGCAAACAACTGATGGATTGTTACTAACACCATGATGCAGCAGAGAATATAATTTAGTCGAAATATGCAAATCGGCGCGTATATCATAGTTACCACAGCCAAGGATAAGATAACGTGTCCCAGTTCTTCATACCACTTTCTGTTGAATAAATTAAAATGTAGAACCATCTAGTTATTGTCTAAGTTTTATGTGTTTATTTTAAGATTAGTTTAAGAGTAAATCAAATGAAATATTGCTAGTTAGTAAACCTTCTATAAGACAGTCAGTGGAGGATTAAATCATTGGCAAAGTCTGGCAAAGGTGGGTGCGTTGCTTAGCCTTTTCGGTCACGAATTGTTTTTTCTTTTTTAAAAAGATTGAGGCTTTGCCAACCACTTTTCAATTAAATTATGATTTTTAGTGATTTTTCAGCAACGTAGAAGGGGTCAAAGGGAACCCCCATGTGGGCTACCACATGTCTCAAAATGAGGGACAATGTAATGCACGAAATTTGGATATATGAACCCTACACCCATGTGGGCTTGCCATATTTTAACATAAAATATGGCAAAGTCCTTATATGGCGACGGTAAGACTGAAAGGGTTAAGGTCGTTCGATCATTAAAGGATGATTGGAAAGGAACCACAAGATTCATGGCGATGTATGGGGGCAAAAGTGGACGAAAAAAGGCTAATCAAGCATAGGGTAGCATATTAATGCTTACTGAAATATCGATCAAAATGCTTTTATCCAAGACAACAATTCTTATACATCCCTACCGTGTTTATTCTGTATTATAAATTTATTATTTGTATAATATGGATTAAGGATCAAAGGAAAATTAATTTATTCAATTCTCATAAATATCACTTTCTGTATCGATGCATGAATCAGACGCAAGATTAGATTTTATAAGTGCATGAGATTTTCTCTCATGAGTACTACACAACTGACAATTTGGGAGAGTGGTGCCTTACTCCCATTCAATTTGGCTGCACAAACTAATGATTCAAGCGATACCCAAAAGTAGTAATCAATGGGATTCAAATCTCTTGACTTTTGTGGCCAATTTTATAAACGATAATAGCACGGCTAAAATGAGTAAAAGCACCGTCGTGCTGAAAGTACCAGGTGACCAGCCAAGAAAGGACGGCGGCTATATCTCAGCAACGAATCATCCCACAGCCTTGGGGACAAAATTTTAACAAGAAAAGTGGCCTTAAAAAATCACTGGATAATATTTTTATGTTTCTAACATAACCGATAGGTGGCATAATACGTAAGACTAAACAGAAAATAAGGATTTTCTCAAGATTTTGCTTAATTATGGTATATCGAAAATACATGCATTGTAATTCTAGGGTAATTTCGACTTGTTTTTTTTTACATTTTTCTATTTCTAAAAATAAAGTGGTGAGGAGTCACCAAAAAAATTGTTTTTAATACCATTTACTTCAGTTAACCTTTTAACAAATTTAGCCCCTATAAAAAGAGTGTTATTTAGTCTATCGAAGGCATTTGCATATGTTTTTATTTTAAAATTATTGTGACTGCTACAGTGCCTTATATAAAATGGTAACAAATTTCGCCGTTTTTCTGAAAAAAATTAAATATAAAAATGTCAATTTTGATATCTTAAAATATAGAATTGAAAGTCCTAGATATTAGTGAAAACGGCAACTCGATATATTTTGCTTACGTAAAAAAGTTTCTACTAACCGATTTTAATCAGAATTAGAATATCAATAAAATCGAAAATAACAAACGTAGGGACAATTTTGTTAAGCCCCCCCCCCCAGTTTGACCCGCCACTGATCCACGTTGAATAACATTTCAGTTTATTTCACAGAGCATCAAAATATAAATAGGTGATTTGTCTCTTGTTTACGTTTACAAGTACTATCATGGAAGATGCTCACAGGAACTAATAAGATTGATCTCCCCAAGGGCAAGATTGTTGAGGCATACAAGACAGTCGGACACAGCAAATTCCTGTGCGGTCCAGCTTGACACAGTGAGGACTTTTGTCTACGGAGACTCTTTTTTCCATAGAACTTCCAAGCTATGAAAGGCGTTACTGAAAGGAATTTTTCCCCAAAAATTACAACATCCTTGTTTCCACATCCTAATCGCAGTAGTTTAAAGGTATAATGGGGTTACCCTTCGTGAGTGGACTAAACTTTAAAAAAAAAGGGTGTGCCATATTTTAGTTATTTACCTTGTCACATTTCGAAAAAATCAATAAAAAGCCATCATTTCGATTACACCTTTGACACCCTATATCTCGAAAACGAAGTTTGTACGGATATAGGTTTATGTGAAACTTTTTACATATTTTTGGACGCAAAATCCGCTGTTAAAATCTTTTCAACCCAATTTCGGAACACACTGCATAACTGATAAGTTTGCATTTCCTTAGCAACCTCTGCATTCTGATTTTTTTCCATTAAGTTAAATTATTTGGCAATAAAACATGAAAATACAAAAAACTTATCACTGCTGTATTACAAATGTGGTAAGTAATAATATGCAGGTATTCTATTTATGAAAACAAATTTGCTTTTAAGTAACCTAAGTTTTGAACCAACCTATATAGTTAAAAATATTTTTAAGCGATGCACCAATCATTTAATGTCTAATAACTTTTTTTCTATCCCTTTTGGTTTACATCCTACAGACCCGGGAAAACTAATGATTCACCCTATACAGTTTTTAGGATTCCGTACATTAAAACAAAAAACGGAACGCTTATAATCTCACTCTCGTGTCTGTCACAAAGAAGTTTTCCTCAAAACCTATGTAACGTAAAAATTTGAAATTTTGCACAGCGCTAACACAAAATTTCAAGCAACTAATTCTTAATGACCCATGCAAATACCGCCAACCAACGATTAGAAATAGAAAATATTTTATAAAATGGGGGTTAATTTGGTTTCCGAAAAATCAAGTTTTAGTAAATATATCATATGAGGCATCATTTGAAAAGGCTACTTCTAAGGATCCAAAAATATTTTTTTAAATAATTTTCGGTTCAATCCTCTTAAAGATACAGCTCAAAATGTGTCACAAATGACCCTGTTTTTTTAAGTTTCTAAAGATAAAATTTAGATTTTAATAGGGTTAGTAGATATTGGGCCTGCAGATTATCGGAAAACTGCAGGTTTTTTTCGGTATCGTAATAGTTGTTGAGAAAAAACTATTTTATGGAAAAATAGGTGGTTGCATTCCAAGGCTTATTGACCCATAATAATTTTTTTCAAACAAAAAACTTGATTTAGATGAAAGATAGAATGCAGATTAAATTTGTCTCTTGCATTATTTCATTTACATGAATATTTCGCAGTTACCACTAGTTCACACAACGCAGTAATTGCGGTTGGAATAGAACATTTTATTGAGAATTGCGAATAAATGCTTTTTATCAGAGACATTATCAACCCAGTTATCAGTTCCATAAATATAAAGTGTACAAAGTTTTTTAATCTAGTGTGCGTTCTTTGATTTGTACTCAACAAATTGACATTTAACTTTGACATAAAATTTCTGCAGTATTATCAGGAATAGAATAGATCCATTCACATTTGCTTTTTTGGGCTTTTCGAAAGTAGGATTCAACAATAAATTATTTTTTTTCCATTGTAACATCAAATCAATAAAATATTTTTTTAAGGTTATGTTTGTTCACCTGTTTGTCGATCAAGTAAGGAACCTATGTAAACATGACAAAAAATGACAGCAGCGCACTAGATTAGAAAACTTTTTGTACACGATATTTGAATTGACTCTAGAAAAAAAGTGTACACATCTGAAAAGTAGACATTTTTTTATTTTTCAGGTATAACAAGAAAGTATGGATAAAATTTCAAATTCATACATAAGTCAAAAAAAGACTTAATTTGATCTATGGACGGTTCACTGAAGTAATTGGTACAAAACCCTGGGAGATGAGATATTTTCGTATAGTTTAATCGCCTCTGCTATAGATAAAGATACAAATATTGAGATTTATATTAAAAAATTCTTGTAGATTATCCAAATTTAAAAAAAGGGCATTCTGACTTATGTAGATATTATAATCCAAACGGTCGAAAATTTAGTAAAACATATGTTAGCTATTATAAAAAATAAATTTGGAAATAGATGAAAATTCTTAATAGTTTTGAAATTTAATCATTATCGTTCTCTTCCATAAATTTAAATCAAATTCAAATAGGTATAAATTACCGTTAGAAAACAAGATAACATAATAATAAAGTCACATTACCCACACGTATTTCCTTTAGTCGGTTTAAATTGTGGTATAATACATTTTATTCAGCGGGAATACGTGAATCTTTGGCGGCATTTTCAAACCTTGAAATTCTTTACCGCGGTAAATTATTTGTGAGATCAAATCACCCGTTGATACGAAATTAAGACGTTCTCTGACTCATTTTTTTTAATATTCATTTAGGACATAATCAAATAATGATAACACTAATAGCCATACACTTGTCAGATTGACTGCATGCAAGGGAATCGCAAATCAATTGAGATTCCCCAGTCTCAATGTAGACAATGTAGGCAAATACCACACTTATCATGAAACCTACAAACTTGAAATTTAGCAGGTAGATTTATTTTATGGCGTAGCGATCCACTAAAAAAGAATTTTCCGAAATTCAAGCCCTAAAGGTATGTTTTTGTTGGGACGTCTCTAGTCTGCGGACGTCCGTGGTGACGAACGCATGTAAATTTTGAAGACACAGAACGCCTGCGTAATTGGGAGTTTGGGAAACTTGGTGTTTCATGACGTTTCTACCAAATTAATATTTGCAAATTCAAGCTCATTTATCTACCTCGATACGCGCACTCGCTGAATAAAAATCGCATGCAAGGTGAGATGAACCTTCTATCTCGATATGTCGTAGCCCTGCAGTTTCCATCCGTTCTTCCTGCGGAGCAAATATTTCTTTAAATTCGGGATGCAGAAAATTTTCGATTGGAAAATGCCGCCCGGATATGCCTCGAAAACGTTTCCCGTTGGCGGATTCGATAGCGCGACCCACTACTCGAATTTCTATTGGTAAATGTAAAAAAAAAATAGTAATCCGTGTAAGCGCCGTGAATCTCTGATTCATAACAGAAACGTATCGCAAACGTGTTGTAACCAGTTTCCAGTAGATTATGGCCCATTTTTAGCGGTCTCTCGCGTAGGATTCACTCGGAAACGGGTACAAGGCTTTGTCGTGAAGCGACAAAACCCAATGTGCGAGGGTATTAAATATATTAATGTGAAATTTAATTCAGCTAATAAGTTAACACAATATTTACTAATTCTGAGGCGGTACGAAGTTCGCAGAGCCAGCTAGTAGGTTATATTTGGAATCAGAAAAATACGAGGACTTCCGAAAAAAAAAATAATATACAGGTGTTCCTATAACAAAAAATAACCTTCCTAAAATTCCGCCATTTTTGGATTGTCTTTTTTGTTTGGTCGACAGAATAAAAAAATTTAGGAAAACCCCACAACTTTTGCATTTGCAAGTTTTCTTTTTATTAAATAACCTCTATAGAAGGGTGGAAAATTATATGGAAAAACCCCGTACCTGGGTTCCCATTATGCTTATAGTGAAAAGTGTGAAACATTTTCTAATCTTAAACTTTCTATCGAGCATTTTTTTGACATGACCAATGAATCTTTGCAGTTATTTCATAAGAATTAATTATTTGTACCTTTCATTCAAGATGACCACTAAGGACTCCCACCAAGGTCGAAATCGAATTTTTTTGAAGGTCACTACTTAAAACATTCTCTTGGAATCATTTCTTATAGGATAAAATCCATCACTGACTGACTCAACTACTTAAATAAGAACTTAAAAACAAAAATGAAAACAATGTGATGAAAAACTGAAAAATTTCACTAATTAGCACTCTATAATTTAAAAAAACTTACTTATTAACGTTAGGCCAATCAAACTGCCAAAGAGGTATTGCGCAAACACTAAACACCAAACCAGGTAAAAATGACGGATCTGGCTGCAGATATTTTTTATACCTAAATAAAAATAATTAAGCATAGAGCATATAGTTTTCAATGAACCTTACTGATAATTATGAGCCCATGTTAAAATGTAAGGAATATTAATAAAGGTCTCTATTGCCCATAACATGAAAACAGTAATGTGGAAAAAAATGGCATTGTGAGGAGACGTTTCTAATACGTTTTCCCTAAACTGGTTGGTTTTATTACTTGTCATTGGCACTTTATCCCCATTTTCTTTGATATTGCTTTGGAGAAGCTTATTTTTTTGATTTTCATTTACTTTGATATCCGTACGGTTTGTACTAACAGATTCATTAGGCATATCACCGGATTTCGTAGTTTCTGCTAGTGATGTGTTAGAATTTAAATTCGGAGCTATTGCATCAACATTTAATTCTGCAGCTGTGTCATCAGAGCTTAATTGTCCATCTGCTGGAGCTACTGAATCGGAGCTTGATCCTATACCTTCAGATAATGTTGTTTTAGATGCTTCACTGTTAATTTCCTTAGTCTGATCACGTAAATTGTCTTCATTAGTTCTCTGAACATCTTCAGTATTCTCATTTGTACAAGAATGCCTTCTCGTCCTTATTAAAGCTTGTTTGCATTTCTTGGCTATACGTTTTATGATGCTATATATTACTTCCTCCATGTAATCTTGTGACATTTGAGTTAACTACAACAAATGTTTATAATAAATGCAAAATCACAATGTAACCTGATATACTCACCTTCATTAAGTAAAAAATTGTTCCAACACATAAAGCTAAACTACCACAAGTTGATATGGATATAAACACGAGAAAACACGCCACTACAAGCGGTACTTTTTGTAAAGCGCTCAAAAAATAATCGGACCAGCTAACTGTAAATGTCACCGTCTTCGCCAAAAATCTGAAATTTAAACGAGGTTAATAAAGAAGTATATTTTAAATTGAAAAACACAACTTTAGAACCACTTTGTGCACCGTCGACTCGCATACTGTTATTGAAAGGCCCAATAACACCGACAACATCCAGACTAGACCAACGCTCGTCATATAGAGTAATAGAGGCAAAAAGAAAAAATCCGTACCATCCTCATTTAAAATTAACCAATCGGGAACTGGCACGTACTTATTAAATGGTTTTGCGCTGAAAGTAAGCTTGTATGAATAATTTGGTACTGCAGTAGCATCATACATTTCTAGAGCATAAAATTTTGTTTTCGTAGAACGGACTGGTCCTTGGTTACCTTCAAAAACTGAAATACAAAACTTGTCCCCTGAAACCACGAAAGATTAAAACACAACAAAGGTTGCTCTAACCTCAACTTTTGTTGTGTTTTTCAATCTTTCTTGGTTTCAGGGGACAAGTTTTGTTTTTCAATAAAATTTAGTGTTTAAACATGTTTTAAAATTAATCTTCTGTATTGTGGCAAACCCTGATTTTGCTTAGTAGGAAATTTTTTAATCACATTTTGCTCAAATTATAGGTACAGGGTTTTCCATATTATTTGTACCCATTTACAGAGTTTATTTAATAAAATGCAGAAAAGTTTCTAATACAAAAGTTACAAGATTCTCCTGAATTTTTTTAATCTGTCAACCATATAAAACAGTGACTGTCGCAAAATGGCGAAACTGTATGCAGGTTGGTTTTTTTGAAATCCTCGTATTTTTCTTATTCCAAATATATATAAAAGGTCTATATTTAAACTACCTTTTCTCCAGTTATTTGAGACTAATATATAAAAAAATATTACTTTATATTTCTTGCTAGTAACCCATGAAGCAAAACAATTTTTTCATGTCTAATATTTAAATTATTAGGTTCATTGGTGTAGCTAGGGAGGTCAAGGATAGGCAACGCCCACCCTAAAAAGCCCATTGTCTACCTTAGAAAGCTCACTGCCCATCCTAGACATATTGACGCCACATGATACTTTTCTAGTGAGGACCTTTTCTTAGACCGATAAAAATTGTATCGGGAGTGAATGAACTAAATTGCTCCTCTAGAAAAATATTCTAACTACGCCCATGATTATAATTCAACGCAACGGTTATTTTAGTTCCTATTTACTTATTAATGTAACTGCAGAAAATCAAGTCTAAATATAGACTTGTTGTATCGTTCCAAAGGCATATCTCCATTAGTTAAAAGGATATAAATTTGAAATTTGCTGCATCTAACACCTAAAGTTCTTTACACTGAGCCTAACATAAATTTTCAGAAAGAAACAACAATGATCAAAGTTGCCTTAAAATAAGCCATTAAATTTGTAGAAAAGAATATAAAACGCCCATTGAAATGCAAAGAAATGCATTTTATTTTTTTACCTAAAAACCGTTCGTCAGATGAAAAAAGTTATGAGAGAACTTTTGCTAAAGATAAACAGTCTTACTGGAAGACACATTTATTTTGAATGAAAAAAAACTGGTGTGATTTTATAACTATTTTTAATAATATAAGAAAACATAGTTTTCAAAGCTAAATAATTGTTTTAATCGAAACAGTTCGTCAGAGGAAAAAAATTCAAGGGAGCATTTTTACCAAGAAATGAAGGTCGTTTATGAAATTGGTACTTAATTTGTAAAACAGCGGTGACGTACCATTTTTATCGTTAAGAATACTTAAAGACATATTAAAACCAAATGTTTTTCCCGCAAAAAAAATCGTGTTTATACCTAGTTAGTATCTGCCAAAATTGAACAAAATATTTCGAGTGGTTTCATAGTATTTAAGGAAAAAATAAATTTTTTCTTAATTTTCAAGACCCCGTAACTTACAAATAAAGCGATTCCGGACCTATGCTGATATAAACTTTTTTTCTTAAAATCGGTCTAGGATTATGCTCCTTAAGTATGAGCACCCTATTTTAAAACAGCCGGTTTATTATTATTATTTCTAATAAAGATCACAATTTTTTAATAGGTAAACTTTTTTAAATATATTATTAGATAAACATTTCATATATTTTTTTAATGTAATTTCACTCACTATACCTGTAATCCGAGGTCAAAACCCCTAGATACTCCACTGTAAATACTAAGCAAAAATTCAAATATTCAACTTAACAGGCAAAGTTTCAACATTTTTCTTGATGTTTCAACTTTGAATTTGAAGTATCTCAGTATACTGACTTTTTTATCCGAAATTTCAATTTTAATTTTAGATTTAATAACAAAAGTTCTGTAATTTTTGAATTTCAGGATTTGAAGCTCCGTATTTTAAAAAAAAGTTTAAATTTCGATAAAAAACTCAAAAACAAATTTCGAAAAAAATTAAATTTTATAAAAAAATATAAAATTTTCTTGTTAAAACGTGATAAAATTTCGAATACTCAACTTATTGTTCATAAATTTCAATTTTAGAAAAATCTAAATTTTGTTTCAAAGTTTTAAGCTTGATTTGGACTTGTTTTAAAGAAAACAATAACCCTAAATTGGAACTCACACTTTTCCGAAAGGGGTAAAAATGTCAAAAAAATCTTTTTGAAACTAAAAAAATCGAAATTTGGAGAATTGAAATTTGATATTTTGTTTCGAAATTTCGACATTTTTCTCAAGATTTCTTATTTAGATTTGATTTATTTTTCGGTCAATCTAATTATCAAATTCATTGCCAAAAATTCCAAAATGTTGACAATTTTGGAAGTCATATATGTAAACATTTATTAACCTTGTTTGATAAGCCTGTCACCGGTCAATACAAGCTAAATTATAACGACACAAACAATAGCCTTACTGATTTTATTTTTAATTGGCACATGTAACTCTGATAATAACTTAAAAATATTACCTGATAAATCGCGAAATTATCTTCACAGTTGTTAACACATAATACGGTTTTGAGCCTTCTTTAAGAGCAGTGAAAAAGATGCAACACCCTTTTCCTTCTCCCATCGACTTAAGCTGAGCTCTAAAGCTCAATAAAACGATAGTGGCTATATTAACTATCAAAAGAGGAGAATAGAATCTGGCCATTTGCGAAAGGTTTCCAACGAGTGAAGATTTGATACTGAAATTTAATTATAGATAATTACAGCAAGAAAGTTAAAAAGCACTAAAATTCAATTTCCTTATTTCAATAGAACCACAAAAAAATAAACAAATATTTAATTACCTAATTTGATATCTACAAGTGGGGTCTAGTTTCAGTTTAATCATAGATGAAGAATTTATTTTTGTGGCTTCGAATTATGCAACCTTATGTAAAAAGGTTGCTTGTCTTTATCCCTATAAAAGATAGTAGTTGGCTTATTATTTTTTTATTAAGTATTAGAAACTCACGTAAAAAATTCATGTATTGCTTCATTAGCCCAAGGAACTGTTAGACTGGCAGTGGCATGATGAGTTTTTCTGCTGCATTTCATAGGATGAACATACAAGTAATACGTTTGAATTACAGATGTCAAATAAGGCAAGATAAACTCGTAATGTATGAATTTTTCAGGGGTTTCATTTATTAGAACTGTTCGCTTAAAAAAAGTCCACCACTTAGGCAAATCAACTGTGATAGACCTTTCTTCCTTTTTATAAACATCTGTATGTATAACAACCTAAAAATAATTTATTATTATTATACAAACATACTGATATAATTTACCGGCTCATTCGTCGGCAGGACTCGCAAAACAACATGTGTTGTATCAGAATAATTCTTCTTTAACTCGTGCATATTTACGGTTAACGATCTTCTTTTATATCTAACCGAAGGTGAAATTTCGGACAGATGACTAAGATGTACCGCTTCGAAACTAAAAATTACAAACAAATGTATTTGGACCGTTAAAAGCGCATAATGTTTAACGTTTACCAAACCCTATAAGATCCTTCAGGATAGTGGGCCCCGCAAACAAAAGCCCAATCCATCACCTCCAAATTTAGTGCAACAGCTGTTAACATTTCATGTTTTGGGTCATCCACCAATCTAATCATAATCCACTGAATTTCTTTTACACCCTTTAAAAAACGAAATGAATGTTGTCTTGACAAATTTTCTACCCAGTCACCCTTCCCAGAGATCCTCATTGCTATGTTATAACGATCTTTATGCTGAATCTTAGTACCACTATTCTGTAAAATGACCCTATGCACAAAACAAAGCTAACTTAGTAAATTATTACTTACATGAATGAGGTGATGGTCAAAAATTGACCTTCTGAGATTAAAGTCGGATGATATTTGTTTGGTTTTAATATCGACGGATTCAAAGAGTGCCCTATTTATTACTTGTATTAGTTCCTTGCACCACAGGATGCATAAATGATCAACAGGAGCCCAAGATAGTGGTACCTGAGATGACTACCGAAAGCGAAATGTGGAAAAGTTTTATAATATACAGAGTAATTCATTAAGAATAGGAAATGTCGAAACCAAAGAACTAAAAAATGTTACTGTTTTAAGATATATGGGTATCCAAAGTTCGAATTTTATTTTCCAATTTATCAATACATAATTTCTATAATTTTTATGTCATCTCAAAATTCGACAATTTTGTTGTTTGGATGATAAAGAAATATTTGCTAGGACTTGTAAACTTACTGACTTTTATTCAACGACTTATAGACTAGTTGTTACTGCGACTAGTCCGTGTGGAATTGGGTAACTGTTTTTTCATAAAATGATAACATCTTATTTTACTTCGTCAAGGTTTGATTTTCTAAATATACTTTCTTTGTCAGGCGTATTTCTCTGTGCCGCCATTAAATGGAACTGCAATCCAAGTTTCAGGTTTATATATTAAGACCAAGAAATTTTAGTTATGCATTGATCCGTCAATAATCAGTTGTTGAGATATATTTTCTTTAACATGCATATACAAAGGTAATAAAGCAAAACAGTCTAGTCTAAAATATAATCAAAAAATTAGGTAAAGAAATATAACTTTACCTAATCAACTATCCAAAGTTACAAGCACTTTACACAACTAAATGGTTTATTGAATTGAAAGGGAACGATTTGTTTTGTTAAAGATGCGAAACCCGATAATGGCAGTCTATTAATTAGTGTTTTATTTTTGCCAGATTCCCAAAGAAGAAATTTTGCCTAGTAACCAAAAAACAGTCCTATGTAGGAAGGTTGTCATAAGATAGCACGACAGATGGCACCGTGAGACATACAATGCAACACAGTTTGCCATTTATAAAATTAGATTTAGATAAACGTACTAAAATCAGCTATCCATAGTTACGAACAGCATACACAAAATGATAGTTTGCCAAATTGACAGAAATTCATTTTCAATAGGACTGTCAGATTTCAACATCAAAAACGAAGTTAAAAGATTAACTATGAAATCGAAATTTTTAAAAAAGAATCAAAATTTGCAGCGTAAACTTAAAATTTATACTTCTTTATCACATTTCAAACCATAAGGCTCAAAATTTCAATATTTTTCATAAAATTTCAAGTGCTTCCTCAGCTCCACTCTCGAAATCTCTACATCTTTAGTAAGATCGCCAATCTCGATTTCAAATTCAAAATGTCTACTTTTGAGCTTTTAGCAGTTTCGATTTCAGTCATTAAAAAATATAGAATTGCAACTTTAATTTTAAACTTTGATATTTTAGGAAGAAAGTTGCAGTTTAGACACGAAATTTGTACTTTTTTTAAGATTTTGAATTGAAACTTGAAGTTGAATCTCGAAACACTTTTCATCGGAATTTCGATTGCCTTTTCTCAAAAAACTTCGATTATAATTTCGAAATTTCCATATTACCTCGAAATTTGAAATTTAGTCTCAAATTATATTAAATTTATTTTAGCTTACCGAGCCCAGTTTGTTTTTATTTTAAATGTAAATATTTTACAAACTGAGCTCAATGAAGCTTAAATAAATTTGTTGTAAAAACTGACTTCTTGAAAATTTAGTCTTTTAAAATTTTGATTCCTTATCAAAATACCGAATTTATTCAAAGTTTTGATTTATTTTAAACATTTCGACTTTTTTCGAAATTTGGACATTTGCAGTGGGATCAGTTGAACTCCAATTATTTCTAATAAGCGATAAGCGAATATATTGGATAATAATGGGAAAAAGGTAGATTCTTTAAAAAAAAAACGCAAAAGTATGTTATACTACATACATATTCTTACGTGATACTGGTTCACACAATTACAGACTATAAAATATATAATTCTTTTGTTTAACAGAACAATTTACTCGCATAATTGTATTTTACAAGTGATACTACAAGTGTTAGAAATTATAGCAAAATTGCATAACAAAATTCCAAACTTAATCTGTTAAAACAGCAACATTTTCATAAAGAATATTTAATTCATTCACCTTATTTTGATGTCTCTAGTTTCTAGATTTCCCATTTTTAACAAATATTACTTACCACTGCATAAAGCGTAATGTTATCCTTTGGATCGGTCAATGTGGTAGGTATCAACTGATCATTATAACCCCCTGATATACTTACAAACGTTGTACTAATTTTTTCTGGTGTTACTTTATCTGACTCATAAAATGAATGTAAATATGAATCAAAGAGTACGGGTGCTCTTTTTATTGGCGATGATAAGCTCATGACAATAGGGTTCATGTTTAATTCTTGCAGCGAAAACGCAATTTTTCTTACAATTACTCCTCCCTGTTTGAATAACTTTAACTTTGAGAGATCGCAATTTCGGAATCAAAACTTACCATTGAATGTCCAATTAAAACGACAGATTTTGGTCTATTTTTTGTATTGTTGTAGAGTTCTAAAATTTTAAACATTGATTTGTTAGCATACTCCATTTGTTCATTAAGTATGGCCCCGTTCAATCCGCTCAATTCTTCATTTAAATCGATAGTAAAGTAGTCAAAATGATATGGGCTTCTGGAGTACATAGCTTTTCTCAGAGCAACAGAAGCCAATGAACGCACTGAAAAACATCCAATGTAGCTCTTAATAAGGTAAATAAATTAAAACATACCTTGTTTGTAGGAACCACAGTTACCAGGTACAAATAGTACTGGTATTCCATCAAACTCCTTCTTTCGTGCCCTTTCTGTAATTCTTCCTTCACTATAGACATAAAGTCCATATCTTGAAAAATGTTTGTCGATTTCATTGGATATTCTCTGAAACACAATCGAAATCAGATTGAAAATTAGTAGGAAAAATAGGATTCATAAAGAATCTGTCGAACTGAAGATAAAAGAGGCCAAGTTTTGGCTATTCAATAAAATTTGCCTTACTAGGATATTGCATTTTTAAGAGACAAGGAAAATTTGGAATTTTATTTTGCAATTCGCAAATTAAAAAGTATACAGTGTGGTTTTTTTAAAACTTGACATAAGCCAACTTTTTTGTTTGAAATGATAGACTAGTACTTCCAATTGCAAAGTTGTAGGAAATAGCTTAACTAAGAAAAATGTACCAAAAAATCTTTCCTGTGTTACCATATTTCTTCGGTAGACAATAAAACAATATTTTTTTAAATGGCAACACTGCATTTTTTAAACATATTTTGATAGATCTTCAAATTCTAAACAAAAAGTGTTCACATTTTTTATCTGAAGTTGCCGTTTTCGAACAATCAACAAAAGAAATAAAATAATCTGCAGTTGGCATGAATTAAAAGAAGCTAACATAACAATAATAGGCATTGAAAATTAAACAGAAATTGTGTTGTTTGAAAGAAACATTCATGATAATGCTGTCATTGTGATATTTGAAAATTGTTGCACTTGAATGTATATAAGAACAAAAAATAAAAAGTTATAAGTATTGTTAATTAATAATAGTTGATTGTTCGAAAATGGATACTCCAAATAAGATATGTAACAAAACACTTTTTGTTTAGAATTTAAAGATCTATCAAACTAGGTTAAAAGTGCGGTATTGCCATTTAAAAAATATTGTTTTAATATTTACTGAAGAAATATGGCAACATAGGGCAGTTTTATTGGTACACTTTACTTAGTCCAATTTCCTACAACTCTGCCGTTAAAATTACTAGTCTACCATTTAAAATAAAAGAGTTAGCCAAGTTCAAGTTTTTAAAAAACTACACACATTTAAATGCAACAGCTTTCAAATATCACAATGACAGCATAATTATGGAGACTTCTTTCAAACAACCCAATTTTTGTTTAATTTTCAAGGCCTACTATTGTTATGTAAGCTTTTTTTAGTTCCTGTCGACTGAAGATTATTTTAGTTTTTTTGGTGATTATCCTAAAACGGCAACAAATAAAAAAGTTGCCTATGTCAAGTTTTAAAAAAACTACACTGTATATACATCGTCATAGCATCAGTTAAATTGGAGCAAAGTTACATAATTATCATTCCGCCGAGTATGTAGCGACCTATATTTGGGTTAAAGAAAGAGATATCTTCCTTTTTGCCTCAGTTGCCAAACTGTCCAAATTCTAGAATTTAAAGATGGTGCATTATACAGAGTGTTCTGTATTAGTTTTTTTTTTAAATTACAATCTATATTTTTTATGTTTTATTCCCTATATCCAAACATAATATTTTTCAAGATATTTTGATATTTTGATTTATTATTATGTTTTTTATGTACAATTTTTAATTTTAGTCCTAATTTACTTACATTTAATTATCTTTTTTTATAGCTATGATATATGGTTTCGCATAGCGCTGTTTCGTTTAACGCTCGACTTTCGCGGAACACAACCCCCCCCCCCATCCCAGGATAAGCGGGATCTTACTGTATTATAATTTTAAATTGGAAGGTTCCCATTTTATTACACTAACTCTGGGTATTAAAGGGAAACAAACAGCCGGTTTTTGGCCACTTAATTATTTAACACCTGCGAAATAGAAATAAATAAAATCAAGAGGCCGAAAACAGGTATATATTATATGGATTTCTGGACTCTCATTAAAACGATATGTAATTCAGGTGGCCGTGAAGATGTATTTGTCATTTATACAGATAGAATAGACATATACGTTTTTGTATTTACATTTTTAGGTGATTTGGGACTAAAAAATTGATAAAATTAAAAAAAAAAGGTTTAAAAATTTTATCCGAAGATTCTCTGAAAAAAAGCTCTTTTTCAAAGAAAGAGAACAAAATGAGTGTTTGGGAAGCAAGTCGTCAGTATGGAGTGCCCTGAACGACATTGCCGACCAATTAAACAGAAAAATTCCAGAAACCGTGATAAGAAAAACAGGATCACCACCAATTCTAACAAAAAAAAGGTGGAGCAGGAAACTGTGAACTGCCTGATTAACATCGCAAAATGTGGTTTTCCTATAAAGAAAACCGAGCTTATGGGCACAGTCATCAAAATTGAGAAGGATTTAGGAAAACTATATTTGTTTAATAACGAACAGCCCGGTTAGAAATGGTATTTAAACTTTCTTAGCGCAATCCAGTAGTTTCACTTAGGAAGGTAGACGCTATTAATAAAGCCCGTGATCTAGTAACTGAGGAGTCAATTAGAAAATGGTTTAGGGACCTTAAGTCATACTTGGAAAGTAATAATTACGAACATATTTTGGAAGACCCAACAAGAATATTCAATGGAGATGAATCTGGCCTAAAGCAAGGCAAAGTTATGGTTCCAAGGGGTTGGAAAACGTTTATACTATTACAAGTGGCAAGGAGAAAGAAAACCTAACTGTATTCTTAATTTTTAACGCAGGTGGTAAAAGATGGCCGGCTTTTGTCGTATTTCCTTACGTTCGTCCCTCTCGCGCATTGGTAGATACTATACCCCCAATTAGATTATTGGAAAGTCTGACAAGGGTTGGATGACCACAGAAATATTTTTAGAAAATATTTCCAATGACGTTAATAACTGGTTTAAAAAAAATAGTTTAGTAAATTTTGTGATGCCAATAGAATAATTTTATAAACGCTTCCACCAAATATGACACATATACTTCAACCTGCAGATGCGAGCGTTTTAAAACCTTTAAAGCAAGGGTGGAAAGCTGCTGTCCGAAATTTGGTTAAGTCGACCTGAGAATATCAACTCATCTGTTAATAAACAGAAGAGCAGCTGCTAGGCTGCATCTTCCTCTATCGCGCTAGATAGAATAGAGACTCTCTCTTTCGCGCACAATTTAATCCGCTTCAATTTTCAAATTTCAATGTCTCACAACCTCAATTCTTCTTGATCGGTGAAGGTACCGTTTCCGATTCACCTGTTTAAACTAAGCAACCCTATAGCCTTGACAAAAAAAATGTACGCAACCCTATTTTTGCACATCCTATAGATTTCATACTTTCGACTAGCGTTAAATTTTTTAGTTACTCTATCGGCGAAGGTATCAAAAATAAATTACCTGTTACATTATTAATTAAAAATATCCTTGACAGGATTTCATTAGGCAACCCATCACTGTTACTTTCGTTAACATATTTTTTTGGTAAAAAACACTTTTCATCCGGTTACTCGATCGCTGAAAAACGTTTCCTAGTTCAGAAGTCCTTGTTACAGAAATAGTGACAACCAAAGATGAAACTGACAAGAGAAATTGTTTTGAACATGAAGAAACTATAGTTTTTAAAACGATACTTCCAAAAATTGGAATATCAGAACAAAAAGTAGATCATTTTGAAGCCCATTTAAGTTTTCCGGAAACATTGAAACAGTCACAAATCAAAACGCAAAAAACTAAATGCCCTAGTGCGATATCGCCACAAGCTTGGCGCGATTAATGTTTAAAAAAGGAACGAGAGAAAAATGAGAAAATCGAAGAAGCGAAATTAAAAAGGAGTTGAAATAAACAAATGACAAAAAAAGGGGTACAAAAAAATCTTCAAAGAACAAAGAGAAAACGATTAAGTAAAATAGTATCGATCATAATAGAGTATAAAAGTTTCCCATTTAGTTTTGTTTATATTTTCTGACTATAAACTCTAGGAAAAATATTTATTAAAAAAAATTGTTTTTTCTTTCAATCTAAGAATTACTTTGACCCATACTTACGTAACCTAATCCTGATTTAAGTACATATATGTGCTTCCGAAAGAATGATGGCCATATATCACACTGTGCCCTAATAAAACATCTTACAACAATTGGCGTAAAAGAAAACTCTACTTATACAATGTGTGGAGAGGAAGAAAAAACTCCTTTACACATATTATGTGAATGTCCGGCTCTGGCAAAGGACATACATTCCAGCTTTGGGAACGCTCAGACAGACTAAACCAAGGACAATAATGGAAACACCACAAAGGAGGTTCTGGAAATTTTCAAAAGAACGGGCCTCTCGTAGGGGGCACAATAAGCGAAAGCTTCAGTGCTGCAGGGATAACAGACCCCAAACCAAACAGTAACAACACTTTTGTGGTTTATTTATGAATAAATGAGTTTGAAAGTTATCTATATACATATACGTAGCAATATTTGTTCAGGATCACGTATTCTGTGTATGCTGTACTAAAACAACAATATTGAAATTCTAAGGCTGCATTAAATTTTATTACAAATTTTTGTACATCATGAAATATTTATCATAGTTGACCCCTTTTTAATTTGAAATTACCAAAACACTCGCTTTCCTTATAGACAGTAAATCCATAATTACACTGACTTAAAATAAATCTACTATTCACTAAGAAGAAACCGAATGTGTTATTAATGATGTGTTAAGATTTGATTAAGTGAGCAGGAAATGAACATTACTTGATTATTAAAAGAAACAGGGAAATTAGAGCAATTCTTATAGATTAATTAATCACGGCTACATCCGCCCACATGTTAGTTGATAACGGTGAATTATTTATTGGTTTTTTTTTGTTAGGAACGTAAATCACTTTTCTGAACATTAGCAGCGTTTCGAATAGTCATTACCGAATTGTGAGCAGGAAAGGAATTTTTCATTTTAATTCAGCTGTATCAATTTATCATCTGATATGACAATTTTTGATGATTAAACGCTATTATATTGTTGTATGCTCACACCGATGAAGTTAAGTGTTTTTTTTTTCCATTGCAAGTTACAGCGCAGCTGTCGTATTATTTAGCGATGTCGAAGGCGCCCGGAGTCAGTAGCTTCCGGAAAAGGGCTTTAAATTATTTGAAAATATGTTTTCAACGTAAATGTTTTATTTAAAAGAAAATGTAATCACGTATTTGTAATATACTGCTTCTTATCTATCTTCTCCTAAAATTAAAAACACTCCGCAGATTGACCATCCAAATATCTTGTATCTTGTACCTTTTTTATGAAGAGGATCCGATACATGTTTATAAAAAACTTTTTGCTTAAAATTAATTTTTCTATTACCTGTTTCATTTAAGACACTTAAAACGGGGACATCCTGTATAAGTTAAATTCATTAAACTAGGAAACTTTTTTGGCAAATTCCTAAATAAAAACAAGAAACAATAAATAAAATTTAATAGCGATATAGCATTTTAAGTGATAGCTTGGAAATTTGAAAAAAAAAATTAACTAAGGATAAAAATACTTTTTATGTCAAAACTTTTATTTTCTTAAATATCACAATGTTATTGTAACATGAGAAAGAAATACAATTAATGGCTAATCTACTCGTAAGTTCACTTTAGCTGTTAAATCAACATAACCGAAATTATTGTCAAGATGTCAATTGTATATTTTTTTTCCTTTGTTTTACACAGACATCTTACTTATTGTACCAGTAATGGCAATCTGAAAATAAATTAAATTGAATATTATGCACTTTTGTTTACCGTAATTTCGATTGTATTGATTTCACAGCTAAAGTGGTTAAATTCGACATTAATTGTATTTCTCTTCACTTTTTATTAACCATCCGGTAAACAAGCATTATAAAACATCAAAATCCAAACTCTTATTAACAGTTTGGGAAATTTGATGATGTTTCCACTAACCAAAAAGTTGTTTTTACAGATACGAAAGTATAACAGAAGAACTATATCATTTGTGTATCAAACAATTAGCGTATTCCCGTTTAAATGTATTATTTAAAATGATAATTGCTAATTTAATCATTGAAATGAATTAAGGAAGCTAAAATTGTTTAGATGATTTTTTTAACTTCTAGGATAGGTGAATAATTGCCAATTGCCAAAAATGTGTGCCAACATTTATGCCATAATACAAAAAAATACACTGACGTAAATCCAAAAATAATACATCTGCTAATTACTCCTTGTCAAGCATTTATTTATAGTCGTCGGCTAAGTAAACGTTTATTACAGCGCAATTTTAAGGTATTTTTCAACATTCTGCATGCAAGTAAAATTAAAATTAAATCTGATATGATCCTTCAAAATTAACCGTGCGTCACACCTATTTAACAATTTAAGCCGTAGTTTATGTGATCAAATTAGTGCCCACTAATTCGCTTAGAGGCATTTTAATAGCAAATATTTAAATAAACAACATTAAATATAACCTTAAATGCTAATGCACTTACCACAAATTGAGGGTATTCAAACATATATGTCATTTCGCAATCATTTTCATGGTAGTCAGTTAGGTAAACGAGTAAACCTACTAAATAACCAAATGTTATTAACAAAGAAATTAATATAAAACCATTTATCGGAGTCATTTCGGATTCCGGTATAACATTATGACTATGAATTGATCAACATTACAAACGTCAGATTTCACGGTAACCGCAGTTTGCACAGATAGATCTATTGGTCGATAGATTAACTAGCACCTGAATAGTGGATTTCTTTTTTTCCGCAAGCGCATTGCCAGATTTACATAATTTTCTTCAAATGGAAAATTTTAGCCTACTAAAAGCGTCAATAAATACTAAATAGTCATATATCCTCCAAAATTTGGGCATTATTAAAAAACTACATTTCGAACAAAAATTCCAAATCTCGAAAATTTCGAGAAATAGTCGGTTTCGATTTAAAGTGGAAATTTTCGGAAAACAATAAAAATCGGCATAATCAATGACTTTTTTTTCTAACTTGAACTTTCAATTTTTACCACTTTCTAAAAAATTTTGAGTTTAAACTCAACTTTTTATCGGAGGTAGTTTCACTTTTTAAATTTTACAGTTTAGAGCTTCAATATTTACTTTTTTATTTCTAAACTTTTGATGAAACTAAAAATTGTTATTCTACGTTTTAATTTTCTTTTCGAAATTGTGAATTTAAATTGGAAAATTTCCTGCACGTTCCGAATTTTTTCAAAATATTATCTTATTTTTCGGAATGTTTATTTCGAAATTTTCACTTTTTCCTCATACTTATAAATTTACATTTTGAATTTTTACTTTTTTTGCAGAATTTTGTCTACTCATGCTACATCTTTTGAATAAGGACGGTTCCTCTTCAATTACCCTGTATAAAAAAATCCCAACATTTCTAAAAGAGTCTTTGGACTTTCTAAAAGAGGTAAAAACGAAAGAAAATTAAAATTAATAGAAAACCGAATTTTAAAATTCAAAGTGGAAGCAAAGTTATCGGTTTAAAGCAAGCAAAATTCGAAATTTTAAGATTATTGTTGAAATTTTGAATAATAATTAATAAAAGTAACAATTCCCAAGTTAAGGTAGAATTTTTGAAAAAAATCATGACTTCGAGGTTAAAATCAATCAAAAATTTCTACATTTTAGAAAAAGACGGGAATTGAAAAGTGTGAATTTCAAAAAACGTAGAGTTTTTTAAAAAGTTGTAACCAAGTCTTTATCCTTTTCACGTCACCTGGAAGTCTTATAAGAAATTTTTGTGGTGTCCGATGGCAACTCATTTCGTATGAAAATTGTAACACTTCATACCGAACGTTACTTGCGCCTTTGGTTGCTCTATAAATTACGTCATCATCTTTTAAACACGGCGGCTCATGTTTCCGCGCCAATTTAAACGAGTGAATTTTACTTTACATATTTTATCGTACAAAGCGATTTTATTTAAGGGAAATAACAATCTATATGAACTAATACAGTGACGTGAACATTTTAAAATGATTTAAAAATAATATTTCTTGTTGTATTTATTATTAATAGAGTTTAATAGTAATAGTTATAAATAAAAAATAAGAGTTAAATATTCAATTCTCACGCTCACGCAATATCGAATGTTTAACATTTGAACTCTAGAGGGCGATTCAAACGACTACTAAATCTAGAATTGAGATGCAACCGAATGTGCCATAAAAATAATGGACTTGGAAAACATTAATATACCTTGATAAAAGCAATCAATCATTCCTAAATATTTAGTTTTGTGGCCGACCCAAAAATTTCGCAAGTACCGGAATTTTCTTCCCATCTGGCAACGCCTTAATCTTAAATAATCTCTGGAGCGACTCTGCGCCGTCTACCAACCTTCGACGCAAAGAAAATCTGGTTGTCATTTCATTTTGGAGGAATTCTGTGGTTATCACAAAACGTCATCTTATCAATTCTTGTTGACGTTTAGATGTTTATATGTGTAATTTATTTTTATTTATAATTGGACTTTGATATTATAAAAGTTTAAAGTTTCAGTTCCAATGTTTTGCTAAATAAAGTTAAGTCTAAAAGTTCACACAAAACTCAACGAAATGATTAATACTGGGTAAGTGAAATGGAATTTACTAGATAATGATGTAGATTTAGACCATATTTTAAATATTTACCGTTATGAATTAACATTAATTGTTGTACGTGGTTAATATTTTTATTTTTTCCATATTTGTAGCAAATTAGCAGGAAAAACAGTTTTTATCACTGGGGCCAGCCGCGGTATAGGCAAAGCTATAGCTTTAAAAGTTGCTAAAGACGGTGCCAATGTTGTTATTGCTGCTAAAACGGCTGAACCGCACCCAAAGTTACCTGGAACTATATACACAACGGCAGAAGAAGGTATATTTCTTTGGTATTTAAATATTTAGATAATTTTCAAGGACAATGGAGATTTGTTTGAAACATAAATCTAGGGGCCAAATATTAATTCCATAAATTTTCAGCAATTTTGGCAAATTACTTTAGTCATTAAATCATTAACATTTGAAAGACACAAGTTTGCTATTAATAAATTCAGAGAAAGTTTGTTTTAAACTTAATGTATAATTTATTTGCATATCTTATTGTTGTAGGGTTTGCAAATAATAAAATAATTATACAAAAACACAAAAATTGAATAGCTGATAGCAATACTATACCAAAATGCTGTATACAAAATTATATATCTAGAAAGGAAATATTGTAGTGTTCAAAAACAAATTACAGTAGAGACTCTATATCCAGATTAATTAAAGCGTAGAACTAATCCAGATTAATAAAAATTCTGAATTAACGAGTCTTCCATTTTTCTGTACATACCTTTTAAACGTTTAAAATAAATACACTTTATTCTCAAAATTTCAAAACAAGTATAATGTAAGTAAGAATAAGTCAGGGCTTCGAACCAGAACTGAACCGAAAAGCGAAAAAATATCAGTTTATTTCGGTTTTATTTATATGCTTAAAATAGTCTTTACTTCATACTTAAGATTGGATTTTTTTCTTGAAATTTTAATTTTTTTCCAAACTTGACACAATTCCATACAACTTTCATCTCATTTTCATCTCTCATTTCTGATTAGATTAGATTAGAAACTCACAAGTTCCACATTTTCTAGAAAATATTGACTTTATTTTTTCAACCCAAATTAAAATTTTAGGTTTTCACTTGAATCTTTTTCCAAGATTTTTGTTTTTTCTTGAAATTTGAACTTTTGTCTGGAAATTTCTCGAAATATTTCTTCTCCTAAAATCTCAAGTTTACAATAAAAAAATTTCCTCTGTTGTATCTTTGGAATAAAGTAGTAGCGTATTTTTCATTCAAGCTAGAGAAACTCAGTTTTCCTTACAATTTTTTTTGCAAATTCGAGTTTTTCTGGAAACTTTTATTAAAAAATTCCAAATATACTTCTTTCTTTAAATTTCAGTTTTCTTTTCCTCATTTGATATCTCCATTTTCTGAAGTTATTAGTCAAATTTTCGATTTTTCGTGAATTTTTTTCCTTCAAATTCCACATTGATTTTAGTATTCTAATTTTTTTTTGAAATCCCAAATTTAAATTCCTGCTGCCGACTTCCTAAATCCACAAAAATTCCAGAATATGATTTTTTCCCAAAATTTTCGCTAAAATCTCGCAGTTTCAAATTTAACCTAGAAATTTTTAAATTCCAACTAAAAATTTCAGCATAAAATCCAACTCCAACATGATATTCCGATTTGAAGCTGGGATCTTGGAATTGGGATCGAGATTTTTACAGTAAACTTGAAATGGTGATATGTTTAAAAAATGTATAATTTAAACGTGCAATAATTTTGTTTACCTTAAAATAGTAATTTTTATTCTTAAAACTTTGATTTTTTTTCTCAAAATTTCGACTTTAGCCTCAAAACTGCGATTTGTTTAAAATTTAGAAGTCAAAATTGTGTATTCTCTTAAATAATAGGTAATTGGTTTCGCTAAATTTCTGGTATAAACTCACAAGTTCGACCCTTTGCTCCTTGCAGTTTTGTGTCAAAAATCCGTTCTAAAAATGTTAAATTGATTCATAAACTTCTTAGCTACAGCTGAAATTATTTCTAAAATCTCGTCTTCAAAATTGAAATTAGCGTTTATTTTTTTCAGAAAATTTGTCGCTGATCTTAAAATTTCATTTTTTAGAAAATTTAAGTTTAGGAATAATTGAAGTTGCACTATTTTGGGGAATTTTTTACTTTTAGTCTTAAATGTTAGCAGAAGTTAGATTTCAAACGCAAAAGTGCCAATTTTGCTTTAAAAATTCTATGTTATTTTTTAATATTTTTTATTTATTTATTTTTTTAAGTTTAATCCACTCCCAAAGGGTAATCCCATTATCCTTTCAAAGCACTGCGAGTAGGATGCGGAAACAACGATTTTTGGGAAAAAATTCCTTTCGGTAACAAGTTCCATAACTTGGAAGTTCTATAGAAAAAAGAGTATCCGTAGACAGAAGTCCTCACTGTGTGAAGTTGGATCCGCACAGAAATTTGCAGTCTCCGACTGTCTAGTACGCCTCAAGAATCTTGCCCTTGGGGGGATCAATCCTATTAGTTTCTGCGAGCATCTTCCATGATAGTACTAGTAGTAGTAGTAGAAAAGAGACAAGTCACCAACCATACGCCTGTGCTCTAGTGTTTCGAGAGAATCGGTCAGACTCTCGTCATCAATTAGGCGAATCGCTCTTCTTTGAACGGAATCCAAGAGAGCTAAAGTGTGTTTTGGGACTGAACTAACTCCAAAGATGAGGACAGTATTCTAGTGTTGACCTAACTTGAGCTTTGTATAGTGTTAATAGCTGATGAGATGTGAAGTACTTTTTAGCCCTAAAAAGAAAGTCTAGCTTCTGAGAGGCGGATTTGGCTATGGCGGGCACATGATCGTCCCAAGAGAAGTTAGTGCTCGCATTCACTCCTAGGATAAATAGATTAGATCCCATCGGAAGCATTTTACCGTCCATTAGTATGTTTGTTGCATTATCCCTTGATGTTTTCTTAGAGAAAATCGCCCGAGTTTTTGAACCGTTGAAATCGACCAAATTGTTTCGATTTTCCTCCATATATTTGAGAATCTCGATGTTGATAACCTTTTCCATCATTTTTGATATAATGGGTAACAAAGATATAGTGCGGTAGTTGTTAGCCAGATTCCTTTTTCCCTTTTTAGGGACAGGCTGCACCCTAGCAGATTTACAGTACACCTTTGTTGTAAGAGAGTGTGAACAATTTGCTTAGGACAGGAGTCAACTCTGGGGCGCACTTCTTTAGAACAATAGCGGGAATACCATCAAGGCCAGAAGCTTTCGAGGTGACGAGCTCAAGGAGATTGTGCGTTGTCTGAAAACAATTTCAGACATCCAAGTGCCAACCTTAGGAAGAATAGGAGGTTCTGCGGTTCGAGAATCAAGATTGGAATTTTCAGCAAATATTAAGGCTAACATGTCAGCTTTTTGCTTGGAGGTAGTAGCAATATTTCTATTTTCATCGAGTAAAGGTGGAAACTTTGAAAATGTAAAATTCTTTCCAATCGACTTTGCAAACCCCCAAAAGGACCTGGAACCGTTCGGACAGTTGATAAGCCTCTGGCGCATTTTATTTTGAATATTAATTCAAAATCTCGAAAAAATATCCAAATTTCAAGAAAAGGCAGCATTTTTAAAAAAGTCCAAGTTTTGAGGAAAACAAACTAAATTTATGACAAACAATTTTTCAAAATTAATCTCAAAATTTGGAGTCCTGAAAATTTTGAGCTTTCGAACTAAAAGTCGAATATTCGAAAATTCCAAATTTAAACTTATATTTGTCAAAGTCCTAAAGTCACAGGTCTCAACTCTTAATTTCGAGAAAAAATGTATATAATTAAAGAATAAAACTTAACATGTTAATAAAAAGGGTTAGGAGGTTGCTAGAGAAAGACTAAATTTTGTTTAAAGTCGAAATTTTAGAAAAAATAATAGAAAGTACATACAAGTTTTAATTTAAAACTTCAGAAAAAAGTTAAAATATCGAAAAAAGGTAAATACATTAAATAAAACTTTTTGAAAAATTTTAATTTTCACGGAAATTTTGAAGTTTTCAGCAACCTTTCCAGAAAAAAATCGAATATTTGGGTTTAAAGTCAAGACTTCTAAATTAGGGTAAAAATTTTGAAAAACTTTTTTTTTAAATAAATTTGGAGTTTTTTTTTGAAATTGTGACTGTCCCGCAAAATTTTAACTCAAAACTTTTCATTTTATAATTTTTGGTCTTTTTTATTTTCATTTATTTTTTTAATTTGATCTTTTTAATCGAAAAATCTAGAAAACAAAAGCGAAACAATAATAATCAATTTTATTAGAAAAAACGAGTCAAAGTCGAAATTTCGATAGAGAACCGAAATTATGAAAAAAAAAGATCTCTCAGACTTTCGATTTTAATCGCCAAAGTTCGTATATTCTAGAAGTTTTAAACTTAGGGTATATAATTTAAGATTTTTATAAAGTTTAGGTTTTTCTTGAAATTTGAACATAAAATTCAGAGTTCCAGCATGAAATTTTTAAACTTGAAAAATTGAAAATATTTTCCTTCAGTTTTAGGCAAGGTCAAAGTAGCTACGTGTCGTAATATTAAAGAAAAAAGATCACATTTTCTAAATTAGGATCAACAGTCAATTTTTGATTCGAAAAACTTTTAAAAATCAAAAAAATGATTCACCCGGAGCTGAACCGAAAACCGAAAAAAACCGTTATTTTTGTCAGAACGAAAACCGGAACTGAACCGATATAATTTTTTTGCCGAACCGAAAATCGGAACGAAAAAAATAGCGGTTCAATGCCCTGGAATAAGTATATAATAGACAGATTAACCAACCTACAAACTATATTATTTAAAATAGTTGGAGAAGTTTTTTGTTTTTTAAGTGCAATAATTGAAGAATGCTTGACTGTAGCTTTCTCTTGTACACTTTTTTTAGTACAAAACTGCCTCTAATGTCAAGATTACTTTCTTCGCCCAATATAAAATATTTTATTGCATCTTCATGCTTGATTTTTTTTCTGTGGCTGGATATCGACTTCTTCATTGTTGGTGCTATCGGCTATAGCTTCATGCTCTAGATTATCATCCCCTTTGACATTTTCTGCATTTTCAACCCACTGATTCACTTCAACATTGGTATGAATTTCACGATTGATTTGGGTCAGCATATTCGAAATGTCTTGGTGCGGGGTTATTGATCATATATTGACTCATAGCCTAACTCGTTTATTTTTAAAGATATGAAAGAAATGTAAGAGATCAAGTTGGTGTGAATTTAAAGATATTTTTATCATATTTTATCAGAAAAACAGTTGAATAACCCATTTTTGATATGTTTAACAAACATCAGTTTTTTAAAATAGAACACCCTGTACATTTTTACATATTCTGATAGCCCTATTTTTTCTGATTTCAATGACATATAATACCAGTTATACATTTTTTCAACCGGTTTGGCAGAAACGATATATTTGTAATGTGAAAAAAAAATTTTTGAACTTAGTAAATTGCTCAAAATGACCTCCATTTCAGTTTCTGCATACTTCTAAATGATATTTTAGATTACTGACTGCGTTACTAGCTAATTTATCTTATTATTTAAAATGTTTGAAAGTTGTAGTTCATTCTTTTTACATACAGCTCAAGGGAATGGTTAATTTGTTAAAACTACGTCATTTCTGCCAAAATATTTGGAATAAATATATAACTTATTATGCAGCATAGGAATCAGAAAAAAAGAGGGACTACTTAAATATGTCAAAATATACAAGGTGATTTGGAAATATTACTATTAATTTATTCTTTGTATTAAACATCCCCACTACAACAAGCTTAATTTCAGATTATTTTCATGGATTTTTACAAATTTGGAAAGAGTTTTTTTTATAATTACATAACGTATTGTCAAATACTTACAGGTTTATTTGGACAATAACCGGCCATACACTTTAAACTTATATTTAAGGGAGCACAAACACAATGAATCACTCAGCGGGGGTTTGAATTGGAATGTCGATTAGAAATAAAATCATATTTGCCGCACTCTAGCTTGCACTACCCACTCTACCCTGTAAACGGCCATGCAAGCAACCTTCAAATAGTAGTGTCTGAAGAGTGCAGGTAGGACTTGCTGAGAGTACTTGCTTTTAAAAACTTGCTTAAGTGTAAAAGCTCTCACAAGTCGCTCTCGCAAGTACTACCGCAAGTTACTATTCTGTGTAAACCGCACATATGTCTTTGGCAACCGCGCAATTTCCTGAATAGAGTGGCATAAAATAAATATTTTTTAAATCTTAGAGAAAAGGTTTAGGTCAATCTATGCCATGAAACATCCTGATTGAGTTTAATCAACCGTAAGGTATTTGATACTGGGAGAAATAAATTATTAAACTACGTAAATATGATTACTTTTTCCAATAAGAAATCAGAAATTATCGGTTTGTAGTTGTGGTTGATTTTTTCAGTTTGAAATTGAAATTTTCTAAACTGTGGATTTGTTGTCACCACAAAACGTTACCCACAATGATGCTTTTAGCATGACGTTTTTTATGTAAAATTTATGGTCACCTTTTCATTGCTGCTTTATGGACTATTAGAATCGATTTCATGTTGTTTTTTAACTTTATACTGGGAAGTGAATGGGTTGTAAGCATGCATTTATTTAATTTTATCGCATCCACGAAGTGAAAAACCACCTTGCCAATTGGTAAAAGCTTACTGGAAAAAAAAATCATATTGGGTAAAGATAGAATCAACAATTAAAGTTTTAATCGCCAAGAAAATAATGAATCGCAAAAAGGACAATCCAATGTAGTACATAATTTTTTGAACAAATGTAAACATATGTAAATATATGTTCATGTTTAAAACAAACCAGATTTTATGCAAGAAAACACCTATAAAGTACAAGTTTGGAGGGGGTTCCGCGCCATAAACTGTATAAATACAGGGTCATTGACGCACACCATTCGTTAGAAATTTGTTGACTTCCCAAATTTTTATTAATATATAATTTGTTGGACAGCATAACTTACTTTCGTAATTGGAACAGAAACAGCCGATTTTATTTTGACATTTTAATTCTGCACAAAATTTTGCATATCGATCTACAACCTTCCTTTTTCAAAAGTTATGTAGCCCAATTTTTGAGATGACTTTCGGAAATTAATTTTTTTAAAATAAGACCCCGGCAGTGGTAATTTTTTTGCAAACCAGCAGTCTATCTACCGCTTTTACTTGCCCACAAAATTAAATGTGCTCTAAGTGCAAAAAAATTTAAAATAAATGTGTACCCAAAGGGTTAAAAATATAAATATTACGCCAATGCGTAAAATGAAAGTAAATAAAATTTTTCAAATTTTGATTTTTTATTTTTAGTATAAAAGCTATTCTTGTTAAGTCTCGTTAAAGGACACCGCTTTTGAAAAAAACCGTTTAAAGCCGACAAGAAGTTCAGTTCGTGGATTACCTACACATCATTTTTTTAGAATTCCTCTTATTATTTTTCGTCACATCGGTTGATTAAAGAAACCAAAAATGTAAAATAGATGCAGTTAGTTTCGTATTGTTTCAAGCGATGAAGATACAAATAATTATACGGCGAAATAATACGTAAAAATTTGTTACCCATTCTCTGCATCTATGACACTGTAAACAATGTTTATGAGGAGAGTTTATTGCTAACCAGAAGCGCTTTGTTTGAGGGAATTTGCGGATTGATTTACCCCTACAAAAAATCGTTAAAAATTAAGAACTAATGACTGACACACTACATATAACACTCAACTAAGACGAATAGAAAATAGCAGTTAAAAAGGATTTTGGTGATAGATCTAGTCCAGTGGTTCTCAATTTTTTTTTTTATTCTCGGCGCTCTTGTTATATCAAAATAGATATTTTCGTAGGACTCCTAAGCCAAAATAAATATTGATTCATCTAACACAGTTGGAGCGTCCAATTGATGAGGTTAGTTTAAAACCACAAAATAATAAGTGAAACATGTGTTGCAAATTCGCAAGCAATTTATGGAACCGACTTATCATTAATCCTCAACACTACCCGGGGTACAGGTGTACCGCAGCCTTTCTCGGCACTTGTGTTATTTTTCGACAAATTGCAGCACAAAATTGTGATTGCTGCTAATTTGATTTGATTCAGTCATTGCAGCGACAAGTATTTTTGTTTGATGTAAAATCTCTGTTTGGGGTACACCTATATACCGCTGGGTAGTATTAGTGTGACAAGTTTTAAATTTTATCTAATCAGATATGGTTATGTGTATTTTGTTATTGTATTAAATTTTACATATTTAAGGTGTTTCATAATGTCCAGCATGTCATATAGCTCTTCTAGATCACATACTCAAAAAGAAATTGAAAATATCATTCAGAATTCGTCGGCTTAGGTAATCCCGATAAATCAGAAATTGAGGATGTTTTCCAACTTTCTAGTTTGAGTTGGAATTGATTAAAATATTCTCTGTAAGAGTCCTGGGGCTAAAAGAAACGAAAACACATCCTACAAGAGTTAATACTTAAAAAACCTGGCTGGATATAAGCACTGGTTATGGAACAACGCCTACAAATACCTAGTTTATTTGTAGAAATCCGAGCCGTTATTGAAAGAATGTTAAATTTGGAGCCAAAACTTAATATTCCAACACTTCAACTGTCATCCCCTGACAGATTTTCATTCTGTTTCAAAAAAAAAAATGCAAATGGCGGATTTCATGCAAAAAATCTTAAAAGTTCATATGTTTACAGCATCTAATGAAAGTTTGCCCTGAGCATTCAAAGTGACTTAAAATTGGTAACATTCATTTGCTTAAAGTCTAAGTTTGTCAAGAGACATGTTTTTAGTCTATAACAAAATTTAAAAGTTTATTTTCTATGGCTTCTTTATTGGGGTACATCTTTACGCCAGGGTAGTAAAATAAGATATTTTTGGATGAGTAGTATTCCAGCGTTAAAATATACGTAATCAGATGGATGAGCCGATTTGTTATACAATTTCTCAACTCTTGTAATCCAACTTTATCGGTGCGTGGGCGTAGAGATGTAAAGCGCTTGCTTCCAACCTGTCTAATGCAATGATAAGAAAATATACCTATTAGTGTGGAAACATTTTAACCGAACATATAAATTACGAAGAATTAATTTGTTTACCAATGAATACCTGTTATTTCTTTTGGGGACATCAAAAAACGGTGATTAAATCAACGGACTAAAAGAATGTGTAGATATTGCAAATAGTGATAAAATTGTTACTCCCAGTAATGAAACACCTTGTGAGCGATGATGTACTACTAAAAATCTCCATTGGCACTGATAGTTGCTATGGAACATATCAAGATCGACCGCTCCCCGTTGAATTGGTTCGGTTGCTTCCTCCGTATGAATCTCGCTATACCTATATGAGAGTCCCTATACTTGTTTAAACATTTTCCTTAGCTGTATGTTGCCTTTAAAAGAAGATACAGAGAATAAAATTCGATTGTTTCATTATGTTTTATTTGCAGTTGAAGCAGCTGGTGGAAAAGCCATTCCTTGTGTAGTTGATGTAAGAGATGAACAACAAGTTCGAAATGCTGTTGAAACAGCAGTCAAAAAATTTGGGGGTATCGATATAGTTATTAATAATGCGTCCGCTATATCTCTAACTGGGACGGCAGATACTGACATGAAAAGATATGATCTCATGCACAGTATTAATACAAGAGGAACATTTTTGGTGTATGTTTGGACTGAAGTTATTTTTTCAAGATTTACCAAATTGCCTATGTTCTTAGATCGAAAGAATGTCTTCCATATTTGAAGAAAAGTTCACATGCTCACATTTTAAATCTATCGCCCCCTCTGAATATGGTACCACATTGGTTTAGCGGTCATGTGGCCTATACCATGGCAAAATATGGAATGTCTATGTGCGTTTTAGGAATGCATGAGGAATTTAGGCCATTTAATATTGCTGTCAATGCTCTGTGGCCTAGAACTGGTAACAATAAAAAACACTAATAATAGAAAAAATTTTAACATTATACCCTTTCAGCAATAGCCACCGCAGCAATTGAAATGTTGACTGGTAAAGACTCCGCCCGCCAATGCCGCAAACCGGAAATATTGAGTGACGCAGCTTATGCTATCCTCACTCAAGATCCGAAAACTACAACAGGCAACTTTTTTATTGACGACGAAGTGCTTAAAAAAGCGGGTGTCACTGATTTTGATCAGTATTGCGTTGACCCCAAATACAAAGACAGTCTGATGCCGGATTTCTTTGTAGACGACAAGGCATTAGTAAGACCTGAAAGTGGCGCCTCATTGCTAAATGCTCAAAAGGGGAAAAAAGATGAACCAGTCGGCAAAATTGCTGGATTATTTCACAAAATCGAAGTTAGTTTATCACCTGAAATAGTTAACAGTACTCAAGCTGTTTTTCAATTTAACGTTAGTGGTGAAGAAGCTGGCAAATGGTACATTGCTTTCATGTTCTAAGTGCTCCGATTTATCGTATGTTTTAGGTTCATTGATCTGAAGTCTGGTCAAGGCAAATGCGGAAAAGGCGAAGCACCATCAAAACCAGATGCTACTTTATCCATGGACAGCAAAAACTTCTTTGACATGTTTGCTGGTAAACTGAAACCAGCAACTGCTTATATGATGGGCAAATTGAAGATTCAGGGTAATTTGCAGAAAGCATTAAAACTAGAGAAACTAATGGCCAGTTTGAGGTCAAAATTGTAAGAAATGTTGAAAATCTACTAAATAATTTATAAACTGTTATATTTTAATACACACTTTTATATCTTTGCTGTATTCACTTTATAATATCATTTGCCTATGACTGCTATAATTAGTAATAAAAAACCATTTCAAAAAAATTAAATGACATTTCTTGTGGAGTGTTATTGTCATTTACTACACAAAAGATTAGAGTAAACAATCTTATCCATTTGTAGGTTTGTAAAATCAAAATATACCTATTGAGAATAAACAGAGTTGATTCAAGGGTGTATTTTACATATTCATGATTTATTGCACAAGAGTGAAATGCTTTTACAATTATTATTTTAAAGAAACTACAGTGGAATCTCTCTTAAGCGGACACCTTTGGGCTGCCAAAATATGTCCGCATATCGGAGGTGTCCATTCATGAGACATTTCCGTTTTTTTAGATATCAGACGTCAGAAATGTCTTGGAATTCCTTTTTTTTCTACTTCATGTCCAAATTTCGTGGTTTAAATATATAGTTTACAGTTCGAAGAAAACTCGAAATTTCGATAAAGAAGACAAAATTTCAGATCAATACTCGACATTTTTAACGTTAAGAAATAAAATTGTGCACTTTAAAATCAAAATTTTGACAAAAGAGTAAAAATTTGTGGAATTTCTAAAAACGTGTAAAAAAAGTTAAAATGTTAAAAAAAGGCTGACACAAAGTTCAATCCGAAATTTTCAATTTTTTTCCTCAAAAATTCGAATGTTCAAATCAAAATTTTTATAAAACAATCAACTTTATAAAATGTCTATTGTTTTTTATACAGGGTCCTGCAACAGTGCGTCGGGCATCTATAGGTCCTATAATAAAGAAGTTAGGAATTCCGTTCACATGCAGACCTTAACTCTGTACAAGAATGTATTTCAGGAAAATATAGTCACAAGTACAGGGATGTCTCCAAAAAGTGTGAGCCGCTGAGGGTGATATTTTTTAAATGGAAGCCCCTGTATTTTTTTACATTTTTTGGGTTTCTTTCTGACAACTTTACATATTCTTAAGATATTGTTGAATTTGGTTAGATACTTACAGAGTAATAAATAAATAAAGAGAAAAAAAATATTTTGCAACATTTTCTTTAAAAATTCATTAAAAATACAAAAACGCCCCAAAGTCAAAACTACGCTAGGTGTTTACTGTAGTGGGTCTCTAGTTACTGTGCTATGAATATCTTAAGCCTAACTTGTACAGGGTGTCCAAAATTGAATGCCAAATTGGCTGAAATATAAAGCAATTTTTCTTCGTTTTTTCAAATGGAACACCCTATATAGTTTTTTTCTATGGGATACAAAATTAAAAAATGAACATTTTTTGTACCTACAAATATTTCGAAATTTTTAACGGTTAAGCAGATATTCGTCGGATTATTACATATGGCTCTTTGGACACTAAGATACAAGACAAAAAATCATAGATGGCTTTGATAAAAATTAGTTACCTTATAATTATTTTTTAATTGATTTTCCTCATTAATAACAGGCTTTGTTCGTTCTTTCTTTGTGTACATCACATTTCCCGTATCGGTAAACCGTTCAAGCAGTCTTCTAAAAGTAATTTCTTCGGGATGCCTTCTTTCAGGATACTGACTAGCATAAAGCTTACTTGCTAATATGCAATTCTTTTCACTTCCACCTAACACAAAAATCATATCTACAAGCTCATCTTTACTAAAATTCATTTGAAGACTTATGAAATCAACCAAATTCTTAAATATTAAATCTTTTTTTTTTATGATAAGAACTTTTTTCAACTTTTTTTAACGCACTCTACGTTTTATTTTTATTTTTTTTAGTCTAAGGCATTTGAACATTTATTAAGGTAGTCTTTAGTGGTATGAATTGGTCGGATGTTTTGCTGTTTAATTATTTATTTGTAGTCCTAAGAGAGTTTGGCAGTTAATTTAGAAAATAATAATAAGGTAATTCATTTTTATCAAAGCCATCTATGATTTTTTGTCTTGTATCTTAGTGTCCAAAGAGCCATATGTAATAATGCGACGAATATTTGCTTAACCGTTAAAAATTTCGAAATATTTGTAGGTACAAAAAATGTTCATTTTTTAATTTTGTATCTCATAGAAAAAAAATATATAGGGTGTTCCATTTGAAAAAACGAAGAAAAATTGCTTTATATTTCAGCCAATTTGGCATTGAATTTTGGACACCCTGTACAAGTTAGGCTTAAGATATTCATAGCAAAGTAACTAGAGACCCACTACAGTAAACACCTAGCGTAGTTTTGATTTTGGGGCGTTTTTGTATTTTTAATCTTCCAGTTGAGATGTCAGAAAAAACTTGTCGAGAGTTTTACAACAGACAGAAATATTGTTTAGACAGTCTAGCTGCTTATTTGAACTCCTTGTATTGTTATGTTTAAAAAGTTATTATGTTATATTCTTCATAAAAATTATTAATAATTTTGTTTAAGAAATCTCGTTTATTTATTTTGGTTATCAAAGAATATCAGTCTTATTTTACCTCAGACGTTGATTAACGGACTAAAAGAACAAACAACATGTGGTACGCAAATTTTAATAAAATTGTTGCCTGCCAGTAGTAATTCCGTAATAAAACATGTTAGAAGCTATGATGTACTACTGAAATCTCCACCAGCACTGATCGCTGCGCTCTGCGTTGAATTGTTTACACCGGGGTAGGAGAATACAAGGCACCGCCCATCTATCCCACTATTAGCTCTCAATGTTAAACCTCTCATTAAGATTCTCCCTATGGACAGTGTTTGATTTTCCTGATGTGTAGATGCCCGACGCACTGTTGCAGGACCCTGTATATCTACACATTTTTCACAATTTCAAGTTAAATCTTGACATTTCTAATTGTTTTCTTAAATGTGACTAAGTGGAAAATTTGTGATTAAAATCCAAAACCAGAAAAGATGCTGAAGGACCATTATTGGAGTTTTCTAAAAAATGTTCTTCAGATATTTGGCCTTTAAAGTTTAAATTTTACATCAATGTGTACATTAAAATACGTTCTATGGAAATTTTGACTTTAGTTAAAGCATCAATTTATAAACTGAAGCGAAAATTTTGGAATCTAAAATTGAACTTGCAAAATTTTTCTCGAAATTAGAGTTTAAGTTTCAGTGTTAAGGACAAACTCGAAATTGCGGGAATTTTTTAAAATAGATAAAACTTGTTTCAAAATTGTGACTTTCATTCGGAATTAGGATTTATTATTCAAAAATTTGATATTTTTATTTTAAATTTCGATTTCAAATTAAAATTTATAAAAAAATTTAAGATTTCAAGCTTAAACTTCAAATTGAAAACAATGAATCTTCGAGAGACACCTAAAATTTATAAAAACGAAATTCGAGTTTTGGCACCGAAAGTTGAGAAAATCTTGGAAGTGGAAATATTTCTGTGCTTAAAAATTTTGTTTAAATACGAAATTTTTATAACATATCTTAATATTCGACCTCGAATTTTTTATGAAAAATCTAGTGGAAATATTGTTAATTTTTAAATTACATTAGTTTTTTTCATAGTTTTAGTTTTTTTATTTTTAATTTTCCTCTTTCAAGTTAAAATTCGAATTAAAAAAAATTAAAACGTGTAATTGGAAATTATGAAAAAATAGTCGAAATTCCTAAAAAAAACTCGAAATTTAGCTGCAAAATAATTGCAGCTGCTCATTTATTTTAAAATAAAAAATATGCAACCACTTTTTCATTCTTCAAGTAAAGCTTCGATGGAGAACTGGTTTACGTCGAAAATTTTCTTTGACGAATTTACTTTATCCTTTCTATATGTTTGAATTAAATATCCTGTCAATGCAACATTGCGTATAAATTTGTAGTGTCCGGTTAAGAGAGAACATTGGCATGTTGTGTGTAGAAATACGTGTCCGCGTCCGCCTAACAGAGAGTCCGCTCAACAGAGGTTCTCTTGTATGGATTTTTCTATGATACAATTCCGGACTATGAAAAACTGTCCGCTTAATAGAGGTATCCTGTTCATTAGAGGTGTCCGCTAAGGGAGATTTCACTGTACTTGCAGTTACAAAAAATTGATATTTACTCATAATTTAGCATTTATTTATTGCGACATGTGAATGGTTTCCATATGGACGGTACCATCCCCTATATAGTTCAAGGTAGGGTCAGTAAACGCTAAGTTTCTGGACATAATTGTAAGTTTATTTATATTGGCCCAAGAACAATATTTTCTAGTTCCACCGCTAATAAATTTAACATTAAAAAATTATGACTGTTAAAATTTTGGAAGATCTAGAGCAAATCTAAATTTTTCCAATTGAGGGACCTAAAGTTAAAACTTTGCCTTTTCGTTGAAATTTTGAACTTAAATGTTGAAAGTTTGATTAAAGTTGAAATTATAAATAATTTGAGATTAAATTGTAAATTGAAAAACTGTTTTAATTAAAATTTTAAGAAAAAATTTGGAAAAGTCAAAATTTTGATATTTTCCCGTATTACGATATTTGAACCTTTTTCTTGATTCAAAATTCACGAAAAAAAACTTGAAATGTCGAGAAAGCCGGCAAATAAAATGTTCATTCAGTAAAATGCGGAAATTTTGAATAAAAGGTTCGAAGATCTTGCTTAAATTCGAAATGAAAAAAAAAAAACAGTATACGTTTTGGGTTGAAGCTCTTGAGAAAAAAGTTAAAATTGGACTTTTTGAATAGTAAATGTTTAAACACAGTGTCTGGATCGACCCCCCCCCCCCCCCGAAATGAATATTCGCCAAAAAATTTACGATGATAAGAATTGAAATATCAATAGAAAAACGGTTGGCTGTATATTTAAGCATAAATAATTTTCGAAATTGTCAACTACTGAGCTTATGATAGCAAAATCGCTATGTAGCCATTTTAAGAAAATTTGGCAATGAGCTCAAAGCTTTCCAATACATGCTTCAATCTGCACTTACGTGCGGCAGCGGCATTGCACTCTGAGGACAAATCCAGATACTTAATCTACTTTATTATATTAGCTCATATTTCATGTTGCCATACAAATCATGATTATGGTACGAGTTAGGAATTAGTCGATAAGTTGACTTTTGATCGGCGATAAGTTAAATAGGTAAACCCAAAATGGATAATCAGGAAATTATTATTTGGTAAATTTCACGTTTTTATTTGTCAAATTTTTATAATGTTGAGGTCACTAGATTTTATTCTCCACTTTTACTAATCAACAAAATGAAAAAAAGAAGAAGAAACAAATACGTAAAAATAACTAATGTATGTTCGTAGATTTTCTGAAAAGTATTTTTTTAGAAATTTTGATTATTTTATCAAAATTCCGAGTTGAAATTTGAAATTCTAAATTATTTTCTTCAATTCTACGTCTCACATAATCATTTATTTCTTAAAATTCTAAGTGCGTATAAACTATTTTTTGTCGAATTCTGATGTTTTTCTTCAAGAATGTTTCACTTCTGAATGATTTTGTGTATAAATATCGATCTTTTTCGCAAAATTTTAACTTTTTGAAAACTTCGAGCTTCCAGAAATATTTTCTACAAATGTTTTACTTAAAATTTAAATTATTTTCTTAAACTTGCAATGTTTACTATTATGATTTTCGCGATTTAATCTGGAGGTTTAGAAAAAAAGTGTATTCTCAAATTAAATATTGGCTGCAAATCTCACGGGAATTGCACTTCTTTCAAAATTTTAAGTGTATATTCATTCATAGCTTTTCTATACAATCCAACTTTTTTCGAAATTTCGATTATTTTAAAAATTTTCGAAATATCAACCTTTTCTGCAAAATTCTTTCAACTTTCTTTTAATTTTTGATTCAAACCCAATATTTCGACTTTTCCAGAGATTTCACTCTTTAGATAAACATATTTACACCTATTTTGATCTTATTTCCAAAATATTCATTTTAGTATCAAAATTTCAACTTTTTTTTAAAATTCAAATTTGGACTTTTAATTTTCCTTTTATTTAAACAAAATTTTCAGTTGAAATTCTAACTTTCGATTTTTTTGAGACTTAACTTTTATTTAACATTTTGAAATAATTTAGAAATAGCTTCATTTTTTATTTTGCTATTTCACTTTAAACTCGGAATTTCAAAAAAAAAATGATTCAACTTTCTTAACATTTTCAGTTTAGCTCGAAATATTTTTTATAATTTTCGGTTTTTTTTTGTTTAAAATTTTAATTTTTTCTAATAATTTTATTTTACAATTTCGGTTATTTTTCTCTAAATTTTTCGCTTTGCACTAAAATTGTGTCCTTTAGTTTTTTTTTTTCAAATTTTAATCCTAGTCACGAAATTGCTACTTTAAAAAAAAACTCAAAAACGCAAAAGATCGAATTTTGTGGTTTACACCTGGCAATTTGAAAAAAAAAGTTGAATCCAGAATTCGTTTTTTTGTAAGCTTTTCAATGAGCCCCCTCATAGCCCTCATTTCCATTTGAGAAAAAAGAAGTAGGGGCAGTTGGGGGTTGAAGAAAAATTTATTATAATTCAGGTTGAACCAAATTTGATTTCCACTACAAGGATCTCGTAAACCATTAGAGATACAGGGAAGCTTAAATGGGAAAAGTAGTGCAGAATTTAATGCCCAATATTGTTCCGCTGAGAAAACAACTGAATTCCAATTCGTCTTGATTTTATTTAGAAAAAACTGAAAATCGCCATTTTTAAAAATTAGCTGTAACTTGTTTATTTGAAGTCCGATCGAAAAAATTCAAAAAATGTAATTAGTTGTTTTTTGAAGTCTTTTTATTGGCGTACATTATTTTTTTCTAAATTTAACTATTTCCGGGACAATTATGTCAGCTTTATTATTCCTTATGGACACCATATTGGATTTTATCATTTTCGAATTTGGCATATTTTTCTGATTAATTTGATATGACATACCATACTTCAAATGTGGCAAAGTGGGTTAAATGAACTAATTTTTTATTTTTAAACAAAAAAATTATAGTTGGCGACGCAAGTGCCATAACTTTTAATAATAAAAAATAGTTTCTAAAAAAGCAACAATTATTATTAAAAAACCAAAAATATTATTACAAACTGTATAGTATTGAAATATTTATTAATAATCGTAACGTGCATGACTCCCTTTAAATAAGGTAACTCTCAGAATATTGTAAGGGTTTTATTAAGGACGACTTTGTCATGACTCATAAGCAAGTGTGCGTTCTAGACTTCTATAGAAGTGAAATATTTTAAGACTGATAATGTATATAAATGTGAGTCATTTCTAATGTTGGATTGTTCGATATTTCATGTTACATGAATAAGTATTCAATATGAAAAGAATTTTTGTAAAAATTGCCGACAAAATTTTTAAAACGACTACACGTTTTCATAGAATTACGCCATTTAAAGGGGTGCAAGCACGTTAAGATTATACTAATAACAGTTTAAATATTGCACAGTTTGTTACAATATTTTGAGTTTTTTAATAATTATTGTTACGTAATTAGGTACTGTATTTTTATAATTAAGTAGCATCGCTTACTATAATTTTTTTTTAAATAAAAAAATAGTTCATTTAACTTACTTTGCCACATTTCAAGTATGGCTTGTCATGTGTCAAATCAGAAAAATATGCCAAATTCAAAAATGATAAAATCCAATATGGCGTTCATAAGAAATAACAGAGTTGACATAATTTTCTCGGAAACAGTTGAATTTAGAAAAAAATAACGTACACCAATGAAAAGGCTTCAAAAAACAACTAATTTCTTTTTTTGAATTTTTTCGATCGAACCTCAAATAAACAAGTTAAGCTGATTTTTAAAAATGATTATTTTCAGTTTTTTGTAAATAAAACCAAGCCGAATTAAAATTCGATTGTTTTCTCAACGGAATAATATTGCATTTTATTTTGCACTACTTTACTCATTTAAGCTTCCTTGTATCTCTAATAATTTACAAGATCCCTATAGTGGAAATCAAATTTGGTTCAACCTGTATAACCGAAAGATGGAAATAATTTAAAATCAGTTAACGTGTTTCGGCGTTCTAAAGAAAATTAACTTATTCAAAAGATATGAATTTTTATTCCGTACTTCTGGCCATTCCTGTGTATTTGTAAAAAGAAATTCCACAATTTCCATGTTATCATAATCCTTCGACTTAATATGAGTGTTACAATTTTTTTCACAAAATAAAAATAATTAAAGTTTCTTAAAGTTTGATTTATTAATTTTTTTATTCAAAACTTAACCTCGAAATGTTTGATTTTTTCTCAAATCGTCTCCCTTAGATTCAAAATTTTGAGTTTTTTAACAATTCTAAAGGATGAACTCACGGGTAATAACTAGTTCAATTAGAGAACTATAAAACAAGTGATTATTATGTAAGGTACTTTATTTAAATAAAAAAATATGTGTATATATTAATCTTATTCATATTCTTTAATCACAGTATCACCAATAAGAAGTCTTTGTACATCATTTACTCCAGCATATATTTCTGTTATTCTCGCATCTCTATAATGTCTTTCCGCGGGCATGTCTGTCACATAACCCATTCCACCTAAAACCTGTATAGCACCATGAGAAACAAAAGTGGCAGCCTCACTAGCTGCCACTTTGGCCATTGAAGATTCCTTAGTTGATCTGCTTGGTTCATCACATAAAACAGCTGCGCGCCAAACCAATAATCTGGCAGATTCAAGTCGCAATGCCATTTCGCCAATCCGTAGCTAAAACAGAAATGAACTGATGAGATTAATTTTCCAGCTGCCCAAATAACTATTACTTTGACAGCTTGAAGGTCGCTTAATTTTTTCCCGAATGCCTTTCGCTGCACGGCGTACTTTACTGCAGTTTCTAGAGCGGCTTGACCGATTCCAAGGGCCTGAGAAGCTATTCCAACTCTCCCTTGATCCAACTGGGCCATTGCTATTTTAAAACCATGGCCTATTTCGCCTACAACTCACTAATCATAAGAACTCCAACGTTATTGAACTTTAATTGCAATTTATATTTATTTAGGTTAGATTAGACTCAAAACTGTGTGGTAAGCGGTTTACAAAAGGTATGGAAACATTCCAAAGATGGTATGCAAGTGGGCAATTTATTCACATGAGAATAAAATGCGTCGAATTTCACTGAACTGTTATACAAGGTGATTCTAAATATAGTACCATGAATTCAGGATCGTATTTTAGAGCCCAAAATAAGACGAAAGGTCTGTATAAATATATGTCGTAAAACGCTTCGTTTTCGAGTTACCGGGTGTGGAAGGTTAGTTCCTAGTTGCAGTTTTTAATTAATAGTTGCGAAATGTGTACAGATAATTGAATGAAATTTAATACAACTTCATACCCTTTCGTGCCCGTTCCAAAAATCTAAGAATTAACTGACACAACTTAACGAGTAGGCGGGTGTATTGAGGGGGCCGTGCTTAAAACGTGCCTTATTTATTTGGCGTGCACTTTTATCACAATTTTTTAATAAAAATATATGGAAATTCGATATTGTCAGCGGTTTTCGAGTAAAATGCATTTTTATATTCCGATGCATTAAAAACGCTTGCTCAATAATATGGAATGTAACACATATAATCCAGGCCTCGGGGGTTCTACTTTGGCACGAAATTCAAATATACTCTTTGTAGCGCCCTCCCACGCAGTAACCGGAACTACCGCACATTTATACATATATATGTAAATTAAATATATGTGTATAGTTCCTAAATTTGTGTGCGGTGGCGCCTGAGAACGTAAACAAATTTAACTGTCATTGGATTTGGATGGAATGGAGGACGAGAACATTAGTCATCTTCGAGCAAAATTTTAAATAGTGTTGAAAATAAGGTAAGTGATCTCTGCGAAGGATTATTAGTAAGTAGAAAATTTTATTTATTTGTGGAAGTGAAGTATCAATCGGAATGACATCCCCGACTTCGGGAAAAAAACTGCTGAATCCCAAGCTGCCGGAATGTTTACAGAAATGGCGACTATAACAATAAACAGTATTGTGATTACCAAAAGCAAAAATAAGAAAAAGGTAACACTTTAAAAAATAAGATTTAATGTAATCCGAATATACACTGTTTGCACATTGACAAAGTTAATGATGCTAAAATTCATTTCTAACGTTTTGTAAAATATCTGTAGGAATTGCTCGATCGTTTGCTTAATAATATGTCAGAGACTATTATATATGATACTTTCTTTCTAATGAGAATATTATTATTGCTACTTTACAGTGAAAATAGTGATAAATAAATGTATCCAAAATATTTTATTACTGCTCGAACAAATACCTCCAGATATTTGAAAAAAATGTTAGAAATTTTATTGTTAGTATGGACTTTGTCAACATGCAAATGGAGCATACAGGGACCTCGTTAACATTAAAACCTACTTTTTTTCTTATTTTTGCCTTTGATGATTAGATATGCAATCAAGAGATTCAAGATATTTCATTTGAAAAAAAAAAAGAATTGAGGTTTTTTCTGACCTCCTGTAGTGAGCAAAATGCAAAAACGACTAAAATGTTGCAATCTTTTAAACAAAAATCGATCTGTTTCGGCAGACACACCCCCTCGAAGTAAGAAAATTGTACCCTAAAAGGTGTCAAACTTTCAACAAAAATCAACCAGAAATTATGTGGAAAAACTTTTCGCTGCTTTATTTGATTTATTTTAGTTAAATAAATAATTATCAATATTTAACTTCTAGAGAAATCTTGAAGCAATTGAACTGATAAATATATTTTAAAACTTTTACAAATATTTAAATATGAACTTATATGCATGTATGAATATACATATTTAATAAAAATATTTAATGTTAAAATGGCAGTTTATTTTTTTACACCTCATACTTGAAATTGTTTTGAAATTTCCATTCACGTTGGTCACTTTTATTTAATCTTTAAAAACAGTAGTGTAATCCAACTGAATGGACACTTCAAAACAGTTTAAAATTAATTTTGGATTTAAATTTATAAGTCGGTAATGCAGGATAACTGCAACGTGGATAATACAGTTCCTAATTTTATAGCAATAGTTCCGCTCCCTGCGTGGGATGGCCGTTTTCAAAATAAAAAGCACAGAGTTGACACTCTTAACCTTTCTCTATGATCCAGGATGGGGAAAATGGTAAGATAGATAAAAATAATACAGTAAGTTAGATTTTCAAAATTATGCAATAGATTTCTGGTGACCCAAGGAGCATTCACTGCTACTAAGGCGAAGGCGCTCGACCCTCCTTCACCCCTTAATCTTGAAAACAACCACCCAAATGGGGCAGTTCGCTAACAAATTCTCAAAGTCGTGAAAATTAACGCAAAGGTTATTTGGGTCGCTGATCACAAATCCGTGGTTGGTTTTCCTGAAAAACTCATTGCTTGGTCGGAAAATGGAGAAAATTGGTCATTTTAGGGTTTTTAGATAATGTAATAACATTTTTATTCGAAACGGTGTCCTAGGGATTTTCGAGGTCGCTGATTAGGAATCCGAGATCTGTTTTTCCGAAAAACTCATTCCCGGTGGGAAAATTCGCGATTTTAGGTGTTTTGAGACAATGTAGTAACATTTTTATTTGAAACGGTGTCGCTAGGTGTTTTCGGGGTCGCTCATTAAGAATCCGAGGTCTGCCTTTCTGCAAAACTTGGCGTGTGGCCGAAAAAAAAACATTTTTTTTTTACCTTTTAGTAAAAAGCGTAGGTATTTTTAGTTATAATAATATGGAACCAACATACATAAGTGGGTGTGGATGAGCTTGTGGATGTCGAAAGAATGACTTGCATTGCACAAGCAATTGCTCTTTTTGCAAGGGTCAAAATTGCACTAATATACAATTAGTGGATACATTTCCTGATGAAGAAGTCACTGACAATATTTAAAATATAAACTTTAAAGTAGGCAGCAGCGATGATGAAGATACACAGGTAAATTGAAAATGATAATCTAATCCCTGAATATGAATTCGACGATGAATTCTGTTAAATTTTTGTAAAATAACTGACTTATTATAGAACCTGAATGATTAGAAAAAAAATTTACTTATAAATAATAGAAAAAATAATAATAAATAAATCACTTGTTTGAATTCTGAATTTTTCATCCATTTCCAACAAGTTTTCTTTAATTTTTAATTTTACTTTTTTTTTAAAAAGAACTTTCAAATAATTACATTAAAATAATCTTTAAAATATCTTGAAAATGATTAATTATCTTTACAAACAATGTGCCGAAATTTTCCTGGTTTTTCCATCATGGAAAAGTTTTTCCGGAAAAACAGAACTCAGATTTTTTATCGTCGACGCAATAATCCTTCCATACATAATTATATGAAAAAAAATTAGTTGGATTTTTTCAAAACCCTAGAAGAAAACGAATTTTTTTGATTTTTTGACCAGAAAATGAGTTTTTCGAAAAAAACAGACCTTGGATTCTTAATGAGCGATCCCCAAAACCCTTAGGACACCGTTTCCAATAAAAATTTAATACATTGTCTTAAAACATCTAAAATGGCAACATTTCTTGATTTTCCGACCGCAAAATGAATTTTTCCAAAAGCTGACCTTAGATTCAAACTCAGCGACCCCGAAAATCCCTAGGACACCGTTTTGAGTAAAAATTTTACTACATTGTCTAGAAACACCTAAAATGGGGAATGTTCTTGATTTTCCGACCAGAAAATGAGTTTTTCGAAAAAGCAAGACTTCTGAGACACAATTTCGACAAAAAGTTCATCATATTTTCTCAAAACCCACTAGAATATTAAAAAGTTTTCATAATTTTCCGACCGAGAAATAAGTTTTTCAGGAAAAACATCTCGGATTCCTAATCAGCGACTCCGAAAACCCCTAGGACACCGTTTAGAGTAAAAATGCTATTACATTATCTCAAAACCCCTAAGATAGCAAATTTTCTCCATTTTCCGCCCAAGTAATGAGTTTTGCGGGAAAACCAACCACAGATTCGTGAACAGCGACCCAAATAACCTATTGGGATGCATTTCCGAGGCAATTGGGAATTTCTTAGCGAAACATCCCATTTGGGGAGTTGTTTTCGAGATTAAGGGGTGAAAGGGAGGTCGAGCCCCTTCGTCTTAGTAGCAGTGAATGATCCTTGGGTCACCAGAAATCTAATGCAAAAAGAATATTGAAAATCTAACTTACTATCTTATTTTTAAATATTTGCCCGCTTATTACCTGGACTAATAGTTGGCTGAAATGAAAGATAATAAATAGTATTGACATTTCCATGTTTTCTTGTCACCGGTGGCCACTTTGAGCAATTTCTGTAAATATAAGGTAATGTTTTTAAATTTGTTATTTATTAAATATTTACTTTAATATTAGTTAAAAATAATTTTATTGTAAATTACATTTTAGGTAATAAACATATCGTAAGCTTTTCTTTCATTTTAAAACCAACTTGGTGTTACATCCGAGATTATTGGGCGAGTGTTTTTAATGCATCGAAATATAAAAATGCATTTTACTCGAAAACCGCTGACAATATCGAGTTTCAGTAAGAGCACCTTTCTTTACGTAAAAAAGCTTGTAGTTTATATTTTTGTTACGAAACTGCAACAAAAGTGCACACAAAATAAATAAGGCACATTTTAAGTACCACCCCCCTCGACATACCCGCTACTGGATAAATTCTGTTAATTAGTTGATTTTTTGAAAAGACCCAAAAATGGTATGAAGTTGTGCCAAATTTCATTCAAATATCTGTACACGTTTCGCAACTTTTAATTAAAAACTGTAATCAGGAAGTAACCTTCCTCACCCTTGTTACTCGGAGGACACATGTCTACATAGACTTTTCGTCTTATTTTGGGATCTAAAATACGATCCTGAGTTTATAGTAGTGCTTTTAGAATCACCTTGTATTTTTTGAGACTGATTAAAGTTTCGATTTCAGTCAGTTTTGATCGATAAAACTGGTTTTGGCCACGATTTCGATTAAGTCCAAAAATCGCTCGCAATCTCGATCAGGGGAAACTTCAAATTTCAAGTTTAACCTGAATAAAAAATTAAATTTTGAAGAAAACTCAAGATTTATAAAACGAATTCGATTTTAAAGTCGAAATTTTGGGTAGAAGTATAATCTTTGAACGGAAAAATGTTCACAATTAAGTCGAAATTTAGAAAAATGACTTGACATTTATAATAAAAATATCAAATTTCGAGTTTAAGTATTAAAAAATTAAAAATAACGAGTGAAAATAACATGAAATGTTCGAGAAAAAGGTAGATATGTCAACTTTAAATTCGAAATTTCAAGTAAAAAATCCATCAATTCGAGTTTTAAGTCTAAATTTAAATAGATAAAAATTGCAAACTTTAACATTTAAAAGGAATATTTGTGGTTAATGTATCTAATAAAAAAATATTTAAGATTTATCAAAATTTCAAATTTTAACTCGAAATTTTTATATTTCAACATGAATATTCGAATTTTTTCTCAAAATTCCGATATTTAAATTTGCCATTTCGGTCTAAGAGTCGAGGAAAAATTCAACTTTTCAAGGTTAAACGAAATTATGGAAAAAAAATTAATAAGACCGAAACTTTTTCGGAATTTCCATTTTTTCAATCTCGAAAATCGAATTTTTTTTTTAAAATAGCTGCTTGAACTCCGTATTTCAAGAAAAAACTCAAAACTTATAAAAATAAAATTCAAGTGTTAAAGTCACATACCGAGTAAAATGTCAAAATTTTCAGAAAACTTTTAAGTATAATTAAAAACTTTCAGTAAGCTCCAAATTTTGATAATGCTTCGACTATTTAATTTTTGGCTCAGAAATTTCTAGAAAATGTAAAATTTCGAGATTTGAAATTAAAGTCCAGTTTCTTATAAGTTTAATTTTTCTTTTAGTTTTCATTAGTCATTCCCATTAAAAAATTTCAAAATTAAAGTCAAAGTTTTGAAGGAAACTGTCAATATTTCGAAAAAATTTCGAAATTTATGTAAAAATTTCGATACAAATCATAATTTTTTGGCTTTAAACTTAAACATTCTTTTTTTCCCTTGACACTACTACTGGAACCTTTAAACTAACTAGAAAAAGTAGAAAGTCATACTTTGAGAACTGAAGAGAAAACTATTTAACAAAAGAATATTTTTAGACATTTCTGATTCTTTCAGAAATTCTTATTTTTCACGAAATTTATAGTTAAACTTCAAATTTTCAAGTATTTAAGTTCGAGTTTAAACTTTCGTGAAAAAGAGTCGAAATCCAGAAATTAAAATTGAGATTTTAAAAAAATTGATATTCTCCCATATCGGCTTTTTTAAAAAATATTTGAAACTTCGAGAAAAAAATATTCGAAATTGAAGCTGACATTTTTTATTGAAAATGTCAAATTTAGTTTGGAGTTTTAATTTAAAATTTCTAGAAAAATATTCAAATTTCAAGAGGAATGGAAAACTTTTTAAAAAATCGAAATGTCTAGAAAATGGAGTCAATATTTCTAGCAAAAGTGTAAATTTAGCAATTAAAGCGGAAGTTAAAAAATTATAAATTTTGGAATTAATTTAATTTAAAATTACAGTAAGACCCCGCTTAACGCTATTTCGGTTTAACGCTTTTTTATTGGAATAGTGGGATTCCCTGAAAATTGCACGCCCCATTGGGCCATATCTCTTATGTTGCACATAAGAGATATGGGAAAAAATAATAGAACTGATTTTTTATTTCCCAATGTTTTTATTGTTAGCTAACATCAATGTTATCCCCTTCAAAGTAGTTCCCCTGGACAGCTATACACCGATGGAGACGTTGTTCCCAGTTTTGGTAGCAGCGCTGGAAGTCTTCAACCGGTATGGTCTTCAGCATGTCCCGTTACATTTTTTTGGATATTGGCAACAGTCCTGAAATGACGTCCTTTGAGGACATGTTTCAGTTTATGAAAAAGGAAAAACTCACAGGGACTGAGGTCAGGCGAATAGGGAGGCTGGGGAAGCACAGGAACGCCTTTTGAAGTCAAAAATTCTGTGACAGAGAGGGCAGTGTGACATGGGGCGTTGTCGTGATGAAGCATCCATTTGTCTGCAATGTCTGGTCTCACGAGCATGACCATTTTTCGGAGCCTGCCAAGGGCGCCTTTAATATAAACTTGGTTGACAGGTTGTCCGGCGTTGTGGACGATTCCCTTTCTGTCAAAAAAAAAACAAATCAGCATTGATTTGATCTTGGATTTGCTCATTTCAGCTTTCTTTGACCGAGGGGAGTTCGGAGTGTGCCACTCCTGACTTTGCTTCTTGGTCTCAGGATCGTATTCAAAAATCCAGGATTTATCACCTGTGATCACACGACTAAAGAAATCTTGCTCATTGGTGACTCTGTCAAGAATATCAGACACTTGTTGTTTCGATTGTCCTTCCTGCTCAATTGTGAAATTTTTTAGCACCATTTCGGTACAGACCTTTCGCATGTGCAAATATTCCGTCAAAAATTGATGAACGCTAAATCTGTTTAAATTTAATTGTACACAACATTCTTAGTGTTAAACGACGGTCTACTCTCACAAGAGTGTTCACCCATTCGTTGTTGTCGTCGGATTTTCGAAGTTGAAGGCCTCTCTGAACGGTTTTCATCTTCAACGTGTTCTTTGCCTTCCAAAAATGCTTTGTGCAGCGAAACACTTGAACTCGGGACAAAGAATGTTCCCCATAGGCCTGTTTTAATCTTTTCAAACGTCACAGCTTAACACAAATATTAATGGCATAACGTTGTTAAAAATTTCGCTGTTCCATTTTGCGTGACGCACAACCAAAACACAACTTAACTAATAGCAGTCACAAAAATCACGCCGTTACGGAGTTGAAACTCGCACTGAGCTATGGGAGGATACTGATACACGTGCTCTATCGCGGACAACAGCGCAGCGTTACCAAATCGCTTCCAGTGTTGCCAGTCTAATTAGTTTTCTGCCTTACCTCGTACATGTATAATTTCTTTTGAATGAGAAACGAAAAATTGTTTGAATAGAGTGTGGAAAAACATTTGGCCAGATCTAAACAAGGACACTAGAAAATCTACTGTTGATACGAACGAAATTGTCGAATTAGCGAAACAAACAAGTTTAGAAATGTGGAAGATCTAAGAGAAATTTTGATGATGATCTTAAGGAAGTAGTGGTTCAAGAACAACACAAAAATATTGGAATATAATGAAAATTGGAAATGTAGGAGAATCTGAATGATATAAACATGAATGGTGAGTTACTTTTTACGTGTGTTTTCCTCTAACCCCATAGTTTACATGAAGAGATGACGAAACCTCCACATTAAGCGGGGTTTTACTGTATTTTTAAATGTCCTGCATAACAATTATGAACCGCTTTAAGTTTTTTGGACAAAAAATGTTATCAACCAAAATAACTTGGACTATATTAGGTTTAGTATAACAGCTAAGAAAACCTCTACTAAAATAACGAGTCAAACTCGAAAAAAAATAAAATAAATAAATAACAGGTAGCAATTTAAAAAAGCGAACTCAGGGAATACAGAACCCTGCATACATAATGGAAACTATTTTTAAATTGTAGAGCTGTAGCAGTTTGGCAAAAAAAAACGAAATGAATGCATTTTTTCTTAACGGAGATATTGGACATTCACGTAATATTGGAACGCACTGTGTGAACGAGTATTTCAGGTGTTCAGTTATACTTTGCATTACAAAATTTTACAGTTTTTTCTTAAAATGTCGACCTTAAACTCGAAATATCGTCTTTAGTCTCCTACTTTCGTGTTATGAGTGGGAAACTTCAATTTTTTTTTCTTTCTTAGAGTCAGTTTTTTGACACTAAAACATAATTTTAGGTTAAAGTAAAAATTTCGATTTCAAATCTGAAATTTTGCTTTTTTAAGAAAATTGAAATTACAAATTGAGACTGTAAAGACATTCGAAAAAAGTCGAGAAAATTCAGACAAAACTTATTTTAGAAATTTTTCCCGAAACTGACTTATTTTAAAATTTTGAGTTTTTTCTCAAATCTTTAGTTTTAATTTGGAAATTTGGATTCTTTTTTTATATTTGTATCTTTTTTTCAGAAATTTCAAAATATTTTAAAATCTTAATTAAAATTTCTAAATTGCAATTGATATCGGGAAAAAAGTTGTAACTTCGTCGAACTCTTGAAAAATTTAAATTACAAAAGCTTACAAAAATTGGCATTTATAAAAAATTTCTCGACATTTCAAATTTAAATTAGGATTTTAAAGAAACAGTAAAAACTTCGAAAAAACTTTTATGAAATGTTAAAATTTCGAAAGATAAAAACTCAAAATATTAGAGGACAGAAAATTCTAAAAATGTCAGTTTTGTTATCCAAATTTTAACTTTATCTTCAAATTTAGGATTTTAAATTCGAAAAAAATCTAAAAAGTGCAGATCTCAGAATAAAGTGGAAGTTTTGAGAGAAAATCAAAGTGATTGATTTGAACAAAAAAATTTACACACAAATAAAAATTTTTAGTTTAAAGAAACCTAAAATGGATCCAAGATTTGGAAATATATATATAACACGGCAATTACATGAAAAAAAAGAACCTTAAAATTATTTTTCTTGATTAAAAGCTTGAAATAAAGTTGAAATTTCAAATGATTATAAATTTACTAAAAAAAAAAAACAAATTCTCTAAATTTCAAGTTGAAATCTGCAATTTTGAGAAAGCTCAGAAAACAATTATGAATTTTAAAGTTGAAAGCACGATAAATTTATACCGGTATAGTCCACGCGCATCTTTTGACGTAATACGCGATGCAAAAGCCCAGATGTTTACATTATTACCGTGCTTTCCGAAGTAACGAATAAATTCTATAAAACCGCCAACAAACATATTTCAAAAAAATGCTTGGACAGGTCGATTTTTATTTCTAAATTGCCACTTAAAGATGTATTTTTCAACCCCCCACTCCTTCACCCCCTAAGAGCTAGCAACGCCAACTTTAAAAATTTAAATAGCAAAGTACCCCTTGCGATACCTCGGATTAATAGATCTTTTTATATTTTTTTTAAATCGGTCAATAAATAGCTGAGATATAGGTCAAAATGTTAGCATGCTAGCATGTTAGCAATGTTCTGTCTGCATCGCACATTTGCTTCGCAGTTAACGTAATCTGCGCGCCCGGGACCAGTTTGCGTCAAAATCTCAGCATACCGGTATAAGTCTATCGTGAGTTGAAAGGAAATAAAAAAGTTTAAAAGTTTCGAAATTGTGATTTTATTTTCGAAATTTCGGTTTAGTTCTTTTCAATTTATTTAACAAAACATAATATTTCCGGTCAATAAGGGTCTACCATGAAGAATAATTCGGTTTAGTTTCTTAAAATTTTGATCAAGAATTCAAAACTTCTAAGAAATCAAGGTTTAATGATTAAAAAGGGAATGTTGAGGGAAGTTTGTGTTAGGATTTTAAGGAAAAATTCAATATTTTGAAAAAAAAAGAAGAAAAACCAGTAGGCTGTCAAAAAAATTCTCAAAATCTCCTTTTTTATGGAATTTTGCTTGATATTTTGATTTTTTCTAGATTCGAGAAGAGATAAAAAAACTAAATGTTTAAGTTGAAACCGTTGAAAGTAAAAAAAATAATCAAAAAACCTACAAATTTTTATAAAAAGAAATTTCGAGCAAAATCGAGTTGGAGAAAAAAATTCTTAAATTTTTAGGGTCAAACTCGCAATAGAATATTAGGAACCATCAAAAAATAATTATGAAATTGTGGATTGAATGAAAAACAAAACGAAAAATTGTTCAAAATATTAGAATTTTTAAGAAAAAATAAATAAATTTCTACTTTCAAATTGAAATCTTAAACTGAGAAAAAGCCAAAATTTTGAAAAGAGACTCAAAAATGAATAAACAAAAATTCCCGAAATTTCAAATTTCCCTCTGAAATTTCCTAAATATCCAAACTTTTCCTTAAATGTTAATTTTTAAACTCGAAATCCACTGATTTTTGGTGTTATCAGAGGTCACTGGTTAAGAAGCACTGATTTTAAAAAGATAAAGAAAAATTTTAGATTTATAGTTTTGGATTTAAACATTTACAGTTCTCTACAACTTTTTTCGGTCATTTACAGCTTTTTCTCATGAAAAAATTGACATAACTGGCTCCTGCCATTGCCTAGCATGGCTAATTCTGTTTTTAAATTCGGGTTTGCCTTTAGCTACTGAACTATAGTCTCATGATTTTTTTTAAAGCAGATAAATTTAATTACTAGTATGCACACAAGCATCAAATTGGATAAGTTAAATTAAAAAAAAAAACAGACCTCTTTAGAAAAGATTCAAATTATAATAGTGTTTTAATGACAAAATAAAAGTATGATTCCATAATTGAGGATGTAAAGTGGACAAAAATTTCCAAGACGAGAAGAGTCATCTTGAAATGCATGTAGTACCAATGTTGCTGTTGTTTCTGCAAAGATCTTATTTTCAATTTAATAAGTGCTGTGTAGGTAACATGCAGATTTTCTAGGTGATTTGAAGATTACTAAGTAATTTGAAAAATAATACAATTTTCGACACTTTAACGGATCTCTCTAGTTAATTTGGACATTAGTTAGATAACCTGCAGAATAATAAAAACCAAAAAGGTGTTGGTTACTATGATTGGTTCAACCCTTAGTTTTTTACAAATTGTTTAAATAGCTATTAATGAATTACATACATTATTTTTATTCAACCAGATAAATTAAAAAATGCACTTCTTTAGATTTCTCCTGATAGGGTTATGACAGTATTTTTATCGTTTTATTATATTTTGTTGTAGCTATGAGCTATGAGTATAAACTTGCATGTTAATGATCTTCGTTAAAATACTTGAATGTCATTGAGCTACAGGTACAAAATGTCTAATAAATCGAAGTATGGGTTTAGAAAATTTTAAAGCATATGAAAGGGCGACTTTATAAAAATTAAAATGTGCCTTATTCTTCCAACTTACCAAGTATATTTTCTTTTGGCACATATACATTTTCTAAGATTAGATTACATGTAGAAGTGCATCTTATCCCTAATTTGTCCTCCTTTCTACCAAGTTGGATACCACCAGCCTGCAAAGACACAATAAATGCACTTATGCCTTTGTGTTTACGAGCTTTATCAACTGTAGCAAAAACTATAGCAGCTTTTCCTTCCGGCGCACTGGTAACCCACGTTTTAGTGCCATTTAATAAATATCCATCACCACTTTTGGTAGCAGTGGTACTTATGGCACTAACAGTCACTGCCAGCGTCTGAAATAGTTAAAATCAATCTCAATCTTTGAACCTAGCAAAATCAGAAGCACCTGCTTCACTGAGAGCAAAACAACCAAGTGTTCCTTTAGTAAAGGGTTTTAAAAATTTGTCTTTCTGCTGGTCGGTTGCAAATCTGTCCAACAAACTGGCATAGAGAGCATTGTGGATTGAAACAATGGAGCCAGTGCCAGCACACCCTCTGGAAATTTCCTCTACTGCTATAGCCAAAGATAATGAATCACATCCTGAACCTCCCCACTGCTTAGAAACATTTATACCAAGTAAACCTAAATTACCCAATTTTTGGATCTACAAAATTAAATAAACCCCCTTTCAGATTACATCTACTTCTCCAACAGTAGCAGCACTATGTCTCATAACAATTTAAGCATTACTGAATACCACACAAAAAATTGAAATTTATATCTCATTGCATACAGGAATAAGAAAATTCAGCAAAAAATGTGATTTATTTAATGCAAAATATCGTCCTATTATTAGGCAATCCAGTCAACGGAATTAAAACTAAATTTTGAGTAAAGAACAATATCAATTAAATTGAAATGTTATAAGAAAAGTTACATCAGTCATAACAGTGACTTGCACCGTTGACTAATTAAAACTTACCTGTTCTGTAGGAAATAATTGAAGTTTGTCCAATCTATGAGCAATAGGTTTTAAATCATTTTCAGCAAAGTTTCTACACGTATTTTGCAATAACAAATGTTCGTCTGATAATTTGTGTGTAAAGGACCCAATATTTCTATAAAAGAGCACTACAATATGCAAATTAGTTGCACGCTCTACTTTATAATCTTATAATTACCTTTACTAGAGCACTTTACCAATCCGTGTGAAAACATTGTTAAACATAAAATTCACAGCCAAATCTTCCAAAACTTGAATATGTATTTATATGCGTTAAAATCACCTTAATTACTAAATAAACATTAAACTTATCGCTTTTGATAATGATAGTCTACAGGGAATAACGATATAAAACAAAGCTATCTACATAAAAACGGAGAATTCTTAAATTAAATTCCATTATCATAATTTAGTGTAATAGATAAAGTATATGTTAATAATATTCCAATTTTTAACATTTTCTAAAAAAAAAAAGGTTACGTTGACATTGACGTTTTAATGGTCAAAGTTCTTTCATTTTTAAAATTATATTTTATTTCTATTGGCCTTGTTTATTCCCTTCACCCAGTTTCCCAATGAAGTAGTATGGGATGTTCAATTGGAAAAGTCATGAAGTTAGTTGTAACGTTGATTATCAACGGCTGTGATTTTTTGATGGAAGAAGACATGTCGAATAAGGCATGCGATTATTTATTGATTGTTTTGGTCGATCTAACAAGTGTCCCTTTGACTTTTAATTTATGCCAAGAGGTTAGAATTTTCTAACAAAGGAAAATTCTTTTGAAAGTTAAATTCTTTGACGAATATGATTTGAACAAAAATTCATAAAATGGTAAATCGCTTTAAGATCGTCGAGTGATTATTTCAAACATTTTATTTTAGCTCACCAAACCCAGTTTGTAGGATATTTAAATTATTTTATCGCTATCGATGAAAATTTAGTGTCCTTAAAATGAAATCTTTATTGATTATTATTAACCTCATAATATTTAGCAGCTTCATAATAACTTAGTAGCACATAATAAGTTAGTTACAACTATAATACGTTAGTTACCTATCATAGTACCCTAAATACAAATCTCAATTTAAAAGTTTGTATATTTTTTTTGTCATCGTTGTCAATGATACGATGAAGCTTTGAATGTAACTCGCTGATGCCTCGTCGCCTGGCAAGGTCCTCGATTATTATAAATCGCATAATAATCTCCTTACATTAATAGCTATAGATAATTAAAATTGTTTTTCCACGGTCGGGAGTAGAAATTAGTTTCTATGACATCAAAATTAAAACAGAAGTAGTCGATTATTCCCAAGGGAGTATAATGCTCCCAAGGGAGTTTACATTATGGAGAACGTATTTCATGCAAAAAAAAAGATAACATTAAAATTATTTATTGACATTTAAATTAAATGTTACATTTGTACAATTTTCAAAATTAATATTAGAAGGAATATTACTTTCGCTTACATTTACAGTTTTTGTGATTGCGCTAGTAGTGGTACCTACTAAAACCTGATTAGCAATTTTGGTCTTATTTTCAATGGACTTCTCGACATAACCCTCAGCGACTATCATTGATTTCCAACCAGCATGACGCTTTTTTGTCGTGATATCCACACCAGCATCTGCCAGTAATGTCGCTGAAAATCTTCATAAGCAGTGACCAGTATAACATGCAGCATCAGGTAATTTTAAATACGAAGCTACTACACTCGGAATTTTTCCCATGGTACTCTTGCCAACTGGCTGCGAACTACATTTTCCTGCTTTGTAGTACAAAAAAAGGCGCTTATGCTTGACGTCGGGAGGACAAAGGGACAGGTATTTTTGAAACAATTCAAGCATATTTCCCACATCGGTAACCAGAAAGGTTCATGGAATCTTTGTCTTAGTGTTTGGAATTTTTACAATCAAGGAAGAGCCTACATCCTCAATATCATCTACAGTTAAATTGACTAGTTCATCACTTCGACAAGCTTCGGCAATCCCCAGAATTAATCCAACCTATAAAAAATCAAAATACTTAATAATTGAAATACCTAACAACAAAAGTAACCTTACTTTAATCATTAAGAATTCTTTGTCATCTGCACTTGATAGAAAACGGTCGATTTCACCCTTTGTCAATATTTTCGATTTTTTCGCTTGATATCCGTCACCTGATCTTTTCAAAAATGCGATCAGCTTGGGGAATTTGCTTATATCTACGTTGTCGTAAATTATCAAGCATGACTTAATATTGCGCCCATAATGTGGAAGACTTGTAATTCTTTGCATTTTCACTGAAGTATGCCAACAAAACATTCTCGCTGTATACTTGAACATTTTTCTCGGCGCACCACCTTTTGAACCGATTGTAGGCTATATCGTATAAAGATCTTGACTTCGTAGGCAGCAAATTGCTTATTGCAATATTTGCAGCCTCCACAATCCCTTCCGACTCACAATTATTCATTGTGCACTAAACAAACTTTAAACTAAACCAAACAAGCACCTTAATTTAACAATTCTTTTTGTTTGTTTATTTTGTAATTATGACAATAACTCAACGACTACTAAATAAATGTTCAAATCCGAATACAATAATTCTGGTGCTACTTACTTCATAATGGCAAAATATGTGTTTTTAAGCTAATGAGACCGTGGAAAAAATAGTATATACCATTCGGGAGAGATGTTATTTTGTCCTCGGTGCATTGTAGCCCTCGGGCTTCAAATTGCACCTCTGCCAAAATAACGCATTTCTCTCCCTTATAGTATAATCTTAGATAATATAAATATATGTATAGTCAAAGAGTAAAATGTACTATTACTTTTGAAAACATTTTTTGACAGATGACTAAGATTTATTTAAAATTGTTAAAACGTCACCTCATGACATTTGACACAAATAGTATAGTAGATATTTGACATAGAAACGAAAAAAAAAGCATTGAAATATAGATAACCAAAAAATAAGACAGATAAAAGAGTCAAAATAAAAATTGGAATAAAAATTTTTGGTAAAATATAAAGATATAAAGAATGAAAAAATGTTCGTAGCATTGGACATCGATATTTCGTTCTCATCTATATTTTGTTTAATTTTGAAATATAAAACAACATATTTTGCAGGTAATGGGCCAAAATTCATGGGTAAAAATATTACCATTCAGCCAAACTTATTTTAGTCAAAAAGTTGATAGTTAAAGAGATACAGGATGTTGAATGTGAAATACTATTTTAGTTTATTTTTATTTATTTCTCAATAAATGCTAATAACTCTGCAAAATTTTGGGATTTGGACGTTTTTGAGTCGCAATTTAAATCCGTTTTCAGTTTAGTCGTTGATTGAATACATATATTCAATCAACCGTTTAGTTATACTTGATAGAGGCTGACATCTGCGCTACATTGAGTATGTTAAAAACGACATAACTTTTTTACGTTCAGATATCTTATTTTTAATATCAAATTCCGATTTTTTACACAAAAATTGTATACTTTATAAAAGTAGCTATCTTACACCGTTTTTGAGATATTTGACTGAAACTTTGAATGCCGATAGTTGAAATAAATAGATATGTCAAAAACAAGGGTTTATAATAGAATTAATAATTGTAATCAACAGTAAAATAGTACACTAGTAACAAATATTTCTTTTTGACAATAACTGTTCAAGATGTCCACCTCCAACTTCGATACATTTATAACGCGTTTAATTTAAATTTGGAGAAGTTCATGTCGACCGAGAAGGTGATTGCTTATAATTCCACACCAAACATTTATCTTGTTGAAAGTGACGCTCGGTGGCGACGTAAGGAATTTCGTTATCCCATATGTGCTTGTTTCTAAAATTGAAAACTCCTCGACCAGTAAAAAAGCCTTCATCAGTAAACAGCACATTATTTAAAAATTCATAATTAAGGTTTTGTTGGTTGCGCATACGATAGGAAATCTAGGTGATAGATCTGCTAAAAGGGTTTGCACTGGTGTAAATTACAACTTTTCCTTATGAAAGATTTTTAGGACGGTTGTTTTATGTCATCTCAAAAATACCTTGAAATTTCTTCTTCGAATTTTGCTCAAAACTTTGAAGTCTCAATTTTGAGAAAGTTTTTAATGAAATTGTTTCCTCCGAAATTTGAAAATTTTTCCTAAACTAGTTCAAAATTAAGCTTGTATGTTAAGATGCATTGTGAATGATTAAAATATAAAAAGTTCAAATTAAATTATATCTCTTACCTGACAAAATTGGATTTGACTCATTCATTTATCTTATAATGTATCAATTTTTAGAAGTTTATATATTTTGATCTGAGAAACTACACATCATCTGAATTTTTCTAGTTAACATCGCTCGTTTAGGAGCTTACACACCCCTCTCAAGATAAAATCCTCAACGTTACTTTTGACTTTTTGACGAATTACTGATTAACTGACATTTATTAGTTGGCATTTTAACTTTGGTGACACTTTCATATGCATAAATGTGTAAACTAACGTGTGGACTTGCCTGGTTTCTAGTTTTTTTTTGTATATTTTATTTTTTCAGCGGATAAAATAAGTAATGCTACCACAGGACTTTCTACCTCTAAAAGATCAAAAAGTCATCAAATCCCAACAGAAACGGATGCAGAATTAATAAATTTACTAGCTGGTGACGATTTGTAAGCATTATCCTCGATTTTGAAGATGGTTTTTTCTTATGACAGCAGTTTACTGACGTATAGAGACAATATGTCAAAAGTGACAACAGAAAGCACCCAATAATCGTTCAAAATAACCCCCAGAACTTTGCCAAATACTATTGATTGGCAGGCTGATTTTAGTTCGTTGAATATTCTACCATTTATTGCGAAGATCTGTTAAATATTGAACATGATTCATCTGTTGAAGATTCGGAAAACAAACATTAGCTTATGTTTGTTTTTAGGTTATGTTCATTTTAAGTCAAATTTGGTTCTCGATTTTTTTTATTTACGCAATAATTGGCATGATCGGATTAAAATATTGCATTGTCATCCAGTTCCGAGCTATGGTTAAAGTTTTAAGCCTCTAGCTTATCAGGACGTTGGTATAAAATCGATTGCAAAATTTGTAGAACTTTCAGACACACATCAATGTCAAACGTCGATTGAGGCTAGTTTTTAATCACAGACAAGAATGCGAGTTCATAAAAAGACGTGTAATAATAATAATAATAAATTGAAGTTTGTGCTCGTTTCCCGCCTTATAGTAAGTCACTATAATATTCGGTTTACTCTGATTTCATGCATTTCCTTTTGTTTCTTTCACTTCTTCAAGACACCTTTTTTAAAAATAATATATTTTGTTTTGAGGCAAAATTATTTATAAAAAAATCATTCAACAATTAGATATTATTTTAACAAATTTTCATTTCTAGCACAGAATATCAAATTATTATTGATATTATAACGAGTACAAAGCGGGAAAGCGGAAAGTAATATAGATGGTGAATGTCATTATGTCATTTTAAACACAAATAAAATTATTACTTAAAAATAATAAGAATTTTTTTGGAAGAAACAATTATATTCAAAAATGAAAATTTATTTTACATTTACTTTTAGAATATAATATTACACAGTATATTACAAGGTTCTCACAACAATAACAAAAAAAAAAACAAAAGCATATTCAGTCATTTTGCAAAAAAAAGTTATATTCTATCATAAGTTGTTTCAGCATATCGAGTATCACATCCGCTTAAGAGAAATATGGTGCCATCCTGAAATCAATTGCCATTGAAGCTTTCTCTCAATAAATAAATTGTAGATTACCTTAATTAGTCCTGGCAAATTTCTCCAAAAATTTACAGTTGGGAATGAGTTCACTACCTCTGGCACCTTTTATTAAATAATTAAAAAGTACCCCTCCAATGAGATAAACAAAGAAGACTGTGAAAAATATAATTAGCAAAACTGTTCCTGTGCTGTAACCAATCTTTTCATTGATAGGGCATGCGGCCGGTGAAAATAACACCAAGTTCTAAAAAAAGATATTAAGAACGACTGTCACTGATATTACCTTATTTAAAACCTTCGTAGGACCTGTAGGATCTCCGATTATTGATAATCTTGATGTTGGATAACGAGAGCACACCAAATCAATTTTAGCCTGAATACTAAAAACAGTGTGTTAGATATTTTTAATCTGAATAAAATAGCCCTTTCATCTGAAGGCTTCTACATTAGAACTATAATTCTAAATATGGCTAAATACATTAAAAACAAAGAATTTAAAAATTGAAGATTTCGCGAAAAAACTTCAGCTTCTGAAATTTTCCTATTTAAAAATTTTAAGTTGACATTGGAATGGTTGAGAGGGAAATTCTTTTGAGAAAAAATCGAAATGCATTTTAAAAATTCGATTAATGCTAGATTTCCAAAAAATGTTGGACATTTCTAATTTACAATCGAAGTCGAAATGCTGCGAAAGTCAAAATTTTTAGAAATTGAAATTTTCGTCAAAAAGCAAAAGTCTCAAGGTTAAACTGAAAACTTTGAGAAAAAAGGACGGAATGTTTGAAAAAAAAAATTGGGTTTAAATACGAAAGTTTGAAAGCAGTCTCGGAGAAAAGATGCAGATTTCTAATTTAAACTTAAATCTTGAGAAAAAAATACAAAATTTTGAAACTAAAGTGAAAAATTTCCCCAAACAATCCACAATGTGAATCTAAAGATTAATTTTTAGGAAAACGCAAAAATTTTCAGTTCAAACTGGGATACGTATTTTAAAAAATTATTTAAAAACATAATTCATTTTTGACTTAAAAAAATTCATCCTAATTCGTAAAATAATTCGATACTTATCCAAAAAATAAGGCTTTAATATGAAATTTAGAAAGGTCGAAATTTGGAATTTAAACTTAAAATGTACAGAAAAAATTCAAAATATTAAGATTAAAGCACGAATTTTGCGAAAAAAGCAAAAAGTCAAACTTAAAAAAATGGATTCGAACTAGAATGTTTAGGAGGAAGTGCGAAATTCTGAAAAAAAGTTATTCAGACTAAAATCTTAAGAAATTTCTCGATTTTTCCTGCTTTAAACTGTAAAGTTTAAACTGAAAGAATTAAGAGAAAAATTTTTTTTTGAGAAGAATGCGAAATTTATTTCAGTTCAAAAAAAATCTGGGAAATTTTTAATTTAAATTCGAAAAGAAAAACTAAAAATTACTTTAATTTTGAGTATAAAGTTGAAATTTTAAACAAAAAGTGAAAATGTCAAGTTTAAGCTGAAAACTTTGAGAAAAAAGCAAAAATTTAGATAAACACTCGAAATATACGAAACAAAGTCTCGAATTTTGTAATTAAAAATTTAAATTCGAAGATTTGAAAGTAAAATCAGAAAAAGGTGGATATTTCTAATTTAAAGACGAAATTCTAAGAAACAAGTCACAATGTCTAATAAAAGAATCTACCATAGATTTTGAGTATAAAGGCCAAATTTTAGAAAAAACAAAATTTTTATTCAAGCTGAAATATTAATTTGGAAAAAACCGAATTTACTGAACAATTTTCGACTTGAAAGATTTTGGATTTAACCAAGGAACTTTGAAAAAAAGGTATAAATTTCGAAACAAAAAATCAGACATTATAAGAAAAATTGAGAAAATTAAACTTACAGAAAAAGTTAGAAATTTCGAGCTTACATTGAAAAATAAGTGCAAGTATCGAGATCAAAACACGAATTTCCAGAAATTAATTGCAAAAAAATAGTTTTTAGTGAGTTGAGGTTATATGAAAGTTACAAATTCAAGCCTGATAATTTCAGAAAAACAGCGAAGTTTTGAGAAAAAATATAAATTTTGATTAAAATTAAAATTACCTAACATTTTTACTGGAAAATTGGGCACATTTTTTCCTTTGATTTTTAAAACCAAAAATCCGAGAATTTTTAGATTCTTTTTTAAAATTTTGACTTTCCTGTAAAATTGTGAAGTTGAACTTGAACTTTTGACATTTTTATTAAAACTTCAACTTTTCTCAAAATCCAGATCGTTTAAAATTTGATTTGCCACCTCTTTCTTTTGAAACTTCATATTAACATTTTAAAATAAAATTTAAGTCCTTTTCTAAATCATTTCTTTGAAACTTTCGACTGAAAAATTGAAATTTTTTTTTTAAATGTAAAATTATTCAAGCTTCAAAATGAAATTTTTTTACAAAGTTTTAACTGAAAATTTTTGAGTCCAACTTTGCAGAAAAAATCTAGAATTTGAACTTAAGATGAGATTTTAGATGGAATAACTCGATTTTCCAGTTGAAAATTTCAGAAAAAAGTTTTGAAAAGAACTCAAAATTTATTTTAAAAATATCGAGTTTTAAATGAAATTTCGAGAAAAAGGTGAAAATTCTTTAACAAATTTATTAATCAAAAATTTTAGAAAATCTTTAACATGTTTAAGCTCAGCTTTAGAATTTTAGAAAAAACTCGAAATATCCGGAAAAAATCAAAATTCTTGAATTTTGAAAAATTCAAAAATTTCATCTTTAAATTCGCAATTTTGAGAAAAAATTTTGAACCTCAACATTATAAAGATGTAAACAAAAACAATACATTCAACACAAAAATTGAAAAAAAGGTAAGTACAAATTTTAATTTCAGTTTGAGAAATAAGTTAAAGATTCGAGAAAACTCGGAATTTACAAAAAAAAATTTCGTACTTTTCAATTAAAAATTTAAACACAAACTCTTGGGGAAATGATGGACATTTTAATTTCAGTCTGAGAGTAATGCCAAAATTTTGCTAAATGACTCGAAATCAGGTTCAACTACTTAGTTTTATATTGTTTTGGTGGAATGGCCTGGTCCTTATTATCTTTAAAAACTGATACAAATCTTGTCCCCCAAAATCAAGAAAGATTAAAAAACAAAACAACACTTGCAATTGTTCTTTGGTTTTCAATTTTTCCTAGTTTTAGGGTACAAGATTTGTATATCAATTCATAACTTTAGAAAAGTTAAAATTTCGAAAAAAAAATCGAAATTCTTTGATTTTCGAAACACAAAATTTCATATTTAAATAAGCAATTTTGACAAAAAAATTGACATATTGAGAAACACTATAAATAAAATCTACTAAGCAATAAGGAAAATTACACACAATCCCGAGATTGTAAAAAAAATCCCAAACTTTCCTGTAAAAATGTTTAGGTATAAACTTGAAAGTTTAAAAGTGGAAAACTTCTGTTGTAGTCAATTCTGGTGTTAGGAACACAAAGCAGTCATATGTAACTGGTAATGCAATGAATGAGTTTAACCCAAAATCTTGAGAAAAAAGCCAGCATTATGGTAAAAATTCAAATTTTGAGAACAGAAAAAATGGTTTACATTTCAAGTGCCTTATAAGTCAAGATATGTCTTTAAATTAACTAAAACACTTACCCATTTCCTTCTCGGTACACAATTATATAACTGTTCACTTGCTTTGGATCCTCTATGAAATCAATTTGTTTACTATCGCCTATGGATTTGAACTCATGATCATTTTTAACAATTGTTTTATTGTTTTCAGTTGCATTTTCAAATGTATGATTGTGAAATACCAACTACAAATAGCTTTTTAAAGGTAACCATAATCAAGATATAAATATACATACTGTGGTGGTAAAGGTTTGATTTGTACCTTTTACAACCTCATCAGACTTAAATAGGACATCTTTACATCCTAAGTAATACACTGTGTAAACACTGTTGTTGAATTCCTTCGAGTCTTGGAGATACTTATCATTAATATCCTTAAAAATATTCTCCAAATGTATTGTTGTATGTTCGCCAATTTTAAAAACGCAAGAATCTACTTTAACTGGTTTATCGGCTACACACTCGCAAATAAACAGAACTATGCAAATGTTTAAAATAAGGACAATTTTGGCCATGTCTCATGACGAAAATAGATAATAAATGATAAACAAAATCTTAGGTTAACTTCTTCTTACCAATTATCATTGTTTGTTTTGTTGAGTCAGTTTGCAGTGGTGCGATTGTTCTGTAGTTCTGTTTACAATTACCAAGGTAAAAAAAATGACAAAATTTTAATCTGTTGACAGATAATATAACTTTTATGTTTCTTTTTATTATTCGTAAGTAAAATTTTCAAAAGTCACTTACTTATTTTACTATTAATTTATACAGTTAGAAACATTTTCACATTTTTGTTTGTGCGAAAATAATAGCCTTAGGTCATATTGATTACTTTCTGTTTTAGACAACACATATCATGTATTGGATGTTCAATTGAAAAAGTCTCAAGCTGGTTGTGAAAATGTCTCATGTTTTTAACCTGTCTTATACAGATAAGGAAAAATTTTCATTGTCCATGTAAAACGCTAAGAATTGTCCCTTCCATAGTTTTCTACGGCCGCTGAACGTATTCCCTTACTTTGACGCAGAATGCTCGTATCTTTCAGTTTAGATGTTACAAAAAACTGGTCGAGTTTTTCAACAGGCCGGAATATTGTTTGGCACAGTCTGGCGGCCTATTTGAACTCATATTGTAATGTTTAAAGAGTTATTTTGGTATATTCTTCATTAGAATTATTATTTATTTTGTTTAAGAAATCTCGTTTATTTATTTTGGTTATCAAAGAATATCAGTTTTATTTTGCCTCAGACGTTGATTAAATCAACCGACTAAAAGAACAAACAGCATGTGGTACGCAAATTTTAATAAAATTGTTGCCTGCCAGTAGTAATCCGGTAACAAAACACGTTAGAAGCTATGATGTACTACTGAAATCTCTACCAGCACTGATCGCTGCGCTCTGTGTTGAATTGTTTACACCGGTGTAGGAGAATACAGGGCGCCGCCCATCTATCCCACTATTAGCTCTCAATGTTAAATCTCTCATTAACATTCTCCCTATGGACAGTGTTTGACTTTCCTGATGTGTATAGGTTATCAGTGATTGTCAACTGCAAGATTTTAATATATTTGATGACCTACTATCATAATTACTGATAGAAAACCCACTGATTTTGTTAAAGATCACTCTAAGACCTAAAACAATTCACTGTTTGTATATCTTATTAATTCAAATCATATTTCGTCAAAGAAAATATCTTTTATTTTGCCTTAGAAAATTTTAACCTTCTTGCATAAATAAGAGGCAAAAGCGACACTTGACAGATCCACTAAAATAATCAGTATAAGTAATTCCATGCCTTTTTGGCTACATCCTCTTCTAACAGTCACAATACACTTGAAGTGTTTTTTAATTGAACAGCCGATAGTCTCTGACCACACATTTTACTTTGAAACCAAAATCAAAATACACTTTATCATTATCACCTTAGAATGCCCACAAACTAGGAGACACGTGTGTCATACATGTATGTTACACACCGACACTACACAAAATAATATCGCAAAATTTTGGCTCAAAAATAAAATGTAGAATTTAAAAAATACGAGCGAAAGAAATTTAGTGTTTTGTTAAAATTGATTTTTTAAATTTTTGCTTCAAAGTTCAATTTGAAAATGAAAAGAAAAACATAGTGTCTTATTTAAAAAATCACACATTTTATATGTAGCAATTTTCTGGAACACCTGTATATTTGAAAATATTTTTAGTATGTACACCCTAGCATCCTATATTTAACTACTATGTTAATTTTTTACATATGGTACCCCATAGCTCCTACATGCCATAGTGTTCAGCGTGGCCCACCCTGAATACATAGGTGTCCTCAAATTTCACCGACGTTTGGCCTTAGATTCAGGACGGCAAATAAATAGTTACGATTTACAAAAAAAATAGTCTAAATTCTAAATTTCAAGTTAAAAATCGAGAAAAAAAAGTATTAAATTTTAAGAAAGGAATTGAAATTTTGCTATTAAAAACAAAATTTGGAAGAAGCTGAAAATGTAAGACAGTGAAATCAGCAAAAATATGTTAAAATGCTCTTTTCGATATTTTTAAGGCAACATTTTAAGGAAACTTTTTATACAAGAAATTTTTGAGCATAAATTCTGTTTTCAGATACAACCAAAATAAAAAAAAATCAAGATCTCCAAAAGTTAAAACTTGGAAATAGTTGAAATTTGGGAAAACTCCAAATTTATAAAAAAATCAAGTTTAGAGTCTAAATTTCGAGAAAAAAGGACAAATTTCATAAAAAGGTCGATTTGAAAATAAATTGAAAATTCGGTCCTTTAATTTAACGAAACAAGTCGAAGTTTCGTGTTAATGTCGAAGTTAAACAAAAAAACTAGAAGTTTATAGAAAGAAATTTTGGAATTTTCCATTTTGTTATCCAAATTTTAAGAAAAAGTAAAAATTGACTGCAAGCTGGAAATTATGAGAAAAAGTCGAATGCTTTTAGAAATAGGGGGCTAAAAAGTTTTTTTTCACAAATACCTATTGATTTTAAACTACGCCTCTTGCAGATTAGGTACGTTTTACTTTTTAAATAAACATGAATTTGTACAGTTTCTAATTATCGATTGACCATAAATCGGGACATGCGGCGTCCCGAATAAGGCGGAATGGCAGTGGTATCACTGAATATCCAGCATTCCTACCGTTCTGGTTGGCGTTGTTCCTTAAACCCCCTCCCGGGTGCCGTTCACTTATCGTAGTGCATCCGATGGCTTTGGACCAGATTTTTTAATGTCGCATTGTATTACTTGGGTAATTTTTGCAAGTTATACTTAATTAACTCAGTCCTACCGTTAAAGTTCACGACCCTCCCAGGCCCGACGCCCTGGATGTATTCCACAAACAATGATAGAAAAACAAAAAGTTTGTCAATTAATTGTATTTATTTTTCTGTTAAAAAAAATTGCGACTGGTATTAACTAACCTCTGAATTATTTTAATTATTACATTACTCCTTTATTTTATTTACAATTTTTAATCTACAAAACTAAATTTTTTGGAACATAATAAAATAAGCTGAGGTAATCAAATATAATATTCTGTAATCTCGAAATAACTACTAATATTTTCGTTAAAATTTTGCATCATCACGCGTAAGTAATCATACTTAGCGGCTTGGACAACTGCACAAATAAATGTTATCTGAATCGCGCAACCAGTAATTATCTGATAAATTGCGTTGTGATTCATAGTATATCGAGCGGGTGTTAATTTAGGTTACATTTCTGGGAAAGTCTTTGTGATTTTTGGAATTCCTAAGTGCAAAGTTCACGAGTGGTCCAAAAATCGGACAGAGAATTGATTATCTGGTGTATTGTTAAAAAATCAAGGTTGTTTAAGGTTTAAGGAAAACCTGTTATGTATAAATAGACGTAACACAGAACTTATTGCAGGCTTCGTTTTTCAAAATGATCGCTTTATCAATAAAATTCGACCCGCTCGAAATGACCGATTTTAATGAAGTTGTAGTTGTTGGTTCTTGTATGATGGATTTTACAGGGTAAATATAAAATCATATGTAATGTTTGTTAGTAAAAATATTTTTTTATTTAACAGATATGCCCCAAAGCTGCCTAAAGCTGGTGAGACGATTCACGGAACAAAATTCGAAATAAATTTCGGTGGAAAAGGAGCGAATCAATGCGTGGCAGCATCAAAATTGGGAGCCAAAACCACCCTTGTATCAAGAGTTAGTACAGCAATAAGTTTCTTATAATTTAATGAATATTTTTTAATCGTAGGTAGGGGACGATTTATGGGGTGACAAATATATAGACAATTTGAAATCATTGGGGATTAAAACAGATTATGTACTGATGACGAAAGGATTTTCTACTGGTATTGCACAAATAAATGTTGCAGAAAGTGGCGAAAATCAGATAGTTATAATTGCTGGAGCTAACCATCAATTAAATCAAGATGATATTACAAATGCCAGTTATCTCATTGAAAACGCTAAGGTTTTAGTTTTACAATTGGAGACACCTCCTGAAACAGCAATTGAAGCTATGAAATTATGCAAAGGGGTAAGCTTATAATCATATCATATCTAAAAGTAGAAAAGTGTTTTATATTTTATCACATTACAAAACAGTACAAACAGGTTCTTATTTTCCTTTTAAATTAACAGCTATACGTTAAGTGATTTACTCAACAATTTTAAGAACCATCTTCCGATCTTCAAGTTACCGATGGCTAACCTATTGTTGCATTATGAAAGTCTTCTGTTTGCACGTTCTAAAATAGTTTACATTTTATCTTTAGCCTCAGTGGTTGCTTTTGACTTTTTGAGATGGATGGGAGGGTAGTTTTACCGATAACACTGGGGAAGAGCAATTTCGCTGTCTTAATTCTGTGACTAGTTTTCGACTAATTGTTCGCCTTTGAACCCAAATATGAACTCAATTTCTGTCTATCACATCAATTTTTTAATCTACAAGGATGTCCTCTCCTTGCCTCAAGTCATACAAAATACGCATATACACGGTGAGACAGAAAGAATGGGCCAACGCTAAGCTGGAAATATTAGACACAAAAATATTACCATTGAGCTCAACATACCTTATACTAATGTGGTTGGTTTACGAGAAACATGGGGCTCAAAATTTAAATTTTTTTCTGAAACTTCTCAATAACTGGAAGAGTTTTGATGCTATAAATCTAAAAATTAACAGTTTTATGTTTTTTGGTGTAAGGATTACAAATTTTAAGTTTATTTCGACCTTTCTCCTAGACGGCGCTAGATTCGCTATATTATTTATGTAAATTAATACATTTTTTTGTGTATTGAGTTACGCTCAAAACAAATAAAGAATATGAAAGAGCGATCAATTCTACAAAGAAAAGGTACTCTTGTTTGAGTCGTCTAAAACTATTCGTTTTTAAGATATTTGCATTTTAAAGTTTTAATGTATTTTTTTACGATTTTTTAAGGCGCTGATATTATATTTTTGCAAATTTGAAGAATTTAGTTTTTCAGAAAGAATTAAATTATCTTCAGAGTTGCGGTAAATAATCCAAGGCGCAAGTAGGTGGTAGACATTTCCAACATTCGATTTGAAGTTTGTTATTGTCTCTAATACCAATAATTTTAATTGTTATTTACTGTGGATTTGATTTCTTCTTTGAATCTTTGCATATTTTAAAAATAAAAAAATCATAAAAAATTATATTGAACCTTTTAAATGCAAATAATTCAAAAATCGATAGCTTTAGTACCTTTTCTTTGTAGAATTGAACGTTCTTTTATAATACCGACCTGCTTTAAGCAGAACTCAACAGATAAAAAAAATATGGTTTAATTTACGTAAACAATAATTTAAAACTAGCGCCCTCTAGGGGTAGAGTCAAAATAAACCCAAAATTCGTAATTGTTATACCAAAAAACATAAATTCCCAAATATTAAATTTATGGCATCAAAACTTTCTCAATTATTGAGAAAATTCAGAATAAAATTTAAATGTTGAACACATTGTATCTCTTAAACCACCGGTATTAGTATAAGGCATGTTGAACTGAATCGTAACATTTTGGTGTGTAGTATCTTCAGTTTAGCGTTGGCCCATTCTTTCCGACTCACCCTGTAAAGGAAAATAAAGGGCCAAGTTATCAAACATCCTGTTCACAAATAACAGTTTTGTTCATGCAAAGGCTAGATATTCCTGTAAGTCAAATTGTATTGATAAACAATGTAAAGTTGTTCAACAATTATATTAAGATAAAAGTTTCGAGTTTCTTCTTTAGTGTTTATTGTGGTGACATTTTCCTCTGATAAATGGTGCTCCAACAATAGTCAACTTCATTGTATTGTTACATACGAATCCCTCCTTCATAATTTAAACACCAATTAATAGCAGTAGCGACACTTGTAATTACGATAATAACGAACAATAACATAAACTTAAAATATTAATTAATAAGTGAGCCACTTCTACCAGGCCCGAGTGACTCGTATCCCCGCAGCCGGGACAAGCTGTCGTTCGAATTCTTTCTTTTACCGTCGATAGATGCGTCGAAACGTAAACAATATGTCAGATTGGTTTCTTACACGGCCAATCTGAAGGATCTTTCCCGATCGGAACATCTCATGTCACTATCGAAGTCATCATCTTCTCCGTCGCCTAAATGGGAGTTATGGACTCTGAAGGGAGTGATATTTTGTAAAAAAAAAATGTTCAAAAAAATACAAGCTTAAATGGTGAGCTATCATGACGGTACGCTGAACTCATGTTTCGAAATGTTTGAATAAATTAGAAACCAATCGTATGGTGACCCCAAGTTTCAAAATATTTAAATTCCTTTCAAACAAATCGTTAATTCACTATGGAAGTATGCTGACCGCAAGTTTCAACTTTCAAAATTTTTAAATTCATTTTAGACAAATTGTTGCCCGAGGCGGCAAATATCAGAGTTGTCCGCCTCAAAAGCGGGCCCTGATAAGTTGAACGCACACTACCGTCGCCTGTCTGTGTCTGTTGATTCTGAAATTTATAAATAGAAATTCACTAAAAATGCAAATTTTTTGTATCATACAAAAGCACATTTTTGCTGAAAAGCAAGGGCCTGTTGGTTTGTTTGTAACGTTAGCTGATTGCACAAGGAGTAAGATGATATTATATACGGATTTGGCCAGTTCATACTTTCGAACTGGCTTGCAAATAAGAATGACGAAACAAACCCTGTATGCAGCAAGAGGGAAAGAGAAACTAGAAAGGCAAAGATGCCATATTGTAATGGAGGGGTTTCCATTTTTTTCTTATTAATTAATTTTAATATTTAAGTAAAATGATACAAATATCTGAAAGAATCATTAGAATATCTCCAGAAATGAAAAAGTTATGGACCTTTAAAGTTGCGCTTGTAAGAAAAAATTTCGTTACGCCTGTGACGTCATTTGACCTTATCCACAGGGGTAGAACTACCCTTAAAACCCTTTATCAGGCGATAAAAAATTACGTGTCTCTCAGATTTCGATCTTCCTAAACATATTCAATAATCTCGGACGGGTCAAATAACGTCACACACACAGACGTTCGCTCTAAAATACGTAAATTTCAATACTCTATTTCTCAGTCATTTATTAACGGATTTCAAACATTTTTTCAGTGATTTATGTTTTAATCTATATTTTTTCCCATTACATTAAATATAGTATTAACAACACCATGAAACTTCTTATGTGTATTACCTCTTTCATTATGACCGCGATAAATCGGTTCACATGTTATTGTTATTCGATACAAGTTACTTGGTTTAAATACAGAATGTTGAAATTCACGAAATAAGAAAAAGTGCAAATTATTAAAGCTGATTTTATCGACCGTAGCACCGCAGCTTCCATTACAGCGGTTGATTATTTTTATAACTTCATTTATTTTTTTGAATTCTTGTTTTATTTTTCGTCAGACCGCTTGATTAAAGAAAGCAAAATCGTAAAATATGTGCAATTATTTTCATACCTATCTCCAGTGTATAAAAATAAAATAATTATATCATTAAATAATACGTAAAAATGCATTTCCCACTTTATTTGATATTCTCATATCACGCTCTGATAAGATACTGATGCAATCTACAATCTACCTATCAGTTTGCACCAGTCTTCAGCACATCTGTCGAGCTACATTTGAACCGTGAAACAATGTTCATTAGATCCACCCTACTCTCTCCTTAAGGAATTCCTATAATTATTTTATTCTTAACACGTAGAGCGGATCAAATCTGTATTTTTTGTGAAAAAGAACTAGTTGCAAAAAACAAACCCTCTATAGAGTGGGACATTTGTTTGTAAGCCTGCAATAATAAAGTTACCAATTGCAGCTGCAGTCAACCAGCACAACATTCATTAAATTCAAACATTTTTCAAGAAACCAACGTAGCAAAGTTTTTTGGACTTTGCCAGAGTCGATCTTCAGTGCTGGGTGATTGCATCTGCAACTGTGTTGTTGTTGCAGAAAACTGTCTTAATAACAAGAGGGTTAGTTTTCCATAATGTATTCCTTCTGTCTATCAGTAATTTGTTCAGATTCTTGAAATCCATTATTTCAGATTTCAATATTGAACGGAGCTCCTGCACAAAAGGATTTCAACCTGGAATTACTCAGACTGCCTTATATATTTTGTGTCAATGAAAGCGAAGCAGAAATATTTTCAGGAGTACATGTTGCAAATAAAACGTAAGTAGTTGTATCATATGTTTTCCAATAATTCAACGCAGTTTTCTTCAGGGACGCCGAAAAAGCAGCGAAATTACTCATGTCTATGGGTTGTCAGAGGGTTCTGATCACTTTGGGAGCGGATGGAGCTATTTTTAGCGATAAGCAAAGCGGTAATATTTTTTACGTGGATTCGCCAAAAGTGAAATGTGTAGATTCAACGGGGGCCGGTGATTGTTTTATAGGAGCGTTAGCTTATTTTTTGGCTAAACGAAATGGCGATTTTGACCTTAGTGATATGATTGAAAAAGCATGTATCATAGCAGCTGATTCTGTTACTAGATTAGGAACACAAATCAGTTTTCCAGATGTTGAAATACTAAAGCATATAGGAGTTAAAGATTGGGTTTTTTAATTATTTATTACAAGATAAACGTTTTTCTAGATTGTCTCATTTTTTTTAACTATTACCCAGAATGAAACCTTTCAATCAAATTTTCTTTTAAGACGAATGCTTAAGAGTTAACTTGAACGCTTGCAATCAGAGGTTGGACACTTTTTACCCACACTATGACAACCTTTGTCATGTCACAGGGTACAATTACCAACATAGAGACGGGTGGCACTTTATCTAGTAACTTTACATTTGACATTTTAGACTGACAATTGCAACTGTTATTATCATTGTTGACAGCTTTTTTTGTTTATTTTCTTGCTATGTTATGATATAATAAGACTGCAAAATAACTACTTTGTTACAGAGTGTATGCTTGAATACTACATAAAAAAAAACAAAATGCGTCAACTAAACAATAAATAAATTTGGTTAAGTTCACAAATGACATATTTTTGAAAAAAATCATACCAAGCCACACCCTATTATATAAACTAAAAATTGCTACAATTTAGAAATATTTCGTTATTTATAGGTTTGCAAGCCTTTGCTTTTGACAAAGTCTCCGATGTCTGCCTGCGCCTATATTTTTTTGCACATTTCATTTCGAAGAATCACCAATGCCAACATCGACTCTTGGTAAGGCTATAAAGCGCCTTGTTTCATCATATTTAAAGCAGAGAAAAAATTATTTGTTTCGAAATTATTTTTACATGTTTTATTTAAAACAAAATCTCAAAATTTTGAGCCTATGTCCTAAATTGTGAATATTTTCCTAACAATTTTGTTAGCAATGCATGTCGAATTTTGATTTTTTTTCTTAAATTTCCGAATTTAAACTTCAAACTCCTTTTCTACAGGATCATGACCTTTAAATTTAAAATGTGGGTTTTTCATAAGAAATTCGTTTTAATCGGAAAAATTCGACTTTCATTTTAAAATCCTTGTCTTCTCAGAAATTAACATAGTACTCAAAATTTCTAGTTCAAATTTGAAGTTATTGCTTTTTCCTAAAATTGCACCTTTAAATTCAATAATTTTACTCTTTAAATCAGAACTTTTTCTTAAAATGTCTTTTAGAAATTTTGGTTTCTTTCTGACAATTTCGTCTTTTTTTCGTTTATGCTTGAAATTTGTTACTTCCTTCCTAAAATATCCAATTTTTTCAACTTTTCAGTTTCTTAATTTAACATTTAAGTTCACCTTATTATAATTTTCGAATTATTCTCAAAATCTTAAATTGTTTCTGAAATTATTATACTTTTAATTATTATTAAAAATTAAATTTGAAAATACCAAACATTTTCTTGAAAAATATATCTTTTCCTGAAAATTTCTAATTCTTTTCTCAAAATTCCGAGTTAAAGTTTCACATGTTTAGTTGTAATTAAAATTTTCAAGTTTCCATCCATTTTTGAAAAGTTTCGGTTTAACCTTAAAATTTGTTATTGTTTCTTTAAAATTTCAAATTCTTTGGCTTTCTTCCGAAAATTCTTTTCTTTGTTCAAATTGTAATTTTCATCTCAAAGTTACCTCTTTCTTTTCTCTTTAAGTTTAAAATATTCGGTGGCAACTACAATTTTTTTATTTGTAAAAATTTTTATTAAACATAATTTTTTTTTCTTCCGACAAGTAGTTTCAACTTGAAATCATTTACTTCTTAAAATTTCAACGTTTTCTCTATATTTCGGGTTTTCCTTAAAATCTGAATTTGGATATTTCTCATGATTTCTGAAAATTTCGACTAAGAAATGTTTTTCTCTAAATGTAGATTTTAAGTTACAAAAATTTCAAGAAACTTTTGTTGTATAAATATATATGAAGTTTTTCCTATTTTTTTTTGTTCCGAAAAGTTCAATAGAATTTTTTTATACTTCTCCTATAATAAGCTCAAAATTTCGACCTCCACATGGATAGAACCATAACTTATTGCATATTATAACCAACGTTTAAGACTTAGCTTTGCGATGATCACCATGTTTTGACGCTTGTGTGAAGTACACTTCGCACACAAGGGCTGGTCTGCTCTGTGAAAAATGTGTTTTCACATAAATAAGTAGTTTTGAGAGCTTGAGATAATATCTAGGCAACTGATCAACTATATCAGAGGAAAACAAAATTCTAGTAATGATGAGTTTGAACATATACAGGGTATCTTGATCCATAATATCATTAATTTTAAAAGTAGATAGAGAAAAATAAGTATGATACAAATATCTGATTAAAATTATAACGGCTATAAAAATATTTTCAAACCATAACATAAACTCCTTTTCGGACTGCCATCGACTCCAAGCAGCTTTCACATCGTTAGATGTAGTGGAGTGCCTGGAGCAGTAAAAATCCAAAAACCTACGATTACAGTGACGGTGAGTGAAATTAAATAAAAATATATGGAATGTTTAGCTAACAATATATACAAAAAAGTGTACCTATTAAAAAATTGTGATCTTCAATAAAAATAATAGTAATAATAATAAACTGGGTGTTTCAAAATAAGGTGCTCATACTTAAGGAGCATAATCCTTGAACGATTTTAAGAAAAAAAGTTTATATCAACATAGGTCCGCAACCGCTTTATTTTTAAGTTACAGGGTCTTGAAAATTAAAAAAAAAATTAGTTTTTTCCTAAATACTATGAAACTACTCAAAATATTTTTTTCAATTTTGGTAGATACTAAATAGGCATAAACACGATTTTTTTGCGGGAAAAATATTTGCTTTCCTTCCATCAATGGCATCCATGCTAATATGTCTTAACGAAAAAAATGGTAAACCCATAATACAAAATAAGTAAACATAGTTTTTAAAGCTAAATAATTGTTTTAACCGAAAACCGTCCATTAGACAAAAAAAAATTATGGAAGCATTTTTACCAAGAAATAAAGGTCATTTATGAAATTAGTACTTAATGTGTAAAAAAGCATTGACATACCATTTTTTCGTTAAGAATACTAAGACATATTAGCATGGACGCCACTGATGGATGGAAATCAAATATTTTTCCTGCAAAAAAATTGAAAAAAATATTTCAAGTGGTTTCGTATTTAAGAAATAAACTAAATTGTTTCCTAATTTTCAAGGCACACTACTAATTCCGGACTTATATTGATATAACCTTTTTTTCTTAAAATCGCTCCAGGATTATGCTCCTTAAGTATGAGCACCTTATTTTGAAATACGCAGTTTATTATTATTGCTGTTATTTTTAATGAAGATCACAATTTTTTAATAGGTAAACTTTTTTACATATATTATTGTCTAAACATTTCATATATTTTTATTTAATTTCATCCACTGTACCTGTAATCCTAGGTCAAAACCTTGCAGCTGAGAGAAACAAAATGTGTAATACATTAAGTGATGTTTTTGGCTCGAAGATGAAATTTGAAGTTTCGTCTAAACCAAAATTTTGATTGGTCTATAAGTGTGAGTAGCTGTTTGTTTGTTGTATTGATTTAAAAAACACTTAAAATATCTAGAAACTTTTATTAGCAATATCATACAATAATTCTAATATTGCGTAAATATACCTGCGCCAATCTTACGAAATTTGAAAGGTCTACGACGGTTTCTACCACTAAAATATAAACTCATGTAAGTTTGCAACATAAAATAACAACAAATCACCTTGTGGACTTTAAAAACATGCTTTTTTGGACAAACACTTTGGGGTTTTCAATTTCCAAATGGACATCTAGACAAGCGCATAAGTACGACATCTGAGCTGAAAGTATCCAACTAGCACTTGACAAACCATGCTTCCAACCTACATTTAATTCTCTTTCTATATCCTGCAACATTTTTTACAGTTTACAGTTTTTTTCTGTATCTCTTTAACTTACACGTATTTGGTCACTGTTGCCTGAATGATGTCTTCCATTATAATTTAAGGTTAAAGAGAAAATTGGCGTCTGCAGAGGAAAATCATTTTTAACTACTATGAATGCTTCCATGCTGGCTAAAATAAAAATTATGAAAACCCCAATTTAAGTACATTAAACAACTTACCGTTGTTTCTAGAAATTACAGCAAAGTAAAATATATCATTAGGTTTCACAAATTCTCTATCAATAAGTTCTTCTGTTCCTGGAGATTGACAAAACTGTTGGTATGTTTTACAGCTCCATTTAGTCAAGCATGAAACAAAATTTCTCGGAATGTCAATATCATCTGGTATCGCTGGTAATATATTCCGCTCCAACTGTTGTAATTGCTTGGCTAAGGCAAATCGAGCTTGTAACCTTTTGCGTATGGTCTTCATTATAACTTCGACATTCGTTTGACTGATTTGGTTGGAATGGTTTGACGAAATCTAATACAGTTAATTTTATAAGAACAAAAATAAAAACTTGGGGATTCCAACTACCTGTTTTGACAGAAAGTCCAATCCGCAAACCCTTTGAGCCCAGGAATAGACAAATCCCAACTCGGATACAAGAGATTCGAAAGAGTTTAATCCTACTTTTTGAAGCTGGTACTGGTTAGTAGAATTTGGGCTTTCCAAACCAAAATCACCTTCTAGTAGTTCACCCAATAGATACTCTCCCAATAAAACTTCCCTTGCCGCATGTCCTATTTCAAAAACCTTCTTATAATCATTTAAATTATGTATGGTTAATTGTAACGTGGCTTTAAGTAAAATCATGAAGGTTTGGACCTGTTTGTACCTTTCGGGTTGTTTATCGATGCTTACCTGCCTGCCTGCGGAAGTTCATTTGTCACATATCAACAAGTTTGAGGTCATATTTGAGATTTCTGTTATTTTGTGTCTATGGGTAATATTTCGTTGTAAAAAAATTCTCAGACAGGCTAATTTTGATTTTTAAAAAGGTACCTCTCTTGATAATTGTTGTCACTCGATAGTCTTTTGTTTTCGAATTATGATGCATTCATCACTTTTATAAGGGTACCCCATACCTTTTTCGTCAGTCATATTGTGTGTGGAATTGTAATTCCAATGATATGTAACTTAATTTACATTTTCGTTGCTGTTTTTTCGAGATATCGTGTAAAAAATTCAAAATGTTGATCAAGATTATTCGAGTTAAATTGAATTAAACTTTTGCACATGTCAGTTCATTTGGGTCTTAAAATTATCGCTCAGGTATTTTTTGAAAATGTTCTAACCGAAACAAAAAATCATAAAAAAAGGTTGTGCATCATGTACGCCTTTCTAATAGCTCTAATTTCCACGTAAATTTCTATGTCAGCAGCACCCAAAATATATATATATATATATATATATATATATATAAATATAGAATAGAAATAAAATCAGAAGATCGGGTTGCTTAATAGTTTCTCTCCTACCGATCCATCTATTGGCTAAAATGTCGCTCAAATAATTTGGGACATCAACATCATCGACAAGTGCGTAGGATCGTCATCGTCTTATTACTATAAAATATTGTTTGGATCCTCGTGATTTGGGCAAAGAACGTAGGGATCAGAATTAATCATCTCGTACAAAAATCTAGGTATTTCTCTGGTGTTAATACAGCAACAATCTCAATATTGTCATCCCAAATTTTTATCATCTTTAAATGTCGCATTATTTTTACTATTCATTTTAAAAAAAATATCCAAGACAACAAACAAAAACCTACAAAACAAAGTGTTGTTATAATTTAGCATTTTTTTGGTGGAACGGACTGGTCCTTGGTAATCTTCAAAAATTGAAATACAGAACTTGTTCCCTCAAACCAAGAAAGTGTAAAAAACACAACAAAGGCTGCTCTAACGCGAGAGAGAAACTAAGTTAGTGAGTAAGATGACAGCTTGGCTGTCGAAACGCGTTAGAGCAACCTTTGTTGTGTTTTTTAATCTTTCTTGGTTTCAGGGGACAAGTTCTGTATTTCAATTTTTATAATTTAGCAAGAAGAAGAAGAACACTTGGTTAACATGATTTTAGTATTTCTTTTTTTAAAGTACAATCTTCTAGCAAAGAGTAACCCTATTAGGCCTTTGGAGCATGATATGGTTAATGGAAAAATACCGTGTCAATGGCATAAATGGTGCGTCATTAGAATTTCAGGCACTTTCCAACCACGACAAAAAATAAAAGGTTTCATTTCCAACAATTGATCATGACATCACAATTTAAAAATGAAATACTATATACTATATATACTATCAAAAAAAGATGCGTTTATAAAAATTAAAATAAATTGTCCAAGAATTTTTTTTTAAATTCAGCTTTTATCATTTTATCTGTATAGTTCCGTAATTTACTCACAGTGTATATGGGGTGTTTCATAACGGGATAGCCAAAATGAAATGCATATTATGTAAAATTGAATTCTAAACATAAAATAAAGACTTTTTTTAATATTGGGCATCCATGGCTTCAGTATTTTGAGATTAAAAGCCTTTAAATATGTAACTTATACTTTTTTGTCGAATTTTTAAACTGAAGCATTTTGAGTTCTAAGTCAAAAATTTAGAAAAAAGGATTGGATATAAAACCTCTCAAAAAGTCGAAATTGGATACAAAAATCGAAATTTTGAAATTAAAAGTGATTCAGTTTTTTTAATTGCAGATAGTCATATGAAATAGTTTAAAAAGGAAATTGTTATTTTAGGGTTGATATTTCAAACAAAAAAGTGAAAAGTTTTAAAAATACTTTTGAGAGTAATAAACATTTCGATAAATGTGGTCAAACTTTAATCGCCAAATTTTAAGTTTAATTGTCGAGATTAAAGTCAAAAGGAAAAAGAAAATGAAATCGTCTACTTGGAATTTCAAATAAAAATAATAACAATAATAAATAAATATCTAAATAAATACATATAAGCAAAATTAGAGTGCAATTGAAATATTTCGACTTTTTTTCGAAGTTTGGACTGTTTTCAGGATTGGAACATTTTTGAAAATGTCTTATTTTTTCAAAATTTTAACTTTTCCTAGAAACTTCGATTTGTTTTGAAGAATCTGACTTTCTAAACTACGAATGTTTAAAATGAACTTGAAATTAACCTAAATTTCGATTTCAAAGCTGCCATTTTAAAAAGGAGCATTTTTCAAGTTTAAACTCAAAAGTTTCAAAATAAGTCGAAATTTAGAAGAAATGTAGTTTAAAATTTAAAGAGATATTTAGAAAAAAAACCGAAAATTTAGAGTAAAAATATAAAATTATACAAACAAATCTGAGTTTTAATATAAAAATTCGAGAAAAAGAGGGGGTGGGGGGGGCATCATTTTTGTAATTAACGAACATGGCATTCATCGAACCCCGGAGCATTTGCCCCTTTTGTTCCCCCACCTTTGAGAGGTCATGTTTATTAAATTTGGAGTTTACACCTGGAAATGCTGGTTTTAACTTGGAAAAAAAAATTAGACATTTTAGGTTGAAGTTAAAATTTATACCGTAACCTAAACATTTCCAGAAATGTTTTTAATTACGAAATTTTAATTACTTTCATCTATATATTTAGGTTTTAAACTCGAAATTTTGGGCTTAATTTAGAAATTACCATGTTAAGATCGAAATATAGAGTAATATTTTTTGCAGATATTATGAAATTTCTTTTAGAAATTTCGACAACATTGCAAAATTTTGCCTTTATACTTTAAAGTTCAAGAAACAGTTCGGAGAAATTCAACAATATTTTGATATTTTTTGATTCTATAATTTTTCCTCAGTTTTTTTTTGGCAAATTTTCAATTGTAAAGCAATTTTAAGAAAATAGTTATAAAATCCAAATTTACGTTATTCTCAGAAAAAATTCCAAATTTATAAAATTAATTTTGATTCGTAAATAAAAGTTTTTGAAAATGGAAATAAAAAATATTAAAATTCGAAGAAAGTTGAAATTTTGAATTAAAAAAAATCAAAAATTATAAATTTTCTTTCTAAGAGTCGACTTTTTCTCAAAATATACACTTTTTCTCTAACCGAAATGTTTGAGAAATAAGAAATAAAAGAAAGTTTTCTGTTGTTTTTTAAATTTTTAACTTCTCAGGAGAGAAGTTAAAAATTTAAAAAACAACAGAAAACAGAAAATCGAAAATAATGTCGACATTTTAGGAAAAATGTCGACATTATTTTCGATATTCCGTTTCTAACGTCGAAATAAAAAAAATAAACATTAGAAATTCTCACTTCAAATTTAAAAGGGGGAAAATGCCTAAATTTGTGAAAAAAAAATTTTGGTTGACAAAAATAATTTAAAGATATCCGCAGCCCAAATAATATACGAAACTATCGGATATCCACGATATTAATATCAGAATACATCCGTATCTAGATCCAAAACGTCATATCTGTAACAACCCTACTACAAACTCGAATTTTCGAGAAGAAGCTTCTAAAAATTGTTCCTTTATATTCCAATTTAAAATTTGTTTCCGTCAACAACAAAATTGCATTGATCACATTAAAAACTTCGATAAATTCCTGTGGAGACACATTTATCAACAACGTCTGGTCTTAGGTGTTTGTCATAGGTTTATGAAATTTCATTATAAACTATCTACCGATACTATTTACGTATTTGCTATATCAGATTTTGTATTTGGTTTATTGTTTGGTTTTTTTAATGGTACCTCTCTGATGAATCATGTTTATCATACAAACCTGAATTCACAGATCTCGTCTATGTACAGGCAACTTAACACATTGTTGACCGTGTTTTCATGCCCAAACATTATTGAACGGTCACGAGTTAGCTCGTGTTTTTATGCCCAAACGTTGTCGACCGATCACGAGCTAACTCGTGCCTGCACTTGCATTAGCAATTTCAATTTATGAAACCCAGGGCAATATAGAATACTGCAAAAGCTTTGTTCATCGTGTTTAGTCGTTTCCCTTTTATTAAAAAACATTATTTTTCTAGATATTCAGATTTTTATAACAATTTTAGTTCTGTAAAAATCGCAACCATGGTAGATCGTGATAGCGAAGAATTTTTCAATGAATATACGCGGATGACTTATTTTGATTGTCCGAGTGATTTGGAAATAAATTGCAGTGATTCGGAAAGTGATAGTTTATCGAAAGACAGTTATGAATCTGAAATTAAACCACCAAAACGGTAAAAAATAAATGTACTAGAATCTGATAGTGAAAGTGATTTTGTAGTCCAGTCATTTTAGATGTTTTAAACCCCAATCTGTAGAAAAATTGCTAGTGAGCTGAATTTTTGTATACGCCTTTATTACGACATTTTAATAAATATGTGAAACATCGACATTCACATCGTGCCGGACAAAAAAGTTTTAAAGGTCAAACGGTCACGAAAATCAGTTTTTCGCGAATATCTTGCGACCTATTGTCCGGAAGTCAATAGATGTCATTAATAAAATTGTTTATCGTGCAATTATCTACAAAAAATCTCCCTTGCATTTTTCTGTAAGATCAATAAGATCAACCATTTTTGCAGTAGAGCGCTGAGAAAGCGACATGAATGCATTTACATAAGGTATTCTATACCGGACACCAAGGCGTAAATGCTTTTTATTCATAGTATATTAAATATATTAAATAAATATATTTAATAACATTTTAAGCATATTATTTTAAGTAAATACATGTTTTTAAGTATATTACAAACTTTCATCTGATGTTTTTTGTGGAAAATTTACTAATATTATAGAGGTTTTGGAACTTGATAAAATCTACTATATATTATACAAACGACCTCCACTAGCAGATGTTTCGTATTTTATTGTTCCGAGTCCCGTCCAAAATTTTGATATTTAATAAATTTTTAAAATTTGGATATTTTCTCCTATCTATTGTTTTATATTGCCTATTCAGAAGTTCGAAGAAGTTGGTATTGCTACAAGACAATCACGTGATGATGCTGACGTCTTAATAGTTGAAACAGCGATTGAAAAATCAATGAATAGTACTACAATTATCGTTGGTAAAGACATAGATCTGTTGGTACTTCTCACAGCACGCACACAAATACTTGATCAACCCACAATATCATTTTTTTTTAAGAAACCAGGAAAAAACAATGTTAAAACAAAAATTTACTCGACTGCTAGCCTCAACAAGTATCCACATTGTAAGAAAAACATTCTGCTTCTACATGCCATGACCGGATGTAATACAACTTCAACACTGTTTGGAAAAGGAAAAATTAAAGTCATGAATATGTTTGAAAAAAGACCATTTTGCAGAAATATTCCAGTAAAAAAATTGCGCTCGAGATGTTATTGTCGATGCTGGAATACATTTTCTACTAGCAATGTACGGTGTTCGAAAATCAGAACATTCGATAGATAATTACAGATATTGTAGTTTTGCTAAACTAACAAGACAAAGCACAGCTGTGAAATTTTCATTCACCTACTTCTTCAGCAGCTCAACAGCATATTTATCTAGTGTATTATCAAATACAAACCTGTCTAGGAAGAGACATTGATCCAGAACAGTGGGGTTGGGAGTTAAAAAATAACATGCTGCAGCCAATAACAACTTTATTACCACCAGCACCCGATCATTTACTAAACACAATCTTTTGTAATTGTACAAAAGGTTATGGTGGCAAAAGTGGATGCAAAAAAATTGGATTGAAATGCTCTTAAGTTTGTGGAGATTGCCGTGGCCAGTCATGCTTAAACGCGGAATCAACTAATGACGAAAATGATGAAGATGCCGACTTAAGCATACGAAAAAATCCACTCGATGTTTTGTCAGCAAATTTTAGTGTTAGAGAAACTGAGGATATCAAGAATGAATGAATAGAAAAAAATTACAAAAAAGTTCATTTTTATTTGTATTTTTCAGTTTTTAAATAAAAATGTTTTCACTTTTAAATAAAAAAAACCTCATTATTATCATGGATTATGCCTAGGACGGAAAACTTAGGGATAGTGCGGAAACGAGTGCATAATCATAATGTGGTCGCTTTCTCAGCGCTCTACTCCAAAAACGGTTGATCTTACAGAAAAATACAACAGGCATTTTTTGTAGATAATTGCACGATGAACAATTTTTATAATAGCCTCTATTGACCTCCGAACAATAGGTCGCGAGATATTTGCGGAAAATTGATTTTCGTGACCTTTTGACCGTTATAATTTTTTTAGCCGGCTTGACCTAAATGTCGATTTTTCACATATTCGTTAAAATGCCGTATTAAAGGTGTATACAAAAATTCAGCTCACTAGGAATTTTTCCGCAGATGAAACATAAAATGACTGGACTATTGAAGATTAGTGGATTGAAAGTGATATTACACCAAAAAATATTAAAAGTTATCTAAAAGATATGTACAAAATTTTATTTCAATTCATTATGTATAAATAAAGTTTACTGTAGGTTATTTATATTTTTTCAGTTCCACATTAAATTACGAAATAATAGCCGGTGACATGAGATAACTTCAGCGTAAAATTGCCGGTCAACAATGTGTTAAAATACAATTTGTTTTTTTTATTATTGAAAGCATACAACTCTGACTCACTCATCACATTAAAAGTGTGGTATACATTTTCACCTCTTAGAGGTTTAATTTCGAAAAATTCCTTCTTAGCAGATACTTACGCTGTATAAAATACCTATTTTAAATTTAATATCTTATAAATAAATAAAATGAAAATAATTCCATTTTATCTACTACACGTCATATTTAAATTTTATACAAACCCGTTATTTTGTTAGGTATTGCCACATCGGATAGTACTGTTACGATCTTCAACTGGATAAAGTATCGAAATTTCATTTTCAAACTTAATTCTTCTTTGTTGACCAAAATCACTTCAATAGATAATGGATGCACCTCTAATAGTTTCTTCTTTTTTTCTTCCTTTGGATCAAGTTTCACCGATTTTCTATGTCTCCTCTTTTTAGTTTCAACAACTTCCTACAAGTAGAACATGAAGACAACCAAAATTAATGAAATAAAATCTCTTTATTTAAATACACACCTCAATGTCCTGCTCAATTTCCCCCTCTGATTCATCATCATCTGGAATTTCCATAATCTTCTGACTATTATTCCACTGTATAGCTTCATCTTGATCACCTATTATAGATATCTGCATATCAACATCTATAAGAATAAATTAAGAATCAAGTAGATTATGATACATTTGACTAACCGTAGACTTGTTTATAAGCATCTACATTGCGGTAGAAGAGATATAAGGGTTCCGGCAGAAGTGATGCCAACCGATGTTCTGCGTGTACTTTGTCAATAGACAATCCCAAATGCTCTTGAAGGGGTTTTGTAGCTTCCAAAACAGAAGCTAAACGAGGCGCTAAGCCTTCTAATTTCTTTTTGCGTTCAATTATATCTGCTCCCAATTTCTTTTTTTCTTCCTCTAAGGTTTTGCACAATTCTGCCAAATTTTTTCTTTGCTGCAATTCCCATTCAAGTCTGGCTAACCTTAATTCGTGTTTAATGGTTTCGTCATTTTCATCATACTTAAAAAATAAACATTCCGATTAATATAAAGCACGAAAAGTCCAACTACATACAGTTTTGAATTTTCCTGCGACTTCTGCGGGGGCATCTTTCAAAAATTCGTCAATTGAAACCAATTCGATATCCTCATCCTTGGATCTAATTATAATGAGTAACAAATAATGTGTTTGACGCATTCAAGTTAACCGCTCAAAATACGAGGGTAAATCAAATATGAACCGAAATTTCTATCAGGTCGCCATGAGGCCGTCGGGAGTGTGCGCATACTGTTACGACATGTTAGGTGGGAATATCACGTGACTTCCTGCACTCAAGCGAATTCTGTTCTGGCTGTTCGTCAGTTGTAAATACAATACGTAAAGAAGAGATCCATCCGCACGTTGCGCAGCGCATTATTATTAAATTTCTTGCCGTTAAAGGTGCAAAGCTCGCCGAAATTCTTCGTAGACTAGAAGCACAGTTTGGGGATATTTGTTTGAAGAAAACTCATGCGTACGAATGGCACAAAACATTTTTGGAAAGACGAACTCAACTTAAAAATAAACCCCATGTCCGTCATCCTCGGACCAGCGTGACTGTGGACAAGATTAACGCTGTTCAACGCCTTTTGGAAGGTGATCGCCGTTTAACTGTCGGTGAAATTGCAACTCAGATAGGGATAGGCTTTGGGAGTGATCAATCCATCATTACAGATGAGCTGGAATTTCGAAAAATTTCTGCCAGGTGGGTACCTCGTCTTTTGACTGAAGAACAGAAACAACACCTTCTGGAGATTTGTCAGCGCCATCTTGGACGTTTTCAACGTGAAGGTGATAGATTCACCACTACACCTCCAAATATAAACAAGCAAGCATGGAATGGAGAAGGGAGAAGGTGCACCCGTCAAGGCAAAAACTAGCCCCTCGGCTGAAAAGGTTCTTGTGACAGTGTTTTGGGATTTTAAAGGAGTTGTGCACGTCGATTTTCTGCATAAACGTCGTACGGAACATTTGTGCGCAATTGGCTGCAAACACGCCTCTCTTCGTTTTATGATAATGGCATTACATAATTCCCAATCCGTTGGGAAAAATGCATAACAAAATCAGAAGACTATGTAGAAAAATAGTTAATAACTGTCATATATGTATATTGTAGTAATAAATTCCGGTTCATATTTGATTTACCCTTGTAATAATAACATATCCTAATTTCAAAATCAATTTGCTTTATGTTCAAAAAACTCCTCGTTCTCCATATTTGAGCATGACATTTAAATTCGACATTTTGGACTGCTATGAAATTAGATAACGTTTGTTTAAATAATTTGTTCAAATCACTTGATTTTATAAACATTTTAATTTTGAAAAAATAGATAGTCAAAAGTTTAAGAAATCTTGAAAACTCCTATTTTAATTTAGAAATTGACCTTAAATAAGAATTTTTTCCTTGAAATTGATCAAAAAACAGGTTTTCTAAGTAAATTTTAATTATTTTTTTTGTTCCAATTAAGTGATCGTTTTTCCCAGTTACAGTGAAATTTCTCTGAAGCGGATACCTTCAGAACGACCAAAATATGTCCGCTCCGTATATTGGAGGTGTCCATTCAGGAGATACGGTAACCACAATTTGTCTGATTGCTTATTTTTTCCGCTTCTTTGAACATCAGACATTATCTTGGAACTTTTCCTTTTTTTCTACTTCAATGTTCCAATTTCGTGAGGTAAAAGTCGAATCTTCCAGAAACAACCTTAAAATATTGAGGTTACATTCCCTATCAAATTTACAATATTGAGAAAAAGGTTGAAATTTCTATTTTAAAATTTAGAAATTAATTTCGAAGGTTTCGAAAGAATGTCAAAGAATTTTTCTTTACAGAAAAAGTGAAAATATCAGAAAAAGCTTGAAACAAGTTTAAATTAAATATTCCAATATTTACTTCTTAAAATTTCGACATTTTAAAATAAAAATTTCGACATTTAAAATAAAAATCTCTAGAAAATATTCAAAATTATCTGAATTTATGACATTTTCTTTAAAAGTCATTAAAAGTCTTTAAAACTCATAATTTTAAGTTTGCACTTGAAATTTGTAATCATTTTATTAAAAGTTGGTACTCAAATATCGAAAAAATGAGATTTAAGTTTAAATTCTGGGAGAAAGTTGGAGGATAGTTTTGAAATATTAAAAAATAAGTTACTCCAATTATTTGAAATTTAAAATCGAAACAAAATTAAAATTTCGCCATGAAAGCCGAAATTTCCTACATTCGAATATTTAATCCTAAATTCAAAATTTAATGAAAAAGTCAAAAGTTGAAAATAAAAAACGAGATATTTTGAGAAATTTTTCGAATCTTTTTCAAAAATTTTAACTTTTTTCAGTTTCAAATTTAAAATGGGAATTTTTCTTTATTTTTTTCATTTTTCATTTTGCCCAAAAATGAAATTCTCTGATAAAAATTCAAAATTGCAAAGTTTATAGTTCGAAGAAAACTCGAAACTTCGACAAAGAAGACGAAATTTCAAATTAATTCTTAACATTTTTAGGTTTTAACTTTAAGAAATAAAGTGTACACTTTAAATTAAAATTTCGAAAAACTAGCAAAAATTGTGGACTTTCTAAAACAACGTGTAGAAAAAAGGCAAAATTGATGGAAAAAGGCTGACATGTTTAATTTGGAATTTTTAATTTTTTTCCTCAAAACTTGGAATTTTCATTTCAACATATTTATAAAACAGTGAAAATTACAAAATCTCTAATGTTTTTCCATATATCTTCATTTTTTTTCAAAATTTCAAGTTTAACTCTGAAATTTCTAACTGTTTTCTTAAATGTGGTTTTAAGGTCGAAAATTTGTGATTAAAATCTAAATTTAGGAAAAAAACTGAAGGATGATTACATTGGAGTTTTCAAAAAAAAAATCATTCAGGTATTTGGTGTTTAAAGTCAAAATTTTACCTTTAAAGTGGACATTGAAATATATTCTCTGGAAATTTCAATTTTAATTAAAGCATAAATTTCTAAACTTCGGCGAAAATTTTGGAATCTAAAATTAAATGTTCCCAATTTTTCTCGAAACCGGAGTCTAAGGACAAACTCGAAATTTTTGTAATTTTTTAAAATAAACAAAACTTTTTCCAAAGTTATGACTTTTTCATTCGAAATTAGCATTTATTTATTCAAAATTTACAAGCTAACATGTATAAAAAAGTTTTGAGATTTTGAGTTAAATAATTTCTAGCTTAAATTTCAAATATAAAACAAAAATTCAAACTTCGAGAGAAACTCAAAATTTTTAATTTTTAAATAGCATTAGTTTGTCTTGTAGTTTTCATTTTGATTAGAAATTTAAGACTTTTTTTAATTGTAACTTTTCCATTTCGAGTTAAGATTCGTATAAAAAATGAAAACATCAAATTCGGAACTTTGAGAAAATGTCGGAATTCCGGAAAAAAAAATCGACTGCTTAAAATTCGAAATTTCGAAAAAAGTCGCAATGAAGCTGCAAAATTAGAAATTTTTGTTTCTTGGTCCTTTCTATTAAAACAAAAAATATGAACTTTTCCATTCTTCAAGTGAAGCTTCCATGGAGAACTGATCTACGTTGAAGATATCCCTTGGCAAATTTACTTTTTCCTTTCGTTGCGTTTAATTTTGTGGTATCTGGTTAATAGAGAACTTTGGCATGTTTTGTATAGAAATACGTGTTCGCGTCTGCCCAACAGAGTCTAGTCAACGGAGGTTTACTTATATGGAATTTGCTTTGACCCAATTTCGGACTATGAAAAACTGTCCGCTTCATAGAGGTGTCCGTTCATTGAAAGTGTCCGCTATGGGAGATTTTACTGTATTTTTATTTTGAGAAATAATATTCTTTTTATAGAAATTTAGTGTTTTACTTAAAACTATTAACTTTTTTTAAATAAAATTAAAATAACTTTTTCGAATTGAAATTTCGTTTCAGAAATGCTGATTCTTTTACTATTTCAAAATGTTGAAGTTTAAAAGATTTCGAGAAAAAAAATAACTCAGCTTCACACGATTTCAAGTTTTTCTTTGAAATTCACTGCTTTTTAAAATTTTTTAATTTGATATTTTTTCTCGAGATCTCACTCTTTTCTTCAGAAATTTTGATTTTTATTTAAAAATTTCAAAAAAATAGTCGATATTTCTAAAAAAGTAGACATTTATTGTAATATCCAAATTTTGAGAAATAATAATTGTTCAAATTAGGGTTTTACTTTGAAATTTTAAATTTTTTGTGGAAAATTTCCTTTAATAATATGAATTTTTTTGGGAATTTTTTTCCTTAAGCTTTGTTATAGAAATACTGTTTTTTTTTCCTAATATTTCAAGTTTAAACTACTGTGATATCTCCTCTAACGGACAGCTCCAAAAAAAAGACATTTCTATTACGCGGACAGTTTTTCATAATCATTGTACAAGGTGATTCTACAAGTAGTAGCATAAATTCAGGATCGTATTTTAGAGCCCAAAATGAGACGAAAAGTTTATATAAACATATGTCGTAAAACGTATGTAGACCTTATTTTGGGCTCTAAAATGCGATCCTCAATTTACTTGTTTTCTACTCGAATCGAGCCAAAGTTTTCCCTTAACCGAACATCACAAAATTATGCGCAACGTTGGATAGACGTAAGACTTCTCTCAAATATTCACCATCACCACAAAAAATGTGCCAAGTGATATACCTTCAATATAGACTAGTTTTCCATGGAAGACAGGCATGTACAACTTTCCTTGAAGAATGGAAAAGTACATATTTTTTATTTTAAAAGAAAGAAGCAGAAACCAGAAAATTTTCCAACTTCCTAAATTTCGACTTTTTTATTTTTCGAGCTTGAAGTAGTGAAACTTTTGACAATTTTTTCAAGGTTGTCAATTTAAACTTCAAATTTTTATTTTTATTTTAATTCAAATTGAAACTCGAAAAAGATAAGTTGCAGTTTTTTAAAGAGTCTAAATTTCCAATCAAAATGAAAACTAAGAAAAAAATGTTATTTAAAGATTAATGAAATTTCTACTTTTAGAAATTTTCAATTTTGAGGTCGAATACTTACTCAAGATGTTATAAAAAATCCTAATTTAAATAAATTTTTTCAACTCAAAAATATAACAAATATTTTTACTTCTAAGTTTTTCTCAACTTTTGATGTCAAAACTCCGATTTCTAGGATTCTGAGCTTTTTTCGAAGTTTGACTTCTTATTTTAAGTTTGAAATTTAAGCTTCAAGTTTCTAAAACCCTAAATTTTAAAACTGTATTACAAAATTTTGGGATTGAAATCGAAATTTGGAATACAAAATATAAAAATTTAAATAAATAAATACTAATTTCGAATGAAAAAGGCGTAGTTTTGTAAAGATTTATTTATTTTAAAAAATTCACAAAATTTGGAGATTCTCCTCAAAATACTGGACTTATTTCAATTTTAAATTCCAAAATTTTAACTTCAGGTTAGAAATTTAATACTTAAACTAAAACCGAAATTTCCAGAGAACATTTTTTTTGATTCCCAAGTTTTTACCAATTTAATGTGCGCATTTTAAAGTTGTTTTTTTTCCTTTTATTAGAAGTTTCGTAGTTTAAGTCGAAATCTAGAGGTTATTTTTAGATATTTGGAAGTTCTTAAAATTTTAACTTCAAAACTAATTTCAGTAAACTTTTTTGTAAAAACTTAAAAATGGTTTAACTTTAATTTCTATATGTCAGGTAAAATTTCAATCGAAGTATCTTAATTTTTTCTTTTTTTTTAGAAGAGTTCAAAATTCGCCCTCAGCATTTTACCTAGATTTAGACCTTAATTTTCGATTTTCAAGTCACATTTAAGAAAAAATTAGGAATATCAAGATTGGACTAGAATTTTTGAAAAAATGTGAAGATAATATGAAAAACAATTAGAAATTTTGTAATTTTGACTGTTTTATAAAAAAAATGATTTAAAAAATTCGCCCCCAGCATTTTACCTAGATTTAGACCTTAATTTTCGATTTTCAAGTCACATTTAAGAAAAAATTAGGAATATCAAGATTGCACTAGAATTTTTGAAAAAATATGAAGATCATATGAAGAACAATTAGAAATTTTGTAATTTTGACTGTTTTATAAAAAAAATGATTTAAAAAAATTGAAGTTTTGAGGAAAAAATGGAAATTCCAAATTAAACTTGTTTTATTTTTTCCCAAAATTTTTGCCTTTTTTCTAAATATTTTTTCAGAAGTTTCACAATTTTTACCCCTTTCTCGAAATGTTGATTTTAAAAAGTGTACATTTTGAGAACGAAGATAAAAATGTTGAGTATTAATTTTTGTTTTGCCTCTTTTGTCGAAGTTTCGACGTTTCTTTGAACTGGACCTAAGCTTTGTAATTTAGACTTTAAATCTGAATATTTTTTTTGGTCAGAAAATTTCGAGTTAACGTCGAAATTTTGAATTTGATTAAAAAAAATATATGGTAATGGGAAATTCTGAAAAAAGTTGAAGTCTTTAAAAAATATTCAAAAAAATTCCAAAAATATCTCAAATGTTTTTTAAAATCTGAACTTCTTAGAATTTTGAATTTAAAGCTGAATATTAGAATTTAGGAAATTTAAGCTTTAATCTAGAAATTTTCACTTTATTTTCGTACTTCAAACATCAACAACTTTTTTTTGAATATTTCAAAATTTCACTCTAGCATTTTTCCTGAAGTTTAAAGTTGAAATTATGAGAAAAATGTTAGGATTTATAAAGAAAATATTAGAAATCTAAATGTTTGATTTTTTCTAGAAATTTTATTTTAAAAGTCGAAATATAAGGAAACAAAAATTGAAATTTTCAATTTAAACTTATATCGAGTTTTTTCAAAACTTTCACTTTTTCTCTAAATAAAACTTTTGTCTTTCTTTTGAAACCTTTGAAATTATCTTCTAAATTTCTACCTTTTTCTCAATATTTGAAAGTTGTTTCTTGAAGGTTTGACTATACAAGGTGATTCTAAAAGTAGTACCCCAAATTTAGGTTCGTATTGTAGAGCCCAAAATAAGAAGAAAAGTCTATATAAACATTTGTAGTAAAATGCTTCGTTTCAGAGTGAGGAAGGTTAGTTCCTGATTATAGTTTTTAATTAATAGTTGAGAAATGTGTACATAATTGAATGAAATTCAATCCGATAATTAATTAACAGATTTAACCAGTGGCAGGTATATCCAGCTTAAAACGTGCCTTATTTATTTTGTGTGCACTTTTAAATCTCGATGCATTAAAAACGCTCGCCCAAAAATCTCGGATGTGACACATACTTGGCTTTGAAATGAAAGAAAATAAAATTAGTTGTTATGTACTTTTGAAACAAATTATTTTTAACTAATGTTTAAATTAAAATGTTTCGTAAACGAAACGAATTTATTATTATATTAGCTTTTATTTACATAAGTAGCTCAAAGTGGCCATTGCTGACAAAAAAAACATGGAAATGTCAATAATATTTATTTTCTTTCATTTCAATGCCAATTATGCGTTTCACCTGATATTTTTGGGCGAGCGTTTTTAATGCAAACGAGATCTAAAAATTCATTTTACTCGAAACCTGCTGACAATATTGAATTTCATTAAGAGTACCATTTTATGTAAAAACGCTTGTAGTTTATATTTTTGTTACGAAACTGCGACAAAAGTGCACCCAAAATAAATAAAGCACGTTTTAAGCACTGCTCCCCTATGTATACCCGCCTCTAGTTAAGTTGTGTTAATTAATTCTTAGATTTTTGGAGAGGAATGAAATGGTATGGACTTGTGCCAAATGTCATTCAATTATTTGTACACGTTTCGCAAATAATAATTAAAAATTATAATCAGAAACTAATCTTCCGCATCCTATAGATCGGAAATGAAGCGTTTTACCACTTATGTTTGTATAGACTTTTGTACTTATTTTGGCTCTAAAAGGCAAATCTGTATTTATGGTACTACTTTTAGAATCACCTCGTTTAATCATGAAATTTAAACTTTAAAATTAAAAAAAGAAATTCCCAGTTTGAACTTAAGACTATAACCATGTGAAGCTTTTATAAAAAGTCCAAATTTCTCAAAAAAGTGCAACAAAAAGATTTTTTGGAAGTGGTAAAATTTTTGACTTTTCCAGTTGCTTTAAATTTGAAAATATAAACTACCAAGAATCTCTCATTAATTTTTCATAAAATTTCGTTAAAAAGTGTCCGAGAAATTAATTTTTTAATTAAAAGTAATTAATATATTTAAACATCCGTAAAAACAATCAAAATTGAAATTTTTCAAAATTTTTCGTCTCAGAGCAATTGTTTAATCACTAGATCAGAGTATCGTTAAAAAAAAGTATAAAACCTATAATGTAACTTTGGTTAAGAATCTGTTAACAAAAGTGGAAGTTATAAATGTATCTCTTGCTGCATTTTATAAAAAATCGACTGAGATAAAATTGAAGAAATGTTGACTGGTTCTTCAGCTGAAGCACTACTCATCGGTAGCGATGATTTGGAATAAATTATTAACATCGATATTTATTATGATATCTGCTATTAAAAGATAATAATAATTTATTTCTTTTAATTGTACACTAACTGAAACCATAAACATTTCTAGTAGGTATATGAAGCAGAAAGAATTAGTAATTAAACAAAATGTGGTTACCATGTCTCATGCATGGACACCTTCGATATGGGGACATATTTTAGCAGTTCAGAAGAAAGTTTTGACTGTATACATTTTAAAAAAAATTAACAGCCTAAAACTTACAAAAAATTTTGCATAGAAAAGAAGTAAATTGTTAATTCAATGAAAACCGAACATTTTGTGGTATTTAGCAAATTAACATATTAATTTACATCATGGAAATAAATATTGAACAATTAACAATATGGAAATAAAGGTACTTACTTAAACTGCAAACACTTATTAAATTCAGAGATTAAATGGTTGGCTTCATATAAAAGATTCTGATACTGCAAATTGATGCTGTCAACCTTCTGCTTTTCAATATTTAGAGCTTCTTTGGCAGAAACTGTTCGAACCTTTTCTAATCGATTCAATTTTTTTAAAATGGCAACTCTTACACAAGCATCCATGCATTTTTCGGAAATTAAGCCCCGCTTCTAAAACATTGCATAGTATATCTGACGTTTCCTAAAAATAGAAATTATAACTCACATCAGATTTAGAATCGTTCTTCAAGTCCACTATATCTTTGAACAACTGACGTATTTCCTTGCAGGTTCGGTAATAAATTTCAGCGTCCGTTTCTGAAAAACGATTCAAGGCTTCCTTTTCCTCAAATTCAATTGCTTTCTAAAATAATCCGAAATTTAGGTTTATTTAACAATTTAGATTACTATGATTGCCTTGTAAACATCCACATCTTCTGTTTCTGCGCTTGTCGTGGATTTACGTTTCTTTTTACTGCCACTTTCCCGGCTTGAACTTTCTTTTACCATGTTTTAAATAACGGAACCAACAGCAAAATATGTTGATAAAAATTAATTCTATTTTCGGTTTAGGTTAGCGGAACAAAACAGGTTAGCGATAAAACAAAACCTTAGATAATATAAATATGTATATGTATAGTCAAAGAACAAACCACAAAACAGATAGATGTCAGAGAACAATTATTTGTTTGACAGTAGAATAGAGAATAAATCGAACAAAGATAATGCAGTAGTTCAAATTCCTACACGCTGCTACACTTAAAGGCGCAGAAATTGCAACATATTCACTGGGCACGTGCTCTTGTTCTCCTACGGATAAGCCGCCGCTGGTTGAATCCTCTAAAATTATTGTACAATTAGCAAGTCTCCGATTAGTAATTATTGTACAAAACAATAATTATCGTACACGTGGCAACACTGCGCTGGATCACTGCCCCTAAACAATTTGCGGGGCCGTACCCTTCGCTGTGTCGAACTGCCAGAGTAATTTACTACGAGAGATATATTCTCCAAATTATACGCTTGTACTTTTAATTTTAATTCCCCAAAAATTTTGTTACAAACTGAAAATTTGAACTCTTCCTAGATATATTTAATTTTCCTAAATTTAGACTTTAATATTGAAATACCTACTTAGATTAAATTAAAAAAAATTGAAATACAGAACTTGTCCCCTAAAACCAAGAAAGATTAAATAACACATCAAACTTTTTTGAAGAATTCGACTTATTGAGAATTTACTTTTTAAATATTTTGATTTATTTTAATTTAAACTTTTTTTGAAAATTATTTTATTTTGAAATAAAAATTTTTTCCAATGTTTCGACCATTTCCTCAAATGTTCAGTTTTTTTTAAATTTTCGACTCAAATTTTGGATTTTTGTCAAAATTTTGACCTTAATTTTAAAGGTTTCTATTTTTTTTGAAATTTTGATTTTTTTGGAAATTATTACTAAAAAAACTGCTTTTTTTTGAAAATTTTGTTCTTTAGTAAAAATGTTTTCTTTGATACATCGACTTTTATAAAAATCTTTTCAAAACTTCGATTTGTTTTTGGGGCTTCTGACTTTATCCCAAAGTTTTGAATTGTTTGGAAAATTTCAACTTTCTGGTCATTTTTTAAAATTTCTCTTCCTATTGAAAAGCTTATAACTTGTTTAGTTTTGATTTTCAAATCTGGAATTGTTTTGTAAATGTGACTTTCATAATTCGAGGTTTTTAAAAAATTTCGATTATATTTGAAAACTTGAATATTTTTGAATATTTTGGCTTTTGAAAACACTGACTTACTGGAAATTTTTGATTCATTCTAAATTTCGACTTTTTTCAATATTTCGATGATTACTCATTTGGATTTTTTGAAAATAGCGGCTTTTATTGAAAAAATCTGACTTCGATTTTTATTGGAAATTAGAAATTTGAAAATTTTGACTCATTTGGATAATTTCAAAGCTGGTTCTTTTCAAAATATCCTTTTTTCCATATTTTGACTTATTTTGAAAATTTCAACGATCACACTTTTTCTTTTTTTCAAAATTTTGTCTATTAGATAAATTTAAACCTTTTTTAAAATTTTGACTTTTAGTGGAAATTTTTACTTTTCAAGAAAAAAATTCTATTTTTTTTTAAATTTCGTTTTAATTGAGAATGTCGACTTTTTTCATAGTTTCGACTTTTTTGTGAAGTTGATTATTTTGGAATATTTTTTTCAGAATTTTATTTCCAAGTTTTACTTAAATTTGACTTTATTTGAGAATTTGATATTTTGAAAATATCAATTTTTTTTGGAAAAGTTGAATTTTTACAAAGATTTGATTTTCGACCTTTTTCTAGAATCTCTATTTGTTTTGAAAATTTCAATTTTATCAAGATTTTTATTTTTTATCGAAGAAAATTTCAGAATTTAGATAGACTATTTTCAAAACTACGACTTTTTTTGAAAATGCTGACCTTTTTTTCAAAATTTGTTTTATAAAGTTAGATTTGATTTTTGAAGAATTCGTTTTTGGCTGAAAATTTCGATTTTTTTTTTTGAACAATCTGTGACTTAATTGCGAATTTTTAAAATTTTGAAGGAATTATATAATATAAATTCGAGATTTATTTACATTTATATTTTAAAGCTGGCATTTTAAAAAGGATTTTTTAAGTTCAAAGAAATGCTTAGAAAAATGGAAATTTAGAAAACATTTCGAATTTAAAATCTATAGATGAATTTTGAGAAAAACTGATTAGGAAAAAAAGAGCCAACGTGAATTTTTTCAAGTTTTAGGATAATACAGTTTTAAATTTATAACATATTCTACTCCCGATTGAAATTAATTATTAAAAAAACCATGTACATAATATCTCATTTTCGGCACTTTTCTAAGGTATTGAAGTTATTTTTAAAGGTAGTGGTGCGGCTTTAATTTTGCTGTCTCACTTTTTGATCAAGTGAAAAAGTCACAGATTTCGCAATCCTTGCAACCAACGGAGACATTGGAAATGATAACACCAAATAGAAACATAATTAACACTTTATTTAACATACAAGGTTATACGGGGTATTTACAAATTTCAAAGACAACGCTTGGTAGTTGATTCGGAATGATAAATAAATACGAATTACAAAAAAAAAATAATAAAAAATGTTTACTTTTCGAATTGCAGACTTTCAAAGTTGTTATAAAAAATAATTTAATTAATAATTTCATAACCTCTTTACCGATCGTGTTGAAATATGAAACCTTTATTTATTTAGATTAAAGGCTAGAATCTTAGTGACGTCGACCCTTGTGTTATCCGACATCCCTTGAAATTCGCCACGACAATTATCTATGTATCTTCGAAGTAGTAAATAATAATAATTACATAAAATATGTATTGATTTACAACAATACGTATTACGTTTAGTTTTTATTTTTTTTATAACTGATTAAAATGTCGTTAAGACTGACTGTGTTGAAAGTGTTTGCAGATGTGTCTTACACCACATGAATTTTATGGCCTTTTACAGTTTGTTTGAACCCCCTGGTTGGATAAGTAGTACATTTTAGAAATTTGTCATTCCGACAAGTGGTTCTTAGATATTCTGTCATTCCTATTTTTTCCAAGTTTAAGAACCATTTTATTGATACTGAATGTTCCTTCTTTCCTTTTTGAAAGGCAACGTTACAATGAATAGACCACAGGGTGCTCGTAAGTAGTAATTGTCTTGAAAGTGTTATTCCTGGCCTTTTCTTCTTGGGATAAAAGTATTTTGTTTTCAGTTTCCTCTTGATCCTAAAATTTATTGCCCCGGTCATGTAATTGTTCTTCCTGACAAGAATTTATGGTATTTGAATTGCATGTCATATTTTTGTTTCTTTAAATGGAATTTTAAATGACCAGCTGCATTCAACCCAATTTAGTTTCTTAAAAATGAAGTTACTTTTTTCTGATTTCAATGGAATTTCTAATTACTCCCAAAATAAACTTGTTTCAGTTAATAAATCTATTTAGATTATTTCGCATTGAAATCAGGATCATCTAAAAAAACATTAGAGGGCAGTTGAATGGCAAATTTATCAATCTTAAAAATTGAGGTTGGTTCTGTGATTTTGTTTATCTTATTCCAGATCACACGTGAATTCGTTTAGATGTGATTTGATCCATATGGTACATTACTTCAAACTCTTTTAAAGAAAATTAAAATTTTTTAACTAATGCTGAAGTAATGATGTTCGTTTGACACCCTGGAATTACCAATGCTGGACATTGTTTAAAGTTACTGCACCTATTTCTAATTAAAACTAGAGCTGTACTGGTTGTACTGATTGCCATTTTCGCTTTGCATGATCGTTTAATTTTTCCGCTCTTATGGGAATAATAAATAAAAGTAATTCCCTTTTTTGTCGAAAGCTCTAAAACCTTTGTTACAATTAATTAGTTGTCTTAGACCGGGTTGTGTGGTTCTTGTGAATTAAAAAATGTTTAGGACGGTTGTGACCTGCTCTTTTATTTTAAAGCGGTCTTGCAGCAACTCTATTGCATAATTAATTAATAATAATAATTAGCTGATAATGACAATGATTCAGTAACGTCACTTGAATCTCCTTCCACAGAATCGCAAATATAATGAAATTTCTTAATATCAAACATACGCTTGTCGTAATGAACTGACCACTTAAATGAATTTAAAAACAAAAATGGGAAGCGATGAGGGCTTTAAATTAGCAACAGATATGGTATATAATTATCTCGAGCCGTTTAATAATGACAGAGTGAGTCTGATTGAATTAGTAAATTTCAATTTGTCAGTTAAAATTTTATCGGATGTTCAAATGAAAAAGTATCAAGTGTGCTGTAAGTTTTTTAGAAGAGAACGTAGCGAACCCGGCATTCGATTACTTATTGACTATTTTGGTTGATCCGTCAAGGGTCATTTTGACGTCTTATTTATCCAGAGAGGTTAAAATTTTCTGACCTAAAGAAAATCGTCTAGAAAACTATTTTACTCTTATTTTTACTCTTCTTTACAAAATTATGCGCTTATGCTTTCAAAATAATTATAAACACAAATTTTGGGCTTTTCCGAAATTTAATAATTTCTTCCACAATTTCCAATTTTTTAAATTTTTACATTAAACTTGCAATTCTTGTGTTTTTTTCTTAAAACTTCGGATTTCAAATGAATTCAAAATTTGAACATCAGTCTTGCGAGTATATCCCAAGATATTGCATTAAAAAAATAAATATAGAGTATTTTCTTGAAATTATGACTTTTTCACAAAATTCCTCAACCTTTCAAAATGTCATTTATTTTTCTTAAACTGTCAATAAATATTTACGTTTTGTTTAAAATTTTCATGTTAAATAATAAATTCTAAATATTTCTAATGATTTTGACTTATTTTCGAAATTGTGACCTCAGCCTAAAAAATTCTTAAAATTATAAATATATAAACTCGAAAACTCAAGATTTTTTATCGAAATTTTGTAATGTCAACTTTTTTTTCGAAATTTAAAATCCCCTTTTTTATTAAATCATGAGTGGTGGGTTTCCTCAAATTTTAAAATCCCAAAATTCAAACTTTACTTTCTACTCTTATTTCCAACACCAATAAAGGTTTCAACCAGTGTTAAAGCTTTAATTTTTTATTTTTAAGGTTTTAAATCTAATCAAGACTCTTTTTTTAAGAACACAAGTCATTTATTTAAAATCTTGACTTTAAATGAAATATTTTAATTTTTTCAAATGATTTTGATTTAGTTGCAAAATTTTATCTTTAACCTCAAAATGTTGACATATGTTTTGAAATTTTAGAACATTATGAATTTTTTGAAATCCTGGAATATTTTCCTAAAATTGTCTATTTTTTTACTGTTTTTCTCGCAACTTTTCTGAATTTAAAATTTTGGCCTTATTTAGCTATTTTTTTTTATTTTCGACCTTAATATCGAAGTATTCGACTTGAGATTTCGAGTGAAAACTTGAATATTCAAATATTTTTCCTTGGACTTTTTTCTATTTTTAAGGTTATTTCTGCAATGTTGATCTTTTCTAAATTTACAGTTTCCATTAGCCAAGTTTCTTCTAAAAGATTATTTTTTAAATTGAAATATACTCGTATAACCAAATAGACTACGAAATAATTTAAATCAAAAGAATATTAAGGCATCTATGCTCATAGTCCTTGAAAGAAATATTTTAGTACAAAGCGAAAACAACGAAATATTAAAATATATTTAACCTACAAGCAAAAATTTGTCAATTTTATTGTAAAAGAAATTTACATTTATTTGAGCCCTAAAAATTATAAGTGCAGATATTTTATCACATTCGTTTACTGAGTACTTCAAGGTTTTCAAGACAGTACGTGAATTGGATTTAGGGTAAGAGTTTACAGCATAATAATGGAATTTTAACCCCTCAGTTAAGGGCCGCTGACTTGGGTAGCCCGTGTAAACTTCAGAACCTTTAAGTTTGCGCATCTTTACATGCTCACGATACCGCCTATTGTGTTCAGTTTTTGTTAGCGGTGTTTTCGTACTTAGCTCACTAGATTCTCTATTTTCAATCTCTCGTAAACGTATTTTACGCTCTCGATATGTCTTACACTTTTCGCTATTTTTCATACTCTTAATATCCATAGCTGATAGCCTTATCCAATGAAACGTCACTGGATTAAACGAATATGGTGCACTGCGGCGAACTGTAAACTTAACATTCTCCCATAGTTTTCACGCCGGCCTCTCGACGCCGAGAGCGCTCGACCGGCGAGTATGTCAGAGCGACCGACACCTTGTTCTCTCAAGCTTGAACGAAAACCCGAAACTTCACCCCATATCCCAACATAAACATTTCCAATGTTAAAATTTCAGTGTCAAATTTGTCGCAGCTGCCTCAATTTTTAAATTACAGGGTGAACATTTTCGCCTTCTACGCATGCATAGTATTTCCCTTATGCTTTAATATATTAAAAAACTGATCTTGATAGAGTTTTTATGTTAAGTTCAGTGGCGCGAACAATTTTTTTAAATTTAATAATGGAAATATTGAAACCAAACTTATAATTGTTTAAATAGAACGACATATACAGATCAGAAAAGTTAAACACTGTCCATAGGAAGAAATCTAATGGAAGAATTATATTAAGAACGTAACGCTGGTATAGACCTAGCGTACCTTGTATGCTCCTTCATCGACCGAACCAATTGGACGGAGAGCGGAAAAATATTTAAATTTTCAAATTTAGGTCGAAAACTTCCAGATTAGGGTTAAAAATTAAAAAAAATAAAATAAAAATGACCAAACAATATCAAAATTTCGAGTCCAGTAAACGTTTCGGGAAAAAAGTGAACATTTTAAGCAAATATTTAAGGCTTTAAAAAAATTACAAAGGTTTTAGAAATTTGGAAACAAATGTGGACATTCCGAGGTTGAGGACAAAATTTTGCACCAAAAAGCAAAATCATTGGAAAAAAATTAAAACTTTGGATTTAAATTCAAGATTTTGAATAAATAATTTAAGTTTTAGAAAAACATTCTAAATTAAATTGGAAATGTTAAAAATAAAAAGTCAAACGCTAGAGATTATTCAGATCTCTATTGGTTTGGGGAATGAGAGTAAAAAAGTAAAGTTTGAATTTTTAGATTTCATAGAAATCCATTACCGTTATTCATAATAAAAATATTTCTTAAATTTAGAACAAATAATTGACGTTCCGAAATTAGCACCAACATTTCAAGGAAAAATCTTGAATTTTTGAGTTTATATTTCTAGTTTAAAGAAATACATCGAAATTTGGAGAATAAGGTAAATATTTCGAAAGAAAGAAAATCTTTAGAAACATTTGAAATTTATTTAAAGTTGAAAATGTGAACAAAACCTAAAAATTAGCGGTTTGGGGAAAATAAATAAAATTTGGAAAATTAAACACAAAATTGTTCGAAAAATTAAAAAAAAACTTTAAATTTATTTTTTAAATGCGATCTTCGGTTAAACTCGAGAGATTGATGTGTGGATTTCGAAAAATAAAAATCAAAATTTCTCTAAAGAAATGATTTTGAAGATGAAATCGAAGTTTTTGCAAATTCATTGTCGGAATTTAAAAATTTTGTAAAAAAGTTGAATTACTTAAAAAATTTAATTTTCAAAAAAATTGAGATTTCAGAGTACAGTGGAAATTTTAAAAAGTTAATAATTCGATATTAAAGTCGAAATGAATTTTTTACGCGGTAGATTCCCGTTTTTGCATAATACCTGAATAACTCGAAAAACATTAGAAGTTCGAAAAAACCCTTTACTACGATACAATAACTTTCCTGCACAATTTTCCGACGCTTTCGTCATGGATTTTTTTGTGGTGTTTCATGCAAAACTATACGTATGTGTACATCTAAGACACCTATGCGTCTATAGCTGTACTTCGTAAAGGAATTTATTTGTGAGCCATTTAAATAGATTGATTATTCTGTTAAAAGCAATTAGAAAAATAACCAAAATATGTTAATATTCCATTTGAGGAAGAAGACGTAATTTTAAATTTTTTTTAAAAAAGGTCAAAATATCGATTTCTAGTTATTATATTAAAATTACCTATAAGTACAATGCAACTTCTAGAGTGAATAATTTGAATGAAAACATCTTTAAATTAATACGAATGAGTATTTATTCACAAAGCTTTTATTGCAACGTAGTGTGCTTACATCACTTATGCGCTAGTTTGTAATGTCTTTTCAATTGTAATCATTGAAATCAAAATTTTTAGTAAATATATGTGTATAAATATCCGTTTAAAATGGATGGAATTGGTGACGTAAAATATAAAAACTCAAATTTTTCGCGTAGACTAATTCAACATTTTCAGGGTCAAGAGACTGCAGGACTAGACAATCGGTCCAGTGAAAATATGGTAGTCGCTCAGATGATGGAACGAGAAGAAAAATACAATGAAATTACGGAGGATCTAAACTTGCTCGTTACCGAAATGCGAGGATTTATTAAAAAGAAACAAAGTCCCAAAAGTAAAAAATATTGCTCGATATACTCTCCGTAATCTTAACAGTTATTCGTATTTCTAGGACTAAAGTCACGTAGCACTAATTTTGAAAACACGTACAAAAGAATTGCGTAAGTACCATATTTCCATTATCCATTATCTTTATTCGGCTTAAAGAGGAAAAGTGGTTTACTGTTGGTTTTTTTTACAGAATTGTTTTAAATTTTTCATGTGTGTTGTATAGTTGTTATAATCACCTTTCAATAAATCATTTCATCTTCCTTACCCTCATTAAGTTTCTGCATTTTGTGCAATAGAATCTTTTCTTATAATTCGAGTTTAGGAGCCAAAAACTTCTTTCGTCATATCCATCCTTTCGGCAAAAGATAAATAACCACTAGAAGGCTAACTCTCCTCAAGCGAGCGTTTGAGTCCCGTGACCTTCAAGTTAACCTGCGTCGAAAATCTACGGCGAAACTGCCAGTGGAGTAAAGATGGGAAGGTCTTTAAAGGAATCGAGTCTGGTTGTATATTCCGCTCTGTGGACCCCTTTCTTTAGGATCAAAGTATCATATTTCGTTTTACCAATTTTATTGTAGGATTTAATTCTTTAAAGTAATTCTAATAATTATTTAAATAACACTGGGGAACACCAATTTTGTTGTTTTAGATCTGTCACAGAGTTTTTGGATAATTTCCATGTAATTCTAAGCTCGCGTATTTCCGGGAAAGACTCTGAAAAAATTTTTGAATGCCAACAAATTATTCTTTTCAAATTCAGCAGACCAGGTCAACTCAGTCCGGGCTGAGTCATAAATAAAGATCTCGTTGGTGACTTATTAATGTTTTCTCGATTTTATGTATTAATTCAATTAAATGTGTAATGGAAAGTATATCGAGTTCAAGACTATTTGCTATCGCCATCGGATATAAACAAAATAGGAACAATTAATATAGGGTGACTGCGTACTGCGCTTGCTAGAGGAAAAACTACTTAAGTCGATTTGTCAAATCGATTTAATTCCAGTTTACTTAACTCGATAGCAATCCGGTCTGGGTAACTCGATTTGAAATTGTACCAAATCGGTTTGGCTAACTCGGTTCGAAACCGATTTGCGTGAATTTACAAACCGGTTCAAATCGGTTTGAATTAGGTCAATTCGATTTGAAACTGTGCCAACTAGGTTTGGCTAACTCGGTTAGAAACCGATTTGCGTGAATTGTCAAACCGGTTAACTCGCTTTGAAATATTTCCGAGTTGGCCCATCTCTAGTACAGAATGCTTGAATCGTTAGATTTCAGTTCACAGATTGGCAGTGGCGTGTTCTCCGTGGAAGCTAGAAAAGCACAGCTTCCCTTGAAAAATAAAAATCTAAAATTAATATATTTATATTTTTAAATCCTTTTTTTCCACACTACTTCTGGGTGCAATATTTACTTACTGTCTGAAATAACGGTTTCGCTGATTAACGCAAGTCGTCGTGGTTATAACCCTCAGCTTATCGAATACACTTTACTCGATAAGCTAGTAGAACGCGACTTCAAAGCATTTATGGTAATTCAATAGGAAATATGCTTGCTTCGGCTAAACATGACTTTATAATTCAATATGTGGTATTTGTTTTTCAGAAGTTGTTTATGAGACTAACTATGGTGCACATTTTTGAAATATTGTCTACTAAACACTTATTCTCTGATTATTTGTAAAATAGGGCCATTTCATAACGTCGACAATAGAATAAGGATAGCGCCCGCCCTATATTGGCAATGCATAAAAATTTGACCGAAATGCATCTAGAAAGTGTAGTAGCTCCAACTATTTCTTTTCTCTCTTTCTCAACAGCTGTTAAATAGCCATATTTATTTAATTTGTTCCTCATTAGTAGTAGGAATCCATTTATCCTGATATCATGAGAACGTGCTACCTACTCTCTAGACGCTTTTTCGACACCGGTGTGAAATGAGCAACAAAATTTCCAGCAACAAATTTTAATCGTGCATGTATTCGATAAAGCACTGGTCTGAGGCATACAGTAGGAATTTGGATATTAGAGCTTCGCCAATATTGTGCCACGAAATTATTTTTTTATAAATCCTTTTATTATGGTAAACAAAGTTAATTGCCACAATAATTTTCCCTTCACCCCATCGATGTGGGAGCAAAATGGGCTTCGTAATAACGTGTTATAAAAACGGTAAAAAAATTTCTCACAAAAAATTAACTGTAGAAATCGATTCATTTTTAAATAAGAACCAAACTGACACTCAGCATTTGTCAGCCTACCACGACGGAGGGGGTGAAAATCGCAATAATTTATTACAAGAGCTGTAAAAAAATTTGTCACAAAAACTTTTCTTTACACATCGTTTTATTATTAAAAAAGAATCAAACTGACACTTAACATTTGTCAGCCTACCCCGTCAGAGGGGGTGAAAATCCCAATGATATATTGCAAGAGCTGTAAAAAAAATTTGTCACAAAAAATTTTCTCTACACATCGTTTAATTATTAAAAAAGAATCAAACTGACACTCAACATTTGCCAGCCTACCCCGTCGGAGGGGGTGAAAATCCCAATGATATATTACAAGAGCTGTAAAAAAAATTTGTCACAAAAAATTTTCTCTACACATCGTTTAATTATTAAAAAAGAACCAAACTGACACTTAACATTTTTCAGCCTACCCCGTCGGAGGGGGTGAAAATCCCAATGATATATTGCAAGAGCTGTAAAAAAAATTTGTCACAAAAAATTTTCTCTACTCATCGTTTAATTATTAAAAAGAATCAAACTGACACTCAACATTTGCCAGCCTACCCCGTCGGAGGGGGTAAAAATCCCAATGATATATTACAAGAGCTGTAAAAAAGAATTTGTCACAAAAAATTTTCTCTACACATCGTTTAATTTTAAAAAAGAATCAAACTGACACTCAACATTTGCCAGCCTACCCCGTCGGAGGGGTGAAAATCCAATGATATATCACAAGTGTCGTAAAAAAAATTTGTCACAAAAATTTTCTCTAACATCGTTTAATTATTAAAAAGAACAAACTGACACTCAACATTTGCCAGCCTACCCGTCGGAGGGGGTGAAAATCCAATGATATATACAAGAGTGTAAAAAAAATTTGTCACAAAAAATTTTCTCTACACATCGTTTAATTATTAAAAAAGAACAAACTGACACTCAACATTTCCAGCCTACCCCGTCGGAGGGGGTGAAAATCCCAATGATATATACAAGGTGTAAAAAAAATTTGTCACAAAAAATTTTCTCTAACATCGTTTAATTTTAAAAAAGAATCAAACTGAACTCAACATTTGCCAGCCTACCCCGTCGAGGGGGTGAAAATCCAATGATATATCACAAGTGTCGTAAAAAAAATTTGTCACAAAAAATTTTCTCTACACATCGTTTAATTATTAAAAAAAAATCAAACTGACACTCACATTTGCCAGCCTACCCCGTCGGAGGGGGTGAAAATCCCAATGATATATACAAGCTGTAAAAAAAATTTGTCACAAAAAATTTTCTCTAACATCGTTTAATTTATTAAAAAAGAACAAACTGACACTCAACATTTGCCAGCCTACCCCGTCGGAGGGGGTGAAAATCCCAATGATATATACAAGTGTCGTAAAAAAATTTGTCACAAAAAATTTTCTTAACATCGTTTAATTATAAAAAAGATCAACTGACACTCAACATTTGCCAGCCTACCCCGTCGGAGGGGGTGAAAATCCAATGATATATACAAGTGTCGTAAAAAAAATTTGTCACAAAAAATTTTCTCTACACATCGTTTAAATTATTAAAAAAGAACAAACTGACACTCAACATTTGCCAGCCTACCCCGTCGGAGGGGGTGAAAATCCCATGATATATTACAAGAGCCTGTAAAAAAATTGTCACAAAAAATTTTCTCTACACATCGTTTAATTATTAAAAAGAATCCAAACTGACACTAACATTTTGCCAGCCTACCCCGTCGGAGGGGGTGAAAATCCCAATGATATATTACAAGAGCTGTAAAAAAATTGTCACAAAAAATTTTCTCTACTACATCGTTTAATTATTAAAAAGAACCAAACTGACACTCAACATTTGCCAGCCTACCCCGTCGGAGAAAATCCATGATATATAAAGGTGTAAAAAAATTTGTCACAAAAAATTTTCTCTATACATCGTTTAATTATAAAAAAGAATCAAACTGACACTCAAAATTTGCCAGCCTACCCCGTCGAGGGGTGAAAATCCCAATGATATATACAAGTGCTAAAAAAATTTGTCACAAAAAATTTTCTACACGTTAATATTAAAAATCTGCTCCCATTGCCAGCCACGAGTAAAATCCCAATGTATTCAAAGTGTAAAAAAAATTTTCACAAAATTTCCTAACATCGTTTAATTTTAAAAAGAGCAAACTGAACTCAACATTTGCAGCCACCCCGTCGGAGGGGTTTGCAAAATCCCAATGATATATACAAGATGTCGAAAAAAATTGCACAAAAATTTTTTAACATCGTTTATTATTAAAAAGAACAACTAACTCAAAATTTCAGCCATTACCCGTCGAGAGGGGTGAAAATCCTGTATTACAGACGTAAAAAAAATTTGTCACAAAAAATTTTTCTACACATCGTTTAATTATTAAAAAAGAATCAAACTGACACTCAACATTTGCCAGCCGTCGGAGTGGGTGAAAATCGCGATGATATATTACAAGTGTCGTAAAAAAAATTTGTCACAAAAAATTTTTTCTACACATCGTTTAATTATTAGAAAAGAATCAAACTGACACTTAACATTTGCCAGCCTACCCCGTCGGAGGGGGTGAAAATCCCAATGATATATTACAAGAGCTGTAAAAAAAAATTGTCACAAAAAATGTTCTCTACACATCTTTTTTTTATTAAAAAAGAATCAAACTGACACTCAACATTTGCCAGCCTATCCCGTCGGAGGGGTGAAATTCCCAATAATATATTACAAGAGCTGTAAAAAAAATTGTCGTAAAAAACACATTGACACATATAATTTGTGTGCCCTATCCAGCAGGCTAAAATCCCGAAAAGGTATTTCAACAGCTGTTAAAAATTAGTGATAATATTTTTTTCTTTATAAATTAATGTGTTATGTTAAAAAGAGCAAATTGAACTTACATTTGTCAGCACTTCGTCGGAGAGGTGAAATTTTTGCAAAGGGAGGTATCAGGTCCATAAACTTTGAAATATACCACGCATTCCTTTCCGCACCACCTATGAGGTAGAATGCAACGCACGTTTTTTTTTTACATGCTTTTTCCTTGAGGCCTAATCCATTTTTGATTTTATAACATTTCTTAATTTCTCTATATAAGTCATTACATAGCTCATTATAACTCCTTTGCTGAATGAGTGGCATTAATAGTTTGTTTTCAAACATAAATCGCAAATGATATTTGAATTAATAGTTATACATTTTTTGTGGAACTGTCTTAGGCAAATTTTGCAAACAAATTCGTTTTGAACTTTCTCGTAGCAGACCAAGCAGTAAAATTTGACTGATGCTGACTCTTTAATTATAAGACCTTTTAAATAATTTCTGTATTCCTTCATATCTTTGGGACTATCTAAAGAACGACCTTTAACTATTTGTTCAGCAAAATATAAAATAAAAGCGCCGCAATGGTAGGGATCTTGTTGTAAGATATGTTGCTTATTTTCTAAACTAAGATTATTTGGAAGTATTATGTCAAATTTACTATTGTAGACAAGTAGAAAATTTTGAAATTTGAGCAAATAATTTAGTTTTATTGTTCTAGATTGTGCTTTTTGGATCAATAAAATAGAATTGGGATTTTATGAAATCAATAAATATGAGACACCAGTGATTTCCGTCTACATGAACCGGAATTAACAGATAATCTCTACAGGAGATGACATTTAAATCGGCAAAGAAACCCTCCTCTATCTGAAGGTTAAAAATCGCAAAAGATTGATCAACAGTAAAGAATTTAACATTTGTGCAAAACTTTGTAAAAACAAAAAGTCCCATATTAATGGCAACATCAGATAGCCAATTGCAGTTCGAAATTGTGTCAAAATCTTCAAAAGAAAACAATTCATATTTGGAAAAATTAAATTTCGCTATCAAATAATTTTTGAAGGTTGGACAACTTTTATAATAATTAGGATTATTTATCAATCCATTCGGCAGTAATGAAACAGAATTAACGAGGGTTGCTGCACCTTTTTCTATTTTGTAAAGTGAGTTAGGCCAAATTCGTTTTTTAATTTTTACTGGATATTGAGGGTCAACTATTTCGGGTAAGAGGTAGAACATATAAAAATCTCTGAGTTTTGGCAACGCCTTCAACCAAAATGTAGTATTTCTCAAAATTCTTTCTACATGAATATTGCGTTCGGTGTATATCACTAAATCGCACCAATCACGCCCAGTAATATTAAGAATACCTTGAATTTGATAGTAATAATCATGTGATTGGCGAAGCTTTCCATCAATACTGTAATATTTTAGTAAGCCTTGTTTTATGGCATCAGCAGGATCGAAATGACGCACTGCATAAGGGCACTTAATCTCAACTACACCACTATCACTAACAAATCCATCAGGAAAACATGCCAAAAACGAAAATTTAGAAGATATAATTAAACCACATTTAGAGACTCTTTCTGTCGGATATTTTGCGCTGTATGCCTTTAGCGCATTTTCTTCATTTTTCTTTCCATGCATTGTTGCCACTGAATAAAACTCTAAAGTATGCAATAAAACGTTAACTTTATTACTCAACGGGCTTTCATTTCTACTTTTACAGATCTTGCCAACGTTTGAAGAAGTAAGTCTCTTTCTTCGTTCAATTTTCCACAATTTTGAGTCATTTTGCGCAATTGTTTCCCTATTCGATTGTACTCTTTCTTCATCTTCTAATACCAACTCTCTTATAAAGTCATCACATTTGTTTTGTAAATCAAAACCGCTAAGAGGCATATTTACATGTTTTTCTGTTACTGCACTGTCATGTGTTTTTCTTGTTAATAAAGGCATTTTAGTTATCTCTTTAAGGTGCGCTGTGTCAAAATTAGTTACTGATTGAATAGATTTTTTTTCCAAGTTTCTTGACTTACTAAAATGTCAGTTAATTTGAGAAAGGCAGTCGATGCCAATTTCTAAATTCTTTGCGCTTTTTACCCGAGCACAACGATATTTTGGTACCTTAAATTCTTCCTCTTTATAAATCGATAATACTCGTTTCCTAATTTCTCTGATGACTCTACTGATTTTCTGATTTTCTGATTTTCTAATTTACGTTGAATCAAGTTCTTTACAACGGAAAACCAGTTTTCCACAGGCGCATTGCCTAACCTGTTTTCATCTGACGCCAATAATATACCGCTCCATAAGGGTAAATATGGAATATATTTTTTAAGAATTATTGCAAAAATAATGGATTGTAAAAACAGTTTAAATGCTCAGAATTAATATCTATTTCATTCTTCTTCACTTCTTTATTATTGACAGTTTTTTTTATATCATTTGCTATTATTTTAAAAAAATGTGAGCAACATATATGTACGGAGACGATTTTTTTCAAGGATGCACTATTTTGATTCTGAATAACATCATATGTTAAATTTAAGTAAGAAATTATATCCATTGAATTAAAAAAGATCAATATAGCGTTGATTATGGAAAACTAAAATCACAAACTACTATTTGGAATATTGGTCACTTTTTAGTTTCTTCCAAAACGTATGACTTAAAAGCACCTAACCACATCCCGATTGAAATAGTATCAAGTTTACAGCTTATCAGTTCAAATACGGGACATACACGTTTATTGTTGCTTGTTACTATAACTGCAGCATAATAAAATACCCTTTTTTGGCATAAATATTTTGGTTTCCGAACCAAAGATCCAGTAGCATCTATGTGAACAGTTAGCCCCTTTTCTGCCTCAGATAAAATTAAATTTAGTTGTTCTCTACTAAAAATACATACATTCAAAGGTTGTGCCACTAATTTAACGTACTGAAAATTGTTTCGTTGCATCAGTACCAAATCTATTAGGCCATCAGGATGGCGATCGTTAATTGCTAGTCGTTCTGACTTAATTTTACGAAATACTTGATCTGATTTAATGCCCTGTAGATTTCCAACTTTCAAGAGTGTTCTGTTTGCTTTTAAAACGCTTTCTTCGCGCAATTTAGATGGTTTGATATGTTTAATATCTTTTCGATATAATTTTCGAGCATCTCCATTCAAATATCTGGTTAATTTATGAACGTGATTGTAGTTAAGTGATGAACTGTATACTGTTACCTTATGAAGGACATTTGAATATATATCGCAAATTGTAAGGACAAACTTTTTACAGTTATGGGCGCAGTATGCATATATCTTCCCGAAAGCTTTCCTTTTTGATATGTAAGTTCTTTTAAAATTAAAAATACATATATTATTAACTCCTTTCAATTTTTCAGAAAAAAACATAGTTCCAGCGACCAGTAACAAATTTCTCTCCGTCGAATATATCAATAAATTCAGTATGTGAAAGAAAAAACCACCCCTCATAATGACTGCACTCTTTATACTTTGGCCGAATCCAGTCCTTCGATTTCATATTTTTGGCGTTTAATGGAATGATGTTTTTTGTAATGACATTTAAGTTATATATGTTGATAATAGTCTGTGGAATGTTCAGTGGAGACTTCTTTGGTGCTTACGTTCCAACTATGTTCACTAAATGATACTGATTCTTCCGAATTATCCTTACTATAATTTTCCACTTTCTTGCATTCATTAAATTGGTTTACATTAATGGAATGCAAATTAATTTTAGAATTTGAAAAATATTTACGTAATTCTTTGAAAGCCTCTTTACTTAGTTGTAGTTCTTTTGGTAGTAGGTAATTAGATATAACTTTAATTTTTGCCTGCTGTACGTTGTTTGACGAAAAATTTACCATATTATTTTCATCATTGCTAAATTTCTCAGATTTAATCATGCCCAAATCAACTTGTATCGTATCTTTCATTCGTTCAATACATTTCTTAATCTTATATCTGTTGCTAAATGAATTTTTCATTTTCAATTTTATGTATATGTTTGATAACAAAAAGTTTTCTAATCTCAGTGATATTTTAATAGCGTCAGGAATATTCTCAACAAATTTTAACAATTTTGTTATGTCTATCGTGGATTTTTTACCGATTACGATTTACGATTATTTGCCATTTTTAATATAAGTTCTATTTGAAAATTGGGGTGAAAAATAGAATATGATTAATTGTCCTTAACCTTCAGTTAAATGCTTGCGATTAACTTAAAACAATTATTTGTCACAAGCAAAATAGATACCAGTTTTAAGTAATGTCCAAAATAGATCAGCAGGAAAAACTTTCCAAATGTTTAAATCCAAAACGAGAACTTACCTCGCAAACGTAATTAATATGTAAAAAAATCACTATTTTCCACAAAAATAGAACACAGTTCAACGGTTTAGTATAAACACGTTTATAATACTAAAGTAAGAGTTGGTGGAAATTGAGATGAAACCTTTAATAAGATTCGAATTTACTGATCACACAATTTTCACCAAAATTGTTTTGTCTGCACCACCAGAAACCACGTTACAATGTTTATGTTTGAAATAACGGTTCCTAGGCTTTCGGAAATAATGCAAGGCTACTGATTTTAGCTACTTATACTTCGGGAAATGATATAGACGTCTGTTGTATGTTTATATAAGATTTTGCAACAAATACAGAAACGACATCTCTACGAAAAATGAAACCGGAGAAATCAGCAAGGCAAAACTCTCTGGCTTAATTCCCTTATCAATAAAAATGTTATACTTTCTTTAAATGGTTTAAATTAAGGAAGTTTAAATTTACATCTTATTATGAGCTTTTCCCAGTATGATGGGTTGAGTTGACAAATTTTATGGGTCAATTTACCATAGCATATTTCATTTAATCTTATAAACAGATGTTTTGTGATAGCTTTGGTAAAAAATTATTGCAAATTTCAACTCCTCCGATGGACTGCATTTACAAACGCTACATCTAGGGCGGACAAGCATCCCGGAATGGCAAGGGTTGTCCCGCATACAAATAATTAATAAAATTGTCCCGGAAGACGCCTAACGCGGCCCACATTTTGGTAATCGTAAATAAAGAAAATTTTTTGTGACAAATTTTTTTTACAGCTCTTGTAATATATCATTGGGATTTTCACCCCCTCCGACGGGGTAGGCTGGCAAATGTTGGGTGTCAGTTTGATTCTTTTTTAATAATTAAACGATGTGTAAAGAAAATTTTTTGTGACAAATTTATTTTACATCTCTTGTAATATATTATTTGGATACTCACCCCCTCCTACGGGGTAGGCTGACACATGTTAGGTGTCAGTTTGACTCTTTTTTAATAATAAAACGATGTGTGAAGAACATTTTTTGTGACAAATTTTTTTTACAGCTCTTGTAATATATCATTGGGATTTTCACCCCCTCCGACGGGGTAGGCTGACAAATGTTGAGTGTCAGTATGATTCTTTTTTAATAATTAAACAACGTGCAAAGAAAATTTTTTGTGACAAATTTTTTTTACGACTCTTGTAATATATCATTGGGATTTTCACCCCCTCCGACGGGGTAGGTTGAAAAATGTTGGGTGTCGGTTTGATTTTTTTTAATAATTAAACAATGTGTAAAGAAAATTTTTTGTGACAAAGTTTTTTTACGACACTTGTAATATATCATTGGGATTTTCACCCCCTCCGACGGGGTAGGCTGACAAATGTTAAGCGGCAGTTTAATTCTTTTTTAATAATTAAACGATGTGTGAAGGAAATTTTTTGTGACAAATTAATTTTACATCTCTTTTAATATATTATTTGGATTCTCACCCCCTCCGACGGGGTAGGCTGACAAATGTTGGGTGTCAGTTTGATTCTTTTTTAATAAAAAAAAGATGTGTACAGAAAATTTTTTGTGACAAATTTTTGTACGACACTTGTAATATATCATTGGGATTTAAACCCCCTCCGACGGTGTAGGCTGACAAATGTTGAGTGTCAGTTTGATTCCTTTTTAATAATAAACGATGTGTAAAGAAAATTTTTTGTGACAAATTTTTTTTACGACACTAGTAATATATCATTGGGATTTTCACCCCCTCCGACGGGGTAGGCTGAAAAATGTTGAGTGGCAGTTTAATTCTTTTTTAATAATTAAACGATGTGTAAAGAAAATTTTTTGTGACAAATTAATTTTACATCTCTTGTAATATATTATTTGGATTCTCACCCCCTCCGACGGGGTAGGCTGACAAATGTTGGGTGTCAGTTTGATTCTTTTTTAATAATAAAACGATGTGTGCAGAAAATTTTTTTGTGACAAATTTTTTTTACGACATTTGTAATATATCATTGGAATTTTCACCCCCTCCGACGGGGTAGGCTGGCAAATGTTGAGTGTCAGTTTGATTCTTTTTTAATAATTAAGCGATGTGTAGAGAAAAATTTTTGTGACAAATTTGTTTTACGACACTTGTAATATATCGTTGGGATTTTCACCCCCTCCGACGGGGTAGGCTGAAAAATGTTGAGTGTCAGTTTGATTTTTTTTTTAATAATTAAACAATGTGTAAAGAAAATTTTTTGAGACAATTTTTTTTTTACGACACTTGTAATATATCATTGGGATTTTCACCCCCTCCGACGGGGTAGGCTGACAAATGGTGAGTGTCAGTTTGATTCTTTTTTAATAATTAAGCGATGTGTAAAGAAAATTTTTTGTGACAAATTTTTTTTACGACACTTGTAATATATCATTGGGATTTTCACCCCCTCCGACGGGGTAGGCTGACAAATGTTGTGTGTCAGTTTGATTCTTTTTTAATAATTAAGCGACGTGTAAAGAAAATTTTTTGTGACAAATTTTTTTTACGACACTTTTAATATATCATTGGGATTTTCACCACCTCCGACGGGGTAGGGTGAAAAATGCTGAGTGTCAGTTTAATTCTTTTTTAATAATTAAACAATGTGTACTGAAAATTTTTTGGGACCAATTTTTTTTTACGACACTTGTAATATACCATTGGGATTTTCACCCCCTCCGACGGGGTAGGCTGACAAATGTTGGGTGTCAGTTTAATTCTTTTTTAATAATAAAACGATGTGTGAAGAAAATTTTTTGTGACAACCTTTTTTACAGCTCTTGTAATATATCATTGGGAATTTCACCCCCCTCCGACGGGGTAGGCTGGCAAATGTTGAGTGTCAGTTTGATTCTTTTTTAATAATAAATCTATGAGTAAAGAAAATTTTCTGTGACAATTTTTTTTTACAGCTCTTGTAATATATTACTGGGATTTTCACCCCCTCCGTCGGGGTAGGCTGGCAAATGTTAAGTGTCAGTTTGATTCTTTTTTAATAATAAAACGATGTGTAAAGAAAAATTTTTGTGACAATTTTTTTTACAGCTCTTGTAATATATTATTGGGATTTTCACCCCCTCCGATGGGGTAGGCTGACAAATGTTGAGTGTCAGTGTTGTCCTTTTATAATAATAAAGCGATCTGTAAAGAAAAAGTTTTGTGACAATTTTTTTTTGCGACACTTTTAATATATCATTACCCCTTTACCACTACCCCTCCGACGGGGTAGGCTGAGCGTCAGTTTAGTTCTTATTCAACGGACCTATTGTGCTATCCTAGTGATTGAGGTGTTTTTGGTCATTCATTCACCCACCCAACCTTGTTGAGAAACTGAAGAATGTCCCTTGGATGCGCCTCTCTTAAACTGGCCACACTAGGCCAGCAGTCCCCCAGCATGGATCCTCTGATTGATGTTAGTGCCGGGCAGTGTCACATCACGTGCTCGACACTCTCATTTTGTTCTAAACACCCCCTACAACTCGGGTCGTTTATAATTCCCACTCTGTGGAGGTGTTTGTTTAATCGACAGTGACCTGTCCAAATTCCTACAAGTTTCCTGAGATTATTTCTTGAAAGTTGTAGGCATAGTTTTGCCCTTTCCCTGCACGGCATTCTAATGAATGCGTGAGTTTGTGGGCATGTTGTTATTGATGCCTATATGGCTTTGTTTACGATGAATTTCTTCGTTAAGTAGGGATCTTATGGTTGATCTAGCCAGGGAAAGGGTTGGTTCTGGTCCAACGAATTGTCCCTCCGAACCCTTTCCCGGAATGTCCTTTGATTCATATTGGATCAATTGCATTCTCCTGTAATAGACGTTCTAAAGCTAAGTAGCAGTTCCATACCAGCACTGCGTTTGTTTTCACGTTCCTCAGAGCCTTAAGGGCTGCCTGGCTGTCCGTCTTTATTTGGATATATTTTCCTTTAAAGTTCAGTTGCGTCATTTGTTCGGCGTTATATAAAATTCCCAACATTTCCGCTTGGAAGACTGATGATTATTTATCTAACTTTGTACTTACATTTAGTTTTAGGTCTTCCGAGAAGATTCCTGTTCCAGTGCCCGTATTTGTTTTCGATCTATCCATGTATATCCTTAAGTCTGGTATCCTTGCCTGCAGTTCATCCATTTTTGTACGGTAGGATTTTGTGAAGTTATATTTCACTGGCAGATGATCCATCGGCGCTCCCAGAATAGGCGCCTTTTGGAGCGCCCCCTGCATTATGCGCCGATGACTCACCATTTTACCTGCCGTATTCCACATTCCTCCTGCTCGCAAACGAAGAGCAGAAGCCTGTGCCGCCCCTTAAGAAATATATTGAGAGGTGGCAGACACAAGATCGCCTCCATTGCTGCTCTTGGAATGGATTTCATTGCTTCTATCACTACCAGACATGCTAGTCTGTATATTGTAGCAATACACATTTACATCATCACTAATTAAACTTGGAAAATATTGTACAAACGCACCTTCTCTTACTCGAAAGTACGATATCTCTATAAGGTGTAGAGACAAAACTAGACGTGTTAGAAGAGAACCAACTGCAGTTTTGAAACCAGCATGACTGTTTAAATCTGAAACAGCTTAAAAATTAAACTCAACAGAAATTATGTTACAAATTGTTCCCCTGTGTAATATCATAGTATAATAATTAAAATAATATGCGGTGTGCCTATGTAAACAAGAAATTCGAGATCATGGGCTGTCGGCATTGACCACAAAGAGTTAAGGCGAGAGTCAACCTTCTCGTTGTTATTTATTTTGTAGTTTCGGCATCGATGTTTTAAATCTACAATTTCATTTCAAAGTTGGATGTTCAATTTTACAAAAATTGGTTTTTACTTTATCGGCTAAAAGAGGCATGTTTAACATAACGTATGGCCAGAGACGCCAAGAGCCGGGGGTTTTTATATCTTAGGCCACCTCCTCCAGCAAAATGTTTTCGAAGTTACAGATGCTCCTCTAAAAGAGGTTTTGCCCCCCACCCCCCTCTTCGTGGACCTGTGACGTCTCCGCATACGAACCTCGACATGGTTTTTTAAGGCAAGAGCACAAAATAAATAACATTCAGAAGGTTAACCAAAATATTCCTTGCAAACGAAGAAACGCTAATTGCAGTAGATTTTAACGCAAAACATCTGCAATGCAATTGCAGAACAAGGAATACCAAAGGCACACCGCTGGAAAAATATGTAACTCACATAGGTATTTTGGCTCCTAGGGAACCAACACATTATGGCCATATAGGACGACCTTTTTTTTTTAATCCAGTTTAATCCACTCACAAAAGGTAACCCCATTATGCTTTCAAAGCACTGCGAGACGGATGCAGAAACAAGGATAGATGGCGATGAACCGCCTTCTTAAACAAGGATAGGTTGTAATTTTTGGGGAAAATTCTTTTCGGTAACAAGTTCCATAACTTATAAGTTCTATAGAAAAAAGAGTCTCCGTAGACAGAAGTCCTCATTGTGTCAAGCTGGACCGCACAGGAATTTGCTGTCTCCGACTGTCTATTAGCTTTAAGAATCTTGCCCTTGGGGGGAATTAATCCTATTAGTTCCTGCGAGCATCTTCCATGATAGTACTTGTAGAAAAGAGACAAGTCACCAACCATACGCCTGTGCTCTAGTGTTTCAAGAGAATCAGTCAGACTCTCGTCATCAATTAGGCGAATCGCTCTTTTTTGAATTGAATCCAAGAGAGCTAAAGTGTGTTTTGGGACTGAACTTCAAACATGAGAACAGTATTCTAGTGTTGGCCTAACTTGAGCTTTGTATAGTGTTAATAGCTGATGAGATGTGAAGTACTTTTTAGCTCTGAAAAGAAAGCCTAGCTTCTGAGAAGCGGATTTGGCAATGGCGCGCACATGATCGTCCAAGGAGAAGTTAGTGCTCGCATTCACTCCTAGGATAGATTGATTAGATCCCATCGGAAGGATTTTATTGTCCATTAGTATGTTTGCTGCATTATCTCTTAATGTTTTCTTAGAGAAAACCGCGGCCTGAGTTTTTGAAGCGTTGAAGTCGACCAAATTGTTCTTACCCCATTCCAGAATAATCTCGAGATTCCGATTAATCGTCTGTATCTGCTGTTCCCTTAGTCGATCTGAAGCAGCGATGGCTAATGGTTTCTCGGAGAAAAAAGATGACACAATGTTACTATCACGTGCGTAGCTGCATATAGGATTGGGAGTTGAAGCTAAGAGATCGTTTATGTGTAACAGAAATAGAGTAGGAGACAGAACAGACCCCTGAGGCACCCATACGTTAATCACAAATGTCTCGGATGAGATGCCATCGACGGCGACCTGAAGAGATCTGTCAGCGAGAAAATTGCATATCAAATGACAGAGTCCAGGAGGAAGACCATAAGATGTTAATTTGGCGAGAAGAGATCGGTGCCAGACTCTGTCGAAAGCCTTTGAGATATCCAATGCCACAATCCTAGCCTCACCATGTTTTTCCATAGCTGAGTTACAGATATGAGTAACATATGCCAGTAGATCGCCAGTGGAACGTTGTTGTCTAAAATCGTGTTGCCTGTCTATGTTCTATTTTCTATTTTCCTCCAGATATTTGAGAATCTCGATGTTGATAACCTTTTCCGTCACTTTAGATATAACGAGTAACAAAGATATAGGGCGATAGTTGTTAGTCAGATTCCTTTTTCCCTTTTTAAGAACAGGCTGCACTCTAGCAGATTTCCAGATGTTAGGGAATACACCTTTGCTGTAAGAGAGTGTGAACAATTTGTTTAGGACAGGAGTCAACTCTGGGGCACACTTCTTAAGAACAATAGCGGGAATATCATCAAGGTCAGAAGCCTTCGAGGTGTCGAGCTCAAGGAGAATCTTCCTGATTGTGCGTTGTCTGAAGACAACTGCAGGCATCGAAGTGCCAACCTTAGGAAGAATAGGAGGTTCTGGGTTTTGAGAATAAAGATTGGAATTTTCAGCAAACATTAAGGCTAACATATCAGCCTTTTCCTTGGAGATAGTAGCAATATTGCTATTTTCATCGAGTGAAGGTGGAAAATTTGAAGGTGTTAAATTCTTTCCAATCGACTTTGTAAATCCCTAAAATGACCTGGAACCGTTCGGACAGTTGATAAGCCTCTGGCGCATTTTACGATCGAAATCACCTTTTGCCTAGTCAATAACCTGTTTACAAGAATTTCGTGCATCTACAAATATGGTCCGAGTCTCGACTGAGAGATTATTTCGCCAACGACGATATGCGCGATTTTTGCAGGAGACAGCCCGAGCACATTTTTTACTAAACCAAGATTTACTGGAGGCAGACTTCCTTTGGGAGTGGGGAATTGAGCATTCAATACCAATCGGGATAGTTTCCGTGATGGATTTGGCGATTAAGGAAGGGTTGTCTGAGTTAAAGCAGACTTCCTGCCATGGGAAAGATGTAAAGAAGTCTTTTAATTCTTTCCAGTTTGCAGAGTTAAAGTGCCAAACCCTACGGGACTGCATCTGGCAAGGAGGTGGCATATGAAGCGAGCGAGAGGCTGCTACAAGCTTGTGATCCGAATTTCCAAGCGGTGATGTCAAAGAGATTTTATACGAATTTGGTAAATTTGTAAGGAAAAAGTCGAGTAAATTAGTTTGATGGATATCTACATCAGGAATTCTTGTGGATTCCTCAACTAATTGCGATAGTCCACTAGTGATGGCAAAAGGCTCTACCACTCTTCCCGACATACCTGACATACTTGATATAGGAATATTTAAGAAAATAACCAGAAATATGAAAATATGTACAAAATCTGAATTAAGTTCAGATCATCATCCGATATTCATACAAATAGCAGGAGAAGGCTTATTGGACTAAAAACAGCTAATTAAAAGAACTAACTGGCTAAGATAAGGTATCTGAAGGAAAGCTCGACAATATATAATAGAGGAGATATCAAATAACAACGAATTGGAAATATGCGTCAAGAAGATACAAGAAAATATTCTAAATGTTGAAACTCCGGCGACTTATGAGGAAAAACGGGATTATAGAAGAAATAATCGGTATATAAAAGAATTAGCAAAAGAAAAACAACCTAAAGAAAAAATATCACAGGACACTTGATCTAAGGATAAATGAAATATTGTAACGAAATGTAATTGTAAAGTTTAGTTAGGGAATTTTTTAGAAAATTTGGTAAGGGGAAGCGGCCGCGATAATAAATCAAACGGCAGATAAACGCTCCAGACATTTCGGCAAACGGTAAGCCTTATCTGCCAAATTCTTCTAGAACCCGGACTGGGACCTATATAACACAGTCACTTTTCCCTCAGAAGTCAGTCAGTTAGTAAGTTGATTGTTAGAAGTCAATAAACAGTGTTAGTGAATTCCAATTGTAGTGTTCCGAGTTCAGTTTAGAAGTAAATTGGTTATAAATCATGGCGTATTTAAACATCTCGAACCAATAACGCGCAACAATATGAACAGAGTCCACACTGCATTGAGGCAGGCTTTAGAGCAGCAGAGAAATGCAGAATGGGACAAAAAATCTAGAAGAAGTAACAGTGCAAAATAATTCTTTCTGGCAATTACACAAAATTCTAAAAAGGGAAAGAGCTCAAACTCCTTGTATGCACACTCCAAGTGGAACTGTGTATACTCCGGAAGAAAAAGCGGAAGTTCTGGCTGATCACTTGGAGAAGCAATGTCACCCTAGCTACAGAAATTACAATGATGAACAAATGGCACAAGTGAGCATGCTTCTGAGACAAAAAGCAGAAGCAAATGAGGGTGGAGAACCAATAAGGGAAACAAATGTGGAAGAAGTTAACAGAAATAAAGAATATAGCAAAGAAAAAAGCACCAGAAAGAGATCGAATCTCAAATCTGGCGATAAAAAATCTGCCGGAAGTGGAGATTGAAAATATGAAGAAAGTGGAACACTTTTCCAGCATATGAAAATTCGCACAGATAGTGATGATTCTAAAGCCGGGAAAATACCCTACATATTCTCAAAATCAAAGACCAATAAGTCTTCTCCCAACCATGGGTAAAGTGGCAGAAAACATTATCTGCTTAAGATTGCAAGAAGAATTGAAAAGATTAGAGCTAATACCGGAGGAACAATTTGGATTTAAGCCGGAACACAGCACCACACAACATGCGTTGAGGTTGGTCGAAGAAGTTGCGCAAGGATTTAACGATAAACCGTCCTCGGGGTTGGTCTGTTTAGATGTTGCCAAGGCTTTTGACAAAGTCTGGCACAAAGGACCATTATATAAAATGCATAGAGAGAATATCAATCCCAAATTAACAAGAATAATGCAATCCTATTTGGAGAATAGGAAATTTGAAGTAAAACTGGATGAAATAATAACAGAAGAAAGAAGAATAAGAGTTGAGGTTCCACAAGGCTCTGTTCTAGGCCCTACTCTATTTAACATATATGTACAGATAAGGAAAACTTTTCATTGTCCATATAAAACGCTAAGAATTGTCCCTTCCATAGTTTTCTACGGCCGCTGAACGTATTTCCCCACTTTGACGCATGCCCGTATCTTCCAGTTTAGATGTTAGAAAAAACTCATTGAGAGTTTTACAATAGACTGGAATATTGTTTAGCACAGTCTGGCGACCTATTTGAACTCATGTTATAATGTTTAAAGAGTTATTTTGTTATATTCTTCATTAGAATTATTATTTATTTTGTTTAAGAAATCTCGTTTATTTATTTTGGTTATCAAAGAATATCAGTTTTATTTTGCCTCAGACGTTAATTAAATGAACGGACTAAAAGAACAAACAGCATCTGGTACGCAAATTTTAATAAAATTGTTGCCTGCCAGTAGTAATCCCGTAATAAAACACGTTAGAAGCTATGATGTACTACTGAAATCTCCACCAGCACTGATCGCTGCGCTCTGCGTTGAATTGTTTACACCGATGTAGGAGAATACAAGGCGCCGCCTATCTATCCCACTATTAGCCTTCAATGTTAAATCTCTCATTAACATTCTCCCTATGGACAGTGTTTGACTTTCCTGATGTGTATATGCATGACATTACCAAGCCAAACGGGGTCAAGATAGCGCTGTATGCGGATGATACATCGATCCTAGCAAAGCACACAAGACAAGAAATAATAGTTGGAAGATTGCCAGAAGCACTCCATCAAATGGAGTAACGGTTTGAAAAATGGCGTATTAAAGTCAATGGGGACAAAAGTACAGCCACATATATGACAAGAAAAAGTACATAGCCAGAGGGAAAATTAAATATTTTCAATGAAGTCATTCCATGGACAGAAGAGGCAAAATATCTAGGAATAATCTTGGATAAAAAACTAACGTTTAGGAAACATATGGAACACGCTAGGAAGAAAGCATTGAAGGCAAAGGCAAGAATTTATTCGCTACGGTGCAGCGTGCTGGGGATGTACAGCAAAATCTAATATGAATATACTATAAACATTACAGAGCACAACACTAAAGATGATAGCCAACGCTCCCTGTTTGTAACCAACAAATTAATTCACGAGGATCTGAAACGATAGAAGAAGCGGTAAGGAAAGTCGCAAGAAGAGAGTTCGATAGTCCTGAAATACATTCAAATCAACTACTTAGAGAAGTAGTGGATTATGAGCCGCAAGATTATCCGAAATTCAAAAGACCTAGGACAGTTTTAAGAAGATAAGATAGTCTACTAACCTCGGGTTTTAGTGTGGTTTCCCTGAGGGCATGGTCAAACGGCTAGTAGGCTAAAGAAAAACAAGCCGCTCTATACGCGCATTAAGAATATGTTTCCAGAAAGAGAAAAAAGGCAGATATGCAAAATCTGTAGCACATGAGAGGCAGACATGGGAAGTCTAAATCTCAAGAGAGGCGGAAGAACAACTACCGGTACAAGCAGATAGGTAAAATCTGCAATGCAAGAGAGAAGGAAGGCCTGAATCTCTAAAGAGGAAAAAGAGCAATAATAAGCAAGTGAGGTGCAAAAGTTCTTAAACAGAACAGCGCGACAAAGAGGTAAAAGGAAAACATTTCTGACCCCATATGGCGATTAGAAGACAAAGTACAAAGTACTTTCGCTTAATTCCTTTGTTGTCGATGCCGACAGTCTGTAAGTTTAAATTGTTGTGAACTGATTTTTACATAGAGGTACCATTTATTAGTTCAATTATTAATATAAAATATAAAAGTAAATTCATTTTCCTGTCATCTATCAGTCCAAGAGCAGAGTCTATTAAGTCCGCCGAATGTGGAAGGTGGATGCTGATCTACAGAGCACGATATACAACGGGATTCAAATCCTTTAAAATCTCTGATCTGCCCATCTCCACTGCACTAGCAGTTTCAGTTTAGATTTTTCGGTTCAGGCGAGATTGAAGGTCACGAGACTCTAACGATCACGTGATGTGAGTTACCCTTCTGGTTGTTACTTATTTTGTGGCACGAGTAAGAATTCTCAGATTTGCCTTGACAGATTTTATGCGCTCATTGCATCAATTCTTAGATTTTTGTTTTTTTATATATTATATATTTATAATACAACGGTGCGTTTACACTCGAAACTTTATTCCATACATTTCTCTCTGACATAAAATATATTAACTGTCAACTATTCGGAGAGAAGCTATCCGTGACTCTCAACTGTGTAAATAAGTCTCTCAGGATAGTTGACATTTATCTCAGAGAGAAACAAAACACACACTAAATCGCAGACTGAACAGCTAAAAAAAATTATCATTTAATGGGGATTTCTATGTTACTGAGGTATTAGACACTTTATTCTATACATTTCTCTCTGAGATAAATGTCGACTATCCTGAGGGTGCGTTTACATTGGACATTTTATTCCGTACATTTCTCTCTGACATAAAATGTATTTTCTCTCTGACATAAGTGTCAACTATCTCTAATTTAAAAGCACCCTGAGAGAAGCTATTCGAGACTTATTTACATAGCTGGGAATCTCAGGATAGTTAACACTTAAAACGGTAGTACTCTGTATAGTATAGCCTCTTCCTAAATTCAATTATTTCAGAAATATTATTAGTTAAAAATCGTCCACGAGATCCACATTTTTCACTACGCAACCCTGTAGATTTACTTAATCTTTTACATAGTTTGATAGTTGACTGTGATAATATTAAAACAAAAGATTGTTTTGTTAGAAATCTCAAAAAAGTAATTTGAACAATAGTAAGCGAATTTACAGACATTGGGTAGTGGCAAATGTGGATCTCATTGACTATTTTCAACGAATAAAAAACGAAATTTGATTTTGTTTATGAAAAGACTCATATATCGTAAACTTATGTCAAATAGAAATTTGGGCGATTTCTAGAAACTTTTGTATTTAATATTTTTTTTTATATTTATTAAGTTCGAAAGTTAACTAACTATTGAGTACATTTATAATAAAGATCCCGTACACACCGCACAATTACAAGCCTTATATTTTGCCAATACATAAAACGAAAACCCAATGGTTGATCCATTTTCCGTTCAGAAAGAATTTTGTTACGCGTTACCACTGTGGACTTTTCTATACTTTTACTGAACAACTTATTTATAAACGGTATAACATTTACTTTATAACTAAAGTTGCGTTTAGATTAGAGACTTATATCATGATAGAAATCTCAGGTGTCTGAGACTAAATTTCCTTGCACGTTTACACTATGACACAAATGCAGCTGAATAAAATTGCAGACACTTCTAGCTGAGATAAAGTGTCGGCAAAAAATGTCTTTGCTGCTTTAAATAATTAAAATGTGATTAGGTCTAATTGGTAATTCTGAATATTCAATTCTGTAACCAATGATTTGCAAATATTGAATAGGTTTTGTCCAATTAAATTTGCAAATTACTTATATGGAATAGTATCTAAATATTAAAAGTGGTATACAATAGTTAATCGCATGAAATACCTCGAGAGAAAGTAGACGACTACAACTTCTGAGATATATGTCAGACGCTGGCTGAAATTTGTGTTAATATTTTGTGTCGAGTAATTTATCTCAGCTGTGTGATTAATCTCAGATAGCTTCTCTCAGGATGATTTACACTTGATATATTATTATGTCAGAGAGGAATGAACGGAATGAAGTGTCACTTTAAGTAAGGGTGCGATTCATTGCTTATATTTGTATTCCATACATTCTAGAGTATTCAATGTCTCGAAGCGTCGAAGAAAAAATTACGTGTCTTTTTAATAAATAGTTCAGATTAGTTGCAAACATTCGACAAAATCTGGAACCTATGAGTAACTTCTTCGGCTGCGTCTCTCCTGAGGTCTATGCATCTTAATAGCTTCTAATAATAAACATCTAGAAGAAAATATTTAACTTCATAGTCAGTTACAATATGTATTTGATGCGATCGTTTTTGAATATCATTCTATTTTTCATCTTAACTGACAATAAGTGCAAATAATTGTCTTTGTTTCTTTCCCTCTCACTGTGGAAGTTTCATATACTTCCAATCCGATTAGATATCAATCGTTTTTTTTATATTTAGGTATGTACCTATGCATTATAATAATTAATTTTAATTTTGCCAACAGTAAATTGGACGACCACATTGCTTCATCTAAAAATCAGCCAACAGTGGACTGGCAAGCTTTAGCTCCAAAAATCTATGAACATATTTCGGATTTATGCGTTTTGCAAAATTTGGATTCTCTTACGGACAGTTTAATCTCAAGATTATCCGACATAACTGGCGTAGCGCCATCCGTTGAAGACACTGATGCAACACATGGTAAAAGATGTTTAGAATTAGTAACTGCAAGGCAAAATGTTACCTTTTAGAGAGTGAGAATGGAGTAGTTTTGAAATGTTTGGGATATTAAATAGAATGTGGAAATGAGTGATAAAGTGTTAAATTTGGTTGTAATAGATTTGAAATAAAATCCACAGTTAAAACTAATGCTTTAATACCATATTTACAATTTTGCGTTTTTACTGCAGTTTTATTCCTATGGCATTTTTGTTACAATCCAAGGCAATCTTCCGGTTTTTTTGAAAAAATAGTAATCGTAAGCAAGTTTACCCAGAACTAAAATAATCAAACTAGCTAAAACCGCATTTATCACATCCAGAATCTGCACATTATATTCTGTAGAGAGTCGACAAACTGAACTTCTTGTTAGATCAACTATCTAAAATAAAGATCAATAATTAAATTTTTTGAGTTCTTATAAATGGTACATACCGAAACCAGAGAATTTTGGTCTCCTTCTACATATGAACATTTAACGTCGTTAACATCTTTTATTTGATGAGCGTACTTTTGCAACATATCCTACAAATAAATATAGAGTAAGCCATAATACAATCTGTTCAATTTTAAGATAAAAATAAAATCCAAAATATGATTTTACTAAAAGAAAGGCAATGCGGTTTATTAAAACAAAATTCTTGACAGAGGCATAAAGAACAAAAGGTCAACGGTTTTATCTTTTTTCTGGAGGCGAAGCAATCATATTGACCAAATGTATGGTGTTACTAAATTGAAATAAGCTTCTTTTTGTATAAATTTATGCGAATGACCAATTAGTGAAATTATTTTTCACTTTTAGAACTTAAACTTTGAAAATGTCTCATTTCACGCGGAAAGTTCAATAGGCCAAGAAAGGAAGGTTTCCTTGCTGGCCTAAATTTACCTACAACTCAGAATTCAGTCTCAATTCATCCCATATTCTAAGAGATAATTAGACAAATAGACAAAATAGACAAAATTACCTGAAATACTGGTGTGAAAACACAATCACATCTCCAAGGATTTTTACCCAAACTTAGCCTTACTGCATTAGGCATATTTGTGTTTTGTTGTAGGGCATTATCTAGAGCATATGTAGGAAGCTGTGGAATGTATAACTTAATAACGAATAACTCAAAAAGATCTTAGCTTTACCTCGGTTAACATGTTACCGCTGAGGGAAAATACCCTAAAATGCGTTAACCAGTCTGAACCTTCTAACTCTTCTATGCTATGTATTCTGTTATTATCTAAATACAAATCCACAACATTTTTATATAGCGGGTTGGTTTTTAAAGGCAACAGTGATTCTATCTCGTTTGTTTCAAGTCTAAGAGTTTTGGTTTCCGATGGAAAACTTTCAGGAAGAGTTGTGAAACCTCGATGGGAACAATCTACTTCTAACAAAGGTTCCAGTTCCCCCGTTTCTGGCTGCTGCACTACCATTGGTAAAGTACAGTTACACTTGACTGGGCATTGATCAGCCATATCCTAAAATTTGCAAATTAGAAAGGTACAAAAAGATAATATTTTAATGGCGAACTTTCAGAAAATGCGCAATGCGGAGTAGTGGTTTTCCAGGATAAGGTTGCTCATGACAAGTCATATTTTCCAAATCTGCGATGACTGATTTATTTAAATTTAAAATCCATTTGAGATCTTTTGAGCAGTTCCATCTGTTACCTGGAAAATTCAAAGAATTATTAAGATATTGCATTAACAGAACAAAATTATAAATAATAAATATTCGTAGGCATATTTTCTGTTCATTTTTTTCCAAATTGAGGTCTATTAAATTGTTAAATAGTTTCATTTTTATTATACAATAAATTAGCTTAACAGAGAAATACCAAACTTGTTATCTTTGTAAATTTTATACCCGTTGTAGGTTAGATTGGTCTCAACACATTTCGTTTTTGAGAAGATCATATTTTAAAAATAGTTTCATTTTTATTTTTTCATAAAAAATGTCTTGTGCTAGTTGTCTAAGCAGAGGCGGCGTAAGGCCGTGGGCGGTGCAAAGGGCCTCGCACCTCACAGCCGAAAATAAATTTAAAAAATTATGGAAAATCCAAAAGTATACGCCACAAGGTTTTTTAAATAAAAAATACATTACAATTAATTCTCAACTTAAACATATTTCACTCTTCGACGCACAATATGAATGTGAATGAAATAATCAATATTTCTAATAAACCATATTATGTTATAAAATTAATTAATTAAAAAATCTCATCTTTGTCGTTTCTGATCATTCGTTTATATTTGGGCTGGCAACATAAGTTGGCGTTAAGCTGTTATCGCGGCGAATCCCCGGTCAGAGGCGGGACATAGTTCGGGACTTTCCCTTATTAGAAAGCCAATCAAGGTACTTATCGCATGCAGACGCAGTATCGCTTTATGTTCCGTTAAAATAAATAATAGAATAAAGAGTGTTACATATTTTTAAAACGATAACACGTGTCTAATAAGTGGAAATTCGGTTTGTATCGTGAAGAAAAATAATGGTACCTGTGATTATTTATTTATTTGTCAAGAATAAGGTAAGAAATATTTATTATACTTACACTCATATTTTTATAGTTTTTTTTACAAAACATTACATGACTAAAAATTACGGTTATTATTTGTTTTATATCTTCTATTTGTTGCGCTAAAATCCACCTTCTTTTCATTATGCGTATAACGTATTATATTGTATTATACATATTACATTAGTGAAATACTAGAGTAGGCTCAAAGTAAGTAGGTAATATGCATTATATTCATCGAATTTTTATTCCAACGGATTAGTTAGTCCACTTATATGTTAATTATACTTAAGGAAAGAAACAAGTACCTACCTACAAATATTATTATTGTTTTTGTTTTGTTTGTTTACAGGTTACGGATACAATATTGGCGCATTCTTCATAATTTATCAATCATGTCAGGCTTAGGCACTAAGAGAGATAGAGATAAGGGAAGAAAATGGGAATCTGGTTCAGCAAAAAGAAAAAGAAAAGCGGAAAGAGCTTATCAAACCAGGTTTTAAGTTTAGATATGATGAAATTTCTCAATCGTATTGAATCTGGTAATACAGAATCAAATGAATCGGTTGCTTCGACTTCTCAACATGTATTTGTATCCGAGAATTCGGAAAATAATCCAGATGCACCGACTATTGATACCGAACTACCAAAAACGGAAACAGAAATAGCTTGCCAATCAAAATCTGACGCTGAAATTTCTGTGTTCACTTTAAGTAATGTAAGTCACAATCAAGAAAAAGAAATTGAAATAAGTTCTCCGCCTGTTAACAGAGATGCCAATGAAGTAGTAAAACAAGCATTTGCCAGTTTTGACCCGGGATTGTGGACGTTTCCCATGACGGAAGCTCAGCGTCATGATATAGTTCAAAGCGGTCCTACACAGGAGTTACATAACAGTGATGAATATTATCCTCAAGATGATGATCATAGACACTTTTTCAGTTTTTATTTCTCAAGAAAACTAAATAATGGCGAAATTCAACGTCGTCGCTGGTTGGTTTATTCAAGTTCTAAAAATAAAGTTTTCTGTTCTCCATGCAAACTCTTTAGCAATTCACAAACTCAAATGGTACAGGAAGGGTGTTGTGATTGAAAACACTTGAGTAATATTTTACACAGGCATGGGAATACTAAAGAACATATGGCCTATATGTTCCACTGGATAACATTAGAGAAGAATAAAGCACGGAAAAACATTAGACCAAGATAACGAAAGGCGAATTCTTGAATCTCAAAAACGTTGGTACAATTTGTTAGCCTCTCATAATCTGGCCTTAAGAGGTCACAGAGAATCTTTCAAAATAGACGAAAACACTAAGAATTCTGGTAACTTCATAGACTTATTTAAGTTGATATCTAAATATGATCCTACATTACAGGAACACATAAATCGCATTAATAATAAACTACTTGCACACCATTATCTAAGCCACCATATTCAAAATGAATTGATCACATTGATGTCAAACACAGTTACCAGTGAAGTGATTGGTAGGATAAAAGAGGCAAAATATTATTCTTTTTTACTCGACTGCTCTAGAGACTCTAGTAGAGTTGAACAAATGTCGGTTATCTTAAGATATTGCAATACATCAACTGGAACTATAGAAGAAAACTTTATTGGATTTCTTGCTGTCACTGAAATGACTGGAGAATATTTGACTAATGCAATACTGGGAGAGCTAGAAAACAATGATTTACATATTCAGAACTGTCGCGGCCAAGGATACGACAATGGTGCAAATATGGTAGGCATAAATAGCGAACTTAAAACTCGAATATTAAGTATAAATTCCAGGGCATTTTTCACACCTTGCGGTTGTCATAGCTGGAATCTGTTGTTAGTAGACGCAGCTAATTCTTCGGTGGCAGCAAAAACATTTCTTGGTTTTATTCAGAAGATTTTTGTGCTATTTTCAAGTTCCAGCAAACGCTGAAAAATAATCAAAGATAAATTAAAGCTTACTATGAAGCCTTTATCAGACACAAGGTGGGAAAGCAGAATACAGGCAGTGAAGGCAGAATTATTGCTATTTGATAATGTTGTTGAAAGCATAGAAAAATTAAAACGCCAAACGGAATAATCGGACACACTCAGTGATTGCGACTCTATTTTAAACAAAATGTTTACTTTGGAATTTATCATATCATTACATACCGGGTGTTTTTTTTAGTTGGGAGGTTACCTTTATATGGAGTACTACTTATTATAAAGGCAAATTGATTTAGTCGATGGGGCTAATCGGGGTTAAACTATCTTCTAAAAATATTTTCAACTTCCCCCCACTACCGATTATACCGGAAGTAGACATCAACTTTCTCATTTTAAATGACAACCCACAAATTTTATATTTTATTTAAATTTTACGTAAAAGAATAAGGTGAGTTTATAAATACATGTTTATCGCTACCTTTGATAGTTTTAAAGATATTTCAATTTTTTGAAAAAAAATGACAGAAAAAAGGGTTATTTTGACTCTTTGTATCTTTTTTATTATTTGCAGTAAAAACATGAAATTTGGGTTGAAGTCACGAAATATTATAAAGACTATAATAACTTTAACAGATTTTACATTTATTATACAGGGTGATGGAAATTTTATAATCTGTGCAGTTTTTGTTTTATTCAAAAAAACTCTGTTTTTTTAAATGGGAATTATATGTTTTTTAATAATTTTTGGATTCTTCACATAAAAAGAAGAAAAAAGTTATATTACTTATTTTTTAAAATTTTGTGCCGTTACAGAGGTATTTTACATAAATCTCAAAATAAAAAGACTCAAACATCTCTTTTTTGTTCAAGTAGGAAATTAACTGTAGGCAATAAAAGCTTAAAGAATTAATCATAAGTAATAGGAAACAAAAATAATTGACAAAAAATTTACATCAAGAACAAGGACGATTTTCTGTTTCAATACATTTAAAGGCATATTTTAAGATTTCGAATTGAGTAACGTTTTTAAGCACATCCGATTGTTCCTAGCAATATGCTTGTCATGCAGCAGTCGTAAAAAAATCACTAAAAAATGTCCATTTTGATTTTCATTGTAAAATGTAACGCTTAAAAATCCTGAGTTCTAATCTAACATCATAACAGTTAAAGGACGAATTTTGTTGAACATTTGTTGTTGATTTTCACTACTCCAAAAATGAGAAGTCTGTTTAACAAACCATTTTTACGAAACTTACATTCGTGGCTCCCTAAACATTTTTCAATAAGTATTCTAACAATTAGCAAAAAACTTATTCGTCTTGTGCGGTTATCTTTTAAATGTTATTTAGCCTAAAATTTATAGGCTTTGTGGTTATGTTTTCTTTCTGAAAATTTTGTTGTCTATAACCAAGTTGCTACTGGAAAAAAAGATATATTTTTCTTTTTTATTTTGCATTACATCTCTGTAACGGTGCAGAATTTAAAAAAAATTAGTCATAACTTTTTTCTTCTTTTTACGTAAGGAATTTAAAAATGTTTAAAAGACACATAGTTCCCATTTAAAAAAACAGAGTTTTTTTGAATAAAACAAAAACAACAAAATTTTTATCACTGTGTAATAAATGTAAAACTTGATTACGTTATTAGAGTCTCTATAATATTCCATGACTTTAACTCAAATTTCATGTTTTTATTGCAAATAATAAAAAAGATACAAAGAATCAAAATAACCCTTTTTTCTGTCAGTTTTTTCCGAAAAATTGAAATATCTTAAAAGCTACCAAAGATAGCAATAAACATGTATACATAAACTCACCTTATTTTTCTACGTAGAATCCAAATAAAATATAAAATTTGGGGGTTGCTATTTAAAATAAGAAAGTTGATGTATACTTCCGGTATAACCGGAAGTGGGAGGAAGTTGAAAATATTTTTGAAAGGTAGTTTAGCTCCGATTAGCCATATCGACAAAATGAGTTTGCCTTTATAATAAGTGATACTCCATATAAAGGTAACCTCCCAACTAAAAAAAACACCCGGTATATGGTATGAGTTATTAACGCGTGTCAATACCATAAGCAAATTATGGCAATCTCTACAAGTCCATTTGAGCATTATTCTTGAACATTTGCGTATGTGACTGGATCAAAGAATATCGACAAACTGGATTCGAAAAATGCTTGGCTGACGCTCGTCAGTTTATTGAGAAAAGCAGTTATGATTTGCCACAAGATTTTAAAAATAAAAGAGTAGCCAAAAAGAAAAGTATATTTGATTATGAAGGCAGCGATCAACCTATAAAGTTTGTTAAAAGCCGTTATGAAACAGATTTTTTTAATACCATGATTGATTCTGTGATAAGTAACATGGAATCGAGATTTATGTCTTTAAATCAACATTTTCAAAATTTTGGTTTTCTCTATGACTTAAACAAGTTAAAAAAAATCCAAAAGAGCAAATACTGAAAAACTGTCAGGATTTACACACAGTGCTGCAAGTAGGTGAGAGCAGTGACTTCCATATATGAGTTCCACATATGAGTTGTATGAGGAGTTACAAAATATGATCCCAAATTTACCCAGCTCTATTAAAGACGTAAAACATCTGCTCCAATATAACATAGAGAACCATTTGAAAGAAATTTACCCAAATGTTTACATTGTCATTAGAATTTTGTTAACTATACCTGTAAGTACTGCTTCGCCGAAAGGAGTTTTTCAAAATTAAAACTAATTAAAAATTATTTAAGAAATACTATGGGTCAAGAAAGACTTTCAGCTTTGTAAGTTTTATCTATTGAAGCAGATAGAGCATCTAAGATAAACTACGAACCAATCATTAAGGAATTCAGTAAAACCAAAAGTAGAAAATTTCAGTTTCTTTAATTTTTTCATTATTTTTTTATTTTTGTTTAATGTTCGAAAGAAGTATAAGTAAAAGTTTAGGTTTGTTTTTTAATGAATAAAGAACTGTTTAATTTCAGGTGATTTTTTATTTTATATTCCCTTCTTCTTGCACCATCAGAGGGCCTCTCGAAATATACCTTGCCCACATTAAGTTTAGACCTTGCGCCGCCACTGTGTCTAAGTAGTGCATGCCAGGAGTGACAAATATGACATACCAAGACGCTTGTTTATGAATTGTCATCGCTCAAGAACAGTCAACACTTCAGATGTTCCATATGTGAGATAGCTGTAAGGAAAACTTTTGAGTGACTTGTGATATATTTTGTAAAAATTATGTGATTTCTTGGGGATAATAATTTGGCAAGGAAAAATATTATTTGTTGTACAATTGAAATGAACCCTTTGTAAGCCTTTAAGAAAGTAATGTTTAGTTTTGATACTTAAGAGAATTTGAAAGTAAATTAAAGTTTTTCGGTAAGATCCAGTGGTGGCTGGTGACTTTTTGACAGAGGATGAGCAGCGGAAAAAATATTATAGATTTATGTGACTTCAGTATCGAAGCAAGATATTACATTTAGGAGAAAAAATGCAATATTTGAAAATATTTTTAACGACATTTATAATAATAACAACAACAAAAACATTGTCGATATTTTTGGGCCTATTTATTACCTTACTTTAAGCCTCGTACCGTTACACCTGGCTACGGCTCTAGGTAACTTGCATATTCGATTCACTATTATACGGATATCTCAGATCTTTAATCAATTAATCTCAATTTTTACCTTTTTGTTAGAAAAACCACTTTTTTTCACTTGACTGATGTCACTCCATTTTTGGAATTTACATTAAACTTCCTGTAAGATGCCATACTTTTGGTTGCAAAATATGGGTCCTTCGGGCATATATAACAGCCAAAACAAATTAAGTAAGTAAAAATCAGGTATTTTCAGGAATACCCGTAATGAATTTTTGAGCTACCAGTTTGCGGATTTCACAAAAGTTGCTGCATTTGATCAACTTTCTAACGGTATCCACTTTTAGGAATCCACACGAATTTTGAAGAGATGCTGAGGTTGGGAGGTCAAAAAATACCCTTTATTTTTTTCTTTTCGCTAAGAGATAAGGGTGAATTATTATTATTGAAAACGCAGTGCCATTCATTTTATTGTTCATCCAAGAATAGTAAATCACCTTTGCAAAGTTAAAAAAGGGCAATACCTGAAAAACTTACGTAGCACAAATTTTATTTTTTCCACAAAATTATTTAGAATAAACATACAGTGTCTACCAAGATAAAGCATTGAAGAGGGATTTCTTTTTTTTTGTGGGTTTATGGGAAAACATCCTTATAAAAACTTCTGCTTTATCTTAAATCACTGAAAATGACATTTTTTTTGAGATTTTTTGTAGAGGGAGTTCAATTATTGAAAAATTTCAAAAAATGACCAAGAGCAAATTATTACTTTTGGCGGCATTGAAAAGTAGGAAATGCAGTTTCTAATGACAAAAAATTATATAAAAACGAAATTTTGGTTAATTTTCTAAAAATTAAGCAAAACAAGTTACAAATCAAACTTAAATACAAGAAAATAAAAAGACATTTGATTAACAATAAGTGATTAAACGAAAACATCATAATTCAAAGGTAAAATATTACCGTCTTCCTTTGTGCAAATTTCAACTCTCTTTATAATTAATTCTCTAGGCATTTAGTATCTGGAGTTTAAACATTTATTAAATTCAACTGGAACCTACCAAATGCTCCGTTTAAAGATATACACCAATAATTTACAAATGTTATTTTGCGGCGACACTGAATCTTCTGTGCTGTCTGGGGAAAAAATGGATAACTGTGCTAGGAATTGAAAAAAATCATCTTGGTGATGAAACCTATCAAAATAAATATTATTGTTTATTTGTCAATAATGAGGAATTCATTTACATCTTTGCTTTCCTTGTCAAGCTTGATTAAAGATAAATTTTATTTCAATATTTTGAATCATTCTTTTTAGGTATTAAGTTACCTATAGCGGTCTGTAGAAGGAACTATGGAATAGGTCCAACAACTGTCATGCAAGCAGAATAGATAGAATAGATCCAGAGTGTAATAATGAACTCGTTTAGAGGGCTGCCTTATTGCAGTCCAAGCCTATTCTATTTGGCAATTTACTCAGTCATTTCCTGAAATTTTGAAATAATTAAACTCCCTTTATAAAAAGTAAAGAAAATAATGTTATTTTCAGTAATTTAAGATGAGCAGGAGTTTTTAAAAACCATGACTTTTGCTCGTAAAACAACAAATAAAAAAGAAACTCCTCTTCCGTACTATATCTTGGGACACACTGCATATTGGTGCTAATAACAAACTATTGCAAATGCTGACCTGCATGCTGGATGTAAAGTAAGCGTCGTGTAACCGACGAGACTGCATGGTGGACATCTTCCATGTCACCTCATTTCATTGCAGCTAATTTTGGCTATCAACTGATCGCTTGTGTCAACAGGACTGCTGTACAGTGGATCCCATTTTCGATGGTTTTACCCTATTACTACTATTTCCAGCAGAAATAGAGAATTGATGTTTAATGTTTCACATTAGGTACGGTGAACATCTTTCTGCCTTCAGAAATAAACATCCAGGAAGATAAAATTTTGCAAAGCATTTGTTAAAAACACAACATAAACTTACAAGCGCGAACACAGGAGGAGTATTACATATTTGCAATAATACTAAGAAACTTAATTTAATTTAACTAATTAAAGTAAACCCATTTCTCCCAAGTAAAAAAAGATTTCGAAAAACTAGCACTTCTGTATAAAATGGAAACAATCCGTACAAGGTATGCTAACAAAATGTAAACTCATTACGCGATCGTTTGGCCTAAGATTTAATCAACCTATAGAAACAAACAGGTAACTAAGGTATCAGGTTCAGTAATCTACACTATTTTAGTATACTGGTTTCCAATGAATGTATAGGGGAAAGTGAGGTAAACACGAATGCTGGTATCACGTATCAGGTATATCACGTATTTCTAACATAGTACAATCGCTGGGTTTGGGATTACCAAACACAGCATTACACAATGAGAGCATAAAAATTTTTAATTCAGTTGTTTTCCAATATTCATAGCTAAATTCAATTTGAACTTTTGATTTGTTCTCAAACTGGGCCGAAGAAATGTTAAATACATTGAAAAAAACATAATATTTCCGGGCAATAAGGGTCTACCATGAAGAATAAGCCTATTCCTCTAACGGAACGAACGGACTCAGCAAATGGTGAGGGCTTCTAACTACCAATCTGAATAGATTTCAGCGGTTAGGAACAGTAGTCACCAAGAGCATGTAAGTTCGACCCACAAGTGTAGTTCAATGCCGGAAGGGGTATTAGCCCTCGGAGTAGTTGTTTCTTGTGGATCGGGCTTCAAATATTTAAATTTTTAAATTTTTTAACACAATAAATTGATGAAACGTCTATTCATGTTAAAATTTCTTTATTTTTCTTTTTTATATTTTAATTTTTTTTTTATTTTGAAGTATTTCTTCCTCATTTTTCCCTTTCCATGTTATGCACTGCTGACGAGCTCAAATGAGAGCGAAACATCGATGTCCAGTGCTACAACTTTTTTATGTATTTTTTTATGTTTTCCTAATTTATCAAAAAAACAAAATTTTTATTTTTTCCCAATCTAATTTTTGGTCTCCTATTTTTCATTATTCCTATTCTATGTAAAATAAAATAACCTCTTAGTTTGTGAGCTGTCATGAAGTGACGTTTTCAATAAATTTAAATATCACGTAGTCGCATTTCAAAAACTGTTTAGAAAATTGTCAACAAACCATAAAAATTTAAATATTTCCAAACTGGGCCGAAAAAATGTTAAATAAATTGAAAAAAACATAATATTTCCGGTCAATAAGGGTCTACCATGAAGAATATTCTTAACAATGTTGTATATTTCTTAAGTTATTGATTTTCCTGTTTTCCTAACCATATCAGTGATAAAATTTAATTTAAAAAAAAAATATATACATTAAATAGAATTAGTTAAAATTTTGTAAAGCAAGTTGTTAATTCGATATTGCTTCTTAATACTTTATGAATATATACACAATCTATTTTTTACTGTACATACAAATTTTGAATTCAAAAATTTATTTTGCTTTATCTAATTAAATTCAAACTTATTCAATGAAAATGTGAATATAATTTTGAAAATGTGTGAACATAATTTTGACAAATTGGTAATTTAATTTTGGGAAACTTGGAATATATTTTTGGGAAACTTTGAATATATTTTTAGAAACTAGGGAATATGATTATTAAACACCCTGTATCATCTTGGTAATTCTTTCCTATGAAAAACAATGATAATACTTTTATAAAAGTAAGTATATTTATTTATACTAATATGATAGATAATTTTTGTTACAACGTTTGAAAGAGCCGCCGAAGCAAAATGTTGAGTTACGTAGAGTTCACTATTTGAGTAAGGAAAGTCAAAATGAATTGTTGGAAATTTTAGGGATAAAATTTTACTCTCGCTACGAAAATATAAATATTATTCAATAATATTAGATTGTACACCTGATGCAAGTAAAATAGAACATATTATTGTTCGATTTGTTTCTTTTGAGAATGAACTTGTAAAAATAAGGGAAAATTTTTTGGGCTTTGTTGATATAACTGATTCAACAGGACGTGGTTTATGTTCAACAATAATAGATCATCTGAAAAAATGGAACATTCCCGTTGAAGACATGCGTGGTCAATGGACAATGGAGCAAATATGAAAGGGAAAAAAACTTTTCAACAAAAATCCTCGAGCTTTTTTCGTACCTTGTGTTGCCCATACTCTAAATTTAATTATTAATGATGCAGCTAAGGTGAATACAGATACAATTAGTTTTTTTAATATCATTCAAGAAATATATAATTTCTTTTCATCTGCTACTAAGTGTTGGACAATACTTTTAAAATACGTTAAAAATTTAACTTTAAAACAACCATCAGATCACGACGGGAAAGTAAGATTAATGCAATTCGGTCCTTACGATATCAATTAGGAGAAGTTTACGACGCACTTTTTGGTATTGTAAATAATGAAAATTTTAATAAAGAAATCCAACATGAAGCACGAGTATTATGTTTAAAAATAAAAGACTACAAATTTTTTTGCTCTCTTATAATTTGGCATGACTTGCTCAATAGAATAAATCCTGTAAGTAAAATGCTTCAAGACCCAAATATTAATATTACACATGCATTAGAATCAATTGAAAATTTAAAAATATTTTTGCAAGATTATCGATCAGAACTGAAATTTAAGGATGTTCTAAAAACAAAAGCAAAAGAAGTGCGACAACGAAAGAAGACACGACAATTTGATTATGAGCAACCCGACGAATCGCCTCGATCTCCACTAGATACATTTAAAATCAATGTATTTTATATGCTTTTAGATGTTGCAATGTGTTCGACAAACGATCGTTTTGAACAATTAAAGACATATTTTGAAAATTTCGATTTTTTAATAAATTACCGGAAATTAATAATGAATCTTTAAGAAAATATTGTAACGATTTAGAGATTATTTTAAAGGACGGCGACAGTAAAGATGTAAATGCAATAGAGTTATTTGATGAGTTGTGTGCTTTCCGGGATATTTTTCAGAAGAATGATGTTAATATTTGAAAACCTTTTGATATTCTTAATTATATTGTATCCGATAATTTAGCTTTCCCTAACTTTTCAATTGCCTTAAGAATACTGTTAACTTTACCTGTTAGCATAGCAAGTGGCGAACGTAGTTTTTCTAAATTGAAATTGATTAAAACTTACTTAAGAACAAATATGTCACAAGATAGGCTAAATAGTTTGGCGTTAATTAGCATTGAGAATGATGTATGTGCAAAATTAGATTTTAAAACCATTATATCCAATTTTTTGTGTACTAAATCCAGATTTATTAAATAGTAATTAAAATATTTAATGTAATTTTATATATAATTTTAATAATAAGAAACTGTTAAAAGTTTTAAAATAATAGGGGGCGCTAGGATAAAAATTGCATGCGGGCGCTGAGGACCCTAGCACCGGCCCTGGTTAGCACTTATGTTCGCGTTCATCTTCTTTATGTTAGCGCTCATGTTCGCGAGTTCAGGGCCATTTGCAGTCCTCTTCGATGTCGGCCTTCCTTATTCAGCGTGACGCCCCTGGCTCCGAAACCTTGTAAGCGGTTTCAACCTCCAAAACTCTAATCAATGCCTCCCTCGATGTACGGAAGTTTGACAAGCGTATCACTCTCTGCACTTCTGGATCTCTTATTCCTTCTATGAAGATTCTACCTGCGTGAAGTTCCAGAAAGTCGGTTGGTGCTGTTAGGTAGACGACATACGCCAGTATTTTCATCTCAGCCTCGAATTCTTGCAGCGTTTCACCACTTCTCTGCCTTCTCACTAGCAGTTGCGACTAGACAACTTGCTGCAAATGATGGTCTCCAAATCTCAGCTTTAAAGCCCTAACTAGATCTTTATAGTTAGCTTGTTCATAATCAGATACAATTCGGAGCAGTTCCACAGCATTTCCACGCAGGGATACCACAATGAGGTCGCCTTTTCTTCCTCCATTGGTCTTAGCAGCAGCTTCGAACGGTCTTCTGTAGGTCTGAAAGGATGTTTTTCCATCATAGGTCGGAGGTTTCACTTTTTGGAAAAAAAGAGCGGGTACACTTTCGAATTCATGTTGTGTAGATTGTCCACTTAGCAATTTCCTTATGGCATTTTCGATATTGCTGATCTTCTTCTGTGTTGCGTTTTCCAAATCAAGAAGCTTGCTGTTGAATTCTTCTTTGACTTCGCCAACCTCTTCTTTCATTCTTGTAATTTCTACTTTCATTTTAGCAAAGCCTACTCCCATTTTTTCTGTTATATTTGCTAATGGACTAGGCAATTCTTGTCGCCTTCGTTCTTCATCTTGTCCTTTTTTTGTTGTCTTCGTTCTTCATCTTGTTCTTTTTCTTGTCGTCTTCGTGTTTCATGTTGTCGTCTTGGTTCCTCATCTTGTTCTTTTTCTTGTTGTCTTTTTTCTTCGTTTCGTTCTTTTTCTTGTCGTCTTCGTTCTTCATCTTGTTCTTTTTTTGTCGTCGTCGTCGTTATTCATCTTGTCGCCTTCGTTCCTCGTTTTGTTCTCTTTCTTGTTGCCTTCGTTCTTCATTTTGTTCTTTTTTTGTCGTCTTTGTTCTTCATCTTGTCGCCTTCGTTCCTCATATTGTTCTTTTTCTTGTCGTCTTCGTTCTTCACCTTGTTCTTTTTCTTGTCGCATTCGTTTTTCTTCTTGTCGCCTACTTTCTTCATCTTGTCGTCTTCGTTCTTTGTCTTGTTCTTTTTTTGTCTTTCATTATTGCTAATATCGCTTGCAATTGTTGTACCATTTTGGCCGATTTTAATCTCGTTTCTGTAAAGCGTTTTAGAATGTTCAAGATTTTTTTTGACGCACCCCGTCTAAACTATTTTTTAGTTTATAACGTCTGTGATAAAGTCTAAATTTAATTATCGCTGCAAGTTGCGCTTCACTAACGCAATATTTCGCAACCTCACACGGATTCCGCCGATAAACAAAGCACAACCCACACAACTAATTCCATTTCTGACACCAGTTGTTGCGCGGTTTCGGTTCGAAGATTAATACGTCGTGAATTGTAATCACTTTATTTCCAAACTGACTCGGTAACGCTACAATTATAATTCACTTAACCAACTAACTGATTAACTCACTAACACTGTTTAATTAAGTAACTTATCCATTGACTATTCATTGACTAACTAACTTAGGGAAAGGCAAACGGATCGCCTATTTATAGATACCGTTCCGGTTTCTAGAAGGAAGGTACAGATAAGATTTATTGTTTGCGGAAATTTCTGAAGCCTTATCTGCCATTTGGTTCATTATCGCGGCCACTTCCTTTTATCAATTTTTTCTAGAAAAATACCTTACTAAATTCTATAATTACAACGTGTTACAATATTCATCTAAATGAAATAATGTACAAGACACATTTGATGTGCATTCTACCCTTCATTATTAAAAAAAATAATACTAATTATATGGATCAAAAATTCTGGAAAGTAAGCATCCATTTTTCCATAACATATTTGTTTCTGAAATCGGTAGAGAATTCCAGTATTTTAGTCCGTTGCTAAGGAATCATCACAAAACAGCCCGAGAAGGTTTTTTGCGTCCTAGGCCGAGAAAGTAGGTAACATTTACAATGACAATGAAAAATTTCATGAATTTAGGAAAATTCTTTAACTTAAGTAATATTGATGGCGATTTCAGAAAAAATAGTATGTGTACCTCGTAGTAAAAACATATTTTCATACTTCGATGTTTTTTAGTCTTGGCCACAATTACATCGTCGTCTGCGAATGTATTATTTTTATTACTAAATATACAATATACCGGGATATCAAAAATTATCTTGATCAAGGGTGGTTGTGGAATGTAAAACGTGTGTTTTACTTTAAATTTTTGAATATGTTTTGTTGTGTCAGAATCTGTCAAGTCATTGTGCTGAAATTTTCTAATCCAGTTTTTGAATCATGCCTCTTACCACACAGCACAAAATTTTCATGATTGAAGCCTATTTTCGAACGGGTGCGCTAGTTAATGGAAATTGGCAATACAGTCAACGTTTGTGTTTGGATAATTTTCGAGAGCACTTCCCAAACGTGGCAATATTACCGGACAATTTTTAGGCGTTCCTTACAAATTGTGTTGAAGTGTTTCGCGAAACTGGTTGTGTGACTCATGAAAAAGGTGCTGGTTCGTACAGAAGAAGTTGTCAATGACGTTCGTCAACGTATGGAAGAGGAGCCTGCAAAACCTTTGAAACGTCTTTCTCAGGAAATTCTCTCTCAGGACTTTCTTATGGAACATGTCAGAAGACTTGAACATGCATCCATATAAGATGCAAGCATATCAAACTCTTCTGCCCGCAGACCACACCAGACGCCTTGCTTACTGCCATCTGTATGTCAATAATTTAATGAATGACGATCTTCTGGACTTTTTTTTCTGACGAAGCGTAGTTCCACCTTTCGGGATACATCAATTCTCAAAATATGCGAATGTGGAGCAATGATAACCCTCATGTTTTTACTAAATCGCCACTACATGCTCAAAAAATTGGTGTTTGGATGGTAGTTTCTCGCAGAAGAATAATTGGGCCAATTTTTTTCGACTTCACCGTCAACGCAGAAAGGTACAGACAACTTTTTGGTTGAATTTGTGCAACAGTTAAACGATGATGAACTTCGGTACGGTTATTCCCAGCACGACGGTGCAACAGCATATACTACACGAGAAAATATTGCTTTCCTCCGCGAGTTTTTTGATGACCGGCTGATAAGTTTGCATACAGAAGTTGAGTTTCCTCCGAGATCACCTTGTTTCAAAATTATGGACTATTTTATATTTCCTTACTTAAAAAACAAGATTTTCGCAACTCCGGTAAATAATTTGCAAGAACTGCAACAAAGAATTGTTCAGCAATGTGCAACCATAACACCAGAAATGCTGCAAAACGCTTTTCACAGCATGAGGAGGCGCGTCAACTTGTGTATCGAACAAAACGGGGGACACTTTCAACAATTACTGTAATTTAGTTTTCTTGTTACTAAAACCGTTATTTCATAATTTGTAGTTCATTATTGTTTTACAACTGAAATAGATAGGTATGAAATTTGTAGGTTGTTGATGTCAGTGTGACAGTGACATAATTATATCAAATGTAAAGTAAGACACATGTTTTACATTCCACACCACCCTTGACCAAGATACTTTTTGATATCCCGGTACTATTTTTTCTCAACAATTATTACGACATTGAAAAAAAGTTTCCGATAATCTATGGCCCAATATCTACTAACTTATTTTGTTTATTCTTTAGTTGCATTTTTTTTACCTTATTATTTTAATAAAATTGTTTAAAGCTAATGTTTAACAGTGTTTTATTAACATCATTGAAGCAGCACTCAAGAAAAAATTTTCAAAACATATTTTTTGTAGATGCGTGAATGTTTTTATGCTTTTCCGTAATATGTTATTTCCTTCTTTTTTCTGCCTTAAAATGAAAATTACATTTTCTCGATTTATAAAGAAGATAAAGCATACTTTTTTTTTAAATTTCAAATTTTCAGAAAACTGTAAGAAACGTGACTTGCTTGGATTTATGCAGAGGTCTTTAATTAAAATATCATTTCGTAAATCAAGAATTAGAAAATTGGGCAAAATTGTGAACACTATTACCATTGTTGTGTCTAAACTCCTATTTCAGACAATTACAATTACTTCAAGATGTATTAACCACATTTAAGAGAAAAGGCTAAATTGACAACGCACAGGGGCATAGGGGCATATCGCGAAGAGGGAAATGCTAAGGAGTTGTGTCACAAAAGGTAATGATTTAATATACCGATGATTCTCAATGTTCCTTGACAAACCTCCTGCTCATCAATCACTAATAATTACTTAATACAGTACATAAGGGCAAACCCTACAAGCTACGAATCATCAATAAGTAACTTATAGCTGTTCGGCTGACACTTACTTATGTATAATAAACGCAATATCCAAAGCAGCCCATTGGAAAGTAGTATTAAAATTTTAAAAAATTCCTTATTAAACAACTGCAAACATCGTATAACAATGCTCTATATTCATCATTAAATTTTCGTAGACACGTCATACTGGGCATATCAATTGAGCCAACATTTGAATGCGATTAATAAATTTACGGTTATAAATAAATTTGAATTTTGTAATAATAATGGATACGTTGGTGTTTAATATCGATTTTTATTTCCCACAAATAGATAAAAGGTAATTAAAGTAAAAATACTACTCAAAAATAATTAAATAAATCAGTTTATCGATTTTTTACAAAGAATGAATATCTTTGGAAGTTGGGCAATTTTTATATGTTTAATTTTTAGGGGTAAGTGCACGAAAACTATTAAAATACGTGATTCGATTAAACATGTGCTGTATAAGATAAGGACTAGCTGATAAATTGTCTATAAGGGATATATTAATAGGAACTAGATTAGCGTCGTTAAATCTTATTTGGTCCACGGACGGGTAAAATTTCGCGGATCGGTAATTTTTTTAACAACAACAAAAAAAACTGGTTAGAATTACTTTTGTTAGAATTAATTATAATTTTTTGTTTAATAACATATAAATGTAAAGATAAGTAATTATTTGAAGTAAATTATAAAAAAAATTACTAACTCATTCCATATAGGAACGTAAAATATTCCTTCTTAATTACTAAACAATTACATATTTAATAAAAGTACAAAACTAGGTGGGGCCACCATTTATATGTCGACTAACGTTTATTTAAAGAGTAATGAAGTTTGGTAGTTTCCCATAGCTTTGAAGTTCCAAAAAAACTCATCTAGTGCCTCAAAATTTTTAAGTTAAAGTTTTTTGTCGTAAAGTAGGAATCTTATAACGAGCAATAAAAGTAATGAAATTTTAAAAAGATTTATCTAAAGCCTTAATTTTTCAAGTAAATTCATTTAGAGTTCAACATTTTTAAACTCTGGAGTCATAAGGCAACTCGTTAACATTACGAAGTTAAACTCTCGAATTCGATATTTTTCTCAAAAGTTGAGGCTTAAATTAATGGCACTTTTTTAACGTCAATTTTAATAATTTTAGTATTTGATACATTCATTTTACACATTAAAGTTCCATTTTTACTTAAATTTTGATTTTGAATTTGAAATTTTGCTCTTTACTGAAAATGTTGTTGCTTCCCAAAATTCAATCTTCCATTTTGAAAAGTTTATTTGTTTATTATTCTTCATGCTACGACTCGGTATTAAACCCTTAGTTTTAACTTTATTTCCTAACATTTTGACTTAAAATTTGAAATTTCAACTTTTTCTTGAAATTTTGATTTTTTCGAAACTTCATCTTTAATTTCCCATGGTAAAGGTAAAGGTTTTTCTTGAAATTTAAGAAAAATGTTTTTAAATTTCCATTTTTTTCACAGTTTTATTTTTTTAATGCGGGAAGTTTTGACTTTGGTTTTATTTAGATTTATTACTGAGGGTTGTCAATGATCCAGAAATTTGAATTTTGTCATAAAATTTTAAGCCTGAAAAATTCTCTTCAATTCATTTTGATTTTACCTGCAGTAATTTTCATTTCTTTTTTTTTTAAATTCGACTTTATTTTAAATTGTATTTCTATGTTTTCGTAATTTTTAATTTTATGCAAAAATTTCAGTTGTATTTTAATATTTTTGGTTTCTATACACGATACATTGACTTTTTTCCCAAAATTCCGAGTTTAAACTTACAATTTCTAATTATCTCCGTAATTTTCGATTTTAAAACAAAAGTTGTAACTTCGTTTACAATTATGGTACTTTTCTTTCCGTTATTTTGAATTATGGAGCTTTTTGTACGAAATTGTGATTTTTTTTTAAATTTTCTTTTCAGCTTCTGCTTTCACCTTTTGAGTTTTTTGTTGAAAATTTGTACTTTGTCTAAGTCTTTTGACTTTAACTTCGACATGTCAACATTTTTCCTGAACTGTGAATGTAAATAGATAGATTTCGATTTCCCTTCAACTTAAAATTTTGACGCTTTTTTTTAGAAATTTTAACCATCGAGCACAAACTCAAATCCTAAGAATCTTTTTTCGAAATATCGATTATTTTTAAATTTAAGAGTTTATAATTTGAATTTTTACCCTAAAATTTTAACTTAAAATTTTGACTGTTGGAAGTAATTATAATTTTTCGACATTTCGATTAATCTCGAAATTTTCAGTATTTTGTTTTAATTTGTACATTTCGACAAAATTTCTCAGAATTTGTGTCACTTTTTTTGTAAATTTAAGTCACTTTCCAAACAGTTCTAAAATTTAACACGAAAACTTTTTAGTTGTTATTTTGCAAATTCTACAATTGTTGTTATAAATAGGCTTTTTCGTAAAATTTCCAGTCATGTCTACTTTTTTTTGTTCTGTTCTGAAAATTTGACTTTAAACTTAAAGTTTTTACTTTCTATAACAGTTTTTTAACTCTTACTGTGTGGAATTCTTCACTATTCATAACTATTAAATTCTATTAACAATAAATACAACAAGAGCTATTAAAAATTCCACGATTTTTGTATTGAACTTTGCTATGAGTGGATCTGGTTGCAATTTTCAACATCGGCGATTATACCAGTAATTGTTTAGCCGTTGTTATGCTAACAAGCTCCATGGATCACAGACTCTTACGAATATTCCGTCTAATCCGAATTCTCATGCAAAGCTTCAATTATTAGAGATGTACTTAGTGCTCGTTCATAAGTGTACATTGTCTTGATTGTAAATACTTGTGAATTTCTAAGGCTTTCAAGAAAGTTTTTTAGTAATATTACAAATATGTAAATACTTCCGCCGTGTTTGCGCATGTAAGTATATGCTGTGCTTCTAATAGATGCTTTGCAAAGTTTGATCTTTCTGGATGTTTTCTTCTGAAGGCAGCTAGTTGTTCACTGCAACTAATGTGAAAATTACGCGATGTTAGATCTATTTAGACAGAATTACAGTCAGAGAAATACAATTTATAAATACCAGATTTACCAAGTTGTGGAGTTTTTCTCCAGCCTTAAAAATCATGTTATTTAACAAATTAAATGATTTAAAACTAAGTATCGCTTCGGATCTACGAGAAATTATATTACATATTGTTGCGCGTTATCGGTTCGAAGATTAATACTTCGTGAACTATAGCCACTTTATTTCCAAACTGATTCCGGAATACTACAATTATAATTCACTTAACTAACTGAACAACTGACTAACCCTATTTAATTAACTAACTTAGGGAAAGATGATCGTATATTTATAGGTGCCATTCCGGTTTCTAGATCGGACGTACAGATAAGAATTATCGCTTATGGAAACATCTGAAACCCCTATCTGTCGCCTAATTCATTATCGCGGCGGCTTCCCATTATCAAATTTTTCTATAAACTTTCTTACTAAATGTTGTAACTACATTTCGTTACACTACCTCCATCTTAAGACTGATCGTCCGATCAGTTTCAATCAGTCACTTTGCCATTATATTTGCACAGTCTGTTGAGTTGTAACACTTTTATCTTGGTCCTTGGGCTGCGCTGGATCCTATATACCAAGTCGTTGATCCTCTTCAGCACACTGTACGGCCCTTCCCAAGATGGCGTAAACTTCGGCGAAAATCCTTGCCTTCGCTGAGGCTTGTAGAGCCATACCAATTCGCCCTTACTGAAACCACCATGATTGACGTTTACGTCACATTTTGTCTTCATCCAGTCCGTCTTCAAGTTGATCTTCGTCCGCACCAAGGCACGAGTCTCCAATATTGCTTTCCTCAGGGTGGTTACGGAACCCATCGTCTCCCTAGGGGTCTCCCTTGGTGACTCCCTTGATAATTTAAACTCCAAGTCACACGGAAGCCTCAGTTCCCCTCCGAAAATCACTTTTGTCGGTGTCTAACCCGTAGTTTTATGAGTTGCCGCGTGATAGGCCTTTGAAAACAATATTTCATCAGACTGTGGACGAAGAGGTGTCGTTTGAGTTTTCTTTATCCCAAGAATATGGCACATCTCCTGGAAGACCCCCGATTCGAGGTTCCTTCCTTGGTCCGAGTATAAATCCAAGGGAACACCAAATCGACAGATTAGTTATCCACAAGAACCCTTGCGACTATGGTTGCTTCTTGGTTCGGTATTATGTAAGCTTCAGGCCATTTACTGAAATAGTCCATGGCTACCAGGATGTACTTGTTTCCATCGTCTGATGCTAAAAATGGTCCTGCCACATCAATTGCAATTCTTTAAAATAAAGCTTCCACTGCTTTACTGCTTTAGGGTACCTTTAGTTCTTGTACGAGGACCCTTGGATGCAGCGCAGGTGACACATTTCCGACACCATCGCTGGATGTCTTCTCTACAGTTAACCCAATAAAACTATTTCCGAATCTTCTTTAAGGTCTTGTTCATCCCTAGATGTCCACCAGAGATCCTATTATGCACCTTCTACAAAACCTGTGGAATTTTTTCCTAAAACACCACCAACTGCAAGTTGATACGCTTTCCATCCGCGCTTTTCCATGCCCTCTTCAGCACCTCATCCTCTACCTGGAGGAATTTTCATTGGGCTCCCACATTCTTAAGAGCTGGACTTCTGTCGGAAACTTCTTGCCATTCAGGTATATCTTCAGCTTCTTTCCATTCCAATATGGGTTCGATATCAGCTTCGCTCTTCTGTAGCTTCCGAAGACCTTCAACAGTCTTCTGGTTGGACAGACGTGACCCTTATATTCACTATGCCTTCATGGTAATCGACTCGTTAGCAGTGTCTGCAATCCCAACAAGGTCTTCTGGACAAAGCGTCAGCGTTGTTATGCTGCCATCCCGATCAATCATGCATCTTACAGTGATACTATTGGAGCCTTTCTAACCTTCTAGCTATCTGAATGATCTGTCCTGATTGTCCATACGAATACTTGTGGAAGTGTTCTACAGCCTTTACTATCGCAAGAAGTTTCTTTTTGGTGGTGCAATAGTTCCTCTCCGGCCTCGTCAGGATCTTACTGTAATTTTCGATAACTCTTTCTTCACCGCCTTGAACTTGAAACAGCACAGTCCCAATGCCGACGTTGCTGGCATCAGCGCCTAACCCGAAGATCCCCTTCTGCTGAGGATAAGCCAGGATAGGTCTTGTGCACAAGACATACTTCAGTTTTCGAAAAGCGGTATCACAATCGAGAGTCCGGACATACGGTGTTCTTCCGTGTTCTTCCTTCCATTAGTCGGCGTAGCAATTTTGGCAAAACCTTTCACAAATCTTCTGTATTAGTTGCATAACCCCAGGAAACTCCTCAGTTGATGTCTATCTTTGGGTCTTGGCCAGCCACGGATTGCTTGAGTCTTGCTAATATTTGTTTCTACTCCTGGGGCCAAGAAATTCTACTTTCCTTTTGAACAAAGAGCACTTCTTCGGATTTAGCTGGTAGCCAAAGAATTCTACTTTCTTTTGGAACAAAGAGCACTTCTTCGGATTAATCTTTAAGTTAGTTTGCTTTAACCTGTAGAATACATTTTGAAGATTTTCTAGATGTTCTTTAAAGCTCTTGCCCATCACTATGACGTCATCTAAGTAAACCAAGCAGGTTTTCCAAGAGTCCTCAAAGTGCCAGTTCCATTATGCATTCGAAAGTAGCCGGTGCGTTGCACAGTTCAAAAGGCATAACCGTGAACTAATATAATCTACTCCCAGATGAAAAGGCTGTCTTCTCTTTGTAGTCGGGGTTTATGCTCATTTGCCAATATCCAGTTTTCAAGTCCAAAATTGAAAACCAAGTGGACCCAGACAAGGTTGTTAGGATGTCGTCAATCCTTGGCAAGGGATAGCTGTCCTTCTTAGTGACCTCGTTTAATTTCCGGTAGTCGACACAGAATCTTGTTAACCCACCCTTCTTTGTAACCAAGATTACAGGGAAAGACCATGGACTATTAGACTCCTCGATGACTCGATCCTCTATCTCTTCTTAACCAGTCCTGAGACTTCATCTTACTTGGTTACAGGTAATCTTCTTGGGGGTTGATAGGTGTTGCATCGCCGGTGTTGATTTTGTGTTAAAGTACCTAGGTTTTAGTCTCCATCGGTAAAAGCGTCGTGGTTTTTCTGTAGAAATGATCTAGTCAGAACCTCTTCTTTCTTGGACAAAAGTTTCAAGTCCACGTCCAGCTTGACGTGCCCAATTGTCACCCGAGGAGCTTACTGAGGCTACCGGGGCACATTCTGCCAGAGTATCCTTCTAGATTAAGCGTGCTGCTGAAAATACGCCGGCAACTCTCACAGATACCTTCTGAGATATTCGAACCACGGATATCGCCACTAGTAAATTCTTGGAAATATCATGAATCGGTTCCACTAATCCAACGCCGCAGCCAAAATCTCCTTCCATCACAGCCATAATCGTCTTCTCACTGCTTCATCTTGTTGACTTCGTTCTTCATCTTGTCGTCTTTGTTTTTCCTCCTTTTCCCCTTTGTCTTTCATCATTTCTAATATCGCTTATAATTGTTGTTCCATTTTGGCCGATTTTTATCTCGTTTCCATAAAGCGTTCTAGAATGTTCAAGATTTTTCTTGACGCGCCCCGTATAAATATTTTTCAGTTTATAACGTCCGTGATAAAGTCTAAATTTAATTATCGCTGCGATTTACTTATGCGATATTTCGGAACCTCGCACGAATTCTGCCAAGAAATAAAGCACAATCCACAAAATTAATTTCGCTTCTGACACCAGTTTTTGCGCGTTATCGGTTCGAAGATTAATACTTCGTGAATTGTAACCACTTTACTGCCAAACTGATTCTGCAACAGCAGATTCTAATTGACTTAACTAACTGACCAACTGACTAATTAAGTCAGTAACACTGTTTAATTAACCAACTTAGGGAAAAACTATCGCGTATATTTATTGGTGCCGTTCCGGTTTCTAAAACGGACGTACAGATAAGACTTATCGCGTATGGAAACATCTAGAGCCCTCATCTGCCGAATAATTCATTATCGCGGCCGCTTCCCATTATCAAATTTTTCTAGAAAATTCCTTACTAAATTTTATAGCTACATTTTGTTACTTTTTTGAGATGTTTTCAAAATATGTAACAGCAAAATAGTTGGTTTTGGTGGTTGACTGTTAAGAGAAAATAGAATTAATATCAAATTTGTGTACCTATTTAGATACTAACCTATTAATGGTGTTTCCAGAATATTCATTGCTACAAGCTATTTGTTTAATTATCCTAATTTCTCGATTAAAATTCTCTTCATTCATTGGTACCATATGCTCTATTTATTATCTATTATTATTTGAATTTTTTGAAAATGAGTTTATATCATTTTCATAAAGTTTTCGGGACGTAGAATACGTATTTCAAAACCAAAGTGAGCTACCACTATCCGTCCGCGAGACAAAAGCCTCGAAATTCCGAAATTTTCAAATTTTCTAAGGTCAATAATTAAAAGTTATTATTCAGGATTTAGAAGTGCCCTATCAGATAGATTTTGTCCCGTAGATTACAAATTTGAAAAACCAAATTGAGCTGCGACTTTTGGTTTGGAAGATATGGGAGTTTAAAGTTACGAAAAAAGTTCAAGGGACCCTTGGTACAAAACTTGAAAAAATTTGGATTTTTCGAAAATGAGTTTATATCATTTTCATAAAGTTTTCGGGACGTAGAATACGTATTTCAAAACCAAAGTGAGCTACCACTATCCGTTCGCGAGATACAAGCCTCGAAAATATCGAAATTTTCAAATTTTCTAATAATAATATATATAATATTCTAATTTGTGTGAAATTGGATGTAAGGAATCAATTGGAGTTGTAACGTTTGTATGCATAGGTTCTCTATAAATTGAAAATTCTTATTCATTTGAGTTTCTTAATATAGTTAAATCCAGAAAACTTATTTTATTTTTGTTTTTAATTTCTGCAGTAAATTTAATATTTTAATGTAGGCTATTAATGTACCTATTCTAAAAATTTATCTAGAAGAGCCCAGAAAGCCAGCAACTATATCATCTACGTATCTGTATTAAAGGAACAAAGGATGAATTTCTCGACTCATGAGAATTAAATATTTTGTTTTCTTAATTATCCATAAAATATTTGGTAAGATGGGTGAAATTGGGCTACCCATTGGAAGACCTTCATTTTGTAAATAATGCTTTCCTTCAAATGTAAAATAGTTTTGGTTCACACACACCTGAAAGAACTCAAATATCTTAGCTGTTAAGTTTGGATTTATGTTTTTCTTTTACAAAAATGATTTGATTAATGGTAAGCATTTGAAAAACTATTTGTTACATGAAAGGAAACTAATAATTTTGCTAAAATAAATCTACAGAATATAATTTTTTTATTTTAAAATAAAATATTTCCCGCAATATAAGAATTAGCCCCACAGATATTTGTATCAACAACGCAAAGCTTAGCTGTTGATTAATAGAAATAGTAAATAATATACATGGTGTGCTATTTAAAATTTTTGAGAAAAATGTCATTTTATGTTTGCCTATCATCTTGTAAAACTCCAAATATTATTTAAATAAAATTACATCATTTTCTAGGAAAAGGATGTTCTGGAATAATTTGCACTAAAAATAAAATCATTTGGGTGTTTCCTCGTTCAAGTGAGCTTGCAGTTTAGGTTTAATTTTCATGACTTTTCTAAATATTTCAAAAACTATTAACCCCAATCCCCTATTGTTTGACACCATTGAAATCAGCATTTTGTAATAGATTTAAATGTGTAAAAATATATAGGGTGTTCTATTTAAAAAAAGAAAATTCAGTGCATGATTTTGTATAGTAAAAAATAATTTTGGAATATGTTCCTTATGCTACTGTATCTTCGAACTAAAATTATTTTTGTTAGCGAAGAATCGGAGCTTTACCATACTAATGACCCACTCTATATGGAACGTACATATATTTCTTTATGTGTGACTTTTCTTGTTTCCCCTTCTTTTCTTTTAATTTTGAAAGCTTCTTTAGTTCTCTTGTTTTTTCCTGCTTTATTTTTATTATTATGTTCTTTTTTATCTTCTTTTCTTGAATTTTAATTTTCATCCCTCCATTTTTCCTTTTTCGAGGTTTTACTCAAAATAGTGATAGATGGAAATGTGAAAAGTGTTCCATCCAGCTAGTATTATCCTTATTTCCTTGCATATTACTGTCAGAATTTTTACTGGATTTTAATAGGTTTTTATGCTGAATAAAGGCGAAGTATGGTGAATTGCGTAAATAGGTATAAGGTACCTACCTATTTTGTTTTAATGCTTTTGGTAGCGGCAATTATTTTTTACCCGCAAAATCTTCGACACTGATATCTAAAACTAATATCGACTCTTGAGGTGTTCTGCAACAATCTATTGACTATTCTATAGCCTTCTTCTTCTATAGGTCTTGTATCAACTGATGTGTCCTTGGCCTCTTGTGTTTAAGTATAGCATTTTATGTGCTTTTTCTTAGGAGTTTTGTGCTAGTTTTCTGACACTGTCTTTAAATTTCATCCACACAGTAAATTTGTATTCAGATTTTTCTAAATCAGTTTTTCGCAGCGGTATTTTTAAAGCTGTTCTAACATCTCCACGTTAAAAAAATGCACATGCAGATAGGTGAAATCGGAAAGTCTCATTAAAAAAGTGCTCGTAGAGATTTTTTTCTTGTTTGTTGACAAGGCTATCCCGAGTTCAAAATAATTCTTAGAATTGTCAGTCTAAGATAATCTCTTTCAAGTGGAAAACCTTTTCATGAATATGATATCTATTGTTTGCAGATTTCAATTATGACCAAAATTGATTTCCTCGATAATGAATGAAAAAATATAAAATGTTACGCTAAATCGAATAGTGAAAACCAAAATTTCCTTTAGTTTATAGCTTAAAAGTTATCCGAAATTAAAAGGCAATGATGTAATCGTAACCGCCGCCTCATTGACCTAATACCAAGGAGGCGGAGTTTAATATTAAATTAAAGTATTACGAAGTCAGTCTAAATTTTGGCGAATAATCTAAAAATAAAATAATATATAGGGTGTTTTATTTAAAAAAAATAAAGTTAGTTAGCTCTTAGGTTAAGTCGAACATCCTGTAGAATTAAAATTATTGTACAGTATAATAAAAATCGAAGCAACTTTTGTAAAATAATATTTTTTCTAAAGTGAGTCATAACGAAGTTATGGAGCATTTATTCTTAAGTGGGATATACTATATATTAACTTTTGAAAATGTCCTCATAATTTTTACGAAAAAGATGATGTAGAAGAAAGCAAAAAATGTTTTAAGTGACTTATATGCAATCTTTTAAGAGAACATTGCTGCAGTTTCCATTATTTTGTCTTGCGAGTTCAGGAAATGACAATTCACAAATGGTTTTCAATGAAGCAGAGAGAGAAATAGTCGAAACGAAATTAAGTCCAGCTACCTTATAGGCGCTTTTGGTCAATTTTTATACGCGGGCGTATTATACGAATTGCATCATCCTTCTTCTAGTGTTCATTATTACAACCGTGAATGCTCGTGAATAAAGATTTAAATTGATACTGTATCGATTTGAATCTCAGTGCAGATGAATTCGATGCTTCTTTTGGTAATCATTTACGATTACTAACAACTAGAAAATGCCATTGATGCTGGCGAAATTAAAATTGCCTAATTATTGATTAATTGCCGATGCCGATGTTGTGAAGGCGTAAAAGTTCTTTGCTTTTAATGTAATTTATTTTTTTTTTAGAAAACTGCGACTTTCTTTCTTAAAATTGTGGGTTTACACTTTTAATTTTTACTTTTTTTTAAAGTTGATTTGTAAATTTAAATGTCTTACTTTATTAAAAAAAAAATATTGGAAGGGGATAAATAAATAGAAATGAAGGTCGGCTTTAAACTTAATCCAGTGGATTTATTTCGATCGGATTAACAACAACTTTCTATTTAAGAATTTATAAAAACACTTCACTCTTTATCATTTATATTTGACTTTTTTTGCCTTGATGAATTTATATGTTGAAAATGTCCAGAAATCTCTTATGGTATATCTATGTATTTTAATTTTTCAGAAACAAATGCTTCAGATTTTCTAAATTCACGTGAAAATGGCATGTGTCAATTAGCGGAGGCTAATTTAATCAAGGATCCATTAGTCGCCGAATTATGCCGAAATTCATTTTTGTACAAGCAAAATGGTTTCGAGTATTTCAAGCATGAGCAGGAGGCTACTCAAGATATGCGGAATTACCTTTTCTCAGCATCGGAAATAGTACAAGAATTAAAAGACACCGTGAATAGCATTATTCTTGCTAAGAGCCAAGGATTCAGTAAGTCATTGTTTTTACTTAAAATTAGATTTTTAATGTTATAAATATAATAATTGTAGCTATTAATCTAACGAGATTATTATACAATTTATAATAATCGACGACGTTACCAGGCGACGAGGCGTTAGCCGGATCGTCTGGCCACGTGCGAAATTGTTTAAATTGCTAATAATCGAGTTGTAGAAATGTCAAATAAAATTAATAAACATAAATCGAGTTGCATTCAATATATCATTGACAACGATGACGTAAAAGAATCAACAAACTTTTAAAATGAAATCTGTACCTAGGATATTATGATAGGTAACTCACGTATTATAATTGTAATAACTAATGTATTAAGTATGTGCTATTAAGTTATTACGAAGCTGCTATAATATTATGAGGTTAATAATTATCAATAAAGATTTAACTTAAAGCACAGTTAACTGTCAATGATGCGATAAAAGCTTAAACTTGTTTTCAATTTTACTTAATACGCGAAAAACATAATTTATATTGAGCGCGGGTTTGTTACATCTGCAAGTCTATAATTGTGAGAACCACCATTCATAAAGGACATTGAGGATAACATACCAATGCCAGTGGCGATAAACAAGGGCGGGCCGGCACAAAGGATATGGGAAGAAATACTCTTATAAATTGGCGATAAGTACAAAAAAAATTGAACAATTACGTGGACCGCCGACAGAAATAAAAACTTAAAACTATGATATAACAGTGTTTTTTTAATCTTCAAATATAAAAATTTCATATTTTGTAAATTAAAATTATTATTTCTAGTTTTTATATATTTTATATTTGTATACGGTCTAATCTCTGATCTTGTCTATTTTAAGTTACTGCATATTAAAAAACCTGTCACACTATTTAAATTTTATATTTGCATAGCAAATTTCAAAATATTCTAAAAAAATATGTTTTCAATGTATTGATTTTTCGTGAATATGCAAATAGTTTAATTTGAATTATCTCAATACTGCCAATAATGAATCACTCAGTCTTCGTTGGATAAGTTGAGATGCAAAATATACAGAATTACTTAAGTTTAAAAATTCAAATATATTAAAACAATTTTACTTTTATATTGCTATCAACAAGTACTTCACAGGCAGCTTTCGACGCAACTTGTATGAATAAAATAATAATTTACTCAGCAATATGAAAAGGATACATTAAACTTCGATCATAAAAAAAGAATAAAAAAATGTTTAAGCTTTTTTTAATTCGCCTTGAAACTCCATGTTATTTTAGGATATCTCTTTCTGGCGTTAATTAAGCTGAGTAAATTTTCAAAACATGTTTTTTTTATTCTTAAAAACGTTCATAAAGGCCCCACCATTCCCTTCTTGAAGTTCCTAATTCATTAGATTTCAATTGCCTTCTCTATAATCTAGATGATTTCTTCGTAATTGTTACCTGTACGAAATTCCAATCTCTCTCTCTCTCTCTCTCTTTCTCTCTGTCTCTCTCTCTCTCTCTCTCTCTCTCTAGGAAGTACCAAAATATTTATATTGGGGTAATTTTACGTATACATATGCACATAAATCCAAAATGGATACCCAATTAGTTGTTCCCTACTACGCATTCTTTATAATGTCTGCTTGGTATTTAAATTACCTCCAGCATCATTATAAATCAAATTTAAGAATGTAATTATCTGGTTAAAAAACGATTTTTCAGTTTAATAACAATTTTTATTTCTTGTAAACACCTAAATACAGAAAAAAATGGTTAAGATATATTCACACCGTTTTATGAATGTGCGCTGAATTTCTGCCTTGAAATTATAAGGTTTAGCATTTAGGCATTTCATTCACTGACAAAAAAGATCAAAATATAATCATTAACATGTAGACAGACAGGTGGAGATATTATTATTTCATCCCTCACTTTAGCCTGTAATAGCTGGATAAGTCTAGATATGTTGTGTAATTTGGAAAATATTTACTTCGTTTCCCCACTCCCAGAAGTTTTGGGTACTAAGCTATTGTAAAGGAGAAGATCATGTTGTTGCGCCTTATCGGTTCGAAGATTAATACTTCGTGAGTTGTAACCACTTTTTTTCCAAACTGATTTCGGAACACTACAATTATATTTCCCTTAGCTAACTGACCAACTCACTAATTAATTTACTAAAACAGTTTAATTAAATAATTTATTCATTGGCTATTCATTGACTGTTTAACTAACTAACTGACTGAGGGAAAGGCGACCGCGTATTTATAGGTTTTCGGGTTTCTAGACTGATCTCCGTGCAGATAAGATTATTGCTTGCAGAAATTTCTGGAGCGCCTATCTGCCGTTTAATTCATTATCGCGGCCGCTTACCATTATCAAATTTTTCTAGAAAAATTCCTAACTAAATTCTATAATTACATTTTGTTACAATATTTTACTGGTTTTGAGCAGATGCAACATCACATCGGCATTCTTTTCCTAATGGAACTTTAGTTTTTGAAGTTACTGGAAGTTGTATCATGTCTAAGGAAATCCTGGCAGTGCAAGTTTTTAAAGATAAGAAAGACACTAGGGCAGATGGCATGGTGTCATCGGTTAAATAACTCAAGTTAGCGAAAAATAGGAGAAAAGCGTTTTTTCCTTAAATTATTAACAGGAGCTGGTTCATTGATGATGGAGATGGAAAACAGACAATTTCTAGTTTAGCGAATTGTTCTATTAACAATATAACATTTAAATTTGATCGCATGCCTGCAGAGAATACTGATATACTGCTGCTTTAGTTAGGGGCAGCAAGGCAAGGTTGAGAACCCAAAGAGTTTTATTTTTCAACGCAGGATTGACACGAATGTTTTCATTGCAGACACTATATTACCTACACTAGTGCCTTTATTCTGCCTCGAGTCTCTCAAAGATGGATTCGCTTTCAGTAACCTAGAGAACCTAAATTTTCTTTGGCAAAAGAATACTAATGTGATATTGCATGAGCTTAAAATGTGTAAAATAGGATGCTTTCTTTTAAAATTCCGGAGTAGCTGAAGCTTTTACAAGTTTGGAAAATAAGCTATACGCTTAGCAGTTAAAAAAAAATCAGAAAGCACTCGGGCACTAAATAGTCACAATTTCATTAACAGATTTACGTTTTATTCAATTATTAGACCTAGAGGTTATCGCAAGGGACGAAGTAAAAAATGTCCGTTTTAATATTTTTTCTCGGTGAGAAAACTGGGTGAATGCAAAGAACTTCATGATTTTGGGGAAGAAAAGTGTACACTCATAAAACTGTGTCGATCTAGTTCACCATTTTTTTCTGTTCTTTCACATTTACAAGAAATACATTTTTTTAATTAAATTGAATAAGTAGTTTTTAATTGGATGATATAATTAAATTGTATTTAAATTTGATATTCAATGGACCCAAAGATAATTTATATGTACCAAACATGAACGGAGTCCAAAGTAGAGAACATTTAATTATGTAGCTATTTTTATTTATTTGCATATGTACGAGGTCTGTTCAAAAAGTAAGGTGACGTGGGCAACGTACATTCGATTATCGATTTTTTGTTGTTTTTGTTGTGTTGGTACACATGTCCCGAACATATATTCACAGTTTCAAGTACATAGCATACTTAGTTTGTTTTTGAGAGATAAAAAGGTTAGACGTATTTTGTTGTGCTCGGCGATTTTCTATTATTATAAAAAAATGGAGCAAAGAATTTGCATCAAATTTTGTGTGGAAAATGGAATTAAGTGCTCTAAAACACTTGAAATGTTGCCGCTGGCGTACGGTGAATCTGCTCTAAGTAAAAAAAAATGTTTACAAGCGGTACAAACTCTTCCAAGATGGTCCCAATAGAAATACCCAGGAGAGCTAAGACCGAGAAAAGCACGCCAAGTCCGATCAAATGTCAAAGTTTTGCTCAGTCTTTTTTTCGACTACCATGGCGTAGTGCATCAGCAGTTTTTACCTCAAGGTCGTACGGTCAATAAAGAGTATTACCTTGAAGTTATGCGCCGTTCGTGAGAAGCAATATGAAAAAAACGTCCGGAATTGTGGAAAAATAATTCATGGCTTGTGCATCACGATAATGCACCTTTTGGCCAAAAACAACACGACAGCCCCAGCCACCATATTCACCGGATTTCACCCCCTGCGATTTTTTTTGTTCCCAAAACTGAAATGACCTATGAAAGGACGGAGATTTGTAAGGATTGATGAAATAAAAACTGCATCGCTAGAGGAGTTCAAGGCTACAACAAAAAGTGCTTATGATAAGTGCTTTGAAGATTGTAAAAAGCGTTGGCACAAGTGTATTGTATATATATATATATATATATATATATATATATATATATATATATATAGGCTCTTCTATTTAAAAAAAGGCAACTTTTTGTGCACCACTGTTTATACAGGTTGAAGCAAATTTGATTTCCACTACAGGGATCTCGTAAACCATTAGAGATGCAAGGAAGCTTAAATGAGAAAAGTAGTGCAGAATTTAATGCCTAATATTATTTCGCTGAGTTTTCAATTGGATTCCAATTCGTCTTGATTTTATTTAGAAAAAACTGAAAATCGCCATTTTTAAAAATCAGCTGTAACTTTTTTAGTTAAAGTCTGATTGAAAAAAATTAAAAACTTTAATTAGTTGTATTTTAAGGCCTTTTCATTGGTGTATATTATTTCTTTCTAAATTAAACTGTTTCCGAGAAAATTATGTCAACTTTGTTATTTCTTATAGACGGCATGTTGGATTTTATCATTTTCGAATTTGGCTTATTTATCTAATTATTTTGATGTATGTCATGTCATACTTTAAATGTGGCAAAGTTAAATGAACTATTTTTTTATATGCCATAACTTTTAATAATAAAAAATACAGTTCCTAGAAAAGAAATAATTATTATTAAAAAAGTAAAAATATTAACACCAACTGTGTAGTATTGAAATATTTATTAATAATCGTAACGTGCATGAATCCCCTTAAATTACATAATTCTTAGAACATTGTAAGGTCTTTATTAGAGACGATTTTCCCATGACTCATACGCAAGTGTGCGTCCTAGACTTCTTTAGAAGTTAAATATTTTAAGAAGGATAATGTGCATAAATATGAGAATCATTTCTAATGTTAGATTGTTAGATATTGCACGTTGCACGAATAAGTATTCAATGTTAAAAGAATTTTTGTAAAAATTGCGGACAATATTTTTAAAACATCTACACGTTTTCATAGAATTACGTCATTTAAAGTAGTGCATGCGCGTTAAGATTATATTAATAACTGTTTAAATCTTGCACAGATTGTTACAATATTTTTAGTTTTTTAATAATTATTGTTACGTAATTAGATACTGTATTTTTATTATTAACAGTTATTGGCACTTGCATCGCCTACTACAAACTTTTTGTGTAAAAATAAAGAAATAGTTCATTTAACCCACTTCGCGACATTTGAAGTATGACATGTCATAATTATAGTTTTTAATTTTTTTCAATCGGACTTCAAATATGTAAACAAGTTATAACTGATCTTAAAAAATGTAGATTTTTCAGTTTTTTCTAAATGAAACCAACACGAATTGAAATTTAATTGTTTTCTCAGTGGAATAATATTGGGCATAAAATTCTGCATTACTTTGCCCATTTAAGCTTCCTTGTATCTCTAATAGTTTACGAGATCCCCATAGTGGAAATCAAATTTGGTTCAAGCTGTACATATATTCATTCTGTATAGTAAACAATAATTTTATAATGTGCCCCTCGTGGTGATGTACCTATGTACTAAAAAGATTATTGTTATCAAAATAATTGTAGGAGCTACAGCGCTTTACTGTACTAATGACACACCCTCTATAAATATTTTATATTGTGTGTTTTTTGTTATCAACTATAACTTTTAACCTTTTCGATATTAAACATTTGATGCGATTATATTCGCTTTGGTGTGAGCTTCCCTACAGATTCGGTCAAGAATTTCGCGACGAATTTTCGTTATGAATCCGTTGCGAATAATCGCCTTGGTTCGGGGAAGCCTTTACTCTCCCTTTTGCATTCTCCATGCGTTTTCCTATGTAGTGTGGTATTCTCATTTTTTGGCATGTTCATTTCACGTATGTTTCTTACTTGATTCATACTCGCCAAATTAACATTTAAACTTGACATAAAAATACTGCAATACAATCACTAATAGAAGAGGTCCATTCGTTCTGCTTTTTTAGGCGCCTGGAAAGTAAGATTCGACAGTAAAAGATGTTTCTTGCATTGCAAAATTAAATTAATGATACAATTTTTAAGGTTATTTTGTTTACTTGCCTGCTTGAGCTATTGATCAAATAAGAAACATACGTAAATATGACACAAAATGACAGAAACACACTGGGTGGAAAAACCTTTTGTACACATGGTATTAAAAGCTAATATGTAAATTTCCCTTTTCAGAAGATTATCGACGGCACAGCAAGGTATAAATTAAGTAAGTAAATATGTGAAAGTTAATAATCTTTGGCCTTTTTCCAGACAGATCATGACGGGGCACTCGATGGTAAATATTCCGTTAAGTTTTGATTTTTATTTACCTGAAATACGTTAGTAATACATTAGTAATGATAAGGGTTTATGAAGAAAATCATATGTTTAAGTTACAAACAAGAACAAATAGCAAGAACAAAATGCACATTAAAGAAGTAGTGCAGTAAGCTTTAAAATGGGGTATTTATTTTTCAATATTATAATCACTGTAAAGGCTAAAACATTTAATCCAATTTATAACAATTTATTATTTCGTCGCTGAATAGTTCTTTCTACTTTTTTCGAATTCAGAACTCGACAGCTGCTCTCACTGCATCGTCCAAAGCATAATGATTACGTTTTAGCTATCTCTTGAGTAAATGCTTAAGATCGGGGGAGTAAGGAGGGTGCGAGATGTGTGAACGAGCGTGGTTATGTTGCAAAATGGTTGGCTCAAGGCTGCTTCTAACATGACACACTCTACGTAAGAGGTGTTCCAGGGTTTGTATGTGCTAAAAAGAATTTAACGTTGCGCCTTCTTCTAGAAGATTGGTCACAAACTTGGTGAGCATGCAAGTCAAAAGAATGTGTTTTGCGGATGATTATGTTTTGAGATTCTCTTGGGGCTATAGAAGCTCTACGAAACCTGAAATTTGATCCTATTCCACATCCTCCTTATTCCCCCGATCTTGACCCTTGCGGTTTTTTTTCTTCACTCAAAAGAGATTTCAAGAGTAATTATTACACCTCAAATGATGCGGTGAAGGTCTATCAAGTCATGGATTTAAGAAAAATCGGTAGGTGAGGGAATGGAAAAAAAACTTATTTCGTGTTGGGAGAAATGTGTTAGTCGTAACGGTGACTATGTTGAAAAATAAATACATACAGTGGCAGCGCTATATGCACTATATTTTATACTTTTTTAAAATGATGTCAATCCCGAAACGTCCGAAATTAGGAAAATTTAGGGCGCGTTTAGATTAAGACTTATTTCATGACAGAAATCTCAGATATCTGTGACTAAATTTTCTTGCCCGTTTACACCATGACACAAATACAGCTGAATAAAATTCCTGACAATTCTAGCTGACATAAAGTATCGATATAAAATGTCTTTGCTACTTTAAATAATCAAAATATATGGAAAAGTATTTCAATATTATAAGGGTATACAATAGTTATTCCCATGAAATATCTCGAGAGAAAGTAGACGACTACAATTTCTGAGATCTGTCAGACAGTGGCTGAAAATTGTTTCCACATTTTACGTCAAGTAATTTTTCTTACAAGCAAAGTGAAGTGTCTGGCGCCGATTTTGCTAATTTTTGGATATGTTCTAGAGGACCAAAATCTAAGAGGCACGTATTTTTTTTATCGGCTGATAAACGGTTTTAAGGGTAGTATTATCCCCTCAAAGTTGGGGCAAAAAATGCAGATTTTGCTGTTTCTCTATTACCACAAATGATATTCGAGTCGTTTCTTTTTCCAAAAGTTTTGCTTTGACGAGCAATTTTCTTACCCCCCTCATGGGGGCAAACTACCCCATTTAGAAGTTTTTTAATCATAAAAATGGTAATTACGTCAGCTAAATTGTGAAAAAAATATATGTTATTTTATTTACCAAAACTAATTTTACCTGTTTTTGGATTTTGTCGAAAAATATTTTTTTGGGGGGTAAACACCACTTACACGAATACGTATATGATAGGATGTATTTTTATGATTTATGTTTAATTTTTTTTCTGAAGCTAAGTATTTCGACGAGAAAATAAAAAATAATTTTTTAAGATTTTTTCGGTGACCCTTCATCCCCACCCTCCACCCTTCCCTTATAGGAGGGTGAGCTACCTACTTAAAACACCGGAAAATTCGAGATTATTATGATCCCTCCTGATAGGGGTAAATTACCCCTTATAAAATTTTTAATTAACAAGAAAATAGTCATTATAACAGCTAAATTTTGAAAAATAAATGTTATTTTATACATCAAAATTAATTTTACTTTTATTTGGGTTTTGGTGAAGGAAAATATTTTGGGGGTAATCACCCTTTAGGTCAAACACGTATATAATGGGATGAATTTCTATGATTTTTAATTCGTTTTTCATCTGAAACGAAGTATTTCAACGAGGAATAAGAAAATTAATTTTTTTGAACTTTTCCAGTCGCCTCTCTTCCCCTCTCTACACCGAAAAAAATTCTAAACCTTTGCACCTTCGTAAGGGGGTAAACTACCCCTTTCTGAGGTTTTTAAGTATTCAAAAAATTGTGATTATAACAGCAAAATTTAAAAAAAACACTATATTTCATATACCAAAACTTATTTGATTGAATTTTTTTGGGGTTTGTCGAAGGAAAAATTTTTGGGGGTAAACACCCTTTAGAGCAAATACGTATGTAAAATATCTATATAAAAACTGCGGTGAGTTGTCTGAACTTTATAAAAATTTAGAAGTTTTGTATGTTAGAGAAATATGGAAATTTACGAAAACATTTAAGTGTATATTATTATGGCGGTAAAAATATTCGTTTCTTTTTTCCTGAAACGAAATATTTCAAGAAGAAACAATAAAAATAATTTTTCCGAATTTTTCCAGCCACACCTCGCGTCCTATTTCTATCAGAAGGATAAGTCACCTGGGATGGGAAATGCAAAAATTTAAAACCTTTCTAAACTATGTTTTGTGGTATCTGGAGAGACAGCAATGATCTCGAATTTCCAGTTTTTCAAGAAGATAGCTAACTGGCTCACTCTACTGGTATGCCAAGACGAAGGGTGGGAACGGTAGAACCAAAATTTAAAAATAATATTTTTCTACATTCTTTAAAATACTTCGTTTCAAAAATAAGGAACCGAAAATTATACCAACATATCTCCTATTATATATAAATATTTGCGTTAAAGGGTGTTTACCCCCAAAATATTTTCCTTCACCAAAACCCAAATACAGGTAAAATTAATTTTGATCTATAAAATAACATTTATTTTTTAAAATTGAGCTGTTATAATGACTATTTCCTTGTTAATTAAAAATTTCCTAAGGGGGTAATTTACTCCTATCAGGAGAGGTGGGGGTAAAAAAATTTGGTAAACTTTTCTTTCGGTGTATATAGATAGTAGATGGATTATAATAATCTCGAATTTTCCGGTTTTTTAAGTAGGTAGCTTAGCCTCCTATAAGGGAAGGGTGGAGGGTGGGGATGAGGGGTCACCGAAAAAATCTTAAAAAATTATTATATTAGTTTTTCATCGAAATACTTCGCTTCAGAAAAAAAAATCATAATACTACATCCTATCATATACGTATTCGTGTAAGTGGTGTTAATCCCCCAAAAAAATTTTTTTCGACAAAATCCAAAAACAGGTAAAATTAGTTTTGGTATATAAAATAACATATATTTTTTTCAAAATTTTGCTGACGTAATTACCATTTTTATGATTAAAAAACTTCTAAATGGGGTAGTTTGCCCCCATGAGGGGGGTGGGAAAATTTTGAAATTTTTTTTTCTTTTATTTCTCGTCAAAGTAAAACTTTTGGAAAAAGAAACGACTCGAATATCATTTGTGGTATGTGAGAAACAGCAAAATCTGCATTTTTTGCCCCAACTTTGAGGGGGTAAAACTACCCTTAAAACCGTTTATCAGTCGATAAAAAAAATATGTGTCTTTTAGATTTTGGTCCTCTAAAACATATCCAAAAATTAGCAAAATCGGCGCCTGACACTTCGCGACCTTTCCTTGTTAGCTGTGTGATTAGTCTCAGATAGCTTCTCTCAGGATGATTTGCACATGGTATATTTTTGTTAGAGAGTGTCTAATCTAAACGCACCCTTAATCCCGAAAAGTTAGAAATTGGAAAGGGACGGGGATGCGTTTTTTCTAAATATAACCAACTACAGCACAAGACACTCCCTCGTCCAGTACGTCATTTCAATCTACAATCTAACTTCTCACTCCATCGCTAAATCTATCAAATATTGTCACAAAAAGAGTTGTTGACTAAAGAAACATCAAAAAAAGTGTTGTTAACGAAAAACATTAAAAATATAAAACAAATATACAGTATAAAGGATGAAGTTCACTGTATTGACGCATTTTTTAAAGTGCAAATACGCATTGAACATATTTTGAAAATTTGAAAGAGATTATTGAGTTGATTTAAAAATACAATTATATTCCGGGTGTTTTTTTTTAGTTGGGAGATTACCTTTACATGGAGTACTACTTATTATAAAGGCAAACTGATTTTGTCGATGGGGCTAATCGGGGCTTCTAAAAACCTTCTAGAAATATTTTCAACTTCCCCCCACTACCGGTTATAGTATGAAGTAGTAGCCATTAACTTTCTGATTTTAAATGGCTACCCCCAAAATTTATATTTTATTTGGATTTAACGTAAAAAAATGAGGTGAGTTTATGTATACAAGTTTATGTATACATGTTTATTGCTACCTTTGATAGTTTTAAATATATTTCAATTTTTCGAAAAAAAAAAATGACAGAAAAGAGGGTTATTTTGACTCGTATCTTTTTTATTATTTGCAGTAAAAACATGAAATTTGGGTTTAAGTCACGAAATATTATAAAGACTGCAATAGCGTAATCAGATTTTACATTTATTATACAGGGTGATGGAAATTTTATAATTTTTGCAGTTTTTGTTTTTTTTTTGCAAAAAAACTGTTTTTTTTTAATAAGAACTATATGTTTTTAATCATTTTTGGATTCTTCACATGAAAAGAAAAAAAGTTATATTACTTATTTTTTAAAATTTTGTGCCATTACAGAGGATTTTACGTAAATCTCAAAATAAAAAGAATCAAACATCTCTTTTTTGTTCAAGTAGAAAATTAACTGTAGGCAATAAAAGCTTAAAGAATTGATCATAATAAGTAATAGGAAAAAAATAATTGAAAAAAAAAGTAACATCAAAAACAACAAGGACGATCATCTGCTTCAATACATTTAAAAGCATATTTTAAGATTTCGAATTGAGTAACGTTTTTAAGCACATTCGATTGTTCCTAGCAATATGCTTGTCATGCAGTAGTCGTAAAAAATCATTAAAACATTTCCATTTCGATTTTCATTATAAAATTTAACGCTTACAAATTCAGAGTTCTAATCGAACAGCATAACATTTAAAGGACGAATTTTCTTGAACATTTGTTGTTGATTTTCATTACTCCAAAAATGAGAAGTCTGTTTAACAAACCATTTTTACGAAACATACATTCGTGGCTTCCTAAACATTTTTCCATAAGTATTCTAACAATTAGCCAAAAAGTTATTCGTCTTGTACGGTTATCTTTTAAATGTTATTTAGCCTAAAATTTTTAGGCCTTGTGGTTATGTTTTTTTTTTGAAAATTTTGTTGTCTTCTACCAAGTTGCTACTAGAGAAAAAAAAGATATATTTTTCTTTTTTATTTTGAATTATATCTCTGCAAAAGTGCGGTTTTAAAAAAATGAATCATATAACTTTATTCTTCTTTTTACGTGAAGAATCCAAAAATGATTAAAAAACACATAGCTCCTATTTAAAAAACAGAGGTGTTTTGAATAAAACAAAAACAATAAAGATAATAAAATTTTCATCACTCTTTGTAATAAATGTAAAATCTGATTACGTTATCATAGTCTCCATAATATTCCACGACTTCTGTCAATTTTTTTCGAATCGATAATTAGTGATACTCCATATAAAGGTAACCTCCCGGTATGTTACGGTGAAAGTAAATAATAGCCAGTATGCATAATCGCTAGTTATTATATATGATGACTGAATCTCCTAGCCAAAATAATTGATTAATTGCGTAATGTTTCCGACTAATGAGTCTACCATAAAGAATAATTAATTGGTTTATCCAAATATTATCCATAATAACTAGTACGAATTGCGTGAAGTAATAATTTGAATCTTCAGTAATCACTAAATCATAGAGCAACAATTGCAAACATTTCAAGTAAGATGAAAGATTTATTTAAAACGCCTAGGTTAGTTTGCAGAAAGACATTTTGTTGAGAACCTAATATATTCTTTTTTTTATGAGGAACGCACTGGTCCTTGGTTACCTTCAAAAATTGATATCCAAATCATGTCCCTTAAAACAAAGAAAAATAAAAAACCCAGAGTAAATGTTGTGCTTTTAAATCTTTTTTGATTTTAGGGTTTCAAGATTTGTATATTAATGTCTGTATAATCTACATTTAGAGTTTAAGGGGAACAAAATTTATCACAGCTTTAAAAATATCATTTATTCTAGCAAACTGACCTAGGCGATACAACATGATCATTCGCTTCCTTAAAACTTTTGCTGCTCCTAGATTTTTGTTGCCTATGAAGCCGTCTAACAACCTCCATACACCTGTAAATTTACTGAGTTTTTTTTAGATCAACATATGTTTATTAAAATATCTCAAGCTTGAAATCTTTGCTGCTCGTGAATTATTTGTTGTTTGAGTTAGGTTAGGTGTTAGGTTTAGTCATAATAACTGGAAACTATTAGAAATAATTATTTTTATATCCTGTTATTACGTTTTCATGTTGTCATGTTGCCAGTGCATTATAAATAATAACAAATGTGAGTATAAATTGGTTAATTGATTCTCACTTTAACCAAATCTGTTAGAGACATCATAGATACTAGCTAGAGTTCTACAGCCAATATAATTTATCGTTTTCAATTAGGTATATGCTCAACTGATTTTTTAATAATATTTATAAAACTGTAACGAAATGTAATTGTAAAGTTTGATTGGGAATTTTCTAGAAAATTTGATAAGGGGGAAGCGGCCGCGATAATAAATCAAACGGCAGATGAGCGCTCAGAAAATTTCGGCAAACCATAAGCCTTATCTGCTTGATTTTTCTAGAACCCGAATCGAGATCTATATATAGGGGTCCGGTCGGCTTTCCCTTAGTTAGTTAGTTAGTGTGTTGTTAGAAGTCAATGATTAAGTTACTTAATTAAACAGGATTAATGAATTGCAATTGTAATGTTCCGCGTTCAGTTTTGAAATAAAGTGGGTAAAATTCACGGCGTATTAATCATTCGAACCGATAACGCGCAAATACTGAGATATTCGTATAGTATAAAAATACTTTTTAGCACTTAGTGTAGGGCTAGTTTTTTTAATAAATACCCCCATTTTTATTTTTGATGGATCCAAAAAATTAATAAAATAATCCTATGCTTTTTCATGCAGATGTCACTTCTGCTAACCGATTGACAGTAGCTTTGCAAATATACAGGGTATGTAAATATGTTACATTCTTTCAAACAGAACACCCTGTATATATATATATATATATATATATATATTGACAGATTTTTATTCCCCGAATCATATTGATTACAAATATATGCACATATTGCATAACCGGTTTACCGGTTTTTGAGTTATTTTAATTCATGAGTACAATGTGTTCCACTGGGAAACGCCGCAATAGATATCTGGAGAAGTATTTATCTAAAAATGTTGTAAATTTGGCATCTTATGAAAGTCGGCAAGACCAACTGTAGCTAAAATATTTGCAAAGTTGTAGTACTTCCCGTTATACGGGAAGTTGATAGCAACTTTTTAAATAAGACCTTCTATATATTTTTGCATTTTTTGATTTTATTTACTATTTTAAGGCCACTAAGGCCACTGTTCTTTAAATTTGGAGTTTTTGAGATAAATGGATTTTTATAAAAAAATTACAGATTCAAGATCCCACTTTTTTGTATCTTTTTCCAGAAACTAGATATTAATTTCATATTTGGTATGTGAGTAGAACACATATGAAACTACCTTACACAACTTTTATAAATTCAAAAACATTATATCGAGTGTTAAATGCACGACTGAACATTTTGGTTAATCCAAACAGCGTTAACTTTGTTATCTCCAAAAAAGAAAACCATAATTTTTTGGTCCATCTTGTGCAGATTTAAATTTTCTTTCAACTGACATAGGCATGGGAGTTTCTTTGCAACCAATGGAAATAATTGCAGTTTTAACTTTTATTTTTTTATTTCACAGTCGTTGAATACTCATTTAGTAGCATATCGGTGACATAACGAGTAGAAACATAAAAGAATCAATATCAACAATTAAATTATGAAACAACCAGCCAAAGTAGTTCATAGTAGTTCATACTGTGTGGTGAAGCAAAAATTTAAACATGACTATATATGACTATATAGTCGACATAATTGGAAATACTATTTCGACACTTTTATTATCAGCAACAGATTTTCTTTAAGCTGATTTTTCTTTAACGGATCAGAAATTTGTGAAATTTTTTACCATTCGCTTTACCGTTTTTCATGAGGGCTTTACCTTATCTGGATATCGAACAGCAAATTTATCACTCTATCACATGTTTGTGATATTACTTTGATAGATCATCAAAAAATAATAAACAATTTAAAATAATTCTCATTACTAAAAAAGATGGCGAGGTATGTTTTTATTTTAGCTTCACCACATCCGTCCTATAAAATAAACTATAAATAATTTGACAAATAGTTTCCTGATAGTTAAATTGTCAATAGAGATTATTTCTACTCATAATGATATGCGACCTGTTAAGAATTCACTTAATGTGAAATGGAAAAATAAAAGTAAAAAATTGCAATTATTCCTAAAAGTTGTAGCAGCATTCCTTAGAAAGCCCATGTCAGGTAACAGATAATTAAAATCTACATAAAATAGGCTAAAAAATTATAGGGTGTTCCATTTAAGGTAACAAAGTTGTTGGTGTTTGAATTTATCAAAATGTTCAGTCGTGAATTCATGGCGGTGCCGTGCTATGATGCAAAGAGGCAACTGCATCAGGCGACATTTTAAGGCGGCGGCATAAGCAGCTAAATCGCTAATAGGTTAAATTTTCCAAACAAAATGAATTTCGACGAAAAAAACTGAAATTTGTAGAAGTATAACGAAATGTCCAATTCAGAGATAAAAGTCAAGATTTCGAGAAAAAGCAAACTTTGAGAAACAAGTCGAATTTTCTAAAAAATAACACCTTTGCAGAAAACACTAATATTTGTAAAAAATTGGGAAAAATTTTAAGAGATCAATCTTGAACACAAAGTCGACTATATTTCTAGAAAAAATGCAGCAATTTAGAATAAAATCGAAAAATGGAAATTTTGAAAATAGTCAAATTTTGTGAATATATTTTAATTTTGAAAAAAGGGAAAGATTCTGAAAGGAAAGTCCAATTATAAAACAAAAATTAATAAAAAGTCGATTTTTGAGAAGAAAGAAAAAAGACAAATTTTAGAAAAAAGTAAAGAGTTGCTAAAGAAACTGAAATTTTGGGCAGAAAGACTTTTAAAAAGAAAGAAAAAAGACAACTCAAATTTTGAGCAGAAAGTCTATTCTTAGGAATAAAATCGATACTTTAAAAAGAAGACAAATATCGAGAATAGCAAAAATAGTCAGAACATCGAGAAAACGGCCGATTTTTAGAACAAAATCGAAATTTTTAGATAAAAAAGCCTTTTCAGTCGAATACATGTTTTTTACGTAATTGCATAAGACAGAGAGGGGGGGGGGCAATTGTTCCTCTATGCCCTATTATGACTATGCCTATGTACTAAGAACAACCCTTTAGTTCGATTAGTATGGATTTTATACATATAAGTGTTTTTATAAGATCCATGAAAATATATCTGACCCAAAGGTCTCTTTAATACTCACACTTTGGCTGATTTTGACCCGCGGTCAAAAAAGGTTCCCGATCCCTTATCTGGACTAATATTACAGAGAGAACTTCTGATCGACTAAAAAACTTTTAAAGTTTATTTTATAAGTTGAAAAGAAAGTTTTTGAATGGAATTTTGCCTCTATACGACAATATTTTGAAAGGCTGAAACGTCGAAAAAAAAAAGAAAATGCAAAAACTTCAAGAAAGTTAATTTTGAAAAAAACGTAGTGGCTATTTTAAAAAAAGTTAAAAATTATGAAACCCAGACAAAACTTTAAAAAGGTTTCAAACTTACAAAAATAACCGAAATATTCAATTTTTTTAGACATTTAGAACAAAGGTCGAAATTTCGAAAATAAAACATTACTTCCAAAAAAAAGCCTTAACTTTGAGGAACAATCGAAAATTTGAAAAATAGTAGGGATTTTTGATAAAAGTGAAAATTATGAAAGAAAAAATATTCGAAGTCGACATTTTGAAAAAATAAAAAATCACAAAAAGCTTATCAAGAAAAATATTTTAAAATTTGGAGTGAAATATGACACTGAAGAAAAATCGAAATTTTGAAAAAAATAATTATAAAAGATTATTGAGAAAAAGACATAATTCTAAAATAATTTAAATTAAAAAAAACTTTTGAAAGTAACACGTTTTTTTTAACAGACCAAAAGTATAAAATAATTTCTCCTTGTTCCATAGAGATTTATAATCCCATACAGATTCCTTACTCCATTCAGAAGGTCCTGAAAAATTGTGGTTATGAATTTTTAATAGCTATGAAAATACTTATAAGATTTAAAACAAAAAACGTCGAGGTGACAGTTCTGCGTTAAGCTGACACTTAAATTTTCATCGATTATTTAATTCATAATAGAAAATTATTTTGTTTGTTTTAAAGAAAAAACTTGGGACGGCATCTTGGATAGTTCCATCATATTGAAAAAATTTACCTCTCGGCCCTGCGTGAATTCAGCACTTGGTATATGTTTTTAAATTTATAAAAGTTGTGCAAGATAGTTTCATATTTGTCCTAGTCACATACCAAATATGAAATTAATATCTGGTTTCTGGAATAAGATACAAAGAATTTCGTGGGACCTTGCATCTGTCAAATTTCTTATGCAAATCTATTTATCTCGAAAACTATAAATTTAAGAGCAATGTTTGTTATCCAAAGTGGCTTTAAAATATTAATTAAAATAAAAAAATGCAAAAATATATAGGATGTCTCATTTAAAATAACGAAGTTGTTGTTAACTTCAGGTATAACCGGAAGCACTACAACTTTGAAAATATTTTAGTTGTATTGGCATTGTCCACTTTGCTAATTTACCAAATCTTCAAATTTTGTAGACGGGCGCATCAGTTGTGGCGATTTCGGGTGGGACACACTCTTGAGACAAAAACATTATTTTAAAGCTCATAATAAATCCACAGATCAAGTAGTCAGCAAAAAAAAACAAAATATATGAATTTTTAAAACAAATACATCACATTTTTATAATAAGCACCATCAATTTCGATACAACTTTTAATAAAATTAGAACAAATCCGAAAAACCGTTTTACGTTTTTGTCTGGATGTATTCACAAATAAATTAAAGTAACTTGAAAACCAGTAAACCTATTATATAATATGTCTATATATTTTTAATCAGAATACCTGGAGAAATTTAAATTTATGAATAAATACAGGGTGTTCCATTTAAAAAAGTCTAATTTTTTTGCGTACCCTGCATATTTACAAAGATACTGCCAGACCGTTAGCAGAAATATGATCTATATGATAAACTGTAAAAGACCAGTTTTTTAATTTTTTTAGTTGATCAAACATAAATATAAAAATGAGGGGTATTCATTAAGAAAATTAACCCTGTACATAGCTTTACTACATTTATGTATTAGTTGATATAAAACAGCAGTTTAACTTTCGTTCACTATCGTTTCTAATTGGTTCGCCGCCATTGTACTGTATATGATTTTGCTATTTGTTTGTTTGTTTTTTTTTGGTGTTTTGTGTTCTACAAGCACTTGTGTATTGCTTTAAAGCCTACCCTCGTATTTCAATTTTTGAAATAGCAATATAAACCTGTATTACACAGCAACTGACAAATTACATTTGTAGCAAAACAGGGTGAATTTCTTTGGCAATGTGAAAGATTCCTGCGCATTAAATTAATAGGCGCTCTTCTTTGGTTAGGCCTTGTTGTAAACAATCTTTATATTATTATAATTTATTGCATTTTGTTACATATTCTGTAAGTTGTGACAAACTGCAGATGTGGGTAGCTACCCTTGAAGCTTCTTTTATGAATATAATATAAAAAGATTTGGAAGTTCATTTTGAATGAGATGAATTTTGAAAATGTATAATATTTTCCAGAGAATTCCAATGATCCTGTGGCATTTATGGATCTAGCGCTTATGCTGGTAAGTACTTAAAGATGAAATAAAATTTCAAAAACAAAATGGTTTTCTATAGGATGCAGTAATACCTCCCAGACCAATATTTGAGAAAGTCAAAGTTCAGTGGACATCAAAGGCTAAAAGAAGTAAGTTAATTTATATCTAATGTATATTAAACATGCTGGGTATATTATGTAAAAGATTTTCCAATAAGAATTTGTAAATGAAACAATAATTTTCAAATTTATGTGCCTCTAGTTGCTTGCTGAAAATAAATTATATCTAACATATTTTGTTACCTAAATAAATTATGAAACATCGGCACTATTTTGTAAATACTTAATTAACCCAGAAAAACTATATTTTTTTTGTAAAATAAAAACCAATTTTGTTTAGAAATATATTTACCTAGGCTTAACAAATAAGTATAGAAAGTTCCACACCAAGATCGTGTGCGGATCGCCCGCCATATTGGTTTAAAAATGAAAAATTTTGTTTTTTTGTTAATAATTCACACAATTTTAATCTAACAAAAAATGTTTCTTATAAAAGTTGAAAAGCTTAAAATTGGCTACAAAAAAGGTATTTTCAATTTTTTTCTACATCTAGTCATTACTGACAAAATGCCACATGAATAAAATGCTTTTGGATAGTTGCCCTGCTTTCCACATCGCCCAAAAGGTACAGCATGTGACGCGTGTTTTATTCGATTTTGCCAAAATGCCTAATGTACTATTTCGTCTTTAGTTAAATTCGCAATTTATTGGTGAGAGGACTGTTTTTATTGATCTGGATGTTAGGTTCTTCATCTAAAAATTTAACTTCATGTCGTCATCAAAAAAATCATTATGAGATGTCGATAAAGATTTCAACCAGTTTGGTATGTATAAAGATTTTAAGCTATATCGTATGTGGACCGTCAACATATCTAGTAGTATCATTTACATGGTTAGTAACTTCGTAAGTTCCAGCAATCTTCTAATTATCTCCTTTTTTGTCTTTTTTATTGCTCCTAAAATAACAAAGCAACATCGACCATCCATCTTTGCAAAAAATCCTCTGACTTATTTATTTAGTTCCCGTCAATGTATTATTTTAATAATGATGATGAAGGTGAATGTAAATTAACTCAGCAACGTAACACTGAGACCCACAAAAACAGCCCTTTCGTCCAAAAATCGCAAATTTAATGGAAGAGGTATAGATTAGACCTTCTGGGGATATCGCTTAAAAAATACGGGCCAAAATCTGCACCTTTTGGTTAGTGTACAAATAAGCGCGACTAGTCGAAAGTACGCTATTCGTGGGATGTTTTCTTAGTAACGATCAACTCTACAAAAAATGGGGTTCTTAGAGCCACTGTACAGCTTATCGAGGAGACGAAAAAACTGCACCTCTTGGGAAGGGGCCACCTTGATTTTTGTTGTGACTAAGTTTCTGCGGATAGCACAGATTAACCTGCATCACTGAAAGGTGGCTTCGTCAATTTTGATGAGGCGGCTGTCAGTGATGCAAACAAGTTTATCAATAATTCAAGAGCCTTGGCTGTTAAATACTAAAATAAAATAAAAGTTTAAGAGAGCAAGGTATTTTATATCACATCAACACAAGCGAAAAATTGAGGACCTGCATCATTGCCAAAGGACTAAATGCAGTCTTCATGCCCTAACTCAATAGTGGAGATCTATGTGTCATACAACTGAGACTAAACCTAAATAACCATCCTTTGGAAGTACCAGTGTCATCAGCATACATGTCCTATGAAACCGAGGAATTAGCATTAGTCGACCTTAGAAGGCTAATTCAATACTCTGAGTACCGAAAGTTTGGTCTTCTCCTGAGATGCGATGCCAACGCGCACCACGTAGCGTGGGGCAGTTCTAACATCAACCAGAAAGAGGAAAGTCTTAGATACAGACCTCTTTGTACTTAATCAAGGTAATGAGCCTACATTTCTGGACTGTAGAAGACAAAGTTATAGACATAACCCTTGCGACAGGGGAGATCGCTGATGCGGTCTAGAGCTGCAGGGTCTCGGATGAGCCTTCTGGATCAAACTACAGGCAGATTCAGATCATATTCTGTCACAAAAGGAGTACAGAACGAAGTTAAAATACTCTACTTACAAACTGGAATGGGTATAGGGCAGCCTTAGAATATAGATTGCAGCGCGTGCCTTTTAGATTACACACAAAGAAGCAACTAGAGACAGCTGCTAGAGTAATCCAGCAAAGTCTCAAGGAGGTCTTTGAAGAAAACTGCGTTGTCAGGAGGAATAGAAATCAAAACTCAGACGTTAGCGAGTGGACTAAAGACCTAGCGGAACTCAGGACTAAATTAAGGAAGGCCTTCAATAAGGCAAAAAACAGCAGGGTGGAGAATTAATGGGTCACCTTCAAAAACCTGCACAAAGAATATAGCAAAGCTATACACCCCGCTAAAAATAAAAGTTGGAAAAAGGAAATAGAAAACCTCAATGGGGCTTCTAGAATGATCAGGATTCTATTCACAAATATACTGAAACAGTGGAGGTTACAATGAAGCTTTTATTAAGAACACACTTTCCGGGCTTCAAGGAAACGCCCCCATTACACCACATCGAGGAGTTCAACCCTAGGAAAGAATATCGGCCAAGCTTCGAAAATTGTCACTCCCCTAGGAGTCGAATGGATAATAAAGACCTTTGAACCCTATAAAGTAACAAAACCAAACCGAACTTTCCCCGTCCTATTACAAAAAGGACTAGATATTATACCCAGGCCCCTTTTACACGAGTTTTTAGAGCTAGCATTGCTCAAGGGCACGTACCAAATGCCTGGAATAAGACTGAAGTAGTCTTTTATTCCAAAGCTGGCAAGAAACGGTCACAATCAGGCCAAAGACTTCTGTCCAATAAGTCTTACGTCCTTTATATTAGAGGTACTGAAAAGGCTAATAGATAAATAAAAACCGTAAAACTGCAGCTACGTCGACCACCCAATATGCCTACTAGGCGGGGAAGTCCACGGAAATGGCCTTACACCACCTGATAAGCGGTGTGGCGCGGCAGTTATTGGTAGAAAGCTATGCAATAGTGATCTTTTTGGACATTGCAGGGGCTTTCGACAGCACCGCTTATGAAGCCATTAAGAGAACTACAACCACTCGGGGAATACCACCAATCTTGACAAGATGAACACAAAACATGCTAACATCGAGAAAAACCTTAGTTAGGCATGGAAATAAAACCATTCAAGGTAACACTCCTAGGGGATGCCCGCAGGGTAGGGTTATTTCCCCTCTCCTGTGAAACCTAGTGATAGACGATCTTTTGGGCAGACTCAAACAAGCAGGCTTCCGAGTCTACGGTTACGCCGATGACGTGGCCATAGTGATCGGAGGCAAATTCTTAAACACACTCAGAGAACTGGCTAATAATTCACTGAGCATCTTGGTGTAGGAAAACGGAACTGACGGTAAACCCCTCAAAAACTGTAGCTCTAATATTCACTAGGAGTTATAAACCAACTCCCATAGCATTACTGTATCTATGAGGGCAGGCAATAACTTAATCCTGGAGTGTACCTAGATACTAAACTGAAATGGGAACCCAAGCGAATAAACTACACGCCATTATGTGGACGTGTAAGAAAGCCATAGGTAAAACCTGGGGCTTAAAACTATGGCTCTACAAAACGGTATTGTTACCGCTTTTAACCTATGCTGTTGTGATATGATGACGTAGGATAGAAACAACACAAGCAAAAAACCTGTTAAAGAGCCTACAGGGCACATACCTAAGGGCTGCTACAAGGGCTATGTGTACCACTTCAACGGAAGCTCAAGAGGTAGCACTAAATATGCCTCCTCTACATGAATTCATTAAGACACAGGCCATATTAACATCCTACAGACTTAAGTGTTTAATGGACTGAAGGGAGAAAAGGGTAGGTCATACTACACTTGGAGACTTCAACAAAAGACCTTTTACCTTAAGACAAGACCGCATTCCCAGAAACCTTTGGTTGGGACGAAATTATAAGATTCTGATTCCGAACAAAAAAGATTGGGAAAACCAAAAACCGTGGTAGGCCAAGGAAATTACTTTGGTTTACAGATGGATCCTGTCTCGGCGGAAGATGCGAAGCTGGGATCTATAGACCAAGCAATAATTACAGGAACAGTATTTCAATAGAAGAACATGCTTCTGTCTTTATGACTGGAATGTGAGCCATTCAAGAATGCGCAAATTTCCAAATTAACATGACGCTTCGATGCTTAATTTACACATGCACGATAGCCGTGCAGCGTTAAATGCTCTAGAAGAGCATACCACCACTTCGACCACAGTGTGGGACTGTGCAAAATCTTAACAGATCGGAAGAATCCAACTAGGTCACACTTGTTTGGGTGCTAGGGCATAGCAACATACATGGCAACGAGGTCGCAGACGAGCCGGCAAAAGGGGGCTCTGTGGAAGTTCCCAACGAATGGTTTTATTTAGAAAAATCTGAAAATCACCAGTTTTAAAAATCAGCTGTAACTTGTTTATTTAAAATCCGATTAAAAAAAATCAAAAACTGTAATTAATTGTTTTTTAAGGTTACTTCATTGTTGTACGTTAATTTTTTCTAAATTTACCTGTTTCTGAGAAAATTATGTCAACTTTGTTGTTTCTTCTAAACGCCATATTAGATTTTATCATTTTTGTATTTGGCATATGTTTCTCATTAATTTAATATATGACATGTCATATATGGCAAAGTGAATGTGAATGTGGCAAAGTGAATTAAATAAATTAATTTTTTATTTTTAAACAAAAGAATTATATTAGGCGGTGCAAGTGCTATAATTGTTAATAATAAAAATACAGTATCTAATTACGTAACAATAATTATTAAAACATTAAAAATATTGTAACAAACTGTGCAATATTTAAACAGTTATTAGTATAATCTTAACGTGCATGAACCCTTTTAAATGATGTAATTCTATGAAAACGTGTAGATGTTTTAAACATTTTGTAGGCAATTTTTACAAAAATTCTTTTAACAGTAAATACTTATTCGTGTAACGTGAAATATTCAACAATCTAACATTAGAAATGACTCATATTTGTGCACATTATCCATATTAAAATATTAAGCTTCTGGAGAAGTCTAGATGCACACTTGCTCATGAGTCATGAGAAAGTCGTTTTTAATATAGGCCTTAGAATGTTATGAGATTTACGTAATTTAAAAGGAATCTCCCATGTTGCGATTATTGTACCAATTCAGATTAATAGACCATTCTGTTTTCGAAGTTCTTAAACGTCTACCTGCCGTATGATCCACTTTCGCAGCCGCCTCCCATTAATAAATATTTCCAGAGAATTCCGTTCCCCACTGATACAATCACTGATACAAATTTACAACTACAGTTTGTTACCATACGTTACAATTTGTGGTAATAAAGATTTTGTAATAGTGATTTTCCTTGGTTAAAATGTTACTTCATTGACTTGCATTCATTTTTAGAACATATTGGTTTGTGAAATATTGAAAATAGTGTCTAATTATTAATTAAACTTTTACAGAGTTAATCAAATTAATAAACGCTCGTTTCTATGCACTTTTTTAAAGTTCAATCCACATACAAAGAGTAACCCTATTATGGTCTTTGAACATTTTGAGTTGGAGACTAAAATGAAGAGAAATTGCATGAACTGCCATTTTAAATCAGAGTAACTTTTTATTCTCGAGAAAAATTCTGCTTGATAACGAATTCCAAAGTTTGGAAGTTCTGTAGAAAAAAAGAGTCTCCACAGATAAATTTTTAGTGTGGCTACCTGGATTGCGCGCAGTTGTTTCCGATTGTCTTGCATGCATTAAGAATGTTATTCTTGGGGAATTATACCTATCGGTTCTTGCAAATTTCTTTCATGAAATTATTTGTAGAAAAGAGATAAGTCATCAACCATACGTCGTGTCTAGTATTTGCAGAGACTCGCTTAAATTTATATCATCAATTAGATGAAGTAATTGTCTTTTAATTGAATCCAAAAGAGCTTAGACGTTTTGGTTTTTGTTTTTGGTCTGAACTTTAAACTTGAAAACAAAACTCCAATGTTCCTCTTTGGCAATATAGAGAGTGAACAGCTCAGGCAAGATGAAGTGCTTTTTAGCTCGAAAAGAAGTCTAACACGTTGATTTGGAAACTGCGGGCAAATAGTCATTTCAAGAAAAGTTACTGCTTGCATTTATTTGTAGTATAGGCAGATGAGATCTCATTGGGATGATGTTAAAATCTACGGTAATATTGGTTGTATCATCCCTTGATGTTTTCTAAGACATTAGCGATTAATGCAGGGGTTTGTTCTGTCTCCGAGTTGTGCACAAATGTTCTCTAGCTTCAATTCCCAATCTGAAGTATAAGCTACGCAGATGGTAGTAGCGTGGAATAACCCCTTTTCTGACAAACCATTATTCGTTTCTTCATATAGACCAAGGGAACAGGAGATGGACAATTCGGGATGTAAAGATTCTGGAATGAGGAAAGAAAAATCTAGTTGACTACAATGCCTCAAAAACTTAAGTCGCTATTTTCTCTAAAAAGGCATAAAAGGATAATGCAACCAACATCCTTATGGGCTGCAAAATGCTGTCTATCCTAGAAGTAAATCCCAAGCATCAACGTCTCCTAGAACAAAAACTTGTGATCCATTGCTAAGTCAGCCTCCTAAAACTTGGGTTTTCTTCTTCGAGCTAACAAGTACTTTACATCTCATCAGCTGCTTTTCCTTTATAAAGATTAAGTGCACACTGAAATACAGTTTTTCTATTTAGAGTTCGAAGTGAAAGGCACTTTCGTTTTTTTTTGGATTCAATTCAATAAAAAGCGATTCACCTAATTAATGAGGCTTAATGAAAATTTGACCGAGTCTCTGGCACAAGTCTCTGGATGATTGCTCACTTGACTCTTTTCTAGAAAAACTTTCATGAGAGATGGTCGCAGGAACTGATAGGTCTGATCCCCCCAAGAGAAACATTATTAAAACATACAAGACAGTCGAAGAGAGTAGATTTCTGTGCGATCCAGCTTAGCACAGTGAGGACTCCTGTCTATGGATTTTTTCCATAGAACTTCTAAATTTTCGAATTTATGCCGAGTAGAGCTTTCTCTGACCATTAAAACCTATCCGTTTTTAAAAACGGATCGTGATGTACCTTTATTTTCTTATTCTACTTGCAGTGCTCCAAAGACATGATAACATTATGCTTTGATATTTAAAAAATTGTAGTTAAAAACGGTTGTTGGTTTTTATGCTAGTTTAACAGATGCATGTTTTTAATTTAAGCTACCTGACATAAATATATATATAATTTAATACTTACTTGAATTTTTTTTACAGAGTCAGCGCAGATTTTGTACAAGAACCTAACAGGTATTTTTTTCAATTTTTTACCTAAAAAGTTTTTGGCACTTCCTTACAGTATCACATTTATTAGTTTGGGTTAGGTTAAATTTCGTGTTAACGATTTTTACATTGCAGGTAAATTATCCACAAATGGAACTTTAAACGAATCTGAAATGGGTAAGTATGCTTTTATCTATTTATATATTAAAGACTCTTTTGTTATTTAAAAGAATTAATACTCGTAACATAATTTACAATAAATAATAAATTTTCAAAATTTCATGATGTTTGGACAGATATTAGATACTGGGTTTCGCTTTTCAGCACTACCGGCGATTATATCAGTAGTTTGTTTATTCGTTATGCTAACCATTTCCATTGGCCACAGACTCCTGTCCACATTTCGTCTAATCCGAACTCCCATTAAAGATTCTACTAAATGCGTATTCAGAAGATCTAGTTGTTCATTCATGAGGGGTAAATTGTCTCGACTGTAAATATTTGTGAATGAATAGCCAGATCTTTTGAACAAGGTAGCTTTGTTCTGATTAGACGCAGTATGTGCTCTAAAGAGATGGTCCACGAGTTAATTTTAGAAAAAAATGACAAAAAATTAACGGATTATTTTTTTTATTTTGTTTTTTAAATTGTAACTCAAGTATATGATATTGCAGGCCAAATAAACGAGTACATGGACGAGATTATTGAAAATATTGATTGGGGTAAGACTTGCTTTTATATATTTAACAAACAATTAATGCCTTTTTTGATCAATTTTTAAAAGTAATAACTATATAGGTAACTAAATTGATATATTGTAACGCAATGTAAATAGATGAAATAGGATTTAGAATAGAATTGTAGAATTTAGTAAATAAAAAAAGTTTCTAGAAGGATCTGATGAGGGGAAAGCGGCCGCGATAACGAAACAAGTGGCAGATAAGCATTCCAGAAATTTCGGCAAACGATAAGCCTTATCTGCCGAAAAGTTCTAGAAGCCGGGGGCCAAAACTATAAAAGGGGGTCAGCTTTGCCTCGAGTAAGTCAGTTAGAAGTCAGTGTAGTTAGTGGGTTAGCAATTAGTAAATAAGTAGTGAGTTACTGTTCAGTTGAAGTGTGCCGAGTTAATTTGGTAATAAAGTGGTATAATCCATCACGTGTAATCAATCGAACCGAGAAGCCCGTAACATCTGGTGTCAGAAGCGAAAGAAATTAACCAAGTGTTCCCGTAGTTGACTTTATCTCGGACGTTATAAACTGTTAAGTAGTTATACGAGGCGCGTCAAGTAAAATCTTGAACTACTACGCTTTATGGATACGAGATTAAAATCGGCCAAAATGGAACAACAAATGCAAGTGTTATTAGCCATGTTTAAAGACCAAGCAGAAGAAAGACGACAAGAAAAAGAACAGGAGGAAGGACGAAGACGACAAGAAAAAGAACAGGGGAAAGAAGAAAGACGACAAGAAAAAGAACAGGAGGAAGAACGAAGACGACAAGAAAAAGAACAGGAAAAAGAACGAAGAAGACAAGAAAAAGAACAGGGTGGAAGAACGAAGACGACAAGATGAAGAATGAAGACGACAAGAAAAAGAACAAGAGGAAGAACGAAGAAAACAAGAAAAAAACAGCAGGAAGAACGAAGACGACAAGAAGAACAAAGAAGGAATGCAGAAAAACAAGAATTGCCTAGTCTACAAGCAAATATAACTGAAAAAATGGGAGTAGACGTTACAAAAATAAAAGAAGAAATGAAAGAACAAATTACCGGAATGAGAGAAGAAATGAAAGAAGAAGTGAAAGAACAAATTACAGGAATGAAAGGAGAAATGAAAGAACAAATTACAGGAATGCGAGAAGAAATGCAAGAAGAGATTGGCGAAGTTAGGGAAGAAATTGGGGAAGTAAAGGAAAAATTCAACAGTAAGCTTCTTGATTTGGAAAATGCAACAAAGAGAGAGATCAGCAACATAAAAAACAGCATGAAAAAGTTGCTTAGTAGACAAAGCACACAACATGAATCCGAAAGTGTACCTGCTAGTTCTTCCCAAAAGGTGAAACCACCGACCTATGATGGACAAACATCTTTCCAGGCCTACAGAATTCAGTTCGAAGCTGCTGCTAGGGCGAAGAGGTGGACGGAGGACGAAAAAGTGACTTCATTGGTGAAAAAGCTCTGGAACTACTCCGAGCTCTATCTGACCATGAACTAGCTAACTATGAGGATTTAGTTAGAGCTTTAGAGCTGAGATTTGGAGATCATCATTTGCCGCAAGTAGCCCAGTCGCAACTACTAGTAAGGAAGCAGAAAAGTGATGAAACGCTGCAAGAATTCGAGGCTGACGTAAAAAGACTGGCTCAAGCCGCTTATCCAACAGCACCAACTAAATTTTTGGAACTTTACACAGCTAGAATTTTCATAGAAGGAATACGAGACTCAGAAGTACAGGGAGTGATGCGCTTGTCAAACGTCCGAACGTCAAGGGAGGCACTGATTAGAGCTTTGAAGGTTGAAGCTGCTTACAGGGTTTCGGAACCTGAGACGTCACGGAGGGTAAGAAAGGCCGACCTCCAAGAGGTCGCAAATGACCCTGAATTTGGAAACCTAAACACTAATATAATGGAAATGAATGCTAACATTAAGACAATTGACGCGAGCATCGGAGAACTGCTGGGAGCTCTTAAATGTAGATCCAACCGAAGAAGCACGACATGTTACAACTTTGGCAGACCGGGGCACTTCAAGAAGGACTACAGGTCAACTCTTAAGAGGCCGGCAAGCCCCACAGTAAGAAAACAACAAGGCAAGAGGGAGAACTCACTAGCTAATGTCAAAAAACCAGACCCCAAAATTCTTCCCATCAAACAGATAAAAAGGATCAAGGAAAGATCAATGGTGGAAGTCAGCGAGGATAGAAGAAATGTACAGGCAACAGTGGACACAGGAGTCAAGGTTACTGTGACACGCGAGACTCAAGCAATCCGTGACTGGCCAAAACCCAAATATAAGCATCAACTGAGGAAGTTCCTTGGGTTAGGCACCTATTACAGGAGATTTGTGAAAGGCTTTGCCATCATCGCTGCGCCGCTACACCGACTAACTGAAGACAGGATGCCTTATGTCTGGATTCCCGATTGTGATACCGCTTTCCGGAAACTGAAGTCCGCCTTGTGTACAAGCCCTCTCTTGGCTCGTCCTCAGCAGAATGGGAAGTTTGTGTTAGACACAGAGGCCAGCAACGTCGGCATTGGAGCTGTGCTGTCCCAAGTTCAAGGCGGTGAAGAAAGAGTGGTCGAATATTACAGCAAGATCCTGACGAAGCCGGAGAGGAACTATTGCACCACCAGGAAGGAACTTTTTGCGATAGTGAAGGCCGTGGAACACTTTCACAAGTATTTGTACGGGCAAGAATTCCTCATCAGAGCAGACCATTCGGCACTTTCTTGGTTATTCCGAATGAAGAACGCGGAGGAACAGACGGCTAGATGGTTAGAAAGGCTTCAGCAGTATCACTTCAAGGTGCATCATCGACCGGGACGACAGCATAACAACGCTGACGCTTTGTCCAGAAGACCTTGTGGGGATTGCAAACATTGCAGACGAGTTGAGGACCATGAGGACATGGTGGATATAAGGGTCACTTCTGTCCAGCCAGAAGACGAATGGACTGTTGAAGGTCTTCGGAAGCTACAGAGGAGCGACGCTGATATTGGACCCATATTGGAATGGAAAGAAGCTGGAGACAGACCGGAATCGCAAGAGGTTTTCGACAGAAGTCCAGCTCTTAAGAATTTGTGGGCCCAATGGAAATCCCTCCAGGTCGAGGATGGGGTACTGAAGAGAACATGGGAAAGCGCGGATGGAAAGCGTGTCAACTTGCAGTTGGTGGTGCCTCAGGAGAAGATTTCACAGGTCTTGTGGGAGGTGCACAGTGGGACCTCTGGTGGATATCTAGGGATGAACAAGACCCTGGAGAAGGTTCGAAAAGGGTTCTATTTGGTTAACTGCAGGGAAGACGTCGAGCGGTGGTGTCGGAAATGTGTCACCTGTGCTGCATCCAAGGGTTCTCGTACAAGAACCAAAGGGGCCCTGAAGCAATATAATGTGGGAGCTCCATTTGAAAGAATTGCAATCGATGTGGCAGGACCATTCCCAGCTTCAGATGATGGAAACATGTACATCCTGGTGGCCATGGATTATTTCAGTAAATGGCCTGAAGCTTATGCCATCCCGAACCAGGAAGCCACCACAGTCGCAAGGGTTCTTGTGGACAACTTCATCTGTCGATTTGGTGTTCCCTTGGAACTACACTTGGACCAGGGAAGGAACTTTGAATCGGGGGTTTTCCAAGAGGTGTGTCGTCTTCTTGGCATAAGGAAAACTCGAAAAACACCTCTTCATCCACAGTCTGACGGAATGGTGGAGAGATTTAACAGGACCTTAGAGGAACATCTTTCGAAGGTCGTTTCCAAACATCAGACCGACTGGGACCGACATCTACCACTGTTTCTGATTTCCTATCGCGCGGCAACTCATGAAACTACAAGTCAGACTCCGGCAAAAGTGATCTTCGGGAGATAACTGCGGCTTCCGTGTGACTTGGTGTTCAGGTCACCAAGGGAGATCCCCAGGGAAACGATAGGTTTCGTAGATGGCTTGAGGGAAGCGATATTGGAGACGCATACTTTGATGCGGACGAAGATCAACTTGGCGATGGACCGGATGAAGGCCAGGTATGACGTGAATTCCAATCATGGTGGTTTCAGTGAGGGCGAGTTGGTATGGCTATACAACCCTCAGCGAAAGAAAGGAGTTTCGCCAAAGTTTACGCCATCTTGGGAAGGGCCGTACAAAGTGCTGAAGAGGATCAACGACTTCGTATACAGGATCCAGCGCAGCTCCAGGAATAAAATAAAAGTGGTACATCTGAACAGACTATGCAAATTTAGTGGCGAAGTGACTGATTGGAACTGATCGGGACGATCATTCCTAAGAGGGAGGCAGTGTAACGCAATGTAAATAGATGAAATACGATTTAGAATAGAATTGTAGAATTTAGTAAATAAAAAAAGTTAACGAAACAAATGGCAGATAAGCGTTCCAGAAATTTCGGTAAACGATAAGCCTTATCTGCCGAAAAGTTCTAGAAGCCGAGGGCCAAAACTATAAAAGGCGGTCAGCTTTCCCTCGAGTAAGTCAGTTAGAAGTCAGTGTAGTTAGGGGGTTAGCAGTTAGTAAATAAGTAGTGAGTTACTGTTCAGTTGAAGTGTGCCGAGTTAATTTGGTAATAAAGTGGTATAATCCATCACGTGTAATCAATCGAACCGAGAAGCCTGTAACAATATTATTATTATCACATTATGTCGAATGAATAATAAAGAAAAGTACCAGGCGGTTTGGCATTATATGATATTTTATCTAAAATAGTTTTTAATAACAAACTAAAACAGTTCAATATTAAGAAATATTAACTCGACTAGGGTTAATTCAGTAGGCAGTACTTAAATTTTAATACTGAAACACTATTCATATACTATTTTTAAGTAAGTTTCCAGTTATTTCAAGCAATACTCTCAAAGTTGCAGAAACAAATAAATTTAGTGCTATGGATGTGCTTATTTGAAGGAGAAAGGTTTGGTGATATTTCATTTTAATTTGGATACGTAATAAACATTTTGCTACAAAGTACTTTTCTAAATCAAAAGAACTAATCAGATGTGGTATGAAGTAGTAATATTTTTCTTTTTCATAATGGTTCGGAATGATATTGACGGATGATATAACATATTGGAAGAAACATTTTTTTGAGAACTTGGATTTAGTTACCTTCTTTTATATGACTGAAATTAAAAAATAACGAAGCTTTAGGAATAATATACAATATTTTGCACCTGTTAAGAAATTGAATAATTTCTTTAAATATTATTTTCTTGTAGATATTTTAAATACTCGGTTGGATGAAATTGTTCCAAAACATGGAGATGAGCAAGGTAAATATTTCATTAAATTTTTACAAATAGCAATAAATACGGTAGATTTTAAAGTTATTTATCTACCTAATAGGATCATCAAGAGATATTTCATTCCCATATGTAACTTTATTGATACCCACTTACTTGCACCAGTATTTTGCGAAAAAAGCGTTATATTCAAAAACAATTGTTTTTGGTAGCCCTAGAAAATAGGCATTGATGTCATTTTTGAACAATTTATCGTCTAAAAGAATCACCGCCCTTGGACCTTTTTTAATAGTTTAGTTGTTTGCGGCGAACCAGGGCCAGGTGGTTGTGTTTTTAAGTCCAGTAAATCACGATAAAATCTTTAACTTTTCTATATGCAATTTTTTTTCCCCCAGAAATGAGAATAAACTTGAATTACTTTTATTAACATTATGCCTATTTCCAGCCGTTATTGTGATATTGTCATTTTTTTAAATATTTTAAGGTCATCTTGATTTTAAATACAATAAATTGACATACAAATCTTGTCCCCTCCCCTGGAACCAAGAAAGATTAAAAAATACAACAGTTGCTCTAACGCGTTTCGATAGCTAAGATATCATTTTCGGCCATCCATAAGGCTGGAGACAACTTTATGAATTCCAAAATGAAAAACTAATTGGGGTATTCTATTTCAAAAACCAAAGTTAACTTTGAATTAAACAAAAACCAAACAGCCAAACTAATCTAAAATAAAAATGTAAGACGTTACCATGGAGATGATTAAAAAAAACCTCCCTCAGGCACCTTTTTTTTTGAAATCGATTTATCTGCTACACTATTAAAGGTAGCGAAGCAAAACAAACTGATTATGATGGGACGCTGTAGAATCCATTTTATAAATCTTTTCGGGGTGGCAAATAAAAATTTTCATAATTAATGTCTGTGATGTCTTTTGAGGTGACAAAAATACAGAAAATGTATCCATATGTCACCTAATAGCATACCAAGTTTTATTAAAATCCAGTTGGTGCAACATGTCCAAGAAAATTAAATACATCTGCATATAATCTCTAAGCCTGTTGATATGAAGTAAATGTATTTATTATCATTATTCTACCTTAAATACGTTTCCATGTTGAATAATAAAACTTTGTGGATTACTTAAGGAATAAAAATTCAGATGAACGCAAGTTCTAATCTTTTTTATTTCCAAGTTACAGGCTGTTTCATTATAGAGGAAAATAAAATTATTTTTATTTATATTTCTGAAACCCTTTCACTTAACGGTATAAAATTTGATACATGGTATCAGTAATTTAAAGAGAAACTTCTGCATTTATTCAGTTTTTTTTTACCTCCAAAGGCGTACATCAGAATATTAACATATTTTCACATGAGAAAAATGCCATGCCACTGTATTTTAAAGTCTTAAAAAGATGAAAGTTTAAGAAATGTTATGTAGTACCAAGAAAGGTACAACTGTAAGCAGGAGTATACCTTTGCAAATTTATAGACATTTATATACGAGGTGAAGCAGCAAAAACTTAACAGGGCCAATAGATGCTAGGATTTTTTGTTGTTGAAAAAATTGCAAAAATAGGATGATTTTGTTTGAATCAAGACAATTTTAGTCGCTTATTTTGTTATTTTAACGACAACTTCCTAAACGGTGCTTACATCTCTTTCAACAATTTTAGTGGAAAGGGGTCCATATTGTAGATCGTTAAAAAACCCATTTGAGACTCTTTAACTACTTTTAATTTGATTAATTTTTTAAGACATAAGATAAAGAAGTGTGCTTGTCATTCAGATTCATTAAAATGTATACCTTTTATTCTGGTTTATTGATTTATTTTGTTCTATATAGGAATAAAAAAAGATTTTGATGATAGACCATGTAGTATGTCTACGATTGTAACAAGAAAGTGAATTTACTCTGACATGTTATCTCTAATTAAAATTGGTTTGTTCGATTGCGGGAAAGGTATGTGACAAAATTATTTTATAAAAATAACTAATAAATTTGTCGACAAACAACATTCCAATAAGAAATGTTCTGAAATTAGTGGCAAAATTTCGATAAGCTAATAAAAAATAAATTACTGAATATCTTATTGAAAATGATGATATATTACATTTAGTTTCGTATTTTATTAGTCGCAGGTATTTTATTACTAATTTCAAAACAATTTTGCTACCTATTGCCATTATTATTTATTTATCTGTCGGTTAAACATACAATACTTGCAAGTTTAATAATTTCTTTTATAATAGATGACCTTAGGGGAATTGTTTTCCACATGTCTGAATAACTGCTTTATCTTAAAGTAAATAATAAGGGAAGTTTGCATGCTACAGGGTATACTTCCTAATATATGTTCAAATAAAATTAATCAAATTCAAAAAGTAACTTATCGTTGCAAAGACAATCAAAAAAGAAGCCTGATGTGCAACTTGAATTCTAGCAAGGGGGTTGCACTTAAAACTATAAAATATATTGCAAAATATGGTTCCCTGCCAAAAATAATCGAATTATTTTCTCACTTTGTCGCAAAACAAAATCATAGACTTCATTAAATTGTGTTGTGCTTTTATTAAGTGTATGAATTGTTATAAGTTTGGAAAAATCATCTCCTGCGTTCAGTTATATATTTTTTGGTATTTGGTGACCACTTTTAAATTTTAATTTTTTCAAAACCTTAAAAAACTGTGGCGTACCCCTTTTCTCATATAAAATTTTAATATTAATACCCTAACGTAGGCCCCTGGCTTAAAAAAAAACTAAATAAATGCACAAGTTAGCCGTTAAAGTACTAATACAGTGTACCAAATTCCATGAAGTTAAGTCAAAGGGTTTCCAATATATAAATAAAACTATTTTTATTTTTTCTATAATGAAACAGCCTGTAACTTGGAAATAAGAAATATTAGGACTTAAATTCCTATGAACTTTCATTCCTCAAGTAATCCAAAAAGTTATTTCATACAATATGGAAACGTTTTTGAAGGAGGATAACAATTATATTTACTTTAAATATACAAGGCAGCAGGCGCAGAGGTTATGGGCAGACATATTAAATTTTTTTGACATGTTGCACCACTTTTATTTTAACGAAACTTGGTATGCTGTTAGAAGACATATGGACACATTTTTCATATTTTTTGTAGAAGGGTCACTTAAAGAGACTACAGAAATGAATACTGAATTTTTATTTGTATTTTATTAATATTTGGAGGGGGGCTAGCACCTCCAAAAATATTTTTAAAATAGATCCTACAGTTTGTTTTGCTTTGCTACGTTTAATAGTTTATTAAATACGTCGCTTAGAAAAAAAAAGGTGCCTGAGGAAAATTCACATATATTAATTACTAATATCACCCTATGCGTTATGACATAGATCACGATGTAGGTTCCCGGTGGGGGCAATTTCGCTATGGAAGTACGGCTACCCTTTTGAAAGTCAACTGGGGGGTGCATTTATAACCAAAGATCAATCACATGTACAATAATTTACGTCAGTGACTTAAAATTTCTCCAGTAGCGAAAATATGTCTTTATGGTTGCAATTTTCTTGTGAGGAGGTTACAAAAAATTGTTGCAATGAATAATCAAAAAAAAAAAATGAAACAGGTTTTTGTTTATAGACTTTAAATCTGATAAATTTCCAATCTATGCTGCTTAGCAATTTCATTCCCGAATTAGTTGAATAAATAATGTAATAATTGACGGTTTCACATTACGTTTATTGCGATGTTCTAAAAGTTTTCAAAAATAAATAATTAGTACTGGCATCTGAAACAACTTTGTTTAGACCTTTGTTTAGAACTTTGTTTAGACCATTGCTTACGTTTTTTGTTTTCTTTTGATGTTTTTGAATTATTGCGAACAACCTTTTGGGTTTTGAAAATGTTTTTCTAATCATTACATGCTCTCACGTTTCGTTTTATTACTGAACTTGAATGATTGTTGCTTGTTACAAAAATAAATAAATAAAAAATAATGATAATAATAAAATAAAATAAATATAATTTTTTTACTTAATCATGATATTCCTTCCAGATTTTACCGAAGTTCCTACTTCCGCGGTATCAAAAAATGGTAAGAAAATCATTCTTTATCGTAGAAGTAGTTGGGGTTATAAAAAATGATAAGCAATGAAAGTGTTTTTAGAAAACTGAGGTACACCTATTATATTTTATTTTGTAAGCAATTTACTGCAGCAGTATACGGCAGGTTTACGTAAGATTTATTTTAATGCAAAACACAACTCGATTGAAGAAATCTAACCTAATTATGAAGTTTGCTAAAAAATGATCAATGCTGATTATGATATTATTGTTTTATTTATTGTTGTGCTGTTTTTTGCATATATGCTTTTTGTTTGTTACTCTATCACCATACTGAAAATTAAATTTGATATTAGCAAATACGTGCGAAATGCGAAGAGGAAGTGAAATCTTTAATTTTATATATTTACTTTTTTTATATATCAAATGAGGAAGATTATGAACAAATAATAGGCTATAGTAAATGAAACGAATAAGTAAGTTCAAAATGATTTATAATGTCTTAGGCTTATAGTGAAATACTGCTTTTCATGAAAAACCTAGACATATCATGAAATGGCGGTATTTAATGCAACTACCGCCCTATATCTTTGTTACCCGCTATATGTAAGTTAATAGTGAAGGCTATCAACGTCGATATTCTCAAATATCTGGAGCAGAATAGAATCACCTTGGACAGGTAATACGGTTTCAGTATTCAGGTGATCTCCTGGCATATGTTACTCATATCAGGAACTCAGCTGTGGAAAAACACGGTGATGTTAAGATTGTCGCATAGGACATCTCGAAGTCCTTCTACATAATTTGGCATCGATATTTTTTCGCTTATGGTTTTTCCTCTTGGACTCCGTCACTTGATATACAATTTTCTCTCTGGCAGATATCTTCAGGTCATCTCATCCGAGACATTTGCGATTAAAGTAAGGGTGCCTCAGGGGCCTATTCTGTCTCTTAATCTGTTTCTGTTTCACAAAAACGATCTCTTAGCTTCAATTTCCAATCCGATATGTAGTTACGCAAATGATGGTAGCCTGGTTTTATCTTTTTTCTCTAACAAACCATTGTCCGTCGCTGCTTTACATCGGCTAAGGAAACAACAGGTACAGACAATTAATTGGTACATCGAAGTCGTTCTGGGATGGGGTAAGAAAAATCTGGTCGACTTCAATGCCTGAAAAACTCAGGCCGCGGTATTCTCCAAGAAAACATCAAGGGATAATGCGACAAAAATAGTCGTGGAGGGTAAAATCCTTCCGATAAAACCTAATATGTCTATCCCGAAAGTGAATCCCCGGAGAGGACTAGGCTACCACGGAATACGACCATTGCAAATTATCACCTACAATACAAGAAATCTGTCTTTACACTATAGACTTCAGGAATTAGAAGAAGAGCTAAAACACCTGAAATGGAATATACTGGGTGTCAGCGAACATAAACATAAAATAGAAGAACAACATTTAACACTTCAGTCAGACCATATACTGTACTATGTAGGAACAGACAACATAAAACGAGGAGGACTAGGCTTCCTGATACATTAGACCCATGTTACAAATGTTACTCAAATTAAAAGTATAAGCCTCAGAGTAGCATATTTGATCCTTAAAATCAATGAGAGATATTCATTAAAAATAATACAAGCATACGCTCCCACGTCAACCCACGATGATCAAGACGTGGAGACATCCTATGATGATATCAGCACGACATTACAACAGTATTCTTACCACTATACCATAGTAATGGGAGATTTCAGCGCCAAGTTGGAACGCAAAGAAGAAGACATTAAAACTTCTGTCGGAAATTAAGGGTATGACCAAAGAAACGAGACGGCTCAAATTCTCATAAATTTTCTCCAACAAAACAATTTATACGCCATAAACACCTTCTTTGAAAAGCCTCCACAGAGGAAGTGGACGTGAATCAGCCTTGATGGAGTAACAAAGAACCAAATTGACTATAAATTCCAACAAGAAAAAATTATCCAAGACGTCAGTGTACTGAATAAGTTCTCCATAGGTAGTGTTCACAGAGCTGTTTGGGTAAAAATCATCCTTAATGTAAAATAAGAACGATCAAATAGAAGACTAATAACAACCCAAAATGCAAACCAGTACAGGCAAATTCTTGATTCACATTCAACAACGCTAAAAAATATACAGAAAGAAGATGTGGATATCGATATAATGAATAGCAAAATAATAATGGTCATAAAGAATGGGGAAAACGAGTGTCAAGCAGGTAGGAGTTATAAAAGAGAAAAATTGAGCGAAAATACCAAACAATGAAAAAAAGAAGAAACCTGGAAGACAAATACTCGGTAAACGCGAGAAAGTTAAGAGAATTTAATAGAGACATATCTAAGGCTACTAGACGAGATATAAGACAACACAACACAATAGAAACATCTAAAGCAAATCTAAGATTATTGTGCATATTATTTAATATATGTCTAAAAAATTGTACAACAATCGAGAAATGGAACAAAGCAGTTTTCGGATTGATCCATAAGAAAGGAGATATAGCAAACATCCAAAACTATCAACCTATCAACCTGCTCTCACACTTGTATAAATTGTTCATGAAAATCATAACGAAGAGGCTGACATCGAACCTAGATTTCTACCAACCACGGGAGCAGGCGGGATTCCGTGCCGGTTACGGCGTTAATGACCACCTCCATACAATCAAGATCCTCATCGAAAAGTGCGTGGAATACAACAAACCCTTAGTTCTTGTTTTCGTCAACTACGAAAAGGCCTTTAACAAGATCGATCACAGAGCAATGTTCAAGGCTATGGCTGACTGCAGAATTGACCATCGTTACACAGACATCATTAAGCATGTGTACAAAAATGCAACTGCTTGCATCAGGCTGCATGAAGACACTCCAAACTTCAGGATAAGACGAGTGTGGTACAGGGAGATGTCATTTCCCGCAAGTTGCTTACAACCCTGCTAAAATATATTTAAAAGAGTTAACTTAGAAAACCTTGTCATCAACATTAACGGTGAAAAACTAAACTATCTGCGATTCGCTGACGACATAATATTGGTTACAGACTATCTCCTCCGAGAAAAGTGGCTCTGAGTATTAACATCAATAAAACTATGTTCATGACTTAACTCTCAACAACTCAAGAATAGAACAAGTTTACTCATTAAAGTATATGAGCCAAGAAATTCGCTTGGGCAGAGACAACCAAACCTATGAATTGGCAAGAAGAACCGGAGTAATATGGGCAGCCGTCATATCCTAGAATCAGATATCCCCATTTCCCTTAAAAGGAAAGTTTTTAACCAGTGTATCCTACCTGTGTTGACATATGGCGCCGATACTTTAACCCTAACAAGACGGACAGCGAATAAAATCAGAATTGCACAAAGAGCTATGGAGAGAGCAATGCTAGGTCTGCCTCTAAGAGATAGGGCTCCCAACAGAAATATAAGGGAAAGAACCTAAAGTAATCGCCAAGATTGCTACTCTTGAATGGAGCTGGCCGGAAACCTAGCCAGAGTCAGTGATGACAAATGGACGAAAAAGGTGACAGAGTGGAGACCGCGAGTCGATGCATTCCGCAGCAGAGGAAGACCACCAATCCAATTGGCAGACAATATAAAGCGTATCCATTCCAATTGGATGAGCGCAGCTCAGGACAGAAGAAGATGGAAATTACTACGGGAGGCTTATGTCCAGCAGTGGACGAGAACAGCTGATTGATGATGATGATGAACTTGTTTTTATTAACAATACATGTTTCTTTCATTGCCAGTACTGTGGCAATATTAAGATTATAGGTTTCAAATATTATCAGTTTACAGCCCTTTAAAAAAATAAAAATATCAAATATTTTAATTGATCTATTGTGGATATTGTTTGTTTTAGAAAAAACATGTTTCTTACTTGTTAAATAAAATTACAGATGATAACAAATAAATTTGATTTCAATATAAAATAATGTTTCTTAGCATGGAAATATTTGGCTCATTTACTTATAGAAAATCTTTCACAACCCAAAATTCTGTGTAAACAATATGTAAAGAAATAACTAAACAAGTATTTGGTCGATTTTACAAATTCAAGCCGAAAAAGAGAGCGATAAAGGTTATTTAATTTAATTTTCAAAAAATTTAAAATATTCTTTTATAAACCAAAAGTTAAGTTTTTAAAAACAAAGGGCATACTAAGTTACCGTGCTCTTCTATCTAAACTTTCTTATTTTTTGTACCAATTTTCAATTCAGAAGAGTTTCGCCTCTGGTATGGTGGACATACTGAGTTACCGTGCTCTGATGTTTTGAAATTGGCTTTTTCATGCCTTCATTTTTTGCATATTCCGTTATATTCCTCTTTTCATTTATTGTTTTTTTTCTTTGTTCCTGAAGAAGCTCCCTACGATGGTGGGCGAAACGTCGAACACTTTTAGTAGTTCTTTAACATGGTCCAATCCCGGAAGAAGTATATCCTGTACTGACTCTGGCCGTGGAAGCCTTCGTTATCACATTTTGAACCCATTACGCAGTATTATAAAAATGTGGTGTACTCAGAAATACCAAAATAATTTACGTTGAATAGAAATACACAAAACGATTTATTTATAATCGCATTTTAGACGAATCACGTCACATTGTCTACCCGAGCGAAGCCGGGACAGTTCATTAGTAAGTTCATAAAATAATGTTTTTGTCTCGACGTATTCACAATAAAAGTAAAATAATTCAAAAACTAGTAAGCGGATTATATAACATACGTACAACATATATTTGTGATCAGAATTGGGAATTACAAATCTGCAAATTTATACAGGATGTTTCATTAAAAAAAATCTAACTTTTTGCGTATCCTGTATATTTATAACACTACTGCTGATCAGTAGCAAAAGTGAAATCTACAAGAAAAACCGTGAAAAACCAATTATTTATTTTTTTGGATCCATCAAAAATAAGGACAAAAATAGAGGATAACCATTAAGCAAACTAGCCCTGTATATACTAACAAATTTTACTAAAAAGAAAAATGCGATCTTTGATTGGTATCGTATTTTTTTCATTTCACTTTCTTTCATTTTACACATTTCAATTTATATCCTGATATTCAATATAGCTGGCTCAATATATCACGCTCAAAGAAGGATTACACATTATCTGAATTAGTCATTAAATTTCGTGAAATTTAGTTAACTTTCCCAAGTCGAGTTACGTTTTTAGCTGTAAGAAAATAATAAAAAGTAAGTGCGCACAATTTCCAAAAAGAATCATATTAGAAAACAAAATAGAAAATGCCACAGTTATCTAAAAATGCGCATATCACTGATACGTATCACATTAAATTGTACTTCTTGTTAATATACTTTTTTTTTGAATTATAATGATATGTATATTTACCGATGTGATACATAAAGCTACAAAATTTGCATGTTATATTTTTACACTACATTATATACATCATATGTATTTGAATTTTGCAGCTGATGCTGATAATTTTTTAAAAGATTTGTCCGAGTCACTGGAAAACTACGATGCACCAGGAGGTAAATATTTCCGCCTTTATTTTTAGCTATACTCGTAGTTGTTTTAATGTAATATATCCATAAGCTCATAAATAACCTAAGTGTAAAAAAAAATATTTCTTCCTAGCTACATGTATTTTTTAGTAGATAAATATTATGTTTTCGAGTAACTATGTTGTATTCAAAAATAATCTCCATTTTGTTCTATCACGTACACTTTTCTTGCAAAATGCGGGATGTTCACATGAAAGTACATACGAATAATAAAAAATCACCACATTATTGAAATGGACTAAACAATATTTTTTATAATAAAAGAATCAATTTTTTTCATAAAATATATTTGGCCATCCATATTTTCTTCTTATTTTGATACTTTGCCAAACTTGTTTACGCTTCCCAATGACTGGAAACAGTAGTTGTAGTACAGTTCTTCTTTAAGCGTTTAACATTATATGCTAGTTGACTAGCATATTGATGCACTTGGTAATGATCTGATATCACGCATATCTTGGTGAAATCTTTCATTTTGCTCTTCACCGAATGCTATCAATTTTTGGGAAAAATTGTTAATGAAGAGCGAAGAAAAAACCTTTAGGTTTACCTTGCATGCTCAAGCTTGTAGTCAACATGTGTTGCCTAATATATACAGGGTCTCTGCAATCAACTTTCGAAAATTAATATATATATATATATATATATATATATATATATATATAAAATGCTAAACACAAAAGTTTCTAGAAACTGCTTACTCTGTATATTGTTACTTTTTTCAAATCTGCATAATTTTCTGAATACAATACACCTAAAATAGTAATTTTTAAGGGATCGAATATTTTATTGGTCCCATTTCATTTTTTAAGCTAGAAGGCTATGACTCATTCTAATTAATTCTAATGAACCATATTAACGCTACAAAAAATCAAATCATCTAAAAAAAGGAATATCTCATTCTTTTATCACATGATAAAGTTAACAAAAACGGTTTTTATATCGTAACTTCATTTTTTCAAATGTTTTCAAATATTGCTACTGTGGTGGGAGGAAAAAGTATAATTAATGGTGAATCTAACCATATTTTCATTTTTGCTGTGAAATCAGTAGAACTGAAGTTACAACTTGAAGAATTCAAGTTTCAATTCATTTGAAGATTTATTCAATAAGTACACAAGACAGCGCTGAAAACCAATTTAAAAAATTGACTCTTCCTAAGTTTTCCTCATTTAAACTTTTACAGCGTTGATGTAGTTAGAGTTAATTAGGATAGTCATGACTTTCTAGGTTGAAAAATAAAATTGTAATTCTTTAAAAATTATTCATTTTAGGTATATTGTATTTAGAAACTTGTGCAGATTCCAAAAATGTAATAATATACAGGATGTTCCATTTAAAAATCAAAAGTTGGTATTAGTTTTCGCGAAAGTGACAGAAGTAGGAGTGTCATTTTTAAGTCAAAATTTGACATTTCATAATCAAATGTAGCAAGTTCAAAACTTGTATGTTTGTAAATAAGGAAAAAATAGGGGATGTACCGCAATCCTGTTACACTCGATATAATATGTGTAGAATTTTCACAATTCAAAAATGAAAAAATAATCGAATTGTTTCATTTAAAAAACCAAAGTTGACTTTTATTTTGAAAAGACTCAAACCCTGTACACTGCAAACTTACTTCAAATAAAAACTTAGCGGTTTCTAGAAACTTTTGTATTTCACATTTTGAATCAAATTTGATTTCCACTAAAGGAATCTCGTAAACCATTAGAGATATAAGGAAGCTTAAATGCGAAAATTAGTGCAACTTTTAATCCCTAACATGATTCCGCTGAGAAAACAATTGAATTCCAATTCGTCTTGATTTTATTTGAAAACTGAAAATCATCATTTTTAAAAATCAGCTGTAACTTGTTTATTTAAAGTCCGATTGAAAAAAATCAAAAAATGCAATTATTTATTTTTTAAGGCAGTTTCATTGGTGAAGAACTTTTTTTCTAAATTTAACTGTTTCCGAGAAAATTATGTCACATTGGATTTTATCATTTTCGACTTTGGCATATTTTGATTAATTTGATATGACATGTCATACTTCAAATGTGGTAAAGTGGGTTAAATGAACTAAATTTTTATTTTTAAACAAAGAAATTATATTAGGCGATGCAAGTGCCATAACTTTAATAATAAAAAATACAGTTCCTAAAAAAGCAATAGTTATTATTAAAAAACAAAAATATTATAACAAACTGTATAGTATTGAAATATTTATTAATAATCGTAATGTGCATGATTCCTTCTAAATTACGCAATTTTCAGAACATTCTGAGAGCTTTATTAAGGATGACTTTCCCATGACTCATACGCAAGTGTACGTTCTAGACTTCTCCAAAAGTTACATATTTTAAGACGGATAATGTGCATAAATATAAGAGTTATTTCTAATATTAGATTGTTAGATATTTCACGTTACACGAATAAGTATTCAATGCAAAAAGAATTTTTGTAAAAATTCGCGATAAAATTTTTAAAACATCTACACGTTTTCATAGAATTACGCCATTTAAAGGAGTGCAGGCACGTTAAGATTATACTAATAACTGTTTAAATATTGCAGTTTGTTACAATATTGCAGTTTGTTACAATATTTTTAGTTTTTTAATAATTATTGTTACTTAATTAGGTACTCCATATTTATTATTAACAGTTATGGCACTTACATCGCCTACTATATTTTTTTTGCTTAAAAATAAAAAAATAGTTCATTTAACCCACTTTGCCACATTTGAAGTATGGCATATTATATGTTAAATTAATCAGAAAAATATGCCAAATTCGAAAATGATAAAATCCAATATGGCGTCCATAAGAAATAACAAAGTTGACATAATTTTCTCGGAAACATTTAAATTTAGAAAAAGTTAATGCACTAACTACAGTGGCGATTTTCAGTTTTTTCTCAATAAAACCAAGACGAATTGAAATTCAATTGTTTTCTTAGCGGAATAATATTAGGCATTGGATTCATTGGATTCTGCACTATTTTTGCTTATTTAAGCTTCCTTGTATCTGTAACAGTTTACGAGATCTCTATAGTGGAAATCAAATTTGGTTTAATCTGTATATTAAATTTGGTTAATTGGTTAATGGGGGTGCATTATAAAAGATCCCGTACAATGGTTCTGTGCTAGGGTCTTCAGTATTAATAAAAAAAAACGGCCAAGGAAAAGTCGGGCTCGCACAATTATGTATTATAGTGAGCATCCAATGTGATTCTTCCAAAATCTCGAATTTTCACTCAAAATTGTTTCTATTATTCTGCAAATTTAATCATTTCTCTTGAAATTTGTCTTTTTATCGAAAAGTCAATTTTGCTTTTCAATCGTTCTCCCTAAAATTGGACATTTTTTATAATTTAACTTTCTCTGAAAAAGTTTTTCTTTTTTAAAGTTCGGTCTTTTTTTTGAAATGTAGAGGTTTTTTTAACTCTACTTTTTAAATTTGTCTTAGTAAAATTTCAATTTATTTTCTAAATTCTAAGAAAAAATCTACAATATTCGATTTTTTTTAATCATAAGTTGAGTTTGTAACGCAAAATCCAACCTACATACACATTATTCAAAAAAATGACCTTTTACTAAAAATTTTAACTTGTTTAAAATTCGACCTTTTTTCTTTATTTTTCCAAAACTTTGGCTTTTTTTGAAAATGAAGAGTTTTATTTTGAAATTTAACATTTTCTATTTCTAGAGATTTCAATTTTTTCCCCAAAATTCGTCCTTCTGTCCAAATATTGAATTTTTTCTTGAAGTTAAATCTAAAATTCATTAAACAATTAACTTGTTTTCAAAATACGTCGTTTTTTTCAACGGTTAAATATCCCCATACTTAATTTTTTTCCTAAAAGTTTGACTTTCTAATCGAAAAATTCACTTTTGTCTCAAAACGTTGATTCTTCATTCTGCTAAAATTTGTCTTTTCTTTTTCTTCATATTTTTGTGAAAGTTTGATTTTTTGAGGAAATATTAACTATTATTTTAAAATTAGTAATTTCTGTTTCTAAAAATTTAAAAAGTTTGATATATTTTCTTCTTTAAATTTGACCTTTACTGATAAAGTTCGTATTTTTACAAGCTCGCTATTTTTCTGAAAATTTAGAAACTTCGACTATTTTTAGATTGGCTTTTTTCTCTAATTCTCGAAATTTCAATTTATTTTTTCGTGTTTTTTCCTAAAATTTAAATTTCTTTCCTAAATTCCACTTATTTCTCAAAATTTGACTTTGTATTGAAAAATCCATTTTTCTTAAAGTGTAAAGCTTTTACTTAATATAGCGACTTTTTAAATTCTTTATTCTTCTTTTCATATTTTTCAAAGTTTGGCTTTGACATAAAATCAAAATTTGGCATTTTATATTTCTATAATGTCGATTTTTTTCTCGAAGTTTCACTTCTTTTTTCTTGAAGGTAGATCGAAAGTAGGGTAAAAATTTATTGAACTGGTATATGCAAATCTGAATATTTGGTAAATGATTTTGCCTATTTTTACAGTCGTTGATCAATTAGCAGTACCACTATTAGAATGGAAAAATGGCGTTAATATCCTTATATTCTAAATGGCGCTTATATTCAAATATGTAAATTATTCTTTATGTAAAATGAACACAAATCAGTTTTATGTTCATTGTTGGTGTAAAAGAATTCACTCCTTTAAATTATACCCCTCTACAAGTTTTTACCAGAAAATATTATCTAAGAAATTATATATTATTTTTTAGCTTTTGCCAAGGCTGCAGTTACGACATACACGTCATGGCATACAACAAAAGGTAAGTTCGTTTATTATTATTACATAGCTATTAAATTCTTATGTTATCTTAAGATATGGAAGTTTACTTCATATTTCAACATTCTGGGTGTATAATTATGATTCCAATTTTATTTTTTATTTAAACGTCCTTAATATTAGCGTTAGTGCACCAATAGTCGACCAACAACCTGTAATTGACCAGCATGAGTTTAATGCTTACAAATAAGAAATCGGTAACGTTTTGTTGGTTACCTGTGGTTTTAAACAATTAATAATTATTTTGTTTATCAGATGTTACAATTAACCTACAAATTTTTTACAACAAATGCCAGCTGTGAAGGGTTGGATTTATATGACCGTAAAAATTTAGTACAGTAATAAGAACGATAAGTGGACAACCGTTACTTATTTTAAGTCATATCTACAGGTCCTATGTTTTATTAAATAAAAACATTTGATGTGTTAGTTGCTAGATGAATCTCCTTAGGATTCAAATGAAAATACGTGGTCAATTATTCAAATGCAATATTTATTAAAACGTCAATAATTGACCACCGTGATCAACTACTGGTATTATAAATAAGTTGCAATTTACGTCTTTACGTCTGTTGCATAGTTATTGGGAAGAACTATTTTCATTTAAAAACACCAGTTATTTTACAGCGAATTGAATAGTTAACCATAGTGTTATGACTATGATGATTGGGTTTTTGTCATGGTCAACATCTAGTACATTAATTTTAATTTATTCGAGGCTGACCTATTTAAAACTCTTGGTTTTTTAAAGTCGTATTTTTCAGAAAAAATAACTCAAATTAAAAAAAAAGAAACACTATAAACGATGTTTCTTACTGGGAATATTGTTTATAGTTATATTTCCAAATGTGCTTCCGTGTTTTTCAAAACATATTTCATTTTATTTCAGACATTTTTCGGAATTTCCGAATTGAAGAAACATTATGTTTGTTCAATTGGTTAGACGGGAAAAGGGTACACTGTACAATCCAAGTTAATAAATACATTAAACGGAAAGTTACCCTTAACAAGACGAGAGGGTCTTCCCACCATACTAACTAAATATGAGAAAATTGATTAAATGGTAGTCAAATAGGCTATCCTCTGATCAAAACTATGCTCTTTGTTACTAAGAAAATAGAAACTGAGTGATATTACTGAAAACGATAATCGCGTTGATAAATTTTGCAATAGCATGCCTCGAAAAAACTGGTTTTGACCATTTTGAAAACGTCCCCCGGAAATTTGTCAATGGCATGCTGAATCTATAAATAGACCATAAACCATGCGAGCCTGATTTCATTCGAACATATTTAACTGAAGTAAATGCTGAGAACATCTTAGATGATCCTACTAGAATTCTTAATTCCGAAGAATCAGGATTTGCAACAAATTCAAAAGCAGGTGTTGCATTGCGTCCTCGAGAAATTTTTATGAAGTTAAATCAAGATTAAAAAATGGGTGCATTATTACTGTTAGGCAACATGTAGCATCTGCATCTCAGAAAGGAACCATTAGTGCAGCTTTCATGAATCACATTTTTTGGCCAGAGGAGTTACCTGGAAAAAGCAATGCACAAGAAAATAAAACTATTCTAGGCAAAAGTTTCACTTAAATGATTGAGGTATCATGAAAGGAAAGAAAAAACTTAGACTGACAAAGCGATAAAGAAACAGTGAAAAGTTCTTTTAAGAACAATAATAAATTGATAGAAAAGTAAAATAATCAAAAATTAAAGCTAAAAAAAAACTCGTTATAAGATTAACTTTTTGGTTGATATTAATTTTTATTATTATTTTTTACTGAATACCTACTAAATTTTGTTTAAAATGATGTTTTATTCCATTTTATTAAGTAGTCAAATACTGGGTAAATTCCTGGTTAAGAACTAGTTCTTGGTGGTCAATTATTAATGATTTATGATTGGTTTCAAACATATTTTTTTCATTAAAGCCTAGCACCTTTTTTAACGTTAAACATGATTTTCAAATTAGCGAAATTTAACCTTTTTGCATGCATTATTATTTTAATGAAAAGTTAATAGTTTATAAACTACTTGCCCATTTGTAATAAAACTTCTTAACTGGTTAACTATTGGTGCACTGACCCTACTATAGCCACTGAATGTTGTGCTATTTTTTCTGAAAACACAGGGTTTTTACATGGAATTTACAAGGGAACATTTCACCGACAACGTTTGACAGTAAATTCAGGACAATAAATAAATACGATTTGTGACCAAAACAATTTAATAAAATTTTTTTGATTTCCGAGGCAGTAAAAATTTCCAAGAAAAAATATGGGTTTAATTATAACTAAATAACCTTGAGTTTAATGAGCGATAGAAACAAATTTCATGCCAGCAAGTAATGTCAATATGGTTAATTGCAATGATTAAAGGCATATATCGGGTGTAACAGGATCATGGTACACCCTCTATTTTTTCTTTATTTATGAAGATAAACTTTTCCAACTTGCTACACTTAATGTACTTGGGAAATATCAAATTTTGATATAAAAATGACATTCCTGCTGCTGTCACTTTTGCTAAAACTGGTACCAACTTTTTATATTTAAAGCGCACAGCCTATAATATTATTAGATTTTTGGAATCTGCACAATTTTCTAAATACAATACATATCAAATAAGTAGTTTTTAATGGCATTTAATGGATCGAACATTTTTTTGGTCTCATTTTATTTGTCAATCTAGACCACATTAACGCTGCAAAAAATAAAATTAGAAAAACTTAAAATGCCTCAATTTGTTAAATTTGTTTTTCAGTTTCAGTTTTTCAGCTATCTCATGTTCTCCTGGAATTAATCTTTAACTAAATTGAAACGGAATATTTGGAATTCTTTTGACTGTAATTTCAGTTCTATTGATTTCACACCAAAAATGAAAATATGGTTAGTAGTGTCATTAATTACACTTTTTCGTGGTACCACAGTAACAGTATGGTGTAATTTAAAAAAATGAAGTTACGAAATAAAAACCAATTTTGTTAACTTTATCATGTGATAAAAGAATGAGGTACTCCTCTTTTTCACGTAATTTGATTTTTGTAACCTTATTGTGGTTCATTAGAATTAATTAGAATGAGTCATAGCCTTTTATGGTAAAAAATAGAATAGGAACAAAAACATTTTCGATGCTTAAAAAATAACTCATTTTAGGTATATTGTATTTAGAAAATTGTGCAGATTCCGAAAATGTAAGAATATACAGGGTGCTTGATTTAAAAATCAATCGTTGGTGTCAGTTTTAGTGAAAGTGACATAAGTAGGAATGCCATTTTTAGATCCAAATTTGACATTCCATAAGTACATTGTGTATAGCAAATTTGAAAATGTTATCTTCATAAATAAAGAAAAAATAGGGGGTGTACCATGATCCTGTTACACCCGATATACAGGGTCCGCTATTAGTGTGTGGACTGAGGATAGCTCCTAAGCCTGAAGAGATATCGAAATAAAATTTTGTCCCTTGGCGTACATCTATAGGGAGCACATTTTAAAATTATTTTCATTTTATTGCACTAATCATGTGCAATGATTTTACCTGTTAAGAAAGTGAAATAATACAATTTTCGATTATTTAATAAGAGATTCTTGATTTTACACATTTTCTTCACATATTTAATAAAAATAAATGACAGATAATCGAAAACGAATAGCTGGTTTGAACAATAGTATCCTAGGTGAAATCTAATTCCTATCAAAACCTCTTGCATATTACATTTTGTGCTGTTATTTCCTTAACGTAGTATGGACATTTTGAAAATTTGATTGTAAGTATTTAAATAAAAAGTATACGGATTAAAATTATGTCATTAACTTTTTTACTTTTAATTCCCGAACCCCCGAAGGGCAATAATTCAAGTGTATTCAATTGAGTACAGTGAGCGTGAATGGGTTAAGAAACCTTATTCATTTTTAAATATTTATTACAAAATTTAAACAATTTTTTCCTTAACCTTTTTTACAAATAGCACGTATAAATGTAATATATGTTAGAAATCATTAAAAACTAAATGTTTGGGCGCCGTAATATTCCGTTTAATTGAGTTTGCGTTGAGAAAAAATTAGTGTCATTTATGAAGTAATGTCGGTAGTGTATGAAGGGTGAGTCAGAAAGAGTAGGCCAATGCCAATCTGAAAATACTACACACCAAAATATTACGATTGAGCTTAATATGCCTCATACTAATGTCGCTGATTTAAGAGATACAGGGTGTTCAAAGTTTAAATTTTATTTTGAAATTTTTCAATAATTGATAGTTTTGATGCTAAAAATTTAATATTTGAGAATTTTATGTTTTTCGGTGTAAGAGTTACCAATCTTAGATTTATTTTGACTTCAACTCTATAGGGCGCTAGTTTCTCATTATTATTTACGGAAGTTAAAACATATTTTTTTTATCTGTTGAGTTATGCTTAAGGCAGGTCAATATTATAAAAGAACGAATTTTACAAAGAAAAGGTACTCCCGTTTGGGCCGCTTAAAGTTATTGGTTTTTGAGTTATTTGGATTTAAAAGGTTCAATGCAATTTATTATGATTTTTTTTATTTTTAAAATTTTTAAAAATATGCAAAGATGCGGAGAAGAAATCAAAGCTACAGTAAATAACAATTAAAATCACAAGATCAAACGAACTTACCTGTGAAATTCCATCTTGATTATATGAGGTCTCGTCGAAGAAAATAGGACAAAATGCTGGAAGTCTCTATCACCTACTTCAATAAATTTTAAATTTCACTTTTTTTTAAATGTCAAAATTATTTACCGCAACTCCTGAAAATAATTTAATTTTTTCTAAAAGACTAAATTCTTCAAATTTAAAAAAAATATTATAATATCTGCGCTTTAAACAATCGTAAAAAAATACATTAAAACTTTTAAATGCAAATATCTTAAAAACCGATAGTTTTAGACTACTCAAACAAGAGTACCTGTTTTTCGTAGAATTGACCGTTCTTTTATATTGTTTATTAGTTTTGAGCGTAATTTAACAGATGAAAAATGTTATAATGTCGAATCTAGCGCACTATAGGAGAAAGGTCAAAATAAGTTTAAGACAGGTATTCCGTACACCAAAAAACATAAAACTTTTAATTTTTAGATTTAAAGTATCAAAACTCTTTCAGTTTTTGAGAAATTTCAAAAAAAATTTAAATTTTGAAGGTCCTGTATCTCGTAAACCAGCCACATTAGTATAAGGCATGTTGAGCTCAATCGTAATATTTTTGCGTGGAAAAAATAAAACTAAATAACTTAATACCACTTATTGGTAAATTGAAAAATGAAAATTCGAACAAAAGTTTTTTCTTTTAGCAGGACAGGACATCCTGTCACTGAGCAAAATTATCAAGAATTGGTTTGGAAAACATGATATCTTTAGGATACCTTATCCAATGTGGACATGGGATAAAAAAGGAATTGAGAAATAATCCTTAAAGAACTTTGTCTGCTCTGAAGGAGAAAATTGTATAAATATGGTTGAATATTTCAGCAGAATATTTCGAAACATTATATTCAATGCTACATATAAATAAGATGGTGACAAACGCGAAAAGAGATTTGATAAATTATAAGAAACCAAACGTCCAAACATTTAATTGTCAAAGATTTCTGATAAATAGTTTTGTTCTAGCAGAAGGAAATGAAAAAAACTTGTTAAAAAAATGTAATAAATGTTTAAAAATGGATGAGGTTTCCTAGTTTTTTAAAAAAAGAAATATGGCAAAGTGGGTCAAATAAAGTAACTTATTATTTTGAAAAAAAATCATAGTAGGCCATTCAATTGATATAGCTCGTAATAAAAAATACAGTAGGTACCTAGAAAAGCAATAATTTTTATTGCAAAACCAAACATATTGTAACAAACTGTATAACCTTGAAATATTTGTTAGTGTAATCTTAACGTGTATGAATCTTTTTAAATGAAATTATTCTCAGAACCATGACTCACAAGCAACCTTGTTAAGTATTCTAAGATGGATAATCTCCATAAATATAAAAGTCATTTCTAACGGTGCGTTTGCAGTAGACACGAGAGAAATGTACGGAATAAAGTGTCTAATCTAAACGTACTCTAAGGTTAGCTTGTTAGATATTTCACGTTACGCGAATAAGTTTTCACTGGTAAAACAGTTTTCCTAAAAATTACCGACTATTTTAAACTTTTCAAAGTTTTGATAACTTAATCGTATTGGAATGTTCTAATAAGGAAAAGAGATAACCGTTTAAATTCAGTTTTTAGATGGCAATGAAAGAAGGGTTTTATTTTGCAACTGATTTACAAATTCTATGTGTGCCTTAAGTCCCACCTAGTTTAATACAAGTTTTCCCAATTTTTATTTGGTTTAGTGTCTATTTAAACAAGTTATATTTGTTTTAGGTTTCCAACAATGAATATTATTTGATACAGTTTATTCTGAAATGTATCGTTAAGAATTATGGCACTTGAACAGCCTCTTATTATATTGTAACAAAATGTTATAAAGTTTGTATTAGTAAGGAATTGTTGCGCGTTATCCGTTCGAAGATTAATACTTCGTGGATTGTAACCACTTTATTTCCAAACTAATTCCCGAACACTGGAAATATAATTCACATAACTAACTGACCAGCTGACTAATTAACTCACTAATACTGTTTAATTAACTAAGTAACCGAAGGAAAGACGACCGCCTATATTTATAGGTCCGTTCCGGTTTCTAGAACGGACGTACAGATAAGATCTATTGCTTACGAAAACATATCGAGCCCTTATCTGCAGTATAATTCATTATCGCGGCAGCTTTCCATTATTAAATTTTTCTTGAAAATTCTTTACTAAATTTTCTAACTACATTATTGTTCTAGAAAGCCAGAAGCCTATAAATACGCGATCGTCTTTTCCTCAGCTAGTTAATTAAACAGTGAGTTAGTTGGTTGGTTAGTCAGGTTAGTTAGTTGGCCAGATAGTGTAATAGTTAAGTGAATTATAATTGTACTGTTCCGAAATCAGTTTGGAAATAAAGTGTTACAATTCACGAAGTTTTAATTTTTGAACCGATAACGCACAATATATTGTTGCGCGTTATCTGTTCGAAATGATTAAATACGCGTGAATGATAACCACTTTATTTCCAAACTAAACTCGGAACACTACAACTGAATAATTAACTCACTTATTGACATCTAACTACTAGGTCACTAATTAACTACACTGATTGATTGACTGATTGACTCGAGGGAAAGGTGCCCGCCTCTTGTAGTTTTCGCTTCCGAGTTCTAGAAAAATCCAGCAGATAAGGCTTATCGTCTGCCGAAATTTCTGGAACGCTTATCTGCCGTTTGCTTCATTATCGCGGCCGCTTTCCCTTATCACATATTTCTAAAAAATGTTCTTACGCACTAAATTCTATAATTTACATTTCGTTACAATATTTCTGACTGTTCTCATGAAATTACGTGATTTAAACATATATGTAATACGTCTATATGGCGTGTTTTATCCTTTTGTTTGTGTCAAAAAGGCGCGATGGATATATATATATATATATATATATATATATATATATATATATATATATATATATATGTGTTTGTCTTTTTCAAGGGCAGAATATATTAACCAATCCCAAAGTTTATTTCAAATATCCCTCTTCTCGTCAGTTGTCATTGATTAATATTCCCGCCCATCTTGTCATCTGCTTCCGCTATAAATGAATGAATGCTTGTCCTTGAAAGAGAACGACATATACTTTCATCTCACCTTTTTGACAAAGCATTTTGCAGTGGGGGGATTATACACAACACGCCATATAGAAGTATTACATATATGCATTTAAAGGGGTCCATGCAACGTACGATTCTACTAATAATTATTTTAATACTGCACAGTTTGTAACAATATTTTTAGTTTTAACATTGGAAATGTTTATGGTGAGATATGGGGTGAAGTTTCGGGTTTTCGTTCAAGCTTGAGAGAACAAGGTGTCGGTCGCTCTGACATACTCGCCAGTCGAACGCTCTCGGCGTCGAGAGGCCGGCGTGAAAACTATGGGAGAATGTTAAGTTTACAGTTCACCGCATGTTCGTTTAATCCAGTGACGTTTCATTGGATAAGGCTATCAGCTATGGATATTAAGAATATGAAAAATAGCGAAAAATGTAAGACATATCGAGAGCGCAAAAAACGTTTACGAGAGATTGAAAATAGAGAATCTAGTGAATTAAGTACGAAAACACCGCTAACAAAAACTGAATACAATAGGCGGTACCGTGAGCATGTAAAGATGCGCAAACTTAAAGGTTCTGAAGTTTACACGGGCTACCCAAGTCAGCGGCCCTTAACTGAGGGGTTATAATTCCATTATTATGCTGTAAACTCTTACCCTAAATCCAATTCACGTACTGTCTTGAAAACCTTGAAGTACTCAGTAAACGAATGTGGTAAAATATCTGCACTTATAATTTTTAGGGCTCAAATAAATGTAAATTACTTTTACAATAAAGTTGACAAATTTTTGCTTGTAGATAAATATATTTTAATATTTTATTGTTTTCGCTTTGTACTAAAATATTTCTTTCAAGAGCCATGAGCATAGATGCCTTTATATTATTTTAATTTAAATTATGTCGTAGTCTATTTGGTTATACGAGTATATTTCAATTTAAAAAATAATCTTACAGAAGAAACTTGGCTAATGGAAACTGTAAATTTAGAAAAGATAAACATTGCAGAAATAACCTTAAAAATAGAAAAAAGTCGAAAGAAAAATATTTGAATATTCAAGTTTTCACTCGAAGTCGAATACTTCGATATTAAGGTCGAAAATAAAAAAAAAATAGCTAAATAAGGCCAAAATTTTGAATTCAGAAAAGTTGCGAGAAAAACAGTAAAAAAATAGACAATTTTAGGAAAATATTCCAGGATTTCAAAAAATTCATAATGTTCTAAAATTTTAAAACATATGTCAACATTTTGAGGTCAAAGATAAAATTTTGCAACTAAATCAAAATCATTTAAAAAAAAATTAAAATATTTAATTTAAAGTCAAGATTTTAAATAAATGACTTGTGTTCTTAAAAAAAGGGTCTAGATTAAATTTAAAACCTTAAAAATAAAAAATTAAAGCTTTAACACTGGTTGAAACCTTTATTGGTGTTGGAAGTAAAAGTAGAAAGTAAAGTTTGAATTTTGGAATTTTAAAATTTAAGGAAACCCATCACTCATAATTTAATAAAAAAGGGGATCTTAAATTTCGAAAAAAAGTTGACATTAGAAAATATCGATAAAAAATCTTGAGTTTTCGAGTTTATATATTTATAATTTTAAGAATTTTTTAGGCTGAGGTCACAATTTCGAAAATAAGTCAAAATCATTAGAAATATTTAGAATTTATTATTGAACATGAAAATTTTAAACAAAACGTAAATATTTATTGACAGTTTAAGAAAAATAAATGACATTTTGAAAGGTTGAAGAATTTTGTGAAAAAGTCATAATTTCAAGAAAATACTCTATATTTATTTTTTTAATGCAATATCTTGGGTTAGACTCGCAAGACTGATGTTCAAATTTTGAATTCGTTTGAAATCCGAAGTTTTAAGAAAAAACACAAGAATTGCAAGTTTAATGTAAAAATTTTAAAAATTGGAAATTGTGGAAGAAATTATTAAATTTCGGAAAAGCCCAAAATTTGTGTTTATAATTATTTTGAAAGCATAAATAAGCGCATAATTTTGTAAAGAAGAGTAAAAATAAGAGTAAAATAGATTTCTAGACGATTTTCTTTAGGTTAGAAAATTTTAACCTCTCTGGATAAATAAGGCGTCAAAATGACCCTTGACGGATCAACCAAAATAGTCAATAAGTAATCAAATGCCGGGTTCGCTACTTTCTCATCTAAAAAACTTACAGCACACTTGATGACTTTTTCATTTGAACATCCGATAAAATTTTAACTGACATAAATTGAAATTTACTAATTCAATCAGATTCACTCTGTCATTATTAAACGGCTCGAGATAATTATATACCATATCTGTTGCTAATTTAAAGCCCTCATCGCTTCCCATTTTTGTTTTTAGATTCATTTAAGTGGTTAGTTCATTACAACAAGCGTATTTTTGATATTAAGGAATTTCATTATCTTTGCGATTCTGTGGAAGGAGATTCAAGTGACGTTATTGAATCATTGTCATTATCATCTAATTATTATTATTAATTAATTATGCAATAGGGTTGCTGCAAGACGGCTTTAAAATAAAAGAACGGGTCACAACCGTCCTAAACATTTTTTAATTTACAAGAACCATAAGACAACTAATTAACTGTAATAAAGGTTTTAGAGCTTTCGGCAAAAAAAGAAATTACTTTTATTTATTATTCCCATAAGAGCGGAAAAATTAAATGATCATGCAAAGCAAAAATGGCAATTAGTACAACCAGTACAGCTCTAGTTTTAATTAGAAATAGGTGCAGTAACTTTAAACAATGTCCAGCATTGTTAAATCTAGGGTGTCAAGCGAACAGCATTACTTCAGCATTAGTTAAAAAATTGTAATTTTCTTTAAAAGAGTTTAAAGTAATGTACCATATGGATCAAATCACATCTAAACGAATTCACGTTTGATCTGGAATATGATAAACAAAATCACAGAACCAACCTCAATTTTTAAGATTGATAAATTTGCCATTCCACTGCCCTCTAATGTTTTTGTCGATGATCCTGATTTAAATGCGAAATAATCTAAATAAGATTTATTAACTGAAACAAGTTTATTTTGGAAGTAATTAGAAATTCCATTGAAATCAGAAAAAATTAACTTCATTTTCAAGAAACCAAATTGGGTTGAATGCAGCTGGTCATTTAAAAGTCCATTCAAAGAAACAAAAATATGACATGCAATTCAAAGACCATAAATTCTTGTCAGGAAGAACAATTACATGACCGGGGCAATAAATGTTAGGATCAAGAGGAAACTGAAAACAAAATACTTTTATCCCAAAAAGAAAAGGCCAGGAATAACACTTTCAAGACAATTACTACTTACGAGCACCCTATGGTCTCTTCATTGTAACGTTGCCTTTCAAAAAGGAAAGAAGGCACATTCAGTGTCAATAAAATGATTCTTATGGTGCGTTTTCACGCTCAAGCCATTTGCGCCAACTGCCTTGTGCAAGCCAATTGGTGCAAATAGAACTGAATTGTTGCGGGGTGTTCTCACGCTCAAGCAATTTGCGCAAGTTGAACTGCACGAGTCAAATATAGACTGAACTGTAATAAACACTTGTTCGTCAGTACATTTGATCTTATCATTGAGTGTGCAACTCTCAAAAATGGATCACGAAGACGAATTATTAGCATTAGCTGGTGTTTGTTTAATTAAAAAATTAAAACTGTTAAAAGATAATAAACGAAGAAGATCACAAAAAATTTGGATTGAAAAGAGGGCTACTTTTTCTCCTATTAATTTAATTAAGGAACTAATAAATGAACCAAATGATTTTCGTAATTACCTGCGCATGGATGAGGCAACCTATCGACATTTATTAGATTTAGTTACACCATTAATAAAAAGGAATGATACTGCTATAAAAAGTTCAATTACACCAATTTATTTTACCTGTGATTCGTTCTCCTCATCCATATTTGATACAGTGTTTCTTGGAGTTTCCTGGTCTTGTAAGAAGCACATTAAATCGTAGTACCACAAATGTGGAACATACACATCGTCTGCACCGGCACCAGACCTCTCAGATTCAGCACCTTTTTTAGTTCTTTTCTATATGTGGTTCTCATTGAATTAATTTTTTTTACCGCCGTCTCTCTAGTTGCACTCTCGTCCACAGTACGTATTTTTTGAACAAGCAAATCATACGCTTGAGATTTTGCGTTCCTATCACTATATTCTTTGGATTTTATTTTCCAAAGGCAAGGAAGAGATTTATAAAGTTTTATAAATTCGATCATGAATTCTTTTTCTTTCGCTGACATCTTTAATAATTATTTAAAGAATTTTTATAACAAAATACTTTTTGAAACGTTTTTAACTTAAACTTGGATAAAATACTATTAATCCCATGCACAAGTACTTAACGAACTATATTCAAGCAAACTGAAAACAAAACTGTGTAAAGTTAACGGAGTTCATAATAAAGAAGTAAGAGTTAAATGTGGTGGTTGTAAATATACTTGTGACAACCCTAAAAAAAAAAGATAAAGTTTCTCTTTTATCTATTATATATAAATTATGATGTTGGAATCAATTAGTCCTTTCTTGAAGGCGAAAGCACGATGGTTTCCAAACTTCGAATCTAATAAATGTTCAAACCTATTGGTCTGTGCATTATAGAATCCTTGTCTTCTGGGAACTCTCCTAGAGAGCAACCGCTTCGCTAGGTGGCAGTGTTTCAACTGTTGGTAGTTCAGCTACCTATGATTCACTATACACGCCTAGAGGGCTGCATGAATTTGTAGTCTAGGTTGCATTCTTCTTGCATATAACAAAATGAGTTAAAATCCCAAGAAATATTGATGCTGAAAAAGTACCACTAACAAAAGAACTTAAATTACGCTCTAAACAGAAACCTTTTTTGTCGTAGAATGGATACTTATGGTCAATGACTAAGTTCAATCAACTACATATTGCTAAGATATAATTTATATATTATAAAATACCAAAAATTACATACGAATTAGCATAACTCGCACTCTCAGTGCATGTGTCGAGTTTGTGTGTCGTTTACACGCTCATACATTTGCGCCAACCACAACCAAATTATCTGACCGGCCAGATTTTGCTCAAGCCAATTTTTTTGGCTTGTGCAAGTCAACGATTTCCGTTTTCACGCTCCAATTCACTTGCGCCAATTGGCTTGCACAAGGCAGTTGGCGCAAATTGCTTGAGCGAGAAAACGCACCATTAAACTTATATCTAAGAACCACTTGTCGGAATGACAAATTTCTGAAATGTACTACTTATCCAACCAGGGGGTTCAAACAAACTGTGAAGGGCCATAAAATTTATGTGGTGTAAGACACATCTGCAAACACTTTCAACACAGTCAGCCTTAACGACATTTTAATCAGCTATAAAAAAAATAAAAACTAAACGTAATACGTATTGTTGTAAATCAATACATATTTTATGTAATTATTATTATTTACTACTTCGAAGATACAAAGATAATTGTCGTGGCGAATTTCAAGGGGTGTCGGATAACACAAGGGTCGACGTCACTAAGATTCTAGCCTTAATAATCTAAATAAATAAAGGTTTCATATTTCAACACGATCGGTAAAGAGGTTATGAAATTATTAATTAAATTATTTTTTATAACAACTTTGAAAGTCTGCAATTCGAAAAGTAAAAATTTTTTTTTTTTTTTCGTAATTCGTATTTATTTATCATTCCGAATCAACTGCCAAGCGTTGTCTTTGAAATTTGTAAATACTCTGTATAACCTTGTATGTTAAATAAAGTGTTAATTATGTTTCTATTTGGTGTTATCATTTCCAATGTCTCCGTTGGTTGCAAGGATTACGAAATCTGGGAATTTTTCAGTAATTATTATAACGTATAAGGTATTGTATTTTTATTATTAAAAGTTATAGCATTTGCGTCGACTATTATAATTTTAAAAATAATAACTTATTTTTTCGCATTTTTGATAATGTACAGTTTTACTGTAGAGCAAGAGCTGACTGCAAAATTTCCAAACGATAAAGTTACAGGATAAAATGTTATTAAAACGTTAATATACAAAGGGGCAATGAAAAAAATATGTTTGTGCTTGGTAGGAAATTGTTAGGTAATTTATAACAGGCCCTCTTCTGGTCAACTTTTTGCACACTAATTGAACCAATCGAGTTACAACTTAAAATTGCTACCAGAAGGTAGCAATTAAAAAGTTATCTTGAAAAATATATTTCTGCCTCACTTTAAAAAAAACAGTAAAAAAAATTTTTTTGGGCTGTTACTCCACCCATAGAGTTACATCTTAACAGCACTACCATAAGGTAACATCTACAAAGTTATATTGAAAAATACTTTTGTGCCTCATTAAATCCTGTTACGTTTTGGCACAAACACATTTTATTTTTTTAGAGCGTTACTATATATATCGAGTTACAACTTAAAATTTCTACCAGAAGGTATTAATTATAACGTTATATCGAAAAACATGTTTGTATCTTATTCAATTTTGTTACAATGTTTGGGCACAAGCATTTTTATTGATTTATTATTATTTTTTTGAACCGTTACTATTTCTATCGAGTTAGTGTTTAAAATTAGTGCCAAATGAATGCTCAGACTATGTTTTAATGAAATATTTAGTTGTGCCACGTCTCAGCCTGTCAGAACCACTTTGGTTCGAAGCTAAACCCACGTCTTTTTTGCCTGATGACCTTATCATAGGGGAATGCACAGACCAATTTTAGGTCTGAACGTTTATCAGATTCGGAGTTTGGAAACCAAAGGATAACTGCTATTTGCATAGGAAAGGAAGATGAAAGAGAATCTAATGACTAAAATGCAAAAGGAAGTAAACATTATTAAATAATATTATAAGGGTGCGTTTAGATTAGACACTTTATTCCGTATATTTTTCTCTGACATAATTATTTATCATGTGTAAACCATCCTGAGAGAAGCTATCTGAGACTAATCATACAGCTAAGATAAATTACTTGACATAAAATGTCGACACACATTTCAGCCAGTGTCTGACATGTATCTCAGAAGTTGTAAACGTCTATTTTCTCTCAAGATATTTCATGCGATTAACTATTGTATATCACTTCTAATATTGAGATACTATTCCATATAAATAATTTGCAAATTTAATTAGACAAATTTTAATTATTTAAAGTAGCAGACATTTTATGTCGATACTTTATCCCAGCTAGAAGTATCAACAATTTCATTCAGTTATATTTGTATTATAGTGTAAACAGGCAAGGAAATGGAGTCTCAGATACCTGAGTTTCTATCATGAAATAAATCTCTAATCTAAACGCACTCTTATAACATAATTATAATGCAGAGATAATAATTTTCAGCAAATGTCTTCTTTTTTGTTTATTCATTTAATTATAGGTAATACTTTAAAACATGTAATAAATTACTACAATATGTTACAAGGGTTGGGGTCAATTGCATCCGAAGTTGCTTAATTACTTCTGAAGTAGCGTCAATTGCGTCCTGCGATCTAGTAAGGATTTAGATCGATTGCGTTCTGTTTACCTGTTCTCTAATAGTTAGCTTATTAGGAAATGCCAAATTGCACTAATTGTGTAATTAGGGTAGAGGGTGAAGTGATTTTTATTCGTATACAGGTAGAGCAAGAAGAAGAGGTCAGTTGTTTTAAAAACATCAAGCGTGATACAATATGGAAATTATTTTAAGTGAAAAGGGTAGAAATATTTTGGTGATAGAAGGATATAAGTTTCGTTTGCACAACCATTCGGCAAATGAAATCAAACATTGAGCTTGCTGTACAAAAACGTGTACCTCATTCTTGAAGCTCAACAAACATCAAGAAGTTGTACTGAAACTTTCTCCACACAACCTTCCAAAGGCGACGAAAAACAAAATCCAGCGACAACGGTTAAACAATTCCTTAAAGCGCAAAGCTACGCAAGATATATGTGCAAGATCTACTAGGTTAATTCATTCAACTTTAAAGGAGGGTAATATAGTAGAGTTACCGAAAACTGATTTGCGCTTGTTAAACGTAGTATGCAGAAAGCACGAGCTGCTCTCCATGGCACACTGCCTAAATCGATGAAATAAGTTCTGGCTACTGTAGCAAACATGGACATAAAGACAAATAGTGGTGAAAATTTTTGTGATAGTAAATAACAAAGAGCACAATATTTTGGGATTCTCAACGAAGAAAAACTTGCAAGTGTGGTGTCGTGAATGTAAAATTTATGTGGATGGCACCTTTAAAAGTTGCCCAAAGTACTTCTACCAACTCTTGACTTTCCACGACATATACCGCGATTCCTATGTGCCGCTTTTATATTTTGTACTTTCCAACAAAACTACAGAAATTTATATGAAATGCTTTCATTATGTGGTGAACAGCTGTTTGAAGGAAGGTCTTGTATTTTCGCCAGAAAAACTATTTATGGACTTTGAGAGATCAATCCATTTCGCGGCTCAATCATTTCTCTTAAAAACAAGTGTCTGGAGATCAGAAGCGTAGCGTGCCTTGGCGGGGCCCGGTATAAAAATTTGTTTGGGGGCCCTTAGGAAGGGTAAAAAATTCTCACAAAAGAAAAAAAAATGCATAAAATTAAAAGAAATATTTATTCATCATAATTTTCTATCTGTCACTTTTTTCAAAATTTTTAAAAACAATTCAAATTAAATATACACTCTCCTTGCCTTTTTTTCGGCAAACTGATTTATTAAATCATTTATAGCTGATGATGACTAGTTTTTCTAAAGTTTCTGCCTCTATGGGCAACAGTGACAGGCCCGACAGGCGTTCCTGTCCCATCGAAGTTCTTAGATAATTTTTTATCAGTTTTAATTTTGAAAAACTTCTTTCAGCAGTTGCGGTTGTAACTGGAAGGGTCAAGAATAAAAAGCATGCTGTTATTACCTCGGGAAAACTGGATGCAAGACTATTGAATTTTATTAGCAATAATTCAATGAGTCCCTTAATAGAATGAATTTTTTGAATTTCAGATTTTAAGCATGTTTTTAGAGCCTTAAATTGGTTATAAAGATTAACTGAGATGTCTTTACTGTATTTAGCCGACAGTTTTCCGGAAGCGTTTAATATCTCTTCGTTTGAAGAAGACAGGAGTTTCTCCGGTTGTAATATTTCGAACATACTACTCAGGTCGCAAAGGCTCTGAAATCTTTGTTTAGTTTGAGAAATTAATATATCGAAACAGCAATAGTATACATTGACTTTGAAATAGGATTCTGGGTCTGAAATTCTCTCATCTTGTGATAACTCATCAAAAAAACGCTTCGTTATCTTTCGCCTTTTGTTTTTAAAAACAGTTTTTACCCTCCACTCTTTTGCTAAATCTTTGGACTCATTGAGTAAACTATTGAATGAATTTTGATTCCTTAATTCGCACAGTCTATTCAAAAGATTACTTAATAAAATACTAGTTTTCTGTAAGTCATTATTTTCATACTGTAGAGCTTTAGAAACAGGATTAATGATTCCAAATAGTGAAGAAAAAAATATGACAAGCACTAAGAAATCATAACTCTCTAAAATGTTAATTATATTTTTACATTCACATTCATCTTTTTTTTTCGAAATTAAATTTAGTTGGTACAAAGTTTTCATGATAAATAAATAATTTTTCTTTACCGCTAATAAAGCGTCGTTCCTTGAAGACCATCTGGTAGGAGATACCTTTTTAAGAGTAATTAAATATTTTTCAGATGAATCGTCACTTAACATTGCCCAGCGTTGTATACTATTGCCAAAAAAAGTATATATTTTTTCTAAATTATCGAAAAAAGTCGACACTTCACGAACATGTTTCGCAGCATCGTTTAAAACTAAATTTAATGCGTGTGCAGCACAATCAACATATTCGGCATTCGGAGCATGCTCTTTTATTAGGGTTTATAATCCTCCATAAACACCCGACATAACATTTGCTCCATCGTAACCCTCTCCTCTACATTTAGTCAAATCAATTCCATATTTTTTAATCGTATTTAAAATTTCAGTTTTAAGTCCTTCACCTCTGCAATCCGATACTGCTGTAAACCTCAAAAAGGACTCACAGATTTTTAATTTTTTAGGCACATTATCATCATTTTCTGTAATTGAGATGTATCGAAAAACTACAGAAAGTTGGTCAATTTTTGACAAGTCTTGTGTTGTATCTAGAATTATTGTCAGAAATGGAGCTTTTTAATTTCTGAGATAATATTGTTCCTCACTGCGGTACCAAGCAAATTAATTATTTCATTTTGAATCGTAGGGCTTAAATAATTTATTTTGCCTTTTGGTTTTAGAAGAAGTTCTTTTAAGGTTGCATCATAATTAGATAGCAAACCTAAAATTGCCATAAAATTTCCAGAATCAGAATCATGGCCTCTTAAAGGTAGATTACAAGATGCTAAAGTAATTATAATATTAATTATACGATGCAATACATCTCTCCAGAATGTAATTTTACTATTGATTTCACTTTGCAATAGAGTATGGATGGTATTTCCATCTAACCAATTATTATAAGATAGGGATGCATTAATATGCTGCTGTGACTTTTCATGGTCAAGTATAGTTTGCGTAAAATTGCTTCTAATGGAAACACCGTTAACCCATGCAGAGGAGTACGATTTGCTTTGGCGATCTGCTAATAACCAACAGAAGTGATAATACGGTTTGCTTAAAACATTAGAATAACATAACCGTGGTCTTGGAATTTTTATGCCTGCTTTATTGATATAAGAATAATAGTAGACCAAAAAAGATCGGTTACTTTCTGAATCTTTTGGAAACGGTCCTTGTGGTTTAAATGGACCCAATTTAAAAATTATTTTTCGTTCGCATTTAGTTGGACATTACAATCTTCAGATATCTCAGAATCGTCGATTTGGGTTTCTTCTATTTCCGGATGGACATCTGATGAAGAATGTGCTTGGGTTTCTTCTATTTCCGGATGGTCATCTGATAAAGAATGTCTGAAAATATAATTGTTAAAAATAAAAGCGAATGTTTTGATAAATTTAAAAAAATATGTTAAATGTATAATAGACAGATAGACAACAAATTGATCCTATAGGTAGGTAAGAGTTCCGTTTTCTTCGTTTTGAGGTACGGAACCTTAAAAACAAAATTCATCCTTCCCTACAGGTAGACAAGATAAATGGGTTGGGTAGTACTTACCTTTGCAATCTAAATCACACACAGTAGCTGGTGTCTGAAAAAATGAAGAAATTTTGGGCACTTTTTTTATGACCTCCTTCCTTTTCTGTTTACTTTTTCTTTTCGTAGCTCCGCTGGGATAATCTCTTTTCCTTTCACTCATTGTTTTTTACAAATCGCTACTAATATTACTAAACCAGAAGAACAATTGTTTGTATTGTATTACAATGTAATGCACAACTAAATAAAACACGTCAATAAACACTACTCTCCGTTTGTGGTTTATCATCGTATCGTATGTACATCGATTATGGTGGAATTCCCCCCTTGAAGTAAATGACTTAAACGGGGAAATCCCGTAGCTCGCGATAACCGATGTAGGGTGTTGCCAACTTATGAACGCACGCTTTACGCGGGTAAAAAAGAAATTGCTTTTTTTGACTTCTGTCTTTTGTGAAATAAAAAAAAAATTGTTTATGCACGTTGGAGGCCCCCGTGGCCCGGGGGCCCCATATAATTGATACGGCAGATACGGCGGTAGCTACGCCTCTGCTGGAGATGTCGTTTCCATTTGGGGCAAAGCTGGTACAGAAAAATTCAGTTCCTGAGGCTTTCAAAGGAATACCGCAGCAAATCAGCGATGGGAAATTTTTTGAAATGCTTCTTTGACCTTCCATTTGTTAAATCCGAACAAGTGTCTGAAGTTTTTGTGGATTATATTATGCCTATTCTCTCTGCGGATGAGAAAGCAACACAATTTTGCGATTACCTGTTAGAAACGTATCTGCCTGAGGATGCAATTTTTCCTCCTTCAATTTGGGCAGAATTTTCAAATTCGACAAACAGAACAACCAACGGCTTGAGTCGTTTCATGCGAAGTTAAATAGATAATTTAATGCTCCGCATCCAAACATTTTTACCTTTATTGAAGTTTTGAAAGGAGTTCAAAGTAAAGTGTATGTGCAATTAAGAAGCAATACGAAAAAATCAAAATCCATAGCAGAGAAAGAAATGTTTACATGTAAGGCAATAAATGATTTGTTAAATAAACAAACGCTTAACCATATTTGAATTTGTAAGAAAAGTTTCATATAAATTCCTGCCTGTTTAAACAATTACAAATGTAATGCATAGTTTTCTTGTTGTATTTTTTACGTGTATAATTATTTATGTATGATTGAAATAAAACGATTTTGTAGATACTAGTATTTCAATGTTTATTAAAGTAAAACGTTGTGAGTAGACTTGGCTTTAAGCACCCGGAAGCAATTTACGTAAGCTAGTTTTCGTGCTGGGACGCAACTCACGGTGGTTCAGGGAGTTGTATAGGACGCAATTGCCGTGGAAATGCGAAATCCGGACGCAATTGACGCTTCCCGATGTTACAAATAGCAATAAACATTTATTGATGATAGTGTTTACAGTGTGTTTAAGAAATTGGTACAAAACTTAAGGAGGTGAAAGTAGATCTAAAATTAGTAAAAAAGTGTTTATGAATATTGGGCCTACTCAGCACCATTACTGAGATACATACCTCTAAATGAGGTTATATCACTTGACTTTGTTTTGAATAATTTTCTTTGTATTCTAGCTAATAAAATGAAATTTGCAAATAATAATCATATGCTAAGGGTTTTAATTTTCATGGGTTTAATCAAAATAGGTTTCGAATAAGGTTACTTTTCCAACTACCCTTAACACAAATCTGTAGATATTTTTCTATTTCTTTCAATTTTCAAGTAAATGATATCTTTTAATGAAATAAACTATTTTAAAGAAAAAGTGGCTGCATATTATTCCTGTCTCTAGTAGCAGGTTTTTTGCGAAGAACCCCTTAATATAATAAGAAGAAATTACAGATAAATAAAAATGTAATGATAGTACGAGAAAGTTAAGAAATACTGCAATAAAACTGTCATCGTGAAAGCACCTACTACGTGACAATGTAGAAAAATGTTACTGGTCCGAATCGCACATCAACGTCGTTTAAAAAAAATTAAATAAATAATTTGCGTCCAAACTACGCTAAATTCGAAAGTAAATGTGAAGACATTTTGTTTACTGGAAAAGTCCAATTTGCTTGATAATTGAAAGTAATAAAATATATATCGAAACATTTGTGTTAAGTGCGGTTACTAAATAAAGGCCCTTACCCTCTAATTATTCTCTGCAAATTTTATTTTATTATCATAGTTACAAAAAAAATTATTTAAAAAAGGGTCAAAATATATTGTAACCTCTTTTAGAGGCTTATATCCGAGTAACTGTGCTCCACAGGACCTAAGTTTAAATCATTTTTTTAGTAATTTTAGCTCAACTTTCACATTCTTAAGTTTTGTACGAACTTTTCCAAACACCCTGTATATTGGAGTGGAAATTTCTTCTTATTTATAGAAATACCAAGTTTTGTGTCAGATATTTCTAGAAGGCTGAGATAGATTTAATTAAAAATGTCTCCGAACTTTCATTTTGCATTAATTTCAAGTTGTAACGCGATAGGTATAGTAACGCTCCCCTATGCCCCTCAAGAAACATTTAAAAATGCTTGTGCCAAAACATTGTAATATAATTTTAGGTTTGCTACCTTCAGGGGCCTGTAACACAAACCTTACAAGTCCTACAATTGTAAGAAATTATTCTACACTTCCTTAACACAACGCAACTTGTTACTATCAATGCGGCGCCAGTAATTACGGAAAAAATATAACACATATAAGGAGATTTTGCAGCACAAAGCCAGCACTTCTTCTACTTTTATGTTACAGCATACATTTAAAAGTGTATATTTATCTATTTTAGAGTTCTTTTTCTCCAAAACGGCTCTAACGCTTTGAAAGGACAATTTAGGCAGGTGCCATTCCATTTGAGATTACTAATTTTTGGAGACATCTCGATTCTTTAGATATGGCCGTCGTCGTGTATCGTATTTATTGTTAAATATATTTTATAAATTATTATGGCTAGATATGTATGAGTCAGTATAAATACCGTTTAATATTTAAGCAATGTGAATACGACGAATAAATAATTTCAAAGCAAAAAACGATCTTGCCAAAATTGTTAACGGCTCTCCTTGTGTTAACCAAAATCGCTATCTTGACAGACTAGGTACGAAATAAATAATATTTAACTTATTTTGTGCCCTAATGATATTAATGGGCATTTGCTTTTATAAAAATAAAGAACTCAGAGCTTTCCAATGCTTTTGCCGGCGCTCTCAACGTGCTTCTGCTGCATTGTTTTCTTATAGATTAGCTCATACATTTGTATCATATTACCTATACCTACAAGTCCTACATAATTCGGTAAAACAACGCAATGCGCTACAATTGTAGAAACTCCGTGATTCTTTACATATGTAGCCTACACATGCTACAAGTTATATCATCGGGAAAGCGAGCTTCGCTGATTTATTTTTCTTCTTTAGAGAAAATAAATGTTTATTCAGGAAATCATGTCTAGATATTAAACAATTATTACTATTTTATTATTTCCAGAAAAACGATTTAGGTATCATTTTCGTGAACAAATTTAATCAAAATGTGAGTGATATTTTTTATTATCCTTAATTATTAGTAAGGTTTATACTTTTATAATAATACAATAAATGATTCCAGTTAGGTTTTTAAATTTTTTTTAAATCTGTTCAATTCAAGATCGAAGGATCGTAGTATCGGATTTAGATTTTGCTTAGAAGTAATAATGTTATTTAAATCAAGCAAAATTTATTGGTCGCAAACGAGACTGATGTCTACGCTAATGGTTTCGGGCTGCAAAATCAGACATAGGCGATTACGGTGCAAATTGGATATGTCCATACATATGCATGCACAGGATTGACTTTTTTTAACAGTGTAAGAAACGCTATTTTTTTATATATTTCAATTTTTAATTTATAAGTATTTCTTCCTCATTGTTCCCTTTCCATGTTATGTACTGCTGACGAGCTCAAATGAGAGCGAAACATCGATGTCCAGTGCTACAAACTTTTTTTTATATTTTTTATATTTTCATAATTTATAAAACAATTTTATTTCATATCTAAGTTTGATCTTCTATATTTTATTTTTTTCCTATTCTATGTAAAATAAACTAACCTATTTTTGTCAACTGACATGAGGTGACGTTTTAAATAAATTTAGCTATCACGTAGTCATATTTTAAATAATGTTTTAGAATGTTGTCAACATTCACTAATAAAAATTTAAATATTTTCAAACTGAGTCGCAGAAATGTCAAATAAAATTAAAAAAATGTTTATGAAATGAGTTCCTGTTTTGAAAAAAAGCAGTAACGTACCATTTATTTTGTTAAAAATGGCCATGCTAGTGCGGACGCCACTGATGGAAGTAGAACATATATTTTCCTTGCGAAAAGTATTTCTTTATGCCTAGTTAAAAGATTCAGAATATTCCGATAATTTGAGTTTAGGCAAGTTACGTATGTATTGCCCAATGTTTGTAATCTAACGCTAACCTTTCCTTGTGTCTAATCAAGCATACAAACATATTATTAAAAAGCTGTTTCAAAGATCAAAAAAACCGTTCTCGACGAAGCTTCCTACGATAGAGGTCGAAACGTCAATCACTTTATATTGTTTTCCAATGGATCTTGTGCGGAAAAACAAATGTTTTAATCAGGTAATTGCAAAAAAATATATAATATCCTTAAAAAATGCTCATTTCGAATGTTTATCAAAATGATATCCATTTATATCGTCTTTCAGGCCGTTTGAGAGATAAAAAAATTATGCCTGAAGGATCAAGATGGGCCTGAAAAATAGTGATCCCAAATTTTTACCAAAAAGCCATGTGCCTATATTATCTTTTTAAAGCCAAAATAACCCATATACTAAATTTCATTGAAATCTTTAAAGCCGTTTTGGAGAAAAGTACTATTTACCTAAGGTTGAAGACTTGTAAAATATTACCTACACTTGTAGAATATACTGCAAAATATGTATGTGAAGGCGTTGTGTTACAGAATCCGTTTACATATGTGATATTTCTTCTGCAATTACTGACGCCGCACGTGTAATTATAAGTTGAGTAGTGTTACAGAATGAATACAAGTATAGATAATTTCCCAGAGTTTTGTACGATTTGTATAATTTGCATTACGTTCCGCAGCTCCTCCGATGATTTTGGGACATTTTGTACAAATATCATTGATTCAAGCAAAGTAAACATGACGAATAATTTTAAACTTCGAAACAAAAAACGAACTTATTGTTAGTGAAGGTGCCAATGACTGTCCTTGTGATAAATAAAATCGTTGCATTTGACTCTCTATAATAATTGACATTTGTTTTTATAGTTTTATAGCACATACGTACATGGATGGTGTTGTTTTCTTTATCACATATTTGTCTTCTATCATATTATGAGACAAGGTTCATGGAATTGCTACAAGCGTAGCAATTTGCGTTGTGTTAACCGAATTATGTAGGCATTGTAGGTACAGGCAAATTGCTTGTAACTTGTAGACTTGTTACAATTGTGAGTTTGTGTTACGCGCCCCAGGTAGTAATTTCAACTTGATGTGTATAGTAACGGTCTAAAAAAATAAAAGTTTTTTGTGCTAAATCTTAACAGGATATAATGAGGCACAAAGGTATTTTTCAATATAATTTAATAGATGCGACCTTTTTGTAGTGATTTTAAGCTCGATGGGTATAATAATCACAGTCCAAAAGAAAAATTGTAAAATTTCTTGTTCCAAAACATTGTAACAGGAATTAATGAGGTACAGACATATTTTTCACTATAACTTTATAATTGCTATCTTTTGGTTTTAATTTTAAGTTGAAACTCGATGGGTACAGTAGCAGCCCAAAAAGTTTTAAATTGGGTGCCAAAACGTAACAGGATTTAATGAGATACAAAAGTCTTTTTCAATATAACTTTATAGATGCTTTTTTTGGGGGAAACGGACTGGTCCTTGTTTATCTTCAAAAATTGAAATACAAATATTGTCCCCTGAAACGATGAAAGATTAAAAAACACAAAAAAGGTTGCTCTAACGCGTTTCGATAGCTAAGCTATCATCTTCAGAGAGATACAGAGAGATCAGTATCTCTCTTTCTTGGTTTCAGGGGACAAGATTTGTATTTCAATTTTTATAGATGCTAACTAAGGGTGCGTTTAGATTAGACACTTTATTCAATACATTTTTCTCTGATATAATAATATATCAAATGTAAACCATCCTGAGAGAAGCTATCTGAGACTAATCATACAACTGGGATAATTCGACACAAAATGTCGACACAAATTTCAGTCAGTGTCTGACATATATCTCAGAAGTTGTAGTGGTCCACTTTCTCTCGAGATATTTCATGCGATTAACTATGTAGGTATATCACTTATAATATTGAGATACTGTTCCATATAAATAATTTGCAAATTAAATTAGACAAAACCTGTTCAATATTTGTAAATCATTGGTTATAGAATAAAATATCCAGAATTACCAATTCGATCTAATCACATTTTGATTATTTAAAGCAGCAAAGACATTTTACGTCGACACTTTATCTCAGCTAGGAAGTGTCAGCAATTTTATTCAGCTATATTTGTGTCAAAGTGTAAATGGGCAAGGAAATTTAGTCTCAGATACCTGAGATTTCTATTATGAAATACGTCTCTAATTTAAACACACATTTATGGTAGTGATTTTAATCGGTAACCCTATGGGCATAGTAACAGCCTAAATTTTTTTTTAAAATGCTTGTTCCAAAACATTTAGGATTTAGTGAGACAAACATATTTTTCAATATAACTTTTTAATTGCTACCTTCTGGTAGTAATTTTAAGTTGTAACTCAATCGGTTTAATTAGTGTGCAAAAAATTGACCGGAAGTGGGCCTATTACGAATTATCTGACAACTTCCGACCAGGCACAAAAATATTTTTTTTCGTTGTCGCTTTGTACATTAACGTTTTAAAAACATTTTATCCAGTAACCTTATCGGTTGTAATTTTTGCAGTCAGCTTTTGGCCTATAAACTCAAAATCGTTTAGTAAAGTGGCACTTGATCGTTAAGATACGTCACTTTGCTACATAGCAACCTCATTGTCAATTAATTACAGTTGGACATAAAATAAGCAGGAATACCCTTCTAGAATGGCATTTAAAATGTATTGGGCTCAATTTTCTAAATTCCTTTCAGTAGCAAGACTAACTTTTTTAATTAGTAATGTGTAATTTAAACTCAATTGACACAAAATGACACTTGTGAACTATTGTTATGTAAATTTACAAAGCCGTGTCATATTACTAGGTCACTAAAATAATAAACAGATAAATTTTTAAAATTTTTAACTTAGTAGTGCTCTCAAATTTATAATTATTTATTAATAACTATCACAAAATCAGAAAAAATACTATAAAGAAACTCAGGAGAAAAGCAATTTTACTAAACTCGTATAGCTTTAAATTACTCGTTTGCTGCGCTCACTCGTATTTAAACGCTATACTCGTTTAATAAAACTTTGCTTTTCTGCATTTGTTGTTTAATATGCCATTATTTAACCTGCACATTTCAATATGGCATGCCACATGTCATATTTCAAAATTGACATTGCTTTTCTGAAAACAGTTTATTTCAGAAAAAATTAACGTATACCAATGAAAAGGCTTTAAAAAACAACTGCCTACGGTTTTTGATTTTTTTTTTTTCGATATTTAACTAAACAAGTTATTGTAACTTGTAACTAATTATTAAAAATAGCGATTTTCAGTTTTTTTTTAATCAAATTAAGGTGAATTAGAATTCAATTGTTCTGTCAGCCGAATATTGTTAGGCATTGAATTCTGCGCTGTTATTTTCTTAAGTAAGACTTACTGTATATTTATTCACACAAATGCGAAATCATATTTGTTTGCTCAGAATTTGTAAAGTATGTCAGATGTCAAGGCCTATAATGCGCGATACATGTAAAAAAACCACTAAATAATACGATTGGGACTGCAAAAATAACATTGCATTACATTCAAGCGGCAATAGCCTGTCAATAACAATTAAGAAAGATATATTTTGCTAAATTTAATCATCTAATCAAGTACACCTACCTAACTATAGATTTACGTGTTAAAGTAAATATAATAAAAGTATTGTAAGACCAACATTTTTGTTTATTTAATTTTTTATTTTATGCAATTCTAAGCTTGGTGTAAAAATAATTATAACTAATCTTTTGGCTGTTACAGAAAAGTTAAACAACCTCCGAAAACCGCCAAGCAGTGCTACTACAGAAAAAAAGGTGAAATGTTCAGGTATGTAAAAATATACAGTAATATAAAAAACTAGCTACTACCTGCCACTAATCCGTAAAATGCAAAATGAAATGAACAATTATTGTTTTTAGTAGAAAAGTTGATAGGATCACGTTATTAGCTGTCTGTCAAAAACAAAGTAAAGTTTTGCCCATAATTTTTTCTCCAGTATTTTCGTAAATTTTTCCCTCAAAAGTAAATTAGGTCTTCTACTGAGAATCAAATATACTTTTTATAAAATGGACATAATTTCAATGCGCACTGTTGACTAGTTACCCGCGACTCGATCAAGGTCGACCGAAAGCATGGCAGTTAATCCCGGCGACCAGGGTCTTGAATTCAACAATTAGCCCAGTCGGCGAAGCTTTTTTTGTACAAAATAATACAACAGCGATTTTATGATTGCAATCAATTAATAGGTTAATTCTGAGCATAAGTTCAAGTTGGCGCGGTGCGGGGGGCTGTGCGTTAGCCGCCATTTTGATAAACGCGTTTATGTAATTATCTCGATAATGGTTGGTCCTATTAAAAAAGTACAAGAGACCATATTTGTAGAAAAATATATGACTTATCTTTTTTATTAATAATATTTTTATATAGGATAAATATTTTAAAAGTTACTACGTTGAATTGTTTTCTCTTTTTAGTTTTTGCTTGATAATTCGTAAACAAATAACACTACATTGATAATAGTTATTATCAAAGTTGTAGAGCATAAAAAAATTTACACATTTTGCATAAAACATTTTTTTCTAATGTTTATAGTTCAGGAGCTGTAATAAAATAACTATCCGAGTTAATGAAGAAAACGGCGTTTTATCAAATTGTATGCGCAATAAATGCTGACTTATCGACAGTAGATGTTATTTTAACTGGAATGTCTCATTGCTCCAATATTTACTGGACAAGTGGAGAATGGGTATAATTTTAGATCTTTTGTTATTATAGCTTTTATAAACTATGATCTTTACAAAAATAATTTTATAAAATTTATAGACAGTTTTATACCCTATAAATATGCTGTTGGCCGATTTAGAAGTAGATTAAGAAAAAAATAAGTGACAATTTTTTGGCGTAATAATTTAAAATATGTATTTAAAAAATCGCTTCCAATAAAAATATTAAACTACTTATTTTTACATCAATATGATCTTTCCCATTTTTTCTTTTTTTTTCACAGTTACGTAGTGGGAAAAATGTATTTGAAGTATAATTCAACAGCAATTTTGTGAATACAACCAATTAGTGGGACAATCCTGTCTATGACGCCAAATGGTCGCGATGCGGGACGTCGTACGTTAGCCATTATTTTGATAAATGCGTTTTTGTAAATATTTTGAGAATAATTGGTTTTATGAAGAAACTACAAGCAACCTATAAAGATAAAAATGTTTATTTTGGCTGCTACTCTAAAAAGTAACAACGTTGAAGTGTTCATTTTTTAGTTTTTGTTTAGTAAAATTGGTAAGCGGCTTACAAGAGAAATTGATAACAGTAACTATCAAAATTGTAAGAGAATTAGAAAATCTACAATTTTTTTTTAAAAAATGGGTTTTCCTAAAATTTGTTGTGTAGGACTTCTTCGACGAATAGCAGCAGATGCCTTCCTTTTATCAGCATAATTTTTCCGACATGACTTGTGGACACTAATAACAAAGATAGATGTTTCTCAAAAAAAAAACTATCTGCTTAAACAATGAAAACTATGTAGTTCAATTATCTTTATTTAACTTACCTCACAGACTCTAAATTTTTCAGAAATTCTTTATGTACCTTCTGTCCTCTTAATTTGCTGGCAGTTAAAAGAGATCTAATACCTCTACTTTTAACATTCACAACATCACCTTTACTTAAAGTTTTTCCACAAATAAAACAATCACTCATTTTTTTTACCATAGAAATGCCCTTTCAAGAAACAAAATATATTTTGTTACTGCTACCTATAGTAGTGCTAAACTCCGTTTAAGATTGAAAAATTTTACAATTATCACGTCCACTGCGTAAATATGTATCGCACAAATGCGGCTACTTAAAAGAAGCTGCTAAATAAAAGAGCGACCTATCAAAATAGCAGCTTGTGCATGAAAAATATTTTGATCGCGTCAGCCTGTAAGTCGACAAAATGTATTATTTTGCTGAAGTGACTCCTTTACGAGCAGACAATGCTCTTTTCGTCATACTTCCCGCATTGGCATATTTTTTAAATGTGATAGTTTTTAATATAGATTAATGTGATGAAACTGTTTTTTCTACAATTCATTGAAAATACAATTTTTTATTGTCTCATCAAATTAGCGTTTGGTGGTTAAAAGCACCTTTGGCATAAATACACATTTGATTTCCAGTACAAAATAATTCTTTATTGTGTTATGTTCTTTAGGTGGTGACGAAATTCGTAACTTAAAATTTATCGAGACCGTTGGATCTTCATCGCACTATAACTCACAAACTATTAACTTTAGAAAAATAAAATATATATCAAATTTGTAGAGAATTTTATGCTCTATAAGTTTGATTCTAACTGTTACCAACAAATGCTAATCGTTTTAAAACTATTAAGAAAAAACTAAAAAGTAAAAACTTTTCATTGTAATAATTCGTAAAATATTCATTTTATAGAAAAATATGTTTTATAAAAAAGTTAAATTATATATTTTTCTATAAATATGGTTTCCTGTATTTTCTTTATAGGATCGACCATTCTCGAGATATTTACTAAAACGCGTTTATCAAAATGGCGGCTGACGCACAGCCCCCCACGCCGCGCCAACTTAGACATAAGCTCAAAATTGACCTACTAATAGATTGCAATAATAAAATCGCTGTTGTATTAGTTTGTATTTTTCACCTCTATAGCGATTTCCTCGCCGACTGGGCTAAATATGCATTCGTGTAGAATGAAATTGTAACATTACTAATCTTAAATAAAAAATAAAAACAAACAAAAATAGTTATGTGTCTGTTGTTTACGTCTGACATGTTCATCATATACAGAATGGACTCATAAGAAATGGTACATAGAGCAAAAGTAGATTTTTCGTAGAACAATAATGTGATTCAGCTATATTTACCTTATATGAAAAATTGATATTAACCGAGATACAGGGTGTTAAAGTTAAGAAAAAAAAATTGATTTCAATATACAGGTTGAACCAAATTTCATTTCCGTATAGGGATCTCGTAAAGTATTAGAAATACAAGGAAGCTTAAATGGGCAAAGTAGTGCAGAATTTAATGCCTAACAATATTCCGCTGAGAAAACAATTGAATTTCAATTTGTCTTGTTTTTCTTTAGAAAAAACTGAAAATCGCCATTTTAAATAATCAGCTCTAACTTGTTTATTTGAAGTCCGATCGAAAAAAAATCAAAAACTATAATTAGTTTTTTTTAGGGCCTCTTTATTAGCGCACATTAATTTTTTCTAAATTTAACTGTTTTTGGAAAAAATATACAAACTTTCTTATTTTTTATAAAAGCCATGTTGAATTTTTTTATTTTCGAATTTAGCATATTTTTCTGATTAATTTGATGTATGTCATGGAATCTTCAAATGTGACAAAAGTGGGTTAAATCATGTAGCTTATTATTAAAAAAAATAAATCATAGTAGGTAGTGCCATCGTTATAACTCTTAACAATAAAAAATGCAGTTCCTAGAAAACCAATAGTTATTATTAAAAAAACAAAAATATTGACACAAACTGTATAATATTGAAATATTTATTAATATTCGTAATGTGTATGATTCTCTTTAAATGACGTAATTCTCAGAACATTCTAAGAATTTTATTAGGATCGACCTTTCCACCGACTCATACTCAAGTGTGCGTTCTAAACTTCTCTAGAAGTTAAGTATTCTAACACGGATAATGCACATAAATATGAAAGTTATTTCTAATGTTAGTTTGTTAGATATTTCACGTTATACGAGTAAGTATTTAAGGTTAAAAGAATTTTTGTAAAATTTTCCGCCAACATTTTTAGAACATCTACACGCTTTCATAGAATTAGGCGATTTAAAGGGGTGTATGCAAGTTACGATTACAATAATTAATTCTTCATGCTGAACTCTTATGTTTTTTAATTTTTTTTAACATTTCTTTGGCCCAGTTTGGAAATTTTTAAATTTTTATTGTTTGTTGACAATATTCTAAACAGTTTTTAAAATGTAGTGGAAATCAAATTTGGTTCAACCTGCAGACAAGAACTTTGACATAGGGAGGTTTCTTTGGTCGAGAAATTCTAATTTGTTAACAGGTTGCCAGTAGCTTATAGGCGGCGTCACCTGCGCTACCCTGTATTATTATAAAACATCACAACCTGTTTGTGCCTCCATGTACACTTATTTTAAATAGATAATTTTATTTACCTATATTTTTTACGTAAAAATGTATACCTTCTAAATGTTGATTTTAGCAACCGTTTTCCAGATATTTGCCTTTAAGGTTTTACCGTACTTTTATTTTAAGTTATGTAAATGTGAATTTTTTGTAGTAGGTTTAAAAAAAAAATAAAACAGACGCTAAAATAGTTTATATCAAATGCTACTTTACTGACATTAATCTTACACACATTTCTTGAGTTTCTAACGCAAATTTAAATAAAATACCAAAACAACATTTATTTTCAAAAATAAATATGAAAGAAATGATCTGTGTCATGTAAAGGGATTAAAAACAATTACAAATCTTGCTGCCTTTCGTTGAAATGCATATCGAAATATTTGCTTGACTACCCAGACCATTAAAATTTTCTTATGCGGATTCAGATATCAAAACTCAAATCTGTAAGAAAATACATTATGTTTTAACATTAGGTAACAATATTATCAGCAAAGTAAATTTTACATAAGTTACTTTGAAAGCTGTCTTATTATTATTTTTTTTTTCAAGCCTACTTCGAAAATCTGATATCTAACATTAGAAATGACTTTCACATTTATGCACATTATCCATCTTAAAATATTAAACTTCTAGAGAAGTCTGGAACGCACACTTGCGTATGAATCATGAAAAAGTCGTCCTTAATAAAGCCCTTAGAATGTTCTGATGAGAATTACGTAATTTAAAGGGAAACATGCACGTTACGATTATTAATAAATATTTCGCTACTATACAATTTGTTATAATTTTTTGGTTTTTTAATAATAATTAATAATAATATAATAATAATTAGTGCTTTTTTAGGAACTGTATTTTTTATTATTTAAAGTTATGGCACTTGCATCGCCTACTAAATTTTTTTTTTGTTTAAAAATAAAAAATTGGTTCATTTAACCAACTTTACCACATTTGACATATATCAAATTAATCAGAAAAATATGCCAAATTTGAAAATGATAAAATCAAATATGGCATTCATGAGAAATAACAAAGTTGACATAATTTTCTCGGAAACAGTTGAATTTAGATTAAATTAAGGTACACCAATGAAAAGGCTTTAAAAAGCAACTAGTTATGTTTTTTGAATTTTTTCAGTTACAGCTGATTTTGAAAATAGCGATTTCCAGTTTTTTCTAAATAAAATCAAGACGAATTGGAATTTAATTGTTTTTTCAGCGAAATAATATTGTGCATTAAATTGTGCATTACTTTTCCCATTTAAGCTTCCTGGTATCTCTAATAGTTTACGAGATCCCTGTAGTGGAAATCAAATATGCTTCAACGTGTATATATATAAATTTTAAAATTTCGAAAAATGTTTATTTTATAAATCCAGGGTTACTAAACATTTTGACCTTCAAATTTAATTAATTAATTTAAAATTAAAAATCAAAATTTCGAGAAAAAATAAACTTTGAAAATTAAACTTGAATTTTTGACTTGAAAATTTTTAGAGGAAATAAGATATAAAGCTCGAAATTTTAAGTTTAAAGTGGTGAGTGGTCGAGATTAAAGTTGAAATTTCGAGGTGAGATCGAAATTTCGAAATTGTATTTTTGAGAATAGGTGTAATTTAAGTTTCGAGAAAAAGTATTTCGAGATTTAACTTTTCGTTTAAATTTTTTTAAAAAAAGTACAATTTCGAGTTTAGAATTCAACTATCTTCACAAAATCGAATTAAATAACAAAACTTTGAAACCAAAGTTGCAATTCTAAAAAATCTTTTTTCAAAATTTCTACTGAAACCACTATTTTGTGAAAATAGAAATTTTGAAATTGAAATTGTTTGAAGTCGAAAACATTATGCTTATTAATTTTATTTAACATTTCTCGGCCCAGTTTGGAAATATTTAAATTTTTATTGTTTGTTGACAATATTCTAAAATAGTTTTGGAAATATGACTACGTGATATTTAAATTTATTTAAAACGTCAAAAATTTTTTTTATTTCTAGTTTTGGTCTTTTATTTTTCATTTTTCCTATTCTATGTAAAATAAACTAACCTCTTATTTTGTCAACTGTCATGGGGTGATGTTTTAAATAAATTTAAATATCACGTAGTCATATTTCAAAAACTGTTTTGGAATATTGTCAACAAACTAAAAATTTAAATATTTCCAAACTGGGCCGAAGAAATGTTAAATAAAATTAATAAACAAAAATTTGAATATTATTAAAAATGTTAATTGAGATTTCAAGGGTAAATTTAACATTCTGAGAAAACACTAGAAATTTCATGAGAATCATTAATATTTTAAATTTGAAATCAAACTTTCCACTTTTATTTTTTGAAATGTGAAATTTAAAATCGAAATATTGAGCTGTAAGGTTTGCAATTCGAGAAAAAAGTATAAATGTTAGGTTTAGACTGTTTTTGTTGTCAGGAATTTGCTTGATAGCCCTACTTAAAATGAATTTCTATCAATTTTACAAATTATAATTTTGTGTATATTGTTTGTAACTTTGGATAGCTGATTATAGTATATAATTTTGTGTTGATTTTTTACGTAGTACTTGGGTCCCATTTGTTTTATTATGCTTATCTAAACAAATTTTGTAAATGGGAAAGTGTGTTGCGTGCAGCGAAATATCTTATGACAACCTCCCTACTTAGGAATGTTTTTTGCTTCAAATGAAATATTTTTTTTTTGGTTGAGTAGCCCGCAGAAATAAAACAATGTTTGTGCTGTTATCGAGTTCATATGTAAAACAAAACAAATCGAACTCTTTCAATTTAACAATCCATGAAAATGCATAAACTGTATGTAATTTTGAATAGTTAATTTCATAATGTTTTATTTCTGTTACCTATTTCTCTTAAATAGTATTTTAGATCGATTTATTATTTTTTTACCTTTTATACATAATATTAGCGAACATATCCTAACTATTGCTGGACCAATGAATAACCTAAATTTTTGGATATAGAAACCTAAACTTGTTACTGGATTTAATCAATAACTGCACTGGGAAATGGACAGTGCCTTGCATGGAAAGTTTTTTATTTTAGAAAATCATACCTCAAAGAAATAAAATGTTAACATTTGTCAGAAAAACAATTATTTAATTCCACGTGGATGAAGTTGAGGATAGCAGCTAGTTTTAAAATATACCGCCAATGGCTCCCTATTTATCCCCAAAACAATATTTTTTTAAAATTAAATAATAACAAAATTTGCTTCTAACAATTTAAAAAATATTTGGAGGTATATCTGTTGGCTTTATTGTTTTATAATAAAAAAGTATCCATATTAAGTTATTGCTACTATTGTTCTAACGTATTAAGCCAAAATCCTGATAAACACCTTCAGAAAATTTTATTACTAACAAAAAAAACTATAGAAGTAAAGGTTTTACCAATAAGAACGCTCGACCTTTAAAGTCTAATAAAAGAAAAAGTATAAATGAAACTGACCTAATATAATATTTATTTTAAAGCATACATGGTGACATTTTAGAAATTATGTCATTTAAATGTCCGCCGCGGCTTTGCCTGGCGAGTCGAATTCTGTGAGTCTAATTTTCAATAACCTGATTGCACAGATGTGGTTCAATCGCAGCAACTTCACGCTTGATGTTGGTTTCAAGGGCATCAACCGTTAGTCGTTTATTGGCGTAGACACGAGATTTAAGGTAACCCCAGAGAAAAAAATCGCATGACCTAGGCGGCCAGTTCACGTCGCCATTTCGTGATATAACAGACCCCTCGAACTGCTCATGCAGAATGACACGTTGCTCACTCTTGTTGACACCGCCGTGTTTCTCAGATCCATACCACCCACTATGAGCCACAAGAATGTTCTTATCATAGCTCTATACCGCTCATCGTTGGCAGTAAGTGCGACTTCTTCTTCATTTTCGAAAAAATAAGGATCGATCATTCTGCCGGAACATAATGCACACCACACGCTTACTTTTTCGGACTAGAATGGATCTTTGTGAATCTCCCGCGGTATCCGTCGCTCCAAATTCGGCAGTTCTGCTTGTTAACGAAGCCACTCAACGTCACTAAAATTTTTTTTTCTAAAATCGAGGTCACTCTTCAAGTCTTCTAGCGCCCTCTTAGTGAATTCACGCCGCTGTCTATGATCGTTGGGCTTTAATTCCTGAGTCAATTCAACCTTATATGGGTAAAGCGATAAGTCATGATGCCAGTTTGGTATCCTTCAAGGTCCAAGTTCTTTAGCACGACGCGGAATAGACTGTCGTGAATTTTCATGCACACTTTCCTGGACGGCAACGATATTTTCAAAGGATCTCACTCTCTGCTGGCGAACAGGTGTTGGTCGATCTGCCACTGAAGCACTTTGTTTAAAGTTCTTCATTAAATGGCGAATTGAGGACTCCGCAGGTCAATTATAGACACCATAAACTAGACGAAGTGTCCGAAACGTTTGCCGAACGGAACATTGGTTTTGGTAATAAATTTTGAATGTCGATACGTTGTTGAATTTTGTACCGCTCCATATTAAAGGTACAGGCTAATTGAATATTCCTGCCAGAGATAACGCTTGTGTGACTTTCTACCTTGTAATGCGCTGTTTCTAAACATCGAACGTTCTTATTGGGAAACCCTTTATTTAAATTTTGCCCACATGCAAAGGTGCACATTTGGAACCCGTTTACATTGAAATCCACTTTTAAAAATGGTAAGTTTTCAATGTGTTTTCTTATTGCACATCACGAATAACACCACGTTGGTGATTTGCTCTCTTATTGTGAAATGCAAAAAAAACGACATTTCGCCGTAAAATTATTATACCTCCGATAATTTTGCACCAAATCAGTTGTAGTACAGCTTCTTGGATAGAGGAAAGCTTTCTCTAGTTAGATGATGATACGATTTACTCTAACTTGAAAATGCGATTAACTCCAAAATGCGTCATTAAAAAACGCATCTCAGTCTGTGTGTTTGCCTCTTATCTGGTCACAACTTTTAATAGAATTTTGTCACTTTTGTTTCTATCGATTGATTGGTCAAATAGTTTCAACCTTAAAACCTGGTTCTTATAACTTTTATACACAATGTAGGTCAAGTACAGTGTAAAAGGGTAAGACGTAATTAGCTTTTGCTTTCGATAAAAATTAATTTAACGAAAAGTATTTTATTTTCTTTTCATTCTTTGTTCAAATGATGATGAAATTATAACAAGCGAGTCAAAGCTAATACTTCAGATATATTTATTTCAAAACTGTCATCCCCAAAAATAATAATCTGTGCTGATATTCAATGTGATATAGTAATCATGAACATAAGATATTAAAATGAAATGTACTGCAGTATAATTGACATGCAAATAGAAATACAAGCTGCACAAATTACGCACTGATTTTTAGCTGACAATTTTGTCTTTAGATCCTTACACGTAGTTCATTAAACAATATGCGTATTAATTGACATTTCCAACCCTTACTTTGTGAAATTCTTTAATATTCATAACTAATAATCTTTATTAACGATAAAAATGCAACTACCGCCGATAATGCAGCAATGCGAAACTTGGTCCGGTGTTAGCAAATATTTATCGAAAACCTTGTGAAATTTTTGTTGCGTTTTTATCGTTAATAAAGTTTATTAGTTATGAATATGCGTATTATCAAACAAAAAAATTTTGATACAACCACGGTAACTGGTCATATGAGAATTGCAATATGATGAAGAATGTTTTTTGTGAAACGTATGTGACATAAGGTATGGTTATGTTAGAAATATTTTTAAGGCAAAAGTAGTTTTTTATTATTGAGCTTGAAAACGAAAGTTCTACTTTTCTGTGAAAATTAAACTGTGAACCATAGCCCAAATCTCGTAGTGTGCCCCAACGATATTTGCTTTTGATAAAACACAAAACCAGATAGCTATAATTCTCTTGAAACGCTGTTTTCAACGAGGGGTCAGAAGATACCAGATATACACTTTATTAAAAAAAGTTGAAGGTTAATTCTCTTCGGAAAATACAAAAGCTACTCTAAAATGTACCAAACTATAAACAAAAATTTTACCTGTTTCAGGAATTTAGGAAAAAAAATATTTCAGTTTTATTTCAATTGAAGTCACCCGTTTTATGTAGATGTACCTGATGAATATTGAGTAACATCAAGATTGTTCCTAAACTAATTTTTTTTTATTAAAATATAAAAATTTACGTGAAAATATTATAAATCTTAGCAGTTATATTATTTCATAAATAATCGCCTTTGTCATTGTCAAATACATTCGCAATATACTCGCATAATTTCTTGCGAATACGAATGTGAATATTAAAAATTGTACGAACATTCACGAATATGATTGTTCGTTATATCACTACTCCATATATGTATATAGATGATCTTGACTTCTTCAGTGATGATAATTATATATATTTGCAGGTGGCTTTGATCCAGATATATTTGATCAGGTAGCTGCAGCATTACAAAGTGATGGAGAACTGGTATCTACAGGTATAAACATTATTAGTAACAAATACTTTTAATACTGAATTAGAGCATAAACCTGCGCAGGTATGCTAATTAAGATGTTTTGTTAAAAAATTAATCTTATTAGAGCTGATACAAAATAATTCAGCCAACTGTGTGCATAATATCATTCTGTTCTTTTAGCTATCGAATGAACATTTACTTCCAATTCTCTTTCTTTTTAGATCATCTCAAGATTGGTCTTACAAAATCTGACAATGGTAAGATTATGTATTCTTTTTAATTTTGAGAGAATAATTAAATTAAAGGCAAAGATCGTGCGAACACCCTTCATCTTGCTGAAAATAATATTATTTTCAGACTTATATTCAGTAGTAATGCAGCCCAGGTTTTGGTTTAAGCACAACACACCTAGGAACAAGCAAAATGGGCTTGCAAACAGAAGTAAGTAATGGCGTATGTTTGCCTCAATTAATATCAGTTATTATTAAAATATAAACGACTTCATTAGAGAAGCTAAAACGATGAGGGCAGTCCATCCCATAAGAGGACAGCACTTTTGATTTTTTTTTTATCTAAATTCAGTAATTATTACTATTATTGATAGACTGGTCCTTCGTTATCCTCAAAAATTAACATACAGGTTGATTCAGTCCTAATGGCATTAATTTAAAGGGAAGATAGAGAAAAACGAGTATAATACGAATACGTGATTAAAAAAAATTTTTCAAGTATAATTGCGCTGAAAAATAAAATTTAAATCAAAATTTAAACTCCTTTTTGAGCTGTCACTGACTCCAAAGCTCCAAGGTGAAGATAAATAGAAAGAAGAAGAATTTACGATTGCGCAGTTGGGACTCGAAACAAATAAACAAAACATTGCTAGATTATGTTTAAATGACAATACGAAAAACATTAAATGAACCTGGCGGCACTGATGGTAGCCGAAGGGTGATTTGCTTTTTTGTATGAAAATCAGGTAACAACGAATTGCAGAAGAAAGTTGCACGAAAATAAATAAAGGTGAAATTGCGAAATAGATGTAAACGTTGATATCAACGCTGCAAGTAATGAATTAAATTGGCTGTTCTGGGTGCAAGTGCTAAAAGTGGTTAATACTCAAGAGTTACTTCTAGACATTTTATTTTTTGTGGCCCTTAGTGATAAGATGGAAATTTTTAAAACCATGTGTAGTTTACCGATAAATCATCACTTTTTTCATGCGCCCGACAGGTCTAAAATAGTTCGGAAAAGAGGCTCTTGAGTATTAATATAAGTACACTGCACCTATTCTGACTGTGGGATATCGTTGACATATTTTTTATAAACAACAACCTAACTACTAACCAACATTAATATGCTTCAAAATTAAATACACCAGTTATTTATTTTTTAGAATTCATATTTCAGATTGAGTCGTTTGTGTTCGTTTATTTTTGGAATTTACGTTTTACTTTTCGTCAGATCGATTGATTAACAAAACAAAAAAATGTTGAAAGTTTTAAGTGTTTGAAAATACAAATACTTATTCGTCAAAATAACCAATAGATTTGTTGCCCTTTAATTAACGATATTTCGCCCTCGCCAGTCGGCTTTTCATTGCAGCTGGTGATTGGACGATAACGTGATCAGCATCTGTTGCCATAAAGCATTTAATGTAGTTAGTAGCGCCGGGCTTTTGGCGGTCAATTGGTTGATTTGGGTCTATTTTCAAAGGTCGAATAAATTTTTTTCATCTGTCTTTACTAAACCTTTTGAACACGTAGGTAAAATTCATGCAATTATGACCGAATCAACCTGTATAAATCTTGTTCCTTGAAATCATGAAAGATTTAAAAACACAGCAGCAGTTGCTCTAACGCGTTTCGATAGCCAAGCTATCATCTTCAGAGAGATACTGACTGAAGATGATAGCTTGGCTACCGAAACGCGTTAGAACAACTGATGTTATGTTTTTAATATATTTCTGGGATTCAGGAGGCAAGATTTGTATATCAATTTTTTAGTAATTATTGTTAGCAGCTACTCCTGATTTAGATCGAGTTATAAAGGGTGAAACATTGGGCATAGCCCCAAGTAGCATAACTGGTAGGTGCGCTTCTGGATAATTTATAAGCTAATAGGCATATAATTATGTAATCTTATTTTTTTATTTACTTAGTAAATATTTTGGCCTGGACTAAGCTTGCGGAGCTCGTCACGGAGAATCCGGACCCGAGAACCAGGCGACTTGTTCAACGCAGAATGATTTACAACATTATTGGTTGGGTCATAGAATTGTTGGATTTCGAAATAATAAATAAAATCAGATATAGTTCACCGAAACAACTCCAAATATTGCTGCCAGGTATATTATTTTATCTCTATCGTAGTAGTGTTATTTCATTTAGCTAAAGATGGTTTTAGGTTTGACAAAACGCGAATATACTACATTACTGAAAAATTCTGCAGCAAAGGATATGCTGCAATGGGTTAAGCAAATTATTTTGAATGATTATACTTTTCCCGACCAAAATATTTCTAGAATAAATTTGGAATATGTTGACTTTAAAAAGAGGTAATGCATTTCTTTCTTGTTAATCGTTTATCTAAATATCTAACTTTAGTAGAATTTCTACATTTTATTTTGTTTAACATAAGAACAATCTATCTGGATTGAATCGACAAAGTTCTCAATATAGTTTATTCCAGTAATGCATTCTTAGTTAGATGTTATGTACAGTCCATTATTTTTTTCTGCTTCAAAATATTTCAAAAGGTTTATAATACTTTATAGCATTATTTGCCGGGTTTGGGAATTTGGTAGTTTATTTTTCAAAACAACAAAGTTTATGTATGATAAACGTTAATATCCCAAGAAAACACAAACAGATCACAAATACGAAATGATAACAAATGCCAAACGTAAGTGACAGATTTTTCCTGACATTTGTCAAATTTAAATTATACTACATTGATCAAATTAATGTAAAATTTAATGTCGCTAATACCATATGCAAGTAGAATACAACCTAGACTGCAAATTCATGCAGCCCTCCAGGCGTGTGTATTAAATTATAGGTAGCTGAACTACCAAAAGTTGAAACACTGCCACCTAGCGAAGCGGTGCCACCTAGCGAAGCGGTTGCTGTCTAGGAAATTTCCCAGAAGACAAGGATTTTAATGCCCAGACCAATAGGTTTGAACATTTATTAGATTCGAAGTTTGGAAACCAAATACCGGTTTCGATCTTGTTAGATCTCGTCAGTTTGGTATATCCATTCGAGTTGGATGCACCAAACTGACGAGATTTAACAAGATCGAAACCGGTATTTGGTTTAGTCTCTGACCGTAAATTTTGCCAGCTATTACGACGCAGAACAATTGAACTAGGTTGCTTATATTTATCTTAATTTCTAGGTAAAAACAAATGTTCGGGTAAAATGATAAAATTACCCCAGGGATTTTCATTTTCTAAAATTTATCCTTGAACTATATTGTGTAAATAAATAAAAATAAATCTATCAGGCAAGCTCTCTTTAAAAAATGTATAAACATTTTTATTAGAACTGTAGATTAATTTAGTTGTCGCAATTTTCGTAATTCGTCTATTGCAAAAAATAATCCTGAAGGAGTAAAAACTGCGAAAAGGTATGTTGTTTATGCTTTTTATCGTAAAAATAATTTGCTGCATTATTTTCCTCTCTTGAACATAGAAATATTAAAAAAGATGTACATTCTTTCAAAATATTCATCTTTTTGAAGAAATTAAAGACTTTGACTAGATTTATGCTAATGCTGGGTAAAGCAACAACTCATTACCGAATGAGAATGATGTAATTTGGACATTGTCTGTTGATATAGACATTCAATTTGTAATTGGGGAAAAAAATTATTCAAAGTGGTTAATAATTGTTTTTTTTAATTGTGGTTTTGACCTTTTAATGCCTTCTTCAGAGTATTTTGCCTTTTAAGTGCCTTTTTTATCTGTTTGTTTTTACCTAGTTTTAAATTTTACTTACCTTTTTACATTATTTGATTGTGCATAAAAACCGGTCTCAAATTATTACTAATACAAAACATATGTTACATTCTCATTCCTTTATGGAATCATCGGAATGTTCCTTATAATATCATCCAAAAGCATAAAAGAAATGCTAAATTCTCTAATTACGCTGCTATCAAGAAAGTGATGATTTATGTACCATGTTTAAAGATATATTCAGGACTGCTCAAAATTTTCTAAACTGCAAATCCTTAAATGTATACCATAGAAGTCAGCAATGTTAGTAGGAAATTTAAACATCGTTTTTGTCATTGTTTTCTTGTTTTTGTTTGAATAGACAACGTTTTTTAGTTTCAAGCTTTGTGAAAGAACTATTTTCTTCTTTCAGAAAACTTACGCTGTTTTCTCAGTGGCTATAGTAGTCTGGTCATTCTTGGGGATATCTGTTGTGAACAGAGACTATGTTGAGAATTAAAATAATTGTTAGTAATTTTTAACTATTCATGTTAATTGCGGATCTGTCATGTGTGTTTCATTTTGGGTATGAACTCGGCCACACATAACAATTGACATAAGCATGTGTTGTTTTTTAATGCTCGCCAGTTTTAAAAAATAAATCTCTGTAATAATTAAAGCTACGGCTTTTATTAAAACCAAAAAGTAATAATTTAATAGGTTATAGCCCCAGGAAGCTCTAACTGCGCAAAAAAGGTGAAAAGTTAAAAAGTAAAAACATCATTGAAGACGTCACTGACTCATCGCAACCACCACAATGGTGTTATCCGCAGAAGAACTAAATCAAATCGTAAAACTTCAAAGACATGAAAATTCCAAGTAGACATTACCTTCAAAGCACACGGCTTGTTTAGTATTGTGAATGGAACCAAAGCATTGCTAACAACAGCGGCGGGGACAACAGATACAGGCGATCCAGTTGCATAATGGAACAGAAAAGAGGCAAAACTCAACGAGTGATTGTAACAACAATAAATCAGCAGTGTTTAGCCTATATTTTGAACTGTAAAACATCGAAATAAATGTATGAAAAACTGATAGAAATTCATTAAAAAAGGTGTTGCAATTGTTGCAACCTACATCAGTGAACTTCAGAATATAGTGTTTAAATTAAAAAGCTTTCAATCAGACATTTATGATGCCATGTTAATGTCTAAAATTTTTTGATCATTGCCTGAACATTATAAACGTTTGGTGAGTGCATGGTACTCAACAAGTAAAACTGAAAACACGATGAGTAATCTAACGTCCAGGTTATCAGCAGAAGAAAAACCTGTTAACGGACCAACAGAAGAAACAGTGGCGTTCAAGACAGAGCAAAAAAGTCAACAAATAAAACGTGCTTCCGATGCAATAAAGTAGTCGAACACTTCGCAAGCCAGTGCAGATCTAAAAACTCTTAGAAAAATGGTTCCATCTGTAAGAAGAAAAATCATACTGAAAAAGACTTCTACTTTAGAAAGAATAAAAATGAGGAGCGTTTTAAGAAGAAACCGCCATATACAGGATGTTTTTAAATTCATGCGACAAAATTCAGGAGGTGATTGCTCGTATGAAATTAAGATGGGTCTTTCCTATAACAAAATTTCCTCAGCCCACCCCTTTCTGAGATATCACCCTTAAAAGATGGGGACTAAAATTGAGTTTTTATTTTACATCTTTACTGTTTTCCACTCAATGTATTAAAAAATTTATAAATTATGGTGTTTATTTTTTTTCTCTGCAGCTATTGGTTTTGGGAAAAAAATTTAGAAATAAAAAAGTTTTAAATAAAACAAGGATTTTAAGTTAAATTTTATTTCATAAAACTTCATCTCGAACAAAAGTTTTGTTATGATATAAAGTAAGGGTTGCTAATTTCACCCCCGTATAATGTAACAGGAATATTGAAAAAATACCCGTGGTTGATCCTTTGCGAGTGCACGAAAATTACAGCATTTCAAGTTCCTAGCTTTACTGAAATTTTAGAAAAAAATTAAAAACTCAATTTTAGTCACCATCTTTTAAGAGTGATATCTCGAAAAGGGGTGGGCTGAAAAAATTTTGTTATAGAAAAGACCCACATTAATTTCATACGAGCTATCACCTCCTGAATTTTGTCGCATGAATTTAGAGACATCCTGTACATGCTTTTTAATAACAACGGATTAAAAACGACGACATTTTTTGTAGATTCAGGATCTTCTTCTCACATGATAAACGACATGAGTTTCTTTAAAGAAAGAAACTCTGAAATTAAAGTCGTGAATAGGTATCATTCCATGACGGCCCTGGGAATAGAAAAAAATAAAACTGAAGATTGTACACTCAACAAAGTGCTTTATGTTTCTGAATTATCGAAGAACTTATTGTCAGTAAATTCGATTACCGAAAAAAAACGGAAAAGCGAAGTTTACGAAAAGCAAGGTTGAAGTCTACAAAAACAATAAAAAGGTCATGGAAGGCATAAAAGAAGAAACCGGATTGTACACAATCAGGCCTTCAGAAATAAACATCCAGAAAGACCAAATTTTGCAAAGCATCTATTAGAAACGCTACATAAACTTACATGCGCCAACACAGTAGAAGTATTACAAATTTATAACAACACTAAAAAGTTAATCTCTTAGAAGTCATAGAAATTCACAAATATTTACAATCTAGTCAATTTACACCTATGAACGAGCAGTTTGATCTTCTGAACACACCTCCAACTGAAGCTTTGGACGATAATTCGGATTAGACGGAATATTCGTAGGAGTATGTGATCCATGGAGCATGATCCATGGAGCATAACAACGGCTAAACAAATTGCTGGTATAACCGCCGATAATGTAGTAATGCGAAAGCTGATAAGTTAGCAAATATTTATCGAAACATTGTAAATTTTCTAAACTCGGTTGCTTTTTGATCGTTTAATAGTTATGAATATTAAAAAATTCCACGAAGTAAGGATTAAAAATGTCAACGATTTGTTTGTTCGGTTGCGAGGCTTACGCAAAAATCTTTACCCATATAAGAAAATTTGACAACAGAAGTAAGAAGTACGTGATGGTCCGTTATGGATTGAATGGTTACCGACTCTGGAACGAAGAAACCCGAAAAATATCTATTTACAGAGATGTAACATTCAATGAGAAAAGAGAAGTTATGACCGTTTGTAAAGACATGAAAGAGGACACTGAAATTGCACAAAATAAAGATCAAACCCACCTAGAGTTGACTGAATAATGAAGAAAAAACTAAAACAGATGAAAGTTTTGAAAAAAAGAAGAACCAGAAAATAAAACAGAAATAAGAAGATCCAAAGGTGAGAGAAAATTGTCAAGAAAATATCTTGAAGATACGTATGATTTAAATTGTAGCGCAATGTTAACACATGAAAAACCTGTAAACGGTCTTGACAAAGAAAAATGAACACAAGCTATTAAAGGAGAACATAAATCGTTAAGGAAGAATCAAACTTGGAAATTGGTGGACCAGGAGGAAGCTGAAAATGAGAAGATTTTATCAAGCAAGTGGGTTCAGTCGACGTCCGCTAAAGTTGCGCCCGTTAAAGTCGTCCGAGCGTTGCAGTTGTCAGGATACGATCGTTGAAGTTGCGTGAATATTCTCCCACTCTAATTTTTTTAACAACAAATTGGAGCAATAAAACATATATGAATATATATGTTTTATTGCTCCAATTTGAATTTCGACAATGGTAGGGGTAACGGGGAGTTGTCACTTTAACGGTTAATCTAGTATGGCGAGAGCGACTTTTGCGGTAATCTACTGTATTCAGGATTTTGGATGAAAATCGATACAAGGCCTATCTTGTCATCCGAAGTTTTAAGCAAGAATCAGAAATTGACTATCAAGAAACTTTCAGCCCGGTTATCAGCAGCAGCACCTTAAGAATCATCTTGGCTATAGCACCAGCAAGAAATTATAAAATTTATGGATTTGACATCAAGACAGCGTTCTTATATGGCGAATTAAATGATGCAGAAGCCTCCATGGCTTTGCCATAATGAGAAATAAAGTAAAATATGCAAACTCAACAAGGCTCTGTATGGTTTGAAAGAAGCACCGCTTAAGTGGAATGAAAAATTTACCAGTGTATTGAGGAAATTGGTTTTGTCCGCAACAAAATCTGAAAAATGTATTGAAAACAACGAAATCATTCTTCGAATTTAAGTTGATGGTGATGAAACAAACAAGAACTTGAAAACTTACTAAGGAAACGGAAATTAAAAGCGACTAAAATCTGTCCACGTTTTTGGGTAATGAAGTAAGCAAGAATGAAAATGGAATTTAGCTGAAGTAAGAAAGTTATTTGAAGAATACGTTAGAGAAATTTGACATGTCTAAGGTGAATCCAACAGCTACTTCGATTGTGACGAATAATTCAACTGAAGATGTTAAACGAAATCTCGATTGTTCCTACCGAGAAGCAGCTGTCACATAAAACTCGTCCAGATCATCTTTTTTATGCAGTCGGTTTCGATAGTCGGAAATTAAACGAATCCAGTAATCAAGATAGTGCTAATAAGAAACGGACTTTTAGATATTGATGATAGATATAGATGAAAAATCACATCCACTATGAGAAAGACGCAGAAATCAACATCCTAAGTACCTTCTCAGATTCTAAATATGCCGGAGATGTAGAGAACAGGAGAAATACAACACAGTACGTGATTTTCTTTTGTGGAGGTCCGATCTCCTGGTGTGCCCGAAAACAACCAATTTTTGCCTTGTCTAGTACCGAAGCTGAATTTACTGCAGCAGCTGATTGTGTGAAAGAGCTTCTTTATTTAAAAATGTTAATTGAAGAAATTACAAACACGGACATTGATATTCTCCTGAATTTTAACAATTTAAGTGCAATAAATTTGATAAAAATTGAAATACAAATATTGTCCCCTGAAACCAAGAAAGATTAAAAAACACATAACAAAGGTTGCTCTAACGCATTTCGATTTGAATTTCGATTTTTGAAGATAACCAAGGACCAGTTCGTTCCACCAAAATTAAATGTGATTACAAATGGTGTGTTAAATAAGTAAAGTAAACATATTAATGTTCGATATTGTTTCATTCGTGAGGTCAGTGAAGGTATTATTTAAATTAAAAATTGTCCGTCTAACATGCAGTTAGCTGACATATTCACAAAACCTTTATCCAAGAAAAGTGCGATTTTAAAGTCTGAATAATAAATTTGTTTTATGTTAATCTTAGAATTTGAATTTATTTATAATCTTCTGTAATAATAAAATGTTTTTGTTTTGTAATGTTTAAAACTTAGAAGGTGTTAAGAATTAAAATAACTGTTAATAATTTTCACTTTGTTAAGTTAGATGCGAAACTGTCATGTATGCTTATTTTTGGGTGTGAAGTCAGTCACACACAACACTTGACATAAGCATGTTTTCTTTTTGTCATGCTCGCCATTAAAAAAAAACTTGTTTAATAATTAAAGGTGCGACTTTTAATAAAACCAAAAAATAATAAATCAACAGATCATAGGTCTGTGGCACAATATTAAGGCTTTTTTGTATACCCCAAATAATAAAAGGGCCCCGTAGAAACGTTAAGGAAATTTTGACCAGAAATTCTCGAGGCAGTGTAATGACCTTTTTTTTTTTCTCCTAACTGGCCACTCAAATCGCTTAGGGCTTCATCAAGTATAAATCTAGATCTGTATGTGAACAAGATTATTTACCAAAAATTGTCACTTTAGAAAGCGATTAACCTAGAAGGATTTCACTGCGCCACTATTTCTTTAATAATGAATCCACAAAAGCTTTACGCTTACACTGCCTGGCACCATCTATAAATCTATACTATCTTCAGAGGGGCTTCTGATCTTAGGCCAGTAAAATTAGTCTTAAAATGAGGCGTTTGATGAAATAATCCGCAGAAAGCTGGAAATTGCTTTAATGCCTTTATTTGATGTTACGTACCAGTAATATGAGTTTGCACGGTCTCAGGAGGTGAGCTTAACTTTCTATCCCAAAAAAAAACTGCAAAATTTTTGCACTTTTTCCCATTTTTCAGTGATAACTCTTAAACGGTGGTACTTACGGAAGAAATAATTATTATAAGAATTGTATAGCAATGAATTCTGTTTAAAATAGATACCCGAAACTTGAAATTTGGGGCAGTGGTATAGCAGCAATTGAGAGCCAAAAAGGGCACTTTTTTGCCCCTTTTATGAAATTTGTACAAATTCACCAAACATTTATATGTAACTTTGAAACTGCTATTCTAACTTTAAAAACTTGTAGAATAAAAGTTGTAGAAATTTAAATTTTGCGTCTAGGGAGTACCAACCTATTTAAATTGGGGTAATTTTACATATGTACATAAATCCAAAATGACTACCTAACTAGTTATTCCCTATTTCGCATTCTCCATATTTGTGCTTGGTATTTAAATTACCTCCAGTTTCATTGTAACTCAAATTATAATATGTAATTATCCAGTTAAAAGACGATTTTTTAGTTTAATAACAATTTTTATTTTCTTCTAAACGTCAAAGAAGAAAAAAAACAGTAAGATATAATTGATTACCACGTGTGAATTACACCACTTTATTACCAAACTTAACTTGGATCACCACAATCGAACAATTAACTCACTTATTATTAACTTCTACTAACTCACTAGTTACACTGACTCTACTGACTGACTTGAGGGAAAGCTTACCGCCTTTTATAGTTTTGGCTCCCGGCTTTTAGAACTTTTCGGCAGATAAGGCTTATCGTTTGCCGAAATTTCTGGAACGCTTATCTGCCGTTTGTTTCGTTATCGCGGGCGCTTTCCCCTTATCAGATCCTTCTAGAAACTTTTTTTTATTTACTAAATTCTTCAATTCTATTCTAAATTCTATTCTATCTATTTATATTGCGTGCGTTACAAACTGTTAGAGCTATAGGTTTTAGCACGGGAAGAAATAAAAAATGTCTGTTTATTTACTTGTTAATGATTATGATTAGGTTTTAATATTCTTTCTCGGTGAGAAAACTAGATGAATGCGAAGAACTCGATGATTTCGGGGAAGAAAAGTGTACACTCATAAAACTGTGTCAATCTAGTTCACCAATTTTTTTTATCCTTTGATATTAACAAGGAATAAAAAAATGTTATTAAATTAAAAAAGTAGTTTTTAATTGGATGATATAATTAAATTATATTTAAATTTGATTTACAATAGAGCCAAAGGTAATTTATACGTACCAAACATAAACCCAATGTAAACTATAGTATACCTAATTAGGTAGCCATTTTGGATTTATGTGCTTATTTATACGTAAAATTAGCCCAATTTAAATATTTTGGTACTCCTTAGACGCAAAATTTAATGCTCTATTCCACAAGTTTTTAAATTTAAAATAGCAGTTTCAAAGCTACGTATGCATGTTTAGCGAGCATGTTTGGCTCTCAATTGCTGCTATACCACTGCACTGCACCGAATTTTAAGTTTCAGTTATCCATTTTAACCAGAATTTAAAGTTCTACAATTCCTCGATAGCTATATTTTCCGTAGGAAGCACCGTTTAAGAGTTATCACTGAAAAATGGAAAAAAGTGCAAACATTTTGCAGTTTTTTTGGGCCAGAAAGTTAAGCTTACCTCCTGAGGCCATGCAAACTTAGATTACTGATACTCAACATCAAATAAAGGCATTAAAGTGATTTCCAGCTTTCTCCGAATTATTTCACCAAAAAATCCTAATTTCACTGGCCTCTTTGCTGCTCGAAATAATTCAGTAACTTCGCTACTAATACTCTAGAGTTCTAGAGTCTGCGTCCAAGCTGTTGCCGGGCATTTTACAAAGATGGTTTTGTCACATAACAGGAAAAGTGCAACACCTTGCATATTCTACCACAAGTCATATAAATAAACACGACTTATTCATTAATTTCCAAAATAATGCATAATACATATTGAAAATTGAGGAGCTTCTGACAAAAACGACCAAAGTCCATTTATCGCATTTTGAGATATCTAAAGAAAACTGTCAAATTTTTTTTAACGAAAATTTGTCATTGTATGAGCTTGAAAAATGAAACGGTAAAATTATCTGTTGATTCATAATATGTAATAGATAAGTAAGCTCTAATGTATAGAAAGCGTATTTAATGCTCAGCGTTTTAACCAAAACATGCCCATATTATATGCAGATTTTGAACAAAACGTGCATCGCAGTTACAAAAATATGACTATTTATATACATTATATGCATCATAAATCCAAAAAAATTGGTTTCGATGTAAGTCAAACATTTGATGACCATTTCAAAAAGCTACATTATAATTCAATATTAATTCATTGCTATAGATCAGAAGTACCAAAATTATATTTTCATTGAATAATTATTAACTGTTCGAACTAAAATTTCTTGGTACATATTATCTCAAAGATGCAAATAGAGCAACTCCTGCTGCGAATTTTGGTAGCATTAGGTATATGTTAATTATGCATTCAATTTTTTCTTTTATTTGTAATAAAAATCAACCATTAAATAGATTGTTACGGTGATTTAAAATTGCTAGGAATCATATTTTGTAATGAAAATTTTGGAGCCACATTATTACTTCTAAATTCAATATTAGTTTTTGCTGAAATTTATAATCCTCCGTGTTCTTTCAAATAAGGATAAAAACATTTCATTGAAATCATCGGGTAATTTCACTTATAACATATTGATCAAGCTAAATCAAAAGCTGAAAATTTAACTCCCAAATAAAGGAGAATATGTGCAGTATTTACCTACTTGCAATATTTTTGTAGAATGGAAAAGTTTTCATTTTTTTCCTATTGATAAATCATAAATATTTAAGTAAAATGATACAAACATCTGAAAGAATCATTAAAATATCTCTAGAAATGGTAAAGTTATGAATCTTTGAAGGGGCGTTTGTAAGAATAAATTTCGTTATGCGTGTGATGTCATTTGACCTAATCCAGGCGCTCGCCGAGTACTTACAAATTCATTGATGTCTAGCACAAAACACGAGACCACAAAATAAGTAACAACCAGAATGTTGACTCTCGCCTTATCTCTTTGTGTTCGATGACGACAACCTGTAACCTCGAATTGTTATAAACTGCTTTTTTACTTAGGCGCACCGCACATTATTTCAATTATTGCGTTTTGATAATATTTGAGTAATTGGTAGAACGAAATAAGATACTTCAATTCTAAAGAAGAGGGTCCAAGAGTTGGATATGTAACCGAAATCGATTCCTTTAAAATCTCAGACCTTGCCATCTCTACCGCACTGGTACTTTCAACATAGATTTTCAACATATACGGGCTTGAAAGTGACGGGACTCAAACGGTCACGTGATGAGAGTTAGCCCTCTGATTGTTATTTATTTTGTACACAAGATGATCACGAATTTTACGGTTTTTAAAGTAGGTGGCTCGCCCTCCTGGTAGGGGTAGGGTGGAGGGATGGGGTCTGGTAAGGTTGAAAAAAACGGCTTCCAATGATGAAAAGAAAAATACTAGTTAGATTTTAAAAAAATGCATTATACTTTGGGCCTGACAAGAATAATTTTCTTTTCTTCGAAGAAATAATGGAAAACTGCACCCTAAATCGAATAGTGAAAACCGAAATTTCGTACAGTGAATAGCGTAAAAGACATCTGACGTTAATAATGCAATTGGAAAAATTTAAAAAATCATTTATTAACTTCTCGTCCAAATACTATGTTCCAGAAAAAACTAACCAAAAATTTTAAAAATACACCCTATCATAACGAATTTGCTCTAAGTGGTGTTTACGCCCCCCAACAAAATTTTTTTTTGACATAATCTAAAAATAGGTGACATTTGTTTTGGTGTATAAAATAACACATTTTTAATGTTGCTTCCATAGTGAACTACTATTTTTTGTTACTCAAAAACAAACCATGTGGGTGGTGGAATAATTTGATTTTTTTTTCATTTCTTGTCCCAATTAAACTATTGGAGAAAGAAATGAATCAATTATCACTTTCGATATGTGAGAAACAGCGAAAGCGGTATTTTTAACTTCAACTTCGAGGGGGCAGAACTACCCTTAATACCGTTTATCAGTTCATTAGATTTCAGTCCTCTAAACTAAAACACATTCAAAAATTAGCAAACTCTGCGCAGAACTCTTATTAGCAACTTTTTCTTTTTGTCCAGTGATTTGTGATGCGATCTCGGACGGGTCAAATGACGTCACACACACGTTCCGCCCTAAAATACGTAAGCTTCAAAATCTATTTCTTAGTCATTTATTAACGGATTTCAAAAATTTGTTCAGGGATTTATTCGTGTTGATCTATATTTTAATCTTAATACATTAAACATAGTATTAACAACATCATGAAACTTCTCCATCGGCAAAGTAATATCCTTGTCAGGGTCCAGTTAGTACGGATTAGAGACCTGCACGAGTGAGTAGGTATCGGGCGATTACACGTACAAGACACTCCTTTGACGAGTACAACGACGATTAAAGTAATCGTGACGTCATGATGACTGAAATTTGCACCTTAACGAATCTAGATGTAGTGAAAAACTGTTTACACTGCGGGTATTTATTGCCGTGAAGATGCACAAATTTTACAGCGGAAATATTGAGACATTTATTTGTAGTTGGGAAGAAAATATTGTTCAAAAGGGTCAAGAAATATATTTTTTTGAATCGTTGGTTTGACCTTTTATGCCCTTTTTTAGAGTATTTTACCTTTTCAATGCCTTTTTTAGCTGTTGGCTTTTGCCTAATTTAACATTTTGCTCATCTTTTTATCTTATTAGATTGTGCCTAAAATCCGGGCTTTAATGATAATATAAGGAATATTACAATGGTCTTGAGAATTGCTCCCAGAAAAGGATAAGAACGTTGCATTTGTTTTGTATAAATAATTAAATAAGTCATAATTGCGTAAGTATACTTGAGCGTGTGTGGGAGAAGCAGTGAGACTTGTGCAATTCTGAACTAGTTTAGATAACGTGGTTATCCGTCGATGACATGATGCATGAGTAAAACTTAATCAAGAATACTTGTATGTGTGCAGCCTATATGGTTGCCAAGTATACTTGAACAGTAAACTTGTACAAGTATACCATTTAAGTATACATTAGCGTGTGTAGCTGCACTAAAAAAAGAATTGTTTACAAAGGTACCAAGGTAAAGCCCCTATCTTCTTCTTTGACTGGCTTGGTTCCTATTTTTACTGACTTTGCCAGTTACAAAAACATCTGTTTAACAAAAAGTTTATGAATTATTCTTGAATGCGACCTTGAACTTATTCATTCAAAAAATATGTTTAATGACACAAGAACACAATTTTTCTTAAATAACTATACTTGTGTTGGGCTTAAACTCCAAGTTAACAATTGCACATCATATCTAGAACAAGATTTTTCGATCTACCATTGAAAAATATACAGGGTCAGTCAAAAAGAATAGGCTAACGCTGAACTGGAGATATTAGACACCAAAATATTACACAATTGAGCTCAACATGTCTTATACCAATGTCGTTGGTTTAAGAGATTCAGTGCATTCAGAGTTTAAATTTTATTCTGAAGTTTCTCAATAACTGGTACAGTTTTCATGCTATAAATTTAATATTTGCGAATTTTATGTCTTTTGGTGTAAGAATTACGAATTTTGGGTTTATTTTGACCTTGCCCCTATAAGGCGCTGATTTCAAATTATTATTTAGGTAAATTAAAACATATTTTTATTATCTGTTGAGTTATGCTTAAAAAAAGTAAAGAATACTGTAACGCAATGTAAATAGATGGAATAGAATTTAGAATAGAAATGTAGAATTTAGTAAATAAGAAAAGTTTCTAGAACGATTTGATAAGGGGAAAGCGACCGCGATAACGAAGCAAACGGCAGATAAGCGTTCCCGAAATTTCGGAAAATGATAAACCTTATCTGCCATATTGTTCTAGAACCTGGATGCCAAAACTATATAAGGCGGCCAGCTTTCTCTCGAGGGAGTCAGTTAGAATCAGTGTAATTAGTGAGTTAGTAGAAGTCAGTAATAAGTGAGTTAATTGTCAATTTTGGTGATCCAAGTTGAGTTCAGTAATAAAGTGGGTATAATCCATCACGTGTAATCAATTCGAACCGATAAAGCCCGTAACATCTGGTGTCAGAAGCGGAATTTTTATTGCGCTTTATTACGAAGAAATTAACCAAGTGTTCCCGCATTTGACTTTATCTCGGACGTTTTAAACTGTTAAATAGTTTATACGAGGCGCGTCAAGTAAAATCTTAAACATTCTACTACGCTTTATGGATACGAGATTAAAATCGGCCAAAATGGAACAACAAATGCAAGCGTTATTCGCAATGTTTAAAGAACACGATGAAGAACGAAGGCGACAAGATGAAGAAAGAAGACGACAAGAAAAAGAACAGGAGGAAGAACGAAGACGACAAGAAAAAGAACAGGAGTAAGAACAAAGATGACAAGAAAAAGAACAGAAGAAGATCAGAAAAGGAATGCAGAAAAACAAGAATTGCATAGTCAAATATAACTGAAAACGAAGACGACAAGGAGGAAGAACGAAGACGACAAGATGAAGATCGAAGACGACAAGAAAAAGAACAGAAGAAAGAACAAAGACGACAAGAAAAAGAACAAGAGGAAGAACGAAGACGACAAGAAAAAGAAGAAGAAGAAGATCAGAAAAGGAATGCAGAAAAACAAGAATTGCATAGTCAAATATAACTGAAAAAATGGGAGTAGACGTTGCAAAAATAAAAGAAGAAGTCGAGAACAAATTACCGGAATGAGAGAACAAATGAAAGAAGAAGTGAAAGAACAAATTACAGGAATGCGAGAAGAAATGCAAGAAGAGATTGGCGAAGTTAGGGAAGAAATTGGGGAAGTAAAAGAAAAATTCAACAGCAAGCTTCTTGATTTGGAAAATACAACACAGAAAAAGATCAGAAAAATCAAAAATGCCATGAAGAAGTTGCTAAGTGGACAAGTCATACAACACGAATCCGAAAGTGTACCTGCTAGTTCTTCCCAAAAGGTGAAACCTCCGACCTATGATGGACAAACATCTTTCCAGGCCTGCAGAATTCAGTTCGAAGCTGCTGCTAGAGCGAATAGGTGGACGGAAGACGAAAAAGTGACTTCATTGGTTATATTTCTTCGCGGAAAAGCTCTGAAACTACTCCGAGCTCTATCTAACCATGAACTAGCTAACTATGAAGATTTTGTTAGAGCTTTAAAGCTGAGATTTGGACATCATCATTTGCCGCAAGTAGCCCAGTCGCAACTACTAGTAAGGAAGCAGAAAAGTGATGAAACTCAACAAGAATTCGAGGCTGACCTAAAAAGACTGGCGCATGCCGCCTATCCAACAGCAGCAACTGAATTTCTGGAACTTTACTCAGCTAGAATTTTCATAGAAGGAATAAGAGACTCAGAAGTCCAGGGAGTGATGCGCTTGTCAAACTTCCGAACATCACGAGAGGCACTGATTAGAGCTTTAGAGATAGAAGCTGCTTACATGGTTTCGGAGTCAGAGGCGTTACGGAGGGTAAGGAAGGCTGACATCGAAGAGGTCGCGAATGACCCTAATTTTAACGCTAACATAAAGAAAATGAACGCGAACTTGAGTGCTAACATTAACAAAATTGACGCGAGTATACAAGAACTGGTAGGAACTCTTAAAGGCAGTTCCAGCAGAAGCATAACATGTTACGGCTGTGGCAAACCGGGATACATCAAGAAGGATTGCAGGTCAACCCCCAAGGAGTCGATAAGTCCCACAGTAAGAAGACAACATGGCGAGAAAGAGAACTCACTAACTAATGTGAAGAAACCAGTCCCCAAAATTCTTCCCATCAAACAGATAAAAAGGACCAAAGAGAGTTTGGTGGTGGAAGCCAGCGGAAGAAATGTACAGGCAACAGTGAGTCAGGAGTCAGGAGTCAAAATTACTGTAGCAGGTGATACTCAAGCGATCCGTGACTGGTTAAGACCCAAAGATAAACAGGAGTTAAGGAAGTTCCTGGGGTTGCGCACCTATTACCGAAGATTTGTGAAAGGTTTCGCGAACATCGCTGCGCCATTACATCGACTAACGGAAGGAAGAACGCCGTATGTCTGGACTCCCGATTGTGATACCGCTTTCCGAAAACTGAAGTTCGCCTTGTGCACCAGCCCTACCTTGGCTTACCCTCAGCAGAATGGGAAGTTCGTGTTAGACACAGATGCCAGGAACGTCGGCATTGGAGCTATGCTGTCCCAAGTTCAAGGCGGTGAAGAAAGAGTAATCGAATATTACAGCAAGATCCTGAGAAAGCCGGAGAAGGACTACTGCACCACCAGGAAGGAACTTCTTGCGATAGTGAAGGCCGTGGAACATTTTCACAAGTATTTGTACGGGCAAGAATTTCTCATAAGAACAGACCATTCGGCACTTTCTTGGTTACTCCGAATGAAGAACGCAGAGGGACCGATGGTTAGATGGTTGGAAAGGCTTCAGCAGTATCACTTCAAGGTGCATCAACGACCGGGACGACAGTATAACAATGCTGACGCTTTGTCCAGAAGACCTTGTGGGGATTGCAAACGAGTTGAGGACCATGAGGACATGGTGAATATAAGGGTAACGGCTGTTCAGCCAGAAGACGAATGGACTGTTGAAGGTCTTTGGGAGCTACAGACGAGCGACGCTAATATCGGACCCATATTGGAATGGAAAGAAGCTGGAGATAGACCTGAATAGCAAGAGGTTTCCGACAGAAGTCCAGCTCTGAAGAATTTGTGGGCCCAATGGAAATCACTCCAGATCGAGGACGGGGTGCTGAAAAGAGCATGGGAAAGCGAGGATGGAAAGCGTGTCAACTTGCAGTTGGTGGTGCCTCAGGAGAAGATTCCACAGGTCTTGTGGGAGATGCACAATGGGACCTCTGGTGGACATTTAGGGATGAACAAGACCCTGGAGAAGGTTCGGAAACGGTACTATTGGGTTAACTGCAGGGAGGACGTCGAGCGGTGGCGTCGGAAATGTGTCACCTGCGCTGCATCCAAGGGTCCCCGTACAAGAACCAAAGGGGCCCTGAAGCAATATAATGTGGGAGCTCCATTTGAAAGAATTGCAATCGATGTGGCAGGACCATTTCCAGCTTCAGACGATGGAAACAAGTACATCCTGGTGGCCAGGGATTATTTCAGTAAATGGTGGAAAGGTTTAACAGGACTTTGGAAGAATATCTTTCGAAGATCGTTTCCAAGCATCAGACAAACTGGGACCGACATTTACTACTGTTTCTGATGGCCTATCGAGCGGCAACTCATGAAACTACAAGTCAGACTCCGGCAAAAGTGATCTTCGGGAGGGAACTGCGGCTTTCGTGTGACTTGGTGTTTGGATCACCAAGGGAGATCCCCAGAGCGACGGTGGGTTTCGTAGACGACTTGAGGGAAGCGATACTGCAAACGCATGCCCTGGTGCGGACGAAGATCAACTTGGCGACGGACCGGATGAAGACCAGATATGACGTGAATGCCAACCACGGTGGTTTCAGTAAGGGCGAATTGGTATGGCTATACAACCCTCAGCGAAAGAAAGGAGTTTCGCCGAAGTTTACGCCATCTTAGGAAGGGCCGTACAAAGTGCTGAAGAGGATCAACGACTTGGTATACAGGATCCAGCGTAGCTCCAAAAGTAAAATGAAAGTAGTACACCTGAACAGACTTTGCAAATATAATGGCGAAGTGATTGGTTGGAACTGATCGGGACCATCATTCCTAAGGGGGAGGCAGTATAACGCAATGTAAATAGATGGAATAGAATTTAGAATAGAATTGTTGAATTTAGTACATAAGAAACGTTTCTAGAATGATCTGATAAGAGGAAAGCGACCGCGATAACAAAGCAAACGGCAGATAAACGTTCCTGAAATTTCGGCAAACGATAAGCCTTATCTGCCGTATTGTTTTCGAACCTGGATGCCAAAACTATATAAGGCGGTCAGTTTTCTCACGAAGGAGTCAGTTAGAATCAGTGTATTAGTATTAGTGTATCAGTGTATTAGTGAGTAGAAGTCAGTAATAAGTGAGTTAATTGTCAATTGTGGTGATCCAAGTTGAGTTCAGTAATAAAGTGGGTATAATCCATCACGTGTAATCAATTCGAACCGATAAGCCCGTAACAATATGAAAAAACGACCAATTCTATTTTTTCTGTGCCGCGCACCTATTTTAGAAACCAGTACTAAAATCACTAGCGCAGGTAAGTTAGGGTTATGGGGGTTCTGAAATGTGTATGAAAGTAAATAACACTTTGATGTTAAATAAAGTTACGTTATTATAATAATAGAAATGTACACTAAAAATTATCAATTACTTAAGTGTTATTGAAGAAAATTTACGGAGAACTATTTATTTCATTATTTTTATTTAGTTTTCAAACTCGATTGAGAATGTAAAGAAATCTTGTTGTGGTTCTTATGCGATTAATTTTCAGCTGATGTGTCGGGTCAAATTTGTCCCATACCATTTTAAATTTGCTGAATCTTTGGGTACAAGAATTAAATTTGTAGATTGACGAGTTTGAAGTAATTCCTCTTCAAGTTTTCACTGGATCACATTCGAATATCTTGATACAACGAAAGCAAGAAAATCTAACAGTGACAGACTATCTGTAACCATGGACTCTTTCAATAGGTTTATCAATAACTAAAACTGCAAAATTAGTTTTTGTACTTACATAATATAGTTTAATTTTTTGGGAATCCATTGCAAGGTAAAACTAATATCACAGTAATTATCTAACACTATTTCTACATGAAATATTTTATTCTTAATTATAAAATTACAAACTACAATTAAATAAATGCATATATTTTCATAGTAAATGTTGAATATGATGCCCATTGTTGTTTAAACATGCATTAATTCTTCTTTTCATATTATTAAACACATTCTGTAAAACATTTGGTGTAATATTTCTAACTGCATTTGTAATTGCTTCTTGCAGTTCTTCGATTGTGTGTAGTTGTTGAGAAAAAACTGAATTTTTTAAAAATCTAAGCGTGTAAGATCCGGTGAACGTGGTGGCCACCTATCTTGACTAATTATTCGATCATCATAATATTCCCTGATGAATTCTAAAGTCTCATTAGCACTGTGAGCTGTTGCGCCATCTTGTTGAAAGTATCCGTGATGAATTTCATCATCGTGAAGTTCTTCGAAATATGACCAGATACATTTTCATGAAAAAAGTATGGCCCAACTATTCTCCTACGTGACAGCTATCCAAACGCCAAGTTTAATAGGGTGTAAAGCTGTTTCACATAAAATATGGGGGTTTTCTGTATTCCAAGAGCGATAATTCTGGGAGTTTACATAACCACTTAAATGGAACCATGCTTCGTCAAAAAAAAAAGTTAAATCTAGAATTCCGTCATCATTCAGATTTTCGTTAAACCAATTGCAGTATTCTATACGTTTTCCAAAATCTAAAGGTAGTAATTCTTGCACGACAGTAACTTTATATGGATGAAAATGCAACTTTCTTACTGCTTTATGGCAGGATCCATATGATAGTCCTATAAATGATTAAGAGTTATTATAAAAGTTTAACAATGAATCTTTGTCATTGCCTGTCTGAGAAGATAACTGACGTAATGGTTTGGTTGGACTTGCTCGTAACCGGTTTTCAATATCTTCCAAAGTTTCCTCTGTAAGAACAGATCTTTTACCTGAAGATTTTCGCTTACAAACACTTCCAGTGTTACGGCAGTGTTTACGGAAGCGGTCAACTAATCTCCTTACATGTCTAGAAAAAATTTCATAATCAGTTTCGTGACCTGGAAATTCCTCAGCAAACTGCAAATGACACGAGTTCATTGAATAACTCCAACTATTTTCGTTTTGTCCACTAGGAAAATAAGCTTCCAGAAGAAACTTATCATGTTCTAATGAAAATGCCATTTTCTTTGCCTAAAATTAAAACAAACAAATTAGGTTAAACGATAAAATACCCAATAAATTAATTACCCACCTATATTTTCCACCTTCTCCGACTGTAGTATTGGAAAATACTGTTTTAAAAACACGAAATGAAGCTTATAACTCCACAAAATAATACCCAAACGCAAAAATTTAGTAGGTGAGCCAATGAACAGAACTGTCATTTGCTGTCAAATAATAAAATAGCACATTTGACCGCGGAAAAGAAGATAATTTTAGACAACGGAAATTAGTTTTAATAGCAATGGGGACAGGCTGCGTTCAGAATCCGGTCAATCATTTTCGATCGCTCTGTACAATAAAAGGAACTCTTGTTTAGATCGTCTAAATCCATCAGTTTTCAAGGTATTTGTATTTAAATGTATTTTGTTATGATTTTTATTCTTAAAATATGCAAAGATACGGAGAAGCAGTGAAAGCAACAGTAAATATTAATAATAAATTGATAATCGAGACAGTGACAAACTTGAAATCCAATGCTGGAAGTGTCTAGCATCTATTTCAAAAAATTTTAAATTTTACTTTCTTAAATTTTAAAATCAAAATTATCATATTATTTTTAAATGTATTTTTGCGGCTTCTTGGATTATTTATCGTAACTCCTAAAGGAAATTTAGTTCTTCCTGCTTAACTAAATTCTTCAAATTTGAAAAAATATAGTAATAATTTTCGCCTAAAAAAAACCATAAAAAATACTTTAAAACTTTTAAGTGCAAATATCTTCTTGAAAACCGATAGACTTGGATGACTTAAACAAGAGTACCTTTTCTTTGTAGAACTCATTGTTCTTTTACATTCTCTATTTGTTTTAATCGTAACTCAACAAAAAAAAATTCACAAATTTCGCAATCCTGGCAACTAATGGAGACATTGGAAATACCGTAACACCATATAGGAAACATAATTAACTCTTCATTAAACACACAAAATTATACAGAGGATCAGCAAATTTCACAGATAACGCTTGATGATAAATCCGAAAAAACGTTTAATAAAAAAATTTTAACTTTTTAGTGTATAAACTTTCAAAGTTGTCATTAGAAGAAATAACTTAATTAGTAACTTCGTAATCTCTTTACCAATCGTGTTGTAATTTGAAACTATTATTTATTTTACTATTACGGCTTACTGCTTTCTGGAATATTAGCAAAGGCGACATACTGGGTGACAGTTTTCTCCACCTACCTTCCTATGTTACCTATCAGAGCTATTTTTACCATATCGTATTTTTTAAAAACAAAAAAATATCTCTTAAAAAATTGTCTACATGTAACTGTTCTTGAGAAAAAATGACTATTTGGTATCCGTTTGTTACGGTTTGTGAAGTAAGCGCCGCGGATTTAAATCTTTGTGTTTAATGGGCGATCGAAACAAAATGTTTGCTATGATTAAAAGCATGTTTTTTTCATTTTAATATTAACTAATTTTGCTAGTTGGTTGGGGAATCGATTGGAATCTCTTGTTGATGTCCGTCGTTTTGTTGAATAGATTTCGAATATTGGGCCACAAATCTGAACTGCATATTTAAATTTAGCCCATGAAATTCCGATTTTTATTAGCCCAATAATTCGGATAAAGCTGGAAATCGTTCTAATGACTTTATTTGATGCTAAATATGAGTACCTGAGCTTGTAACCTCAAAAACCTGAAAAAATTTTATACATTTTACCATTTTCCAGCGATAACGCTTAAACAGCCCTTTTTACGGAAAGAATAGTTATTACAAGAATTTTATAGCATTAAATTCTGGTTGGTGTGGGTCCTAAACTTGAAATTTGGTGCATGGTGTAGCAGCAACTAACAGCCAAAAAGGCACTTTTTGCCTCTTGGATGAAATTTGTATTAACTATAGTCATGCGTAAGTAACTTTCAAGCTGCTATTTTAACTTAAAAAATCGATAGAAAAAAAAACATGAAGAGCATTTAATTGTGCATTTAGAGAGTGCAAAAATATTCACAAAGGTTATTTTACGAACACATATCACCATAAATCCAAAATGGTTACTTATTTTATTAGTCACTACATGTTTTCCATTTTGCATTCCCTACATAGCTGGTATTTAAATTACCTTCATCCTCATTGTATATCAGGTTTAAATGCAATTATCTAGCATTTCTGCCTCGACTCTCTCAAAAATGGATTCGCTTCTAGTACCTCAAGAACTGAAGTTTCCTTTGGCAAAAGAATACTAAGGCGACAGTGCATCCGCTTAAAGTCTGATAAAATAGGATGCTCTCCTTTGCAATTGCTGAGTTCCTGAAGCTTCTGCGAGTTGGGAGAATTTAATACATGTTTATTGGGTTAAAAAAAAACATTTTTAGAAGAAGGCAATTCGGGTGCTTAATAGCAACCATTTCATTAGCAGATCTACGTATTATCCAACTATTATAGTTAAAGGGTATAGCAAGGGTCGAAATAAAAAAAATATCGATCTGTCTACTTGTTACTGATTACGTTTTAATATTCTTTCTCTGTAGGAGACCTGGATGAATGCCAAGAATTCGAAGTAAGACATTTAAAAAGTGCTGCCATTTTAATGAATACAGACCTGGCCTTTTCAATACGACAAATACGACATTTTATTTCTTATGAGTAATGCCATTGGTCATTCAGTAAACATTCCAGGTATTTGCTGACTCGATTATTACGTTGACTGTTGGAAACCATCACATCTTTATTAGGTGTATTGTTTTTGCTGATCATCATATATTTGGTTTTGTTTATATTAATATCGAGGCCATACTTTTAACTAACCTCTATCACCTTTATTATCATTTCTCGTAGGTCTTCTAGATTGTCTGAAATAATGACTGTATCATCCGCATATCTTAAATTATTGAGGCTTCTTTCATTTACCAGTATTCCTTCATTAATGGTTTCGGGGACTTCTTTAAATATATGCTTAGAATAGATATTAAATATTAAAGGCGAGAAAACACATTCCTGTCTTACTCCCCGGAATATCTTCATTGCCTTAGATTTGTCTCCATCCACATTTACAAAGGTGGTTTAGTTCCAATATAGATATCATATGATTCCTAATTCTCCATCGTCGATCCTCACTTGTTCTAATATTTTCATGAGTTTATGGTGTTGCACTTTATCAATAAATGGATACATTCATTAAATTGTGTTCTTCTAATTCACCAATGTCTTCTGTTCTTTGACGTTTGCCAATTTGATAGTACAATTAAATTGTATTTAAATTTGATTTACAATGAAGGTAATTTATACATGTGCCAAACATGTGCGGAATGCGAACTAGAAAATTTCTAATTAGGTAGTCGTTTGGGATTTATGCTCGCTAATATATAGAGGGTGTTCCAGTTTTAAGTGCCTTAAATGAAAGAGGTGATAGAAAAATAATTTAAAGCAAAAAATTTCCTATAAACATTTATCGGGAAACTGTTTATAAAAAAGATACAAGATGTTAAAGTTTGAATTAAAAAACAAAGTTTTTACTTTTTTACTTTAAAGTCTTTAAGATATTTAAACCAAATTTTGTACACATGGTGTACAATGGATGAACGATTACAAAATAAAATTAAATTAAATTTCTATCTCAACCAGTGGTGGAGTTACGAGTAATCTGTGATATTATTATAGGAAAAACACGGTACACCACTGAAGAAAATGAAATAATGTAGGCAGATTTCCCACTATTTAAATTTGGCGCCTGTGTTGCGTCATCCATCTGTCAGTTGATTAGGGCTAGAGAACAGTAAGTAAGAAATAAACCATTCGATTGAAATGAACTTTTTATTCAAATATTAGCGGGCTCTCTTACAGTTTAGGTGGGGGGTTACAGCGGGGTAACGGGGCTTAGTGTTTAAATAAGTTGGACCACAATCGTTGAACAGTGTTTCCGTTTGTGAGGTTACGCTTCCGTTTTCGCGCCAATTAATTGCCGACAAGATGAGTGAAAAACAAAAGGAATCGACCCATATTAACTTCTCCGTGGAAGATATTGTACAAACTACGGTACCAGCTTTGATGCTCCATGAAGAAGCTCGCCGTGAGCCATCTCCTATACCGTGAACTTCTCGACAATCTCTGCAATACAAAAATAATGAAATAGCCGCCCTGCTACCCGAATTTAACGGATTTGTGGACGAAGAGAAAGGCTGGTTCGATAGAAACGATGCGGTCCAAAGTACGTATGCTCTACCAGATGAACTAATAAAGTTAATTTTAGTAGGTAAGCTTCAAGAGGAAGCAAAGAAATGGTATCAATTAAAAGTTGAGTTCACATCTATGCCATGGGCAGAATTTAAGTATCAAATTAAGAGTATGTTTCGAAGAAGAATAAATAAGGTGGAAGCTTTGAGGCAGTTTGAGAAAAGAAGTTGGCAACGAAACGAAGATTTCACGAAATACTACGCAGTGCGCCTAAGTGCTGGCCTAAATTTTTAGGCAACCCACAACGAATCCAGAATCCAGAATCCCAGACTACGCAGACAAGGTCCAGTTGGGATACAGAGTTACCAGAAGAAGACATTTTAGAGAATCTTATCGATGGAATTGATAATGTGATGTTGCTGAATTTTGCGAGGATGAATAACCCTAACGCGTTAAGAGATATAATGAAGGATGTTAGAAATGAAGAGAGGCCTACCCCAAAGACCGATGTGCCGACTTCCACTAGAAGGCCCCCACAACAAGAAAATAAAAGGGATTTCCTTTGCTACAATTGCAATGGAACTGGACACTTAGTCAATAAATGCACAAAATCCAAGAGAAACCCAGGGTCGTGTTTCAAATGTGGATCAAGCGACCATAAGATGTGAAACTGTACTAGAACAGTGATTGAGATGAGAAGAAGGTCAATGTAGTGGACGCCTCGAACAAACAAGAAGTAATGCCAGAGGTAAACCAAACAACAAAACGAGAAATAAATACAGCCAAAATCAGTGTTAGTTCAATAGAAGGCGATGGAACTCGGTGCAAGTGTGTACTTGACTCTTGACAGGCAGCAAAATCAGTTTTATTAAAAGTAAATACGTTCATGACTATAACTTCAATACGCCCATTTGTGATGATGATAGATTTTCTGGCGTTAACAATTCCAAACTTCGCATATTGGGGATTTTTTCAACAACAATACTAATTAATAATAAAAACGAAATTAAAGTTAAACTTTATATGGTCCCGAATGAGACGATGAGTTATGAATGTGTCTTAAGTAGCGATGTAATTGTTCCATGCTCTTTGAATTTAGAGACAGTGTAAATCTAGAAAGTAATTTTATGTCTGAAATATTGCATGTTAATTTCGAAAACCTCAATTCCTGTGTAACAGATAGCCTAAATATTAATGAACGTTTAGATCATGTGACTTGCAACTATTTAATATCTATGTTTGGTGAACTCTACGAAAGCAACTACTCTGACAATTATGATAATAGTTACGAAATGACAATTCAATTAAAGCACGATCAATCCATTTTCTTTCGATCAAGCCGTTTATCGTTTCATGAAAAAGAACAACTACAAAATATACTGGATGATTTGCTAAGTAAGGATATTATTAAAGCAAGCAACTCACCGCAATTGCGACTGTATATAGATTATCGAGAAATTAACAAAATTACAATTGGTGACAATCTTCCGACTCCATTAATCGACGATAATTTAGATCTGTTGAAAAATAAAAAGTATTTTAGTACATTAAATTTAAAAAACGGTTCCCACCATATTAAAGTTGCGGAATCTAGTGTGAAATACACCTCTTATAACTCCTTTAGGCCAATTTGAATGCTGACTTAACGAATGCCCCAAGGGTATTTCAACAGTATTTGTACGATATTTTTCAAATCTTTTAAAGTCACACAAAGTCATTCTATATATGGACGACATTCTAGTCACTACAGAAACCTTGGAAGAACATTTTGATATTTTGGAAAATATTTTCCGATTGGATAAATGCTTCTTCCTGTATTACAAAATCACTTACCTTGGTTACCTAGTAAACTTTGATGGCATTAAGCCTAATCCAGCCAATATTGAATCAGTAAAAAATTATCCTATACCTACCTATTCAAAAGAAGTTCAAAGATTTTTAGGATTAGCTAGTTATTTTCGTAGATTTATCTCGTCACTTTCACTTAAAGCCAAGCCTCTCTATGATTTAATTAAAAAGGGTGCACAATTTAAATTCGAAGAAGAAGAGCTAATGTCATTTGAAGCCCTTAATGATTTTCTTAAATAAAAAGGATATTAATAATTGTATTATCAGGTAGGCCCTCATCTTAGAAAATTACGATTATACAATTGAACATCGCCCAAATCATCGAATGGCCCATGTAGATGCAATTAGCCGATGTAATGACATCATGATTCTCGAAGAGAAACTATTGAACAAAATTTATCGATTGCACAAAATTTGGATAGCACTATTAAAGAATTAAAATCAGAATTGAAAACAAAAGATAGCAAACATGTTGATCTTAGAAATGGTCTTGTTTATAGAAGGAGAAAAAATAACCTGTTATTTTATGTGTTGAAATTAATGGAAAAAAATATTTTAATAATGTGTCATGATAATCTTGGTCATCTTGGTGGTGATAAAACTGCTGAATATTTAGTAGATCTTATTGTATTCTGGATTTAAGGCAAAAAATAAAAGATCACATAAAAAATTGCATAAAATATATTACTAGAGGTAAACCCGAAGGAAATTTACATAATATTGATAAAAGTAAACCATTCGCGACTATTCATAAAGGTCATCTGGGAAAAACTTCCGGTGGCAAAAGATATATATTCGAAATAATAGACGGATTGACCAAATTTGTTACTTTATTTGCGATCGAGTCAACAAAAACTTGTGAAGTGATTAGCTCTTTAAAGACATATTTTTGATTCTATAGTATTCCAAAGCGCATGGTCTCAGATCGTGGTTCATATTTTAAGTCAGGAAACTTTCAAAATTTCATTAATGAATGTAATATAATCCATACTTTGATCGCCACCAGCACCCTCGAAGCAAACGGCCAAATTGAACGAATAAACCGAGATTTAACACCGATGTTTTGAAAATCAAGTGACTTATCCGCGAAATGGGATAAAGTGATCCCTGATGTTGAATTCGCAATCAATAATTCCTTTTGTCGACCTGTAGCGACTTCTCCATCAAAACTTCTATTCGGAGTTAATCAACGCGAGAAGAATGACGCGTTACGAGCATCTTTGGAAATGGACGAGGAGAGGGAAAATTTTGGCGAGGTACGGCATGCAGCTCGAAAAGCGAATGCAAGGTTTCAAGAATATAACAAAAAATATTACGATAAGAAACTTACTCATAAGTATCGAGTTGATGATATGTCATGATTAAAATTGTTGATGTACTGGAATCAATAACAAACTGATTTAAAGATATCGTGGACCTTATCAGATTGTAAAATGTCTTGAAAATGATAGATACGTAGTTATAGATATTGATGGCTTCCAGGTCATACAAATACCTTTTGAAGGGGTTTGCAGTCCCCACAATATGAAATTATGGCTATCTGCTGAAATGTAGATTTAAGTATTTTATGATGTCATGTTCCGTTTTTGTATCTTATGTCTACTTATGTACTTATGGATTATGTTATGAACCTTATGAATTCTGTTAATTACTTCACGATTATGTTACGTGTTACGATCTTATAATAAGTACCTTATGTTCATTAAGGAATTATGTTATGTAATCTCATGAATGTGCTTACGCACTTTATGATTACCTTCTGTTCCTTATAGTTAGGCACTTTATGTTTATGTTTCGGTACTTACCTCATTATGTACTTATGATTGTGGGGAGGACGCCACCAAGGTCAGATGGGCCGAGTTGTAAGCAGATTTCCCACTATTTAAATTTGGCGCCTGCGTTGCGTCATTCATCTGTCAGTCGATTAGTGCCAGCGCGGTGGGAGTTCACTCTTTTTTTGGAGTGTGTCAGAATGTAGATAACAGAAAGTAAGAAATAAACCATTCGATTGAAACGAACTTTTTATTCAGATATTAGCGGGCCCTCTTACAATAAAATACCTGCTTTGGGTAAAGCATTTAATTCTGAATAAAAATAATTTCTTGAAATTTTTCCGTATCTGCCATTAGTTGCGTTATCCGTTGGTTTTGGAAAAAACCATCACTCTCACTTGTACTTTCACTAAGGAAAGTCACAAAAATTTAAATTCTGTCACAATAGTGACAAGTATGAAGGAATGTTAGCAGTCAACTTTATCCAAAACTGTTCATTTCATTTTATCCAGTGTCGTAGCATCTTAAACTTGAGAACTTAAACAAAGATGGGTATTGTGCTTGTCAGTGATTATTTAAAGACCAGCATACATTGTATTCAAAAGTTCCTGCATAAAACATAATTACTAAATGCCAAAAAAGAATGGCAAAAAAAACTATTCTTTAGAATTAAACGCTTTATCCAAATGTTGTTTTTTATTTCATTTTGTTTAGTCGCGTACTACTTTTTTTTCAAAACAATATCACAGATTACCCGTGACTCCGCCATTGGTTGAGATAGAAACTTAATTTTCTATTATTTTATGATCCTTCATCTACACATCATGTGTGCAAAATTCAGTTTAAAGATCTCTGAAAATTTGAAAGTGAAGCAATAAAAACTTTTCTTTTATTCAAATTTTAACACCTTTTAACTTTTTTATTAGGAGTTTCTGGATACATGTTCATAGGAAACTTTTTCCTTAAATTTACTTCTTCTATCACCTGCTTAATTTAAGACAGTTAAGACGGGGACACTCTATATATAAGTAAAATTATATCAATTTAAATATTTTGGAACCCCCTGGATGCAAAATATAATGTTCTACAACGTATATTCTTTAAGCTTAAGCTATAGGAGTTTCAAAGTTACGCACGCCTGAATAGTCAGGAGCCAAGGGACAAAAAAGTGCCCTTTTTTCGCTATCAATTGCAACTATACCACTGCACCGAATTTCGAAGTTACGGGTACCCATTCCAATCACAATTTAATGCTCTAACATTTTTGTAATAACTATTCTTTCCGTAAAAAGCGGCGGTTAAGAGTTACCACTGAAAAATGGAAAAAAGAGTGCAAACATTTCGCGGTTTTTTGGGCTACACATTTAAATTAATTTCCTCAGACCACGCAAACTCATATTAGTCATATATGGCATCAGCTTTTTCCGAATTATTTCACCAAACGCCTTTTTTGAGTCTAATTTGACTGGCGTAATTGTAATTAGTTTATTTAGATTGTTATTATTATTAAAATATGTTTGAAGTTCACGGTCTATTGATTACCCTCTGCTAAACTCAGTTAGCTGCCCCTTACTGGTTTCTACTGTGACCATTTACAAAGAAATCGTAACATACCAGCCCCTTTAAATAATTTCAATAAAAACTTGATACTGTAATCAATATTCAAATAGCTTACCAATAAACAAATTGCAAGAAATTGACATAATTACGGATATAAAGTTTTGGGAAACGGACTGGTCCTTGGTTATCTTCAAAAATTGAAATACAAATCTTGTCCCATGAAATCAAGAAAGATTAAAAAACACAACAAAGGTTGCTCCAACACGTTTCGATAGCCACGGTATCATCTTCAGAGAGTTACTGAATATGATAGCTTGGCTATCGAAATGCGTTAGAGCAACCTTTGTTGTGTTTTTTCAATTTTTCTTGGTTTCAGGGGACAAGATTTGTATTTCAATTTTTTACGCATATAAAGATTGCGAATAGACCTTACACTATAAGGTCTATTCATTGTATTAGTGTAAGACTTACACTAATGCAATGCAACCTCAATATTACAAAACTGAAGGGAATTATAAAATATTGGTTATACCAAGTAATTTGTTTCAATGAGATTTGTTATTTAGAGGTTAGTTTGAACTACGATTCGTTTTGACAAGGATTTTTCGGTTCTCTGAGACAACTAACCAAAACCTTTTTTGTTTCTCATCCATTGCAACTTGAAAACTAAGAACAGTGACAAGCAGCAGTGTTTACAATACTTGGTGTTACTGAAATTGAAATTAATTAAAACAAAATTTTAAATTAACATTGGCACAGTCGACATCTCGGAAAATAAAAAATATATAGTGCTTCCCAAAAGTAAGGATAAATTCTATAAAATCGCGAAGAAACATATTTCAGAAAAATCGTGAGATACTTCTATTTTTATTTTTAAATTGCCTTTTTGACCTGTAATTTTCGACCCATCACTTCTCTACCCTTAACGGCTAGCAACTCCAACTTTAAAAATTCAAATAGGGAAGTACTCCTTGCGATACCACGCTTAATATATCTTTTTATTTTTATACTGAATGCAAGACAAAAATATTTCATAATCTGTTAATAAATTACGGAGATATTTGCCTGTTTTTGAGCGCACTTGTTGAAACCGATTTAACAAATAACAATGAGTAGTTGAAAATAATTGCAAGTTGCAAGTGTTTCAAGTTTAAATTACTCATTGCTGTGGTCACATCAACAAGATCTGCTCGAATATTGGCACTTTGAATTTAATATATTTTAGTAAATATCACCATTTTTTATTAACCCATTGTAAAAAACTTTTTTTTGTCGCATTCAGTATAAAAATATCTATCGACAGAGGTATCTTATTAAACTAATATTCAATACTATCAGGGTCGTTGTTAGTTTAATCTGCCCAAGCCGTCTTATTTAAATCTGTTGGCTCCGAAAAAGGCCCATATTCTGACTGAACTGAATCCTACTTTTTAAAAGAACTATGCAGTTCAACTAGACGTCTTCTTGGCATAATGCATTTACCATTTTCAAAAAAAATATCTAATAAGTAAACATAAGAAATTTCAAGAGCATCTTTACACGCTCTATTTGATAACGGCGTTTTTATTATCAACTGACTAGAATCCCCATCCTTAATCTCTCGTAAACGTTTGTTATGGTCTCAATATCTCCCACATTTTTGCTATTTCCCAAACTTTTAATATCTACAACCGACAGCCCTATGCAATGTGGCTGGATTAAACGAATACTGTGCCCTGCGGTTAACTGTAAACTTAAGACTCACTTCTATGTTCCACGCCGGCGCCAGTCCCTCTTAACGCCAAACTATCGAGTGGCGAATGTATAGAGGTATAGAGCGACACCGTGCAGTTTTGGCCTTGAACGAAAAGTCGAAACTTGGCTCCATATCTCAACATAAACATTTCCAGTGTTGAAATGTTATAATTTACATATACAGTGTGTCCCAGTGGACGTGGGATAATATGGATAACTTCGTTATTAGTGGAGATAGAAAATCGATTAAATGGGCAAACTAGTGCGGAATGTTATGCCCATTAACATGCCATCAAGAAAACAATTAAATACCGGCTTGTTTAGATGTTAAGAAAAAAGTGAAAAACGTCATTTTTAAAATCTACTGTAACTTCTTTATTTGCAGTTCGATTGACAAAAACTAACATTATTTTTGTTTTACTTCCAAAAAGTTTGCCAGCGGCGAACCGAATAGTTTTTTTGTGTTAAATAATTTCTGAAAAAATTATGAATAGACGTCGTCACAAAAAACAATGTTTATGCTTTTTTTAAAATTAGTCCGCCATGAAAAATCGGTTATGACCACAAAAGAAGCAATAATTTAATACATGATATTGTAAGAATGTAAATTTGAACATAAATTGGAAACCAGAACAGAACTGAAGAAATAAACACAACAAAAATATCATAAGATATGTTCAAAAATATTATTTTTTAGTTCTAAATACATATTTTGTGAAGCTTTTGATAATTTTGGACAATGTTTTTGTGTCATTAGATAGAAAACCTAAGACGGGTTGTAATTCTCTATATCTTTCCCAATATTAAAATTTTCGATATCGACAATTTTTTTTAAAACCTGAAAAAAATTGAGAATGAAATTAATTATTGACCTTCAAAAGAGTATCAATTTTCAAACTGTCTGAACGACTTATTACAAACTAAAGCCGTACATCTTAAAGATGAAATTTATTTAGTGTTTTATTAAAATCAAGTTATACATGCGCATCCGAAAGAATATTGATTTATATTGTAACAAAATTTAATTATAGAATTTAGCACCAAAGAAATTTTTCTAGAAAAATTTGATAAAGGAAAGCGGCCGCGATGATGAAGCAAAGGGCAGATAAGCGCTCCAGAAATTTCCGCAAACAATAAGCCTGACCTGTATGAATTTAGTCTAGAATACCGAGAAGGTATATAAACAGTGATTAACACTGTTCATTAAACAGTGTTAATCAATGAATAAGTTAGTTCATTAAACAGTGTAAGTTATTTAGTCAATGAATAAATTAGTTAATTAAACAGTGTTAGTGAATTACAATTGTAATGTTCCGGAATCAGTTGGAAATAAAGTGGTTACAATTCACGCAGTATTACTCTTCGAACCTATAACGTGCAACAACTGGTGTCAGAAGCGTAATTACTTGTGCTTTATTTCTCGGAGGAATTCGTGCGAAGTTCTACATATTAGCAATGCTAAAAGACAAAGAGCAAAAGGAGAAAGAACGAAGACGACAAGAAAAAGAACAGAAGGAAAAACGAAGACGACAAGAAAAGGAACAGAAGGAAGAACGAAGACGACAAGAAAAAGAACAAGACGAAGACCGAAGACGACAAGATGAAGAACGAAGACGATAAGAAAAAGGACAAGACGAAGAACGAAGACGACAAGAAAAACAAGAAAATGAACAACGAAGACGACAAGAAAAAGAAAAAAAAGAACAGAGACGGAATGCAGACAAACAAGAATTGCATAGTATATTAGCAAATATAACAAAAAAAATGGGAATAGACGTTGCAAAAATGAGAGAAGAAATGAAAGAAGAGATTGGAGAAGTTAAAGAAGAATTCAGCAGCAAACTTCTTGATTTGGAAAATGCAATACAGAAGAAGATCAGAAACATCTAAAATGACATGAACAAGTTGCTAAGTGGACAATTCACACAACATGAATCCGAAAGTGTACCTGCTATTTCTTCCCAAAGGATGAAACCTCCGACCTATGATGGGAAAACATCCTTCCAGACCTATAGAAAGCAGTTCGAAGTTGCTGCTATGGCCAATCGGTGGACGGAGGAAGAAAAGGCGACCTAATTGGTGGTGTGGTGTCTCGGCGCGGAGATGCTCTGGAATTACTTCTACTCTATCTGATTATGAACAGTTAGGCCTTTAGAGCTGAGATTTGGAGACCACCATTTTTTGCAGCAAGTTGTCCACTCGCAACTGCTAGTAAGACGGCAGAAAAGTGGTGAAACGCTGCAGGAATTCGAGACTGACGTGAAAGGACTGGCGTATGTCGCCTACCGATTTTTTGGAATTTCACGCAGTTAGATTCTTTATAGAAGGAATAAGAGATGCATAAGCCCAGAGAGTAATACGCTTGTCAAACTTCCATACATCGAGCGAGGCATTGATTAGAGCTTTGGAGGTTGAAGCCGCTTACAAGGTTTCAGAGCCAGGGGTGTAACGCAGAATAAGGAAGGCCGACATCAAAGAGGCTGCGAATGACCCTGATCTTACTAACAGGAGCGCCATCATAAAGAAGATAAACGCGAACATGAGCGCTAGCCTAAAGAAAATGGACGGGAGCATGAGCGCCAATATGAAGGAAATGAAAGCGAGCATCCAAGAACTGGTGGAAGCTATTAAAGGCAGATCTAACAAAAGCACAACATGTTACAGTTGTGGCAAAACGGGGCACTTCAAGAAGGACTGCAGGTCAGCCCCAAGAAGTCGACAAGCCCGACAGCAGGAAAAGTAAAATCAGCCAGTGGGAAAAGGCACTCAGTGGCTGGTGTCCAACAACCAACCCCCAAAATTTTTTCCATCAAACAGATAGAAAGGACCATGGAAAGATTAGTGGTAAAGGCCAGCGTAGATGGAAGGAGTGTACAGGCACCAGTGAACACAGAAGCCATGGTTACTTTAACACGCAGAAACATGCTACAGTCACAACCGAAGGCACTGTCGCAAGAATGCTTCTCAGAACAGTCACGGGAGATACCGTGCTATTATAGGAGAGGCAGAAGTGTGTTGGTGGCAGATATCGTAGACGAGCTGATTTTGGGGATGGACGTAATCAGGTAACACGGCTTTATTTTCGACCCAGCGCAGAACATTTTAAGGATTGGTAATAAAGAGCGACCATGTCCTGATAACACCAAGGACACCCCAAAGAAGGTAAGACTGTTTGCCTGAGAAACAGCTGCGGTGCAGGGAAGCAGTGAGAGGGCGATTATGGCTGTGATGAAAGGAGATTTGGGCTGCTGCTTTCGATTAGTGGAACCGACTTATGACATTCCCAATAATTTACTAGTGGCGAGATCCGTGGTTAGAACATCTCAGAAGATACCTTTGAGTGTTGCTAACGCATTTCCAACAGCACGCCCAATGAAGAAAGGTAGTACTGTGGCAATCTGTACCCCGGTAGCAACAATAAGCTCCTTGGGTGACAAGTGTGCATCAGTACAGGAAACGAAGATTGGGCAAGTCAAGCTAGACGTAAATTTGAAAAACCTGTCTAAAAGAGAAGCAGTTCTGGCTAGATCATTTCTACAGAAAAACCACGAAGCTTTTACCGATGGAGACCAAAATCTAGGAAGAACGGACGTAGTTCGACACAAAATCAATGCAGGCGATGCAACACCTATTCGTCAACCCCCAAGAAGATTACCTGTAGCCAAGGTAGGGGGAAGGGTCAACAAGATTCTGTGCTGACTACCGGAGATTAAGCGACATTACTAAAAAGGACAGCTATCCTTTGCCAAAGATTGACGACACCCTAACAGCCTTGTCCAGGTCCACCTGGTTTTTAACTTTGGACTTGAAAAGTGGATATTGGCAAGTAAGCATAGACCCCGACAACAAAGAGAAGACCGCCTTTTCATCTGGGAGAGAATTATATCAGTTCACGGTTATGGAGTATGCAACGCACCGGCTACTTTCGAACGTCTAATGGAACTAGTACTTTGAGGACTCATTTGCAAAACCTGCTTGGTTTACTTACATGACGTCATGGTAATGGGCAAATGCCTTAAAGAACATCTAGAAAATCTTCAAGAAGTCTTCGACAGTTTAAACCAAGCTAACTTAAAGCTGGATCCGAAAATGTGCTCTTTGTTCCAAAGGAAAGTTGAATTCTTGGCCAACACTGTATCAGCTGCAGGAGTAGAGACAAATATCAGCAAGACTCGAGCAATCCATGACTGACCAAGACATAAAGATAAATATGAACAGAGGAGTTTCCTGGGATTATGCATCTATTGCAGAAGATTTGTGAAAGGTTTCGCCAACATTGCTGCGACATTACACCGACTAACGGAAGGGAGAAGGCCGCATGTCTGGAGTCCCGATTGTGATACCGCTTTCCAAAAACTGAAGTCCGCCCTGTAAATGGGAAGTTCGTCTTGGACACTGATGCCAGCAAGGTCGGCATTGGGGCTGAGCAAGTTCAAGGTGGTGAAGAAAGAATCATTAAATATTACATCAAGATCCCGACGAAGCTGGAGAGGAACTATTGCACCATCAGGAAAGAACTTCTCGCGATAGTGAAGGCCGTGGAACACTTCCACAAGTATTTGTATAGGCAAGAATTTCTTACCAGAACAGATCATTCGGCGCTTTCTTGGTTACTCCGAATGAAAAACGCAGAGGGACAGACGGCTAAATGGTTAGAAAGGCTCCAACAGTACCACTTTAAGATGCATCATGACCATGAGGATATGCTGAATATAAGGGTCACGTCTGTCCAGCCAGAATATGGGTGGACTCTTGAAGATTTTGAGGAGCTAGAAAAGAGCGACGCTGATGTCGGACTCATATTAGAATGGAAAGAAGCTGGAGATAAGCCTTATCTGTATGGATTTAGTCTAGAATACCGGGAAGGTATCCAGTGTGTCCCACCGGGAATCGATATCTGGCAAATACTTATATAAAACATTTTAAAAATTTGACAACTTAGCTAGGACGATAGGACCAACACAACTAAAATATTCACAAAGTTGTAGTATTTCCAGTTATACCGGAAGTTGACATCAACTTCGATATTTTAAATGAGATACTCTATATGTATTTGCATTTTTGGATTTAATTTAATAATTTAAGGTCACTTAATAACAAACATAACAAACATTGTTTCTAAAATTTATAGTTTTTGAGGTAATTGAATTTTTATAAAAAATTTGACAGATGCGAGGTTCCACGAAATTCTTTGTATCAATTTCCAGAAACTAGATATTTATTTCATTTTTGGATTGTAAGTAGAATACATACGAGGCTATCTTGCACAACTTTCATAAGTTTAAAAACATTATATGTGTTGAATTAAGGTCTACACATTTTGGTAAATTTAAACAAAGATAACTTTGTTATCTCAAATAGATAACCCTATATTTTTTCAGCCTATCTTATGTAAATTTTAGTTATCTTTCACCTAATATAAGCTTTCTAAGGGTTGCTCTTATAACTTTTAGAAATAATTTGCAATTTTTTACTTTTTTTGCCATTTCACATTAAATGAACTCTTATCAGGTCGCATATCAGTGAAGTTATGAGTAGAAATAATCTCTATCGACAATTATACTGTAAGGAAACGATTTGTTAAATTATTTATAGTTTATTTTAAAGTGTGTGGTAAAATTAAAATGAAAACATGCCTGACCATTTTTTTTAGCAATGAAAACTATTTTAAATTGTTTATTATTTTCTGACAACATGTGATACAGTGATAAATTTGCTGTTCGACATCCAATAAAGCCTCTATGAAATCCAATAAAGCGAATGGTAGAAAATCTCACCAATTTCAACTTCGTTAAAGAGAAATCAGATGGAAGAAAATCTGTTGCTGATAATAAAAATGTCGAAATAAGATTTCCAATTATGTCAACTAGTCATGTTTTAATTTTAGCTTCATTACACACTATGAACTACTATAAGTAATTTTACTGATTGTTTCATAATTTAAATGTCGATATCGATTGTTTCTGTTTTTAACTACATTTCATTTGTTTCTACTTATTATGTCACTGATATGCTACTCAATAAGAATTCAATGACCGTGAAATAAAGAAATTCCAATTATTTCCAAAAGTTGTGAAAGAAACTCCCGCAATGTCTATATCAGTTGAAAGATAATTTAAATCTGCATTAGATGGGTCAAAAAAATATAGGATGTTCTATATGAGATAACAAAGTTATCGCTGTTTGAATTTACCAAAATGTACGGTCATGAAACCACCACTCGGTATTATGTTCTTTAATGTACGAAAAATGTTCAAAATAGCTTTGTATGTGTTCTACTCACCTACCAAATATGAAATAAACATCTACTTTCTGAAAAAAGATACAAAGAATTTCGTGGAAACTTGAATCTGTCAAATTTTTTTAGTAAAATCCAATTTTCTCAAAATCTATAAACTTTAAGAAAACTGTTTGTTATTCAAAGTGGCTTTAAAATATCAAATAAAATAACGAAGTTTGTGTCAACTTCCGGTATAAGCGGCAGTCAGAGACTAAATAGACTGAACCTAACACGGTAAGCAGTGAAGCCAGTTGGAAGCCTGGCGAAAGCCTAGCTCGCAATGCCCTCTTATTATTTGATAGACCTTTGCGAAGATAACATCGGTTTTTTTAAAAGAAAATGGGCTGTAAATATGGGGAAGTGTATTGTGGATCATTGTTGAAACCTCAGTGAACACATTAGTGAAGGAAAATCAAGAGTTTCATTCTTTGGGTAGGTAAAAATAAAATATATAAATATTCAATTATCGGCGTGCGCGCGTCGCCATTTCAGTGCAATCATGACGTGTTTACAGCACCGGCTTAACAATATTGTACACAGGCGTCGCGTATTGAAAGAAAATTATTTTACTATTAAACCAAGATGTCTTTGAAAATAGTTCTCCTAAACCTTTACCAAAAAGCACTTATAAAAATTATCCTATTGGTCCAAAAGCCCCTAATTCTAAAGTTTCATCTAAATCGTTAGAACCGTTATGCGGCAAGTTTCGTATTTATAAATTTTACTTAATCCGACCATATCAAAGAGTAGTGGAATCCATTTTAGCTTCAACTGTACGCATGAGACAACCAGTGAACTCTATAAGAACTGGAACGGACTCGTGTCGTATCTGATACACAAGCAAACTGAGGCAGGGGCAAACAACAAAGATAGCTTATGGAAGACGTATTGTTATCCTGTGTTAACTTGTGTGTACTATAGGGGTTTGTCAGTCGCGCTGTATAAAATCCAGGTATAAATAGGTGATACCCACCTGTGTAGGACCTATTATATTTACTAGAGATGCACTTAAGATGCAGTAATTTGTTCGATATCCTGCATTTCGTGTATTTTTGTACCAATTAACGATTAATACTGATCCTAAGAAAATAAGTTGCATCTACCCTGAATAGATATTTCAGAAAAACGTCCGCAAAATGTCTTATATGTTCCGAGCTGACATAAAAACTATGTATTTACATACATCGTTATAAAATGTATGATTATTTAGTAAATTTATTATTATAATTCTATCACCACGTTAAAAAAATTAAAATAGATTCCTTCTAGTAAAAAAAACGCATTTACTGCTTTTGAACTTTGCATAATAAATTATATTTTATTCACCCTGAACTAAATACTGTGACTTATAAATTACCTCTAACCCTACCACATGGGAAATTAATCAAATAATTACGCGATACGTATTTCGCCAGCAGAACTGGCATTTTCGAGTGCACTAATCTTAATTGATTAGTTAGCTAATTAATTAAGCAAAGGGGTAAAACCTCCTAGGGACTCATACATGACATTACAGCAAGACAGTACTATTGTCAGTCGCAAGACGTTTATTGTAAGTACTAATTGTAAGTGGAAATTAAGTCAAATTTTAGAGAATTGACCGAGAAATTTCTAAATAACCTACATTTTATTGTTTAAAATGGTGTTATTGCTGTTTATGAAATTCTCTATGTGTGGGGTAAGTAACAGATTAATACATATCAAACAATTATTTATGCTAATTGTTTATGTTTAATAAATCTCAATTTATATTAATTCTGGTTCTTCAAGCCCATAAGAAATAGTGTGCTAGAGAGAGCGCGAAATACGTCACTAGTGCGGGTTGCATAAAAAAATATTTGCCTCAGTCGTTTAACACGGCGTGCCCGTTCCAGTTTATATAGAGTTCACTGGAGACAACATTGAAACGTTCAGTCTATTTAGTCTCTGGCGGCAGTATTACAACTTTGCGAATATTTTAGTTGTGTTGGCAGCGTCGACTTTGCTAAGTGGTTAAATTTTCAAATTTTTTTGACAAGGATTTTGTCAGATATCGATCGCGGCGATTTCTGGTGGAACACTGTATAATTGGTCCCGGTGGGACACACCATATAAACGCGGTCGTCTTTCCCTCAGAACTTAATTCATTAAACAGTGTAAGTTAGAAAGTCAATGAATAAGTTAGTTAATTAAACAGTGTTCGGGAATTACAATTGTAGTGTTTCGGAATTAGTTGGAAATAAAGTGGTTACAATTCACGCAGAATTAATTTTGGAACCATTAACGCGCAACAACATTCATTATTTATTATTGCATTTTATACATTTTTAAAACAGTATTAGTTTTTACATGGCCTGCTACAAGCTACAGCAGATTTTAAAAAATGATGTTTTTCATTTTTTTCTTAATAACATCTAAACAAGACGGTATTCAATTTTTTTCTTAATGGCACGTTAATGGGCATAAAATTCCGCATTCCTTTGCCTATTTAACCGATTTTCTATTTCCACTAATAATGAAATTACGCATGTTATCCCACGTCTACTGGGACATCCTGTATAGTACAGCGAAACTAGCGCTCTGTAGGGGAAAGCTCAAAATAAGCTTAGAATTTGTAATTATTACACCAAAAAACATAAAACTCCCAAGTTTTAGATTTATACCATTAAAACTCTCACAATTATTGAAAAATTTCATAATTAAATTGAAACTCTGAACGCTCTGCATCTCGTAAACCAGCGGCATTGATATAAGGCATTTAAGCTCAATCCTAATATTTTCATACCTAGTCTCTCCAGTTTAGCGTTGGTCCATTCTTTCTGACTGACCCCGTATATATTAATTTTCTTCTATGTTATTGTAAATTAATCTTGTTAGAATTTTTGTTTGATCAGCACGAGTGTTGTGTAAAATATAACTGCCCTTAAATGCTATATTTTTGAAGTGAAAACTTCTTTAGGCACGCTAAGCGACTAAAGATAAGGAAAAAATGCATGGAATTGCCATATATGTAATATACTTATAAACAGTGTTAGTCTGCAATTTGAAATAAACTCAGTAAATCAAAGACCTTTTTTTTGGAAATATGCTCGAACACGCCGATTAATAATTTAATTTGCGCTATTTTTGATGTAGAAAAATTTTATACAGCATGTCTCAAATTTAAGATATGACGTCATCGACATTTTATTTTAATGGCAACGGTATTTTTTTTCCTGGCTACTCTTAAAGGGTGCATCAAGTTACACATGCGTACTAAGTTTCAATTTTTTATTCCTTGTCATTTAAAAGATATTTATAAATTTAGTAACTAATTCGAAAAATCAAGAAATTTGGTTCAATTCAATCCAAATTTTCATAAAGTTTAAAAACCGCCGATCAGAAAGAATTCATTCGACATTTTTTGTCAAACTGGGTTGACATCTTATCACAATCTTTTAAAAAAAGTTAATAAAAACAAATAAGAAGACACCATTGATTAAAAAATCGACCAAAATGCCGAATTTAACTGAAACCCACAAGATTGAAATTTTAATAATGACGGTGCCCCTCCTCATTCTGCAAGATCTGCCCGTGAGTATCTGGATAATGTCATCCAGGTCCGCGGACTTAACACATATGGACTATTTCTTATGGGGCAATTTGAAGAGCAAAGTTTTTAAGACCAAACCTGCAAATATTGAGAAGTTGAAAGTACGAATAAAACAAAGTGTAGACTAATTTCCCCCGAAGTAATTAGAAATGTTCAAAACGCGTTTCAGTTCCGTTTAGAGTATTTTCAGTTAGTAAGTGGACAACATTTTGAACATTTATTGAAGAAAGATTATTGAGTTGAATCAGATTCCTTGATTTTTCAAATTAGTTAATATTTGCTAAATATCTTTTAAATGACAAAAAAAAAATTGAAATTTGGTACGGATGTGTAACTTGACATACACTTTAAGAATAGTCAAGAAAAAAATAGAGTTGCTATTTAAAAAAATTATTAATGACGCTATAACTTAAATTTGGGACATTCAGTATAAAATTTGCCTACATCAAAAAGAGCGAAAATTAAAATATTAATCGACATGCCCGAGAAAATTTCCGAAAAAAAACTCTTTGATTCACTGAATTTATTCCAAGTTACAGACTAGCAGTGTGTATTGTTGCGTGTTATCGCTTCGAATGATTAATACGTCGTAAATTTTACCCACTTTATTTCCAACTGATTGCGGAACACAACAATTGTAATTTACTAACACTGTTTAATTAACTAACTTATTCATTGACTTCTGACAACAAACTAACTAACAGAGGGAAAGCCAACCGGACCCCCCTATATGTAGATCCCGATTCGGGCTCTAGAAAAATCAAGCAGATAAGGCTTATCGTTTGTCGAAATTTCTGGAGCACTTATCTGTCGGTTGATTTATTATCGCGGCCGCTTCTCCCTTATCAAATTTTATAGAAAATTCCCAATCAAGCTTTACAATTACATTTCGTTACACTGTCTCCCTCTTAAGACTGATCGTCCCGATCAGTTCCAAACATTCACCTCGCCACTATATTTGCACAATCTGTTGAGGTGTACTACTTTCATCTTGGTCCTGGGATTGCGCTGGATCCTGTACACCAAATCGTTTATTCTCTTCAGCACTTTGTACGGCTCTTCCCAAGATGGCAAAACTTCGGTGAGACTCCTTCCCTCCACTGAGGGTTGTATAGCTATACCAATTTGCCCTCGCTAAAACCTCCATGGTTGGCGTTTACGTCATGTCTTGTTTTCATCTGGTGTGTCGCCAAGTTGATCGTCGTCCGTACCAGGGCATGTGTCACCAATATCGCTTCTCTCAAGTCGTCTACGAAACCCATCGTCTCTCTGGGGGTCTGATGTTGGAAATTGTCCCGGCACATCGATTCCAATTCTCTCAAATGGAGCTCCTACATTTTACTGCTTTAGGGCCCCTTTGGTTCTTGTACGAGGAATCTTGGATGCAGCGCCGGTGACACATTTTCGACACCATCGCTCGATGTCCTCCATGCAGTTAACCCAACAGAGGCCTTTCCTAATCTTCTCCAGGGTCTTGTTCATTCCTAAATGTCAACCAGAGGTCTCATTGTGCATTTCCCACAAAACCTGTGGAATCTTCTCCTGAGGCACTACCAACTGCAAGTTGACACGCTTTCCACTCGAGCTTTCCCATGCTCTCTTCAGTACCCCGTCCTCTACCTGGAGGAATTTCCATTGGGCCCAAAAATTCTTAAAAGCTGGACTTCTGTCGGAAACTTTCTGCTATTCAGGTCTATCTCCAGCTTCTTTCCATTCCAATATGGGTCCGATATCAGCGTCGCTCTTCTGTAGCTTCCGAAGACCTTCAGTCCACCCATCTTCTGGCTAGACAGACGTGACCCTTATATCGAGCATTCTTCATGGTCCTTAACTCGTCTGCAGTGTTTGCAGTGTTTGTCTTCTGGACAAAGCGTCAGCATTGTTATGCAGTCGTCCCGGTCGATGATGCACCTTAAAGTGATAGTGTTGAAAACTTTCTAACCATCTACCTGCCTACTCCTCTGCGTTCTTCATTCAGAGTAACCAAGAAAGCGCCGAATGATCTGTAGTGATAAGGAATTTGTTCATACAAATACTTGTGGAAGTGTTCCATGGCCTTCACTATCGCAAGAAGTTCCTTCCTTGTGGCACGGTAATTTCTCTCCAGCGTCGTCAGGATCTTACTGTAATATTCTATGACTCTTTCTTCACTGCCTTGAACTTGGGACAGCAAAGCCCCAATGCCGATGTTGCTGGCATCAGTGACCAACACGTACTTCCTATTCTGCTAAGGATAAGCCAAGATAGGGCTTCTGCACAACAAGGTGTACTTCAGTTTTCAAAAAGCGGTATCACAATCGGCAGTCCAGACATACGGCATTCTTTTTTTTTGTTAGTCTGTAATAGCGCAGCGATGTTGGCGAAGCCTTCCACAAATATTCGGTAATAGGTGCATGACCCCAGGAAGCTCCTCAGTTCATGTTTATCTTTGGGTCTTGGCCAGTCACGAATTGCTCCAGTCTTGCTGATATTTGTTTCCACTTCTGCGGCTGATAGAGTGGGGCCCAATAAGTCTACTTTCCTTTGGAACAAAGAGCACTTCTTCGCATTCAGCCTTAAATTAGCTTGTTTTAACCTGTTAAAGACTTCTTGAAGATTTTCTAGATGTTCCTAAAAACTCTTGCCCCTCACCATGACGTCATCCAAGTAAACCAAGCATGTTTTCCAAGTGAGTCCTCGAAGTATCAGTTCCATTAGACGTTCGAAAGTAGCCAGCGCATTGCATAATCCAAAAGGCATAACCGTGAACTGATTTAATCCAGTCCTAGATGAAAAGGCCGTTTTTTCTTTGACGTCGGGGTCTATGCTTACTTGCCAATATCCACTTTTTAAGTCCAAAGTTGAAAACCAGGTGGATCCAGACAAGGTTGTTAGGGTGTCATCATTTCTTGGCAAGGGGTAGCTGTCCTTCTTAGTGACGTTATTTAATTTCCGGTAGTAGACACTTAATCTTATTCTTTGTACCCAAGAATACAGGGGAAGACCATGGATTATTAGACTCCTCGATGACTCCATCCTTTATCATCTTCTTAACTAGTACCGCAACTTAATCTTGCTTGGCTACAGGTAATCTTTTTGGGGGTTGACGAATAGGTGTGGCATCGCCTGTGGTGATTTTGTGTCTAAATACGTCTGTCCTTCCTAGATTTTGGTCTCCATCGTTAAAAGCCTCGTAGTTTTTCTGTAGAAATGCTCTGGCCAGAACTGCTTCTCCCTTGGACAGGTGTTTCAATTTTACATTCAACTTGACTTGCCCAATATTCGTTTCCTGTTCTGGCGCGCAATTGCCATCCAAGGAGCTTATTGAGGCTACCTGGGTACAGACTGTCAGACTACTACCCTTCTTCATTGAGCGTGCTGTTGGAAATACATTGGACGCTCTCACAGGTACCTTCTGAGATGTTCTAACCACGGATCTCGCCACTGGTAAATTCTTGGAAATGTTATAAGTGGGTTCCACTATTCCAACGCAGCAGCCCAAATCTCCTTCCATGACAGCCATAATCGTTTTCTCACTGCTTCTCTGCATCACAGCTGTTTCACAGGCAAACAGTCTTACCTCCTTTGAGGTGTCCTTTGGTGTTGTCAGGACAAGTTCTTGATTTCCAATCCTTAAAATGTTTTGCGCTGGGTGGAAAGTAAAGCCGTGTTGCCTGATTACGTCCATTTCCAGAATCAGATCGTCCATATCTGCCACCAACACATGATGCAAAATCCGTAGTTTTCCCAGACCAATATAACGTCTGCCTCTCCTATAATTGGCGCAGTATCTCCTGTAATTGTTCTTAGGATCATTCTTTGCGGCAGTACCTTCGGTTGTGACTGTGTCCTTGTTAGTCTTTGGTTATAAATGCACCCCCCATTTATCTTTCGAATTATGATAGATACAAAAAAAAATTGAATAAAAAAAATTCTAGATATCTCTTAAATTTTTATTTAAAATAAGTTTGCGATATACAGGGTGCTACGTTTTTTCAGAATCAAAGTCAACTTTGGTTTTTTAAATGGAACAACCCAATAATTTTTTTATTTTCGAATTTTCCCAAAAATTTCACATATGTTTTATGTAACATACCTATATCCAAATTCAATTGTTTCCGAAATATTGATATTTATAGATCGCCAATGTGATCTTGATTTTTCGTAAATAATAGATATCTATAAGAAATATTAGATTTAAAAGTTTATAGAAATCGCTTAAATATTTATTTCAAATATGTTTGCTATATACAGGATGTGTAGCTTTCCAGAATACAAAACAATTTCGGTTTTTTAAATAGAACATCTGAATTATGTTTTATTATTTGCACAACTTTGATAAGTATTTCATAAAACATAGCTTATTCTTAGACTCAGCAGTTTCAAAAATGTTGTTACTTAAAAAACTGACAATTTTCTAAACTTAAAACAAAAACCTATAAGTATAACTCTGAAACCGTTTAACATAGAAGAAATGGGCCTTTTCCTTTTTATTATTGATATATTTTGAAATAAGCCAGCTTTTTATGTTACTTCATTTTTTTTTATTAAAGTTTTCATCGAAATGAACTTAGGATCATATTGACGATTTAGAACCATCAATATTTTCAAAGCAGTTACATTTAGATATGGGGTATATTGTATAAAATATATTTTCAGGGGAATTCAAAAATGAAAAAGTAATCGGACTGTTCTACTTAAAAAAAACCAAATTAAGTTTGGATTCTGGAAAAACAAAACCCCCGGTATATCGATGAATCATTTCAAACAAAAATTTAGGCAATTCTTGAAAACTTTTACATTTAACATTTCTCGTAGATACCTGATTATTAGTATCAAATCAAGCTCAAATTGGCTATTTATAACTATCATTATTTTGGAAACAATTAAATTTAGCTATAGGTATGTTTTATAAAACTTATGTGAAATTTTTAGGAGAATTCGAAAATAAAAAAATAATTGGAGTGTTCCGTTTAAAAAACAAAAGTTGACTTTGATTCTGAAAAAACGTAGCACCCTGTATATCGCAAACTTATTTCAAATAAAAATTTAAGAGATATTTAAAAACTTTTTCACTCAAATTTTTTTGTGTCTATCATAATTCGAAAGATAAATGGGGGGTGCATTTATAACCAAAGACCCTGTACAATGCTCCTCCCTGCTAAAACGAGGCGCTCGAGATAACAAGGCCTGTACCCTGTCTCAATGACGTCACATTAGACACAACCAAAAATAAATAGTGTAGAGTGTAGAGCAATTAGGTATCTAGAAATAAAAATAATAAACCCAGTGAAATTCGACAAATCACTCTGCCGCTAATTTCATTACTCTTATCTGTTTATTTAGTTATTTACTTACCAAAAAATAAGCCTTTCGAACAATTTTAAACAATATTTTATGATATTTGGTATTATTAACTGAAAAATAAAAACATTACTTTGTTTTAAAATTACCTACATGCATTTATTATTTACAAATTGTGACTGCAATTTTGACAGTTAGGTCATTTATGAGGTAACTGTTGAAACTACACTCACAAATTGTGCATATGCATATATAAGTGATATTAAAATATGGTTTTTTTATTTCCAAATTATTAGCATTTTTTTCACTGGCCTGCAACCTCCCTTTGCTGCTACTCCTTACCAGAGAACTGACTCTCATTTTATTATTTTTGTGCTACTAATAATGTAGAATGTAGAATCTTTATATAAACTTTAATAAAGAAAATCTTTTGTGACTGAACTTTGAGAAACTTTGACTCATATTTCTCGGATAATATTAACCACTGTTACGAAATCTTTTTTTGGCCACTCGTATCCATTAAACTAATATATTTTAATAACTCATAATTCTCACCGCGGTAGCAAATATTTTGTCCTAAAATATTACTGGTAATTACAGATGTCTGATAGACTGGGGTTAACTTGTACATAATATGATTTACAAAAATTAATAAAGATTATTGGCCTCAAACAAGTTTAAACAAGAACTAAGTTTTAACTACAATTATGTAAAATATTTTGAAGTATGTAAATATTGATTGAAAATTTTTATATATGAAATTTTGTTAAATATTTATAACAAATAACAATGGTATGTAGAACTTGTTGTATATGACGATAGTACCCAATTCGTCCTGAGAGTGTGACGTATCAGTGTTGGAGAAGGGATGCCTGCAGGCCTTGTTTTCCCGAGTGCCTCGGCTAAAGTAACCATGGCTCCGTGTCCACTGTTGCCTGTACATTCCTTCCATCTACACTGGCTTCTACTACCAAACTTTCCATGGTCCTTTTCATCTGTTTGATGGAAAGAGTTTTGGGGGCTCGTTGCTCGACACCAACCAGTGAGTGCCCCTTCTCACTGGCTGATTTTAGCTTTCCCGCTGTGGGGTTTGTCGACTTCTTGGGGCTGACATGCAGTCCTTCTTGAAGTGCCCCGGTTTGCCACAGTTGTAACATGTTATAGGTCTGTTGGGTTTGCCTTTAAGAGCTCCCACCAGTTCTTTGATGCTCCCGTCCATTTTCTTCATGTTAGCGTTCACTTCCTTCATGTTAACGCTCATGTTCGCGTTGATTTCCTTCATGTTAGTGCTCACGTTCGCGATATCAGAGTCATTCACAGCCTCTCCAATGTCGGCCTTCCTTATTCTGCGTAACACCCCTGCCTCTGAAACCTTATAAGCAGCTTCAACCTCCAACGCTCTAGTCAGTGGCTCCCTCGATGTTCGGAAATTTGACAAGCGTATCACTCTCTGGACTTCTGGGTCTCTTATTCCTTCTATGAAGGTTCTAACTGCGTAAAGTTCCAGAAAGTCGGTTGGTACTGTTGGGTAAACGACATATACCAGTCTTTTCACGTCAGCCTCAAATTCTTGCAGCGTTTCAGCACTTTTGTGCCTTTTACTAGCAGTTGCGACTGGACAACTTGCTGCAAATGGTGGTCTCCAGCTCTAAACTAGATCTTCATAGTTAGCTTGTTCATCATCAGATAGATTTCGGAGTAATTCCAGAGCATCTCCGTGCTGGGATACCACCAATGAGGTTCCCTTTTCTTCGTCCGTCCACCGATTGACCTTAGCAGCAGCTTCGAAATGTTTTCTGTAGGTCTGGAAGGATGTTTTCTCATTATAAGTCGGAGGTTTCATCTTTTGGAAAGAAATAGCTATTTCTTCCCAAAAAGTGAAACCTCCGACCTATGATGGAGAAACATCTTTCCAGACCTACATAATACAGTTCGAAGCTGCTGCTAGGGCGAATAAGAGAACGGAAGACAAAAAAGCGACTTCATTGGTGGTATCCCTGCGCGGAAAAGCTCTGGAACTATTCCTCTCTCTGACCATGAACTATGATGGACGATCAGTCTTAAGAGGGAGGCAGTGTAACAAAATATAGTTATAAAATTTAGTCAGAAATTTTCTAGAAAATTTGATAAGAAGACGCGGCTGCTATAATGAATCAAACGGCAGACAAACGTTCCAGAAATGACGGCAAACGATAAGTCTTGTCTGCTTGTTCCTTCTAGAACCCGAAGCGGACCCATATAAAGCGGTCGGCTTTCCATTAGTTATTTAGAAGTCAATAAACAAGTTGGTTAATTAAACAGTACTAGTGAATTACAATTGTAGTGTTCCAAGTTGAGTTTTGAAATAAAGCGGTTACAATTCATTAAGTGTTAATCATTCGATAACGCGCAATAATATTTCTTTAAATACTGCAGCAATTACGAGCAACAAATTTGTATGAGATATATGTTTTTTCTAAGATTGACCGGTGTCAACTATAGTAAAGGCAAAATTCTTCTAAGATAAAAGTGACAAAATAGCCCAGACAAAAGAAACCAATAACTCATTCCAATAGCAAGACTCAAACTATTTCCTGACACTGTGCAATCTACAAAAACATTATATCTAATTAGAAATGGAAAACCTGAATCATAATTATTAGTTTGTTTTTTAAACCAGTGTTTCCTAATCTTTTTTTGTAAGTGACACACTTTCGTATTAGATAAAAAAAAGAGCGATGCATAAAAATTGTAGGCAACAAAAATAAATCCTTTTCTTGGTCGCCTGGCAAATTTTAATAACTGAATAAAAAAAATCTCATGGCCACTTATCAACTTTTGACGAAAGAAAATTGTTATCGGACCCCCTAACAAATTTTGATTACTAAACAAAAAAAAAGGTTATTTTGGGCGATTTTTATTAGCAATGTAATGTTTTCAAATTTAATATGAGTTTACATGAAAACCTTCGGCGACACACTAGTATGTCGCGACGCACCGATTTGATTTAAACTAAAAAAAATATGATATGATGTATATTTTACTTTTAGGCTCCTGCAGGCGGCTCAAAGTATGAAGGACCATGTTAAGTATTTACCGCCTGGAATTTCCAAAAATAAAAATAGCGCCGATGAAGAACCGTATTTTAAAAAACAATTAAAATTAATGGATAGACTACGACTCATATTTACGGATGAACATTCAAAGGAAACTAAAAACTTTACCTTCAAATTTAGAGTGAAAGGGCCTGGGAAGAATAAATATGAATCTTTTGTTGATAAGTTTATATTAAAATTAGAGGAGCTTTGTGAGTCCCAGATTGATTCTCCAAAAAAAAAACGCATGAAAAATATAGTACAAAAAATGAAAGGTATTTGTAGAGATTCATGTAGCTTCGATAATAATTTGTATTTTCTTTTGCTGGAATTTCTACATAGATATAGTGGAAAGGAAGCTGAAACTGGTGAGGATTACATATTTGAATTAATGGATCATCTAAAAGACATTAGTCGGCCCGGGATATTTGGCCCTAGTAATAGCCCGTGGACGATTAATATAAACATAAATGGGCTCAGCGATTTGTTATTTGGACCAAGTAAACATCCATCTGTTGTTACTTTAGTCAAAGGAATATTAGGTCAACTAAAACAAATTGTTGAAGTAGAAGGTTGCTCCATTAAATGTCCAGGAATAGTTCTGCTAAAAGATTTAATTGAACGATTAGAATACATCCTTTTGCCTACTGCAATCGAACCCATTTATCAACCTTGTCAGCATAAATCACTTAATCTAGCATTAATACGTGAACTAGTAAATAATTACAAATTGTCATCTGGACAATCTACTAACACTATTAATTTTTATGTGATAAAAGGCATAATTAAAAAATTATCAGGTCGTCCTTTAACAAAGTGCCTAGGGAACATTCTAAAACAAATTTTAAATAGTACAAAAAGTGAATCATTGCGGCAGAATTTACCACCAAATGTAAGACAAAGCTTAGAAACGCTTCTTTACATACATATTTCTCCTACTCAGAATATAGCACAGGTATTAGAAGAAATTATAAATAAGCTAATTACTAAACCTGGCCTCGGTGATACATCAATTGTAGATAAAGTATTTCAACTTATCGAAGATTTACTAACCACTGACAACTCTACTATAAATACTGTAAACGATTCTAACGCAAGAACTCTATTAGATCAAATTTATGAGATAATAGAAGATGCAGGATCCGCTGTATTTGGAGAGGGCGAAAGAACTTCCTCATCAAGTATCATTTTATTCCCTTCCATTGTAACGTCACCCATTGATCAAATTTTTGAAATAATAGAAAACTTTATAAAAACGACTTCTCAATCTGGTACAGCAAATTTTGAGCAGAACTTGCTAGTACGCCAACTACTTGATATCCTAAGAAAGATACGAGCATCTACTGTTTCTCCAAACAATGATTATGTTACTTTATTCCCTTCTCAGATATTAACAACAGGTCAGCCAGCAGACAATCTTTCCCAAATCACTTCATCATCAAGCTTAAATGTGTTACCATTTGACCAAATATTTAAAATTTTGGAAAAGTTGCGTATAACTCCAAGTTTAAATGTGTTTCCAGTTGATCAAATAATTGAAATTTTGAACTCTAGATTCAGTTGCGCTTCATATATTACTTCAACCGCATCTCCTTATGAAACTGCACATACATCAAGTTTTACTTTATCACCATCTGCGAAATTAGATGAAATATTTGTACTAGTTGATACTTTACGGCAAACTACTGAATTAGGAAATTCTCCTCAGTTACTAATTAATGAATTGGTTAATGTAATTTGTACGGATAGCACAGCCTTTATAAATAACAAACAAAGGCCAGAAGATATCATTAACATGTTTGTAGAAATGCTGAGCAGTTCTCAGGCGGCTGGGCAACTCACGCCAAATCAGATTATTCAAGGAGTGGCGGATGCTTTAGAAGAAAATCTATTCCGTATGGATGACGATAATGACAGTGCCAAATATTTGGAGTATTTAGTAAATATATTGAGAAAAAGTATGCAGACTGAAATAGTTTTACCACCTCCAGCCACTATTGATGTTTTCGTAGCGTTGGGAACACTTATGCATAATTTGAAGAATATAAGTAATACGGAAGCTGAGCAAGATAATGCAGCTACTATTATATTAAATAAATTGTCAATTCTGGATCAGTTGATTGATTATTTTCAAGAAAACGCATTTAGTTGCGTAAAGGAAACATTGATAAAGTTAACTATGATATTGGAAGCTGTTAATAAGAACAATGGCCAACTTATCGGCGAAAATGATGTTGATAAAGCTGAGTGGCATCTGAGAAACATAACGAAGGAGCACACTTTAGGAAGATTAAATAACTTAAAATGGCACAATAAAATGCAGTTTTCAGAAGAGTTAGCAGAAGTGATGAGAAATATTTTTTCCGATGACGGAAAAATGAAAGATGTAAATACCGTTCAAAGCTTCCTGGCATCATATTTCAATGGCAGAAACGGTCCAATGAAGCTGCCACCCGCTATGATGAAAGAAATTAAGAAAAGATACGGCAAAATACCCCCAATTATCATTAAACAATCCCAAACAGAATTGGGCCAAACCTCTTACAAAGAAATAATAAAAACTCTAGGACAGACTTCTAATAACTGCGCTAGGAAAATACTACAAAGGTTAGAAGGCCTTCCGGAATTAGACGGAATTTTCGAATCTTATTATAGTCCCGATGAAATAATAGCCATTCTCAGAGAAAGTTTTCTTACTAATCCAGGTGATACTGATTCTAGGGATGTTAAAGAGATATTACGAACATTGACAATAATGATTGAGTTGACATATTTGCCAAATGTTACGGTTTTGTCTCAACTCTTAGACAGTTTAAATATTGCTAACATACCTAAACCAGGTGCTTCAATATCAGTAGCTATTTTGAGGGAAATAATAACAGTAATAAATCAAGTTGCCCAAAATACGATCGATCCATCGATTGTTCGTGTTTTTGAAGATATGTTGAAGGACTTGAATAACATATTTGAGTCTCCTGAAGCTATACAGGAATTTTTTAAAGAATTTATTGCCAGTTTAGATAACGTTAATCCTAATACCAAGCCAAATAAAACGTACGAAAATCCAACGCTAGTTGACGTTTTAAATAGGTTATTTTCAATGTTACATGATGTAGGCGAAAATAATCCTCTTGGAGAAATAATGGATAAACTCTGGATAATTATTAAATATAATGAAGGAGAAACTACTACGTCTCTCTTAGATGCGCTTTATCAGATAATAAAGAGACTGGCTCATGTTGATATATCTTTACTAAATGGACCTAGATCAGATTTACTTATGATACAAAATATCAATAAAATTTTACAAAAATTATCAGAGATGGTAGGCAGCAAACCATCCACAAAGGAAAACTTTGGCGATATTATATCGATATTAAAATATATTGCCAAAGAAGAATTAGGAAAATCTCTTACCAACACATCAGTTATCGATCTAATAAAGGAAATTATAAAAATGTTTCAAAAGTTGTCCGACACTTATACATCTGAAAATCTTATAATTTATCCAGATAATAAGTCACATATGTTTGGTGTTTTAAATAAAATTATGGAGATGATAAATAACATTGTAATAAATGACAGAAGTCCATCCACTACAGCAATCGTAAAAAAAATATTAGAAAAAATTGAAAACATTGCTGATTTTAGCGGTTCTGTCAACTTAACTAAGATTGAAGAATTGAACGACCTGATAAATAAACTACAGATTACAATTAATGCTCCAGAGCCTATTGAAGTCAACCGTAAACCATTAATAAGCGATATTGTGAATCAGTTGATAAATGCATTAACACATAAGCTGCAATATCTTGCCGAAACGCCAGAAAAATCAATTCTTCAAAATATATTGGAAGAATTAAAAAAAATTACTGATATACAAAATCAGAAGATAACTACACCTAGCAAGGCAATAGCTGGTAGTTTAGGTGATATAGTAAAATATTTGACTAATATTATTCTTTCTGAATTAAGAGGATCCAAGGAAAATTATTTGTTTATCACATTTGCAAATCAAGCCTTACAGAAACTTAATATGGTTGCTGACATTTTAAATAATGAAATATTGACAGCTGAAGAAGTTAATGAAGCAGTACAAATATTAACCAATGTTACCAAATCTCTAATAAAAAGACGGCATATTGACGCAAGAATCTACGATGTCCTAAAAGATATATTGGCCGAGTTAAAACTAATATCGAATCTTGATAATAACACCGAGGAGCAAATTGTAGTAGAGTTACATATATTTACTACATTAATTAATACTAAAAATATATTAAATAATGTATCCGAAGAAAAAGATAATAGCGCAATTATTATAATTATCAAAGAATTAATAGAAAAGGCTATAACTTTAACTCAGACTACGAAACCAGATCCTTTTATAGTCGACGATTTATATGATTTACTAATAAAATTGAAAACAATAATACATGCACCTGAGGCATCTATACCTTACCAGAAACAGCTAATAATAGACATTATTAATGATTTAATTTACGAAATGTATTCGGTTTCTAATCAACAGAATGTTCCTAACAACACAAAAATTTACATTGACACGCTAGTGCACGAGCTGCTGAATATAACTGATGGATCTTTAAATAACATAACTAAACCAACGGCTAATACCTTCGGCGAAATAGTTGAAATATTAAGCAATATTATTGTATTAGAAATAAATGATCCTCAAACTGATTTCGAAACCATCGAATCTGTCAACAAACTATTAGATGAATTAGAACGTATTTCCATTATACTTAAAAGCAATACGGAACACCCACCTGTCAAAACGGTAATTGAAATAGCTGAAGCACTACTTCGCATAACCAATGTGGAGCTAGAAAAACCTATCACGAATGGAACAGTTCTTGCTTTATTGAATGATATAAAAGACACATTACAAAAAATCGCTGACACTGATGAATCCAATCAGCTAGAACTGTTGGATAAAATATACATTATCGATACTCTTAATAGGATTATAAATACATTAAATTATCATCTAATGAATAACGGAGTCAGCGACAATTTGTTAACAATTGTGATGAAAATATTAGAGGCGTTGAAAAAAACATTTGAACCGAATAAAAACGAAATTGATTATTCTATTATCATATCGCTAAACAATTTAATAAACGAAATGAGAAAAAATATTTACGCACCGGAAGAGCAAGAAGATATAGATAAAAAAAAACTTGCAATTCTCGATGCTCTGAGAGAAATAATAGATGAAGTGGGCAAATATATTGAAAAATTGGATAAATCCTCTGTTAGTGTTCTTCCTTTTAAAGAAATAATGAACACATTAATTTTTATTCTTCAGGTGCATACAAATGAAGCACCGCTGGAAAAAATTCAGATGTCAGTACTATATTCCTTGCAAGATATAATACAGCAATTAAAAACTATTGCAGTTTCTGAGCTGGATCAGCCAAGTATCGATTTATTCACTATAGGGTTTATAAATAAAGTGATTTCTAAACTAGAAGATACAAATTCATTCACGCAAAGTATTAATTCAATTAGTAATTTAAAGCAAGTAGTAGATACATTAGAGGCTCTTGCTAACTCTATATTAAATAGGCCGTACACCAGCAAATTAAATGTTAAAATTATCAACGAAATAATAAAAACACTGACCCTAATTTCGGATTTATATAAACCACACACGAATAAAAATGAAACACTGCAAACATTAAACACTGTAGTTGCCATAAACCAAATATTATATTTATTGAATAATATCGATTCTAAGGTGATAACTCCAGAAGTTTTCCAACTTAAAAATATTATATTAGAAAAAATTAAAGCTATAGCACTAATAATTCTACCTAAATTTGTGTTTGGTTATCCTGACTCCACGAACAACAATAAGCGTCCACCTGTTTTCGAGTATACTGATTCTTTAATAACTAAATTACAGGAAATAGTTGCTATTCAAACAATTCAATTCAATAAGCCTGCAAACCGTTCAGACGAGCATATACCAAACGAAGAAACAATAGAAAATCAATTGCGGGAGATCATTATTAAAATACAAACTATCATACAAAATCATAATCCCTCAAAACCAATAATAGACAAGATCGAAATGATAATAGATATATTGAAGAGCGTGGCGTATTCTCAATCAAAGGGACCCGATTCTGAAGCCAGATATCAAGCTCAAAAAATACTTAGAAAATTGGAAAAAATTTTAGTTTTATTATCCAGACTCACCGAAACGATATCGGATCAGGTAATTAATGACATAGTGTCAACGCTTACGAAAATAGCTGATTTTGAACTAAAAAACTCTAACCTGATAGCATCAAATATCATTCAAATTGAAAAAGTATTCCATTTACTGAGCTTGATAAACAACAAAATCGTTGAGAAACCGGAGAGTGAAGACGAAGTAGATAAAATCAAAACGCTAAATCAAGTAATTGAAGTTTTAATGACCATTGCTAATTCTGTAAAGGGACAATCGGAAAAACCTGATGCCTTAAATCAAATATTAGACGATTTAATAGACATTGCAGGTCTGATTTCTAACGGCGCGGAATTAAATGTTGATATGCTGCATGAATTAGTATCAACTTTACAAGATATCACTAAATCTGTGTTGAACAATCCTAACCTGAAACCAGAAGACGTTAGCGCATTGGAAAACATTATTGAACTATTATACTTACTTGTTCAGAATAAACCCATGCCTGAAGAAATACCACCAAATGTGGACGATTTTGCCCTTATTAAAAATATAATAGAATCTCTAAACCACAATTCTTTTTCAAACATGAGGCCCGAAGTCGCTGCAGTTGTACAAGAAATGTTGGACTTATTTACAAACATTGCGCAAGGTGAAAAAGTGTCCGTCAACACGTTGAAAGTTTTATTAGAAAAATTAATATCTATTGTTTTTGATACACCAACTACTAGTAAACCATCTATATCTGATATTTTAGATAGTCTGATTATTGAAGTAAATAGGATTGTCAATAAGCCAGGAGAATTAATCAGCACTAACCCTCTTCAAGAATTACGGGATGAAATAGACATTATCATTATTATCGAAACTGATAAAGTAAACCCATCTAGGAAGTCAGTAATGGAAATTTTAAACGACATCATTGAAAAATTGGAGGAAATAACTCATTTCGAACTTAAAAGACCGAATATTGGTAATTCTATCGTGCAGTCTTTAATTAATTTACTGGAACTGCTAGATGATATTTCAAGACTGTTAGACAGAAATTCAGACACTCTATCAACTAATGATTTGAATAAAGTTTTAACAATATTAGAGACAATTACTAAATCTAAATTAGCGAATCCAAGTATTGACATATCCAAAGTGGGTACATTAAAACAAATTATAGCAAAACTAAAAGCCATTCCTCAAAGAAGAAAAGGAAAACTTAACCACAATAACTATGAAAATAATCTTAATTTTTTTTTGACGTTGAAGAAAATAATAGACACAATAAGCAATATAGCTACTTATGATCTTAATCCTGAAGCAGTTACTGTAATAAAAAAAATTATTAATATATTGAAAGACCTGTCTAAGTCTGATACAACTACCATCGACTTTTCCTTTGTATCTTCTTTACCGAACCTAATCAGGGAATTGATAAATACCATGAAAGTCCCAAACCAACAGGCACCTGAAATAGAAGCTACTATAAACGAGTTAATTATAGAAATGAATAGCAACTTTATCAGCAAGAATATTACTGATATGAAAAATGTAACACAGCAGATCTATGATATTCTTCAAACACCCAATCGTACTCCTTTCATAATTGCTAACACTATTAAGCAGTTAACAATAAATTTGATCTACAGTATAATGAACAAATTAAAAAATATTGCTATCTCCGAACTTGATGGTGTGTATACCGATCTAAATACAGTTCACTATATCAACAGACTCTTGGAAAAATTAAACGAAATTATTAAAACTTTGGAAGACGACGAGTCAATATTAGTTGAAAACCTTGTCGACATCATAGAATTATTAAAATATATTGCTAAAAATGAATTAAAGAAACCCAAAACTAACACAAAAACTGTAGACGTTATCAAAGAAATAATTGAAATATTGCAACTAATATATGTAGTGCAACATCAGTCTATTATAAATGCAGATAGTTTAGGTCAACTTAACACAATAGTGTTGAAAAAAGTTATAGAGGTCATAAACGATATGTCTGCAAGCAAAGACGAACAACCCACTGTTAATGTTGTTAAGGTAATTTTAGAGAAATTAATGATTCTATCCAAGTCACAAAATCCATGGAATATGGATTCATTGAATGATCTAATACAAGCAATGTTGAATGCAGTGTCAATGCAAACAAACGAGAATGGAATTAACTTCCCCCTAATGAATCTTCTAAGAGAAATTTTGGTAAAATTGGAATACCTTCCCGAAGATATCGATCCTAACAACCCACTAATACATAATAACTTGAAAGATTTGATAAAAATACTTGATACTTCCATAGCATTACTAGATGATATTATAGAGCAATTACAGCGCATCGGTGGAGTATCTAAACCAAAGATTAGCGAAGAACTAAATAATATAAACGCCCTGTTGGAATTACTATTGGAAGTCATTAAGCATGAATTGGACAAAAAAAAGGTTTCGCTTACTTCTTTGGTAGTAGAACTGGATAAAAAAATAAACGCCTTGTATTCTATGAAACATTACATACCATTTGAAGTTTTTGAATGCGGAAAAGAAATATTAGAAAAGTTAAAAACTCTTTATGAACTACGAGCATCTTCGACTCCAGCACGGCAAACAAATGTACAGAAAAATGTAATAGAAACTGTAATGGTAGATGTTAAAACAATATGTGCCAAAGAAATACTGGAGTATTTAAAAATAATTGCCGAAACACAAGGGGGACTAAATGATAAATCAATAGGCAAAATAATAGAAAAGCTCATACATGGCTTTTCAGTGCCCACTGATAATTCTCAGCTCTATTACCTAATAATGGAAACATTAAATACTATTTCTGAATTACCTGATTCGTCAAGTATTGACACCTTAATGAATATATTAAACAGACTAAATGTTTCGGATACACCGGGACCTACCAGTAATAATTTACTAGTAATGGTTTTAGATGCCATTGTACAAAAAATAAACAATGTATTATCCGACGATGATAATGAATTTTCAGCAAATGATTTTGCACTTATTAGTGACTTAATAGACAAACTGATGATTATATTAGACTCGAAAATACCTGTCTATAACACAGAGTTTTTCACGAATTTACAAATAATAATTACGAAATTAGATAACAAAATAAATAACTCTTCGAACACAAGTCCTGCACATATACCACCTCGCAAACCAGTAAACCCTCAAGATGTTAAATCCGTAATTGCACTCATAGATTCTTTGGAAAATATCCTATTTTCTGTTCTGGCACCTCCTAATGTAGCTCCGTCTATAGTTGCTTCAATTGAAAATGCTTTATCTAGAATAACTAAAATACGTGATTTGCTAACAGGGGAAGTTTATGAAAATACTCTAATAAATGTAATAAAGATACTACAGAAAATCGCTGAAACTGAACTACTGGGCCCTCAAAGCAGCATAACGAATACTGTTCCCATAATAGAAATAATTTATGACTTGGACGATATTGTCACGCGATATAGACCTGACAAAGTACTAATAGAAACGCTTGTTATAAAAAAAGTTTTGTCAGAAATTCAAATTATTGCATCTACTGAGTTTAGCGCATCAAATTTTGAGGCTATTCGAACTATCATTCAATCAATAAAAGATATATTCGGATCTTTGAATATTTCAGCTGATCAAAATTTATTATTAAACGCATTATTAAAACAAATAAGAGACAGTTTTAAATATTTACCAAATAAAGAAGAACCCAATTACTATTTTATTAATGTACTTAACAAAATAATGGATCTTCTTAAAGAAGAGCAAATTAAGATAAATTCCACTGAGGTTTACGTTGATTCAACTACACTAAATGAACTGAATAAAATACTACTCCGATTAAAAGATTTCTCTCAAAAAACGCCGACTAAACAAAATAAGAAAGTGTTAGAATCTTTAGATTTTATTTTTTATACATTGAAAAATGAAGAAATAACCCTTTCAAAGCTTAATGAAATTCTGAACAAGCTTAGAGATATCACAATGCAAATGTATAATCCTGAAGACGATATATCAATTAATAATGCTATCGGAGAGGTATTGAAACAAATTGATAACATACATAAATATTATAAATCACAATCAAATTATTCTATAATCACTATCGTGAAGGAAATGGCACAAACAATAAGAAATTTCTCTTGTCCTGATATCGATTCTTCTATAACGGGCGTAGTCAATGAAACAATAGAGATAATTAAAAATATATCAAAACCGTTTAGAAAAGACACCGATTCTTTAGCTCTGGATATTTTAATAGAGCAACTAATTAAAGAAACAAGGAAAACACTAACGAAATTACCGGTTGATCCACTAACAATAACCGAAATAACAGATATAGTAAAAGACTTACAAGAAATTCTAAATTTAGGTAAAATCAATGACTGGCCTAAGCTGAACAATCTCCTGCAAAGAGCACTGAAAAAAATTAGAAATGCTCTCATGAAAAATTTTAGCTCACCAACAATCGATGTTTCTAGAGGTATATTAGAATTATTGAGTACGATCTTTGAACTGTATGAAAATAATTTGGACAGTTCGGTAATTTACAAGTTGAACGGAACAATACAGGAGTTAAAGTTTATAATTTATTCCCAATCTCCAAGACCATCTCGTAGTTCGTTTGACAGAATTATAAGAGATATAAAGCAAATTATAGAGACAACCTCCGATAAAAGTAAAGTATTGATTAATCTGATAAAAACAGTACTGGCTGGTAGAGACTGTCTTTTCAGCGGTACACCAGCCAATCAACCTTTAATAGACGTTTTAGAAAAAGTTGAACAAACTAAGATTTTTATCAATGTGAAATTTGCGACTCATTTACCTAAAGATCAAATGAAACCACTACAGAATAAAGATTTATACGAAATATTGAATGAAATAAGACATATTTCTGTATCGATACTAAGTGTGTTTAATGTAAATAAAGAAGATTTAGACACAGTGGCTAAAGTACTAAATGCATTGCAAATCATAACTAAAAAATATGAAACTAATGGCCCAGAAATTGTTGTTGATTTATCCATAGTAACTGCTTTAAATGAACTCATAATAACACTTAGAGACGTGATAAAACGGTATCTTCGTGAAGTGCGTGATAACGACATTAATCTTATTAAGGTAATAAATGATATTTTTGATAAATTGGATAAAATATCTGAAAATCTAATGCCTACGCCAAAAACATATACAAGCAACACACTAAGAGAAGTAATAGAAGAACTAAAAATAATCGTTGCTAAACAATTGGAAGCACTTCTCCTTAATCCAAATAAGCAACAGAACACAATCAACGATTATTTCCTTGGAAACCCAACGTTTGAAATGCGAGATAAACTGAACAATGTACTGGAACTTTATAACTTTTACAAAAACCCTGACATTAATTTTGAGGCTATTAAAATAAGGATTGACAAGCATATAAATGAAGTTAATCTAAAAATTAGATTAATTAAGAACAAATCCACAGTAAATGCTGCAAAAGAAAAATTAGATAAATTATCTGATTACCTTCAATCAGTCGAAGTCAATCCACTCATCTCTAGCATAAAAACAAGTTTGTTGGTTTTCGTGAAGGAAGCAGAAATAAAGCTAGAAAATGTACCTGTGATGGAAAATGGAACCACTTTTGACAATGAAATCGTGGAGCAATTGAATCTCATTTTGAAACTCTATAACGTTTACGGCAATCCAATAAATCTTTTATACGAAATGATAGAATCGCTGAAGGATATAATTTTTTCCGAAATTTACGGTTCTAACCTTGACTTATCCGCTAAAATTCAAGCAAAAAGAATGTTAGAAAAGCTGCAAAATCTCTATGAAATTAATGAATTGCTTCATACACCAGAGGACCGAATTGTCGAATCGGGTACCATCGTTACGGTGAATCAAGTTATACAAAATCTAAAAAATCTTGCAACCAGTCCATTAAGAGGTCCGAATTTAAAGTCTTCGACTGTTAACTTTGTTAAAGAAACATTGGATAACTTAAGGAGAGTGTTTGAAATATATGGACCAAATATTAAAAGGTTGAAGACCAGAACCTTAGATAAAGTCATAGAACGCTTGAAAGATATAACAATATCTTTGCTCTATGGACCTATTAATACACCGTCGACGGTTAATTTTATTCTGGAAGTATTAGAAGTACTAAATGATGTTTCAGTATCACATGAACTCAACAGCAAACCGCTTACAGAGAGTACCTTAAACAAAATTAAAAAACTGGTATTAGATTTTTCCACAGTTGAACTCAACCTTTGGGATTTGGATTTGACAGACGCTGGACATGTAGACTTTCTCGAAATAATCACTGCAAAAGAAGTTTTGAACAGAGTGCTGAATGTTTCTAGAACACAAGGTTTCAACAATAAACTCACTAACATAGAAATATCTATATTAAATAGTATAAAAAAAGTTGATATTCCAGATAAACAAATTTTCTCAAATGCTCAAAACCTAAAAAAATTGCTAAAGACGTTAGAGCATATAATTACTACCGAACTTGGAAATAGTAATCCCAGTTCTTCAGCAGCCCAATTTTTTATAAGTAAAGTAGATGAGCTGAATCAAATTTCTAATTTAATCACCGAATATGTAACAGTCAATGCTAGCTTTCTCATAATGAACAAACTGGAATTTATCGTGAGGTCTATATTAAAGGGGACAACTAAGGACTCAAATCTTATGCAAGCACTCAATGATTTTCTTCCTCAAATTAAATTAAATAATCAGTTATATGGAACCGTTTCTGTGGACTTAAATTCACAAATATTAAATCAAATCATTAAAAATATACAGATCATTGCTAACAATGAAGTGTTTGGACCCGAAGTTAATCCAACAGTTTTAGAAGAAGTACAAAAAATATTTTTAAAAACTATCGCACTTTTTGATTCTCGAAACACAGATTTTAAAACGAGGTTAATTGAAACGGTAGAGAAGGTAACGGAAGAACTGAAAAAAATCGCCGATTATGAACTAAATGGTTCCTATGGAAACCCTTCAGTAAGCGGCAATGTTCATAAAATATTACAAAAATTGAATGATATGTCCAAATATGGCAGGCAATTCGGATGGACGCATATTACTGTTAGCGAGATTGTGGAAATTTTAAAACAAATTGCTACATCGGAATTGTATTTCGCGAATTCGAATACTTTAAATGATCTTAATCGAATACTCCTGGAATTAGAGAGACTTAATAGCGAATATGGTGTCCAAGCCACTTTATTTAATTTACAAGAAATATTAAATTTAGTACAAACATTTATCGAACGTTATGGATTTTACGCTAAATCATCAGCTCTCGATGAAGTGGTCAAAATAATTAAAAAAATGGAAAATATTCAAACGGGTCTTATGCTTTATTTACGTCTAGATAAATTTAATTCGGTTCCTGATTTATTAAAAGAAAAACTCAAACTTATTTCAAAATTATGCAATTCATACGCTAAGCCGTTCACTTTAAACACATTGCTAAAAATAACAAAACAGCTTGAAGAGTTGGCCCATCAACAATATTTACAGGCTACCGAACCATCGGAGGCCTTCGAAGTTTTAAGTCTAATGGCCGACTTGGAAAATATTTGGCCTGAGGTTCAAAATACTGTGAGTAACATAGAAAAAGAAATTTTAGAAAAAACAGAAATCTTGTCTAAAATATATCAGCACAACATCAAATTAAATACGAGGAAATCATTACAAGTCATAGTGGAAAAACTAACAAATATTGCCCTCTTCGAGTTATATCGAGCAAATGGTAACAAAGTGATAACCAATTTTATAAACAACATTCTAAATCAACTGGAAGAAGTTTCTGGTTCATTTAAATTCTATGTCGTACCTATAACATTAAATAATTTAAATAAAATAGCCGAACAACTGAAGAAGATTATAATATTATTAAAACAGATACCCAACTTGGAGTTAGCCTTAAGGCACGCCTTATCTGAAATAATGGAGAATATAAAGATTCTGCTGTATACTGAAATACACGCTTCTTATATTGATCAATCTTCAATTCTGGAAGAAACAGTAGTCCCAAAAGAAGAACCTAATACTCTATATGAAATGTCAGTTCAAAATATATTAGAAGAGCTACTAAATTTAACTCTTACATATGGAGCAGGCACCAATCCTTTAGTAAAAAATCTTGAGACAAATATAATAGAGGATCTGAATGTAATTTCTGAAGTCGTAAAATCCTCTGAAACCAATGTTATCAACAAAGTAATTGAACAACTACGAAACATTTCTGACGCAGAAGTACGAAAGATAAATCCAAATCCATCAACTGTCAATATTATAACGGAAATGTTACAGAAACTAAATAAAATTTCGGATACTTACGCTCTTAGCGTCAATCCTACTACACTCCTTACGTTAAACAGAATCATAGGTGAACTATTGATAAAGGCACAATCGGAATTATATCAGCACATCGTTGAGGAGACAACGTACCACTTTGTAATTAAAGTTATGGCAACATTAATGGAGATCTCCAAATTGTATGCACCTCCAACTGGAGGTCTGACGTTTGATAATTTAAGGGAAATAATAAAACGAGTGCGTGACGTTGCTAGTAGACTTAATATATCGACTGATGCTTATGTATCGGACATTCTAGAAAAGTTGGATAGCCGATACAAATATCTCGGAGGTAACGTGAATTTAATAACGAAACCACGTGAAGAATTAATATTGGAGAACTCCAAAATGGACTTAATATTACATACATTAAAATCAACTTTTGAGGGAGTTATAGACGTCATTCGTTCCACAATAAGAGGTGTACTGAATTCTAAAACAACAAAAACGATCGTTTCAGATTATAGCCTTGTCAACACGTTATACAGAAACTCAGGATTTTCTGATATAGTGTACCCATTAACAACAAATGTTTTATTTAAAATTAAAGATAGTATTACAAAAGAAGTTGCTTCGATTCTAGGTCTTGCCAATAATTTAATTGCAAATCCCATTCTCAAAACGCTCGAGGAAATTAGTTCTGCTGCTTTTGAAAAAGCGCTGAGAGAGAAACTTGCACCTTACAGTGAGAAAATCCTAAGTCATATGAGGCTTATAAAACTTTACACAGTCCATGAATTAATAGATGGTCTTATGGTTTACATCCCCAAATTGGCTGCACCCGATAACACTCCTTGGCTAAATAAGCAGGTAAAATTCATAGTCAATAAGATAAAAGCACTACATAAAAATTCAACATACAGCGACAAGTTTCCTACACACAATTTAAAAGAACCTTTGGAAAGATTGAAAAGTGTTATTATTTCCCTAAATGCGAAGACCAAGGGAGAATTACTAACTGAAACAGAAGATATGGAAATACTCGAAGACCAACTATTTGGAATGGGTACTAAACCATCAATTGACGTAGTAAACGTTTTCATCACATTACTGAATAAGTTATTGACAGCCGTGATGCATGAAATATATCACGATAATTCTAAAGTGTCAATAAATATACTGAACGAATTGGTCAGCATTTCAGAGTCGAAGTTGACACCGTTAACAAACGATTTCTTAAATTATATATTTCAAGGTTTAAAGGATATTACGTCTGATCTAAGACCGATATTAAGTAATGTTCAAAATACATCAACTTCCATTTTGGTTGAAAAGATTCTGCAAGAAATTGAGGACCATTACTTATTTTTTGGAGAGTACATACACTTATCGAAGTATGAAAAGGATAGATTATTACTAGATAATACTCTGAAGCATCACTTTTCTAACACGCTTAATTTACTGATTAAAAAATTGTTAAATATTTTTCATTCTGCTTCACCTACAAAAATGTATCTATTAGAAGAGATTTTTAAATCTGAAATATACAGAAAATTTGACATTATGAATAAGAAACAGCTTAGTTCAAACGAGTTTGAAGAAGAACTGAGAGAAACTGCACTGTCGATTAAGTCATTTCTGCGCAGCATCTCTCGAAAACCATTTATGAATTCCATAGAAGAAAAGTTAAAAAAATTAAGCACTAACGGGTTTCTTGAAAAAATTACCAAATCTCTAGAACCTTTGAGAAATGTAATTTTAACTAACGTTAAACTCTCCACATTTTATTTCCTTGGTGACATTATTGAAAGTTTGAAAAATATTTCAGATGACCAACTGTATAAACCCAATATTGATACTTCAACAGTTGCTTTTATTCGGGACTTACAGATTCAATTAAAAAATATTTCCGATCATTATGGATTTAGTGCGAAGACCTCAGCTAGAGATATTCTGACTAAAATTATTGAAGCATTGAAAGAGATAATTGAATCCGCCATGAATGCTAATGAAATTACAGATCATACCAGACACGACCTAGTGGCAATTACAACAGTTTTGGATAAAATCTCTTTGGAGCTGGAAGCGCCCTCTAATGAGCTGTCTGTTGCTAATTCAGCCAAGCACATTATTGAAGACTTGAAGAAAATTTCATCTTTGTATCAAAGCAACAACAAACCTCTTATACCAAATTTGATAAATAATATCGTATTTAACCTGAAAAACGTCATTATCTATGAATTGAATTTCTTCGACACTAAACCAGCAACAAAAGTTTTCCTCAAAGATGTCCTAAATAAATTAAATCTAATCGGACACGTAAAATCCATGGAAAATTTACCAGTAATGGTGGAGGTTATGGAACATGACCAAAGTAAAGTTGTATTCTTGGCCTTAGTTTTGGACCAAAATTCAACTCTAGCTGCTGCTGCCTCCGCTGCAACTACTACAGCACTTCCCCAAGTTTCTACAACACTGGAGCCATTTTTGTACACATTCATTCCGCCATTAGAGGCAATATTCAATATTTTAATGCCAACGCCACCAATATTGGAAGATCTAGAAGACCCGCGATGAAGATGCCTAAAAGATAAACTTAAATTTTTAGTTAGATTTCTAGCAAGTTGTCGAGATATTTTAAGATAAATGTAAATACGAGATTCACAATAAATATTTTTATATTTTTTTTGTAGTAGCTTGTTACAAATTCTTTGTCAGCCCTAAATAATAAAATTTATATTTTTTTCTTAACCCTTAAGACAGTGGTTTCCAACCTGTGGGGCGCGCCCCCCTAGGGTGGCGCGAGACTGTTGCAAGGGGGGCATGCAGCTGTTTCCAAAATATCTTTTTCGAATACAAACCAAAATCTATATATTGTATATTGTTTTGGAGCCCAATAAATAAATTATAATATCAGTTGAGTCTTTATGAAATTAGATTGTTAGAAAAATTAAGGGAGCGCAACAATTTCTTTTTAAAGGGGGACGCAGGTACAAAAAGGTTGGAAACCACTGCCTTAAGATATATTAGCAATAACAATATACAGTGCATCTCAATGAAAATTATCCACCCTAAATAACTTTTTACATCGTCATTTTTTAGGAAAACTCAAAAACATGTCAATAAATATATACAGGGAGGCATATTTGCTCATTTTATACTGAGTGTAACTGCCATTGCTGCACCCTCAGACCCCTTCTATTTTTATAAATAGGACGCCCTATATTTTCTTGGAGTTTTGGATTCCACTGACGGGTATATTTTAAAAATGCATTAACTTTGGAGTCCAAAGTGAATAATTGGAGAGCTATGGATAATTGCCTTTCAATATTATGTTAATAAAGGGCGCCTAGCTTAACAGTGTAATGACATTTGCAAACAATTTGATGGCCGTGTTTCACACATACAGCATACATTATTGCTATTAAGTAATTATAACATTGTTACAATATACACTATCCAAAAAGTGGATTGAAACAATGTACACTGAAACACCTGCAGCTAATTTTTTAAATTTTGCTTCCCTGGAAAAAAGGCAACGCTTAAAAGTATGTAACAGAGTTGAACACAATTGCTGCAAAAATTTAGTTGTTTTCGAGGGCCAGGAGGCTAGAAATAACTATAATAATAGAGAATGACAAAAATTCATCAGAAAATTGATTTACGTGTCAAAATGATATAAGGCACATTTAAATTGGTTTGTATGTAAATATCTAGAGGGAGAGAGGCAGAAGATGTGCGATGATGAAGTGGCTACCTAGGGCACCTGATTTGACCTCCATGGGTTTCTTCCTATTCTGTTATTTATAAACAAAAATCTAAGCAACACAATTAACATCCAAAGATAAATTGCAAGAAAGAAGTATTAATGAATGTTGAAAACTAACCCCAGTGGTGATATCATAGTAAATGTTAAGTATGCCTTTGAAGCTAGATTACATCATTGTAAGTAGATCAGCGTAAGTCAGTTAGAACACCTATTTTTTTTCTTTCTCTTTAATTTACTGAAGTTGCTGCGTTGATTCATTCATTCGATTAATCCTAGCTTAATTTAAATTTAAATAGCTGTAGCTCCAGAAATATTTAATCTAGTCCATAAGTATTATATATTTTTGAAATAATTCATCAAGAGAGATCCAAAATTTTAAGAAAATATAGGGGATTGAATTTTAAAAAATAAAAGGGGTTAGTCTGGAGGCGGAGGGATGACAGTTACACTCAGCAGAAATATGACAAAATTTGACTTTCCGTATATAGTTATTGACATGTTTTTCCACTTTTCCTAAAATGACTATATAAAAAATTTATTAAAATTAAAAATTAAAATTAAAATATTAAAATGCCACAATATTTCAACAAATGTTAGATATTGTAGGACTAGGTTTCGCTTTTCAGCATTATTTACGTTTATTAAAATACTAGCTGATCCACACGACTTCGTCAGCGTGAAAAAGTTACCATATTCCATTTTTTTCGGAGTTGCACAATGTTAATAAGATATTAATTTTTCAAGACCTTCCTGTAAAAAATATTTCTAGATTTTTCTTCTGGTTGTAAAATGAACAGGCTCTCAGATAAACTAACCTTGGAGCACGCCACATACCGCTGCCAATGGGAGAAACAGTCACTCCTCAAATCTACACTGGCTACCATCAAACTCTATCCCTGTGTTTTATTGATGGTCATGGCATAGTAAACCTTAATTAACAGGAAATTGGAGGTTGAATTTTGAAAAATCCTTTCTTAATGGACCTTTACACCATAAAAGGAACCTACCTGCCAAATTTCAAATTTGTAGGTTTAATAGTTTCAGAGATTTCGTGATGAGTGAGTCATTGATATTTGCCTTTTTTACAGGGTAGGCCATTAGTGCGTGGAAGGAGAATAGCTCCTAAACCTGAGAAGACATCAACATGAAATTTTGCCCAGTGGCTTACATCTTTATGGAGCACACTTTAAAATTATTTTCATTTTATTGTACCAATCATATACAGAGTGTTGATATAAAATCACTTTTTTTTAAACAGAACACCCTGTAGAATTTTACATATTTGGATAGCCCTATAAAAATGAAGCAAAATAATGTAGGGTTTATGGGGGTTTTGATGGGTCACTTTCCCAATAGAGGATCATAAATCCGAAGACAGGACTCTGATGCAGTCACTTGTAAACACTCCTTACGATGTAGTATTGACCAATTTGCAAAAAAAAAAAATCATTGATAATCTTTTAGTTTCCATAAACCATAAACATGTTATCTTATGTTTTTTACTTATACAGAGTGAGCGAGGTTTGCAAATCCAAAAATTACTTAAAAATTTTAAATAGAATGCCCTATTTTTATTACCTAATATGAAATTAAGATAAAATTAGCTTTTTAACAATATTACATTATGTGGGGTTACATTTGACAATTTTTATGTAAGTGAACTTTTCATTTAAAATTTTTTAATAATTATTAGATTTGCAAACCTGGATCACTCTATATAACTAAAGAATATACGACAACATTCTTATGGTTTATGAAATCTTAAGATTATCAATGATTGCTTATGTCGCAAATTGGTTAATACTACATCATACAGAGTGTTTACAAATGGCTGCATCGGAGTCCTGTTTTCGGATTTAGAAGCCTTTATTAGGAAAATAACTCATCAAAACCCCCATAAACCCGTTATTATTTTGCTGCATTTTTATGGGGCTATTTAAATGTGCAAAAATGTACAGGATGTTCTATTTAAACAAAACAAAGTTTATGTCTACACTCTGTATATAATTAGTACAATAAAATGAAAATAATTTCGAATGTGCCCCCTGTCAATGTACGTTTTTGGAAAAAATTTCGTTTTAATATCTCTTCAGACTTCTAAAAGTTTTTATGCAAACAATCCTATAAAATACATATTTTTAATAGTCAATTTTTCGGGCACCCAGTTAAATATCTGCTAAGTTTGAATTATTATTTACGAATGTTAACAATTTGTTTAAAAGTAACCAACTATTTATTTAATTAGTAATAATTAAAAATAATTTTAGTTGCGTTTACCAAAAACTTAAAAATTAAAAAAAATTAATTTAAAAGTTAATTTACATAAAACCTATCAGAAGAAAGTCCAAGTAATTTTATATTCTTTTTATATTAGGTATTAAAAATAGGCCATTCTATTTGAAAATTTTAAGTAATTCTTGGATTTGCAAACCTCCATCACTCTGTGTAACTAAACCAAACCCTACATTGCAGTTCCACATGCCCCTCGCTCCGCTCTTCCCTCCTTGTTTACGTCCACCAAGGAGTACAATTTAGGAAGTGGAACAGTTTGGGCTATCTTACCCAAATTCTCAAACTCTTCTATCTATATAAAATAGCTTAATTAAAATGTTACGCCACTGCCTTTTTTTGTAATAAGCATCAATTGCATACATCCTCCACTTGTTGGTAAAAATGCCCCCTCAACTTTTTTTGTTTGACGAACGGTTTTCGATAACATATCTTTGAATACTTTTAATTTAAAAAAATCGCCCCACTGTTTTTTTAATTCAAAATAAATATGGTTTTCAGTAAAACTGTTTATTTTTGGTAAAAAGTCTTGCTTAACTTTTTTCATCCGACCAACAGTTTCTAATTGTAAGTAAAAAATAAAATGCATTTCTTTGCATTTCTATGGGCGTTTTATATTCTTTTCTACAAATTTAATGCCTTATTTTAAGACAATTTTGTTCATTAGTGTTTCTTTATGAAAATTTATGTTAATGTGTAAGTCAGATTTATATGTTTTTGGGATATAACTATTTTTAATAATTAATAAACCCATACTACGAAATAAGTAAACATAGTGTAGCGTACCTTCTAGGAATAATGTATCGGCGTATACTCGCGGACAAAATCCACGAAAATTCTGTGCTGCGACAAATATCGACCCTGGAGACGAGCACAATCGACGAACTAAAACATCAGGTTAGTGAGTTAAAAACGCTTATCGATAAACAATCCAGACCGACGAGTCGATGGCTGAATAAATCGCGCGCGAGAAGTCAATCGCGAAAAGACTCAAACTGCGCGAGTGATAGCCCGGAATTATGTTGGTTCCACAACAAATTTGGTGATAAGGCGAAAAAGTGTCGCGATCCTTGTGCACGTTCGGGAAACGCGAAGCAGCGGCAGTAACGGCGGCCCAGGCACGTAGCCAGGATTTTCGCCCGCTTTTTATGTTACAGACATAAACTTCTTCGAAATGAGCAATATTGCAAAATTTAAAGAAAAAGTTGAGTTGTTAATTCAATAAATGTCTTGATCTTTTACTTAGTGCTCATTTTTTACTTTTGCGTAAAATTTTCAATCTTAACTTCGAAATTTGAACTATAATTTGAAACTCTAAAGTTCGACTTCAGTCTCGATATTTAAATCTTTCAAATCTAGTCTATCTCGACATTTTGAAAAAAAAAATAGAATTACCCAGTATTTTTTTCAAAACACGTGATTTTTAAACTTTTCAAAACAGCTTCAAATTTCAGATGAAAGACGAAATTAGGAATATTAGATATTAAAGATGAAATAAAAAAAATCCAATAGAAGGTTCCATTTTAATTTGTAATTTCGATTTTTGTCCAAACTTTAAATTTATTTTAGAAAGGAAAAGGGTGAATCTAAAAATCTTCAGGAAAAGCAGAAATTTGGACGAAAAATTAGAAGAATGAAAAAAGAAAAGAACTTAATCAAACAAAATCTAGGAGCTTCGAAGTTAAAGTCAATTTTTTTTAATTAAAAATGTCGAGTTTATCGAAATATTTAGAAAAAATTTAAATATTAAGAAAAAACCGAAAATTTTCTGATAGAAATTTCGTGACTCGAATTAAAATTTGAAAAAATTAAAGCACACAATTTTAAGTGTAAAGCAAAAAATTTAGAAAAGAAATAAAAAAACTGAAATTGTAAAATAAAGATCTTTAGAAAAATTTAAAATTTTAAACAAAAAAACGCAAACATTATAAACAATATTTCTAGCTAAACTAAAAATTTTAAGAAAACGAAATTTATAAAATCCTTTTTGTAGAAATTTCGATTTTAAAGTCGAAATGGAAAAATAAAATTGTTGATATTTCTAAATTATTTCAAAATGTTAAATAAAAATTAAGTCTTAAAAACATCAAAAGTTGGAATTTCAAATGAAAATTTCGTTTAAATAAAAGGAAAATTAAAAGTGCAAACTTGAATTTAAAAAAAAGTTTATATTTTTAAACTAAAATGAATATTTTGAAAATAATGTCAAAATGCGTATAAATATGTTTATCAAAAGAGAGAAATCTCTGAAAAAGTTGAAATGTTGAATTTAAATCAAAAATTGAAAGAAAGTTGAAAGGATTTTACAAAAGAAGTTGATATTTCGAAAATTTTTAAAAATAATCGAAATTTAGAAAAATGTTGCAATATATAGAAAATTTATTAATCAAAAGTAAAACATTTTTGAGAAAAAACACCAGAATTCGGCAAAAAATTATTTATACGTCCTTGGAATTTAAAGAAATAAATTAATGAAATCGATTATGTGCTTACAGAGACGTAAAATTGAAGAAAATAATTTAGAATTTTTAATTTAAACTCGGAATTTTGTTAAATTATCAAAATTTCTAGAAAATATTCTTCAGAAAATAAAAGAAGACACATTAATTATTTTTACGTATTCATCTCTTTTATTTTATTTTTCATTTTGTTAATTAGTAAAAATAAAGAATAAAATCTAGTGACCTTAACATTATATAAATTTGACAAAAACGTGAAACTTACCAAATAAAAATTTCCTAATATCCATTTTAAGTTCAGGTATTTAACTTATCACGGATCAAGAGTCGACTAATTCTTAACTCGTACCGTAATCATGATCTGTATTGTATTTCCTATGGCAATTTGGCAACATGAAATATGAGCTAATATAATAAAGTAGATTAGGCATAAGAATATGTCCTTTGACTGCAATGCCGCTGTTGCAAGTACGTGACGATTGAAGCATATATTGGGAAGCCTTGAGCTCATTGCCAATTTTTCTTAAAATGCCTACATGGCGATTTTGCTTATCATAAACGGAGTAGTTAGCAATTTCGAAAATTATTTACATGCTTAAATATAGAATCAACCATTTTTCTATTGATATTTCAATTCGTATCATCGTAAATTCTTTGGCGAATATTCATTTCGGGGAGGAGGGGGGTATCCGGACCCCTTGGACCCCTCCCCTGGCTACGTGCCTCCGGCGGCCGTTACTGCCCATCACCGAAAAGGCCGCTTATTCGTGATAGACCTTGTAAGTATGAACTCCTTTCTGATTGATACTGGCGCCGAAGTTAGTGTTTATCCGCGTTCAAATGTTAAGTAAGGCGTACGTAAAACGAAATGTGAATTATACGCCGCCAATCATTCAAGTATCGCCACTTACGAGACAATAGTTTTATCGTTGAAATTTGACAATAAACGCGAATATAAGTGGATTTTCTTAATCGCCAACGTCAATAAGGTAATTATTGGTGCCGATTTTCTCGATAATTATGGAATTCTGGTAGATGTACGAAATCGTCTACTGAAAAACGAAAACGCAGTCGTGATAGCTCGAGGTAAGAACGCCACTTTGGCCGGAAATTCGATTAAAGTCATAGATGGTGAATCGCGTTATCATGTGTTGCTAAACAGATTTCCGGAAATTTATCGGCCGAACGGTAAAATCTTTAAAATCGCGCATTCTGTGGAGCATTTCATAGAAACTAAACCTGGTATGCCATGTTATAACCACCCCCGGAGACTTTCGCCCGAAAATCGTAAACTCGTTGAAGCCGAATTCAATGAATTCCTACGTTTAGGAATAATATGTCCTTCTACAAGTCCTTGGGCTAGTTCTTTGCATATCGTTCCGAAAACCAACGGAATTCGTCCTTGCGGGGATTATCGTGCTTTGAACGAACGTACTATACCTAACCAATACAGTGTACCGCACATCGAAGATTTTACACACTCGTTAGCCAATCGAACAATTTTTTCAACGATAGACTTAGTTCGCGCGTATCATCAAATACCTATTGCCAAAAAAGACATTCCGAAAACCGCCGTGACGACACTATTTGGATTGTACGAGTATCTATATATGCCTTTTGGGTTACGTAACGCAGCTCAAACTTTCCAACGATTTATTGACGAGATTTTACGCGGACTAGATTTCGTGCGAGCATATTTAGACAACATCCTAGTTGCTTCGAACGACGAAGATCAGCATGAGGAACATCTAAATATCCTTTTCAAACGACTCAAACAATACGGTATAGTCATCAATCCTTTGAAATGTGTTTTCGGAAAGTTCGAATTCAAGTACTTGGGTTATTTTGTAAACCTCTTAAACCTCTTGCGGAACAAGTCTTGGCTATTAGTAATTATCCAAAACCGACGACGGCAATCGAAATGGTCAATTTCTATAGACGTTTCATCCCAGCATGTGCAAAAATCCAGACGCCGCTACACAAACTAACGTCAGGCAACGTAAAAGGAATCGAATGGTCATTCGAAGCCACGAAAGCTTTTGATGATATGAAGTCAGCAATCGCTAACGCCGCGATGTTAGCGCATCCAAAACCAGGTGCCGACTTATCCATTGTCGTCGACGCGTCCGATTTCGCTATAGGTGCCGTGCTTCAACAACGGTAAGATAATTGTTTCCAACCATTAACTTTCTTTACGAAAACGCTGTCAACAGCGAAAGGAAGTATAGCACATACGACCGCGAGTTATACGCAGTGTACGCCGCCGTGAAACGATTTAGACATTTTGTTGAAGGTCGAAAATTTGCTATTTTCACGGATCATAAATCTTTGATATTCGCTTTCAAACAGAAGGCAGATAAATGTACGCCACGACAATTTCGTAATCTTGACTTCATTAGTCAATTTACGACGGACATTCGACACATCGCGGGAATCAAGAACACAGCTGCAGATGCATTTTCGCGCATTTCGACAATAACCGCTGCAGCAACTGACGAAGAAATTGCGAACAAACAAGCAAACGATGACGAATTGCGCGAATTGATAGAAAAAAACGATCATTCGCTAATATTAAAACCAATCAAATTTTTAAACCAAGGCACCGTGTTATATTGTGACGTTTCAAAAAACGGCAAAACACGACCTTATGCACCGGTGACGCTACGACCTCGATTATTTGAAACGTTACACGGCCTCTCACACCCTGGAATCCGCGCAACGTGAAAGCTGATTTCAGATCGATTTGTTTGGCCGAAAATCACGAAAGATTGTAATACATGGACTTAATCATGTCTGCAATGTCAACGTGCGAAAGTTACGCGACATACGAAGACACCGGTAGCTGAATTTGATTTCAATGGTAGACGTTTCGAGCACATACACAGCGACATTGTAGGACCACTGCCGACATCACACGGATACCGCTACTATTTGACCTGCATCGATAGATTCACACGATGGCCGGAAGTGATACCTATCACCGAGATCAATGCGGAAGCTTGTGCAAGAGCGCTCCTGGAAGGATGGATCTCAAGTTTTGGAATTCCACTGAAGATCACGACTAATCGAGGACGTCAGTTCGAATCGAAGCTCTTTGAAGAACTTACTCGGACGACCGGAACGCGACACCTACGTACTTCACCGTATCATCCCGCTTCCAATGGCATGATCGAACGCATGCACAGACAATTAAAACCTGCAATAAAATGTCACGAAACAGAAGATTGGGTCGACAAATTACCAATTATTCTACTAGGCATGAGAACTGCTTTTAAAGAAGACATTCAATCCACAGCAGCTGAAATAGTGTATGGCTCTACAATAAAGTTACCTGGCGAATTCTTCGATACGAACCAGAATCAGTCAATATCGGACTTATCACACAGCTGAGGGATAATATCCAACAGTTATGACCCAAAACATCACGACAACGAGGAAGTCAAAGTGTTTTCATATACAAAGACTTAGCGACGACACCGTATGTTTTTGTGCGACATGACACAACCAGAGCACCATTGCAGCCTCCATATGACGGACCCTATGAAGTTCTCGAACGATCAGAGAAAAATTATATGGTTGACTGCAATGGCAAAACGGTAAATATTTTAATTGACTGACTGAAACCAGCGTACGTGTCAAATGATGAGCCTCAAGAAGAAGCCACTTCGCGATCCAGAGATGATACCAACAAGAAGAACAATGCTTCAGCCACCGACGAGACATCATCAGCATCAAAGCGACCCCCAGACCCAAGACGCGTAAGATTCCCCGACCGATTCCAAGCCGGACTCAATTAGACGACGAAAACGAAAATACGTATCGCGATTATCTGCGTAATCACTGGCGAGGGAGTAATGTAGCGTACCTTCTAGGAATAATGTATCGGCGTAAACAGTATGATCATTACGTCCTAATGACTTTTTGAAATCGTCATTGGGATTTTACGATCTTTCTTACAAATATCATTAGAGTTTTGAGAAGAGTATTTACCCCGAAAGCCATTATCATTATTTCTAAAAGACGAGAGAACCCCCGTTTTTAGGAAAAGTGGAGAAGAAAAATTCAACGAGAATTAGTTCTGTTCGGGACTTGAATGTGGTTAGTCCATTTTTGTTGTTATTCCTAGTTAATATAATGTTTAAATATAATGTGGTTTTTGTGTTCTAATCGAACATCCAACATCGCTACAATAGTTTTTAAAGTTAAATAATTGTTTTAACCGAAAACGGTTCGTCAGATGAAAAATATTCAAGGGAGCATTTTTAATAAGAAATAAAGGTTGTTTATGAAATTGGTACTTAATTGGTAAAAAAAGCAGTGACGTACCAGTTTTTTTGTTAACAATACTCAAAGACAAATTAGCATGGACGCCACTGATGGAAGAAAAGCAAATATTTTTCCAACAAAAAGTGCGCCTTTAATCCTAGTTAGTAACTACCAAAAGTTGAAAAAATATTTCAAGTGGTTTCATAGTATTTAAGAAAAAACCAAATTTTTTCTTAATTTTCAAGACCCTGTAACTTTAAAATAAAGCGGTTCCGTTGTTATAAACGTTTTTTCTTACAATTGCTCGAAGATTATGCTCCTTAAGTATGAGCATCTTATTTGGAAACACCTGGATTATTATTATTTTTAATAAAGATCACAATTTTTTAATAGGTAAACTCTTTTACAAATACTATTAGCTAAACATTTCATATATTTTTATTTAATTTCACTCACTGCAACTGAAATCCTAGGTCAAAACCCTTGGACACTCCACTATAGACCTTTAGCTAAAAACCGCGTTATTCTAAATGCCTGCGACATATACATACTTTTTTTTGGAAATAGGAAAAAAACGTATTAATTTTTTCATAATAATGCATGTTTATTGCTATGGAGGTGAGCAAAAAATTGAATATCTGTGACGTTGTTTTACATGTTCAGGGATAAATATTCTGAAAAGAAGAAAATGAGACAGAATCTTCTTTATCTGCATGTCTAAGGAAAAAAAGTTTTTAGTTTCAGAAGATGTTAGAAAAAAAAATAATTTTATATATAACTCCATAGCTTCTTTACCGATCGTGCAAAAATTTGAAACATATTCTTAGTTAAGACTTTTTATTTCCCAGAATCTTAGTGAAAGCGATATACTGGGTGGTAATTTTCTGCGACCACATCTCTACTTTACTGATCAGAACATTTTCCATGGTAGTATATTTGTAAAGTAGGTAGGGCCAAAAAAGCAACATTATTCCAAACAAATTTTGTCTCTTGATAAAATCACTTCCAGATAACCGCTTCTGAGAAAAATGACTATATGTGGGTCGGTCTGTGTCGATTTCGGTAGTAAATATAACTGAATTAAAACGTTTCATTAATTAAGCCATGAAAACAAACTGCATAATAATCTTACTTTCATTGTCAATTTAAAAAGTAACGATTGGGTTTTAATAAATACTTAATTGGTGATTTTTTAATGAAAAATGTATTCGACTTTAATGTATAACTATTTAACTGTTAACGATAAAAAGACAACAATTATTGTAATTTAAACAGATTTTCTATTTGTTTTGCAAATATTAGTTTTATATTTTACATTTAATTATTTCGGCATATTAAAAACCTAATTTTAGCAGATGGGAAATTTCAAAAAGATTCCAATGTTAAGAAAATTAAAGGAATTTCGAGAAAAACCTTGAAATTGAGAAAGAGAACTTTGGGAGGAAGTCAAATTTTAAGAAAAAAGTCAAGTTTTGTGAATAAAACAAAAAGAGAAAGTGATTATTCAACAATAAAATTATGTAAGACAAGTAATGAATATGTTAACCAGGAAAGACATTACTATGTTTGAATTTGTGAAAATAGTTTCGCTTAAATTTCTCCCTATTAATTTAACCCATTATAGAAGGTGATTCTAAAAGTAGTACCATAAATTCAGATTCGTATTTTAGAATCCAAAATGAGATGAAAAGTATACGGGTCGTAACACATTCAATTCTCACTACAAGGATCTCGAAAACGGTAAGAGATACAGCATCGGCTAAATTAAAGCAAAGTTGCACAATTTGGCGACCAGTAATATGCCGTCAAGAAATCAAAAATATCTCTTGCTGCTCTTGAGATTTTTGAAAAAATAGTAAAATTTTGAATTTGGGCTTTTTATCCTTCACAAGGTAGCCTAAATAGTTTTTTTATTAAACGTTTCGTCTTTTCACTAGTATCATCAAGTCCGTTATTTTAAATACGGACCTGTAATTTTTATTGCATTTTTGTATAGCTTTTGAAGCTGTCTTCACTAATGTATCAAATTTTTATGTAACTAAACGTTTCGTACCTGTAAACTATCATCAAGAAAAAACACCTATTTTCAGATTAACGCATTCTGTATTTTTGAATAATAGCTAACCAAAGTGTAATAAAATATGACAAGCAAAATATGACAGTTACTTTTTATTTGATATTTGTTATTCTAAATATCCATTCCATAGTCTCTTTGTCCGTGGTTATTAATCATTATTTTTGGTGGTCAGTTATTTATGATTATGTCTGTTGTTTTTTGTTAACATTTAGTAATTGTGGCCACTACCTTATGTTCTTAGCAACTAATTAAATTTTTATAATTTCATTAATAGTAATATTACTTATTAATTATAAAATAATAATAAAGTAAAGTTAATCTGAAAAAAGTGTTTTCCCCGATGATGGTTTGAGGTTACGAAACGTTAAGCCGCATACATCAATCAAGTGGGAAATTCAAAAGCAACACAAAGATGCAATAAAAATTGTAGGTTCCTATTTAAAATAACCTGCTTGATGATGATAGCCAGAAGACGAAACATCTAATAAAAAACACTTTTCATGCCATTTTGTAAAGAATAAAAAACGCCAACAAAAGAGTTTTTTAGTTTTTCGATTACTCTTCAAATAACGCCAAGAAATAATAAAAACCAAAATTCAAAAATCTCAAGAACAACAAGAGATATTTTTGATTTCTCAACGGCATATTTCTGATGGTTACCTTTTTAAATTAGCACGTTTTTTATAAAACGGACCAAAAAGTATAAAATAATTTCTCCTAGTTTCATACAGATTTATAATCCCATACAGATTGCTAACTCCATACAGATGGTCCTAAAAAATTGTGATTATGAATTTTTAATAGCCACGAAAAGACTTGTAAGATTTAAAACAAAAAAACGTCATTTGCGTAGCGCAGCCGTCTCCATAACTATTGCCGTCGTCAAAATTGTCACTAACATAATATAGCATATAAGTTAATATTTTTAGGTATTTAATTATATTATTATTTTCTTCTTTTTACCCTTCACTTCAGTGTTGTTTTTATTGATAGGCATTAAATTCCCTGTTAGTAAATTCCTAGACCAATTCAAGCAAATCATTTAGGGGTACCTACGTAAAGACTCAGATAAGGATGTGTAAACTATTGGTCACATATAGATTTATAGCTTCGTACAGATTCTTAACTCTATTCAGATGGCCCTGAAAATTTGCGACTATGAATAATTTTTAATTTATCATTTATAAAACTAAAAAGATGAAACGCGTACAATACATGGATAATTGATGCATGAATAAATAGATGTTAAAGTGTTGGGTGACATAAATATTTTACCCAAGTCTACCAATTTTATTGCGTTGCTTGGTTGTCTCGACTATCGTAGTTCAAAATTAAACTTGTGTATTAACTTGTATATTAATACAAGAAATTCAAATTAAAAGCATATTCCTTACCTGACAAAATTGACTTTCGAGTCATTCCCCATCTTAAAATCAGTGGCGGCTGGTGATTTTTTGACAGGGGGTGCGCAGATTCGAAAATATTAGTAATTAAGAGTTAGGCGACTCCAGTGCCACAGCAAGGTATTAAATTTAAGAGAAACAAAAGTAATACAAAAGGTGTGATATTTAATAGTATTTTTACGAATTAAATTTAATTAACATCTTATAACCTCCAAAATATTTTTGGGTTATTATCTCTAAATTATTTTTATCGATTACAAAAAAAAACATTATCGACATTTCTGGGCCCCTTTAAAGTACTCTGCACAGTTGCACGTCATTACGGCTCTAGGTTACTTAATTAAAATTGTTTTCTTTCAGAGAAATAAAATTATATCACTTTTTCGTGAAAACTGCATTTGAAAATTAAATGTATTTTATTACAAAAATACAACAAAAATATTTTTTTAAACAAAATCCTTTTACGATCTTTTAAAGAAATAAAATGTTCATTACTTTCTCATCCAAATTGTTTAAATCCATATTTACAAATTAATAATTAGACCCTAGAATGAGTACTGCTACCTCTTTGTGAATAGCGGTACTATTGTCAGTTAGGTCTATAAGCGGCATAATTAACAATCGCAATCAGATCAGCCGGCACCTACGCATTTAGCATCATAAACCGCATATACCTGTTAATTATTAATAAGTATATGATAAAGCGTAAATACACACTCCAAACTCTGACTCGTACACATTTGACAACATTGCAGCGAGCGGCGTACCGCGGGCTAGCTTTAACGAGGTGTTCTGTAGTTTATTTCCCTGTATCCAGTGGAGGCCGCTGATAGGCATCGCACGGCAGCCACGCTAGGTGCATATTTCTGCGCGCCAACTTATTTAAATTTCCTTATAATATACAGGTTGAACCAAATTTGATTTCCACTATAGGGATCTCGTAAACCATAAGAGATACAAAGAAGCTTTGTTACGGTTTAAATTTCCGTTAGAAATAGGGCGTGTGGCTAGGCCACCAAATATACATTGGTTGGTTTTATAAGTGCTGGCATATCTTCTGTCAGTCTTGGTGTGGGGCTTTGACTATACATATAAATGGACGGAGCATTCAATGTGAAGAGCAGTCTCGTCTCGACACTCGTACCGAACGGAGGTGTAGCAGCTTCCCAAAGTGCGACTCTAGGCAACTAGTATAAGTGAAAACTTGGTTATTTTTCAAAGTTTAAATTGCGTGCGTCCAGGTCCCAGGATCGTTGGTGCCGCAATCTACACGATGAAAAGTGTCATCGAGTGCGATCTGGCCGAACTTATTCGGTTGGCCAAGGCAGTAAACGAGCGAATAGCTCAGCTTAAAAAGGAAGCGGAGGAGGCTTGCAAAATGCAAGTTGAATCCTATTCCACACCAAGAAAAACCATCAAGAAGAAGAGGACGGAGGAAAACCACAACGAGAAGATTGTAGGGCAAAACAGATTTGCCGCCCTACAAACCAGCGAAGAGGACGGAGAAGATGAACCCCAACCAATAGAAGAAGAAGACGAGGAACAAAAAACGGACGAGCCCCCAAGGAAAAGAAAAACGACCAACAAACGGACATTTACAACGAACACGACAATAGAAAAAACAACTACCCAAACAACCACAGATAACAACACGACACCGATTATTCTAAGGAATAAAGACAAATGGACAGAAATAAGCAAACACTTGAGGGAGACAAAGATAGTCTACTCAAGAGCTTCAACAACCAGAGACGGAATTAGAATCGTGCCGCAAACCGTGAACGACTACCGGAAAATGTACAAGGTATTTAAGGAGGCAAACCTTGAATTCCACACCCACCAACTAAGAGAGGAAAAATCGCTAAAAGTGGTAATACGAGGTATTCCACAAGAAACACCCGAAAAAGACGTGCACGAGGATCTCAAGGCACAAGGATACCCGACAATGAAAGTCACACGGATGAACGGAAAAGGAGGAAAACCGGCCCCGATTGTACTTGTTGAACTGGAACGCAAGTACAAATCGATTTACGGAATCACAAAAGTAAACGGCCTCAACATAACAATTGAGCCGCTTAAAACAACTGGAGTCGTAATTCAATGTCACAGATGCCAATTGTACGGGCACATTCAAAAAAACTGCAACGCAGAATACCGGTGCATGAAGTGTGCAGGAGCACACAGCACACATCTCTGCGACAAGGAGAGAACGACCGCCGCCAAATGCGTAAACTGTGGAGGAGCACACACTGCAATTTCCAGGCAGTGTAAGAAGAGGCCCGCACAACAAACGGCAGAGACCGAAAAACCTCAACAAGTTCCCAAGACAACGGCACAAAAACCTACTGTGTCGGCCTGGGCAAAACCACTAAATTTCAAAACTGAGAAGCCTCAACAACAAGAGACACAGAAAAACAAACCGACAACGAAACCACCGCAAAAAGAAAAAACATCTGCAAAAACCCAAATTGCAGTTATTCTAGCAGAGATGTTGATAGAATTTGCACAACTTAAGCCAACCGAGGGTCAAGAGATCAGCTTCACCAGAAAAATTACAAAAATACTAACAACTTTTTAAATGGACACACACCAAAAAAGGCTAAGAAATCCCACCGGGCTAAAAATCATAGCCTGGAACGCAAACAGTATCACAAACAAGCTATCGGAAATGAAAGCATTCGTCGCAGAACACAAACCAGATATTGTTCTGCTCGGAGAAACCCATCTAAGGCCGGGAAAAACGTTAAAGATTCCCAACTACTTGACCTACAGAAAAGACCGAGAAGACAAAGCAGGAGGAGGCGTGGCCGTGCTAGTAAAAATTGGCATCGAACACCACGCCCTCGAGTCAAACGGAGACAAACCTGACATCGAATATACGGGAGTGGAAATACAGCTACGACATTCAAAACTCGCACTGTACTCCGTATACTCGCCGCCCACAAAAAAGGAAATAGAAGAGGAACTTGATAAAATCTTCGACAGAAACTCACCTACTCTGATAGCAGGAGACCTCAACGCCAAGCACAAAAACTGGCACTGCAAAGCTACAAACACAAAAGGAAACAGACTTTGGAGATACTTGGAGAACAGAAATCTAATAATCGACCCTCCACTAGAACCAACACATTATCCGGACAACTCGACGACTGCGGATATTCTCGACGTTACGGTACACAAAAACCTGACGCTCGACCTGAATGTCCAAGTCATAGAGGAATTATCGTCAGACCACTGTCCACTTATCATCACATATGGAAATCCAAACCAATCACAGCTGTACACAAAAACCAAGATCAACTGGACAAAATTCCAACATGAATATGTTCCACAAAAACACAACATCGAGAGCGTGAAACACCTAAATTGGGCCACCGATCAGTTCGAAAAACACATAAACCAAGCTCTCACCGCCGCAACTACAACAACGCAGCAAAATAGGAGGCAGGAAAATTTACCAGACCAAATAGTGACGCTCATAAAACGTAAAAATGCAGCGAAGAAAACGTATCACAGAACTTTGCACCCGTCTGATAAGAATATACTAAACAGACTCACAAACGAAGTTAAAAATCTTCTGAAAGAAGAGTACAACAGAAAATGGGAAAAACACTTAGAAAGTTTCAACGAAAAGGACGAAACACCCTGGAAACTTGCCAAGAAACTGAGACAAACAAGCAGAGACTTGCCTCCGTTAAAAACAAATAACGGAAAGGCCATTACAAACGAGGAAAAGGCCGAGGCGTTTGCAGAAATGCTGCAAAAGCAATTCAGCCCAAATCCTTCGATAGACAGAACGCACAACTTGAACATCGAAACACACACGGAGACCCTTCTCAACCTCGGAGAAAACTACAAATTCGACGAAGTCACCACAGAAGAGTTAAAAACGATTATTAAGAACCTAGTATCGAAAAAGTCGCCTGGTCCAGACAACATAAGGAACTTTACGATAAAAATGCTTCCGCCAGAAGCAGTAGAAGACCTCAAGAACATATGCAACGCAATCTTCAAACTTCGCGTCTATCCAAACAGATGGAAGACGGCAGAAACAATAATGATCCATAAACCAGGAAAACCGAGAAACAGCGTCGACAGCTACCGACCAATCAGCCTGCTGTCAAGCATTAGCAAAATAGCCGAAAGAACTATTTTAACCAGACTGAACAAGATAATACAAGACGGAAATATCCTACCGGACGAACAGTTCGGATTCAGGCAGGAACACTCGACGGTTCACCAATTATCGAGCATAACCGAACATATCCTCGAAGGCAACAACAAAGGAAAAACCTCAGGAGCCATATTCCTAGATGTTGCAAAAGCCTTCGACAAAGTCTGGCACACTGGACTGATATACAAATCAGTTCAGCTGGGAATCCCATTGGCCTACGGAAAAATAATTAAATCATACCTGGACAGAAGAAAATTCTACGTCAAAATTACCGAAAAGACATCCAGCATCAAAGAAATGACAGCAGGCGTGCCTCAAGGATCTTTACTAGGACCGACACTGTATCTCATCTATACCGCTGATATTCCAAAAAAGGAGAATAGCAAGATCGCCTTATACGCAGACGACACGGCCATAATCACACAGTCAAGAATATGGACAAAAATCACCAAAAACCTACAATATCATCTCAACGATATAGAAAGTTGGATGAATACATGGAGGATTCAAACAAACGCAAGCAAGAGCCAAGCTATAATATTCAGCAGGAAAAAGAAAGAACCGGAACAAAAGCTCAAATTAAACGACACTCCGATTCCGTGGGTGAAACAAGTGAAATACCTCGGAGTAACCCTGGACAAAACACTTTCATACAATGCACACATTCAAAGCATTGCAACGAAAACCAAACAACTGAAAGGATATCTCTACCCACTCTTAAACAACAGAAGCAAGTTGGATATCAGAAACAAACTAAACCTGTACAAGGCAATCATCCGACCGAATTTAACGTATGCATCGGAAGTCTGGCTGAGAGCAAGTCCACGATAACTGCATACGCTAGAAATAATTGAAAATAAAACGCTAAGACAATGCGTCAACGCGCCTTACTACATGACAAACGAGCAAATCCACAACGATCTGAAGATTCCAACGCTTATGGAACACATCAAAACACTGGCCACAAAAACGTATGCAAAAATGCAGAATCATACAAACATACAGATCTCTGAAATAACAGATTACGAAGATACCACGGAAAGTAGGCACAAAAGGCCCAGACAGATTCTACAAAAGATGAACAGAAACTAAACGATAATCACCGTTGTTAGTCGTACCAATGAAGGTGGATTGAGTAGCTTTCATTTGGTGCGACAACACGCAACCGAGGGTCGCTTATCGACGAAGGTGAATTGAGTAGCTTTCGATCGGCGGTCTCCGCAGCTCACAAAATTATCAACACAGTAATGTTCACTAAAAGACGGCGGTCAAAGGAACGAAAGTTTCGGAACCGCGTTAAACTACCAAAGAACCATGATTATGTGAAGAGTATTAACTTGGGCCGGTAATTGTGGAATAAGGATGAACTCTGAAAAAGAACAAGCTAGAAAGAGTACGTTTTGCCATCGGGTTCGATGCAATGGTCATGTCCAGAACTAACCAATCACGTTCATAATATTGAATTTGTCGTCGTTTTTGTCGCTTAAATGTCATTTGTGTCGAATGGCGTTTGTTTACCTTTTTATGCGTTCTACTTTTAATGTTTCTTGTTTTGCTTGGTTACAGTTAATCAATTTAGATAATTTATTAGGTTTAAATGATTTCGGGAAAGTAGGAAGTTCGCTAGTAATAAGTATTTCGTCCTGTTGGTGTCTTAATAATGAGGTTGATCTTACCCAGATTCCTGACTTTTAGGATAATGGGTTCCGCCGAAATTCCTTAGGGAAAAGAGGCGTTTCAACATTTCATTTATGAGAACACAAAAGGTTAGCTATTCATCTTCATAAAATAGAAAGTTTTTTATGATTTTTTTTAGAAAAACGATTTTAATAAAGATGCAAATACAAACATATTAATCAGCCACATTCGTTATCGAAGGGGAGGCTCTAGGAGATAGTAAAATTATTTTCAGTATTTGGGACCTTGGGACAATGTTGAGTTTTTTAATGTCTACAACTTAATAACCAGATGTGCCTATTCTGCATTCCATTTTGAGGTTCTTTTAGGTATAACTAAAAACCCAAGAATTATTATCACCTTAAATGTACCATCTTTGCCCTCAAATGTAAGGGTGCATTTCTTGAAATTACGATATGGTTAATGTAAAATTCATTTCTAATTGTAAGTTTTTTTTTAGTAATATATTATTTTTTCTATATTTCTGTTTTATTTCAATTTAAAAAAAAAAGTTTTTATCTTTCGCTATGTTTGTACATCATTAATACTTTAGTAATATTTTACAGATCAGTTTATTTAAACAGTTATAAAAATACTTTATGCAGCGGTTAAACATTTATGTTAGATCCGAAAATAATGGATGTATAAATATTTTTCGGACAATTTTTCTAATAAAGATTACTTCCATTTTGTCGTTAATTTGAAACATACTTTAAGAGATTTAGGGTTAGTGTCGACAATATCATACTTTCAAGCATGCGCAAATGGTCGATCCCGATGGCACGTCGATTGTCTGTCTCTATTTTCCCGGCCCTTATTTTGGACCGAATGCTCCATCCATTTATTTATATTATCTAAGGTGTGGGGGAAATCGGCCATCTTCTCTCTTGTCGTTCACTTGGTGTCATCCTTCTCAAGGTGAGGTTACAGCATTTTCCAAGTGCATCTTGGTTGTTTTTCCGGTAAGGGATTTACTGTAACCCATCTTCGGACCGTCTGGGGCGATTGTATTTCATGGTGTTACTAAGTTAGGACGAAAAGCTCAGATGGTTCCGGTTTTTCGGGAATAAGCAGGAAGGTGCTTCCCAAGCACGCGGCAGAGCCGACTAATAACCAAGGTATGAGCATGTGCCCCTCAACCCTCGGTATTTGAAAGGGTAAATCCTATTTTTCTTCATCCTTATAGGCTCTTTCGGTTGGGATCCTTATCGGCTTCATTTTTGAATCCTGGTCATCAGAAACTTTGGGTCCATCTCTGATCGGCCAATCAGGACCTGAAAAGGGACACGAGGAGTTCCAAAGGAGTGGCCATCGTCTCGTGGAAACCTCCAAGTGTGGGCTTCGAGGACTTCGGTGAAGGGAGTTCGTGTAAATCGATTCAGTAGCTGCACGAAATACCAGCATCCCTTTCGACCTGGGACCCTTCACGGCGATCACTTAAGTACCCCATCTTTATATTTTTATTTGGGGATTGTCCCAACCATGTCAATTATTTGGAGTGAACCTAAAGTATAATTCAGTTTGAAATTTTACCTACAGCCCCTTTTAATTTGTTAACGTAGTTTGTTCTGGTGGGCTTAGGTCCAGCCAGTGTCAATTTTGTTCCAGTTGTCTCATTAATTGTTTTTGAATTCAAAGCCTTAAACTTAGATAGCCTATTTAATTTTCCCCGGCTCTATTTAGTGCTAAAACGAGACAGGAACCTCAAATTAGTACTCATTAACCGAGAATGTTAAGATATGAAATATATATTAAAGGTAACGTTTACCAACTTTTGTAAACAGCTGTACGGAACAAAATGCGCACTTTCTTTCAATAAATAGTGTCAGTACTCTAAGACCATAATAAGAAAGTTTGTGAAAGATACACGTACCTTGAGTGCGTACATTATCAATTGTAAAATACCGTGCAGTACATTAGAACTTATCCTGCCTTTGAAATATGTTGTTTTATTGCTTCTAAAAATTATTTTCCTGTCTGTCTAAATTGAAAGGTTAGAACATAGACAGCAACACTCTCAATAAGGTAGGTCACAGAGAGAGTGGCAACGAGAACGGGAACTGCGCCATCTAGGAGTGAATTGTCCAGCTTCCGTGATTGAATATCTTTTGGTGATTTTTCGACGTCTCCGTTAGGTATATTGCGTGATTCAAAATCACCTGGCGCCCCTTTTGGATATTCTTTAGCCGTCGTGCCGCGCAATTACCAAACTTAATTCTATTTAAGCGGAATCTGGGACTTGGAAATATTTTCACTCCTGAGTTCCGGACTTGTCACTTTTTGGAAAGTTTTCCACCCCCTAGATTATCACAAACGAGGGGTCCTCACAGGGGTGTACGACTCCCAGCCTGTAACAATAAGAGGCTCTTGCTCTTTCCCCAACGCTAGCCGGCGATAGTGAAGGAATTTTTTTCTTAGTTTGATAGTGGCACTTAGGAGAATTTCTAGTAAATTATAAATCACGATTCCTTCACTGGGGAAAAACTCCGTAACAACTTAAATGGGCAAAGTAGTGTAGAATTTAATGCCTAATATTATTCCGCTGTGAAAACAATTGGATTTTGATTCGTCTTGGTTTTATTTAGAAAAAACTGAAAATCGCCATTTTTAAAAATCAGCTGTAACTTGTTAATTTGAAGTCCGATTAAAAATATTCAAAAACTGTAATTAACTGTTTTTTAGGTTCTTTTCATTGGTGTACGTTAATTTTTTTTTAAATTCAACTGTTTCCGAGAAAATTATGTCAACCTTTTTTTTTGTATGGACGCCATATTAGATTTTATTATTTTCAATTTGGCATATTTTTCTGATTAATTTGACACATGACATGCCATACTTGAAATGTGGCAAAGTAGGTTAAATGAACTATTTTTTTTTAATTTTAAACAAAAAAATTATAATAGGCGAAGCAAGTGCCATAGCTGTTAATAATAAAAATGTAGTACCTAATTACGTAACAATAATTATTAAAAAACTAAATATATTGTGACAAACTGTGCAAAATTTAAATAGTTATTAGTATAATCTTAACGTGCATGCACCTCTTTAAATGGCTTAATTCTATGAAAACGTGTAGATGTTTTAAAAATTTTGTCGCGAATTTTTACAACCATTCTTTTAACATTGAATACTTATTCGTGTAACGTAAAATATCTAACAACCTAACATCAGAAATGACTCCCACATTTGTGCACATTTTCCTTCTTAAAATATTTAACTTCCAGAGAAGTCTGGAACGCACACTTGCGTATGAATCGTGGGCGAGTCGTCCTTAACAAAGCACTTAGAATGTTCCGAAAATTACGCAATTTAAAGGGAATCATGCACGTTACGATTATTAATAAATATTTCAATACAATACAGTTAATTATAATATTTTTGGTTTTTTAATAATAATTATTGCTTTTTTAGAAACTGTATTTTTTATTATTAAAAGTTATGGCACTTGCATCGCCTAATATAATTTTTTTGTTTAAAAATAAAAAATGAGTTTATTTAATCCACTTTACCACATTTGACAAAATTTAATAAAATCCAATATGGCATTTATAAGAAATAACAAAGTTGACATAATTTTCTTGAAAACAGTTAAATCCAGTTGATTTTTTTTAAATTAAACTTCAAATAAACAAGATACAGCTGATTTTTAAAAACAGTGATCTTCAATTTTTCCTAAATAAAATCAAGACTAGTTAAAATTCAATTGTTTTCTCAACGGAATGTTATTACGGGATGAATTCTGCACTACTTTGCCTATTTAAGCTTTTTTGTATCTCTAATGGTTTACGAAATCTCTGTAGTGGAAATCAAATTTGGTTCAACATGTATAATACAATGGAATCAAACGTTTGCGTATTTTATTCCAAGTCACTCACAAGTATTATTAATAAATGTGTGTGTTTAAAAAGGTGATAAATCCAAGTCATTTGCATTGAACAGAAAAGAATATATCGCTCATTTCACAAGGAGCGCGCGCTCTTGCGCTCTTTAAGACCAGCCGCCACTGCTTATAATGTATCAATTTATAGAAGTTTACACATTTTAATCTGAAAACCTACACATAATCTGAATTTTTCTAGTTGACATCGCTCGTTTAGAAGTTTATAGAAGCTTCTCAAGATATGATCCTCAACGTTTCTTTTAATGAATTACTGATTAACTGACATTCGTTAGTTGAAATTTTAACTTTGGTGACACATCCATAAAGGTGTAAACTATCATGTGAACTTGTCGGTTTCAATTTTTTTTTATATTTCACTCTTTCAGCATGAGTAATGCTACCACAAGACATTCGACGCCTAAGAGATCAAAACGTCATCAAATATCGGCAGAAACGAATGCAGAATTAATAAATTTACTTGCTGGTGATGATTTGTAAGCATTGTCCTCACGATAAACTTACAACGGTATGTCAGGGCGCATGCACCTCCCCGCCCCGTACGATTGTGACGTAGGTTGGGAGAGACGAGAAGCGAATCTCCGCAGAACTACGGCAAATTAAATGGGAAAATCCTGAACTTTTAATAATTTTTTTCTCCGAAATGACTCTACCGATTTCGATTAAACTTGGTAACTGGGATACTTTTGGGCCAGAAAAATGATCTACGTAAGTGCCGTATCGGTAAAACTACGGGATCATCTGTTTTTGGGGAAATTTTTGTCCACCATAAATAAATTTTTTCTCCAAAACAGTTCCACCGATTTCGCTGAAAATACGTAACTTTCGATTAATAATAGTAATTTTTGGGACAAGAAAACGATATACATATATTGGTGCTATTTGGGAAAAATTCATGATCAACACACTTTAGGGATATCCTAAAATTTTTAAAGTTGCATGAACCTGTATAAAAAAAAATTATTGCCACGGGACTTGTGATACACATGTAGCGGGTTACAAAATATAATTGATCAATCAAAATATGTACAATTAGTGAAAAACGACATTTTTTATAGTTAACTAAAAGATAAATTATTACTCTTTACGTATCAAGTTTGCATAATTTGTAAAATAAAATATTTTTCTCCAAAACGATTCTAATTATTTCGATGAAACTTTGTAACAATGGGATTCTTGCGACAAAAAAATTTTGTTGGGTGTCATTTTGTTCAAAATTTGGGATCAGCAGAAAGCAAATAAAGTTCTATAAGAAATATGTAAAATTATGGAGTTATAAAAAAAAAACCACATTATAAGAGGCTAATTATTCTAAATTGAAAGGCATAATTGTTTCAAAGTATAATTTCAAATTTTATTTTTAAAAAAACAGGCATTAATGTTTTTAATTATACATTAAACATAATGAAAGATATGTATTATTAAACATAACAGTAATAGTAAACATTTTAAGACGAAAATCGCAACTTATATTATTACCAACAGTTTTTGGGTAACGTGCATCATGTATATCAGTTATTAATTAATTTAAAAATGAATTTTTGTCTAGGTCAAAAGTTAAAATACTGCCCAAAAATCTACTTCCAGTTGCGGAAAAACATACAAACAAGTGCATGTTTCTCTATCGCCAGTGTAGGTAGGCACATATCGTTAAATATTTTTGAATCTTTAACATTATAAAGGTACAGAATACAATAAATTTAACTATAATGGCTGGAATATGTCTAACTCCTTATTTTATAAACAAAATCTTTGTTCTATGAAGCAAAATTTAACCAGAAGCGTTAAAATATAAAGCTTTCAAGTGGTATTTGCATGACTTCCCGCCGTAACTTTCTCGCAGCCTGCGAGAAGCGCAGTAGCGACGTATTTTGGTCCACCGGACTGACACCCGTTGATTGTCCTCGATTTCGAAGAAGGTGGTGGGTTATGACAGTAGTGACACAGAGCGACAAATATATGTCAAAAATGAGAATAGAAAGCACCCGATAATCGTTCAAAATAAGCCCCAGAACTTTGCCAAAAACTGTTGATTGGCAGGCTGATTTTACTTCGTTGAATATTCGACCGGAGATCTATTAAAAATTGTAGTATTATTCATCGGTTGAACATTTGAAATTAGCTTATGTTCGTTTGTAGGTTAGGTTCGTTTTTTAGGTTATGTTCATTTTAAGTTAAGTTTGGATCTTGAATTTTTTATTTGAGCAATAATTGTCATGGTTGGATTAAGATATTGCATTGTTATCCAGTTTCGAGCTATGGTTAAAGTTTCAAGTCTCTAGCTCAGGGGTTCCCAACCTTTTTGTACTCTAGAGCACATTTTAAAATATCGGTAGAGTGGCGGGCACCACCTATTTTTGATCTACAAACTCCTTCCATAACTTCCCATTTTCCCATAATTTATTTTCTTATATTCATAATTTGTAAATAAATAATAAACAAAAATGTTTCAAAATAATAAATTATTCAAATTTCATACACACGGAAAAATGTATTTGCAAAACGTAAACAAAGTAAACAAAAAACAAATACAAAGAAAACATTTTATAAAAAATATAATATCAATATGTCAATGTGATCTTTGTCATTGCATATTAATGGCCAGTGCTTCATAATTAGGAGAGTATGACGTTAATCCTGTTAGCAAACAATCATAAAGGTGCTCATCGGTGAGTCGAGATCTATATCTTGATTTTATTAAGTTCATGTTTGAAAACTACGATTCGCATAAATATGTCGAACCGAAAAATGATTCAATTTTATATGCCGCTTTTTTAAAAAATGGGAATATTTCTCTGTCCACTGTATTCCGAAAGTCCTCTGATATTAAGGATTTTAGCATAATATCATTCTTAAGGCCCAACATTTCTAACTCTACTTCTTCTGTCTCTGTCGAATCTGAGGTATCGCAAGGGGTACTTTGCTATTTGAATGTTTTAAGGTGGGGTTGGTAGTTTTTTAGGGTGAAGGAATGGAGGGTTGAAAAATATATGTTTAAGTGTCAATTTAGGACTAAAAATCCACCTGTCGGAGCATTTTTTTGAAACATGTTTGTTCGCGGTTTTATAGAATTTATTCCTTACTTCGGTATTCTAGGTATGCTGTAAACTCGTCCATACACGCATAGAACGTTTTTTACGAAGCAAACAAATGGGACAATATTGTTCGACAAAACTCTAGAAAAAAATGTTAAAATTTTCAAATTATAAAAAATGATTCAAGTATGCAGTTGCAATAGGGCTTATATCCCCTTTAGTAAATAGTTTTTTGTGAACTAATATATACTAATATATATTCGCCTGAAAAATTGGGAATGGACTACAGTTAGTTTTTTTCCTTTCTGTTGTTTCTAAAAATTACAACTTTCTTTATAAAATTTCAAGTTTAAAGTATTAATTTTTAATTGTGTTCTTCAGATTTCGAAATAAAGCTAAACTCAAAATTTGTTCTTTCTTTTTCCAAAAATGTTGAGTTTTTTGTATGAATTTTAATTTTAAACGTAAAGTAAGAAATTTAGACTATTAATGTTTAATTATTAGATTTTTATTTTTAGAAATTTTAAGGTTTGTTTAAAGTTTTAGTGTTTTCTTTATAATGTTTAATTTTTTTCTTTTAACATCCTGACCTTTTCTAAACGTTTTGATTTGTATTGTACAAAATTTCAGTTTAAATCTCTCCAGTTGAAATCCAAACTGTTGAGAATTTTTTCCCAAATTTGGAATATACAGGGTGGGCCAAGCTGAACGCTACGGCCTCTAGGAGCTATAAGATCACATATTTTAAAAAATAAACAATATGGTTAAATAGAAGTCGCTGGGATCTACATGCTAAAAATATTTTCAAATATACGTGTTTTTCTAGAAAATAGCTATACTTAAACCTTACTTTTTTTGAGATAATCCACTTTTTTTTAAAATACAAGGTTTTCAAAAAGATATATTTTATCCCTTAAAGTAAATAATTTTCACAGTGGCGTCTTCAAATTTTCATTTGGCACACTATTCACCAGAAAATGCAGTTTGGACCCGTTTCAAAGTTTATACAGGATGTTCCAAATTTATCAAAACACTTACTTAAACTTCAGACGTCGTTTTAAATAGAACACCCGGTATTTTATATTTTAAATATTGACACATTATTGATATTGACATATCATTTATAAATTGTACGTTATCTATCCTAAATTTAGTAATTCAAGAGATATAACTATTTTCACGAATTGTACTATTTCTCATCATTATCCCAAAAAAAAAACAAATCTTGATCAAGGATGGCATGCTTCGGTAAACTATAGTAACTCATTTAAGCTAATTTCATTTGTTTTAGTCTATCATAGCTTAATTTACAAATAGTTTTATTAAAAAAAGGCAACTACATACTTAGTTTAGTATTTAATGAAATTGCAAAACAAATATCCAACACAAATAAAAAACAATGTTCCACTCTAACAAATGTTGAATGTGGGAACCATTTTGATCTACACAAAGTCTTATTCTTTTCTCAAAAGAGTTTTTAACATTTGTTAAAATACTTTCGTCAATTCTGTAATAATATTTTACATTAAATTCCGCCATGTCATGATATGCCTAGGTTTTTCATGAAAAACCGTATTTCACTCTAAGTCTACGACATATACACAGTCCGCCAGGAGAATAGCTCCTACTCGTAGGTCTAAGAAAACGATATTTTATTGCAAGTTTATAAAACATCGTTTTTGTCTCGATGTAGTCACAATAAAATTAGACTAATTCAAAATTCCGTAAGCCGATTATTTAACATGTATTGATATTTGTAATTAGGGTGACTAAAAGAACTTAAATCTGCAAAAATATACAGGGTGTTTCATTTAAAAAAGTCAAACTTTTTTGCATACTTGTATATTTACAACGCTACGGCCAGTTCGTTAGCAAAAATTATAGCTATTTGAAAAACTGTAAAAGACCAGACTTTTAATTAAATCGGTCAAAAATAAAAATAAGGGTATCCATTAAGAAAACCAACCCTCCACAGAGTATCGAAGTTATTATTAACGATGGAGTGCTGAGATTTTCACTTAATCTACTTTTTGGTCAAATGAAAGATTCCAGTCTCAAATTTAACATGGCTCTCTTAGTTTTTAAGTTGATTTAGAAAATATTCACTTTTTAACAATGATTTGTATTTCCGTTATACTTTCTTATATCAAAAAAGTTAAAACTGATTTTGTTAGAGCTTTTTACATTAAGTTCAGTTGCGTAGTCAATTTTTTTTGTAGAAAGTCAAATTCTTGAAGTATAAACCAAAGTTATATTTTTTTAAATATATCACCCTATATTTTATTTTTGATATTGATCATGCACACTTTGAGCTTTTCAAAAATATATAGTTGTTGAGGTTTATTTTAAAAAACAAGTGCAAAATCCAATATTTTTTAAATGTATACTTTATTTATAGCAGTAAGCCATAACTAATTTAGTAAAAATAAGTGCAAAACTTATAATTCTAAAAATGTAACCATTTAAAAGTTATTTAAATGTTTTTGTGTTTTTTCAGCTGTGTATTAAAAATTAGTGGTATTTATCCTTTGAGCTTTAAATCTTGTTATCACAGCATCTTTCTCTATTTTTCAACGGGATGAGGAAGTTGATAATTCTTACTTTACTTTTACTTCTCACTTTTATTTTCTTTTTTCACCGTGTAGCTGAAGTTCGTAAAGGAATTGGTTTGGCATACCGAATCATTCAGAATAGACCAATAATTCTAGCAAATGCAATTATAAAATTAATAAAAATATACCAACATTGGCATTTGAAAAATCGTTTGTAAATTTGAAAGTTACCTTTAAAAAATTTCAGGTGGTTTTTATTAGTTATAGCTTTTGTGCTTTTACGATAAAGTGAAAAATGCAATAATGATTTGGTTTGAATACAGATATGAAAATACTACACTAAACTTTTGGAGAGTTTAATTCTTTAAATAATTATTATTTTGCATTTATTTCTAGTAAATTGGTCACGGCTACTGCTATAAATAAAATAAATTATAAAGATATCGAATTTTTAGTTTGTTTTTTAAAATAAACCTTAAACAATTATATATCTTTCAAAAACCCAAATTATGCCTAATTAATATGAAGAATAATATATAAGGTATTCTATTCAAAAAAATACAACTGTGGTTAACATTTCAAAAATTTGACTTTTTAGAAAAAACTGACTACGCCACAATAGTTCACTTAAAAATCTGTAATAAGATCAGTTTCTACATTTTTAGGAAGGTACAACGGAAATATGAGGCATGGCTAAAAAGTGATTATTTTCAAAATTACTCCGTGGCTTAAAAACTAAGACAGCCACAACAAATCTAAGACTGAAATCTTTCATTTGATCGAAAAGTAGGACACTAAAGTAAAAATCCCAACACTCTATCTTTAATAATAACTTCGATATCACCGAAAAGTGCCGAAAATGGGACACTCTATACATATTGGGTGTAACAGGATCATGGTACGCTCCCTGTCTTTTTCCTTATTTATAAAGATTAAATTTACTACACTTAATGTGCTTATGAAGTGTCAAATTTTGACGAAAAATGACATTTCTGCTGCTGTCACTTTCGCTAAAACTAAATCAACTTTTTATTTTTAAATGGAACACATTTTATATTATTATATTTTTGGAATCTACACATTTTTCTGAATACAATATAGCTGATGCATACTATATGTTGACCTTATTATTATTATTAAAGATAAAACTAATAATAACACGGATTATTATGATGATACAAAAATAAAACAAGAGAACATCCCGTTTTTGAGTTTTATCAAAAATTTACAATTTTTGAAATGGAACACCCTGTATGGTTAAGGTTTTTAAGAAAGATAACGGACTTTAAAATAAAAATAGGTATTTATTACAAATGATTTGCTAAGATAAATAATAACGTAGATGTTTGTTATAAAAATTCGACAATTGATGAGCAATTAGCTTAGGAGTCCTTGAAAACAGATGATAACTCTGATATATGCCAAATACAGGGTATCCCGTATCGTTATGTTTTGGGAGCATAAACTAAACTTAATTCTAAGACTTAAAACCAGAAAAGTTATACGTCGATCTTTTGTTCAAAAGTTACAAACTTATGAAATTTAATTAAAATCAAGTAGGTAAAAAAATTATTCAAATAATAACTCAATTTATTAGTTAAAATTTATAAATGAATTAAGATTTCGAAATTCCGTTTTTCTTGCTGAATGCAGGCCTGTGCGCTTAATCCAATGGACAAAGTGGCACTTCTTAGTTGAAGTCTTTTTATCGGAATTAGTTCAGCAACTTGTTCAACACGTTCAATGAATTCTTCCCTCGTGTTTGAAACTTTACTGGAAATTAAATTTTTCATATACCACCAGAAATAAAAGTCTAGAGGGTTATGGTCAGGGGATCTAGGAGGCCATGCAACAGGACCTTTCCATTGTGGATAATTGTTGCTGAGAACATTTCGAACATGTATTTCAAAATGTGTTGCTACGCCGTCCATTTAAAACTACAAATCCCTTATTTTTTTTTGGTGGAACGGACTGGCCCTTGGTTGGGGTTTTTACAAATCCCTGCTTAATATGATTGAAAATTCTTCTTCATCAGTAAGGAATTATAGATAAAAATGTGAGAACCAATTATTGTCTAAATAATTTTATAGGCCTGTAAGTTTTGAACAAAAGAAGATCGACATACAACTTTTCCGTTTTTTAGTCTTAGAACTAAGTCTAGTTTATGCTCCCAAAATTTGAACATAACGATACGGGACAACCTTTATAAACTGAAGTAGATATATCAGGAGAGTTCTGGAATGGAAGGGAAGTAATAGCTTTCTTAATCGGTCGTGCTAAACAGGCAGGATCGAACTAGCTCCAAATTTTGTGGCGGGCTATTTAAGTCAGCGCCCCTTTACTGAGGGATCATTATTCCCTTATTATGCTAAAAAATCTAAGCATAAATCCAATTCATGTCTTGTATTGAAAACCTTGAAGTGCTCAGTAAACGAATATAGTACACTAAAGTATCTGCATTTGCAACTTTCAGGTCTCCACTAAATGTAGATTACTTTTACAATAGAATTGACAAAGTTTCGCTTCTAGAGCAGATATATTTTGTTTTGTTTTTGTTTTCGCTTTGTATCAAAATATTTCTTTCAAAAGCCATGAGCATGGATGTTTTAATATTATTTTCAGTTAAGCAATGTACGTACTTTATAGTCCATTTGCTTAGACGTATATTTTAATTTAGACAATAACCTTTCAGAAAGACTTGACTAATGGAAAATGAAATTTTAGAAAATTTAAATATTGCAAACATAAGTTTAAAATTATAGAAAAGTCGAAATAAAAATGTTTGAATTTTCTACTTTATTCTCGAAATTTTGAGAGAAAGGTCTATATTCTGTATTAAGGGCGAAAATTAAATTTAAAAAAAAAACGTAAAATTAGCTACATAATGTCAATATTCAGAGTTCAGTAAAAGTTTTGAAAAAGAGAAAATAAAAAAAGTATCAATTTTAAGAAAATATTTCGGGCTTTCAAAAATTTAAAAATATTTTGAAATTTCGAAACGAAATCCTGAGATTGAGGATCCCCTAAATCAAGAGAAAAATATTGAAATATTTTATTTAAGGTCAAAATTCTTAATAAATAGCTCGAATTTTTGAGAAAAAAGTTTAGAATTATTTCAAAGTTTTAAAAATAAAAAGGCAAAGCGAACTAGTGACAAGAAACCAGTTCGTTGTAATTCTAAAACTACTTGTCTGACAATTGGTTTTAGTCCAGTTGGACAGATTAACAAAGATATTGCGTCACTTCCAGAACTCTCCTGACGTATCTACTTCAGTTTATATTTCGCGTATATTAGAGTATATTAAACTGTTGACATTTGTTTCCATGGCCCATTAAGTTAAATTTCCATTAAATCTCGATGTCTTATGATATATGTTTAGGTCGTCATAGCTTCGTTATTAGTCATCTGAGCAAAATATTTGTAATAACCATTTTTGTTTCCATTCTACTATCTTTCATAAAAAATGAAATATACAGGATGTTTCATTTAAAAAATTTTAACTTTGTGATAAATCTCACAAACGTTATGTTTAACTGTTTTTTTTTGTATCACCATAATAATCAGCATTAAAAAATACACAACTTTGTTAATCTTTAATAATCGGAAAATTAGCAACAGTTCCGAGTTTGAATATCCCGTATATTTTATAGATGTCTTTCTTTGTTTTTTATCAAAACTTTGACCTACATACGAGAAAATAGAGAAAATAAAATTTTGAGACAAAATTCAACTCTTCCAGAGAAAGTCAAACTTTAAGAAAACTAAAGAAAAGAAACGAATTCTAAAAAATTCTAAGTTGAAATTTATCATTTTGAGAAAAAAGTCTGATTTACCCTTAAAAAGTCAAATTTAGAGAAAAAAATCAAATTTGAAATAATGTTAGCGATAGACTTACACCAGTATGCCGAGGCGCATCTCGTGACGTAGCGCGCGAAGTAAGAGCCCAAATATTTACAATATAGTGCCTCCCAAAAGTATGATTTAGTCGTACAGTTTAAATCTAATCTAATCTAACCTTACCTGACAGATAAAATTTTCTTATCTTCGAGAGTTTTAACCTGGAAGGTAATTCTTGCAACTTGTTATACTTCAAGCTTAATACTTCCAGATTTGTGAAATTCTCAAAAAAATCTTCATTTAATTCCTTGATATGTAAGTTGTTCAGCCTTAAGACCTTAAATGTAAGGGAATGTTAAAGTGTGTTTTTTACCTATTTCACTTTCTTACAATAATGCTGTTGTTTCTAAACGGTGGCAAAATCTTCAAAGTGTTTTTGCCAAAAATGGAAATTTTTGTGGCTCTTGGAAACTTCGCCACCAATTTTTCAAAATTCAGTTCTTTCCATGAAATATCGTACAGCTCTAGCACTGTTATATTTACGGGATAATTTAAGCTGGGTAAATGTTTCTTGCAGGACATAAAACCCTCCTTGAAAATGCATGGGTCATTTTTGAGCCCACATTCTGAGAAATTTAATATTGTAAGGCCAATCAGCATTACTACTGCCCTGCAAAAAGAATATTTTATTGCGCAAGAACAAACCAAGAAATTACGAGCATTGCATGCTAAAATTGCTACATTTTCGTTAACATTATTTAACTATCCATATGCATCAACGCTAGCATTGCAAACTATTTGTCTGCATTTTAAAATGCGACCAAATCCACTTCATGAAGGTAAAATCATTAAATTCACAAGTAATTATGTCACTATTTTATTATTATTTTAACGAAGAGAAAATATAGTTACGATTTTGTGAATGAAACGTATCAAAACCTTGACAAAAGGTGGACTACTTTTCCAATAAAGATCCAGTGAATATCTCACCTGACCCACATACTTTTGCAGTTATTAAGAAACATCTGCACCAGATTTTATGCAAGTCTCTGCTGCGTTGTTTAAGGCTAACATTTCATGTATTTAAACCCAGTTCTAATTTTAAAAACGCTGTATGTGAGCAGCCGATTTAATTTTAAAATAAAATTTTGGATGTTGAAATTATTTTAAATAAATTAGTATTTTGATGCAGTCCAGGTCAGTATAGTTCAGATATTAGAGATCTTAAAACGTTAATTTGAGAAATTATATTATTTTGGAAGTTAACTTTAAAAATTAAAAAACTCTTCACCTCAAAAATAAAATTATACCGTCGCAAAGCCGAAAAGAATTTGAAAACGAGAGTTCAATTTCTGGATATCCAGGCCAATATTGAACTCTTACAATTCTATTCATAGCTAGCTTATTGCACTGAAATCGCACGCTCTCGTGAAGACACAGGTAATAAAGTATCCTCTTGAATAGTGAATATCGCTCAATTAATGGCAAATAAGTTGTTTACATATGTGTTATTTACCCGTTCAATTATTTATTATTTACACACACTTGAAAACTAATATGAAAGTAATTGCATGTTTAGTTACTTTTAAATAATCAGTCTGACAACAAATAAAATAGAAATTCTAAAAAATAAAGGTAAGAAGTATACAAAAATAATTAACCTGTTTGACAAAAACCAAAACAGGCACAACGAAAAATAAAAAACATGTATCCACAAAATTAATTTTCAATGCTTTAATGCTCAAACATTCAGAATTATTTGGTTTCGGAAAATTAAAAAAAATGGGTTTTCATTTAACTTTTCAGTAGGTCATGTGTGTGTTACCTAGAATATTATCAAACTATTTTACGGTTACAGCTTCTGTGAAAAAAAGAATAATTCGTTGGCAAACAAACACTCAGGAACTTTAAAATATTTCCGTCGACATCACTTTAAAGCCTCAGAAAATTAGAGGCGTTTATAGTGGTTGTCGAAAAATATCTCTTGAGTACCAACTACTTTGTAAAGCTAAGTTTATACCTATTTATTCCCAAAATATGTGACACTGTTTCCACATTAGCTATCCGTATCTGTTTGTCTAAATAAATGTGATTGGAATGTTTTAATGAAGAAATGTAAATATACAGTTGATTCGCCGTTGATTAATATTATGTTATAAGAAATTAATGTTCGTAAGATTAAAAATCGGAGTCAATTTAAAATCAAATAAAGACAAGACCAAGACAACAATAATTATTCTGCATTATTAGTGTGTTTATTTTGTATGATAAATTTATTTTGTGCATTGTGAGGATCCAATAAAACAAAATTAAGTTATTAAATTTTCATAAATTGTACCACCTGTCGCTGAATGAATCAACAGCGACTTGCACGGGTAAATCATTGAAGTGCATCAGGATTTTCTGTTATTACTATTGCACAATTGACAATCCGATCAAGTAGTGCCTCACTTCTGTTCAGTTTTGTTTCCAAAACTAATGATTTAAGCTATATCTGAAGATAGTAATTAGCGTGATTCAAATCTATTGGCCTGGATTGCCAATTTTATAAACCGCAATGGCCAATGCAACGCTATGGAAAACAATCACATCACGACTAAAACGAGGCAGAGCACCAGTGAAAGTACATTTATTGCCTAATGATACCTCTTCTATGACATTATTGTCTAAAAATTCTAAACCGGTAGCTCCAGCTACACGATTATTTAGTACAATTGGGCTAAGTAACCGGTAATATTAATAATCATGACAATTATTAATCACTTAAGCGCTCATTTAGAATGCACAGTAGGCACAAAATAAAATATTATACAGGTTGAACCAAATTTGATTTCCATTACAGGGATCTCTATTAGAGACACAAGAAAGCTTAAATGGTCAAAGTAGTAGAGAATTTAACGCCTAATAATATTCCGTTAAGAGAACCATTGAATTCTACGAGTAACTCGTCTTGATTTTATTTAGAAAAAACTGAAAATCACGATTTTTAAAAATCAGCTGTAACTTGTTTATTTAAAATCCGATTGAAAAAATTCAAAAACTGATAGTTGTTTTTTAGGGCCTTGTCATTGGTGTGCGTTATTTTTTTCTAAATTTAACTGTTTTCAAGTAAATTATGTCAACTTCGTTATTTCTTAGAAATGCCATATTGAATTTTATAATTTTCAAACTCAGCATATTTTTCTAATTAATTTGATGTATGACATGCCATGCTCGAAATGTGGCAAAATGAGTTAAATGAATTAATTTATTATTTTTAAACAAACAAATTATAGTAGGCGATGCAAGTGCCATAACTTTTAATAATAAAAATATAGTACCAAATTACGAAACAATAATTATTGAAAAACTAAAAATATTGTAACAAACTGCAACATTAAAACAGTAATTGGTATAATCGTAACGTGCATGCACCCCTTTAAATGGCGTAATTCTATGAAAACGTGTAGATGTTCTAAAAAATTTGTCGGCATTTTTTACAAAAACTTTTTAGCCTCGTGTAACGTGAAATATCTAACAAACTAATATTAGAAATAACTCTTATATTTATGCACATTATCCGTCTTAGAATACTTAACTTCTAGAGAAGTCTAGAACGCACACTTGGGTATGAGTCATAGAAAAGTCGCTCCTAATAAAATTCTTAGAATGTTCTGGAAATAACATCATTTAAAGAGAATTATGCACATTACGAGTATTAATAAATATTTCAATATTATACAATTTGTTACAATATTTTTGGTTATCTAATAGTAACTATTGCTTTTTTAGGAACTGTCTTTTTCATTATTAAAAGCTATAGCGATTGCATTATCTGCTATGATTTTTTTTTTTTAAATAATAAACCCACTTTGCCATATTTGAAGTATGCCATGACAAACATCAAATTAATTATAAAAATATACTGAATTCGAAAATGAAAAGTTCAATATGGCTTTCATAATAACAAATTTTGTATAGTTTTCTCAGACACAGTTAAATTTAAAACAAAATTAACATACTCAAATGAAAAGGCACTAAAAAAACAACTAATTACAGTTTTTGATTTTTTTCGATTGGACTTCAAATAAATAAGTTACAGCTGATTATTAAAAGTGGCAATTATTGGTTTTTTTCTAAATAAAATCAAGACGAAGTGGAACTTGATTGTTTTCTCAGCGGAGTACTGTTAGGCACTAAAATCTGCAATACTTTGCGCATTTAAGCTTCTTTGTATCTCTTGGTATCCGAGTTCCCTGTAGTGGTAATGAATTTTGGTTCAACCTGTATAATGCACCCTCTATGCACCTTCTTTAAATATTGCAGGTTCCTCCCAATCACCTTGTATATTTATAGAAAAAACCTTTTAAAAAGTAGGACAATTTCCCTATCTCTTGAACGGCATAAAGCGCCTCTATTATTTTTCTCTCCGAAATACTCAATTTGCTGAGTTTGAGAATTTTTCCCATATCCAATCAACATTTATCATAATACAAAATGAAATAATAATGACTTTAGCGGTAGCTTTTTATGCAAAACTTCTTGTATAGCTCTTAAAACAAATATTTTTTATAAACGCTGCATTCATACCGGCACATAATTAATATTGGATCCATGTAATGACAGGTCGCTTAGAATCGCCTCGAATTGAAAATATTTCTTTTCAGTGTTAATAAAGCATTTAAACAACCTTAATCGCTTATCGGAATCATACTTATTTTTCTTTATTTTCTCTTAAAATTAATGACATTATCACACAGACCCCCTCTATACAATATTTTGCAAGGGAGCCTTACTTTCCTTGCTTGGGGCCACGCCATCACTGATCAATCATTAATTTGTTCGTAAAAATTTTAAATATATATTAGTTTAGGTTTCTATATCCAGAGATTTACGTTATGCATTGGTCCGTTGATAGTTAGCTAGGATATGTTCCTTAATTTACGTATAAAAGGTGATGAAACAAAACGGTCTAAAATACTATTTAAAAAAAAATAGGTAATAGATATAAAACTTTAAGTAATTAACTATTCAAAGTTACAAACAGTTTATACAATTTCATGGTTTGTTAAATTAAAAGAGTTCGAATCGTTTTGTGTTACATATAAACTCGATAAGAGCCTAACATTTATTTTATTTCTGCTAGTTGCTAAGCCAAAAAAAAATCCATTTGAAATAAAAAATATTCCTCAGTAGGAAGGTTGTCATAAGATAGTGATATATACAACGCAACACACTTTCCCATTTATAAAATTAGTTTAGATAAGCCCAATAAAACCAATGGGTCTAAAGTACTACGTAAAAAATCAACAGAAAAATTTTATATTATAATCAATTATCCAAAGTTACAAACAATATACACAAAAATCATAGTTTGTAAAATTGATAGAAATCCATTTTAAGTAGGCTGCCAAGCAAGTTTCTAACAACAAGACGTAACAAAAAGACTAAAATCAAACCTTTATTTTAAAAAATTTTCCAGTCCAAACCTAATATTTATATTTTTTTCTCTAATTGCAAACCATACAGCTTGTTTCGACTTTAAATTCCACATTTCAAAAAAGAAAAGTGAAAAGTTGGATGTCAAATTCAAAATATCAGTATTTCTGATAACATTTTAAATGTTTGCTCAGAATATTAAATTTACCCTCGAAATCTCAATTAACATTTTTAATAATATTCAAACCCCCATGTCAACTTTAAGATTTCTATTTTTTTTTAAAATACCGGTTACATTAAAAATTTTAAGTTCGTTCATGAAAAAAAGAAACAATATTTTGGAATTGCAAATTTGATTTCGAAGTTTTGCTATTTAATCCGATTTTGGAAAAAAAGTTAAATTCTAAACTCGAAAATTGTACTTTTTTTTAAGATTTTAAACGAAAAGTTTATTCTCGAAAAACGTTTCCTCGGAACTTCGACTACCTATTCTGAAAACTTCTACTACAATTTCGAAATTTCAACCTTACCTTGAAATTTTAACTTTAATCTCAAAATGTCCACTTTAAACTTAGAATTTCGAACTTTATCTTTTACTTTCTCCCAAAAATGTCAAGTCAAAAATTCAAGTTTAATCTTCAAATTTTATTTTTTCACAAAATTTCACTTTTTAGTTTTAATATTCCAATTTTAAAATTCTTTTTTTTTTAACTATTCTAGGTTGAAGTTTTCGGTTTAACCCCTAAAGACTTTTTGAATATATTTGTTGATTAATGTATAAAAACTCATTCAAATTTTTAATGTAAATTAAAAAAACTTTAAATATTGAAAGGTCGAAATGTTTAGTAAAAAATGCGAAGTTTCAATAACTCTGGATTTATAAAATAAACATTTTACGAAATGTTAAACTTTTCAAGATTTTAGAAAAATAAATAGAAAAAATTTAAACTGGGAAATTTGAAATAATATTCAAGTTTTAATCCGACATGTGTAGAAAAAGGTCAACACTTCAAATGTAAACACCAAATTTTTTAAAGAGGAGCCTTTTATGAATACAATGAATATTTTGGGGCTAAATTATTTGTGAAATATTCATGTTTTAACTTTTATGTCAAAATTTACCGAAACACTTCAAAATTTTAATAATCTGTTTAACTCAAATATACCGGAGGAAAATTGAAACTTCAGAAATTAATAATAAATTTAAAGAAAAATACAAAAAACATAAAATTTTGTTTTGAAATTTTTAGTTAAATAGCACTGTGTTTAAATGTAAAATTTTTTAGAAAATCAAAATTCAAGCTAAAACACAATTACTTTTTTTAATTTTTGGCGACCCTAAAGAAAACTCGATGTACTGGACAAATAATGATCAAATTTAGACAATTCCTACTGAAAGATGGAGCTAAGAAACTTAAACGTTCGATTTTTTTTAATGTATTTCAAATCCTAATATTTTATTTTGAAATTTGGGAAATTAAAAAACAAATAATTAGTTCTAAAGCAGAAATGACTATTTTTGATATATTCCGGTGTTTTCAGTAAATAAATAAATAATAAAATAAATTAATTAAATTCAATAATAACAATTAAGTTTTTTGTTAGAATTAAATATTATATTCGAAAATTACTAAAATATTGATCCAGTATTTAGATTTTCACAAAAAAATATTCCTTCCAAAATATACATTAACTACTCATTTCTGAAATTTAAAAATTGAATACCTTACCTACGATAACGACAGCCCATAAATCCGGTTCTCTTTCCAATATTTTGCTTCGCGTTGAAGTTTTTTTTCCATAATAGCGTGTGAACATTAAGGACAAATATTGCAGAACTATGGTTTGATCTCGCAAAAATTAATTGTTAAACCAAAAATGCAAATTTTCCTATGGGGCTCAAAATTAATAAATTATGAACCATTTGTCTTAAAATCCTTTTTAAATTTAAGTTACTTGCTTCAAAATGTATATCTATCTCTTATATAGAACCAGAATTGTATCAAAGCTTAAAACTGGATATAAAATAATTACGAAAACATCCGGCTGTCGTCATTTTAAAAGAGGAAGCTCCTTACAAAATTCAACTTTCTGAAAGGCAAATTCCGTCACTCCCATCTTCAATAATGGTCGATACTTATCAATCTCATAGTCACTTATAAGTTTAATCGATAAATTCTAGCTATTAATGTAACGAGATTATTATGCGATTTATAATAATCGAGGACGTTGCCAGGCGACGAAGCGTTAGCCGAGTCGTCTGGCCACATCCAAGATTATTTAAATCGCTGATACTCCAGTTGCATTCAAAGCTTTATCGTATCATTGACAACGATGGCATAAAAAAATCAATTAACTTTTAAAATGAAATTTGTATTTGGGATATTCTGATAGGTAACTAACGTACTATAATTGTAACTAACGTATTATAATTGTAACTAACATATTATGTGCTACTAAGTTATTATGAAGGTTTTAAATATTTAAAGGTTAATAATTATCAATAAAAAATTAATTTTAAGGACACTTCACTTTCAATGATACGATAAAAATATTTAAACAATGAAGACTGTTATAAATTCAAAAATTGTAAGCAGCTGTCAATGTACTGTCAGAAATATCAATTTTCACACTGAATAGTCTACAAATTATCTAATAGATTATTCTGTGATTTCCGATTTGCTTACTGGAATTTAGATGCTGAAATCTATCTCATTGACAAATATCAGAGCGTACTTTTAATGCCCCTTTAGGCCCCCTTAGAGGTCGAATTTCCAAAAATCCCTTCTTATTGTGCGCCTACATTACAAAAGGAACTTCTGAGCAACATTTCAAGCTCCTAGAGTTAGCGGTTTGGGCTGTGCGTTGGTATATACAATATATTAGTCAGTTTCATGTTTATACAAGGTGATTCTAAATGTAGTACTATAAATTCAGTTACTTATTTTAGAGCCCAAAATAAGACGAAAAGTTCATATAAAAATATGTCGTAAGACGCTTCGTTTCAGAGTTACAAGGTGTGAAAAGTTAGTTTCTGATTATAATTGTTAATTAATAATTGCAAAACGTGTACAGATAATTAAATAAAATTTGGAACAACCCCATACCCTTTCGAGCCCTTTCCAAAAATCTAGGAATTAATTAACACAACTTAACCAGTGGCGAGTATATCGAAGGGGTGGTGCTTAAAACGTGCCTTATTTATTTTGTGTGCACTTTTGTCTCAACTTTTTAACAAAAATATAAACTACAAATATTTTTACATAAAAAAGGTACCCTTACCAAAATTGGATATTGTCAGCGGTTTTCGAGTAAAATGCAATTTTATATCTCGATGCATTAAAAACACAAATATCGAATGTAACACATAGTTGACACAGAAATAAAAGAGAATAAATATCATTCACATTCACATGTTTTCTTGTGACCGGTGACCACTTTGAACAATTTCTGTCAATAAAAGCTAATGTTTTTAAATTTGTTATTTGTTAAATATTTACGAAACTTTTTTTTCATCTAAATATTAGTTAAACATATTTTTTTACAGTACATTTTACCGAATAAACACATCATAGCTTTTCTTTTATTTCAAAGCCTACTATGTGTTACATCCGAGATTTTTGGGCGAGCGTTTTTAATGCATCGAGATATAAAAATGCAATTTATTCAAAAACCGCTGACAATATCAAATATCAGTAAGAGTACTTTTTTTCCATAGAAACTTTTGTTGTTTCTCTTTTTGTTAGAAAATTGCGAGAAAAGTGCACACAAAATAAATAAAGCACGTTTTAAGCGCCGCCCCCCTCGATATATCCGCCATTGGTTAGTTGTGTTAATTAATTATTAGATTTTCGGAAAGGGCAGAAAAGAATCTGCAGTTGTGCCAAATTTCATTCAATTGTCTGTAAACGTTTTGCAACTATTAATTAAAAATTATAGTCAGGAATTAACCTTCCACACTCTGTAACTCCGAAACTAAAGGTTTTACGACATCAGATTATATAAATCTTTCGTCTTATTTTGGGCTCTAAAATACGTACCTGAATTTATGGTACTACATTTAGAATCACCTTGTATACATATAAAGATTTTAGAACTAAACGTTTGCAAGCAATTATTTTCCACAATGAAAAGCAACTGCCGATCAAGACCAAATAACGTAGGACTGGAAAGTTGAGTGCGAGTTGCTGTGTGCAAATACCGACCAACTAGTCCCAAAGAAGTAATTCCAAACGGCCTGCCCCATTAAAATTTGTTTAATATTTTTTCCAATAATAATTACTTAATTACCTTTTTTGCAGTATTTCTATTTATTTTACCTACGGTATTTTTAAAGTACTTTTATTATTTCTCTAGTGTTAATAAAGAGATAATAACACAGGCCCACAAAAAAAAAAAAAGTGGTGTGTGCTGGGTGTCGGACCCACATAGTCCGGCGTATTTTTTCCCGCTGAACACGAATCTGTAGTCTAAATTGGGGGTCAAACTGCTAAAAGTAGAGAAAAACCAAAAAAACCGATAAAAATCACGATCTCGTATTTTTTTCTGTTTGATATTATCATTCTTATAATTTTCGTCTTTTCCTGACCCTTTTTTCTTCAAATGACCTGTGAAGTGGATTTCTGCTACGTTTTGTTCCTTTTTCTTGAGTTTCTCTGTGTAGCATCCAACAGTAATCTGCAAACATATTTATTCCCCACTGTCCCTGAAACCGCCGTTCAAACTCTTTGAGATCTTGGTGAAATCTTTCTCCTTGCTCTTCACTGAAGTCTCCGTTATTCTCCGGGAATTGGTCAAGATGCGAATCAAGGAAGTGCATTTTCAAATTCATTAGGCAACCTGAATGCTGAAAATTTCTTTTCATATTTGCCACAATGCTTTTGTAATCAGCATCCTTGGTATTGCCTAAAAATTTGGTACACACTTCCTTGAAACTTAACCACGATGCCTTTTCTTGGTCATCCATGACTGCAACAAACCCTTCATCTTTGAATAACTTTCGGATTTCCGGTCCATCGAAGATGCCTTCCCTTAGTTTAGCATCAGATTTTTTTTTTAAACACAGTACGCAGGTACGTAAAACATTCACCATCTTTATCAAGAGCTTTGACATACTGTTTAATTAAGCCAAGTTTTATATGAAGAGGAGGAATGAGAATTTTGGCTGGATCAACAAGCGGTTTCTTTATTATATTATGTGATCCAACCTTAAATGAAGATCGTAAAGGCCATTCTTTTTTTACGTAGTGATTTTTTCGATCCCTACTGTCAAACATACACAAATAGCATGGATATTTTGTGAATCCAGATTGCTGTCCAAGGATCATGGACAAAATTTTTAAATCACCACATACTTGCCACTTATGTTCTTCGTACTTTATTTTCTTTAGGACAACTTCGAGGTTTGAATACTCTTCTTTAAGTACAGTGGAGTGGGCTAAAGGTAGAGGAGCGAATTTGTTGGTGTTGTGGAGAAGGACTGCCTTAAGACTCTGTTGAGACGAATCAATGAATAACCGCCAATTTTCTGGCTCATATAAATTTGGCTTAAATTCATCGATAAGTCCTTTTACATCAGTGCAATAGAGTAAATCTTCATTTTTTTCAAAATATTTACGGAAGGCTTCTTCTCGATTCCGATAAAACGAAACTTTAGTACCTTTTGTCAATAGATTTCTCTTTTTCATATTCGAAGCCAATATTTCAGCCGCTTCTTTTGAGAGTTTAGCCTCTCTGAATAAATCATTCAGATGTTTTTGATCGTATTTTTCCGGCTTCCGATCTTCACCAATAGGTCTGTATTCTTCATTGCTCGAAAACTCTTCTTCCTCAAATTCGCTAGAAATGTTTTCACTACTAGTATCAAACTCTTTATCAATAAAAGCTGAATTTTCAGGATCGACGTCGACTTCCATTGTGTCTAATCCACTAGTCAGACTGTCTTGTGACGTGTCATCTTCTAAACCTTCTATGAAGTTTGCAACTGGTTGTTGAACACTTGACACAGAAGGATAAGAAATTTTATCCTTATGCATTCGGCCCACAGTGTTGACATTTGTTGTGCAAAAGTAACAATTACTTGCATCAAGTGGCTTTTTCCATATCGCTGGAGTTTTAAATTTAAGATTCGCCTTGACCTGGTGCTTTTCAAATCTATTGATCATATTATAACATGAGCCACAAACAAAATTGGGTATCCAATTTTTGAGATCGAGGGAAACTTTCATATTGAAGCACTTTTCATACAAAGTCACGAAACGATCTGTTAGTTTCTTTGTATTTTTTATCCCTATGTACTTTGCACAAACGTAGCAAAAAGCATTGGGATTTCCAGTACATTTGTGATTGCCACGAGTACTAGAAGTTCCAGCAAAATTTTCAGTAGAAGAATCCATGAAAATAAATAAACCCCGCACGCTAGAATACCTAGGCCTAAGTATGAGGGCTTTCCGACTTTGACAAGGACAATGTCAACTCGTCGTCGGACACACTACGGCATCATTCTCATATTCTAGCGCTTCCCTGCAAAACAGCGCGCCTTCGCTGGCTTCGATACGCCGAAATGTTGACTAGCGAATCATTCTACACATCCCGATAAAGGGCAGTTGTCATCGTAGTCCAATCATTCCGGAGTAGCAGGTTTCTGCCGGTAAATGTACCGATTTAGTTAACCATTTCCTTATTTTTTGTCAAAAACAAAATATCATCTATGTGACACTTAAATAAGACACAATAAGTAGTGAATTAACGTATTTGCACATTACGGTTGGATATTACAGAGAGAAACAAGTAGAAACTGCAAGATGATAATATCATACAGAAAAAAATACGAGATCGTGATTTTTATCGGCTTTTTTGGTTTTTCTCCACTTTTAGCAGTTTGACCCCCAATTTAAACTACAGATTCGTGTTCAGCGGAAAAAAATACGCCGGACTATGTGGGTCCGACACCCAGCACACACCACTTTTTTTTTTTGTGGGCCTGTGTAATTAATGTTTATCATCTAACGTTCATATTTTTCTTATATGCGCCCCGCGCAAAATTTTTAGCATTGTAATTGATACGCTGAGTAAAAGTGTTGCCCATCCCTGCACTAAAGGGTGGATGCTTATGCAGAAAATTTATTCGAATTTTAAATCGTAAAAGGCTTTTCCTTTTAAAGCTACTTGTTATCGCGAAGAGGAATAAATTCCAAGAATTATTTTAAATATTCTTGTGCAATGGAGGGCCTTTTGCAAAGACTCTGCAAAGAGAACTTTAATTTAAATGGTAATTATATTTTCTTGCAAAATTAATTCGCATTTTCTGCCAGTGACAGAACTAACTTGATTTACTCGTTACTATACATCACATTGTTCTGGCAGATTAGAAATTTTACAGCTCTGTTAACTTGTTCAAATACATAAGAGATTCCATCGCGATAATTCAAGCAATTCTATTATTTCGAATAAAAGCAAATTGCATGGATTGTTTTGAACATTGAAAATTTTACATTCTGGTACAGACATGTATATCTCACTATGCAGCATCAGTTCCAAATATTTAAAAATTAATCAGTCGAATTAATATTCAACAAGTGGAATTGTTGTGTCTCAATTACATTTCTAGCAGCAATATTGTACAAATCCTCAGCTATTGACTGAAACAAGCGGTTTGCAATTTGCGTCACTAGTTGCTTTCTATAGAAAAATCAATAGATTTCAAAAACTATGACTATATTGGTTTCATTTTAAGCAGAAAAGAGCGCAGATTTCATAAATCGAATAGGAAGGGTTTGCCTTTTAAGAAATTATGAATGTATTTTATTTTGTCCCAATATAAAGACTAAACCAAATGTGATTTCGATCACAGAGAACTTGGAAACTATTAAAAATACAGGCAATCTTAAATGAATAAAGTGCTGCAAAATTTAATACCTAACAATATTCGGCTGAGAAAACAATTGAATTCTAATTCGTTTCGATTTTATTTAGAGAAAACTGAAAATCGCCATTTTAAAAAATCAGCTGTAACTTGTTTATTTGAAGTCCGATCGAGAAAAATTCATAACCGTAGTCAGTTGTTTTGAAAGGCCTTTCCATTGGTGTATGTTAATTTTTTTCTGGAATAAATTTTTTCGTTAAAATATTATTTTTTAGAGACGTCATATTGAATTTTATCATTTTTGAATTCAGTATATTTTTCTGATCAATCTGCTATATGGAATGGTATACTTTAAATGTGACAAAGTAAGTTAAAAGGGGTAAATTATTCTTTAAACAATACGGTCCCTAAAAAGGCAATAATTACACTGGTCAACACTGATTTTGTCACACGAATTCTGGTAGGTAATTGTGTTTGGACTACCTACCCCCATCATGAAACCGTACTTTTTTTCCATCACCTCCACTTTTCTTGTGACAAGGTAAAATTTATTTTCGGAAATGTAGTCTTCCCAAATACTATTTGTTATTATTTATGTCCATATATTATTTACAACTTAAAAAATTTTATCAGAAATAAAACATAATATCGTGATCATATTAATTCTTCATTTGAAGTCCTTTTTATCATTAAAATTTGAGTACTCTACTACTTTATGTGAATCGGACACCAAGGATCGAAAAAAATCACAATAAGGAAAATTTTGTCCTAGATGTAGACTTTTATTTTGTAAATAGAAAACTGTAAAGCACTTACTCTTTCTTGTAAAGCTCTCTGGTATATTTCTACCACAACTTCATATCAAATAAGGAAAATTAATGAAAGATTCGTTGTTTAAAGAAAAAATAAATGTTTTAAAAAAATCACTATAAAGATGCTTCAAGAATTTAACTGTAAAATTTTTAGTTTACCATAAGAATAACATCTATGGATATTTGGTAAAAACACTTTTATTGAAGTATAAAACTTTGGGTTGCAATATGGGGATCAAGATTCATTTTTTAGACACATATCTTGACTTTACTCCTACGAATTATGGGGCTCTAGGGGGCTTTAAATGATAAGAACTGATAAAAGTTTCATGCGGACATTCCAATGATGGAAAAACTTTATCAAGGCAGATTCAACTCAAGGGTGTTAACTGACTGCTACTGCTTGATCAAGAGGGACCAATTCATAGCTAAATAATCTAGAAAACAAGAATATCTAAATTGCACATCAATGTGTAATAACTTCTCTAATTGACACAGCTAAAAATATCAGCACTAGTTCTGAAATATATAATAAGGAAAAAATTAATATTACATTAGTATTACAAAAAAATGGGTATCAAAAAGATTTTGTGGAAAAAGTTATAAACAGAAGAGAAACAGGATCACACAATCATAATCATGGCATCATAAACGCATCACTCATTCAAGATCAAAAAACCTTGATTATTTCATACATCACACCAGGTCTCTCGGATAAAATCAAACGAATAGGCCAAAAATTCATTAAACGTACAGCATTCAAAACACAAAATACTCTAAGATCATTACTAGTAAATACAAAACCAAAAAATGAAACACAACATACCAAGAATTGTATTTATAAAATAACCTGCGAATGCAACAAAATTTACATAGGTTAAACATCCAGACCTATATGTATTCGTATTAACGAACATAAAAATTACCCAAGTAAGGGAGATTTTTCAAAATCGAAAATTTGCGAACACTCTTTTCAATACGATCACAGAATTCAGTGGACAAAATCCTGCATTATTGGCAGAGAAACACATTATAAAAAAAGAAAAATTAAAGAAGCAGCTTTAATTTTCCTAAATGGAGATAACTGTGTCGTGAATTGTTCGATTGATATAAACGGTATGTGGCTGCCATTGTTAAAACGAGAAAAACAACTGGGTCGCCTTAGAATCACCTAGGGAATAACCTAATAAACTGTCAGAATTACTTTCTGACAGCTTACACAAATTTGTAAAGGGATAAATTTGAATTGATTTTCTGACGACGGGCAGAGAATAACACTGCCGGAAACGTTAAAATTTTAAATAATCTTGTTGTTATTTATTTTTTACGTCGTTTAAATTTTAATATAGTTTTAAGTGTTTTTCAGTGTTCAGTCCCAAACAGCGATTGACGAACCAAGATCCAACGCAATCGCTGTTTGCGGCAATCTATAACAGATTGCCATTCCTTAATAGAAGGTAATGAAATTTAGGATTGTGAAAAGAGTGACTGGCGAAGAAAAAGCCAATAAAACTGCATACAAAAAAAATATAAGGCCGGAATTTCAAGTTTCAATATAAAATTTCTGTTTATCATTGTGTTGTTTATAATTATTTTTGTAAATTTTAGTTTTTCAAAATTTTTCAATTGTTGTTAAAATGAAGATTGTAATTTTAAATTTTTTTCTTGTAAAATTTCAACTTTGGCCGCAATTATTCAAAATTTCAACTACTTTGATCTTCCTGCATTAAACTAAACTTACAAAGATCTTTTTATATATATTTTTTAAATTTTGACTTTATATAATATTTTGTTTCCAGTTTTGTTCTTTGTTTCTATAATGTTGATTTATTATTTCAACATGTTTTATTTCATATTTCTCTTTAGTTTGTTGGAAATTTTGACTGTAATTTCCAAATTTAAAATTTTTGAATTCTTTCAAGAAAGTAGCAATTTCTAGATGAAAGTTGAAATACAAAAAAAAAATCAATTCTTGTAAGAAAACTTCTGTATTTTGAAAGTAATAGAAAGTTTTGAGTTGAAAATGTTCACCTTGGTTAAAAAAGTTAAAATTTCAAAAGGAAATCGAAAATGTATAATAAAAGTGGTTTCTAGAATAAAGGTGACATTTAAAAAAAATTAAAACAAGCTTAGTTCCAAAAACATCTTTAAACGAAAAAGTCAAAATTTGGTCTGACTTTCACTCGAAATTTGGATTTTAAATTCAAGATTTTATCGCATGTCTCCTTTTAATTTGAAAATGAAAATTTAACGAAAGAATAAAAATTAAATATTCGAAATTTCAGTATAAAAAAAATATTATTTTTGGAAATTTATGCCTTATTAAAATTTTTTAGGTTTACTATTTACATTCGACTTTTAACTTACGAGGAAAAGTTAAAATGTACAGAAAAAACTATAAGTTGCTGAAACAAACTCAAAATTTCTAGACAAAATGTTTCCCAAAATTTCTAGTTTAACGTTGACATTCGCGTTAAACCGAATAGAATGTGGGATAAAAAATATTTTGTAAACATTTCCAATTTCAAAGCTCAAAATCAAAAATTTAAATCGAAATTATTTCGTTGCTGAAGTCAAAATTTCGAAAAAGTTTGTGGATATCTTCAATTTAAGAAAAAACATTTTTTTTTGCAAAACTTTCAGTTTAATCTAAAAATGTTCAGTTAAAATTCGAAAGTTTTACTTACTTTAATAATTAAAATTTTCCGAAAATAGTTGAAATAAATAGGACCGGAATAAATAAAAACTTGAGTTAAATATCAGTTGTGAGTATATTGCCAGGATTTTTTTTTAGTCTTCTATCTTATTTGACAAACAGTTTTTTCTCAGGTGATGCCGCTTAAAAATTTTCGTTTTGAAGTTCGCCCGAGGTTCTTAAAAGGTTGCCGACCGCTGCTTTAGAGCATCGCATACGTGAGTTTCAATTGCGTTTACAATAGCTATAAATTCAAAAAATGAACCACGAACTGCAATGGTTAATTATAATATTAAATGCATAAAATCAATTCCATCCGAGTGATTCCTATTTACCTTTACCGTAAAATAAATATGGTTTACTCTCTTGAAATAACACACATTTTGCTTGTTCACTCACCATTGATTCAAATCGTGCATGCTTCGTATAAAATGAATTGAATAAAACATACGAAAAATAAAGTTTGGTTATATTTTCACTGTTTTTTTGCCAAGGTATTCAATCTTATTAAATTATCACTTTGGATTAAAAATTAACGGTATGCTAATGCACGATAGTATAACCCAAAAGTAAACAAATTAAATGATAATTTTGTTCACTTATTTGCGCGCTTGCTAATCGTACTTAAAATTTATTTTTTCATTAACACTTTAAATTTCCAACAGTGATTTATCATGCTCAACAGCATGATTACATTTTTTACAATGTGGATCTGAAATATTCCTCTGGTATACAGTTTAACTTGGGGCTTTAAGGTTGTACGATCAATACTCTGTAAATCGAAACAAAACGTTATTACTTTTTCATTAAAATAAAAGAAACATAATTATACAAGGTGATTCTAAATGTAGTACCATAAATTCAGGATCGTATTTTAAAGCCCAAAATAAGATGAAAAGTCTATATAAACATATGTCGTAAGACGCTTCGTTTCCGAGTTACAGGGTGTCGAAAGTTAGTTCCTAATTATAGTTTTAATTATTAGTTGCGAAACGTGTTCATATAATTGAATGAAATTTCGCACAACTCCCAACCCTTTCATGCCCTTTCCAAAAATCTAAGAATTAATTAACACAACTTAACCAGAGGCGGGTATTTCGAAGGAGCGATGCTTAAAACGTGCCTGATTTATTTTGTATGCACTTTTGTGGCAAATTTTTAACAAAGTGTAAACTACAAACATTTTTACATAAAAAGGTATTCCTAGCGAAAGTTGTTATTGTCAACGGTTTTGGAGTATAATGCATTTCTATATTCCGGTGCATTAAAAGTGCTTGTCCAAAAATATGAAATGTAACACATAGTTGGCATTAAAATGAAAGAAAATACATAGTATTGACATTTCCATATTTTCTTGTTACCGGTGGCCGCTTTCAGCAATTTCTGAAAATAAAAGCTAATGTTTTTAAATATGTTAATTATTAAATATTTACGAAACATTTTTTGTATTGAAATATTAGTTAAAAATAAATTTTTTGTAAAGTAGATTCTAGGTAATAAACATATCATAGCTTTACTTTTATTTTAAAGCCAACTATGTGTTACATCCGAGATTTTTGGGGGGAGTGTTTTTAATGCATCGAAATATAAAAATGCATTTTTCTCGAAAATGGCTGACAATCTCGAGTTTTAGTAAGAACACCTTTTTCACGTAAAAAAGTTTGTTGTTAATATTTTCGTTACGAAACTGCAACAAAAGTGTACAGAAAAAAAAAGACATATTTCAAGCACTTACCCCTTCGATATACCCGCCACTGGCTAAGTATTGTTAATTAATTCCTAGATTTTTTGAAAGGACACAATAAGGTATAAAGTTGTGCTAAATTTCATTCAAATATATGTACACGTGTCGCAACTATTAATTAAAAAGTATAATCAGGAACTAACCTTCCATACCCTGTATCTCGGAAACGAAGCATTTTAGGACACATGTTTTTGGGGTCTAAAATAGGATCCTGAATTTATGGTGCTACTTTTAGAATCATCTTGCAGAAAAAAGAAAAATAAGCGAGAATAAGAATATGTTTTATTTGTTGTTTGATATATTTACAAATAAAATCTGAAAAAAATGAAATCGATAGTTAGAAAACAAAGTTTTTTCCAGATATCTGGAAAGCAAAAAAAGAGAAACTGTCTAATTTCTCGACACCAAATTATGAAGAAGGGCACATTTAACGGTATAATTACAGAACATTTAACTGGTCATTTAACTGCATCTCTTACAGTTTTCGAGATCTTAATATTGTGCATCGAATTTGTTAACCGCTTGATTAACGAAGTGTGTTTATTTCTCAATTTTACACACCTGTAAAATTTTGATGCGCAGATGATTGATGATTTTTTTTATAACTAAAGACATTTTAGATATACTTCTGTCCTCTAATGCCATGGTCAGCTTACCACTTTATGGGATTTTATCAATTTTTTGCTTGCCATTTTTGTAAAATTGACATAAGCGATTTTTATATCAAAAATCTGGTATCGTTACCGTTATCAGGGCCCTCTAGAACCTAAATATACCAAATTTCTTAAATTATCATAAAACATAATTCTCATACGAGGCTTCCAATTTTACGAAAATCGAAAATTATTATTTTTAGTATTAATGTCTAGAAGGTGTTAGAAATAAAAAGAGATTTCATTTGTAAATTAGAAAGGACAACTGCAAGCGAAAAAATTCAAAAAACGTGCTTCTTGATAATGTCAATAACAATGTAATAAGTTTGGAAGTCAATTACTCGTTTACTTAAAAATTTCATTTTATTAATTTGTCAGCGTAACGCACCAAGTGTTTGCATATGATAGTCAATAGAAAAAAATTCAAATTTAAACTTAATGTCTTAGATAATATTCCTAAGGGTAAATTTTAAACCAACACACTGCCTGCCCATTTTTATTCGAATGGTAACATTTCTAGATATTTTTGATACAAAATATGTGTGTAGACCTTCACCAAAAATTAGTGAAACTGAATGAGTTATATTTAGTTAATTATTCCAATTATTATTTACCTACAATTGAAAAATGGTCAAAGTTTCACATCCCAAAATTTTTCCTCTTCTTTTTTCGATTTTTTGCATTGAAAATTTTTACTTCCAAAAAAACAGAAAGTTTGTCTTCAAGCGCAACATACAAATTTAATTTTTGCTCAAAAATATTCCTATAAATAAAACATATGTTATAACACATGCATTTCACCAAAAAATCTTTCTCATCGTGTTGCGTTTCCCATATGGTTAGTTACAGTTGTTGTTAATAAAAATATTTTGTTCACTAGTAAGAATCTTGTTTAGAATTCACTGCAAGGATTTAAAGAAAAATTGTCATTTAAAAGTCAGTGCGCAATTTGTGCAGTTTCTATTTCCATGACAATTACTGCAGTACATGTAGTCTGCGTATATCATATATTCATTGTATATGGTACAAATTCTAGCGCCTTAGCCATCTTACATTACTGATTATCAACAGTAATATTTTCTTGGGTGAAAGCAGTTCTAAATAATAATTATTTGACCCGTAGTTTTGGCGAATTTGTCATAAAATGGATATACAGTTTGTCAAAAAGTATGGAATATTAACTTTAACTTTTTAAATTTATGTTTTAGAAAGAAATAATCTTTAAAAAGTTAAATGATTACTAAAAAGGGATATTATGGTAACCTTTGTTTTTTTTTTCTGTTTGAAACTTTTGTCGCTGTGAAGACATGTTCCAGAAGAACATTTTTGTACGCTATATCAAACTTTTGTTATGAAGCACATTAGAAATTTATGATGTATCCGCATTTAAAAAATAAATTCGAAATTGTAAGAAAATTATGTCTTACTTTGCTGTCTCTCAAATAAGTAAGTGCTACTCTTTAAACATTAGGGCTTACTAGAAGATTAATAAAAGTTGACGACAAAAATAACAACTCATTTGCGACTCAATTAAACTAATGGAACAGCTTTGTCATGACCTCATTAGTAGGGGATTATTTCTACAAACATTGGAAGACAGTAGTTGGCTCGTACTTAAATTTAGTTCAGCAAATAACGAGCACAATAATGAGATTAAAGTGTATATTCATCATCGCACCATGGGATTAAGGAGGACTGTTTAAAAATGCATAACACCTATATATAATGAGAAACAATAATCTGGCGGTGTTTAGGTTTATAATTGGCCAAATCAAATTAAAACACTATTATTACTATGTTCTGTGGCCTTATGAGTCGTTGCGATATATTTATTGAATAATACATAACATACAGGGTGGACCATAAGTAGTGGTACATAAAGTAAGAGTAGATTTTTCGTATAAAAATAACGTGATTTAGCCACATTTGCCTTATACCAACAGTTGATATTAACAAAGATACAGGATGTCAAAGTTGAAAAAAAAAATTGTGATTTTTTCCCATAACTGATGAACACATTTCACTATAGACAAGAGATTTGGCATAGAAGATTTCTTTGGTCAAGAAATTCTAATTTGCTAACAGATTGTCAGTAACTCATAGGGGGCGCCACCTGGGCTACCTTGTAATATTCTAAAGCATTATAACTTTTTTGTGCCTTCATGTACACTTATTTAAAATAGATATTTTTATTTACCTACATTTTTTACATAAAAAACGTATACTTTCTAAATGTTGATACAAGCAACCGCTTTCAAGATATTTGCCTTCAAAGTTTGCCGTACGTTTATTTTAAGTTAGGTAACTTAATTTTCGCAGTAGCTTTTAAAATAAAAGTAATAAAACTGACTCTAAAATAGTTTATATCAAATATTACTCTACTGACCTTATTATTGCACATATTTTTTAAATTTCTAAAGCAAATTTAAATAAAATACCAAAACAAAATTTATTTTCAAAAATAAGTATGTGGGAAATTACCTTTTTTCATGTAAGAGGATTGTAAACAATTAAAAATCTGGCTGTTTTTTATTGAAATTTATCTCCAAGGATCTGCTTTGACCACCCACACTATTAAAATTTTCTTGTGCGGATTCAGAAATCATATCTCACATCTCTATGTTAGAAAATAAATTACGTCTTAATTTTTTGGATTTGCAAAGTAATATTTGATATAAATTAGTTTCAAGCCAAAAATTTAATATCTTAGTAATTTAAAGGCAAATATCTTGGAAACGTTGCTCGTATCAACTTTCAGAGGTTCGGAAATATAAAAATTTATAAAAACTTGTTTTTTATTCTTCGCAAATAATAATCGAGAAAGTGACCATCCTTCTCGTCTGTCTGTCGCACTTGTCTTTGATTTGTCCGCTTGTCGTTTATCTTGTTATTTGTTTCTGAGGAAAATTTTCTTCGTTTGTGATGTACAATAAAATATATTTGGTGAATGTGCGCATATTTGTAGTTTTCATTTTAATGTTTGCAACGTCAATATTGAAACAAATCCTTTGAAAATGTAAACTATCCATTGTTATAGAGGAAATATTTTATGTTAGTGCAATACATTTGTTATAGTTGGGTGCAGTAATCTTTAAGATTATTTGATCTATTTTAAAGTTCTTTTAAACATATAAGCGGTGATTTTTTTATAAGACGGGAAGCAATTCTATGTATTCGCCGATTGGCCGGATATTTGATAACGATAAATAGCCCCGTCAGACACACACACACACACAATCACACTTGCATTTGCATTTACAACATTAGTTAATAAAAACAAAGGTTGCTAAAATACTAATTCTATTAAAAAACCATAGGAACAAAATAATGTTACAATTTTCTATGTAGTGTGAGTCATCTAGAGTGCTCACCTATTTTTCGGACATAAAAAAACATTGTGGCCATTAAATGGTACTAATGTTTCGTTTATATACAGGTTAATTCATATCGCAGTACCAGAAGGCATCAACATTTTTTTCAATAGAAACATGTATTTTTTTTCGAGCCACGTAAAAGTAAATGTAAAGAGCTTTTTAAAAATATCTTCTTCTGAATCTTCTGAATGGTTATTTAACTATAGCCTATTAAATTTAAAAAAAAAAAACATTGTAACTAGACATCTGGACCATATTATGTAAAAATGGCCAGAGTGCTTTGGAAAAAAATAGAATATCTGAAATCTCAAATTGAGAATTCAGGACGAACAACTTAGATGAAGATAAGAATTAAACATCCGCAGAAATTAATAATATTAATAGTCATTATGAGAATACATTCGACAAACTTCATAAGCAGATAATTAGAAGGCTAAATTTAGGCTTTAATAAAGATGGTGGCCTCTAAATGCACTGTTAATTTTAATTTTGTATTATTATCACTGTAACTGTAAGACCACTTCTAAACTACAACCATTTTTCAGACCAAACAAGCCACCTTTACACAAAAAAATATGTAACATTTTTCACAAATTTATTAGGCTATAATTAAATAACCGTTGAAAATATATCAAGTATAATACATTTTTGAAAAGCTCTGTAAACATGGTATCGAATAATGTAAAAAAAAACATTTTCATTTAAAAAAAATGTTGATCTTTTGTGGTACTGCAAAATGGATCAGCCTGTATATAAACAAACCAGTCCAATTTATAGGCCATCAAGTGTCATTTATTGACCATATAAAGTTTTTTTATGAACTGAAATTTATAACGTCAAAAAAGAGGTGAGCACTCTCGATCACTTACTCTGTACATTTGATGCCCATCTATTAAGGCCCTTGTACAATATTTTAGCGATATAAAGTGAAAAACTGACTTTCCTAAATGTCACTAAAACAATTCATTGATGTAGAATACCAAAATTTATTGCAAAAATAGTAAATTAAAAAAATGTTTAATAAAACTGCAGGTGTTGATGCAAATAATGCGTAATACCGACTCTACTTAAATTTCAAAAATATCGCTTCTATGTCTCAATCTAATTATTATAGTAGATTTTTGCAAAAAAATGGCAGCATTTTAAAAATAATACGATCATGGATTTGTAAAACATTATACTGGTGCCAAAATGATTGATGAAAATCTGATTTACAAATTACAAAATTTAAAATGTTTGATATTCACTTCAAAATCGAGTATCTGAGTTTTCAAGGGCCGTAACTGTATACAATGCCCCGGTCGGTAGTACAACTGGATATACTATATTATTTTCTTTTATGATGTATTAACTCTTAAACAACATTGGCGTAGCTAGGGGGGCAATAATAGACAATGCCTACACTAGAAATCTTATGACCTACTCTAGAAAAATTGACACATATGATATTGATACTTATAATAGGTGTAATAGATGCCCAGCTTATGGAGCTTACCTTAGAAATATCAGCACGTACTGTTTTACGCTTGTGATGTCTTTACTTGCACATAAAAAATTAGAAATATTTCCCAATCCAAAATCTTTGTTGCACCAACGATAAACAATCTGCAATAGCTCTTTACAGTACAGAAGCAGCACATTATTACGTTGCAGGTTAGATATAAAAAGCCTGATTTCTTTTCCGAACTTCAAAAAACTGTTATTATCAATTTTCATCCGAATCGGTACAAAAATAGTTGAGCAATAAAAATGTTTTAGACAAACATTCAAAAATGCATTTTCGAAAATTAGTAAGCATTCTAATAGCACAATTATTAAGTTTTATTTATTATTTCTACCTTTACTTAAGTTTGAAATTAAAACGCAACGCACGCTCTATTCATAAGTATTCTTCAGTGTAACTAGTCTTGTCGACAAACTAACCTATGTGTATATTAATTTATATCCGATATGTGCCAGTAGGTCACATAAACATGGCAGTGTTTCTTTTGATTGCAATAATATGTTACCTTCTCTCCACAATTTAGTTCACATAAAATCTGATAACAATCATTAATAAAGTATCAAGTATCGACGACAAAGTTCGTACGATTCTGTCACTTTCACTTGAAGAAGAGTTTTGCTTTAGGTTTGGTCCTGTCTTGAATGTTTGTTTACTCCTTGTTCTTCAAAGTCTGACTCAGTGGCGAAACATTAAGTAATTCCTTGATACGGTGCAATCTCGAATCACGTATACACCGTATCCCAAGATGTTTTTGACAGGTTATATCTCAACCAGAAAAAGTATGGGGCAAACATTCATTATGTCGTAAATTGCTGACTGAGGGATATTGCTAAAAAAGGTCCATTTTTATTTTATTGAAAAATGCGGTCACAGAGATTTGATTTACGTCATCGTGTCACTTGTGCGATAGGGATGATGTCATCGATAATTTGTTTAAAATACAATCGTAGATCATGTGTGGCTCTTTTAAGAAGTCTTTTAATTCTCTATTTAACCAAGCAACCAAAGCATTGAAATTTTAATAATGATTGGTTGTGGAAACAAAGCTACGACCCTGGGAGAAGTTTGTACTTCATTTAATAATAAATTCCCTAACCGAGAATCAATTTCTGAGTCTACAGTGAGTAAAATTAAAAATAAATTTAGAGGAATGGGTCTTACAAAACACCAAAGGTTATGCCAAGCAAATCCGGGAAAATGAAAAAAAAAAACCTTGGAATTTCAAGAAAATCCCTATGCTACTTCAGCTGCATTAAACAATAAGTTGAATTTGGATCATCTAACATTAGAATTCTAAAAAAAAGTTGTATCTTAAAAAGGTGTAGTTCAGTTCTTCAAAGGGAATTGCCCCCCAAAACTGAATCAGTTGTTTCAATTTTTTTGATGCAACAAAAAGGATTATTATTAAAATAGTTACCGTCATCAAACTACGTAAGCTTAGGGGACATTTTACATTTTTTAATAAACTACATTAATTATTTTATAAAAAATATTGGAAATCCCCTCGTGCTACTACGATGCAACCCCCCATTCTTCTTCACATATGTAGGCACTTGGACACGATCGCTGTAATTCGAAGGGGGTGCATTTTAGGATACATCTGTATAGGAATAAAAAGTCTTATTTTGCATTCAAAAATGCGCTCCTAAAATATGCACAAACATTGAATTTTGAATTACCCTCTATGAAAGAAACAACTAAACACGTACTTGATTTTAGAATTTCAAATCGCAAAGGGGGCAAAAGGGCTCTTAATTTAACATTAAAAAAATTTAAAAATTCTTTACAAGGCAAAAATTAGGTTTTCAAAATTAAATTTGGACCAATTTTTTCATTTATCGTAGGCAACACATAACAGGTTTCTGATTTCACAAATGACGGCTTCAGATGACACAAAAAAATATAACGCTAAAGAAATGCTCTCTTTTTTTATAACATGGCCCCTGTCGAACCCTAGATCAAACCGTGGTTGTGTTTTGTTCATTGTTCTGATTCTGAATTTATAGATTGGGTTACTTGAATGTCAATGTTATAAACTTTATATGCACTACAATTTTCAAGTATAAAAATGCAGCAGTTATTAATTATTTTGATATCATGAAAATAAATAGACTGAAAGGGTATCATTGTTTTTCGAAGCCTTTTAGATAGATATCCATGGATCTCCAGTTCAGGCTTGGTTATAAATGCACCCCCTTTCGAAATATGATAGATACAAAAATTGAATACAAAAGTTTCTACACCCTCTTAAATTTTTATTTGAAAAAAATTTGCGATATACAGTAGGATGATCCTTATTTTTCGACTTTGGAATATTACTGCGGCTCCCTGTTTATGATTCTCTATCTTAAAATAAAAAGCAGTATTTTTTCATTTAATTTTTGGAAAAGATTCAAACTTTAAAAAAAAGGCCTATTATGGACACTTCAAGAATTAATGAAACTGATTCCGGTACATATATCTAAGTATTTTTAAGTCAAATTCCATGCAAAGGGACTCCTTTTAGACAATTCCTTCCGCTACTCCTCTCCTGTTCCTGTCCCTAAGGTGGAACTCTCCTCACACTTCAGTTGGAATCCAATCACTGATGGAAGAGTGAGTTCGTTTTATTTTTTAAAGCATACGAACGTGATTTGACTTGCAGTGGTATCCGCAAGTATAGCTGCTAAAAATAAAACCAACATTTTGCTGATCAGCAAACCTAGATTTAACCAGTCAAGTTGCCTTCTATTGGTGAAGTATTCCATTTATTTTTTTACCACAAAGCAATGGAAAGAAAACCATTCGTGATTTGAAGCGAAAAATGGAGAGAAGTATGCTTTGGCTTGTATGTCGACATCATATGATGGAAATTATGTTATCAACTTTGTAGATCAAGCACTCGATCTACCTAGTGGTCCTAATATGTACAATGTACAATATGTACAATAACAAATGGCACAATATCTACCATTGTAAAAAATGCTGCATCAGACAGTATCTATTTTGCTCAAAAACAACTCAATATTACTACAAAGAATTGTACAAAGAATTGTTGCAGCTCAAAATCATTTACTTGAGAGGAATTCCTAAAAAAAGTATTTCGTTTATAAGACCTGCTGACCTTCACCGTGCTAGATGATAAAACCTATATGCTACTCAAAAATTGTTTACTTAAATTTTAGTTTAAACTGAAAAAGAAGGAAGAGAAAGTTGTGAAAGATATATAAATTTTCACAGTTATGATATACATAAAACATTGGTTTCAATTTTCTATAGGATGATCAGCACCACGACTTACTACTACTGAAAGACCTTGAACCATATGAGAGTATAAACCAAAAACCGGCTGCTATTGCTGAGAAAAACAAAACCCATGAACAAAAAAGAGCCAATGAAAACTTCATTTCTAGCAATTGCTTAAGATTTTTTTCAGGTGCTGGATATCTTGTCAAAGTTTTTTTAATAAAAAAGTCTGATTTTGAAGCTGTAAAGAAAATCATTCATTCTGTTTGAGTAGCGGATGATATTGTATAGCACCTTGTTGTTTTAATGCATGAATATAATAAACTGATAACGACAATGTAAAGCAAGAGCAATATTTGCTTTTATTGGTAAAAGAGTATAGACAGAAATACCCTAAAACACAAAAATCAACTGACTATGAATGATTTTAATATTTAGATGTTCCTTTATTTGTAATTGTAAGAATAATTTTGCATGCTGGATGCTTTGCACAATAAATAAAAGTTTCGAATTGCTATTAGTGATTTTAATTTTTTCATTAAATTTAAAAGAGGTTAGCGATCCCTAAATATTATTTAAAAATCTGAAAAAAATGCTGAAATAAGATCTTAAGATACAAAATCAAATGATGTGGTGCCCCGTTATAAAAACGGAAACAAATTTTTTCACCCAAATAAAGGTTTTTTCAGAATCAAAGTCAACTTTGGTTTTTTAAAAATAATCCAATTATTTTTTCATTTTTGAATTCTCCTGAAAGTTTTTTTTAAACCATATTCTCAAATTCAACTGTTTCTGAAATATTTTTAGTAGAAAATTGTCAATATGATGCACATTTTCGACTATGCAATTCTAAATTCATTTAATCTCTTGCATAGTTTTATATTCCGCCATGACACTTAAACAAACGAGTGCCTAGTTAAAAATGTCAAAAAGGTGTTTTTATAAAGACTAAGTGAATCTAGAGATATCGCATAGTGGCAAAAAACTCCAAATTGACGATTGTCAGTAGAATTTTCAGGAGAATTAGAAAATGAAAAAATAACTAGGATGTCCCATTTAAAAAACTAAAATTGAATTTGATTCTGAAAAAGTGCAATACCCTATATATAGCAAACTTATATCAAATAAAAATTTAACCAGCTTCTGTATTTAGAATTTTTCATATCTATCAAATTTCGAAAGTTAACTGGAAGGTGCATTTATAACCAAAGACCCTGTACATATATTTTTTATTGTATACGTACTTATCTTTTTTTAAGTAGAATACCAAAAGGTAATATTTTTATCAAATAATAATCTAAATTTAGCCATTGTGTTTAATTTTCTCCGGTTAAAGAATAATAGCTATTAATGTGACGAGATTATTATACCATTTATAATAATCGAAGACGTTGCCAGGCGACGAGGTGTTAGCTGAGTCGTCTGGCCACGTCCGAGATTATTTAAATCGGTAATAATCGAGTTGCATTCAAAGCTTTATCGTATCATTGACAATGATGACATAAAAACACCAACAAAGTTTTAATATAAAATTTTAGGGTATTATGTGATATGTAACTAACGTATTTTAATTGTAACGAACGCATTATATAGTACTAAGTTTTTATAAAGCTGCTAAATATTATGAGGTTAATAATTATCAATAAAGATTTAATTTTAAAGACACTTAATTTTCAATGCTACGTTAAAATATCTTTCAGATGTCTTTTATACATTGTTGCACAAAAATTTAGACACGGATTCGTTTAGTAAAAATATAAAAAGAAGCTTATATTAAAATCAGTCCGAAAATATATACACTCTGAAATACTGTTTCAATTAACATCTAAACAGAAACTGTCAGATATTAATGTGATTTGTAGAATTTGTTTTCATATTAATGAAATACATTTTTAATCAGTCGAAATCGATTCAGCAATTCTAGAGCTGTGCAACGAGGCAAGCTGGTTAATTTTTTTTTTTTGTATAAAAATATCACTGGGGTGAACTAATCAAAAATACATTTTTTTTATTTTAATTTTTTTGCATATTACTTAATTTCCAAATAAAAAAATAAAATTTGTTTCTTCCTATGTCTAAAATAAGACATTCAACAACAATATTGCATGAAAATTGAGGCTAAGATTCCGTGAAATAAAAAATGAAAAAAAGTTAATAGTAACTTATATGTTATTTCGATATATAATATGTTAAAGAATATTTTTAAAAGAAATTGTTACACCCTGTATTTTCCAAACAAAGCATTTTTGGGTAATGTTAATAATTGTACAAATTTCATTAGAATCTAATTAAGCCTTTCTAGGAATAAAAAAATTAAAGAAACGTTTTTCGACATGTGTTGATATCAACTTTTTTTCATATTTTGACTCGAGGAATATAACTTAAAATTTCGTGCAGTAATAATGAAAAACCCTGTAGAAGTAAGCAATGTTACGAGGCCAGTTTTTGAATAGATGATAGTTACTTTTACAAAAAACTATTTATTAAAATTATAAAGTTTCGTGGGTTTTATACGGGTTGAACCAAATTTGATTTCCACTACAGAGATCTCGTAAACTATTACAGATACAAGGAAACTTAAATGGGCAAAGTAGAACAGAATTTAATGCCTAACAATATTCCGCTGAGAAAACAATTGAATTCCTATTTGTCTTGATTTTATTTATAAAAAACTGAAAATCAACATTTTGAAAAAATTGGAAAAATTTAAAAACACTAACTAGTTGTTTTTTAAGGCATTTTTATTGATGTATATTAATTTTTTCTAAATTTAACTATTTCTTAGAAAATTATATTAACTTTATTATTTCCTATGGACGCCATATTGAATTTAATTATTTTCGAACTCATTTTATTTTTCGAATTAATCTGATATATGATGACAGGCCATGTCATATGTCTAATGTGTCAAAGTAAATGAAATGAAGTTTTTTATTATTTGTAAACAAAAAAATTACAGTAGGCGATGCAAATGTCACAATTTTTGATAATAAAAATACAGTACCTAATTACGTAACAATAACTACTGAAAAACTAAAAATATTGTAACAAACTGTGCTACACTGAAACAGTTTTTAGTGTAATCGTAAATTGCATGCAGCCCTTTAAATGGCGTGTAGATGTTCTAAAAATTTTGTCGGCAATTTTTACAAAAGTTCTTTTAACATTGAATATTTATTCGTGTAAAGTAAAATATTTAACAATCAAATTAGAAATATTAGAAATGATTCACTTATTTATGCACATTATCCGTCTTAAAATATTTAACTTCCAGAAAAGTCTGGAACGCACACTTGTGAATGGGTCGTGGGAAAGTCGTCCTTAATAAAGCCCTTACCATATTCTGAGAATAACCTAATTTAAAGGGAATCGTGCACGTTATGATTATTAATGAATATTTCAATATTATAGAGTTTGTTATAATATTTTTGGATTTTTAATAATTATTATTGCTTTTTTAGGAACTGCATTATTTATTATTAAAGGTTATGGCACTTGCGTCGCCTACTATAATTTTTTTTATTTAAAAATAAAAAATTAGTTCATTTAACCCTTTTTGCCACATTTGAAGTAAGGCATGACATACATCAAATTAATCAGAAAAATATGTTAAATTCGAAAATGTTAGTGTTTGGATAATTACATCATTTAAAGGGAATCATACACGTTACGATTATTAATAAATATTTCAATATTATTTCAGTATTTTTTTTATAATAATTATTGCTTTTTTAGGGTCTGTACTTTTTATTCAATTCAATTTTTTTCTCAGAAGAATATTGTTAAGCAAAATGTTGTCGGCAATAGTAGTGCTTCTATCGCTAATACTTTCAGAGTTCCTGTAGTGGAAGTCAAATTTGGTTCAACCTGTATAATACAATTCACTATATTAATATAGAGCGATATCACCGTCGAATTAAATGAAAAGAAAACGTAATTGTATATACATATCCATAACATATACGTATATATTAATGTATAGAAAAAACCATTCTCGAAACATTAATGTTTCAATGATATATTGAAATATACAGCTGAAAATGCTATATATCAGAAAAGATAAGCAACTCCTTACGACAACTCAACAATTGAAACCTAAATTTATTCCAAAACTGTAGCAACCTTTCAATAAGCTACATATTTCAGACTTATTTCTATAGCAAATTATTTGTTGTTGAATTTAGAAAAAGTTTGTATACTATACATTACCTCAACATATCATCATTCACATAATAAGACTCCTATTCACGTTGTTTAAATCAACAAGCTATCGAAGAGCAATTAAACTTTGCGAGCGGTAAACTTTGCAAACGGTACAGACGATATTGCTGATGATTTATCCAATTAATCCATAAATTTATATTTGTATATGAGACAACAAACAGCGCGTGGGACTACACGGGATAAACTGAAGCACACGCCGCTGAAAAGAGAATCTGCGGCAGATATAAAATAATTCACCTCAACATGCGGCCTTCGTTCACATTTTAGAGATAAAATTTATGTGGAGAAAGGTAAATGCTTTTTGAACTGTTGCTTATAGCAGCAAAATAATTTCTTTGAAATCCAAAACGGAGAGACAAAATGATTACAAGAGACCAGAATTTATGTAAAATCCTATGATCCTACCTTTTCACCTTTTTCTGTGTTTTTAATGGGTTATTGCAATGTCTCTTATAGTTTGCCTTTTTATATATGGGTTAGACTTATTTTTAAAAAGTATCATGCTTACGGATAAGTAAGCATGACTTTGAAAGAAAGGATCTAAAAATATATATTTTTATACATTTTTGGTCCAATTGTCTTAAAGATATAGTTTAAAATGTGTCAAAAACCAGCGTTTCCAACCTGTAGTTCTGGATTTCTAAAGATAAAATTTACATTTTAATAGGGTTAGTAAATATTAGACCAAAGAGTATCAAAAAACTGCAAGTTTTTTTCGATATTATAATAGTTTTTAGGAAAAAAATATTTTATGGAAACATAGGTGCTTGCATTACAAGGCTTTTTAATACATATAGTAATATTTTTTTCTTAAATAAATAACTTGATTTAGCCTTAGGATAGAATGCACATCGCTGTCAGTCGCTGTTTGTGACTTAACACTCACTAAAAACGCCTAAAAGCTATTCTAAAAATTAACGATAAATATAAATAATAATTAAATTTAACGTTTCTAGCAGTTCACCCCTCTGTCAGAAATTGAAATGATTTAAATTTTTTTCTCTACAACATTTTTTGTAGAGGAGAAATACCAAAGGGGGTAAGTGCCAAAATATTCGTTTTTCAGTTTTTACCTTAAATAGGCACAAAATGGCATCGCCAATATCCCAACCAAAGCTCCAAGGGCTAATCTTTCTGGGCTACTAACTTAAACTAAATTAATTAATTAACTTAATAAGTAATACATCATAACAGAAGGTTTTTCTCTAATAACTCCAAACTCCTTATTTGCTGCTTAGCCCCTTGAGTATTTCCACTCTACAATTCTGACAGTTTAATGTGTTATTGCTTAGGTGATTTGAAGATGACCCATTTATTTCTCCTTTTCCAACGATGGCAACTACATACCGTTTATTTCAACTGAACGGTTCGCTACATAGTTATCCCCGTTTAATAAAATCAAAACCGATTCTTTTAATTTTCTTTGCTTAGGATGCCTTTCCCTGCAAATTATAGTGGATTCGGTCTACTGAATTATTTGATCAAAATCAAACGAGTGTTCACATATTTTTGATTTTGAGAACTCTTTCTTTATTGGGTGGTTTTTGTGTTCATTAATTCGGACATGCATAGGTCACGAAGTTTCCCCAATATACATATATGTTGTTACATTCACAGGATAGCTTGTAAATGCAATATTTCGTAGATGTGTTTCGTTATCGGGAATTCGAAATCTAAGAAATGACCTTACCATTAAAATTGTGCCAGCTGATGAAGGAAATGCCACTGTGATATTAGACAAAGACACTTATGACAATAAAGTAAACAGTATGATTAACACGGAACCATATAAAAACTAAACAAAGATCCAACGATAGAAACCAAAAATATAAAAAATTCAAACATGAAGATAAATTGACACCAACTGAAAGATCCAAATTAACGCCAGACTATTTAAAATCACCACATTTTTATGGAATCATAATCACAAAATTAACACTTTACTTAGACCTATTATAAGTTCTATAAATTCACCATGTCGCTAACGCGGTAGATATCTTTTGAACATATTAAAACCGTTAGAAAACACCGATACATACAGGCTGATTCATAAAGAATGGGCAATCTCTGAACTGCAGATACTACACACCAAAATATGGCGATTGAGCTTAACATGCCTTATACAAATGTTGGAAGTTTACGAGGTACAGGGTGTTCAAAGTTGGAATTTTAATTTGAAACTTCTTAATAATTTTGTGATTTTAAGCAGTATTGTCTGGAAAATTGGCAACTTTTTTTATTTGGCATGAACATGAATTTCGCACTATTTATACAGGGCGTTAGTTACACCCTATTACTTAAGTAAATTACAACATATACTTTTTGCCTAATGACTTATGGCTAAAATGATTAAAAAATCTAAAAGGCAGTTCAATTTTGAATAAAAAAGGTACTCTTGTTTATTTCATGTAACTCTATCAGTTTTTGAGTTAGTTGCATTTTAAACATTCAATGAATTTGTTTTTTGTAAAATATATTCTTTCTTCTTTTAAATTACTACTATGCGAGGTAACAGCAGTAAAGGCAATAAATAACAATCAGTAACAGTAATAAAAGAAAACTTCAAAGCAAGTGATCAAATCATAGAGTAAATATAAACCAGAGACGACAATAAACAAACTTTTGTGTCGTTGTTATTGGAGTGAAAAGGAAGATGTTTATCAACATAAATTTTGACAGAAGTGCTAACTGAGCGGAGGAAAACTGCATATAAATAGTCGAACCATGGGTTTTGGTTTTTTTTACTATTATTACCGCTTTGAATTGTGTTGTTATTCTGTTATTTTCACTGCGATTTTGACGATGACAACGGAGATTGGAGCAATTACGTGGATGTGGAGCGAGAAAGGTAAGCCTTTGGCAGTAATAGATAGGTTCAAATTCCGATTTCATAAAGTATTAGCTAATAGGGTTGAAAGGTTTACATGTACTAAAAAAAATGTCACACGTTTTTCAAAAGAGACTCACATAATAATATTTTTGAAAAAAATCTTTGTTACAATGACCACCTACCATTAAATCAAAATATTTTAAATCGGCAACTAGTAAGTAACTCCGGTAAAAAAAAAGCTGTAGACGAAATAAGCATACGTCCGCAAAAATTAATTTGTAAAGAAGTTTGCGATTCAAACATAAACACCCTCAACATTAATGACGTTCGTTTGATTGGAAAAAGCATTAGTCGCGCTAAATAGTCAAAATTCCCAAAACTTCCAAAAACGTTAAGCGATTTTCAAGAAAGTTTAGACAAAATCAAAATTTTAACAAACAACGGGGAAGATTTTTTGTTAGTAAACGACCATATTAATAAAATAGTTGCATTTTCTACAAAAACAAATTTGAAATTTTTGTGCAATTCGAAAACTATTTTCGCGGATGGAACTTTTTATAGCAGCCCAAAACATTTTACGCAATTTTTCACAGTTCATGGTTTTTAAAACCAAATGTACATCCCTCTTGTATTTTTTTTACTACCCAATAAGTCACAGGCAACCTATGAACTGGCTTTTCAGCATTTAATATCAGAATGCAACAAAATTAATATTTTATTTTAACCTGAAAAATTTTTTGTCGATTTTGAAAAAGCGATTCATTTAGCTATTGACAAGATGCTTCCGCATTCTGAAGTACAGGGTTATAGATTTCATTTAGGGCAGAGTTGGCACCGCAAGATCCAGCAACTAGGTTTGAGTGTCGAGTATCAAAGTCGCGATTCAGAAATAGGAAGATTTTTGAAACTGTTTTTTGGTTTACCGTTTTTGAAACCGGAAGAGATCGGTGAATGTTTTTTTGAAGATTTGATGTCAGTTCAACCGAACGATGATAGAGTTCAACAATTTTGTGATTATATATTAAAAAATTATATTGAAGATGCTCCTTTTCCGCCGTGTATATGGGCAAAATATTGTGAATCAACAATGGACACAACGAACTCTTGCGAGTCATTTCACGCAAAATTTAATTCGATGTTTAACGGCGCGAGTCCAAATATCTATTGTTTTTTAGAAGCTTTGAAAGAAATCCAAACCATGGTAGAAATCAAACTGCAGAGCATCGGGGGAAAAAATAGTAAAACCGTAGAGAAACAGCGATTTATTTCAGAAAAGATAAGAGAATTAGACTTGAAACTTATTTCAAGGTTTGAACTTGTTAAGTAAATATCATATAAATTTTTGCCGATTAAAATTTAATTTTTTCCAAATTCGCTAAAGGCTTACATCTACTCCATAACAAACAGTCATTTTTATGACTACATTTTTAAACACGCCAGTTAACTGCCAGTCCTAAGCCTGGGTAAAGTGTGAAGGAAAATGTTTCGGACATTTTTTAGACAGACGCAACTCGGACATTTCCTTATCTCCGGGCACAACTAGGGTGCGTCCGATTAAAGCGGGTAGACGGGACGCAACTAGGACATAGACGGTCAGGTAATGGGACGCAACTCGGACATTTCCTTATCTACGGACACAACTAGGGTGCGTCCAAAAAATTAATAAACAAGAGAGAAACTAGATCACAAGATAATAATCATGGCATAAATGACAACGAATCATCTACTTAACAACCAAAAACCCCGATTCTTCCACATAGTCTGTCCCACCGAGAATCGCCGCGATCGATATCTGACAAAGTACTTATGTTTTTTTCAATTTATTTAACATTTCTTCGGCCCAGTTTGGAAATATTTAATTTTTTTTATGGTTTGTTGACAATTTTCTAAACAGTTTTTGAAATGCGACTACGTGATATACGTGAAAGTTATGCAAGACAGCTTTATATGTGCTATACTCATGTACTAAATATAAAGTTAATATTTGGTTTCTGGAAAAAGATACAAAGAATTTCGTGGGACCTTGCATCTGTCAATTTTTTTATAAAAATCCAATAATCTCGAAAACTATAAATTCTAACAATGTTTGTTATTCAAAGTGGCCTGAAAATATCAAATAAAATCTAAAAATGCAAAAATATATAGGATGTCTTATTTAAAATAGCGTAGTTGGTGTCAACTTCCAGTATAACCGGAAATACTATAACTTGGCGAATATTTTAGTTGTGTTAGTCTTGTCGCCTTTGCTAATTTGTCAAATTTTCAAATGTTTTAGATGGGTTATTTGCCAGATATCGATAGTGGGACACACTGTATATCGGGTCTCTCAAATGAATAGGCGAACGTTTCAATATACGAACAGCCTTCAAAACACAAAATACACTCGGATCATTACTGGTAAATGCAAAACCTGGTAGCGTTTTTACTAAATATAACCGACTACAGTAGACTTCCGCTAAAGTTGCGCTCACCGTACTGGATCGACCGTTAAAGTCAGAGACTATACAGGAAAAGGCCATATAGTAAATAGAAGAAAGAAGTGTGTTTGTAGCGCCGCGAAGTCAGGTTAAAGAAACTAAAATAGCTTTCCTCTCGCTCTTTTTCTCTCTCCTTCTCACTTCCTCTAAAATATGGCAGTTGACGTAAATTCTTTATTGTTTATAGGGATGTCGATTCCTTTTTAAAATAATCGATTTTTGGATCGATTCGAATCGTGAGCAAAGGAATCGATTCCCGATAAAATTGGGTGCTAAAAGATCGATTTCAGATTAATCGCCTTTTGGTTGGTTTCTTTTTGGTTTTTTTACGAAGAAGTAGAAAGGTCATCGATTTATAAAAATATATTAAGAAATATGAAGTTTAGACTGGAAATTACGAGATTAAAGTGGAAATTTCTACTTTATTCTCAAAATTTCGACTTTTTTTGAAGAGATTTCATAGATAATGTCGAGATTTCTTCATTAATCTCGAAACTTCAACTTTTTCCCACGAAATTTCGAGATAAGTCGAAATTTCTTATTCTATGGTTAGGTTAGGCAGATGACAGTTGAGCCCCACCAACCCTTAGAATATAAGACTATATTCAATTTCAATTGTTTATTACCCAAAATTTCGATTTTTTTCTTGAAATTTCTAGAAAGAAGAAATTTGGAGAAAAAAGTCGAAATTTCGAGTTCAAAGTCGACATTTTACAAAAGCGTAGAAAGGCATTGATTAAAAAAATTATATTTAGAAATTTCGACATTTTACAAAAGCGTAAAAAGGACATTGATAAAAAAAAATATTTTTAGAAAATTCGACTTTCTCAAAATTTCGATATTAAGGTCAAAATTTGGAGAAAAAAGTCGACATTTGAAAAAAAAAAGTCGAAATTTGGAGTTTAAAGTCGAAATTTGGAGAAAAATATCGAAAGTTCAATATTAAGGTCAAAATTTCTAGAAAAAGTCGAAATTTAAGAAAAAAGTCGAAATTTCGAGAAAAAAGACGAAATTTCGGGAAAAAATCGAAATATGAAAAGGAGGTCAAAATTTCAAGAAAAAGGTCGAAATTTTGAGAAAAAAAAGTCGAAATTTAAGAAAAAAATCAAAATTTCGAGAAAAAAGTGGAAATCTCGAGTTTAAAATTTAAATTTGAGAAAAAAACTCAAAATTTTGAGTTTAAAGTCGAAATTTCGAGAAAAATGTCGAAAGTTCGATATTAAGGTCAAAATTTCGAGAAAAAGTAGAAATTTGAGAAAAAAAACGAAATTTCGAGAAAGAATCGAAATTTGAGAAGAAGGAAAACATTTCGAGAAAAAAGTCGAAATTTCAAGAAAAAAAGTCGTAATTTTAGAAAAAAGTTGAAATATCGAAAAAAAAGTTGAAACTTCGAGCTGAAAATCTAAATTTGAGAAAAAGACTCGAAATTTCTAAAAACATTTTTTTAATCGATGTTTTTTCTACGCCTTTGTAACATTTCGAAAAAGTTGAAATTTCCAGAAAAAAGTCGAAATTTTGAGGAAAAAGTCGTAATTTTAGAAAAAAGTTGAAATATCGAAAAAAAAGTTGAAACTTCGAGCTGAAAATCTAAATTTGAGAAAAAAACTCGAAATTTCTAAAAACATTTTTTTAATCGATGTTTTTTCTACGCCTTTGTAACATTTCGAAAAAGTTGAAATTTCCAGAAAAAAGTCGAAATTTTGAGGAAAAAGACGAAATTTGAGAAAAAAGTCGAAGTTTCAGAAAAAAAGTCGAAATCTCTAAAAATAACATTTTTTTTTAATCGATGTCCTTTCTACGACTTTGTAACATTTCGTTAAATTTCGATTAAAAAATTGAATTTTCAACTTTTTTTTGAAATTATGACATTAAAGTCGAAATTTTGACTTTAATCTCGGGATTTAGAAGAGAAAAAGGCAACATTCCGTGATAATTTTTTTTCAAATTGATGTCCTTTCTACGCTCTTGCAATTTTACTTCAAAAAAAGTAAATAAACTTTTTTCAAGTTTTGTAGTACATTTATTAAGACGGGTAATAGGTAATAAAATAACAGGGTAATTTTTGTGAATATACGGTAATTTTAACTGCGTATGTACGGAATTTTACCTTCAAATATATGGCAACACTGCACCACAGTTATGTTTCCTATTCAGTCAACGACATAATGAATAAAAAGAAATGTTAATGCTGCCATCTGTTGGTTTATTAACGTAGCTATGGCTAACGTAGATGGAAGTGGAAAATAACATAACGACATAAATAGACTTATATAAAAAATTTAAAAAATTTGTCATTAAATTTACAGCGACCTGCATCTAAGGCAAATCGATAGGATTCTTAAGATTTTTGAATCGTTCATTAAATTGATCTTATATTTAAGATCGATCTAAAAATCGACCTTGAGACTTGAAAAAGTCGATTTTTCGATTAATCGATCTCAGATCGACATCCATAATTGTTTACAATTTACTGCGGAAATTTAAGACGCGGTTTTAGTGCAGTAAACTAATTGTTAACGTTTATTATAAGCATGTTGGAGGTAAATAACTAATCAACAATATGGAATTGAAGTAAAAATAGAGTTGTGTGTGTGTGTGTGTGTGTGTGGAGTATACTAACAACATGAAGTCCGTGACTAACTGAACTGAGTTTCTTGCTTAAACGATCGTGTTGTTTCACACTGTCTCACATATTAATTACTATAAAATTCATTTTCTGCTCAACTCATTTAATGTTCCTACTGGTAAGCGTACTTACAAATTTTAGAAGTTACGAAAGTGTGAGATGGCACCCCTTAACTCGAGTAAACTATTGCATTAATTGCAACCTACATAACATCAACTTGAAAGCAGACAAAAAAGTAAGTGTCTTTTAAAATTTCCATCAAACCAAAATCTATACTTCTGCTGGACATGCAAAATTGACTAATTTTTCCAAATTTTGAGTTAGATTCGGTGTTGCTCACAGCAAACACTTGTACTTCTTAATGTATCAATGACATTTCAGAAGCAATATATTTTAAATTTATAGGACGCATTAGCAAGTGCAAAAATAAACCAATTTACAATCTACAACTTCTATTATATTAAAATAATTTACATAGAAAAACGTACAAATAATTGTGGTGTTGAATGCATGTATTAAATTCCAATTTAGAAATAATACAATAATTAACATTGGTTTTCTTAAGACAAAGCATGTAAATCATTACGAGCACGAGCATTATGTTAATTTTTTTTCATAGCTTTCGTGTTGTTATTCGTCTTTTTTTGTTTATATTTATTCGTTAAAGTAAAATATTTCAGTTTGTTTCAGAAGCCAGGGGTGCTGATATATTTTTGTGTTAATGTACTTCATAATTAATTTTCGTTTTGTTGACTTTTTCTAAAAAAGGGATCTACTTTATAATTACTTTATTATTGTTGTTAATATTTTGTAAATAAAAACTCTGGGAAATTTATTTTTCTTATTTTAACCCTTTTACGTGGACATATACAGTGGAAACTGGATATAACGACATCGTTTACAACGATGGATCGGTTATTATGGCGAAATGGCAAGGTCTCGGCTGAATCTATATAAACACTTACATAAATATACCGCCTATAACAATATCGGGTAAAACGTCATATCGCTTAAAGCGACCAAATTTATCGAAATTGTTCGGTTATAACGACCAACCACCATACATCATATCGCTTAAAGCAATGAAGCATTATTTTAAACCTTATTATATTCTATGAACGATTGTTTTGTCTCTCGTCCGCATCCCTTGACTTTTGACTTTGCGTATTTAGTGCGTCATTTGACAGTTCATACATATCATCGTGTCATTGTTTTATTAATTTCAGTTTTGATCGTGTATTTTAACATCACTATGTCGCAAAAAAAAGAAGGTGTTTAATATAGAAGAAAAATCACACATTATATGGAGATTAGAAAATGGCGAGTCTAATTGCAAAATTGCAAAATAATGTGGGGTCTCACACTCCACTATATCAACAATTTGGAAGAATAAGGATAAAACAAAAGCTCTTTTTGAAAACAATTCTTTGAAAATTAAACGATCGAGGACATCTGCGCATAAAGTTATAGAAGAAGCTTTATTTAAATAGTTTCAACACCAGAAATCAAACAACGTCCCAATAAGTGGCCCGATCTTGCAACAAAAAGCCAACGATTTCGCTCGGCTTATGGGAAAAGAAAATTTTAATTGCTCATCATCTTGGATACAACGTTTCCGTGCTCGTCATAATATTGTGGCAGGAAAAGTTTGTGGTGAAGCTGTGGTGTTCCTGAAGTTGACGGACGAGTGGCTATCTCATAAGTGGCCTGCACTGTGCGAAGGATACAAGCCAAAGGAAATCTTTAATGCGGATGAAATGCACTGTTTCTTAACTTGACCCCTGATAAGACGCTTGAATTCAAAGGGGAACAATGCAAGGGTGGGAAGTTGTCTAAAGCAAGAATTACAGTATTGGTTGCTGCGAATATGACTGGATCGCGTAAACAAAAACTTTTAGTAATCGGAAAAGCTAAAAAACCGCGTTGTTTTAAGAACATTAATTCATTACTTGTAACATACGAAAACAACACTAGGTCTTGGATGACATCACAGATTTTTGAAAAATGGCTTCGAAACTGGGATGTACAATTGAAATAAAAAGGTAACAAAATTCTTCTCTTAGTAGACAACTGTCCTGCTCACCCTGTCGTTCCCAATCTAAAATGCATAAAACTTGTCTTTCTGCCACCCAATGTCACCTCTGTATTACAACCCATGGACCAAGAAGTGATAAAAGCTCTAAAAACACAGTATAGAAAACTTCAAGTGCTGCAAATGCTTCAGAATGTTGAAAATTGCGAAAATACAAAAAGTATTAGCATTCTGGATGCAATTCTAATGATATCAGAAGCTTGGGAAAAGTTAACACAGAACCCTATAGTTAACTGCTTTCGCCATGCAGGTTTCAAAGATCTTTCCGCATCAGCAGAAGAGGACGATGATGATATTCCTCTTGCAAAACGACTTCAGTCTTAATTGGCTGCTCAGTTAGCCTCAGAACCAAGAATTGAAATAGAGGAGTTCATAGGAATAGATGACAATGTTGCCGTGTGTGCCTCAGTTACTGATGAAGAGATTTTAGCAGAAATCAAAAGTAATCACACGAACGAACGACGAAGGGAACGAAGACCAACTCGAGCAGTTTCAACCAACAACACTATGCGAGGCTATTAAGGCTATCACAACTCTACAAAAATTTATCGCTGTTAACGAAGAGTTTAATTCTGATGTTAACCAAGAAATTTTAATGAAAATGAAACGAAAAATGCAAAATACATTTAAAATTCAAATTAAGAAAAAACAGACTAAAATGGCCGATTACTTTAAAAACTAATTGTACGAAAGTAACGTATTTTTAAAAGAAATTTCTTGTTCATTTTTTTTTAATTTTATTTGCGTACCAGTTCTTACAGCAAATACCTATTTATTACGTTTATTTAAATTAAATACATACTTAATATGCACATTCATATTGCATATTCAAATTATATACAGATATATTTATGTATATTGCTTATAACAACTACCGCTTATAGCGTCCGTATTTTATGGTCCCTTCAGTGTCGTTATATCCGGTTTCGACTGTAAATTACACTGACATTAGGTCTAAAATATTGCATTAAAATTTGTATTTTATAGTGTCTCTGTGCATCATAAATTACAAATTTTAATGTAATTTCTTGAAGAACTGAACTAACCTAACCTAATGCAAAAGTTGCGTAATTAATGCCAATTACTGATGTGGTAAAAATCTTATTTTTAAATTTAAAATTCTAAGATACATTAAATATTTGAAAAAAGGTGGGAAATTTTGTCTATAATAGTTTTTTGGTGTGGTATTACAGTGTTCTGTTTTTAAGGTAATAGCTCCATTAAGCACGAGGAGCGTACGCTATCCCATAGAATTGCACGTAGTTCATACTTTTTCTTAGTTTCTCTATGGTTAAAGTTGCTACTCCCCGTTATCCCTACCATTCACAACAATCACATAAAATGTATAAATAAACCAAAGCAAATAATTAGTTTGCATACTAGCCAGGTAGTTTCCTAAACTCGCAATTTAGCATCCGCTATTTTGTTGGAAATGGCTGATTTCTTTAAAATAGTAGCTAATTCAGTATCTTTGCAAGCTAGCTGATTAGTTTTAAAACTAACCAAGTAAGCATTTTCGCCGTAACACATACATATCTTTTATTGCTTTTTGCGCGGTTGAGTCGGTTATTCAAAGGTGGCGCCAATACTCGAAAGTCCAATTCATTGTTCGAAAATTAGAGTGCGGGAATATCCACGCAACTTCAACGATCGTATCCTCACAACTTTAACGGGCGCAACTTTAGCGAGAGTCGACTGTACAGTACAAGACACGCCCTTCATCCAGCACAGGACAAGATTTGTACCTATATCAATTTCTAGTATAGTATAGAATTTAAGGGAAATAAGATTTTCACATGTACCATAGTATCACAAAATGAATAACAATCCAAAGGTTAATTCTCCTCAACCGACCGTTAGAGTCCCGTGGCCTTCGAGCCCGTCTATTTTGAAAATTTAGTATGAAACTGCTCAGTGCAGTAGAGATGGAAAGATCCGAGATTTTAAAGGAATCGAATCCGGTTATATATCCACTTCTATAGATCCATTTCTTTAAGATTGAAATTATTATATTTCATTCTATCAACCTTATTGTAGGATTTAATTATTTACAGTTATTCCAAAAGTTACTCAAATAATATCATAATATAATAATTGAAATAATATGCGGTGCGCTTATACAAAAAAGCAGTTTATAATAATTCGAGGTCACGGGCTGTCGACATCAACCACAAAGCGATGAGGCGAGAGTTAACCTGCTGGTTGTTTTTTATTTTGTGATATTATCACAGAAATTGAAACACAGAACTTGTCCCCTGAAACCAAGAAAAATTAAAAAACACAACAAAGGTTGCTCTAACGCGTTTCGACAGCCAAGCTGTCATCTTCAGTTTCTCTCTGAAGATGACAGCTTGGCTGTCGAAACGCGTTAGAGCAACCTTTGTTGTGTTTTTTAATTTTTCTTGGTTTCAGGGGACAAGTTCTGTGTTTCAATTTTTGAAGATAACCAAGGACCAGTCCGTTGCATCAAAAATATTATCACAGCTTTAAAAAATCATTTATCCTATTAAACTAATCTAGGCGATGCAAACAGATCACTCGCTTCCTTAAAATTCTTGCTGCCCCTAGACTTTTGTTGCCTATGAAGTCGTCTAACAAAACTCCATAAAACAAAGGAATTAGATTTTAGGAAGATTGTGAGGGGCGTGTCTTGTGCTTAGAAATGGTCAACTCGACTTATAAAACCGGTTCAACTCGAGTTAAACCGGTTAGAACGGTCAACTCCATTTAATAACTCGGTTCAAATCGATTTAAGCTTAAACCGAATTAGAAAGTAGTTAACTTAATTTGATTGGCGTGTCTTGCATATAAATGAAATTAGCAGACCGCGACAACTCGGTCCGAGCTGAGTCATGTCCTAAATAAAGATGTTGTTGGTGACATATTACTGTTTCACCGATTTTATGTATTAATTTAATTCAATGTGTAATGGAGAATATATCGTGTTCGAGACTATCTGTCGCCAACAAAGCTAAGTCGATTTACTAAATTGATTTAATTCCAGTTTACTTAACTCGAGCTAACTCGGGTTAAATCGGCAAAACAGGCTGAAACTTTGTTTAATAGCAAACCGGTCTGGGTAACTCGATTTGAATTATGTCAACTCAATTGTGCCAACTCGGTTTGAATTATGTCAACTTGATTGGACATGGTGCCAACTGGGTTTGGCTAACTCGGTTCGAAACCGATTTGCGTGAATTTTCAAACCGGCTAACTCGGTTTGAAATATTTCCGAGGTGGCCCACCTCTACTTGTGCTGCAGTCGGTTATATTTAGTAAAAACTCAACCTGGCAACAAAATACAACGTACGAAAGATTGCATTTACAAGATACGTGTGAATATAATAAGAGATACAGGGTCCGCCATTAGTGCGTAGACGGAAGATAGCTCTTAAGCCTGAGAAGATATCAAAATGAAATTTTGTTCAGTGGTGTACATCTATAGGGAGCACATTTTAAAATTATTTTCATTTTATTGCACTGATCATATACAGAGTGTTGACATAAAATTGTTTTTTTCAATAGAACACCCAGTATATTTTTGCATATTTAAATAGCCCCATAAAAATGCAAGTAATAAATAATATCAGGTTTATGGAGGTTTTGAAGGGATATTTTCCCAGTAGAGGCTCCTAAATCCGAAAATAGGACTCCGATGCAGCAATTTGTAAACACTCTGTATGATGTAGTATTAACCAATGTGACATAAACAATCATTAATAGTCTTAAGTTTTCATAAACCATAAGAATGTTGTCGTATATTCTTTAGTTATACAAAGTGATCCAGGTTTGCAAATCTAATAATTACTAAAAAATTTTAAATGAAAAGTTCATTTGCACGAAAATTATCAAATGTAACCCCACATAATGTGGTATTGTTGAAAAGTTAATTTTATCTTCTTTTCATATTAGGTAATAAAAATAGGGTATTCCATTTAAAATTTTTTAGTAATTTTTGGATTTGCAAACCTCGCCCACTCTATATAATTAAAAATATAAGACAACACGTTTATGCTTTATGAAAACTAAAAAACTATCAATGACTGTTCTCCAAATATGTAAAAATACACAGGGTGTTCTATTTAAAAAAAAGTAAGTTTATATCAACACTCTGTATATGATTGGTACAATAAAATGAAAATAATTTTAAAATGTGCTCCCTATAGACATACGCCACTAAGCAAAATTTAATTTTGATGTCTTTTCAGGTTTAGGAGCTATTCTCCGCCCACGCACTAATCTCTGGTAATAAATGCACTCCCAATTTATCTTTCGAAATATGATAGATACAAAAAGTTTTAAATATAAAAGTTTCTAGACCCCTCCTAAATTTTTATTTGAAATGAGTTTGCGATATACAGGGTGTTACGTTTTCTTAGAACCAAAGTCAACTTAGGTTTTTGAAATGAAACATTAAGGTAACACTAAAACAAACAACTGCCTTGTCAAAAATGTTAAAAAAGTGTTTTTAAAATAATTAAGAAAATCTAGACATTACATTGTGACAAAAAAGATCCAATTTGACGATTTTCAAATAATAATATTTCAGAAATTATTGAGTTAAGGACCATCGTGCATTATACCGGGTGAGTCATTAGTACGATAAAGCTCTGTAATTTTTGCAGATTCTTCGCTAACAAATATATTTTTGGTACAAAGGTATAGTAGCAAAAGGCACACATCATAAAATTATTTTTTAATATACAGGATGAACATATACAGAGTGATGCACTAAAGTTGTCTTTTTTTAAATAAACACCTTATATATTTTTACATATTTAAAATTTTTATAAAATGCTAATTAAAATAATATTAAATAATAGGGGTCTGCGGTTAACAGTTTTTTTTTCATGAAATTTAAATTTAAATTTCAAGCTCGCTTGAAAGGCGGAAAACATTCAAAAGGTTTAATTTTTAGTTTAAATTATTTTAGAACATCAGTTTCTTAAAAAACAATTTAATTTTATTTATATAACATTTGCAGTTATACAGGGTGATTAGCAAACACAAAATGACATTTTTCTCAAAAAATTCATATGACACAGCCTGTATATTATTGCTCATTTCTGTTAATTAATAGCTAAGCTTTGCTTTGATGCAGATATCTGTGTGGCTAATTAATTCTTATAGTTCAGAAGATTATTATTTTAGTAAAATGCGTTTTTTATTATATTTTTTAAACCTTAGCAAAGGTAATGTTTGTAAAAACCAATTTAATTCACTTTTTTAATTTTAATCATAAAAATTACATATTTTCAAAAATATGAACTCTCAATTAGAAAACATGTTTGTTTGGATGCTGCTTATCATCTATACCTAAATTCTCTGCATCTATGTTCTATGTTCTTTACATAGTTCACGTTATTTAAGCAAATAAGGGTAAAGCTAGTGCATTTGTTCATGCTAATCAATGTTACATTTGTTTTGGTAAAGAAAATTAATGAAATAAACCAATTTTCCACATCGACAATAAAAAAATATTAATAAATATATTTTATGCCCCATATTTTCAAAGAGAAAGTAAGTTAAACCTACATTGTAGCCTAATCAAGCTAAAATACACTAATAACAGTTGTATATTTTACGCTAGAATGTAATGTAAGATCGTAGTTGAGACGAGACATGTCGAATTTCTGGTTTTATAAACTTTTTTAGAAATTATGCGGTAAAAAGTTTATTTATTAGTGTAATTCATTACCGTTAAGGAATAAATTTCCAAAAACTTCAATCAGTGATGATCATTTAAATGTGGACATTTTTATTTTTCAAATTTAAAGTTAAATAACTCTCAAGCTATAAGAGCTAGACCAACAAGTTTTGACATAAGATTGAGCCTAGTTGTTTTCTAATAAAAATAAAATATAATATACAAGCTGTGACTTGGTGTTTGGATCACCAAGGGAGACCCCCAGGGAGCTTGGGTTTCGTAGATGACTTGAGGGGAGCGATATTGGAGACGCGTGCCCTGGTGCAGACAAAGATCAATTTGGCGACGGACCGGATGAAGACAAGATACAAACGTGTTTGCATAAAAAAAGATATTCTTAGTAAAATTCGATATTGTCAGCGATTTTCGAGTAAAATGCATTTTATATCTCGATGCATTATTAAAAACGCTCGCCCAAAAATATCGGATATAATACATAATTCGCATTGAAATGAAAAAAAAGCAATAAATAAACAATAGCATTCACGTTTTTTTATTACCGGTGGTCACTTTGAGCAATTTTTATAAATAAAAGCTAATATTTTTAAATTCGATATTTATTAAATAATTACTAAATATTTTTTTATTTAAATATTAGTTAAAATTTGTTAAATACTAGTTAAAAATAATTTGCTTTAGCAGTACATTTTAACTAATTTTATTTTCTCTCATTTCAAAGCCAACTATCTGTCCTATCGGAGATTTTTGGGCGAGCGTTTTAAATGCATCGAGATATAAAAATGCATTTTACTCGAAAACGGTTGACAATGTCGAATTTTAGTAAGAGTACCTCTTTTATGTAAAAACGTTTGTAGTTTATATTTTTGTTACAAAATTGCGACAAAAGTGTACACAAAATAAATAAAGCGGGTTTTAAGCACTGCCCCCCTAGGCCACTGGTTCACTGACAACAACGAGTTTTGGTAGGAATACATTTTTTTATGTAAAAACGTTTTTAGTTTATACTTTTGTTAAAAATTTGCCACAAAAGTGCATACAAAATAAATAAGGCACATTTTAAGCACCGTCCCTTCGATATACCTGCCACTGGTTAAGTTGTCTTCTTAATTCTTAGATTTTTGGAAAGGATACGAAAAGGTTTGGAGTTGTGCCAAATATTATTTAATTATCTACATAAATTTCGCAACTATTAATGGAAAACTATAATCAGGAATTAAACTTCCACACCCTGCAACTCGGAAACGAAGCGTTTTACGACACATGTTTATATAAACTTTTCGTCTTATTTTGGGCTCTAAAATACGCACCTAAATTTATGGTACTACATTTAGAATCTCCTGGTATAGGTCATAATTTTAAAAAAATATGAATTAACCCATGAGTTCAGAAAATATAGAGCATCCTGTATAACTGAAACTTTTATTAAATTGTAATGTAGTTTGGCAATGTTTAAAAAATGAAAAAAGATGATTTTGTCGTTAACGAACATATCAGACCTCCACCTACTACAGGGAACCACTGCATGGAATGTAGACAAATAATCATAATTTAAAACAATGTTTAAAACATTTAAGCAATGATGTTAAAATAAATATAATACATAGGATTAATTTATAAAATAAATTTTGATTTCTATAAATCCTACAATTCAATTTCAGAAGAAAAAAAAGAATTCCTAACATCTTTAGCAGTTTTAATATGAGGGTTATCATAAATGCTAGATACATTTTTTCATTTTATCCTATTAGCCATCCTTTACGGTTCAATGGCAAAAATTATATCATACTAAATTATACAAAAATAACTTACTCTATCGAGGTAAGTTCCTTTAAAAGTTGGTTATCACATTTTCCCTATTTCTTATTCCAACTCTTTGTTTTCGTTTGGATTAAGCGTCCTTGCAACTAGGTTTTTTGGACGGCTAACATTTAGCCCAGTATTAAGCTTTATCGAGCGATAATTTTTGGGATTATATCTTAAAAATTCACAAACTGAAATACAGAACTTGTCCCCTGAAACAAAGAAAAATTAAAAACATAACAAAGGCTGCTCTAACGCGTTTCGACAGCCAAGCTATCATCTTCAGAGAGATAAAGCAACCTTTGTTTTATTTTTAAATCTTTCTTGGTTTCAGGGAACAAGTTCTGTATTTCAATTTTTGAAGATAACCAAGGACCAGTCCGTTCCACCAAAATTAAAAATTCACATTTTAAGTTGGAAAGGTAAACTGATTTTTGTGAGGAGCAAATGTTTTCGTTCCTTTAATTAATCCAAAACTGACATATCTTCGAGTTATTCATTAGAAATATATGAATAATTTATTACAACATTTTTTGTAATACTTACTGTCTTTTTTTTGGTGGGACGGACTGGTCCATGGTTATCTTCAAAAACTGAAATACAAATCTTGTCCCCTGAAACCAAGAAGGATTAAAAAACACAACAGAGGCTGCTCTAATACGTTTCGATAGCCAAGCTATCATCTTCAGAGAAATACTCTGTATATGGTAACGAAGGCTTTCACGGCCAGAGTCAGTATAGGATATATATCTTCCGGGATTGGACCGTGTCAAAGAACTACTAAAAGTGTTCGACGTTTCGCCGAAACGTCGAACACTTTTAGTAGTTCTTTGACACGGTACAATCCCGGAAGAAGTATATCCAGAAATACTCTGTATCCATGATAAACAGTTAATTATGTTTTATATATGGTGATATCATTATCATTTCCAATGTCTCAATTGGTTGCAGGGAATGCTAAATCTGTGAATTTTTACGTATAAAAGGTATACGTCGTAAATGTTGATTTAATCAACCGTTTTTAAGATATTTCCCTTCAAAGTTTGCCGTACGTTTATTTTAAGTTATGTAAATGTAAAGTTTTAAAATAAACCGAATAAAACGGGCGCTAAAACAGTTTATATCGAATATTATTCTACTGACATTATTACACATGTTTTTTAAATTTCTAAAGTAAATTTAAACAAAACACCAAAACAAAGATTATTTTCAAAAATAAATACGCAAGAAATGACCTGTGTCGAGTAAAAGGATAGTAGACAATTGAAAATCTGGCTGGCTCTTGATGAAATTCATATTCAAATATTTACTGTGACCATCCAGACTTTTAATATTTTTTTGTAAGAACCCAGAGGTCATATCTCACATCAATAAGTTAGAATTTATATTATGTCTCAATTTTTTACATTTTCTTTATTGAGATTTTCAAACCTTAGGTATAAACATTATCGGCAAATATTATTTGACATGTTATTTTAAAAGCTCTCTTATTAATATTATTTTTTTTCCAGCCTACTTTAGTATCTCGCTGAAGATGATAGCTTGGTATCGAAACGCGTTAGAGCACCCTTTGTTGTATTTTGTTATCTTTCTTGGATTCAGAGGACAAGATTTAGAGTTCAATTTTTGAAGATAATCAAGGACCACTCCGTTCCACCAAAACCTTACTTGGAAAATCTAACATTTAATGATTTGAAACCAAGGCACTTTAAACTTTAAAGAAAAATATCTTGGAAACGGTTGCTCATATTAACATTCAGGAAATATGCCTAATATGACTAAGCAAAGCACTAGGTCTGCTCACCGACCAAGGGAACTTTAAAGGACACCTAGTTAAAATCAATCTAGCAGAAAACGAACGATGTCGACTGTATGGCACTAAACAGGAAACAAGTGAACACATTGTGTGTGTTTGTCCAAACCTTTGCCAGATGCAGATATAATCTAACTAGAAACGAAATATTAAGACCAGAAGATATGAAAGAAATCAGTGTAGCTCAGATGTTGAGCCAGGTTGACTGGGATATATAATACTGACTGCGACTTGAATAAACTTGTGGAAATTACAAAGGATTTTGAATCTAGGTGACACGGCCTATGACACGCCCTCACAAAATATAAAAAAGTATCTTATTTAGTAAACTTTCTGTAAGGATTTAAAGACAAAATTGTTCCATACAAGTCAGTGTGGAATTTCTAATTCCGTGATAAATACTAGAGTACATTTCATTTCGGTATAATCTGTTCACGCTATAATGTGTAATTTCTAGTTTTAACTATGTTTCTCACATTTTTGACTGCGATTATAGTTCTAAAAGAAATAAATTTGACGTGTCAGCTTTGACATGTTTGTCACTGTATTTTTGTTATAAGTTTTAATGATTTTAATTATCCTTGTTTGAATGTTGGGAAAATAAAAAAAAATATGTTTTTTTCATTTGTTATGTTTCTTAAAGGTTCGGTATGTACAAACAAGTTTTAGTGTATCCCTCTAGGCACACTTAAAACAAAAAATTAAATTTATTAGTCCATACATTTTTAATATCTACAAAAAAATCTGGACTTGTACTCTTCTTTATCTTAATATTTATAAGTATTAGAATTTTGCTCGAAATTTGTACAAAAAAATAAAAATAAGGTGGTAGAGCATATTTTATTGAACAAAAATAATAAGATTAATTAACAGCATCATCAGCATTCTCCAAATTAGTGGTTCTCCAGGATATTATAGGATAAGAAAACTCTTACTCTTCTCTCTCTATATATTTCGCCTTAGTTTGATGGGGAGTTGTTGACCTCCTTGTTGTCCCACTGAACGTGGGATAATATGAGTAACTTTGTTATTAGTAAATAGGAAGTCGGTTAAATGGGCAAAGTTGTGTAGAATTTTTTGCTTATTAACATTCAATGGAATGTTTCAATGGAAAAGACAATTGAATGCTTGGTTAGATTTTATTAAGAAAAAAGAAAAAGTTTCATTTTTTAAAATCTTTTGTAACTTCTTTATTTTTAGACGGATTGTAAAAAACCTTTAATTATTTTTTTGCCTGCTTTCTAAAAAGCATTGAAATGGTAAATGCTAATTATTTTTTGTGTTAAATAATTTCTGAGAAAATTATAACAACTTTATCTTTTCTTATGAACGCTACATTAAATTTTAGAATTCAGTATAATTTTGTGAGTAATTTGATGTCACATGCCAGAGTTTGAAATCCAAGCACCATCGGTTTTCCAATCTTATTAGATCTAGTCAGTCTGGGATACCTAACCTTAATCCGATAAATGCACCACTGTTGGCGATTATCGTAGTTACTTAGGAGTTTCCGTACTTGTGTAAAATAAGATCGGCACTTTGTGTGGCCTAGGTCGTATTCTATCTGCACAAAGACAATCTAGCTAGTAATTTGGTGAGAGATTTGAACAATGCAAATGCGAATTTGGAGACTGTCGAAGCATCGATTTCTATGAGGAAATAAAGTAAGTAAAGAAAGATAGATAAACATGTGTTGAAATTCGGGGATTATGTTGAAATATAAGGATTCTATAAAAAAAGCATTTTGCATTTTTAGTATTAAATCAAATTACTAATAAAGCCAGCTTCTCATTCTGAAATCAACTAAAATCAGAAGAAGTAAATTATTTTCCTTATTTTATACTACAATATTTGATAAAAGTGGTTTTCATGCACTAAACCAGTAACTGGATTTTGTACATACTCGAAAAAACAAACAATTAGTGAAATCCATCAATCAGAAGAATACATATTGCATATTATCATCTCTAAACTAAACAACATTATCATTTTATATTTAAAGGCAATCTGATTGATTTCCGAAGCTGCTTAAGCACGACCTTAAGGTATCCTGGGCCAAACATGTCCAATAATGAGGTGGTGTCGATATCCTATTTATCAGAGAGTAATATTTTAAAGATAATATAAGTAAAATTAAGAGTAATTATACCTGTGAAATATATCTAGGGCTTTACATAAAATATCGACAGCTTCCTCCGGTTTTTCTGAGTCCATTAATTCAAAACCCAATTGATATTGGTTTTCACACCGTTTAAGTTTTTGAATTCTTGTTGATAGATCTACATTTTTGTTGCACTTGAAGCAAACTACAGAAGGTGGAACTGGCAAAGTAAATATGTGATTGCATTTACTATTAGGACATCTGAAAATTACATTCTTAACAAATGCTTGATTAATGCTTTACTTCTCACCTTAATTTTGATGTGGCAGATTCGAGACCATTTGTCAAAGTAGGCCAATTTTGCAAACAAGCCAAACACTGGCAATGAAACCAGTAACGAGCTGCTAACGATTTTTGCCTGTCCCGCCCATCCTTTCGGGTGAATATCGGGCCATAGTTCTCCGATATTATTTGGTCTTTAAATATAGGTCGAATTGCTCTTATAACGATATTCTTTCCTTCAAAATATCTTAAAAGCAATAAGATATGTTTTAATGTAGCTTAAGTACCTCGTAACCGCAGGATAACAGTCATGATTAAACAGTGCTACCGTAGGATAAACTCCAACTCCTATATAAACAGATTTGGCGTTTCTGAATTTATGGTCTTTAGTATGTCTCATTTCGTATATTTCATGAGCGTTAAATTGTAACATTTGCAAAAAATACAACAGAAGCTCTCCAATATAAGCCTCTTGTTCTGTTGGTATCACTGCAAACAAAATTATTTCAAGATCTCACACATATACCACTTTCTTTAATTGAATTAATTATTGTTGGAAGGTGCCAAGCTGATTTTTGTAATTTTTTTTTATTCACTGTTGAAAGCAATTATGTCATGTACTTGGCACCTTTCAACCATCAGGGAAAGCCATTGTCGCAGTCTCAGGCACGAGCATCTAGTCCCCAAGACTGTTTTTGATCATTGCGTACTGTGCTCATGTCAGTAATAGGCACGACAGAAGTTGAAGACTTCTTGATAGAACAAGACTTGTCATGCGAGAGAGTATGTATCTCATGGACAGTGTATGTATTATTGTGGATATATCTAGCTAGCAGTGTAGGAATATAAAATAATTAAACGCAATATACAGATTAGAAATAAGGTTTTGGTTTTTGATCCGTAGCAGATGAAAGTAATGATTAAAAACAAAGGATTGTATTTATGATTGGTACCTATACTCCTTTTATCTACTGCCAACGAAATATATTTCAATTTTCCAAATTTTAGTTTTTCCTCTTTTACGAAAATTTTCACTTAAAAATGTTTACGAAGGAATTAAATTTATGGCCATTTTGTCAAACTGACATGTTTTTATTAATTTTCAAGTTAAAATCGGAATAATCACAAATGGGACATTTTATTATAACAGCTGATTTATCTGCTAATGATGTCGACGCAATTTCGCGACTCTTCCTCAGATGAAATGAGAAGTGATTCTTTTGATTAAAGTTTTTTCGCAAATGTGAATTTAAAGTTGGTTGGTTTAGATATTAACAAAGGGCCGGCTTCAGCTGAATGCTTTGTTCTTAGATGTCTTCTTAAATTACTGTTATTAATAAATGTAGACTTACAAGTCATACCATGAAAATATTTGAGATCGTTTTGATCCATGTTTATTTAGAGAGAAATTTTAAGAAAGTTAATGTTTATCTGTATCGTCAATCACTCGTATATTTCCAAACTCACAACATTTTTGTACAACACTTCACAAAAGATCGGAAGTTCAGACGGTTAAGTGAAATAAAAAGTATTTGGAAATATTGCCCTTTGCGGTGTTGGCGCGCCTTTATGTCCGCTTTCAGGCCTACCACTGGCATGCGCGCAGTATGCAATGATCAAAAACAGTTTTGGGTACTAGACGCTCGTGTCTAAGGCAACCCAAATTCAGGATGTGGTGCATTGCGCCCGAATAATATCTGATACTTTATTGTCATCAAAATAGGAACAGTAATGAATCCTAATGTTCAGGCTAATAGTATTAAAGTTGTTATACCGGGTTGGGCAAAAGTCCCGGAACGGCTCGATTACAGACGAACGGAACCTCGTATCAACTTCGGGTTTTCGACACTGTATTCAGCGAAATTTTTAGAACTTCTTGACATGTATTTCAGGACCGTGACGTCATTACGGTCGGAGGTGTGACATAAGTGTCAATTTTTTTTAATGAAATACCTGGTATATTTTTCTACATTTGTATACTTTAAGGAGTCCCGAATTCAACGATGTAACGTTTGTATGGATTCTGTTATGTAATGTGGTCTCCATATGGAAAAATTAGAAATTACAATCGTAATTAACAGAGAACAGTGGATATGACCCCTTCTACCTATCCATCTGATATGGGGAAAGTTTACCCGATGAAAGATACTTGTCGAAAGAAAAAATCGTGCTGAATATGAACCAGCTGTATCCAAAAGACACACTCTTTTTTTACCACTTTTTTTACAAAACCAAGACAAACAAAGTTGTTTTGTAGTCGTTTAATAAAAACACAGCTCATAGTTAAATTGTTCTCATTATTTTACTAGTTTATCTAAGTAAGTCCTGGTATAAACGTCACTGTGACATTACTTTTGTAATACTAATTTGTGACTTTAAAAACGTGTCTTTAAACGAATAACTTTACTCATGATGATTGGATTCGTAGAGAGGCGTCGATCCCTTCAGGAAGCAACTGACCTCTTCAACGATACCTTTCCTGAGCGAAACCCGATTTCCAAGTCGACAGCATGTCGAATTTTGCACAGTTTTGAACATACGGGAAATGTCAAGAATTTGGCAAAAACTGGCCGCCCAAAAACAGCGACAAACGATGACAGAGCTTTAGATGTACTGTTAGTTATTCAGGAGGAGCCTAAAACGTCAATTCCGAAACTTTCATTAGGAACTGGTAACAGTGAAAGATCCGTTCAAAGAATACTCAGGAGACATAAAATACATCCCTACAAAGTCAGCTTAGTTCAGGAACTTGCGGAAGATGACCCTGATCGTCGAATGCAGTTTTGCCAACAAATTATGAATTTCTTAGACGAGACACCACAGTTTGTAAATCGCATTTTGTTTTCCGATGAGGCTACATTTTGTTTAAATGGATTTGTCAATCGTCACAATTATCAATATTGGTCTGCTGAGAATCCACATTGGATGGAAGAAATGCACACACAACATCCACAAAAAGTAAATGTCTGGGCGGGTATAATTGGAACACATGTAATAGGGCCGTTTTTTCTAAATGATAATTTAACTGGTGATACCTATTTAACTTTATTACGCGAAAGAGTTATACCCGCTGTAATTCAGATATTTTCCAACTGCGAAAATCCTCAGGTGATCGCAAATGACGTGTACTTCCAGCAAGACGGAGCTCCGCCACACTATGCCAGAATTGTAAGAGATTTTTTGGACAATGTCTTTCCCTGGAGATGGATAGGTAGAAGGGGTCATATCGAATGGCCAGCTAGGTCACCTGGCCGAACCTCTCTTGATTTCTTTTTCTGGGGTCATTTGAAGTCCGTGGTGGGTCATTCCATTATCGCGGGTGCAATATTTAGACGCCTGTTTTAGTTTAACCTAATTAAATAAAAAACATTTTTAATTAAATTAGTCTTTGAAAGACTACATTTTAATATGTTTACTTTATATTAATTAACAAAAATTTTAATATGATATTTTAAAAGTCAGGAGAAAGGTCCAAATTGCCATCGCGGTTGCAACAAATTTGGCCCAAACTTTCCAGATCACAAACAAAAAACACATATATCTGTTAATTCTAATACATATAATATGTTATGCCTTAATATTTTGAAATGTATTAAAGTAACAAAGAACACAAAATAAAAACTCTAAACAAAACAAAAATAAACAATAAATTATTACCTTTTTTAATAATTGCGGGTGCAACCGGGGGGGTGAATCTGAGATGGAATATCTCGGACCTCGACTGCTACGAGCGTCATCTGTTGATTGGTCACAACAACTGCAGTTAAAGACCTTTGTATCAGATGGCGCTGTGCTCTTTGTATAGTTTTCATGTGACATTCATGTACCATGTGACATTTCATGTGCCTTTTGGATTTTACGATTTTTGAGTGCGTTTTTAAATCAGCTATCAAAAAATATAACACGAGTTGCACGAAGAGCTAAACAGAAAAATCTAGTAACGAAGCAAAAGCTAGCTCTTTTACAGAAAACTGGAAGCTTGGATTTTTTCAAGAATGTGACAACACTAAACTTCTTCCGTTGCCAACAAAGGAATCAAAATTTTAAACCAAAAGGAAGGCGTTTCACTCTGGATGACAAAATTTTCGCATTGTCTGTTTTAAAACTGAGCGGTAAGGGTAGCCGTTTTTTGTCTAAGTTTGCCTAACCGAAAAACATTAAACAAAATTATTAATATGTATAATATTAAAATTTTAATCAGTCAGGAAATAAATGTACAATTAATACAACAATTTTTGCACAGAACACCAATATTTTGAAAAAGATTTTATTAATATTCTACAGAACATAATTATTTTCTATTATATTAAAATTGTAAACAATATTCTTAATGGAAAAGATCTTAGGCATAAGGATTTGAATTCTTTAATTAGTTTAGCGAATAAAAAATATTTAAAAAAAAAGAAGTACAAATAAATGTCTTATTTCAAATTGTTTTTTTATTATTACACATTAGCAATAATGGATTTATATATTTATAATTTACAGGTGTTCCGTAAATCATGTACCAAATGAAAGAAAATGATTTCTGATACCAGAATATTGTTACTGAACAAAACTTTCTTTGGTTCCAAATTTGAAATGATTGTATCCAATGAAGTACTAATGGTTTAATTTTTTAAAACATTTTATGTAGTAACATCCTAATTGAAATGAGGTATTGCGTAATTTCTTATTTAGGATTATTATAAACAATCAACATTTTGTCACCTTGTATTATATTTCAAATTTTTGGGCTAAAGTAGACTTTGTCAATTTTTAACATTTTGGCGTCAGTAATAACTTTCTTTCAATTGATTATGATTTGCAGAATGGCCCTGTAAATTATATGTATTTTTCAAAATTGCTTCATGGTGTCCTTAGTCCAGAACCTTTTTTTACAGGGTTCATCAGTATCACTCAGAGAAATTGTTCTTACTTATGTGACCACTCTATAGATGTCGCTGGGGTTTAACACTAGAGAGTGCTATCTATTCGTGTATTTAATCTATGGGTGCAACACCAAATTATCGCGGGTGAAACCAGTCTAATTTAAGTGAACATAAACATCAATTTTACTTATATAGGAACAAAATAAGAGATCAAACCATATTTATTACTAACAATTATACTTTTGTTGTCGCTTATATTAATTATTTCTTTTGAAATACGTCAATAATTGTCGAAAATTCTATGAACATATTATTTCCATCAGTCTTTTTCTTTGGCGCTTCCAGCTTCGCGATAATATCATCAAATTGCACATCTTCTATGTCATTAACGATTTCTGTGAATCGTTTGCCATCAACCGTCGTCATAAATTGTAATCTAACTTCTGCATCTTCATCCATATCACTCTGACACAACCCCACATAACGATATTGAGTTTTTTTTGCCGGTTTTGCAAAGCAATTGTACGAGCACATACACATCAGCGCAAATATTTTTCGGTAAGAGAGTAGCTTGGACAGTAGGAGTTTCAGGACATACTTCTAGTGATAATTTTGAAGCTTGAAGAGACGTTGATGGAGTTTCGTCATTTATAAATTCATTGTCTGAATCAGTGTCTAAATCACTGTAAACCAGAAACGCGTGGCAATAAAGATTTGCTCTGATCCGCAACTGAAGGAACAGATATAACAGGACCCGGAATTATTTTTCGTAATTTGTGATTTGTAAGACGTTCCAAATCGTCATCGACCCAATCACTATGTGTATTAGCGGTGGGTTTTGGCGACTTCAAAACCAATGTGCATTTAAAATGAAACAGTGAGGTGCGCGCCACAGAAATGCTATGAGCCTCTTCAGATTGGAAGAAATGTTTGGACTGCATACCTGGTATATTTTTCAGCCCTTCCCATTGATCATCCAGCATGGCTATCTTTTCTTTAACTTCTTCCTTTGCTACAAATTTAAAGAGAGACTGCGTGCTAAATTATAGAATTCTAGGGCACTGATAACGATGGCTTTCCGAGACTTAACCGCGATCAACACTGATCTTTTGACACTTCCACCAATTCCATCAACGGCACCTTTTCCGTGTGAGGCAGCAAGTTCCATTCGAGGTGATGGAATCCATATTCTGCTTTGAGTGAATTCATACTTGCCATTACATATCGATTCTTAAATTGAGCGGCGAAATTGTCGCTGAAGATATACAAATATGTAATGTTTCAGAGACTGACTTGATGTACTCAAATTTTTTTGCAGAAAGAGATGCACAGTATATTTATTGTAACTTAGTTTATCGCTTACTATGACCAATCAATGAAGTTTGTCGGTAGTCTATATACAACACGTGAAAAGCGTGACTTGTGCATGAGACCAATGTGCTGATTGTATTTCGTCTTGACTAATTAACGCGTAGTTCTCGGCAAAATCTATTTGTATGACAGCTTTCTCACTGGTCAGGCCTTCCTTTGCGCTTTGAAAGTAATCAGATTGTACATTTTTAACAAAAGAATGTAGCTTGAATTTACCAGTGCTGACATGTAGTTCGTTTAGTGCTTCATTGAAAGGTTTGCTAATTACGATCTGTTTTGGTCTCTGATTCTGAAAGATCCAGGCCTTTCAATTAACACAGGGATTGGAATCTAGAGTAATATTTCAAATGTTGGATTCTTTACATGCATCGTAACTACTGGACATGCAGTCTTTATTGTCGACACTACATGATACCTGTTTCAGAAGCTCTTAGTGAGTTTTGGAAAAGTTTGTCGCATGTTTCGAAATAGCCAGAAGAAGATTAATATAACTTAAGTGCGTGGACATACGCAAACATTATGAAGAGTATCATTAATTGGCAGAATGTGAGCTGGTATCTCATTATAAAAAACATACTTGCCTATAGATATTTCAGGATGAGTATCTTTAAAAATTGTATTGGACTTAACTGTTTCACATTTTTATGTCAGGCATTTGTCTGCTAATGCCATCCCTATTATAAAAATCACAAATTAGTTTTTTCCCTCCTCCGTTCGCTTTCGAGGCGCTGCTTTAGGGGCGTCATTTTTGTTAAATGCAGCAATGTCGAATTTAGAAGCTATTTTTTACAACTTCCACTGCTTTGGCGGGACTGGCTGGTAGATTACGTTTTATTTTTGCCACAGCCTTCCCTAGTGTCGAGGACTGCTATGTCTAGTAGATGTTTGTTGACATTGTTCTTTCTTACGTGGCTTTCTAGTTGCCTGCATTCTTTCTTTGGATCTGATTCTAGCCAATATTGTCTAATTTACATCTGTCTCCATGTTCATTTTCACTATTTCTCTCCGTTTGGAATCACGAGCCCTTTCCCGTTCGAGGTGTTTAGCATGAAGCTCAGGATTTTTTTTTTTTTAATGTCCGCCTATATTTCTGCGAAGCAGTCTCCTTATGTTGCTCTGTTGTCATTTTAACCGATATTTCTATAAAAAAATACAGAATATAATATAGACACATATTAAATATATATCATCAATCATCTTTAGCATATATTAATAGTCAAGTTATATTAAAACAACGAAATGTATAATTAATCACACAAAAAGGTTACGCGAAAAAAAGTTGCATCCTTGATCTCACATCGAGATCGCGGGTGCAACCAATTTAGGTTATCGTTTATTTTAACCTAACAATCATTACACTTTTAAAAACAAATAATTTGGGTTTGGTTTTGATTTCTTCTTACTTTTGCAAAGTTTCAGGACGTTAGCTCTTTATTTCTGTGAAAAAAGTAAACTTTTATATCTTTTGCATCGCCGGTGCAACAAGTTAACAATGTATTCTAGCAGTCAATAATTCCTAATACATACAACATATATTTACATTTTTTGGAACACGAAGATAAATGAATATTGTCACTTCACGTTTAGCCGATAAAACATATCAAACTGTCAACAACAACTGTTTCGCGCCAGTGTTGCTAGTTATGATTTTACAGTTTATACTAATTCTTCGGATGGTAATATTTTCAAACGCCAAAAAAGAAGATTAATGGTATAAAATCAAATAAAAATAAATTGATTATTAAATTTAGACTTTCTTCTTTGCACTAATAGCAAAAAATTCACAGATTTCGCAATCCTTGCAACCAACGGAGACATTGGAAATGATAACACCAAATAGAAACATAATTAACCCTTTATTTAACATACAAGGTTATAAAGGGTATTTACAAATTTCAAAGACAACGCTTGGCAGTTGATTCGGAATGATAAATAAATACGAATTACGAAAAAAAAAATAATAAAAAATGTTTACTTTTCGAATTGCAGACTTTCAAATTTGTTATAAAAAATAATTTAATTAATAATTTCATAACCTCTTTACCGATCGTGTTGAAATATGAAACCTTTATTTATTTAGATTATTAAGGCTAGAATCTTAGTGACGTCGACCCTTGTGTTATCCGACACCCCTTGAAATTCGCCACGACAATTATCTTTGTATCTTCGAAGTAGTAAATAATAATAATTACATAAAATATGTATTGATTTATAGCAATACGTATTACGTTTAGTTTTTATTTTTTTTATAACTGATTAAAATGTCGTTAAGGCTGACTGGGTTGAAAGTGTTTGCAGATGTGTCTTACACCACATAAATTTTATGGCCCTTCACAGTTTGTTTGAACCCCCTGGTTGGATAAGTAGTACATTTCAGAAATTTGTTATTCCGACAAGTGGTTCTTAGATATAAGTTTAAGAATCATTTTATTGACACTGAATGTGCCTTCTTTCCTTTTTGAAAGGCAACGTTACAATCAAGAGACCACAGGGTGCTCGTAAGTAGTAATTGTCTTGAAAGTTATTTCTGGCCTTTTCTTCTTGGGATACAAGTATTTTGTTTTCAGCTTCCCCTTGATCCTATCATTTATTGCCCCGGTCATGTAATTGTTCTTCCTGACAAGAATTTATGGTCTTTGAATTGCATGTTATATTTTTGTTTCTTTGAATGGACTTTTAAATGACCAGCTGCATTCAACCCAATTTGGTTTCTTGAAAATGAAGTTAATTTTTTCTGATTTCAATGGAATTTCTAATTATATCCAAAATAAACTTGTTTCAGTTAATAAATCTTATTTAGATCATTTCGCATTGAAATCAGGATCATCGAAAAAAACATTAGAGGGCAGTTGAATGGCAAATTTATCAAACTTAAAAATTGAGGTTGGTTCTGTGATTTTGTTTATCATATTCCAGATCACACGTGAATTCGTTTGGATGTGATCTGATTCATATGTTAAATTACTTTTAAAGAAAGTTAAATTTTTTAACTAATGCTGAAGTAATGATGTTCGCTTGACACCCTGGATTTAACAATGCTGGACATTGTTTAAAATTACTGCACCTATTTCTAATTAAAACTAGAGCTGTACTGGTTGTACTGATTGCCATTTTCGCTTTGCATGATAATTTAATTTTTCCGCTCTTATGGGAATAATAAATAAAAGTAATTCCCTTTTTTGCCGAAAGCTCTTAAACCTTTATTACAGTTAATTAGTTGTCTTAGACCGGGTTGTGTGGTTCTTCTAAATTAAAAAAAGTTTAGGACGGTTGTGACCTGTTCTTTTATTTTAAAGCGGTCTTACAGCAACTCTATTGCATAATTAATTAATAATAATAATTAGCTGATAATGACAATGATTCAATAACGTCACTTGAATCTCCTTCCACAGAATCGCAAAGATAATGAAATTTCTTAATATCAAAAATATGCTTGTCGTAATGAATTAACCACTTAAATGAATCTAAAAACAAAAATGGGAAGCGATGAGGGCTTTAAATTAGCAACAGATATGGTATATAATTATCTCGAGCCGTTTGATAATGACAGAGTGAGTCTGATTGAATTAGTAAATTTCAATTTATGTCAGTTAAAATTTTATCGGATGTTCAAATGAAAAAGTCATCAAGTGTGCTATAAGTTTTTTAGAAGAGAACGTAGCGAACCCGGCATTCGATTACTTATTGACTATTTTGGTTGATTCGTCAAGGGTCATTTTGACGTCTTATTTATCCAGAGAGGTTAAAATTTTCTAACCTAGAGAAAATTGTCTAGAAATCTATTTTACTCTTATTTTTACCCTTCTTTACAAAATTATGCGCTTATGCTTTCAAAATAATTATAAACACAAATTTTGGGCTTTTCCGAAATTTAATAATTTCTTCCACAATTTCCAATTTTTTAAATTTTTACATTAAACTTGCAATTCTTGTGTTTTTTCTTAAAACTTCGGATTCCAAACGGATTCAAAATTTGAACATCAGTCTTGCGAGTCTAACCTAAGATATTGCATTCAAAAAATAAATATAGAGAATTTTCTTAAAATTGTGACTTTTTCACAAAATTCCTCAACCTTTCAAAATGTCATTTATTTTTCTTAAACTGTCAATAAATCTTTACGTTTTGTTTAAAATTTTCATGTTAAATATTAAATTCTAAATATTTCTAAAGATTTTGACTTATTTTTCGAAATTGTGACTAAAAAATTCTTAAAATTATAAATATATAAACTCGAAAACTCAAGATTTTCTATCGAAATTTTGTAATGTCAACTTTTTTTTTCGAAATTTAAGATCCCCCTTTTTATTAAATTATGAGTGGTGGGTTTCCTCAAATTTTAAAATCCCAAAATTCAAACTTTACTTTCTACTTTTATTTCCAACACCAATAAAGGTTTCAACCAGTGTTAAAGCTTTAATTTTTTATTTTTAAGGTTTTTAATTTAATTTAGACTCTTTTTTTAAGAACACAAGTCATTTATTTAAAATCTTGACTTTAAATGAAATATTTTAATTTTTTTTAAATGATTTTGATTTAGTTGCAAAATTTTATCTTTAACCTCAAAATGTTGACATGTTTTAAAATTTTAGGACATTATGAAATTTTTGAAATCCTGGAATATTTTCCTAAAATTGTCTATTTTTTTTTTACTGTTTTTCTCGCAACTTTTCTGAATTCAAAATTTTGGCCTTATTTAGCTACTTTTTTTTTCGACCTTAATATCGAAGTATTCGACTTGAGATTTCGAGTGAAAACTTGAATATTCAAATATTCTTCTTTCGACTTTTTTCTATTTTTAAGGTTATTTCTGCAATGTTTATCTTTTCTAAATTTACAGTTTCCATTAGCCAAGTTTCTTCTGAAAGATTATTTTTTAAATTGAAATATACTCGTATAACCAAATAGACTACGACATAATTTAAATTAAAATAATATAAAGGCATCTATGCTCATGGCTCTTGAAAGAAATATTTTAGTACAAAGCGAAAACAATGAAATATTAAAATATATTTATCTACAAGCAAAAATTTGTCAACTTTATTGTAAAAGTAATTTACATTTATTTGAGCCCTAAAAATGTGCAGATATTTTACCACATTCGTTTACTGAGTACTTCAAGGTTTTCAAGACAATACGTGAATTGGATTTAGGGTAAGAGTTTACAGCATAATAATGGAATTATAACCCCTCAGTTAAGGGCCGCTGACTTGGGTAGCCCATGTAAACTTCAGAACCCATAAGTTTGCGCATCTTTACATGCTCACGATACCGCCAATTGTGTTCAGTTTTTGTTAGCGGTGTTTTCGTACTTAACTCACTAGATTCTCTATTTTCAATCTCTCGTAAACGTTTTTTGCGCTCTCGATATGTCATACATTTTTCGCTATTTTTCATACTCTCAATATCCATAGCTGATAGCCTTATCCAATGAAACGTCACAGGATTAAACGAATATGGTGCACTGCGGTGAACTGTAAACTTAACATTCTCCCATAGTTTTCACGCCGGCCTCTCGACGCCGAGAGCGCTCGACTGGCGAGTACGTCAGAGCGAGCGACACCGAGTTCTCTCAAGCTTGAACGAAAACCCGAAACTTCACCCCATATCTCAACATAAACATTTCCAATGTTAAAAAACTAATAGCGTAATTGAAAAAAATCATGTCGAAAATCATCTATAGCGGAATCGCCCTGGTATATCGCACAAAACCTGCCACGGTACAAGAGCTTCAAGAAAGAATTCTAGCGGTTGCTGATAATATTACACCTCAGTCCCTCCAAAATGTTCAGCGGGAATTTGTGGACAGGCTAGCACATTGTCAGGCAGTGGAAGGATTCCAATTTGAACATTTAATAAAATAAATGTTCTCTGTTAATTACGATTGAGACCACATTACATAACAGAATCCATACAAATGTTACATCGTTGAATTCGGGACTCCTTAAAGTATACAAATATAGAAAAATATACCGGGTGTTTCTTAATATGCGAAGTTTTTATCCGACAGCGTTTAACATTGAGTCGCCAGGTCACCTAAGTTGTCAAATATTACATATTTCTGTATTCAGGAAAATTGAGGAATTATTTTCAGCGAAAAAAAGTGGTGGGTGCAGTTTGAAAAATGGGGTGGGGGATGGTTTCTTCTGTGTGGCAGCAACCGCCATAGTTTTGAAGATGATGGATTAATAGGTACCATCTAAAAATTTGTTTGTTCATCTTTATATCTTTTCAATTAACTGAGATATTGCTTTTTAATAATAACTTGGGACATCTTTCATATACAGGGTGATTCAGTCAAAATGGCATTAATTTTAACACAAGGTAGAGAAAAAAAAGTATGATACGAATCCATTATTAAAAGTATAGTATGTATACTCAAGAAAGGAGTTAATGGGTGCAATATGTGCAATTGCACAGAGGCCCCCGCCAATTCAACGCACATCCACTAATTTGGGAAGGTATCAGCAAAGTAGTAGATTCATAGATTTTAGGTGAGATGAGCTAATTTTTAACTGTTAAATCAAATGTGGAGACAATATGAAAAGTTTCTGTATTTTACAAGAGCCCCCACCCTTGTGTTGCACAGGACCCCGAGCAAGCCTAATTCGCGTCTGTGCTTACTTATTTATAAAACACCAATTTTGGACATGAAAATGCTACTTCTACTACATTAATTTTGTTTTTATAATGGGACACCGTGAATGTTATTACATTTTTGGAATTCGCATGGTTTCCTTAATTAATTGCAGTAGTCCTCATGAGATGGCGAAAGCCTCCGCCCCCCTTTCCGCGTCCTCAATTCGGGAAGAAAATCTTAACCGATGAATATTATGTGCATTGAAAATATCGAGAAAAACAATCTCAGCGTTCGTATAATTAGCCTGTAGGTGATCGAACAGTATGAAGAAAGGTGTATGAAATTTCCACGGAAAGGAAAATCCGGCTTTCTGTTGGAGGCAGCACATGGGATCTTTTATTCTGAATGTCTTGAAGAATCGAGTTTAGAATTGAGTTTAACCCCCGAATGTTACAGAAATTAATTTTGAATGAATTACTTGGAAAAAAGTTGACTCGGGACAAATCAGAATTTCCTATGATCGTGATGTTGCGCTTTCGCACACCCTCCATTGGGACATCCGAACGGGAAGTACGTCTATGTCCGGAATACTTTACACGAAGAGAGTCCATCATATTTGTTTCAAATCACGAAGAAGAATGAGGGGAGATGAAGAAAAGAAGATAAAGAGGACAGCATGAGAGGAGTAACAGCAACCTACTCAAGCGTCAGAGACAAACATGATGCAGGCATCATTTCAGCACCTTCTGATGGCACGTGTGGTGGTACTGCCTGGGAAGACTGAAAAGTCTAGTCTATCACCTACTACTTTATTCAAAAAATTCGAAACTTTGAGTAATTCTGCATATCAGCAGTATTTTCATGGGACAGCTAGGCTATTCCCAGAAATGATGGATAATATAAGATATGTTTCATTGAAATGAGACAACTAAAACTTATTTCAGAATTTGATCTGAAAATGAGGTAACGCTATGAATATAACTCACCATTTTGAGCTTTTCCAAAATACCCACCCATTTGCAAGCATCTTAACAGAAATGCAGCCATCAAAGTTCTTTGAAAAAAATCTTTTGGTGATCTTTTTTCAGCATTTGTACACAAAGATAAAATTTTTCCTTTTGACCGATTTATGTATAGATCAAGCATTTTATTCAAATTACTTTGAGAAATCATTCGTAATGCTACGTAAGACAATATGCTGACTCCCGATCCAATTAAAAGATCCATTACTCTACACTCAAATTTGTGATAGGTTGATGTAGCTTCATTTCTGCATTTAACATTACAGAAGGCAACACCGCAACAGTCTGGACAACCGATGGCAGCAACTAGTCTGCAAATTATGGGAAAATGTAATTAACTCCTGGTGTTTAATTGGTTTTACCTCGTAAAGCAGTTGTGGCAATGACTACCAAACTTATCGGGCAGAAGACAAGCCGCAAATGGCGACTCAACTACTAAAGTATCTCCAGAATTCACTTCTTTCCTAGCCACAACATATCTCCCTAATTCTTTACTTTGTTTTATACCTATTTTATCCGAGGCATGTGGATATTCCGGGTGTGGGTTTCCCTTAATTTGAGCAGGATCTATAAGTAAATAATCTTATACTACACAGTATAGCACTTTCACTTTTTAATGTCATCACTTATTTACCTTTTTTTACATTCGTAGTTTCTTCTTCATATTGCAATTTCATATCGTTATGTAAGTCATTTAAAAGCTCTTTATCTAATAAGAGCTTTTCGGCTAATCGAAAAGAAATGTTAGCTTTATCAGCTTCCCTAAGTGCTCTGTAACACTTTGCCATTTTCCAGTAAGCTTCTGCTTTACAAATAGGGGGAATTCCCTCTTTAATGGATAATTGTACATCGGATAATGCAAAACTGTACTTTTGTAACTCAATTAGCACATTTGATCTCGCCAATAAACCTAATCCTAACGAAAATCCGTTATCAATTTGATTATTTTCTCCTAAAATGAAAAAATAAAAACTATTATTATATTCCTAATAATGTAGCTGCTCATGCAATTTAAACCTGTTTTTGGTGCTCGAAGTACACTTTGCCCAAATAATATCAAAGCGTTGGAGTAATCTCGCTTTTTGAAGTATTTTTCTCCTTCTAAACGTCGAGAATATGATATTTCTGCTGATTTTTTGCGATAGATTGGTTTCATATTACTTAAAATAGTGCAGAGCGTATCTTTTACCTAAAAAATCCAAGAAATATGTAACAATATAACATACAGTGAGGTGATACATAACTGTAGAATACTAGAAATAGATGATAAAAGATAACGAGTTGTAAAGACAAACCTTTTAACAATTAAAGACGAAATTTCGTAACTAAAACAAAACTCGAAGAAAAATGTACAATTTCCTTTAAAAGTCGAAAATGTTTAAAAAAATTTCTAAAATTGAGAATTCAGACTGAAAATTTCGTATTTTCAAAAAATTGTCGCAATTTATATAGAAGAAAGTTTAACTTTCAAAAAAAAATCGGAATTAAAAACAGAAACTTCTTTAGTTTTATGTTTCGAATTTGAGCTGTAAATTTTGAGGAAAAATTAAGTTTTCAAGAAAACACTCAAAACCAATATCATTATTATTATTATTATTATTATTATTATTATTATTATTATTATTATTATTATTATTATTATTATTATTATTTTCATTAACTCGGGAAACCTATTTCCCGGCAATCTCTCATCAGGAACCTACCCGGCTCCTCAGATTAGATGCTACTTTCATCAATGAACTTTACGCAATATATGTGCAGTGCCGTATAATGCTGTTTCTTGAATTATGTTTCTATTGATGTTTCCAGGAATATCATTCACATTGTATATGAACCTCTTTGACACAGCACCCAAAGATCCTACAATTATGGGTATTATTTTTGTTCTTAATTTCCACATACGTTGGATTTCTATTTCCAGATCTCTATATTTTATTATTTTCTCTACTTCTTTTCTACCTACATTGCTATCAGCAGGGATTGCCACATCGACTATCAAACAAGTGCCACTTTTCAGGTCCTTGATGACTATGTCAGGTTTATTAGCATAAATGGTTCGATCAGTGTATATTTGTTGGTCGTATAACAACAGAATATTCCCTTTCGACTGCGTAGGTTGAGGCTCATGTTGATACCATTTAGCAGAAACTTCTATACCATAATTTTTGCTCACAGCCCAATGTATGTATGTGCATACTCTATTGTGTCTTTTGACATATTCTATTTTGGCGAGCTGAGGGCATGCAGAGACTATATGTTCGATATGTTCTTTTTCTTGTTTGCAGATTCTACATGTGTCATCAGCATTTATTTTCAATATTCTTTTGTCATAGTATTTGGTTCGTAAAGCTTGGTCTTGTGCAGCGATTATAAAAGCCTCAGTTTCCCCTTTCATTTTGCCATACTTTAGCCATTCAAATGAGCCTTGTTGATTGATGGTGGGCTTATGGATTATTTTTTTATTATTATTATAATTATTTATTTTATTATTATTATTATTATTATTAGTTCTGTCTGTCTTAGCGACGTTGTATTGCAGGTATCGGTCAATTGACAAGATACTGCTCCTCTACTGCAAGTTTAGATTTAGAAACGCCCGGACTATTGCACAAGTATTGAGTATTACTGCCTTCTGAAGTTGGATGTATATGCTGCCAGGTAGCTCTAGTTGTCTTAGACTGGCTAAGAGCTGCTTAGGTATTACTCCTGTGGTTGATATTATTATTGCTATTATATGAACCTCATTTTGCTTCCACATAGATTTAATCTCATTCGCTAGCTGTTGATATTTGGTTACCTTCTCTGTATAGGTTTTCAGGAGGTTATGTGTGTTTGGAACTGCAATATCTACTAGGTACGTGATAGCTGTGGCCTTAGCTGTAAGAATGGTATCAGGTCGATTACATGGTATGGTCTTATCCGTTAGTACGGTGCGGTTCCAATACATTTTATAATTTTCATTTTCCAGGACACTCTCTGGATTATATTTATAGTAGGGTGAGCTATCTTCTTTCAGCTTGTACATGTTGGCTATTTTCTGATGGATAACTTTTGCCACTTGAGCATGTCTTGTAAGATATTCAATAGCAGCTAGAGTTTTACAACTTCCGGTAATATGCTGGATGGTTTCAGGTGCCTCTCTACACTTCCTACATTTGTCATCATTTAGGGGTTCTTTAAGGATGTATTTTCTGTAGTTTTTGGTGTTTATTACTTGATCCTGAATAGCGATCATAAATCCTTCAGTTTCAGCAAATATATCCGCGCGAGTTAACCGGCTGTTCGACGCTGTTCGACGATTATTATTATTATTATTATTATTATTATTATTATTATTATTATTATTATTATTATTATTATTATTATTATTATTATTATTATTATTATTATTATTATTATTATTATTTTCATTAACTCGGGAAACCTATTTCCCGGCAATCTCTCATCAGGAACCTACCCGGCTCCTCAGATCAGATGCTACTTTCATCCAAGAACTTTACGCAATATATTTGCAGTGCCGTATAATGCTGTTTCTTGAATTATGTTTCTATTGATGTTTCCAGAAATATCATTCACATTATATATGAACCTCTTTGACACAGTACCCCAAGATCCTACAATTATGGGTATTATTTTTGTTCTTAATTTCCACATACGTTGGATTTCTATTTCCAGATCTCTATAATTTATTATTTTCTCTACTTCTTTTCTACCTACATTGCTATCAGCAGGGATTGCCACATCGACTATCAAACAAGTGCCACTTTTCAGGTCCTTGATGACTATGTCAGGTTTATTAGCATAAATGGTTCGATCAGTGTATATTTGTTGGTCGTATAACAACACAATATTCCCTTTCGACTGCGTAGGTTGAGGCTCATGTTGATACCATTTAGCAGAAACTTCTATACCATAATTTTTGCTCACAGCCCAATGTATGTATGTGCATACTCTATTGTGTCTTTTGACATATTCTATTTTGGCGAGCTGAGGGCATGCAGAGACTATATGTTCGATATGTTCTTTTTCTTGTTTGCAGATTCTACATGTGTCATCAGTATTTATTTTCAATATTCTTTTGTCGTAGTATTTGGTTCGTAAAGCTTGGTCTTGTGCAGCGGTTATAAAAGCCTCAGTTTCCCCTTTCATTTTGCCATACTTTAGCCATTCAAATGAGCCTTGTTGATTGATGGTGGGCTTATGGATTATTTTTAAGAAGTTTCCATGTAGGGGCTTTTCTTTCCATTTTGTTTTATGTTCCTCTGTTATGGCTGCCTTTAAATATTTCTTTTGGTTTTTGATAGCTAATTCAGTGCTACTATTGCCTGGTGGCACAATTTCATAACTGGTCTGTATGTGGTTTGCCTCCGATATTATGTTTTTCTGGTTGGGCTTTAAGTTTTCAATTTTCTTAATTATATCTACTAGGCTGTCACCTTTCTTCTTTAAGATATATGTGGATAGTCCCAATATTGTTACTTTATATGCTGTTTCTACTTTACGAAGTCCTCTACCCCCCTCTAATCTAGGTAAGTAAAGTCTATCCACATCTGCTCTGGGATGTAGTAACTTATACGTGGTCAGTATCTTACGGGTTTTCCTGTCCAATTGCCTAAGTTTCTCTTTTGTCCAATTTATAATACCAAAACTATATTCTAGTACGGGCATTGCTAGATTACCAATCGCTGTTATTTTATTATTTCCTGTAAGTTCTGTGCCTAGTATTAACCTAATTCTTCGAACATACTCTTTTTTTATCTTATCTTTCATCTCGGCATGTTCGATGTCACGGTTTTCTGTCACTCCTAGATATTTATATGCCTTTTCAGGTTCAAGGTTTTTAATTTCAGTTTGTCCATCTGTAGGTTTTCTGTGTATTTAATCTGCCCTTTATGTATGACTACCTTGGCGCACTTGTCCAGTCCAAATTGCATATTGACATCATCACTGAATTGTTTCACAATCCCTAACATGTCATTAACTCCACCACCACTCCTATTATTATTATTATTATTATTATTATTATTATTATTATTATTATTATTATTATTATTATTATTATTGTTATTATTATTATTATTATTATTATTAAATAATCTCTAATCACTTTTTTTCTGGATATTTTGCTTCACTCTTGAAATCTAAAGTTGAATTTTCAAACTTTTAATTCTCATAAAAATTTCGATTGTAAAATCGAATTTTTCGACTTTTTGGATAAAAATCAAAAAAATTTGAAGAATGACTTTCACGCAAACACTTATCATTGAAGTTTTTTTTAATCTCTAATTGTTTATAAAATTTCCATTTTTTTCGCGACATTTAAAGCATAAATTGAAAAAAATGTATTATTTAAAAGTTTGACTTGGTCAAATTTTTCAAACATAAATTTGACTTTAAACTCAAATTTTTAATTTTAAAAATATTACTGTCGAAAAAAAATCTAAATTTTGAGGGACTAAAATGTTGAAAAAAGAATTTGAAAAATAATTTGAGATTTCCCTTTTTTGCAAATCTCTGTTTTGCCTTAGAAATTCGAAATTTAGATATTTTCCACGAAATTTGCCTTTTTTCAAAATTTAGACTTTTATTTCAAAATTCGATGCTTCATGTTGGTTAAAATTTCAATCCTGTTCGAAATTTGTCTTGTTTTAAAACTGCGGTTTTTTAATTGGTTTTTCCACAATACTCAAAATTAGACTTTATGTGCGAAATTTCCATTTTTTCCATATTTTAAGTTTTTTCGCCAAGTTTGTCATTCTTCGAACTTCCATCCTTTTTATAAAATTCATGTTTTTTTATTTTGACTTTATTCGCAAAACTATGAGTTTTTCTTAAAATTTAATTCTCTCTGAAAAATTTTGAATTTTTTCAATTTCAAATTTTTTCTCAGATTCGACTGTGTTCTCAATATATCGCCTTTTTTTCGAAATTCCATTATTTTTCTTCTTTACAATCTGACTTTCTAGAAATTTTAATTGGTTTCTTAAAATTTAACCTCAAAACTTCATATTCAATGTTTCTGGAAATTTCGATTTTTCTTTAGAAATTCGTCTTTTTCTCTTAAAATAAGTCTTTTTTCTAAAACTCTCCTTTTCCTCAAAATTTGTTTTTTTCCAAATTTTGACTTGATCTCAGAATTCTACTTTTTGAAATTTTCCTTTAAAAACCCTTTTTTTTAATTCTGTCACTTTTCTTAATACTGATCTTTCTTTGAAAATGTCGACCTTTTAAAATTTGACTTTCTCAAATTGCATCTTAAAATTCGTCTTATTTTCGAAATTTGTTTCTAGAAATGTCAACTTTATTCCGGAAATTGTTTTTTTTTTAATTTTAACTTCCCCAACATTCGTTTAATAAAAAAAAATAAAAATTCTGAGATATTATGGACAAATTTTTAGAAAATATTTTTTACAGACATTTGAATATTGTTTCAAAATTTAAAAGAAAAAGTAAAAATTTGACATTTCATAAATTCATAGGTAAATCAAGTGGAACAGCACGAATCCGTGGTAGCAAGTTTAAAAAGTGGATCTTCATAAATAAAACAAAATAGTGGGTGTACCATAATCTTGTTACACCCGATATGTATAAATTTTAACCTTCATATGTGTAACATATATACATATAATTCTTGCTTATTTCTTAGTTTTAATAGTTTTTGTAGGATTTTGATGCATTTTGAACTTAGATCTATAAAATAAAAATAAGATATTTTTCTTACCGGTTTATATTCGTATATAATATTAAGCCTTTCCTTGTCCGTTTTTAAACACCCAAAATTATTTTTTATCCATTTATCTCCAACCGCGTCCACTACATGATCAGCAAAACTTAAGAAAAATCCTTGTTGGTCAGTTTGCAAAGTTTTTTCGCTACATCGTATCATATATGACTTATCGGACATTTTAACGTAATTAAAGGAACATTCTAGAAGTGCATTTGTGCACTCTAAAATCTAAAAATACTCTGGTTTCCTATTTAACCTATTTAAATTTAGCGCATTTAAAGTACGGGGCACACCAGGAAGTTAATGGATTTATTCTGCAAGATCTAAATCACTACAGTGTAAATGAACTACTACGGTAGTCGAATTGGAATGTTACAAACGTCATTTAATTTACAGTCACCTGATTCTAATATCGTTGGTATTAGTAAATAAGAGTGAAATTAGTAAAGAACAAGTCAATGTTTTGTGATGTATCATAACGTTTTCACTTTAAAAAGCGAATATCGTACACATAGGGAGGACGAACAAAATCCTAATCTTATTGAAAATGTAATAAAGGGTATGACATATTTGGAGCAATTTGTGGACAGAGTTGTGGATTTTACATCAAAGTATAATAGCGAGTTGTACACATCGTATTCTCCTTTCAATTTGCTTGGGAAATATACTAGATATCCTTCATATGGGGACTTCCCAGAAACATACACACTTGTAAGTAATTTTAGGTTTATTTTAATACATTTGGGTTTTGCGGTAATTGTAATCTAAATAAGTACTGGCAGAAATAATAAAACTGCATTCATGTGATTTAAGTCAAACATTTCTCATTCCTTTGAAAACATTTCAGAACTGAAGTTTGATTGCAATGCTCAAAAAACAGCAATAAGGAAAGCCTAAGATTAATGCTAGTTTTGGTTTTGAACTTTAACGTTGATTCTCAGAGGCGCACCCAAAAAATTGTTAATGATACTTTTTCACTATTTAGAGCTTATTTACACGCTGAGAATCTTTGATGATTTCTCTCAAGATAGTTGACACTAACCCACTAACGGTGCGTTTACACTAGACACTTTATTCTATACATTTCTCTCCGAGATAAGTGTCAATTATCCTGAGAAAACATATTTGAGACTTATTTACACAGTTGATAATCTTCTATAGCTTCTCTTAGGATAAATGACGGTGCGTTTACACCAGACACTTTATTCCCTATATTTCTCTCTCTGACATGTCAGAGAGAAATGTATGGAATAAATGTCTAATCCAATCTAAACGCACCCTGATACTTGATAAATTTTATATTAGAGAAATGTAGGGAATAAAGTGTCTAGTGTAAATGCACCATTAATATATTATTTTATATCAGATAGAAATGTATGGGCTAAAGTGTTTTGTGTAAATGTACTGTAAGCATGAAGCATTTAGCTTCTATAAATGATAATATTAATAATAATAACAATAGATTTATAGAAACAAATAGATGCAGGAACATTATGTTCAAAATAAAATATTAATTACTTTGTTATTAAATAAAAGTAGCACTTTTTTTCCTGTATGCCATAAAGTTAGCTTAAGGTAAAGGACCACAGATAAAATACGAAATTAACAACAAAATGTTCCAGTTTAGACTGAAGTGTTGTGAAAAATATCGCAATTTACTTTTTCGAAATTATAGCAAACAAGTCGACATGTACAATTTGAAGTCGAGATTTGGAAACCAAAATCAGAATATCTGGAAAAAATTAAAAAAACACTATAAGGTGTAAAAAAATCTCTTGAGATTTCCAAATATAAATCGACATTTGAAAAATCGAAATTTGAAAAAAATCTTTTGGGGTACTTTGATGCAGCAATGTACAGGCACAATAATTAACGTGTAACTGCATTAAAGTGCCCCAATATAATTTATAAAATATATTTTTGAGTTAAAATTATATATTCTTTTGTTGTCATCAGAAAATGGTGCGAACGTATAAGCCAACGACTCAAAGATATAATATAGATGAAGAGAAGATCAAGACCGCCATATCTGTAGTCACTTCGAGAGTATTATCTGTATGAAAAGCAATTTGCAATAAAATGTAGATGTAGGACTGGTTGCGATCTTTTCACAATATAAAAGTACAATTTTTATTGAAGTGTTTTAATTTGAACCAATTTCATATAATTTCCACTCTGTATCAAAGTGCCCCGTTAGTGGGGCAGAATGATTCAAAATCAAATTTTTACATAACTCGTAATATTTCTTTTCTTTCGCAATTTAGACAGTTTTTCCCTTGACATTTATATTATTTATATATTTTGCTATACGATGAGTTGAAAATATATTACAAATATTATGTTTTATCACGTGATCTTGCATTTTTAATTTTTCTGTATCAATCTGCCCTACTTCCCTCTATTGATTTATAATATCATAATATAAGTTTTTAGTCTTAACAAACACCCATCCCTATAGCGTAAACAATGCTGCACCCAAAAAAAGGGCCATTGAAGTTGAGTTGTTGTTCTTTTTTGGCTGATACTTACATTGTTCTTAGAATAATTTGGCATTGTAGGCATCCATCGATACATAACCAAAATTGAGTCAATTTTATTTTACGGCAATTCATGCATTGATTCGATGGGTAGGGCATTGGTAAAGTTGTTAAGACACTTTCTTTTCTAGTTTTCGTCCAAGGTTTAATGCTTACAGTTTTAAATTCAGTAGTGTCATAAGAGGTTTTATGTTGCACTTCGAATTCTGAATTAGTCAATCTCTATTGCGACCCCTTTGTGTAAGGAATTTGGTTGTTAACTGGGACAAACATTCTTGAAAATTTTTGAAATCTGGTAATTGCATTTGAATTACTATATATGGTTTTTACCTATTAACCCATTCACTGCTGATTCAAAAATGTATGAAAACTACAGGTGCTCAATATATCTTATACTATTAAATGAGTTAAATTTGTTTATATGTTTATACTATCGTATATTCATTTTTCGGTAAAACGATTCTAACGGTTTTAGGAAAATTGTTAATTAGGGCTTTTTTGAGTCGAAAAAACGATCCAGATAGATGTCTTGGTAAAAATTCGGAATCAACAGTTCTTGAGGACATTTTAATTCTTCAGGAACAAATTTTTTATCTCCTAAACGGCTCTATCGACTTCGATGAAACTTGGTAACTAAGGTTTTTTTGGTAATACAGATAGATGTCACCATTTTTAGGGACATCTTGCTCCTTGAGGAAGAATTTTTTATCGCAGAAACGGTTATATCGATTTCGATGAAATTTGGTAAATAAAGGAAAACAAGTATATAAATTTGGGATCGCATTTTGTCAGGGACATCATTGGCCTCCAGGAACAATTTTTATTTCCGAAAGGGCTTTATCGATTCCGACGAAACTTGGTAAATGGAGGATTTTTGGGTCAAGAAAATGATCTAGACGGATTCAATTTTAGTAAAATTTCGGCATCGCCATTTTTTAATTTTTTAGGAACTTAGTTTTTCTTGAAAAACAAATATTATTTATATCTGAAACGGTTCTGCGTATGTTCTGTCGATTTCGACCAAAGTCGGTAATCAAGTCCTAATGCACAGACCAATAGGTTTGAGCATCTATCAAATTCAGTGTTTGGAAACCAAAGACCGGTTTCGATCGTATTAGATCTCGTCAGTTTGGTATATCCAACCCGAATGCTGACAAATGCTCCGGCAAGTATGTACTATAGATTCAACGGACATGCTCCGTGTGACTCCTAAGTACTACCACCTATTAGTTCATAGAAGAAACTGGGGACAATTCCAACAAGAGCTGGGCTGCATACTGCTATTATCCTTACTGTCTATTTGCATACGTCACTTGTTGGAGTTGTCCACAAATTTTTCAATGAATCAATCGGTGGCGGTACTTAGGAATCACAAAAAGGATATTTGTTGATTCTATAGTATACAGGGTCCACCATTAGTGCGTGGGTGCATTGGTGCAATAAAATAAAAATAATTTTAAAATGTGATCCCTATAGATGAAAACCACTGGACAAAATTTCATTTTGATATCTTTTAAGGCTTAGGAGCTATCCTCCGTCCACGCACTAATGGAGGACCCTGTATATATACTTGCCGGAACATTTGTCAGCATTCGAGTTGGATACACCAAACTGATGAGATCTAATTAGATCGAAACCAGTCGTTGGTTTCCAAACTCTAAACCTAATAAATGTTAAAGCCTATTGGTCCGTGCATTTAGATTATAATCTTCTGGGGCTTTCCTGGAGAGCAACCACTTCGCTAAGTGTTTGTGGCTCAACTGTTGATAGTTCAGATACTTATGATCTATATACACTCTTAGGGGGCTGCATACTCTAGTCTAGGTTCCATTCTATTTGCATCGGTAACCAAAATTTTTTCTGAATTGGAAAAATTATCTGTAAAAATTTAAGATGACAATTTTTTCTTCCTTCAGCAACAATTTTTATCTCCGCAACGACTCTTATCAGTTTTGATGAAATTTGGTGACAGGGAATATTTGGGTCAAGAAGATGATCTAGGTAGATGCAATTTAGCAATTTTACTAAAAATTCGAGGTCACCATTGTTAGGGACATCTTCCTGATTGAGGAACAAACTTTTATCTCCGAAAGTTTCTATCGATTTCGATGAAACTCCTGTAACTAAGGGTTTTTTGATTCCAGAAAACGATCTATATAAACTCGGGATCACCATTTTTTAGGGGCATCTTCCTCTTTCAGGAACAATTTTTCTGTTCGAAACGACTATCAATGACGATGAACTTGGTAACTAGGACATTTTTAGGTCAGAAAAATGATCTAGATATCGAAGCAATTTTAGTAAAAATTCGGATCCTTACTTATTAGGAACATCTTCCTCCTTGAGGAACAATTTTTTCTCTCTGAAACGGTTCTGTCGATTTCCAGAGAGAGGATCACTATTTTTAGGAATTTTCAGGAAAAATTCAAACTCAAACTTCGATGAAACTTGCAAACTAGAAGATGCTTGGTTCATAAGTGCTATTTTAGTAAAATTTCGATGTCACCATCTTTTAGGGACATCTTACTCGTTGAGGACATGATAAAGATAAGAAATCTTTAGCGTAAGAAAAACAGACCTATTGAGATTTTTAGAAGAAAATGACACTTCGAGAAAAATTACATTTATAAAACGAGCGGAAAGAGATACATATCAGGCGAGCCAATCACAGCAAATCCAGTTTGCTACTCTCCCCTTTGAGGCTCTCTATTGTGGACGCTTGCAAGATTCCAAAAAAAATTTAATTTGTGCCTATTTTATGTTTCCTGCACTACAGTGACTGTCATATAGTTTTTCCACGGTCGGGAGTAGAAATCAGTTTCTATGACATCAAAATTAAAACACAAGTAGTCGATTAATTCCAAGGGAGTATAAATGCTCCCAAGAGAGTTTACATTATGGAGATCCTTTTTCATGCAAAAAAAGATAACATTGAAATTATTTATTGACATTTAAATTAAATGTTACATTTGTACAATTTTCAAAATTAATATTAGAAGGAATATTACTTTCGCTTACATTTACAGTTTTTGTGAATGCGCTAGTAGTGGTACCTACTAAAACCTGATTAGCAATTTTGGTCTTATTTTCAATGGAGTTTTCGACATAACCCTTAGCGACTATCGTTGATTTCCAACCAGCATGACGCTTTATTGTCGTGATATCCACACCAGCATCTGTCAGTAATGTCGCTGAAGGTCTTCGTAAGCAGTGACCAGTATAACATGTAGCATCAGGTAATTTTAAATACGAAGCTACTACCTCGGAATTTTTCCCATGGTATTCTTGCCAACTGGCTGCGAACTACATTTTCCTGCTTTGTTGTACAAAAAAAGGCGCTTGACGTGGGGAGGACGAAGGGACAGGTATTTTCGAAACAATTCAAGCATATTTCCCCCATCGGTAACCAGAAAGGTTCGTGGAATCTTTGTCTTAGTGTTTGGAATTTTTACAATCAAGGAAGAGCCTACATCCTCAATATCATCTACAGTTAAATTGAGTTCATCAGTTCGACAAGCTCCGGCAATCCCCTGAATTAATCCAACCTATAAAAAATCAAAATACTTTATAATTGAAATACCTAACAACAAAAGTAATCTTACCTTAATCATTAAGAATTCTTTGTCATCTGCACTTGATAGAAAACGGTCGATTTCACCCTTTGTCAATATTTTCAATTTTTTCGCTTGATATCCGTCACCGGATCTTTTCAAAAATGCGATCAGCTTGGGGAATTTGCTTATATCTATGTTGTCGTAAATTATCAAGCATGACTTATCCATAGAATATTGCGTCCATAATGTGAAAGACTTGTAATTCTTTGCATTTTCACTGAAGTATACCAACAAAATATTCTCGCTGTATACTTGAACATTTTTCTCGGCGCACCACTTTTTGAACCGATTGTAGGCTATATCGTATAAAGATCTTGACTTCGTAGGCAGCAAATTGTTTATTGCAATATTTGCAACCTCCACAATTTCTTCCGACTTACAATTATTCATTGTGCACTAAACAAACTTTAAACTAAACCAAACTAACACCTTAATTTAACAATTCTTTTTGTTTGTTATGACAATAACTCAAGGACTACTAAATAAATGCTCAAATCCGAATACAATAATTCTGGTGCTACTTACTTCATAATGACAAAATATGTGTTTTCAAGTTAATGAGACCGTGGAAAAAATAGTATATACCATTCGGGAGAGATGCTATTTTGTCCTCGGTGCATTGTAGCCCTCGGGCTTCAAATTGCACCTCTGCCAAAATAACGCATTTCTCTCCCTTATAGTATAATGTACTATTTCAAAACACATTTCACTTTATTCACAATCCACTTTATTTTTTCGAACATAAAAATAACAAAGTAAAGATAAACAAATTATATCTGGCAATGAATGCCCCCCTTAGCGCAATCCTTTTAAAAAATTGCACTAGAAATATTCTAAAAGTAATAAATAGCATAAGAATTAGGGTTTCTAGGTTTCTAACAACAAAACGGGATATTGATCAAAGGGAGGGAGATGAGGGTGTGTCCCGATAACAATAAAAAATGCCCCAAAATAATTTTTGACGACCAAAAATAAAAAACGGGCATAATTTTAGTATTTTCCAATAATTTTTTACGATTAAAAAACAGTTATCCTAAAAAAAATTGTCGACTAAAAAAAGATATCATGCCCTTGAATTCTCAAAAATTGGTATTTTTTGCGTCCTCCTGGGCATAAGGCTAGGCAAATATTGTAAAATTGTGAAATTTGACAGAACATACTATAATTATATGATAATAAATTGAACAAAACTTTAAAGAAATATAGGTTATTGTACGTGTAAATTTAACTTTACAGTACGACGCAATGTTAATATGAAAAAAAAAGTGAACAAAAGCAAGTGCTGATGTAAATATGAACAATTTTGTAACATTATTTGTATTAAGTGGAATTTTTGAGGCCTAGACATGCTGCGTGTGTTTAGAGCAGGAAGCGATTGTTCCTATGGACACGCTAAGCGTATTCTTAGCATGGTATGCGTTAACTTGAAGTAGAAGACGCACTAAAGATAATGGCGAAAAATATTCCGATTTGGAGAGGACTGTTTCAATGCAGCTGTGTACCGCATCTGTTTCTTACACGCAAGAATGCCCAGGAGTTGAAAACTTCATTGTAATTGTTTCCAAATTGGAGTGATATTTAATAAAATCAGCCGTAGGTAAAAGTTATTAGTGAGTTCCTGTCTTGTGGTACACAGCTATTACTCCATTAATTTAAAAATTGCATTTCCGGATTATCTCGTATAACTTGTTCCAGTATTTTATAAACTGCACTTGCAATGTCAATTCCGGCTCTACCAGAAAATGTTTCCGGCCAAACAGCACAGTACACTTTTTGCGCAGTTGACAGAAGAGCTGTCATGTTGAACATCGTGAACTTGCTTTTATGAAAGAAAGAACCTTATTTCGGCCTTAGGACACCTGAGAACGTTTTCTAAGTGAAAGCAGAGAAATGGTATTTTCGCTTCTCTGTCACTCTTTCGTCCCTTCCTCAATGCTCCTTTTTCTTTTAAGTAATCATCGTATACAAATTCTTGTTCTTCAGACATTCTTTTCTCTTTCCTTAATAGTTCAGTTTCTTTGCAAAGGTCACATCTGTCCTTTTTCGGAATGTGGAAATAAAGATTAAAATTTTTGCAAAATATGTTTCTGTACGCAGATTCCCTTATTTGACTTTGATTTTTTTTCTTGAATTTAATTCTTTTATAGTTCAAACATTTTGCGGATACTGAGAGATGACTAAATATTCCCGTTTTGAGTTTTTTCGGCAATAGTGCGACTCAACGTGCGGGAACATGTTTATATGCCCGTTCACGAGATTGATAGACTCTTCCTAAATATCATTTTTTTGTGCTTGTCTATTGTACTCCTTCTAGGTGTGTTGGCAAAATTATTTTTGTAATTATGGGCACTATAAATCGGTTTTTGACTTATAGCAAGCATTTCCGTTTAATATTTTTTACAAACCTGAATTCTAGGAGAGTTGATATTAAAACAATAATGGTATGTTGCAGTTATTTGAAAAAAATTTTGCCGTCTTTTCCTTCCTGTGACTTTGACAGACAAATTTTTTAGTAGTTGAGAGTATAGAGACATTTTTTAGCTCTAGATAATTTATAAAATTCATTGAATATACCTCGTCTTTCTTTCTGTGTAATTTTCCTAGAACATTTCCACAGACACTTATCCAAACAATCTTTTGTATTTTTTATTCTCTTGGCAGAAACGATTTCCTTTCTGAAAGATATGTACTCAAGACCTCTGGCATGAAGCTTTTTTCTTTTGTTGGATTCCCAGTTTTCAGGATTTCTCTTCCTCTATGTTTTATCACGAGGTTCCCATTTCCTTTTCTTTCCTTTTCAATTTAAAAAATAGCTGGATGAAAAATACCAAATGGGGAGTATACTTACCACCAGTACTACATGCCTTGTCACATTATTGTTTATTTGTGCATTATAGTTAATCTAATAAAGGTTGACAATTTCGGTACTGCTGTCTGTTTCATTTCTTTCATCTACTTGCTCGAAAAGGCCCTTCAAACAATTAAAAGTGCCTAGGATTTTGAAATGATTTTTTTTCCACTATAACCTAACTTGTAGATACCTTCCGCGATTTTGATGAAGCTCTCCGGGAACAACGTCACGATATTTAACGGAATTGTCACTGTTCTCTTCAAAATCACTGTCCATGTTTTTCTTAATATATTGCAATGTTTCTTTGTTGTAATTACAATTACTCACTGAACAGACCAGAAATGAATTGCTAATATCAGAAAAACACAAAGTTGTATGTGCATTCAAGTATAAGCGTCGCCAGCGTCGTCGTTGATTGAATCAACGCGTCGTTACTTAAATAAAGTTGCATGTGAAACACATAACTTTGTAAGTCAACCCAGTGACAAAATGTTACGTGCACCCAAGTTTTATTGTCTAGATCTGATTTGATGTGTGCAGGCATCTTTTTGAAAGCAGCTAAAGATACCTCCGTCAACGTGCTACTTTGTAATTCTTAAAACGCAAAATCCCAAAAAATGTTACATACAACCTTGTAATACTAAGCCGACGAATTCTCAAAATTTCGTGCTTCTTATTAATTTTTTGGGTTTTATCTCGACATTTTGATTTTACACCGGAATATTTAATTTTTTAGAAAATTTTCAACTTAAACTTGATATATGTATGTATATGTATTTCGTTAGAAACTTTAAAATTATAGAGAAATACGAAATTTAGAAATTTGCAATTCCACTTTACGAGAATTCAAGAACTTATAAAAAATATTTTCGAATTTCATAATTCGAAAATTTCAACTTTAAACCTGGAATTTTCAGAAGAATTCATATTTCGAGAAAAACTCGTATGTATAAAAAATTCGACTTTTAACATGAAACTTCGCGAATAGATAAGCTGAAAGTCGAAGTGTTCTGAAAAAGTTTGCAATTCTAATCCAATTTAGATTTTGAGTTTAAAGTCGAATGTACAGACAAAAGTTAAAGATGCAAATTAAAAATAGTCATAGAAAAAGAAGACACTCGAAAGTTTTTAAATAATTTTCACAATTTGAGTTTATTGTCGAATTCTTGATTTTAGACTCAAATATGTATCGACTTTTTTCTCAAAGTCTCAAAGTTTCTGAATAAAAATGAAATTTTGAGAAAAAACGAATGAAATTTTGAGATTACGTTCGAGATTTTATAAAAAATTGTTAATTATTATTTGAAACTCTAAATTTTAATTAAAAAAAGGTTAAGCTGATAATTTGTAAATAAATATCTAAATTTGGAAGAAAATCAAAATAATTTTTGTCAATTAATTTTTTCCTTTGGTTAGCAGCGTAATGCATACATGCTAAACATATTCCCAAAGTTTCGTAATGCATTCAATGGGCTTCAGTCCAAAACTGATCTTCGATCGGATACTACTGATATAATGGAAGAATAAAATTAAAAACATGTTTTTTTTTTAAATTATTATAAGAAACTTAATTGTAATAGCTGAAACTGTTAAATTGTTATAGAATATAAGTAAATTATTTTATTTATAGAGGCATTATGGAAAATGGTGGCAGCAGAGTGCATCGTATCAAAAGAATTACATGCTTCAGGATACGGATCCTTTAAATCCTCACGATTACGTCACTGTCCAGTAAGTACGATAGACTTATACCGGTATGCTGAGATTTTGATACAAACTCGTCCCGTGCGCAGGGGGCATTCGGTATAAAAAGATCTATTAATTGAGGTATGGTAAGGGATACTTTGCTGTTTGAATTTTTAAAGTTGGGGTTGCTAACTCTTAGGGGTGAAGGAGTGGGGAGTTAAAAAATACATGTTTAAGTGGCAATTTAGAAATAAAAATCGACCTGTCCGAGCATTTTTTTGAAGTATGTTTGTTTGTGGTTTTATAAAATTTATTCGTTACTTCGGGAAGCGCGCTATAATGTAAACATCTGGGCTTTTGTTTGCATCGTGTATTACGTCACAAGATGTGCCTCGACATACCGGTATAAGTCTATCGCGTCCAGTAAGCACAAATCGACTCTGTTTAGTAAAACTACTTATTATAATTCTGCTCTAGTTTTTCAAGTGCCGTATTACCTCGCAAAATCAACATATATGAAACCTACAGTCCTGGTTCTATTGTAAGAATATGGGGCAGACTCGAACAAATGTCGTGGCATCTTCTCTGGCAGGGCCCCCCTCAGCTGTGTGCAAACGAAGTTAGGAAATTTAGTCCAAAAATAAACAAATTAAATAGACCTATAAAGTAAGTTGCAGGGTTATTTTAAAGTTAGTTTTCATTATATTTTTACAGTGAAATTAGATTGGAGCTCAACTCATCATTCCTAAATCATTACCCTTGTATAGATGCAATATTATTAGGCGGGTACGAACCGAAATCTTCATTGCAGCACTGTTTATTAGCCAATGGAATAACAGATTCTTTAAATGTTATTCAAACTGCTATACCAAAAGATGAAGCTTGTGAATATAGTGATAAAAACATAGATTTATTTTTAAATCTTCCGGTATGTTCTAACCTAGCATATCTCACCTTGATCAACGAGCAGGTGTTCATTGTTTTTAGTACGAAGTTATTATTTATATTTTTCAACATTTAGACCTCAAATCCCTCAGCCGATGTGCATTAGTTAATAAAAGATGGAACCAAGCTACTTTAGACCCAGTTTTGTATCAAAATTTAAGTCTCAAGGTAAGTATGACACTAAACAATTATTTCTTTCATTTACTTTTATTTTTAAAGAGATACTGGCATAAGATCAATTGTAATACACTTTCCTATTTTATGAAAAGGTGTAAAAATTTGAAAAAACTGGACTTATCATGGTGTTGCTGTCAGGGCGAAGAATTCCAGAAATTATTTATAGTGTGAGCTGCGGAGTTGATTGTTTGAATAGTTATGATAATATGTTGGTGATTTTAGGTTTTTGGACATCTGTTGCAAAAATATAACTCATCTTTCTCTAGGAAATTGTCTTTTTGTCAATAACATTTGTATAGAAAAAATTTCCCAGTGCTGTGATCTGGTAGGTAAGTATGCCAATTAGACGTGTTGGTCAGGCCTATGATTAAGTACAATTAATATTTTATTTTTATTCAGTCGAACCTAGGTAAGAGAAAGTTTAAGTGATCTGATTTTTTTTTTACTTTGATAGATTTCTCACTTAGCCAGTTTCTCACTTATAAAGAGTAATTTATCTCATCTACAGAGAGAGGTATATGGAAAAGTGAGGAGAATTATTTATTTATTACTTTTCTACTTATATTTTTCTATAAATTTATTATTTGCTTACTTAAAGAAATCTACTATTTCTTTTGAGCAAAAAGATGGTCTATTTCTAAAGAAAGAGTATTTAAATTTTTTGTTTCCTTAGAATAGACAACATCTCTCTAGCCAAACCCCTGGTTGATTGATCATTTTCATATAAAATGTTATTTTTGTCTCTAAACATGTTTTTACAATTCTCGACAATCTCGTAAAGTTTCATGTTCTCCAGCAACAGCCGCAGTGTCGTCTTTTCGTCGTCAAATTTCATTAAGTCTATTAACTGGACATAATTATTCTGTGGGTAACTAGTCAGGCCCATTTTTCATTACTGGGATCAAAGCCAAAATTATGTTGATATTCTGAGAACGCAACGTACCTTCCTTGGCGATTAAGATTTGTCAACTGTATTAATGAAGAATAGATTGAAATCCAAATCTTGTCCCCTGAAACCAAGAAAGATTAAAAAACACATCAAAGGTTGCTCTAACGCGTTTCGATAGACAAGTTATCATCTTCAGAGGAATACTAACACCTAATCCTAAAATTTAACCCTTATATACTAAGAATATTCGCTTCGTGCATGATCGACCACATCCGAAAGCGCATGCGCATCTAATCATACACGTCGTTGTGTCACAATTCCTTATCTATGAACCTTGACTATTTTTAACGGAGGTAAGCGGCCTAAAGGCCCAGTGCAACCATTCATAAGGTTATCTCCAGCCAGTTCTGGACTGAGAAGTCAAGTGTGGCTCGACATACTTTTGAATTATTAGATCTTAGGATATATAATAATATTAAACCGTTAAAGAGAAGTAAATAAGAATTCTATGTTAAATGCATGTCAAAGCTTAGCCATCCATAAGGCTACGACGTGTATGATTAGATGCGCATGCGCTTTCGGATGCGGTCGATTATGCACAAAGCGAATATTCTTAGTATATAAGGGTTAAATTTTAGGATTAGATGTTAGTATATCTCTGAAGATGATAGCTTGGCTATCGAAACGCGTTAGAGCAACCTTTGTTGTGTTTTTTAATCTTTCTTGATTTCAGGGGACAAGATTTGTATTCCAGTTTTTGAAGATAACCAAGCACCAGTCCTTTCCACCAAAATTAAGAAATATATTGCTGTAGGTGCACGTATTCTGCTCATTCCAAGAAATTTTTAAGCTGCATCTCAACAATAACGTAAAGCAAACAAGAAAGATTATTTTTTGTTTGTTTATAAAACTGCTGTCTCGCCTACAAAGGTTTTTACTTTCTCACTTTTAGAGGTTTTCGGGGGTAAAAATGACGGAACCTGGCTATTATTCTCATTAATAAAGTTTTCTCGCTTAACCAGGTTCAGTTGTACTGGAAAAATTTAAAGGTATATACTACAACATCCTAGAGAGTTATTTTGCAAGTGACTGTTAGCTATAATTCCGAAAATATGTGGATAATTTTTGAAAATAAGATATATAAATTATGCATTATAATGAAATCGTCATGAAAAGTACTATCGAAATATATCAAAATATACAAGGTATTCAATTTAAAAAATATAGTTAGGTTACTTCGAACTTACGTCCGATGTATCATTGTTTTTTTTAATAATATACCGAAAATGTCCTTGAAAAATCATAATAACCCTTTACTTAACTATCTGATACGATGAAAAATAACCGATATACACAACTCAAAGATATATAGGTTTCGCGGGAACACCCTGTACATTGAAATCCGTTTATAATGGGCGATTTCGCTACGTTTTGGTTGGTAGGTTTCTGGTTAACTGTTCGGTAGGCTCTTACAGCATAATGATTACGTGACACCATTTTAAACTGAAATTGCCTGGTTTGTCAAATGCTCGATTGTCATCAAGGTTGTCATAAGACATTTAAATAAATCATGTCCATTAATTTGAACCTGAAGAAATATTCTTTCTACTTCTACATGAGCATTTCTTCAATTATTTGAATTTTTTTATACCATTTTATTTACGAATTTCTTAAAGCAAATACATTTATTGAAGAGTGTTTCTTTATCCCGTGTTATTTTGCGTTAGTTTATCAATTTTAAATAAAATACAGCTTTGAACACTCTGGAAGACAACTCTAATTAAATATTGTCATAAACATGAAACTAAAAAAAAGCTGTAGTTACATTATTATGTAGCTTATTGGTGAAAAAAGGTTACTACCTATAATAAATATCAATTATTTTAATTCAAGCGTTATTGCATTAATGAATATTCTTGATGTTTCTTTGTTACTGTGAAACCATTATGTAAGATTCAAAAATTCTTATGAAGAATGGGTTCAAAAATGACTTTACACAGATTTTTTTGTACTTCAAACCTTTTAATCGATAAGTATGTATGTGTAAAAGCACCGGTAGTAAGCATTTTAAGGGCGAATTTTTACTGGTTTGTGTATAACTCCTTAGAGTTTAAATTGCTTCAGCAACTTCAAACTTTCTGTCTTTTATTGATTTTATTTACTCATGTTGTTGTGTTAAAATACTCGATTGCTTTTATAAAAAATCATTTTAGAAGGTCGGAAAACGCATCAGTAGTGGGCAGGGAATTTTCAATAGTGGGCACTTTTTTGTTCCGGTAGTGGGCAAATTTTTTTAAATTAAAAAACAATATCTATTGGCCATTTTCTAATACAAGAGATTATTTATAATGAACTTTTAACATTATCGATGCGCACTAAACTTTTTTAGAAACAGCTAATTAACAGATAAATACAAAGGAAAATTTGCAAATCATAACTTTTTTGCTATTTTGAGATTTATGCACCAATTTTAGCTCTTACTAGAAGTTTTTAGCAGCAAAATGCAGCAAAACAAAAAGAAGGCTTTGACTTAGGCCTTTTCAAAATTGCTATTCAGACCTAGAGACTCATCTGAGCTATCTGCTGCGAAGCACTTATCTTGCTCTTTTGGTTTCAAATCATCGTACTTGTTTTCGTTTATTTGTAGCTTTTTTATTTTTTTTTATTTTTTATTCTTGCTGCCGTAACTTGTGTCTGGGTTCTTCTCTTTCTTGGAACTTTTTTTTTGGGCTAGTTCTTTTTCGTCTTGTGTCTTCAGCTCAATATCAAGTTTTTTGATTTTTCCAATTACAGTTATGCTTCCTTTGGCACCCTTTTTTATGGGGTTCTTCAGTCACGTCAAGGCTTTCTTAAATGCTTTTGAAGACTTCTTTTGTAGTTGGTTCATCGCTGATGGTGGACTTTGTATTTGACATACTTAGCGTATTTACCTGTTCTGCTGTTGGCTCTTGTACTTCTTGTATCTGAAGGATGTTTCTGAGGAGCTTCCTGTGGCAAAAGATATAGTTATAATTAAGTTTTGCGCAATCCTTTCCGAGATGGATGAATTTATTTTCAAGAATTTCTTAAACCAGGATGACTATTATTGAAAGGATTTTCTGTTTTCTAATCATTTACTACATGTTGAAGCTGTCTAAAACTTGCGCATTAGCTGCAGGATATCCAGCCTATGCCATTGACAAAATCCAGTCCCTTAAACCACTTTATTCTGCTACGTCAAGTGTCGAGGTCCCACGTTTTTCTCAATTCGATATGATTTTTTTATGAAATACATGACACTCAAAATTTTTTAGCAACAATTGCTAAAGAAATTACTTAACTAACACCTTGCAGAGCGCTTTCCATAGTGTCCTGCGGATAATTCCAAAATTTATATTATCTGTTAGCGGACTACAAAAACTAGCTCGACTTGTATTTGCGCGGATTACAACGGTTTCACGTCCTGTTAACAGATAAATATTTCGCAAATATGAAGAGTAAAACACCATGCCCACTACTGGTTTCCGTACTCAAAATCGAATAAAACTAAAACAGGGTGTGCTTACATAACAAATTGTGATTAGTTGCCCCCTCAAAAAAAGTATTTTTTAAAAACTCTAAACATATCAGTAGTGTGCACGAGTGCCCACTCCCAACACACCATGAGATTCTTTAAACTAGTAATGGTTATACGTTAAAAAAAACATTAAAACAACATCAAATGAAATTTTGCGCATTGAAAAAGTATTCTTTATGCCTTTTTTCATCAATTAAAAGCTTATAAATCCAAACAGATCATGATGTCCCCGCTGATGATCAAAACCTTGCACCTAGCTCCTTAACCAATATAGAAAATATAGCAGTGCGTCACATACCTTATGCACCACCACAGTTCAAGCATGCTCAAACTGCTCATGATTCTACAAGAGTTAGAACCTGAGAACTACATAAATCAGGGTATGCACAAAAGATCCCCTTAGGTCGAGGTGCGGGGTGGACGAAGAGAAACACAAAACGACCCATATACAGTGTGTCCCACCGGAAATCGCCGCGATCGATATCTGACAAAGTACTCATCTAAACAATTTTTGAAAATTTAACGTCTTAGCAAAGTCGACAAGGTCAACACAATTAAAATATTCGCAAAGTTGTAATACTTCCGGTTATACCGGAAGTTGACACCAACTTGGTTATTTTAAATAAGACACCGTATATATTTTTGCATTTTTGGATTTTGCTTGATATTTTAAGGCCACTTTGAATAACAAACATTGTTCTTAAAATTTATACTTTTTGAGATAATTGGATTTTTATACAAATTTTGACAGATGCAGGGTCTCACGAAATTCTTTGTATCTTTTTCCAGAAACTAGATATTTATTTCATATTTGGTACGTGAGTAGAACACATACAAAGCTATCTTGCACAAATTTCATAGATTAAGAAACATTTTACCAGGTGGTGATTTCACGACTTTACTTTTTGATAAATTCAAACAGCGATAACTTTGTTATCTCAAACGGAATACCCTATATTTTTTTGACCTATAATGCAGATTTAAATTATCTTTCAACAGATATAGGCATTGTGGGAGTTTCTTTTACAACTTTTGGAAATAATTGCAATTTATCAAACAATCAGTAGAATTACTTATAGTAATTCATAGTGTGTGATGAAGCTAAAATTAAAACATTACTTGTTGACATAATTGGAAATCCTATTTCGATATTTTTATTATCAACAACAGATTTTCTTCTATCTGATTTCTCTTTGGGGGAGTCGAAATTTGTGAGATTTTCTACCATTCTCTTTATTGGATTTCATGGAGGCTTTACCTTATCTGGATATCGAACAGCAAATTTGTCACTGCATCACATGTTTGTGATATTATTCTATTACATCGTCATAAAATAATAAACAATTTAAAATAATTCTCAATACTAAAAAAATGGTCTAGCATGTTTTTATTTTGGCTTCACCACGCACTATAAAATAAACTAAATAATGTGGCAAGTGGTTTCCTGACAGTGTAATTGTCGATAGAAACTATTTCTACTCGTAACGTCACTGATATGCGACTCGATAAGAGTTCATTTAATGTGAAATGACAAAAAAAAGTAAAAAATTGCAAATATTTCTAAAAGTTATAACAGCAGTTCTTAGAAAGCTTATATCGGGTAAAAGCTAATTAAAATCTACATAAGATAGGCTGAAAAAATATAGGGTGTTTCATTTGAGTTAACAAAGTTATCGCTGTTTGTATTTATCAAAATATGCAGACCTAAATTCAACACTCGATATGTTTTTAAACCTGTGAAAGTTGTGCAAGATAGCTTCTTATGTGCTCTATTCACGTAACAAATATGAAATAAATATCTAGTTTCTGGAAAAAGAATTTCGTGGGACCTTGCATCTGTCAAATTTTTATAAGTGGTGTTAAAATATCAAATTAAATCCGAATATCCAAAAATATATAGGGTGTCTTGTTTAAAAAAACGAATTTGATGTCAACTTTCGGTATAACCGGAAATAATACAACTTTGCGAATATTTTAGTTGTGTTGGTCCTATGGTCTTTGCTAACTTGCCAAATTTTCGAATGTATTAGATGAATACTTTTCGAGATATCGATGGCGGCGATTCCCGTGGGACACACTGTATAATCTAATCTAATCTAACCGCCCATGATGCAGGGTGGAAGTTGTTGTCCAACCCATTGAAGCTAGGGGATTATGGAACAAAATTACGTTGGTTTAAATGCCATGTTTAGAATAAAACGCATATTAATAAGCTTTCAAAGACGAAAGTGCCAATTACCGATACTTTTACCTTAATGCATTTTCATCTTTATTTTTCATTAATTCAAAAGCTAATATATTATTATTGCAAACATACAACGAAACAACCGTTTAAAAACAACAACCGGTAGGTAAATGAAATTAGTACAACAAACAATAAGCAACGTTATGTGTGGTTGTCAAAATCAGGACTTCAAACCGGAACTGAACCGAAAATCGAAAAAAAAACTTATTTTCTCCGGAACGAAATCGAAAAAAAAAATATCGGTTTATTTCGGTTCAACGAATTTATACCGGGTGTTTTCTTTAGTTGGGAGGTTACCTTTATATGGAGTATCACTTATTATAAAGGCAAACTGATTTTTTGGAAAACTACCTTGGAAACTACCTTCCACAAATATTTTCAACTTCCTCCCACTTCCGGTTATACCGGAAGTAGACATCAACTTTCTTATTTTAAATGACAACCCCCAAATTTTATACTTTATTTGGATTTTACGTACAAAAATTAGGTGAGTTTATGTATACATGTTTATTGCCATCTTTGACAGTTTTAAAGATATTTCAATTTTTCGAAAAAAAAAATGACAGAAAAGAGGGTTATTTTAACTCTTTGCATCTTTTTTATTATTTGCAGTAAAAACATGAAATTTGGGTTGAAGTCATGAAATATTATGTAGACTATAATAACGTAATCAGGTTTTACATTTATTACACAGGGTGATGGAAATTTTATGATCTTTATTGTTTTTGTCTTATTAAAAAAAACTCTGTTTTTTTAAATGGGAACTATGCGTTTTTTAATCATTTTTTGATTCTTCACGTAAAAAGAAGAAAAAAGTTATATGATTAATTTTTTAAAATTTTGCACTGTTACAAAGATATTCAAAATAAAAAAGAAAAACATATTTTTTCCTCTAGTAGCAACTTGCTAGTAGAAAACAAAATTTTCAAAAAAAAACAACATAAGTTTTTGACTCATTGTTAGAATACTTATTGAAAAATGTTTAGGGAGCCACGAATGTAAGTTTCGTAAAAATGGTTTGTTAAACAGACTTTTCATTTTTGGAGTAATGAAGATCAACAACAAATGTGCAAGAAAATTCGTCCTTTAACTGTTATGCTGTTAGATTAGAACTCAGGATATGTAAGCGTTAAATTTTATAATAAAAATCGAAATGGAAATGTTTTAGTGATTTTTTCTACGACTACTGCATGACAAGCATATTGCTAGGAACAATCGAATGTGCTTAAAGACATTATTCAATTCGAAATCTTAAAATATGCCTTTAAATGTATTGAAACAGAAGATCGTCCTTGTTGTTCTTGATGTAAATTTTTTGTCAATTATTTTTTTTCCTATTACTTATTATGATTAATTCTTTAAGCTTTTATTGCCTACAGTTAGTTTCCTACTTGAACAAAAAAGACATATTTGATTCTTTTTATTTTGAGATTTATGTAAAATACCTCTGTAACGGCACAAAATTTTAAAAAATAAGAAATATACTTTTTTTCTTCTTTTATGTGATGAATCCAAAAATGATTAAAAAACATATAGTACCCATTTGAAAAAGCAGAGTTTTTTTTGAATAAAATAAGAACAGCAAAGATTATAAAATGTCCATCATCCTGTATAATAAATGTAAAATTTGATTACGTTATTATAGTCTTTATAATATTCCGTGACTTCAACTCAAATTTCATGTTTTTACTGCAAATAGTAAGAAAGATACAAAGAGTCAAAATAACCCTCTTTTCTGTCATTTTTTTTTCGAAAAATTAAAATATTTTTAAAACTATCAAAGTTAGCAATAAAGATGTATACATAAACCCACCTTATTTTTTTATGTAAAATCTAAATAAAATATAAAATTTGGGGGTTGCTATTTAAAATAAGAAAGTTGATGTCTACTTCCGGTATAGCCGGTAGTGGGGCGAAGTTGAAAATATTTTTAGAATATAGTTTAGCTCCGATTAGCCCCATCAACAAAATCAGTCTGCCTTTATAATAAGTAATACTCCAGGTAAAGGTAACCTCCCAACTAAAAAAAACACCCGGTATACTTGAAATAGATTTAACTTTTTACTTAAGATTAGATTTTTTTCAAAATTTTACACAATTTCATACAACTTTCATCTCATCGTCATCTCTCATTTCTGATTAGATTAGATTAGAAACTCACAATTTTCTAGAAAATATTGACTATTCTTAAAATTTTAACCCAATTTAAAATTTTAAGTTTTAACTTTAATCTTTTTTTAAGATTTGCGACTTTTTCTTGAAATTTGGACTTTTATCTGGTAATTACTCCAAATATTTCTTTTTTTTCCTGAAATTTCGAGTTTTAAATAAAGAATTCCTCTGTTGTATATTTGGAATAAAGTAGTAGCATGTTTTTCATTCAAGCTAGGGAAACTCTGTTTTCTTTAAAAAAATTTTTGCAAATTCGACTTTTTCTGGAAATTTTCAGGAAACTTTTTTTAAAAAATTCCAAATTTACTTCTTTCTTTAATTTTCAATTTTCTTTTCCTATTTCAATATCTCTATTTTTTGAAGTTATTAGTCAAATTTTCGATTTTTCGTGAATTTTTTCCTTCAAGTTTCACTTTGATTTTAGTATTCAAATTTTTTTCCCAAACCCCACATTTAAATTCCTACTGCCGACTTCCTAAATCTTTCAAAAATTCCAGGATATGATTTTTTCTCATAATTTTCGCTAAAATCTCGCAATTTCAAATTTAACCTAGAAATGTTTATATTTTAAGTCAAAATTTCAGCAAAAAATCCAACATGATATTCCAATTTAAAGCCACGATCTTGGCATTGGGGTAGAAATTTTTACAGTAAACTTGAGTTAGTAACCTTGGAAAATGTATTATTTAAACGTGCAATGACTTTGTTTACGTTAAAATAGTAATTTTTATTCTGAACACTTTGATTTTTTTCTCAAGATTTCGACTTTAGCTTCAAACCTGCGATTTGTTTAGAATTTAGAAGTCAAAATTGTCAGTTCTCTTAAATAATAGGTAGTTGCTTTTACTAAACTTCTGGTATAAACTTAAAAGTTCGGCCCTTTACAAGTTTGCCCCTTTGCTCCTTGAACTTTTGTGTCAAAAATCGTTCAAAAAATGTTAAATTTATTCACAAATTTTTTAGTTGTAAATTGAAAATCGCGATTATTTTTTTTAGAACATTTGTCGTTGATCCTGAAATTTCAATTATTTCATAGAAAATTTAAAGTTAGAAATAATTGAAATTGCATATTTTGGGGAATGTTTTACTTTTGTTCTTAAATGTTAGCAGAAGTTAGATTTCAAACGCAAAAGTGTTAATTTTAATTGAAAAATGTGATGGTATTTTTAATTTTGAATATTAATTCGAAGTCTCGAAAGAATATCCAAATTTCAAGAAAAAAGACAACATTTTTGAAAAAGTACAAGTTTTGAGGAAAAACAAACTAAATTTATGACAAACAATTTTTCAAAATAAATCTCAAAATTTCAAGTTCTGATAATTTTGAGCTTTCAAACTAAAAGTCGAATATTCGAAAATTCCAAATTTAAATTTATATTTGTCCTTGTAGTCGACAGGTTTCAACTCATAATTTTGAGAAAAATGTCTATAAATAAAGTATAAAAGTCAACATGTCCATAAAAAGGGTTAAGAGGTTGCTAGAGAAAGACTAAATTTTGTTTAAAATCGAAATTTTAGAAAAAAAAAATAAAAAGTACATACAAGTTTAAATTTAAAACTTCAAAAGAAAAAAGTCAAAATATCGAAAAAGGTAAATACAAAATCGGATATTGGGGTTTAAAGTAAATACTTCTAAATTAGGGTTGAAATTTTAAAAACGGTTTTTTTTTAAATAAATTAAAGGTCATTTTTTTGAAATTGTGACTGTCCCTCAAAATCTTAATTCAAAACTTTTTATTTTATAATCTTTGGTCTTTTTATTTTCGTTTATTTTTTTAATTTGATTTTTTTAATCGAACGTTCTAGAAAACAAAGTCGATACAGTAAAAATCAATGTTATTAAAAAAAGCGAGTCAAAGTCAAAACTTCGATAGAGAACCAAGATTGTGAAAGAAAATGGTCTCAAATTTTCGATTTTAATCGCCAAAGTTCGTATATTCTAGAAGTTTTCAACTCTAGGATAAATAATTTAAGATTTTTATGAAAATTCCGAGTTTAAATTTGAAATATCTAAACCCGAAATTCCGATTTACTTTTTATAAAATTTAGGTTTTTCTTCAAATTTGAACTTAAATTGAACTCAAAATTCAGAGTTTCAGCATGACATTTTTAAACTTGAAAAATAGAAAATATTTTCCTTCAATTTTAGGCAAGATCAGAGTAGTTACGTGTAGTGATATTAAAGAAAAAAGACATCACATTTTTTAAATTATGTTGAAAAATCAATTTTTAATTCGAAAAACCGGAATGAAAAAAATAGCGGTTCGAAGCCCTGGTCAAAGTTGCCTTCAAATTAAACAGACATGGCTAACTACCAATACAAATAACCGCGCTCCGAGCTGGGTACTCGGTTTGACAAACCAAACACATACCAAAAGTTATTTTGACGCCATCGTTTTCATTGCCGAAAGTGGAAGATATATTTTTGACTGACCAAAGTGGGGTATCAAAACGTAGCGAAATCGCCTTAGAACTCCGCTTATAATGATCATGATCAAGTGTTTTGTTTAACGTAACTGTAGTAAGACGTTTGGTTTCATACGAGTTTATATAAACCTTAGTCTGCTTTTATTAAATCTGTTCATTATAATATATTGCGTATATAGACGTAATTTTCGATGAATGTTATCGATTATAACACGATAGACTTTTACTGTTACATCGAGGCGCATCTTGTAACGTAGTACGCGATGCAAAATCCGAGATGTTTATATTATACCGCGCTTCCTGAAGTAACGAATAAATTCTGTAAAACCGCGAACAAACATATTTCAAAAAAATGCTCAGATAGGTCGATTTTTATTTCTAAATTGCAGCATAAACATGTATTTTTCAACCGTCGACTACTTCATCCCTAAGAACTAGCAACCCCAACTTTAAAAATTCAAATAGCAAAGTACTCCTTGCGATACCTCGATTAATGGATCTTTTTATATAAATACAACAAAAATAAATTTTATTGCTTGATAAATAACGGAGATATTTGCCAAAATGTTGGCATGTTAGCAATGTTCGGCACCCCATATTTGCTTCGCAGTTAATGTCAACCTACGCGCACGGGACGAGTTTGCGTCAAAATCTCAGCATACCGAAACAAGTCTATCGTGAGTTATAATGACTGACACTAGACATTAATCTGTTTTAATTAATAAACTTGTTAAATTGGTGTTTTTTTTTATTGGAAATATATTGTACGTTTCTCATTGAAATAAAAAAGGTTAATGCCGAAAAATATATTACTTCTGCTTTTTATGACGTCCGCTTATTATGACCAGCTTTCAATTCCCTTCAAAGCCATTATAACCGAACTTCACTGTAGTAAAACCTGTATTTTTTCGGCATTATAGCTTAATAGCTACAATAATAGTATTAAGTTAAATATTAAGTTCAACTTATCCTAAAACACTGAAATACATTATTTTTTTTAGATTTAAGGTTGAGAAATACCTCGAACGTTTCAAGTTTTGTTCCCTTGCAAAGATTGAAAAAGCTGATGGCTTTAGATTTGTATTCCTCAAAAATTTTAGACGATGATTTAATAATGATTCTGAAATCCAATGCTCACTTGGAACACCTCAATATAGGTATTAAGGGACATCTTGTTAAGAAGGATCTATTAAACAAATCTGTTTAAGACTTCTGCGAAAATTTAGAAAAACTAGACGATGTTACTGAAATATTGGCCCAATATAATCGACATATAATGAGTTGGAGTAGTTGGAAAACCCGGTTTTTTACTTTTCACGGTATTAGTCATTTGGGGATTTGTAGGCGATTACGAGAATTGGATCTAGGTTTCTGTCTACTGCTACACGATCCTGGAGATTGCTTGGAACGAATCGCTACAGGATGCACAGATTTGGAAAGGTATTCTACTTATTAATTACCTATTGTAATTCCAAATTCTGAATATTTTAGGTTGATTATTTCAGGATGGAGAGGTGTCAATGATCAGCATTTGTTACCAGTTTTAAATAATTGCAAAAGTCTTGCTCATCTTGATATAGCAGGGATTAAGAGTTTAAGCAGAGATGTTATTAAAATGGCTTTATATGCTTTACCAAAACTGAAATTATTGGAGATTAGCTTTTGTGATGCGGTTTCACTAGAATTGGTACTATTGTTCCTATAAACCTGTCTAATTTTACATTAACTTTTTCTGTAGGTGTCAATGTGGAAAGTACAATTTCCTTTTGTATGCATTCAAAAAAGTTCTGATTACGATTTACCTGATTTTATGCATTAGCTGTAGCTGACTTACAATACTGACTAATTTAAAGATTGATATGTGATTATGTTTTTGTGATTAATAATTTTAAAAAATTATTACTTTTTTCTTTTATTCGAACAGTGTGATATAAAATATACTTCTAAGATTTACATAATAAATTGCAAATTTGGAACGGATCTCTTTGTGAAATACATGGACCTTGTCAGTACTCCAACCCAAATAAATTAGGTGCGCTAGATGAAAGACCTACACAACGCCCTTACCTGCTTAAGTTATATTTTGCAACTATTGAATTTTTATTAACTAAAAAAGAGGTCCTTAAATTATATTTGATTTATCTAATCATTTATGTCGACCAAAAAAAAACCAACCTTGATCATTATTCCCAACGGCCCCATCTTATTATACCCTTCTGGCGCCCTAAAGTCCAGTTGCTCTATGTGGACTGGAAGTTGGACCGGCCCAGGATCTTTTATCTTTTTAATACTCTGTGGAATTTGATAAATATTTGGAAGGGTGACATTTATGCACATACCAATTTGTTCTTTCTACTACATATTTAAAAATTACAACAAAAGATTTATTCTTTCTGAAAATTAAAAAAAAGTAACCTACCTTATAACTCAAAAGGAAAATAAGATTCTTGTGAAATTTAAAAATTATTAATTAAGCTCGCTCAGCAATAAGTTCTCTTAAAGAGCTCTTACAGTCAACGCTTTTTAGTCTGACATTTTTGTGGTATCCTAAAGTTCTCTTAAAACTGACATCATAAAGTTAACTTTGTTATAAAATCTTAACGACATCTTATTAAAGTGATTAGAATGTCAACAGTAATAATGATGAAAATTAGAGGTTTTTTAATGTTAATGATACACTTCTTCCAGGATTAGACCGTATCAAAGAACTACTACTAAAAATGCCCACCTCGTAGAGGGCTTCTTCAAGAAATTACGAAAATATTTAAGAAACGAATAAGCAAATTCAAAATTAATTTCTTATAATATTATATTTTTAGAATGTCTTTCATTTACTTTTGTTCGTGAAGAAGTTCCCTGTGAGGGTGGTAGAACAGTTTTACTAGTAGTTCTTTGATATTATCCAATCCCGAAAGATGTATATCATTTATTGATTGTGTAAGCCTTCGTCACATAACACCTAAGATTATATAAGTTTAATTTATTAGTTAAATAAAAATATATACATATAATGACATGAACAAATAATAAAATCTCATCTACATAATTTTTATAGTCTAAGTACAAAAATAGAATGTCTTAAAACTAAATAAGACACCATATCACTGCACTAAAAGTCATGCTCCCAAAATTTTTGTAGAGGCTAAAAAAAGGATATCTACTTTCCTGGGCTCAATTATAGCATTTATGGGATCTCCTGTCATCCGCGGTCTAGTACAGCATGTTAATTTACTAAAATTACCTAAACCATATTATATAATACCGGGTTATTCACGACATACGGCATGGAAGATTATACCCACACTAGTCGATTTTAAAAAAGTTTTGTTTTGGTGGTGGATAAGGACCCATTAGCAGTGCGTTTAAAATTAGTTTCAAAAACACAAAACCTTTGAAATTTGTATTTTTTTAAATGGAGTACCCTACATAGGAAAGTAATAAAATTTGACAAAAAATTAAATTCTACAACTAATGGTGACATAAGGTACTGGGTGTTGCATTTAAAACTTGTTATTGCTTGGTCATAATTTTTGGACACGCCTGTACACTAGTCAATTTTTTACAAATGTAACACTAAACCCAATCAATTAGTAGAACTTGTTGAGAATTTAAACATTTAAATTGTTTCTATACAGGGTGTTTCATAATTGCATGCTGAACCGGCAGGGGGATATTCCGTGGGCAATTTTAAGACAAAATTTTCATATTAACATAGGTCCGAAAACGCTTCATTTTCGATATACAGGGCGGTAAAAATTGAAGAAAATATCGGTTTTTCTTCAATATTTCTGAGACTGGTTTAGATATTTTTTTGATATTCAGTACACGATATCTGGGTATAAAAGCAAGTAGTTTGACAAAAAACCATTTGTTCTGATTCCACCAGTGGCGTTCCCACAAACAGGTCGATACACATTTTTGAAAAAAAAAATGTGACGCCAATGCTATTTTTCAAAATAAGAATTATTTTCCTAGTCTTTGTTGTGTTTCTATCAAAAATGAGCTCTTGACTTTTTGTCCTATGACGGACGGTTTCCGAATTAAAAAATAAAAATCATTTACTTGCTATGCCGCTGTGGTAGATTAATGTATTAATGAAAATCTAGTAGGCCACTGAGATTTAGTTTTGTGTTTACAACCAAGTGTCAAATTTTTCACTTCAATACTTTATCTGAATGTGAGTGATTGATAAGTATAAGAAAATATGTTTGAGAATGTTGAGTTTGCCGATATTCATTACATGTACGGTCTTGCGGATGGAAATGCATTTGAAGCCAGGCGACTGTATGCAGAGCGTTTTCCGCAAAGAATTGTGCTAGATGCAAGAACTTTTTCAAGCGTTCATAGAAGACTACGCGAGAAGGGATGTTTTAAACCCGATCATCACTTAAGAGGGGCACAAACAACCGCAAGAATAGAAGAAACTGAAATAGCTGTTCTTAATTCAGTTGAGCAAAATTCCGAAATAAGCACAAGGAAAATTGCTAGTAATTTAAATATCTCCCATATTTTAGTCTGGAGGATACTTCACGATTTTTTGTTATACCCTTACCGTATTCAACGGGTTCAGGCCTTACTGCCTCGGGATTTACCATTTCGTATAAATTTCTGCCAATGGTTTATTCAAAAAATTGTTGAAAATCCACTATTTGACAGAGAAGTATTATTTACTGATGAAGCCAGTTTTTCCCGAAATGCAATTAGAAACTTCCACAACAATCACTTTTGGGCTGAAGAGAACCCGCATGCCATGGTCGAAGTCAATCACCAAGAACAATTCTCGGTAAATGTGTGGGCAGAAATTGTTGACGACTATTTAATCGGACCCTTTTTTCTGCCAAGAAGATTAAATGGAGAACATTATCGTCACTTTCTTGAAAATGATTTACCAGTGCTGTTAGAAGATGTCCCCGTTTTAATCCGAAATCGAATGTGGTTTATGCAAGATGGTGCCCCTGTGCATTTTAGTGTTTTGGCACGTGCATATTTGGACCAAAATTACAATAATCGCTGGATAGGCAGAGCAGGAACAGAATTATGGCCTAGATCCCCGGCCGTCGTAGGACAAAAAGTCAAGAGCTCATTTTTGATAGAAACACAACAAAGACTAGGAAAATAATTCTTATTTTAAAAAATAGCATTGGCGTCACATTTTTTTTTTTTCAAAAATGTGTATCGACCTGTTTGTGGGAACGCCACTGGTGGAATCAGAACAAATGTTTTTTTGTCAAAATACTTGCTTTTATACCCAGATATCGTGTACTGAATATCAAAAAAATATCTAAACCAGTCTCAGAAATATTGAAGAAAAACCGATTTTTTCTTCAATTTTTACCGCCCTGTATATCGAAAATGAAGCGTTTCCGGACCTATGTTAATATGAAAATTTTGTCTTAAAATTGCCCAAGGAATATCCCCCTGCCGATTCAGTATGCAATTATGAAACACCCTGTATACTGTGTGTACAAAAGGTTTTCTAATATAGTGTGCTGCTGTCATTTTTTGTCATGTTGACGTATGTTCCTTACTTGATCGACAGACAGGTAAACAAACATAACCTTAAAAAATATTTTATTGATTTGATGTTACAATGGCAGAAAAATCTTTTATTATTGAATGCCACTTTCGAAAAGCCCCAAAGAGCAATCGTGAATGGATCTCTTCTATTCCTGATAGTACTACAAATTTCTTATATCAAGGTTAAATGTCAATTTGGTGAGTTTAAATCAAGTAAGGAACATACAGGAACATGTCACAAAAATACAGCAGTACTCTAGATTAGAAAACTTTTTGAACCCTTGATACGTACATTTGCCCAAAAATTGAAATACAACGTTAAGATTTATCGGAGCTTATTATTGATTGTGTTTTTGGGACACCCTGTACATTATGAAACTAATTTTAAAATGTACCGCCAATGGGTCCTGAACCACTCCCAAAACAAAACTATTTTTAAAATTACATTGTGGGCATAATTACGATAAACGGAAACCATGGGCATAATCACGATAAACTGAAATCGTGGACATAATCTTCCGTGCCGTATGTGGTGAATAACCCGGTATATGTTACCGGATAAACAGCTACTTACTTACTGCTAATCATCAACAATAGAAATCTAAGCAGTATATTACTGAACAAACAGAGAAATACAAAGTTAATTATACAAGGTGATTTTAAAAGTAGTACCATAAATTCAGGATCGTATTTTAGGGCTTAAAATAAGACTTAGAAGTCTATATAAACATATGTCGTAAAATGCTTCCGTTTCCGAGTTACAGGGTGTGAAAGGTTACTTCCTGATTATAGTTTTTTTATTAATAGTTGCGGAACGTGTACAGATAATTGAATGAAATTTGACACAACTCCATACTTTTTGGTCTTTTCCGAAAATCAAAGAATTAATTAACAGAACTGAACCAGTGGTGGGCATATTCAGAGGGGTATTGTGTAAATCGTGCCTCGTCGTGTGTGCACTTTTGTCACCGTCTAGTAACAAAAATATAAACTACAAACATTTTTACATAAAAAACGTTTTCCTACTAAAATTTGATATTGTCAACGGTTTTCGAGTAACGTACATTTTTATATCTAGATGCATTAAAAACGCTCACCCAAAAATATCGAATGTAACACATTGGCATTGAAATGAAACAAAATAAATAGTATTGACATTGTTATTGACATGTTTTCTTGTCACCGGTGGCCACCTTGAGCAATTTCTGCGAATAAAAGCTTGTTCGGGATCACTATCAGGTCTTGATAGCTCCGATAAAATGAAACGCGTTTTATGTAAACTTAACGACGTTTATTAAGTGAACTGACATCGCCGAGCTCTGGGATGCAATTCTTTTGTACAAAACCTACAGACTACTTCAAAACACAAAGTTTTACCCCACATGTGTTATATTGTTCTAATAGGGTCGCTGGTCAGTCCACATGCTTCCGGTGGTCAAGTGGCGATCTGACCATTTCTTACACTAAATATCTTAGATAGCTAACAAAGCTTATATTTTTCAATTCGTTATTTGCTAAATATTCACGAAACATTTTTTTATTTAAATATTACTTAAAATTAGTTAAATATTAGTTAAAATTAATTTGTTTCAACAGTACATTTCAACTAGTTTTATTTTGTCTCATTTCAAAGCCAACTATGTGTCACATCCCGGATTTTTGGGCGAGCGTTTTTAACACACCGATATATAAAAATGGATTTTACTCTTAACCCTTTGACAATATCAATTTTCAATAAGAGTACCTCGTTTATGTAAAAACATTTGTAGATTATATTTTTGTTACTAAACTCGACAAAAGTGGGCACAAAATAAATACGGCACATTTTAAGCACCACCCCTCTAGATATACCCGCCACTGGTTAAGTTCTGTTAATTAGTTTTAGATTTTTGAAGATGGCACGAAAAGTTATGAAGTTGTGCTAATAATTAATAAAAAAACTATAATCTGGAAATAATCTTCCACACCCCGTAACTCGGAAATAAAACGTGTGCAAAATTTAATTTACATAACTCTGAAAACTTGAAAATGAAACAATAAAAACTTTTTTTTATTCAAATTTTAACACCTTACAGCTTTTTTATTAAGAGTTTCCGGATACATGTTCATAGGAAACTTTTCCCTTAATGTTACTTTTTCTATCACTTGTTTTATTTAAGGCACTTAAAACGGGGACACCCTGTATAGACTTTTAGTCGTATTTTGAATAGATCTTGAATTTATGGCACTACTTTTAGAATCACCTTGTATAAAGGACTACTTACTGCCAAATTATTCATATTAATAACAGGCGCTATAACAAAGGCTTTTTCATATCGTAAAATAACTGGCTCAAATACCGAACAACTATAAAAAATAGTACCATAACATTGATTCATTATGAAGAAGACTATTGTTCACATCACCACAGAATTCTTTCGCACATGGCAAACTGATGCCATAACAACACAACCTCAACTTTTCTTCATATCTTTTAAATAACTTGTGTTGGCAATCCTAAAGACATCTATCAAAATGATCTTATAGGTATCTGTTAGATGTCAGTAATCTGACGGCTAAGAAAAGTTATCTAAATGTTAACATTTCTGTGGCTCTTAAAATCATCTCTACTATGATATCTTTAAGTAATCTTTCTGATTGAGATCCTGTGCCGGAGAATTTTTTTTTATATTAAAAATTGAAACTAAATATCCAGTATCATATTCATTGTACAGTTCGATGTCGCGTGCAATGAGAATGCGAGTTATGATATTAGTGTAACCTCGATATTTGAGTATCTTCTAAATTTAGTATAATCTCGGAATTAAAAATACATAGATATATTCAGGGCTCGTACTAGCAATTATGTCGTCCAAGGCAAGGGGAGATAAGACAGCTTTAAATCTACCCCCTATAATGCTTGTGCCATATGAAAGCTAATATAAATTTGCCAAGAAAATGTAGGGTTTTCCATTTAAGATAACAAAGTTATCACTATTTGAATTTTTGAAAATGTACAGTGGTGAATTCAACATTCGGTATAATGTTTTTAAATTTATGAAAATTGTGCAAGGTAGTTGTGTGAAATTAATATCTGGTTGCTGGAAAAGCATGTAAAAAATTTCGTGCCACCTTGAATCTGTCAAATTTTTTATAAAAATTGGTTACCTTAAAATCTGGCCATGTACCAGCGGATTACTCTAGGAATTGGACATTGCAGCTAAGTAGCGAAATTATCTTTGCGTTAATGGACAGGGCCGAGCCACATACTAAATACACTTCTCCACAAAATTAACGCACCACTTGGAAATTTCGAGATAACTAAACAATTATCTCAAAATCATAAAATTTGATATTCAGAACTTTAACACCTTAAGGATTAAAAGACTTTTATTTCTCCAGTCATTTAATGACAGTCGTTTTTAAGATTTATTCAATACTTAACAAAATATTGCAAAATTCTAATTTTTTCAAATTTTTTTTTAAGGTTAATATCGTGTGTTTCCCCCTCTACTGCGAATAACAGCTTCACACCGACGTGACAGACTCTCTATTAAACTTGTTATCTCCCTTTGATCTAGTCCATCCCAAATTTCTAGAATTCTTTCTTGTACCTCACCAAGGTTAGCTGGAGGGGGCATAAGAGCTTTGACTCGCTTTCCAATAATGTCCCACAAATGTTCTATGAGATTCAGGTCTGGACTTCTTGCTGGTCAGTCCATAACCTGAATACCAACTTCAAAGTATTCTCTCACTATTCTAGCAATGTGTGGTTTCGCATTATCTTGCATTAAAATAAAATCATCGCCAATATAGGGACCATACGGCACGACATGTTCTTGTACAATTTCGGTTATGTATCGTCGACTATTCAATGAACCTCGATTGATCACCTGCAAGTCTGTGTAACCCGTTGAAGAGATGCCACCCCGTACCATTATTGATCCGCCACCAAAAGCTTGGGCTGGTCTTATGTTGCATTGGGCATACCGTTCGTTTCTTCGTCGAAACACTCTCACACGTCTATCATTGTTAAACAGACAAAATCTGGACTCGTCTGTGAATAAGACACGAGCCCATTCGGCGTTGGTCCAATTGACGTGATCTCTAGCAAACTGTAGTCTTATTCGGCGATGGTCTGCCGTTAAGAATGGACCTCTGGCTGGAATTCTGGGGTGCAACTCGTCAGCAGCAAGCCGCTTTCTAACCGTTTCTATGCTAACTTGCAGATTATGTGTGGTTACAAGCTGGATTTGCAAACTTCTACAGGTTGTAAATCTCTCACGTAATGCACGGAGTCTCAAAAAACGATCTTGTAGAGCGGTTGTTTTGCTAGGCCTTCCTTGTCCGGGTCTTCTTTGATTTGTATTTGTTTCCCGGAACCGTTGAACGACACGAGAAATTGTTGAATGGCATACCCCAAGTCTTTGGGCAATGTTTCGGTAACTTAATCCTTCATCGGCTAATGTTACAGCCTGGACACAATCATCACGACTTAAATTGCGCGAAACACGGTTCATCTTTTGAAAATAATGTTTTTCAATCCAAAATGCCAAAACACACCTCAAACAGTCAATTAGACAAAACTCTAATGGAACAACACAAAATCCTGTGGCTGCGTAAAATTAATATACTGAATAAATATTTTTTTCCAATAAATCTTTTATTCATTGCAGCAGCTAACCTGACTTTCTTTTATTTCGATTGTTTGCCGCATTCTATTTTGAGTTGATACAATTTCTGATAATTGTCTTTTGTCTAACTTTCATTGTAGCTAGTTAATGAAATTTTGTCGAGAGCATTAACTTGGTTTACACCTGGACAGGTGTTTAAGGAAATGTAATGAGATCAATAGCTATTGATGCATGCACAAAACGAAAGGTAACTGTAATAATTAATGTCGTCTCTTTACTAAGGACTAAAAAAAATTGTTCTATTTCCAAATTGTGTGTGGGCTCCTACACTATACTTTGTCCGGAACTTTGGAACTTTTGATTGGTAATTGGAGAGACGAAGGACAAATATTTGAATTTGACTTCGCAATTTCACTTTTGCCAACTAAAGAAAGAAAAGAAGCTTCTCAATGGTTACTTCTCTGATCATTTCTCATAAACTACCTCTTAGGGCCCTCGTGAAGCCCGGAGTCTAGAGACATTTGCCTCCTTTACCCTCTTAGCAATAAAAGAGTTAATGACTTGTTATACGTATACGTAATTTCAGGCTTCAGGGATATCATCATCAGCAAGTAAAACGACTGGGTGTATCTAAAGCAACTATTTAATCTATGTATCCAAAATAAAGTGTTCCTAAGTATCATTAAAAATATAAACAGAATTATTGAAAATAAAATGTTGTTAATACAGGTAGAAGGTAATAACTAGAGTCCGGAAGTTATGGCAGAAAAAAAACGTTTTGGCGCCATAAATGACAAATTTATTCATTAACACTGTAAGTTCATATGTGTATGGAAAAAAAAAACTTTTTATATCTAAACTCGTTATTGAAGCACAGCAATGTTTTACCAGATTCATGTCTAAATATAATTTTAATTAACCTTTCGCTTTTCGCTTCAATTGCTTTCCTATGGAATTGAGAGTTTGAATGTAAATATGCAGTATCAATTTTGATCTTCCAATTCTGTGATCTTTTGAGACAAAAAATCTAGGGTTTGCTTGTAAAAATATTGATTCGACTTTAATCACAAGGTCCTTTATTATTTTTTTAACTCTTACACGAAAGACGTCACTTTCTAATGCAGTTGTTTCCCAATCTTTTTCTGTTAGTGATTCATTTCAATTTTGATTAAAATTTTGCAACATATGAACATTTTTGTCTCTTGGTTAGACAATTCTTCCAATCTAAACATTTTTGAAGACTAAAAAAACGCACTATAACAGATAATTTTCTGAATTATTCTGACCTGCAGATCTGCAAATAATGCAGATAATCACCAATACACTCCCACGCAATAAAGAACTTTCGACTGCCTACTAAAAAAAGGGGAAGGGACGTTTTAAATTCATAGTTTAATATTTTAAAAAATAAAACTTTTATATTTTGGTGACACACGGAATAAAGTTTATTCCGTGTGTCACCAAATATGGCGACATACATACTTTCCAATGAATCAATTGCCTCAATCCACGTGCCTACAAGTGGTAGTATCTTTGCCAGTTCTCAGCGATTCCGGGTGGGACACGCTGTATTGGTGACTTGGTCTCACCTTATGCTATGACAGATCAGTTTTCCATTTTTATAAAACAGTGCTTCTCTTCTTATTGCTTATTGTTCTTATTTTAATTTATGCCTTTATTAGTATAATGAGTAATGAGTTTAGTTTTGTTATTTTCTTGACGTTTACTGTTTCCTTAGTGCGCTTTTTTTACTGCAACCATTAAGTAATCAGTATTTACTTAGACATCCTTTATCATACTTGGACGCTGAATTTTTAAGATTTAAGAATTTAATGATCGCCTGCCTCCTAAGTAATATAGGTTTCCGAAATTAGCTTTCCACGAGGAATACAAAAATGACAAAATACAGAATGTTCTTTTTAACAAAAATAGCCGATTACGTCATAGCCAAATCAACGATGACGTCATAGTTAAAAGCAGATGGTAAAAGATTCAAATTAAAAATCGAGCTCTCCAAGGAATTTTTCACAATATGTTTTTATTCTGAAATAATGAATTTATTCCGTACTTTATGTACCAACCAAGAAAGGACGCCGGCTATATCTCAGCAACGAATCATCCCACAGCTTTGAGGAAAAAATTTTAATAAGTGGCCCTAAAGTATCGCTGGATTTTCAAGGTTTTAAAATGACCGCTAGGTGGCGTAATACATAGCGCTAAATAGAAAATTTGAATGTTCTTGAAACTTTGCTTAATTAAGGTATATCGAAAATACATACATTGTAATCCTAGAGTAATTTCAACTTGTTTTTGTTTTACACTTTTTTTCTATCTCTAAAAATAAAGTGGTGGGGAGGCATCGAATAAAAATGTTTTTTCAATACCATTTACTTCAGTTAGCCTTAATGAAATTTAACAAATTTAGTTCTTATGGAAGGAGTGTTACCTGGTTTATCGAATGCACTTTCATATGTTTTTATTTCCAAATTATTATCGCTGCTACAGCGCGTTGTTTAAAATGCTAACAAATTTCGCATCTTTTCTAAAAGAAATTAAATAGTAAGATACGTCAGTTTTGATATCTTAAAACAGGTAATTGAAAGCCCTAGATATCAGTAAAAACCACAACTCGACATCCTTTGTCTAATCGGAGATATTGGCAAATAAAATTTCAGTAACCTAAAAGCTTGATGACATTGTTTACCATTTAGAATACGAAATCAGAGGATGTTTAGAATTTGTCTTACATAATATAACAATATGTAATTACCATACCTACAATTATGTAATAGTAATAAGAGTGAATAATTAACAAAATTAAACGAGGAAACACATTAATATTCAAAAAAGTAAAGAAAAGACGATACATTACATTGAAAATGTTAAATTAATATCGTCCATTCGTTGGAGCGCTAGATGTTTAAACTGACTGCAGTCCATCATTTTCATGCAGTGAATCCTCTGACGAATGAACAATACCCCAATTTCAACTTTTGCCATTGACCATTTTACCACTCTAAATAGTGTTTCTTATTCTTTCGATCATGTCTCTATTGGCAAAAACAAGGTGTTCTATTCGCCTGATAAATAAAAATCAATGCCGAAAACTGATTTCCACTTCCTATCCACCTGCCACGGATGCCTGGTTTTGAACGATGGGTTCAGCATATCCCCAAGATAATAGCTATTGTTCTAGTACTTAAATGAGGGTTAAATTTCACATACTCTGAAGCATTTATAATATTTGGATCGATGCGACCTCTACGTTATCTTCTAAACAGAGGAACATGCATATTTCCGTGGTGTGTATATGATGCATCAGTCGAAGGAAAACTTTTACTTTGATTACGTTTATCGGAATACTGCACGCGTGAATTTAGCAGTATTAGTTGCATTTTCATGCATTCGAAATAACTGGTTAAGATGTCAAATGCTTCTTCATTTGTATAAATCTTTAATTTTATAAAGGAATATAAAAGAGGAAATACCAATTCAGTTAGAATAGCAGTTAGTAAACACAATTGCAACCTTAAATATTTTCATTTTTTTATTTCATTTTCGTAGTTAACTTTTTTCAAGGCCCACTTTACCAATTTTGAAGGCAAATTATGTGATTGATAATTCATAACTTTAATTTTGTTTGCCAATATCTTCGGTTAGAGAAAAGATATCGAGTTGAGGTTTTCACCTATATTTAGGGCTTTTAATTCTCTATTTTACGATATTAAATGTGATATATAATTCTATTTAATTTTTTTTGAAAAACGGCGAAATTTGTTACCATTTTATATAATGCGCTGTAGCAGCCACAATAACTTTAAAATAAAAACATATGAAAATGTTGTCGATAGACTAGATAGCACTCTTTCTATAGAGACTAAATTTGTCACATTTCATTAAGGCTAACTAAAGCAAATGGTATTTGAAAAAAAAAAATTTCGATGTCTCCCCACCACTTTATTTTTAGAGCTAGAACAAAAAGAGTAAAACAAAACAAGTCGAACTTACTCTAGGATTACAATGCATGTGTTTTTCAATATACTTTAATTAAGCAAAATTTCGAGAAAATCCCACTTTTTTTCAGTTTTACGTATTACGCCACCTAGCGGTCATTTTAGAACTTAAAAATATTTTCCGGCGATTTTTCAGGGCCACTTTTCTTATTGAAATTTTTTTCCCAAAGCTGTGAATTGATTGGTTGCTGAGATATATCCGGGGTCCTTTCTTAATTGGCCACCCGGTACAGACTGTATATATTACGATGTACGATTTTTTTTTTTTTTTAAATGAATAGCAGCGCTGCGTAGATCTTTTGCCTGAAACTCCCAATCTATTCTGGTTCTGATAGTATCTAAAACAAGAATTCTTTTTGGTATTTTGCGAATCGAACTTGCATCATCACGCACACTAATCTAAATGATTAATAGAAGACACAATGCAATATTTTTTTACGTTTTGAATCGAGACCACTCCTTGGCGACTTGGTACTTGATTTACTAATTAATCAATTAGATTATTAGGCTTATTATGCTATTTCACTGATGAAATATAAATATATTAGTAGTTATCTATGTGGTAAAGAGAACTGTTTTTTTAAGCTTTGCTCTTTTTGGGGCACTTTTAAGAAGATTGGTATTCCTCAACCTCAATAAAAAAGAAAAGGTAAATTGAAATTCAGAATAGAGTTGTGGGAAATGAGATAGGGGGAGAAAAAGCTAAATAATGTTAGTTTCTAAAACGCTTGAATTTCAACATATTTCCCTCTGAAGATGTTTTGAAATAAATTTGCATAATTTTAAATAGAATGAAGTAATCAACATGCAACTCTAATTTAAATATCATCTAATTAGTACAATGTACAAAGACAGCGCTAACGACTGCAATGAATGCTTTGAATAATTTATACGTGCATTGGAGTAGGAGTTTAAATATCTTCCGAATCGCATCGTAATATTTAGAAGCAACAGGTTCTTTGTTTTGTCACGTGAGGGAATCTACCTCTCTGTAGTCATCCAATTTGACGATCTGCTTGTATATAAGTCCGCACTACTGCATCTACCTTCAAGCATTCTACCTATTTAAAGAAGTTGACGGACTAAACGTTTCCTTATTATTTAAATTTCGCTTTTGGGTTGATCGCATAGCAGCTTTTGTTATCCCAAAATTTCAGACAACTTCAGACCTCGATTTGAGTGGAACAAGAACAACAACATTAATTAACTTACATAATTGATTATTTAACCGGTAGTACTAAAATGCAACTAGTTACAATGCAGAGGGGTCGGGATCTGCGTTCAGTGTGGTCCCCTATAAATACAACGTCGCAGCTTAATCTTGACAATATCAAATGCTTTTGATAAGACATTTAAAATTGCCACCTTATATCTTTTTTACTTTTTCATAAAAGCGCACCTAGGAAAGGCAACATCTTTTTATAGTTTGCGTCTGGAATTCCTTGTTTTAATTATCAGCAGCCTTGACCATATTATATTCACATTTCATGCGGTGTCGTGTTTGATATCCTAGTGAAGCCATGGTCTGTATAATGAAGTAAATTTTTGACACAAGTATTAAAAATAATTTCTTTCCATATCTAGGAATTTTATGACAAGCTAAATCAATAATAATTTGGTATGAAGTGAAGGAGGTAGGCAACTAGATTATTTTGTACTATATTCGTGGAATTATTTAGGAATATACTCTTAATTCCGAGAAGTCCATTGCTTTTCTACATAATGTGGAAGACGTATTCCTCTATTCAATCAAGAAACTAAGATATTTTGCATATTCTAACTGCTGAGCTAAGTAGCATACGCAGAGCACGGCAGCAATCATTACAAAATGTAATGCATTGCTAGTTTAGCTACATATTTAAAGTGAAAACTTTTTTAAGCACGTTGAGCGACTAAAGATAGGGGACAAATGAAAGGTTTCGCGTTACCAATAACGTTAATTTGAACTACCAACATGCTCTAGTGTCTTGTAGGTACTTATATTTCGAAAATTTTTGAGCTTTAAACTTTGTTAAAAAATTTGAAATTTTAGTTTTTCTGAATTCGTGTTTTTCGACGTCTTTTGGAATTGAAACCAGTTTACCGAATGTGTTGGATTATCGAAATAAGACAGTAATTCGAAAATATGGAAGATTTTAACAAAATCGCAGTTTTTTTTTGGCCAATTCGAATTAATTCCCATTTTATGTAATCCAACACCCGCTAATCCGCGAGCCGGCTAATCTGAAAACATATTTTTTGGAAATATTTTGAAATTTGCTGAGCAAATATAAAATTTAGATAACGTTACAGGTTTTTAATATGCGGTAACTCAAAATAGACAAAATCAAAGACTAGATTGTATACAAATATAAAAAATATAAAAACTAGAAATAATTATTTTAATTTAAACAAATTAACAAAAACCTTTAAATTTCCAGAAAAAGTTGAAATTTTGAAAAAAGTGGAAATTTTAAAAATGTGGTCGTTTAAAAAAAGCTGGTAAATTTAAAATTCCAAATTTTTAAAATATGAGTCGAAAATTTTCAATAAAAATCGAAGTGAGACTTTTCAAAAATGTCATTTTAAAAAAATATAAATCTTGAGAAGAACTCGAAATCTTTCAAAATGTTTAAATTTTTAAAAATAATTCTCAAATTTAGAAACATTTTAAAAAAGCTATAAGTTTTCCATAAGAAAAAGGAAATTAAAAAAAAAGGTGACTAAAAATAAGTCAAACATTTAAAAAATTTCGAAATGTTTCAAAAAATTCAAAACTTTGAGATAAAGTCAATATATCTTACAACTAATCTAAATTTTGAAAAGGTGTCGGATTTTTCAAAAAAATGGAAATTTCGAACAATAGCGACAAGAAAAAAGGTCGAAATGTTGAGAATTTAGTTAAAGTTTCGAGAAAAAGTCATAATTTTGGCAATCGAGATTTTCAAACATAAGTGAAAATTCCGAGAAAGGTCAAAATTGCTAAAAAGGTGGATATTTGTCGAAATTTTTCAAAAACTTGAAATTTTCAAAATAAGTTAAAATTTAAAAAAAGTGTAATTGTCCAATAAAAATCGACTTCTACAAAAATAGTTGGGATTTACAAAAGGTCAATATTTTGAAATATAAATGAAAAAGAGATTGTCAAAATTTCGAAGTTAACTTTGCTGTTTGCTGTTTCGGTTTTAGCTAAACATCTCGATGTTTCATTTATACCATGTACAGGGTCCTGCAACAGTGCCTCGGGCATCTGTAGGTCCTATAATAAAGAAGTTAGGAATTCCGTTCACATGCAGACCTTAACTGTGTACAAGGATGTATTTCAGGAAAATACGGTTACATGTACAAGGTGCCTCCAAAAAGTGTGAGCCGCTGAGGGTGAATTTTTTTAAATAGAACCCCCTGTATTTTTTTACAGTTATGGGTTCAGTTTTGGCAACTTTACATATTCCTAAGATATTGTTAAATTTGGTTAAATAGAGTAATAAATAAATAAAGAGAAAAAAATATTTTGCAACATTTTCTTTAAAAATTCATTAAAAATACAAAAACGCCCCAAAATCAAAACTACGCTAGGTGTTTACTGTAGTGGATCTCTAGTTACTTTGCTATAAATATCTTAAGCCTAACTTGTACAGGGTGTCCAAAATTCAATGCCAAATTGGCTAAAATATTCTTTATTATAGGACCAGTTTCATGTTGCAATTTCGAGATTAAAGTCGACATCTTGAGTATTCTTGAGATGTTTTATACAATTTTTTTTAACTCTAACTTAATTTTACTTACACTTTATATTTTCGATTTTTATTTTTTCCACATTTTTAATTCAAAATTGCGAATTTCATTTCGAACTGTTGTGAAAAGCGTAAAAATCCTTAGATTTACGTGCATTTGTGTCGCTGAAAAAAATTTCGAATCTAGGAAAACGGTATCTAAGTTAAAGTTAAAAATTATAAAAAAAGTTAAGTTTTCAAAATCATTAAAATGATCTGAGGTTAATAGAAACATTTTTATTGTCAGAAATTTTTGAGCTTTCAATTTAAAAGTCGAAATTTTTATACAGGATGGGGCAATTAAAACCCCTTTTCCTGTAGTTGGCTAGGGAAAAGGGTAAAAACGGAGAGAGAGTAAAGAATGACTGTCACGTTCTGCGCAGTGGGAGGTTTAGTTACTACGTAGCGTTGGACTCGCGAACAACGAGGTTTCCCTGTCAAGGCGTTTTACCTCAACATGCAGGAAACCTTCTTCATTCCGTGATTTCGGTTATTTTAAGCTAATGGCAACAGTTTTTTCTAATAATGAGGAGAAACTAGACACTTGACAGAAATATCAATTAATTTCTTAAGAACCCGAATTGAAGAAGTTCGGGCCATGACTCCAGCGGGCAACGGGTCTGCGATAAATTAGTAAAATTTTCGGTAATAGATTCAAAACATGTTTGGAAAATCAGTGATTGTCATTTACCAGAAATTCTTTTTAAAAATTGAACTTTTTCTTGCTTAAAAACGAATTTCCACTCTTGTTATCTGAGATTTTTGCAATTGTTTATTTCATTTCATCTATCTGAAAAAAAAGGTTTTTCACTGCCCCACCCTGTATATCAATTTATTTATTTTTTCGAAACTGACTTTTTGTGGTAAACTGTTAAACTTAATCTTATCGAACTTTTCAGTTTAATTTCGTAATTTCCACTTTGATATGTTATGCCTTTGATCCTAAAACTTGACCTTTTACTATAAATTGTACAGTTATTAGTTGTAAGGGTTTCGAATTAAAAGTCGACTTTTCGGAAGTAAATTTGAAATTTTGAGATTTTTAAATAATAATTTTTGAGGTTCGTTTGACAATTTGTACTTTTTTCTAAAAGTGCCGAGATTTCAACTTCCATTTTATACGTTTTGCCAAAAATGTTGTCTTGAAACTGGAAATTTTAACGTTTTACCTTGAAAAATTTTAATTACAAAATGTTAATCAAAATGTAGATATTTTAATTGCCAATGTAACCTCCAATTTTTACTTTGCTTGAAATTTCATGTTTTGTAATAAACAGGCATTACTCGAAATTTATGGTTTGAAGTGGAAATTGAATTTAAAAATTTGAGGAATCGTTTTATAAATTTTTAGTCTTTTTTCTCGAAATTTTGCCTTTATTTGTCAAAGGTAAATTGAAAGCTGAAATTTTTGTTTTTTATTTTTCTCAAATGTTCGACTTTAAAATTAACAGTTTTACTTTTTTGAGGAGGTTTCGAAACTCACAATCAGATCACAATACAAAAAATGTCGAAATTTCAAAACAATTAAATTTTGATTCAACACTATTGAACTTTTCATTTTAAACTTAAAATTCTAATTTTAATCTTGAAATTATTCGACCTTTATTTTTTATTAGTTTAATCTCAAAACTTGAATTTTTGGTAGAAATATTAAAATTATGTGTTTTGAAAAATAATTTTTTGGAAAAAAGTTGATAAAATTCAAAGTCTAATATTCCAATGCAAGGGGGGGAGAGGGTAAATTTAAAATTTTGAAATATTTTAAAAATAATTTCGTTTGATAATTTAAACTTTATTTTAAAAATTGCACGTTTAGATTGAACAATGTTTTTGTCTTGAGTACTTAGAACTCCAAAAAATTGATGAAAATGAAACAGATGTTTAATTGTCAGAGTAAACTCCAAATTTGCTTGAAAATCCGTGTTTTTTAATAAGGGGTTTTTCAAAATTTGTAATCGAAGTCGAAGTTCAATTCAAAAATTTGAGTAATCGTTGAACATTTATTCGACAAATTTAAATTTAAACCTGAAATTTTTATTTTGTTCTATTTTGAAATTGATAATTTTATTTTTCTCAAAAGATTTTGATGCTTAGATCACAATAAAAAACAATCATCCAAAAGTCGGTCTCGTACAATTAGGGTTCCGTACCAATTACTACTACTGAACAATTAATAAACCAAATTAAATAATTTCTAATTATGTATGAATTTGAAATTTTATCCAAATACACTTTTTTCTACAATCAGTCGCAATGTTTATGGAACTGGTGACTGTGTTGATAAAATTTCAGATAAGAAGCATTCATTCGCAATGAGTTGAAGACTAACAACACAGTTTATGAGGTAACCTCGCCCTAACGTATTCGATACCAACCGCAATTACTGCGTTGCCTGAAATTTAATAAACCTGTGTTGACTTCAAAATATTCATATAAATGGAATAATTTAAGAGACAAATTCGATCTGCATTCTATACTTTGGCTAAATCAAATTTTTTATTTAGATAAATTAATACCACATGGGTCAAAAGCCTTGGAATGCAAGCACGTATTTTTCGATAAATTAATTTTTTTCTCAACAGCTATTGCAATATCGCACCTTTCCTATAATCTATGACCCTATATTTACTATCCCTATTAAAATCTAAATTTTATCTTCAGAAACCTAGGAGAACGGAAGGGGGAACGGTTACTTCTGATACATTTTAAGCTGTATCTTTAAAACTATTGCACCGAAAATGATATTTTAGGATTCTTAGAGGTAGCCTTTTCAAATTACACGAAGTAGTTTTCAACTCAAAAGTAATTTTTGTAAACAAATAACTCACCATTTTTTATAAAATATTTTCCTTTTCTAATCGTTGACGGTGGTGTGTGCGTGGGTCATGGAGAACTAACGCTACGCATAATTTTAAATTTCTACGTTACATTGTTTTCGAGGAAAACTTTTTTGTGACGAACGGACCCGAAAGTGAGAAAATTTATAAGGGTTCTGTTTTTTCTTATAAGGTAGGAAACCCTAAAAAGTCGAAACTTAAAATTTTTTTTTAATTTTAATTTTAGAGATTTAGCCGAATTCTTTTTTTTAAATTTCCAAATTTTTGTCTGAACTTTTAAATTTGTTGTGAAAATTTTCAGAATCCAAGTTCAGTATATTCCTTTTTTTTGGACTTTTTTGCTCTTCTCGAAATTTTGATTTTTTTCAAAATTCTACATAGGTTCAAACTTGATTTTTTTTATAAGCCTAAAAGTTTGTTTTCAAACAAATATTTACAAATTTGTTTCCAAAATTTTTATTTTATTTTTTAAATTTTCTAGTTGAAGTTTGAAATTTAATATTTTCTTTCCAAGGTTTTATCATAAGAATATTAACTTTCTTTTCGTAATTTTGAGACTTTCGACTTTTTTGCAAAATTCTGAATTAAAGCTTCTTAGCTTAAATTTCGACATCAATTTAAAATTTCCGACTTCATTCCTCTCTTAAAATTTACTCTTAAATATTCAGTATCTTATTTAAACATGTTAATTTAACCTCGAAATTTTGAGTACTTATAATTTCTTTTTTAGATTTTTGGTTTCTCTCGAAACTTCGACTTTTTTTCGAAATGTCTGTTTTTCACATCGTTTTTGAACTTATGAAACTTACGCAAGATAGCTTCGTATGTTTTCTACTCAAGCCCAAAATATGAAATTAATATCTAGGTTTTTGGGAAAAGATACAAATAACTTAGTGGGACCTTACCTATCTATCAAATATTTTCTAGAAATCCAATTATCTCAAAAACTATAAATTTTAAGAATAATATTTATTATCCAAAGTGGCCTTAAAATATATAGGGTGTCTTTTTTAAAATAACGAAGTTGGTGTCAAATTCCGGTATAACCGGAAGCACTACAACTTTGCGAATATTTTAGTCGTGTTGGCCTTATCGACTTTGCTAAGTTGTTAAATTTTCAAATTGTTTAGATAAATACTTTGTCAGATATCTATCGCGGCGATTCCCGGCGAGACACACTGTATACAGGAAAAAAGCAAATATTACAAAATCGAATTGTCTGATTTCTTCTTCTTTTTTTCTTCTCCTCCTTCTCTTCCTTTTTTTCTTCTTCTTTTTATTCTTGTTCTTCCCCTTCTTCTTTTTCTTCTTTGTCTTCATCTTCTTAAAATCTCCTTTGTTTTTATCTAAACATTTTAAGTTACAATCCTTTTATTTTTTTTTTCCTGAATTTTAACCTTTTTCCCAAAATCTTTTGTTTATATTTAAACTCGAAAATTAAAGAAAATTTAATTTCCTAAATTCCTAGTTTTTTTTCGAATTTGGAGAAGAAAGTTGCTTTAAGATTAACATTGTAACTTGTGAGAAAATGTCGAATTTTTAAGAAGAGTAGAAATATTGGTTTTAAGAAAATTTAAGAAGTAGAAATTTACAAATAACTCGGCATTCATAAAATATAAATTTCTTTTTCTGAAATTGTAAGTTTAAAATCAACCTTTGGAGATTAGCATCGTAATTTCGAAGCAAAACAAAACAAACAAAAAAGAAACTTTTCGAGTTGAACTGTAGAATTTTGCTTCAAATATCGAGATGAAAGTGAAACAATTCTTCCAAGACCGAAGTTAAAATTTCGATCGAAAAATAGATATTTTGAAAAAATAAATAAAAATTGAGATTTTCAAATTGAATTTTCTACCTATTTCCGAAAATTGTTAATTTAAGGTTGAAAAATGAAGGTTATATAGTTAAATTTTTAAACTGAAGTTGTGAGTTTAAGAAATGTCGAGAACTATTCAAAATTGTTGACTGAAAACTTCAAATATGAGGGAAAAGTAATAATTTTGGGTTTTAAGGCTAGCCTTCGACTATTATTCTCTCAAAATGATAGCTTTATAGTCAAAATTTTGAACCTAAACTTGTAGCCTATTGATAAAACCCACCACTTCTGGGATTAAAGGGAGATATTTTGAATTACCAAACCTATCGTAAGAAATTTTGACAATTGAAACAGGAGCAAATTAAAAAAATATCAAATGGAATTACAAGAACTAGATTTCTAACTAAACTAAAAAAAGGTGGTTTTCAATTACGTTTGACCTTGAGGCATTTGGTCGATCTACCCTTAGGATGAAGGGTATTTCAATTTCAATGGCAAGATGTAATTTAAATGATTTCCGACTTCCTTGACTTTAAGTGTCTTCGTGTATACATGACTTAAAGAAGGAGAGATCCAGAGCTACAAACAATCGTCCCATTCTAACTTGGACGGTGAACCTGCAGCAGTTTAACAAACGACGGTGAGGAGTACGCTACACTGAAGCATTTTCGCTTCTACATAATTTTAAATGCGAACTTTCTCTGAAGATACTCTAATCGGATTGCACGTGCAATTAAATAATTAATTGTTATGAACTCTAGGTGGCAATTGATTTTACTGTGACTTGTGCTGTAATGGGTGTTTGTCATGTGGTTTTTGGATTTATGTGTTGTTTTGATCGCGCTGATTGTACAAAATTCAAACTGTTACGGGAATAATACTACCGGTAAGAAGTTATTACTGTTAATGCAATCAAGATCCGTTATGCGTTATTTTCCGAATAATATTTGAATTCTTTGCGGAAGATTAATGTGGAACTATTTCATCATGTTGAAGTCTTTTGTAAAGTCTGTATTGTTAGGTATGGGAAATAGGTAAATAAATCTCAAAAGTAACAGAATTTTGTAAACTGAACATTTAAACTTTAATGACAAGTACGGATGGATGTTACATTTTATTAAGTAGAAAAATCAAACAGTGGTAGGAATTTTTCCTTTGCATTAAAAATTAACAGCCTGGCAAATATTGTATTTATAAATTAAATTCCTCTGAGCGTAATGCTTTCTATATACCAACGTCTATAACAAAAGTTTTCGGAAAAAAATCTGAGCGAAATATTTAAAAAAAAATGATAAAAGTGCGTTATAAGCATTTAATAAAGATGTTTTTCTTAGAATCTAATTAATAAAAAACAACATTCAAATGATTTCTAAAGTTTCAGTGTCTTTGATGCTACGCAATTTTCTCCTGACTTGTGCATAAGGTACTGGATTATGTCTCCCGATTTTTTTTAAACTGACCAATTCGCCATCGTAACGGTTTTTCATTTCCGGTCTTTCAGTATTTATCGTAGACCTTTTTATTCATTATTGCCCAAGAATTTTCAAATGGGCGTGCATATAGAACATTTGGAGGATTATCACTTTGGGATATACAAGGGATATTGCGAGGCTTTAACCAATCTCTAGGTATTCTGTTTCGAATTTCTAATTTACATGTCAATACAATATATGACAAATATGATAGGTAATGTTAAACTGAGACATTCTACAGGTTTGTTTTCAGTGGAAATTAGATACTAACTTATAAAAATAAGTTAGTATCCAGAAAGAAGAAATTTCGCAAGACATTTTTTATACATATACACACAGAACCGTAGCGAGACAGCTGCAACGGGCCCAAAATAGAACGGTGGCCCAAAAATTTTGATAATATTCTTTTTTTTTTCCTCGCCAAAAAGGACTTTTGCATGATAACGTTTTTTTTCTTTTAGTCCTCAGAAATATTTTGAAGTAATAAGGTGTTTATTTTAGTTGCTGAAAATATCAAATTTTGTCAGGTGACAACCTAAATAACCTTAAAAAAGTGAACAAAGTGGTATACATTTTCAATAATTCCAAAAACTTAATTTTTTGGAAACCATAAAAGTTCACAAATATTTACAATCGCGACAATCTACTTTTATGAATAAAAAAACTACTGAACACACCTTTAATAGAAGCTTTGGATGGATGTTCAGATTAGATGGAGCATTTATTCATATAGTAGATTATAATAGGCCATGATCCATGAAATTAGTTGGCAGAAGGCCAAAGAAACAACTGGCTTAATCTGCCATGATGATTGACGTGATGTCAAACTAAACAGTCTGAAAAAACTAAGATTTTATTCAGATACTTTAAAATTTTCATTTTTGCTTTGTTGTTTATCTCGATCTTGAATAATGAGCAATTCCTACAGTAAGGATAAATAAATAAAATATCACCTATTTAAAAAGTTATGTCAGCTGTTGTTTATTTCTTGTTTTGCTCCTTTAATATTATCTTTTTTGAGCTAAATAGTACTTCACATCGCATCAGCAACACTTTCTGGGGTTCTACCGCAAAGCACCCATTGGATCATTTGAATTTAATTTAAAGAATAGCAATTGATGATAAAGCTCTGACGGAGTCTCATGACACTTGTGCACAGACACCATACAAAAAGTCTCCACAGATAGTGGGGACTTTTTTCTGCCTGTATTTTCACGCAAGATGTTCGCAGTCCTAGATGCTTGTGCACTGGTGCACTGCTTGTGACTGATGACTGTGCTGTAATCCCTCCAAGAGCGACATTCTCAAGGGATGCAAAACCACCAGAGTTGTCCCCGATAATTAAAAGCTATCATTTTCTTCATTTCCGCCTCCTACTCGCAGTACTATTGAATGCTGTACAGTAGAGATGGTGTACCCTTTGCAAGTAGGTTGTACCTAAAATATAATAATACTAATATGCAAGTAGAATGCAACCTAGACTACAAATTCATGCAGCCCTCCAGGCGTGTATAGTGAATCATAGGTGGCTGAACTACCAACAGTTGAAACACTGCCACCTAGCGAAGCGGTTGCTCTCTAGGAACAATTTCCCAGAAGACAAGGATTCTAATGCACAGACCAATAGGTTTGAACATTTATTAGATTCGAAGTTTGGAAACTAAAGACCGGTTTCGATCTTGTTAGATCTCGTCAGTTTGGTAAATCCAACTCGAATGCTAACAAATGTCCCGACAAGTTTGTTAGCATTCGAGTTGGATATACCAAACTGACGAGATCTAACAAGATCGAAACCGGTCTTTGGTTTCCAAACTTCGAATCTAATAAATGTTCAAACCTATTGGTCTGTGCATTAGAATCCTAATAATATTAATAATAATCGTCCAAGTTGTAATAAATGGGGCAATGTAAAGGTAATGGGCAGCCATATATTTAATACTTCTATATTGCCAACTCTTCGTTTTACGTGGGTCCATATCTATCTCTTTCTACTCGGCTCCACTACGGGACCGAATAACAATGCGCAAGCTGTCTTAATCAGATGTGCATACGTTGAAAGTGTGAGAAAATTTCTGTTTTCTTCGCGTGTCACAATTCGAACTGACGCTTGTCCCAAACTCACCAGTTCCGGGGACTATCCTAGTCGGATGAAGACAGTTTTCGCTTATCGGAAGAATAAGGAGCTGGCAATATAGAAGTATTAAATATATGCGGGCAGCAAATATTATTTTTGGTTGAAGAGGCTACATACAGTGTGTGCCAAGCAGAAGCGTAGCGTGCCTTGGCGGAGCCCCGTATAAAAAATTGTTTGGGGGCCCTTAGGAAGGGTAAAAAATTCTCACAAAAGAAAAAAAAATGCATAAAATTAAAAGAAATATTTATTCATCATAATTATCTATCTGTCACTTTTTCCAAAATTTTTACAAACAATTCAAATTAAATGTACACTCTCCTTGCCTTTTTTTCGGCAAACTGATTTATTAAATCATTTATAGTTGATGATAACTTTAGTTTTTCTAAAGTTTCTGCCTCTATGGACAACAGTGACAGGTCCGACAGGCGTTCCTGTCCCATCGAAGTTCCTAGATAATTTTTTATCAGTTTTAATTTTGAAAAACTTCTTTCAGCAGTTGCGGTTGTAACTGGAAGGGTCAAGAATAAAAAGCATGCTGATATTACCTCGGGAAAACTGGATGCAAGACTATTGAATTTTATTAGCAATAATTCAATGAGTTCCTTAATAGAATGAATTTTTTGAATTTCAGATTTTAAGCTTGTTTTTAGAGCCTTTAATTGGTCATAAAGATTAACTGAGATGTATTTAGCCGACAGTTTTCCGGAAGCGTTTAATATCTCTTCGTTTGAAGAAGACGGGAGTTTCTCCGGTTGTAATATTTCGAACATACTACTCAGGTCGCAAAGGCTCTGAAATCTTTGTTTAGTTTGAGAAATTAATATATCTAAACAGCAATAATATACATTGACTTTGAAATAGGATTCTGGGTCTGAAATTCTCTCATCTTGTGATAACTCATCAAAAAAACGCTTCGTTATCTTTCGCCTTTTGTTTTTAAAAACAGTTTTTACCCTCCACTCTTTTGCTAAATCTTTGGACTCATTTAGTAAACTATTAAATGAATTTTGATTCCTTAATTCGCACAGTCTATTCAAAAGATTACTTAATAAAATACTAGTTTTCTGTAAGTCATTATTTTCATGGTGTAGAGCTTTAGAAACAGGATTAATGATTCCAAATAGTGAAAAAAAAAATGTGACAAGCACTAAGAAATCATAACTCTCTAAAATGTTAATTATATTTTTACATTCTTCACATTCATCTTTTTTTTTTTTCGAAATTAAATTTAGTTGGTACAAAGTTTTTATGATAAATAAATAATTTTTCTTTACCGCTAATAAAGCGTCGTTCCTTGAAGATCATCTGGTAGGACATACCTTTTTAAGAGCAATTAAATATTTTTCAGATGAATCGTCACTTAACCTTGCCCAGCGTTGTATACTATTGCCAAAAAAAGTATATATTTTTTCTTAATTATCGAAAAAAGTCGACACTTCACGAACATGTTTCGCAGCATCGTTTAAAACTAAATTTAATGCGTGCGCAGCACAATGAACATAATCGGCAATCGGAGCATGCTCTTTTATTAGGGTTTGTAATCCTCCATAAACACCCGACATAACATTTGCTCCATCGTAACCCTGTCCTCTACATTTAGTCAAATCAATTCCATATTTTTTAATCGTATTTAAAATTTCAGTTTTAAGTCCTTCAGCTCTGCAATTCGATACTGCTGTAAACCCCAAAAAGAACTCGCAGATTTTCAATTTTTTAGGCACATTATCATCATTTTCTGTAATTGAGATGTATCGAAAAACTACAGAAAGTTGGTCAATTTTTGATAAGTCTTGTGTTATATCTAGAATTATTGTCAGAAATGGAGCTTTTTTAATTTCTGAGATAATATTGTTCCTCGCTGCGGTACCAAGCAAATTAATAATTTCATTTTGAATCGTAGGGCTTAAATAATTTATTTTGCCTTTTGGTTTTAGAAGAAGTTCTTTTAAGGTTGCATCATAATTATATAGCAAACCTAAAATTGCCATAAAATTTCCACAATCAGAATCATCTCTTAAAGGTAGATTACAAGATGCTAAAGTAATTATAACATTAATTATACGATGCAATACATCTGTCCAGAATGTAATTTTACTATTGATTTTACTTTGCAATAGAGTATCGATGGTATTTCCATCTAACCAATTATTATAAGATAGGGATGCATTAATATCCTGCTGTGACACCGTTAACCCGATCTGCTAATAACCAACAGAAGTGACAATACGGTTTGTTTAAAACATTAGATTAACATAACCATGGTCTTGGAATTTTTATGCCTGCTTTATTGATCTAAGAATAATAGTAGACCGAAAAAGATCGGTTACTTTCTGAATCTTTTGGAAACGGTTCTTGTGGTTTAAATGGACCCAATTTAAAAATTATTTTTCGTTCGCATTCAGTTGGACTGTCACCAAAATGTCCTCTATCTGATAAAACTATATTATAATCTTCAGATATCTCAAAATCGTCGATTTGGGTATCTTCCATTTCCGGATGGACATCTGATAAAGAATGTGCTTGGGTTTCTTCTATTTCCGGATGGTCATCCGATGAAGAATGTGCTTCAGAAGAATCTGAAAATATAATTGTTAAAAATAAAAGCGAATATTTTGATAAATTTCAAAATATATATGTTAAATAAATTACTATACGTAAGGTTACGGTTAGAGAGTGTTCAGACGTATGCAGGCTCTACGCGGGTTGTGCGCGTGTTAGTACAAAATCACCTACGCGCAGCCTATGCGTTACACCCGCGTGCGATCCGAACGTGGCGCGTGGCCATACAAAACGAACAGAACCCGAGCTCGAGTACGTCTGAACACGCAATTTACGATACGGACTGATAAACAGACAGACAACAAATTAATCCTATAGGTAAGTAAGAGTTCCGTTTTCTTCGTTTTGAGGTACGGAACCTTAAAAACAAAATTCATCCTTCGCTACAGATAGATAAGATAAATGGGTTGGGTAGTACTTACCTTTGCAATCTAAATCACACACAGTAGCTGGTGTCTGAAAAAATGAAGAAATTTTGGGCACTTTTTTATTGACCTCCTCCCTTTTCTGTTTACTTTTTCTTTTCGTAGCTCCGCTGGGATAATCTCTTTTCTTTTCACTCATTGTTTTTTACAAATCGCAACTAATACTACTAAACCAGAAGAACAATTGTTTGTATTGTATTACAATGTAATGCACAACTAAATAAAACACGTCAATAAACACTGCTCTCCGTTTGTGGTTTATCATCGTATCGTATGTACATCGATTATGGTGGGATTCCCCCGTTGAAGTAAATGACTTAAACGGGGAAATCCCGCAGCCCGCGATAACCGATGTAAGGTGTTGCCAACTTATGAACGCACGCTTTACGCGGGTAAAAAAGAAATTGCTTTTTTTGACTTCTGTCATTTGTGAAATAAAAAAAAAATGCTTATGCACGTTGGGGGCCCCCGTGGCCCGGGGCCCCGTATAATTTATACGGCAGATACGGCGGTAGCTACGCCTCTGTGCCAAGATGAAGTACTGAAGAAGAGTTTCTCTTTTATTGATCAATTTACGAGAAAAATCATTCTTTATAAAAACTCCTGCTTGATATTAAATCACTCAAAATGACATTTTGTTTATATTTTATACAAGGAGTTAAATTATTTGAAAATTCTAAAAAAATGGCCTTGAGTAAACTGTACTTTCGAAAAATATTACTTAAAAATATGGTTTAGAACTACAATAAAAGTCCAAATTTCAGATTTTAATTTGTTTTCAGAAATTTTTGCAAATAGAATAGACCTGGACTGCAGTAGCGCAACCCTCTAAACGTGGACATTACTGCACTCGGCATTTATTTTACTTCCATGTCAGTTGTTAAGACTATTCTATAGTTTCTTTTACAGACCGCTATACTTAGAACTTTGTGATTACTTGAAAAAACACCGCAAAGAATGATTCGAAATATTGAAATAAAATTTATTTTTAACTAAACTTGACAAGGAAAGCGAAAACCCAAATTAATTCCTTATTATTGACATTTTTTTCAATTCCTATCACAGTCATCCATTTTTTTTTCCAGATAACACAGAAGATTCAGTGCCGCCACAAATTACATTTGGTAACATTCGTAATTTTTTAGTGCATACTTTCAAACGAATCATTTGTTAGATTGAAGTTGGGTATACCAAAGTAACTAGATCAAACAAGATCGAAATTAGTATTTATTTTTCACACCATGAATTTGATAAATGTTCAAACCTATCGGCCAGTGCATTAGAATCCAGAAAATAACACTGCAAGTATGAAAGCCTAGAAAATTTAAGAGTAGTTTGCACAGAAGCGAGTAGTAATAGCCTTTAAATGATGATGTTTTAGTTAAATCACTTATTGTTATTATCAAATGCCTTTTTATTTTCTTGTATCTAACCTTGATTTGTAACCTAATTTGCTTAGTTTTTAGACAATGGAGAAGTTTCATGATGCTGTTAATATTGTGTTTAATATAATTAGATTAAAATATAGATCAAAACTAATAAATCACGGACAAATTTTTTTAAATCTGTTGATAAATGACTGAGAAATAGATTATTGAAGTTCACGTATTTTAGCGCGAATGTCTGTGTGCCTGACGTCATTTGACCCGTCCGATATCGTCGCATCACAAATTACTGAACACGAAGAGAAGTTCGCGGATTTTTCTAATTTTTGGATATATTTTAAAAAACCGAAATCTAATAGACAGGTATTTTTTTGTCGACTGTTATTTTAAAGGTAGTTTTACGTCCGTGGATTAGTTCAAATGATTTCACACGTTTAACGAAATTTATTCTCACAAGTGCAACTTCAAAAAACCATAACTTTTTCATTTCTAGAGATATTTTAATGATTCTTTCAGATATTTGCATAATTTTACTTAAATATTTATAATTAATCAATAAGAAAAAAATGGAAACTTCTCTATTAACCCTACAGTAGGCGCGCCATACTTTGTAACACGAAGGGGCGCGCGCGGTCTCAGAGACCGCATATATAAATAATGTTATTTATTAACCTTTTTTGGTTTTATGATGAAATATGGTATCTTGGTATATTTGTTAATAAAATACAATTACAAATCATGCATTGCTTTAACCTATAAACAAAAAATTTAGCCAAATACAAAGGCCAAATTATTTTACGAAATACGGAGCTAAATTTCCAATAATATTATATTTAAGGGTTTAGGTTTCATTTGGACCATACTTGTTTGGAATTATCCTCTACAGCCTTATTTCCAAGCAAAAGTCAATTTATATCTGGAACTATAATGACAAAACAATTTAACATGCGTGGGCGCGCGCGGTATCACATAATGCAAATAGCTATAACTTACAAAAAAGGACATATAATTAATCACTTGATCAACCATTACATTTGTGATGTTATAAAACTCAGCTAAACCAAAAATGAGCATTATCGGCAAACTAATTATTGAAATATAAAATAATAAATATAAGTGCGGTCTGAGAGACCGCGCGCGCCCATCGGCGGGTTAACCAAAATTTTGTTTTTGAGCATTTTTTATCATTATAAACTACATCTCTTGGTAACAATTTTTAATACCGCTAAAAATAACAACAATATACTTTTGACCATTTTTTGAAATCTTCAAATAATTGAACCCCCTGTGCAAACATGTTTGAAAAAAATATAATTTTCAGTGATTTAAGATCAAGTATGATTTTTTTATAAGGAATGACTTTTCTCATAAACCCACAAATAAAAAAGAAATCCCCCTTCAATACTCTATCGTGGGACACACTGTATATAGCTAAGTGAGATTTTGACTTTGTTTTACACATTTATAAACACTTTGTTAAATTTGAAGAACGAGTGGCGGATCTAAGAAGAATGTTTTATCAGTATACTTCGGTAAAAATGTTAAAATGAACATTGCAGAAAATCATAATGTTTTTCTTATTTTTGAATCAACTAAAACATGAACAGTATAATAAGATAAAAAATCACCATCTTCCTTAAAATAGGAAATTACAGTCCCGTGTAAAAAAATTGGAACTTTTTGTTTAATTTTCCATGTTTTTCTGGCACCCTTTAATGACAATTACTTAATATCCACTGTAAAAATAGGGTTCACCAGATATTAAAATTTTAATTTTTTTTTATATTGAGAAATAAGCCGAAATTTTGAAAATACATTTCCAGGCAAAATAAAATTCCCAAAATAAATTTATAGTAAACAAAACTGTCAAAATTTTGAAGTTTTAAGCAGAGTCAGAGAATTTTCTATTTAGTTTTTAACGTAAAAATTTGCATTTTTTTAATTGAATTGAAGTTTTTCTCGACATTTTGACTTTTATAGCGAAATGTATAGGAAAAAGCTGAATATCCATTTTTAAAGTCAAAATTTGGAATGTGAAGTGGAAATTTTGCAAATTATTTTTATTCACATAAATTTCGACATCTGTTTTCAAAATTTTGAATTCTAAACTGGTTACTTAAAACGAATACTCCGAAGAAAAATAACTTTCATGAAACACTTTGACAATTTCGATTTTAATTTCTAAACATCTACCTTTTCTTGAAACTTAGAAGGTTCAGGCAGTCAAACAAAAAGCCGTTTATATCTTTTTAATTTTATTTGTAAGCCATAATAATTTCCTTTTTTATAATGGCAAGTTTTTCCTGAATTTTCTACATTCTCAAAATGTTCTATTAAGACTTGAATTTTGATTTTAATGTTGAATTTTTGATTTTTTCTGCAAATTTTGATGTAATCTCGACTGAAATTACAAGAAAAAAGTAGAATTTTAGATTTTAAAGGAAAAATTTCGAAGATAAAATTAAAAATTTAGCTTTTTTCTCAAAAAAAAATTTACTTTAATTTATAATTTCTCCAAATTTCGAATTTAAATTAGATTTAAGCTTGACGTTTTTAATTTTTTATTTTTCTATTACATTTTTCGATTCGACTTATTTACGGCTTAGACGCGAATATTTTGTCCATAAAAGTTCAGCTTTAAAATCGTAAAACGGAAATTTATCTTTTTTTAGAAATTTCGATTTAAAACTCAAATAATGTTTATAAAATTCCACTTTGTCTCAACATTTGGATTTTTTCATGTTTGAAGTTAAAATATGAAGCAGGTTTTTTTTTATTTATTAATGCAGAATAACCACGTCTCACACAAACACAAAAATATCACCACTTTATAAAAAAAAATTTATCAATATGCGTTAATTTACTCACAAGTTCGTCTCGTTCCCGTATTTTTCATTAGAAAATTAGTTAGTAAAAGTTTATTGGAATAAATGTGTTATGCTTCATGACTTTTGTCTGGTTTCCCAAATTCTTTGCCACTTAACATCTAACAGTATATTTGTTTTTCTATCGAACCATCAATCGTACAAAAAAATACATGGCGATTTTGTTAAGTATCAAAGAGTCTGCAAATTTTGTAATGACATTTTCCGAAACTCAGTGACGTCATGATCAACTTTTGCATCTCAAAGTTAACAGATGGCATTTTAAAAACAGAATGGATTTTCTCTAAATTGTTAAATAACGCCAAAACGCCATTAGTTATTAATTTTATTTCAAACTTTATCATCAACCAAGGTTTCAAAATAAATATATGCCATTTTCCAAATAAAATTGTTGTGTAAGGTATCAATTTTTTTTATATCACTAACCTGCCAGGATCTTTTACATAACTTTAGTCAATGCATTTTATTTCATGGGTATAATGTATGTTGCATAGGTGTATTGTGTATATGTGTTTGTGTACAAAATCTACATAAAGTCTTCCGCACCTGCTAATATATTAATATAGTCTAAATCTCCTTACAATAAAAAGTCCATCTTTAAAATGTTTTTATTGCATTGAAACGAAAATCTTATCCATATTAACCTCTGACTTGACAGTACCTATCTGTTAAAACAACAAATATAAATTAGTTCTATTTGGCCCTGGGCTACCATTATCACAAACCTTTTTGGAAGAGCTAATGCTTCAAGTGCAACCTTAAATTACGGAAATGTCAAGTTTGGAACCGCATTCTCTCCTTTTATTGTAATTAAATATTTGTGATTGTAGCAGTAGACTATTCTTTCAAACCGAAAGGAAATACCTTTCTACCTATATACATTTAACTTAAACTTTGTTGGGTGCAGGCAACTTTTATGGTATGGTCAAGTAACACCTACACAAATGTTCTAACCTTATCCAGTTATAAACGGATTTTATCAGGTGTTGGTTATTGCTCTAAGTATATGTATTTCTAAAAGCTATTGTTTGAAAGCCAGATTGGAAACTGCAAGTGCCTCATACTTCTTAAATGACCACGTGTTTCGCAAGCAATTATTTCTTTATTAATTGTTAGCATATTTTTTCAGTTATCAATAATGATAACTGAAAAATTATACTAGAAATAGGTACTCAGTGGGTGGTTAATATTGTGGAATTATTGTAAATAATTTAACCAAGTAAGGGTGTTTCAGTCATGGGGTCATTAATTTTAACCACGTATCCGGAAGGTCTAGTAAAGACAGAACATTGAAAAAAAATTGTATTCAAGCTTTTAAAAAGGAGGCATATGAACCCATAAACCCTCCCTGACATGACTCTGCTAATCGCAACAAATAGTTTACGACTTCATAGGTCAACAGACGCTTGTCACGTTATCACGCACTCAGCAAGTGCAATGATAAAACAGATTGACCAGAATGAAACATAGCTAATTAATGAAGAGCAGATTTTTATGTACACTGAAGAAAAATGTCCGTTCATTTTGCATAGCAATTCGTTTGCAGTGCAAATGGTAGTAGTAAATCTACATCAACACACGAAAAATTACCTTCACTGTGCGTAAAAAATCCACTGTAATTTTACATAGCCGGGTCAATGTAAAATAAAGGTAATTTCTGTAAAATCTTTACTAAAGGTTAAAAAACGACTCGGTAAATGAAGTAAATTAATTTTATTTTTTTAAAAAGTAAATAAATAACATTTTAATTTAATAACACGCCATTGTCGATCCTACAATATAATATCAGTATTCATGTTCATTGCTTATTGGAGCACATAAAAAAGTGTGAAGATGACTTCTTGGTATTTATATTCTTAAAAATACTTATTTTTCAATAGCTCCGAAGTCATAACCGCATACAAAGTGTTGTTTTAGCATCAGTGAGAATCTTGATGAACTGAAAACTACTCCCGATTCTTGATTACGCAGTTTCTCTCTCTCTCTCTCTCTCTCTCTCTCTCTCTCTCTCTCTCTCTCTCTCTCTCTCTCTCTCTCTCTTTCTCTCTCTCTCCCTTAAAAGAAAAAAAAATAAAAATTAGCTTTAGTGACTAACTATCCTCTGTCCTCAGAACTATGGAGCACCTTGTGTGTTAAATACGAAGTTGGAAACCGAACGTAACATACATATACAGGATGATTTATAGAAGCAAATCGGTTTCAGAATTTAATTTTAAAGAAACAAGTTAAATACCATTATGAAATCGTCTCTTGGTGCAAATCACTCTATACTCTTTCCGTGATAGCTGAAAATATTTCCTTATGCAATTTACTGGTTCGTATGTTATGTTACCGCAAAGTGCATTGGTTACACAATATTAAATAAATAAATCTTCATACCAAACTAGTTATTTAGCTGAAAGCTGTATCAACGAATAGCCGAGTACTCGTTTGAAGGTGTGTAAAAATAAGAAGTAGCGTTTGTGATGTGGTAGTTTACATTCCTACACTCTGTTGTTAGAGCCCTTCTTAAAAATGTTGATCTTTTTCCGAATCATATATATAGGTAAATATTTTGCAAGCCTGGTGGCATGAGATATTTAATTCTATACTTGCTGCTAAAGTTGTATATTATCTCCAACTAAATATCATTATATCATATATCTTTAGAAGTTATTTTATATTACAACCAGCAAGTCCGTCTATAGTGAAGAAGATGTCATCACATCAATAATAATATTATTTTACCATATAAAAATAAGGGAAATGCATTAGTCTCTAGACCAACCACCCTTATGACCTCAATAAAAACACTTTTTATTTGTTTGCAGCAGTAAACTTAAAAAGCGTAATTTATATGAAATTATCCGTCCTTCTAGCTCAATATAATATCTAATTGATGAAGTGGAAAGATGCGCTTAAACATTACGTAGCTTCTAAAACGTTCTCGAGCTTCAATTAAATTAATAACCCATATATTGATAATGTGCGATAAAAATACTTCCAGTGTCATTTTTGCAAACTAAAATTGATATTTCCTTTTATCTACAAGACATCTTTAAAAGGCAAATGAAATATGAAAATTAAACTTATCTGATTATGAAAGGCTTTCACGGCTGTAACCAAAAAAAGATACTTCTTCCGAGAATGGACAATGAATAAATAAAAGGTTTCACTTTCAGTACTTCCTTGACATAGGCCAATCCTAGAAAAAGTATACCTTTTAATTACTATTATCTGCTGTTTCTCATACTTAATAAAATAAAAAACTCCACATCGAGGACGTCTGGCTTTGACAATATCCCAACCACTCTGCCGAAGAAGTGTTCATAAACTGATTACTTCTTTCTTATAGGAAGACTAGGTTAGGTTAGGTTTCCTGAAAAACCATAGGGTGTAGTCTATGCATAAGAATGAAGAAAAAAAATTCAGCTAACAACTATCTTTCTGGTTTCACAAGTTAAAAGAGAAAGTCGAGATCGTCAAATATCGACGTATGGAGTCAGATCGGGCTCAGAAGCTTTTATTATATCTAACCCATGCCAATGTGTGAAGTTTATTTATGATAAAAGACGATGAAAGTCTTCTTGAGGCATTGGAAACATGGATTGAAATAGCAATATATTCTCGAAAAACATCTTCCATGCTTCTATCGAGTCTTCCAGGTAATATCCATTGTTCTAGATGACATCAATCTGAAGGTGGTTATTGATAACTTTGCTTTGATATTCATGATTAGTTTGGGACTCCTTTTCTGTTAGATATGCAATATGCGGTAGACTTCTAAGCCTCTGCTTCCAATTCGACTACAGCTACACAAGTGTAAATGATAATGGCTCAATATTATAACTGTCTTTCTACAAATATCTGTATCTACAGATAGGCTGAGGAAGCTGTAGATTCAGATGATTAATCATGACATAGAGATTATTTTGCATTAGGAACAAACAGATCTGGTTAACTCCATGGCGTCAAAAGTCTTGCTTTTATTGTTATTATCATTTTTTTCTAAGAAAAAATCTATGTTTTCATGGATGGTGCAATATTTTTTGTGACAAATAAGTCGCCGTTCTAAGCATGGTTTTTCTTTTTTATACCAAGAAATAATTCACGCTTCCTCAATAACTTGCTTTACATAAAACCTATTATTTAGCTTAGTTAATTGTTAACTTCCGATCCATACTGATACTTTTGGGAACAAATTAGCCTCTCCAATTACAATTATGTATTTTATTTGACTCTATTAAATTTTATTCAGAGAAAATCTATTCGAGTAATTGGTGATAACAATTTAATGGAGTCCAGCTTAGTATAGTGAGAACTTCTTTCTATAGATAATCCTTTATATATGTTCTAGAATTTTTGGAATTTATTGTCCATTTAGATTTCCCCCGGCCAAGACCGAGTAGAGCTCGCACAATTAGCGTTCTGCTATATTGGAACTAGCGACTGTCATAATTTTCAAAATTCCACCCCTAAGAGGCGAAAATGGGGTAGCAAAGTTTTCGTGGGTAATAATATTTTTATGTCCAAATTTATTTGAAACTTGTATTAATGCTCTTAGATAGAAGTAATGAAACACTTCTTTCAGTTTTTTTCAAATTTCGAACACTAAGGGATTAAGGGGGATCGAAATTTATATGGGCAATAATATTTTTATGCTCAGATTTACTTGAAAGTGGGCATTAACGCTCTTAGGCTCAATTAATGAAACACCTCTTTCGGTGTTTTTCAAAATTTCACCCTTAAGGGGTGAAAGAAGATGTGAAAATTTCTATGGGTTAATAATATTCTTATAACAATACTTTCCAAAGCAGCTACCGATAATATCTAATATTTTTATGGTTAAATTTACTTAAACTTGACATTAAGGCTTTTTGACGAAATCAATAAAACACGTGCTCAGTGTTCTTCAAAATCCAACACCTTTCGGGAGAAAGAGGTGACAAAGTGTGTATAATAAATAATATTTTTATGGTTAATTGCATGTATTGTTAAATATAATTTATGTGGATATCGAACAATTCCACATTCTTGAAGGAAAAAATAAATATTTCAATAAATCAATAAAAATATACTGCAAAAGTAAGTTCTCGAAATCGTTAACCTTCTGATAACCAAAATCGGTGCCTGAACATTTTAGGAGATATTGGCATTTGTTTCTTTAAAAACAAATAACTTGGGCCTTTCCAATACTTTTGCCGACACGCGTGCATTTGCAGCATTATCTTACATATTTGTTTCGTATCATAGCACAAGACAATCTGCCGCATTTATTATATTATTATTTCTTTGTTGTTAAAGTGTTTTAGGCAATTAGGTATGTATTCTCCAACTATCACTTCTACTATTTTTTCTTTCTATTCGGGCCCCCTTGGGATGCTTGGAAACCTGAGAGTTTACCCCCTTTCCACCTTCTACCTTCTCAGCGTCTCTGTTAAATTACTGATACATCATAAATAGGATTAAATGAAAAAAAATATATACATTTTTTTTATATTTTACGAGAGCAAAGCCACGGGCGGAAAGTTAGTAATATATAAAGGATAAATTTGAACCGGTGTGAAGACAGCGGTCAAATCCCAGCAGCCACTTTTACGGAGTTACCCGAACGTCCATGGGTGTGCGGGTATCGCGATATGATTTGCCGGCAACCAACATGCAGCCCGAAATAAATCCGTCGTAGCGGCCAAAATATTAGCAGCGTTAGGCGACCATTCCATTAAACTAAATATCTGTAAATTATATAAAAAGTCATACATACCAAACGCGTTAACCTAACCAAATAAAACTTTAACATTTTGTTCACAAAAACATGGGAATTCAATTCGTACAAGCTCATCAACTAACGCCCAGATCCTCATGGTACCCCTATATATGAATTCTAAAAAAATTCCTATCTATAAATTCTAAAGAAATTCAAAGCATAACTATAGCCTAGACCTAACCAAATAAGATTTTGGTATTCTATTCGGGAAAAAATATAAAATCAACTATAAAAAGCTGATTAACTGACTGCGGGATCTTCGGGGTGAAATGTACCCCTATCTATAAATTCTAAAGAAATTAAAATCTTAACTAAAGCCTGGACCTAACCAAATAAGATTTTGGCATTATATTCGAGAAAGAATAGGAAATTAATTGTAAAAAGCTGATCGACTGACGGCGGGATCTTCGGGGTGAAATGTGCCTGTATCTATAAATTCTAAAAAAATTCAGATCTTAACTACAGCCTGGATCTAACCAAACAAGATTTTAACCTTCTATTCGGGAAAACGTATAAAATCAACTATAAAAAGCTGCATGCAAGAAGAATGCAAACCTAGACTACAAATTCATGCAGCCCTCCAGGCGTGTATAGTGAATCATACATAGGTAGCTGAACTACCAACAGTTGAAACACTGCCACCTAGCGAAGCGGTTGCTCTCTAGGAGAGTTCCCAGAAGACAAGGATTCTATAATGCACAGACCAATAGGTTTGAACATTTATTAGATTCGAAGTTTGGAAACCAAATACCGGTTTCGATCTTGTTAGATCTCGTCAGTTTGGTATATCCAAATCGAATGCTAATAAATGTTCCGCAAGTAAATACTAAAACATTCACAGGCGTCAAGCGAGTGACTCTAAAATTCATGCAGTCCTCCAGGCGTGTATAGTGAATCATAGGTAGCTAAACTACCAACAGTTGAAACACTATTTATAAATTTAAATAAAATTCAATCATTACTACAGCCTGGACCTAACCAAATAAGATTTTGGTAAATATTTTGGGATCCTTAAAGGTAGACCTTTTAAACGATACATCACGGAATATATTAATTGAAACTTGATTTTTCTGTGCTCCAAACTAATCCCCCTTTTAATCCATTTTTTAATAATCTTTGATTGGTAATATAATATGCGCGTTATCAAACCCATTACTTTGCCAAATTTTATGTTCCCAGTTTTCGAGAAAAACTTGTATGACAGGCAGACTGGCAGCCATGAGAGTGAGATTATAAAAGCAGAAATTATCACCATATCTATTTATTTTCGCATTTTTTTTCAGTCGAGCGCCACAACTGAGTAATGAGTCGCCCTGTGATTTATTTGTACTCTATATATGTATATATTTCGCAGCTACAGATTGCATGATAATCTTACCTAAGCAAGAGTAAGCTCATTGTCACCTTTACTGTCTTAACTTAATAATGAAAATTTAGACGAACAAATTTAAAATAAAACTCAGAATTTTCGCAAATTTTGTGAGAAATTGCTCTAAAGTTTGGGCCATTTGAACAACTTCTGAATTCTTGCTGATCTTACACTTAAATTCGCCAAATTTTTAGAGAAAACATTTAGAACTGCTGATATTAAACTTTAAAGATATTATTTATTTCAACCGGACATTCGCAAAATCTTTCTGTAATGGAGGCTCTTCTATTATAGTCTGACCGTTCGATGGAAACAATGCCTAAATTCAGATTCAAATGGCCATATAGTGTTAAATTAAATGTGGTAATACAAATAAATAAATTTAGTGTAGATTTAACTAAATCAAATCGTAGAAGTTTTTATTTTTGTGTTGGACCATGTCAAAGAACTACTACAGGAAAAAGGAAAACCAATTCAAAACAGAAGAGTATAATTTAGCATGTGGACCATGCTAGAGGCCACCATTTTGAAGTGAAAATGACACAAAACAGGAGGATTACAGTCGATTCAGAAAAGGGAGGCAACTGAGTATATTAATGTGAAACTTCTCTAAAGAAATTGCAATAAAAATCGAAACCAAAAGTAGTATAAAAGACAAGGTAATTGAAACAAAACCAGCTAATTGTGAGCTGTGGAAATTTTCGAAATGATAGAACATTTTTCAATCTGTGACCAGCACAACTTGATAAATGATTTGAGAATTCAATGAAACTACTATGCAATATTCATGCTTTATGCAAATTCAGTTCTGACTTTTTTATTTTGCCATTTTTTTAAACAAGTCAGTTATTGACAATAAGAATACTATTTGAAAAAACATTAGGTGATGTAAGTTTCAAAATCGATAATCGAATTAGAAAGTGATCTGCCATATGAATAATTCAAAACTTTTATTGGTATAACAACTGTTACAAAGCGTTGTAAATTGTTATGCGTTCGTAATAATTATTTCATGGGGATAGTTTGCATAAATCAAACCTTTCGTTAAGTTTTTAATTGGGTAGGATTTCATATTTGCCACATTTTGAGGATAGATCGATGAGAATTATATTCCCATGTCGAAAGTGCGGCGGGCTATTCTAGGAATTTACAATTAACACCGAGAGTTAAATTTCATCCTAGATAACTACGTGTCACGGTAAATGACTGCTTTAATAAAAGAAGCTAACGTTTTAATGACATAAACTGCTTGAGCAGTGTTAGTCGGCCTTTCTTAAAATTTAAGAAAATATAGGTCACAGTCACAACGAATAACGGAAGTAAATCATCTCATGGTACTTCTATATCATTAATACCAATTGAGGCATTTAATGCAAAAGTAGCCTAACTAACATGTTTAGAAATTTCTTGATCTTCAATTTATTTTACTCAGAATACTGATATATGCAAGTGCAACCGCTGATGGTGCAACAAAAACCCGAGTTTAATACTTTTATTACTTAGCAGATGGTAGCAATTTTTTATATTTGCATTATGTATTACAAATTAGACCTTTCTTTATCAATTTTTTGTGTATATCCATGGATTCATGTGGGTCACTTTGGCACAAAACGCCTCAACTTACTCCAGTAATAACTCCAACTACAGCAAAGCAGAGAAAAGGCCTTTAACTATTTCTAATGGAGAATAAACTTTTATAAAAATCGCTTTTAACATCGCTATTATACAAGATATTACAAATTAATGGGTCAAGCCGTTAACCTTTTCTTCTTTGAGTTAAAATAATAGAATTCTTTTCATGCCACTTTTTATTTCAAAAATGAAATGTCATTTATTTATCACTTAGGTCTTAAGTCGGTACCCCTTTTGTGTGGTTTTGGTCTAAAATATTAAAAGACAGTCGAAATAGGGTTGTAGTACAAATAAAGCCTCATTTTTTTTAAAGGGCTTATAGTTTCAAAATATTTTTTGAGTAGAGCTTTTTCTTGTTTATTTTACTCTTGTAATATTTCGGTTTGGGGCTTTATTTAGGAGATATTGTGACTTTCCTAGATATTTAAAACACAAAATAGAGCTAGACGTTTGGCTGTCAAAACTATAAAGAAAACGAAAGGACGTTGAAGTAAAAATTGTTTTAGTGAAAACTCCTTTAGGCGCGTTGAGCGACTAAAAATAGGGACAAATGAATGATTTCGCGTTACCAATAACGTTAATTTGAATTACCGATATGCTCTAGTGTCACGTAGGTACATGTAGGAGAAGCCCGGGCAAAGCGAGTAATTAAGGTAAAGCGGATAATCGACGTTTCCAAATAAGTATAACAAATTGCGTTACAAATTGCAACTGCATAGGTGAGTGATCCATCTAACAACGCCATGACAGCTGATTCAAAAAAACACATTCGTTTGTTTTGATGATAAAAAAAACATTTTGAGTGTTTTTTTTTTGTGATTTTCGATCAGGTTTATATTCATTTTATTTGTTTTTACTGTTAACTAATCGATGAACAATTTATTTTTGTAGATTAACGATGTTTTTGAGTATTATTTATGATAATATTACATTGAGCCGGTATTAAAATATTGGCAAATATACAAGGTGTAGTGCCATAAATTCAAGATTTATATAAATATATGTCGTAAAACTCTCAGTTTCTGAGTTACAAGGTGTGGAAAATTAGTTCCTGATTATAGTTTTTATTTAATAGTTTCGAAACGTGTTCAAATATTGAATGAAATTTGGAACAACTTTATACCCTTCCGTGCCTTTTTTAAAAATCTAAGTATTAATTAACACAACTTAACCAGCGGCGGGTATATTGAGGGGAGCGGTGCTTAAAACTTGCCTCATTTATTTTTTGTGCACTTTATTCGCAATTTTTTAACAAAAATATAAACCACAAACATTATTATATAAAAAAGGTACTCTTACCGAAATTCGATATTGTCAGCGGTTTTCGAGTAAAATCCATTTTCATATTTCGATGCATTAAAAATCCTTGCCCAAAAATATGGAATGTAACATATAGTTGGCAATGAAATGAAAGAAAATAAATGGTATTGACATTTTCATGTCTTCATGTTCACTTTGAGCAATTTCAGTTCAATTCAATTTAATGTTTTTAAATTTCTTATTTATTAAGTATTTACGAAACATTTTTTTAACTGAAAAATTAGTTAAAAATAATTTTTTTGTAAAGTACATTTTAGGTAATAAACATATATCTTCTCTTTAATTTTAAAGCCAACTTTGTGTTACATCCAAGATTTTTGGGCGAGTGTTTTTAATGCATTGAGATATAAAAATGCATTTAACTCGAAAACCACTGTCAATATCCAGTATCAATAAGAGCACCATTTTTACGTAAGAAAGTTTGTAGTTTATATTTTTGTCACGAAACTGCAACAAAAGTTCATAAAAAGTAAATAAGGCACATTTTAAGCACCGCGCCTCTCGATATACCCGCCACTGGTTAGGTTCCGTTAATTAATTTCTAGATTTTTCGAAAGGACAAAAAGGTATGACGTTGTGACAAGTTTCATTCAAATATCTCTACACGTTTCGCAACTTAATTAAAAACTATAATCAGGAACTAACCTTCCACACCCTGTAACTCGGAAACGAAGCATTTTGCGACACGTTTTTATAGACTTGTCATCTTATTTTAGACTCTAAAATACGATCCTGAATTTATGGTATTATTTTTAGAATCACCTTGTAGATTGTTTACAGACACATGTAAGTTATCCACTTTATCCTTAGTGTTTTCGTGTCACTACATAGGAACCAAACGCTTTACTATACAGGTGTTACAAAAGTCCGGGCCGCTACTTCAGGAGCATATTCTACACATTAAAATATGAAAAATGTTGAAATACATTTTTTTCTTTAAATTGCCTCCTAACGGAGATATGACCATTTAAAGATGGCGCCCCTAAAGTGGTTTTTTTACTACAAAAAGTTAACGGTTAGTAGCAAAGTCATGAAATTGGGCAAGCAGTTAAAGAATTGGATTAGGCATATTCTCATGTAACATATTTTTTAAATAAGCAGTAGCGTGGTGTGTAGGGGGTTGCCCGCGATTATTTTTTGCAGTAACTTTTTTGTATTGCAATATTTCGACACAAAAGTGCCATAATCGTAAAAAGCAACAAGGTACTCTTTCTCAAAGTCGCTAAAAGTAACGGTTTCCGAGAAAAAAGCGTTTAAACAAAATTGTTGCATTTATTAGAATTCGTTTTGCAAATTTCTAATTTATCCACTACTAACTGCATTGATATAAAAATAGTACAAAATTAAGAAAAAAAAAATCAAAGCAAGTGTTCGAAATTACTGCCCCCTGCAGCAATACATTGCTCGGCTCGTCTTCTAAGTGAACTCCTTACTCTTTCGCAAATGCCTGGTGTATTGTGAATCTGGTTGAACCCATTTTCAATTCGTTCACGAAGATCATTGATATTGTCAACTGGTGTGGAGTAGACTATCTGCTTTAGATGTCCCCATAAGTAGAAATCGAGTGGGTTGAGGTCAGGAGACCTAGCTGGCCATGGTATCGGACCTCCTCGACCTATCCATCGTTGATGATAGTTGTTATTCAAAAATTCCCTAGCAACTGCACTAAAATGGGCAGGTAGCCCATCGTGCATTATCCACATTCGCTGTCTTGTTATGAGTGGAACATTTTCAAGTAACACGGGTAACTCTGTTTGCAAAAAATGTCTATATGATGCTCCTGTTAACCTATGAGGTAAAAAAACGGTCCAATTATAGAGTCCCCTATTATTCCTCCCCAAATGTTAAGTGAAAAATGTTGCTGATGTCTCGACTGAATAACTGCATTGGGATTTTCAACTTGCCACTGATGCATGTTGTGAAAGTTAAGTATCCCGTTTCTGGTAAAACCCGCTTCGTCCGTAAATAATATGAGCGATGGAAAGTTCTCATTTTCAGCGATCTTATGCAATAGCCAGTTGCAAAATTCTATTCTTGGAGGATAATCAGCAGCAAGTAACCCTTGCACTCTTTGAAAATGATAGGGGTAAAATTGGTAAAATTTCAAAATTCGCCAGATAGTTACGTGATTTACTCCTTCGGCTAAAGCAAGTTGTCTAGTGTCTAGTGCTGACACATGGATCTTCTTCAACTCGCTGAAGCACACGCTCCTCTAAATTAGGAACTTCTGCGTTTGGCCTTCCAACACGTTCGCCTTTGAAAACAAAATTTCCTGTTTCACATAAACGAGCATGAATTTTCTGGAACAATTTTTCTCCTGGTAGGTGTCTATTAGGAAAACGTTCAGCATAAAGCCGTCTTGCTTCAGCACGATTACAATTTGCAAGCCCGTACATTAAATGCATATCGGCCATTTCTTGATTTGAATAGTCCATTTTATCAAAATAATGAAAAGTTAAAAAACTACTACACTTACTATTGACAACAAAAACTGCTAAAGTTTACAGCTTACGACCAAATTTTATCAGTGACACAACGTCAATCTCTGGCAGATATTGTCAAGGACAATTGTTTTCTTTACGATCAGTTTGCATGACCAACTTATTTTTTCTTATACAAATTAGTTAGAATTTCGAAGACGGGATAGGATTATTTAAACGCCTTTTTCTCGAAAACGGTTACTTTTAGCGACTTTGAGAAAGAGTACCTTTTTTGTATAAAAAATGTTGCTTTTTACGATTATGGCACTTTTGTGTCGAAATATTGCAATACAAAAAAGTTACTGCAAAAAATAATCGCGGGCAACCCCCTACACGCCACGCTACTGCTTATTTAAAAAATATGTTACATGAGAATATGCCTAATCCAATTCTTTAACTGCTTGCCCAATTTCATGACTTTGCTACTAACCGTTAACTTTTTGTAGTAAAAAAACCACTTTAGGGGCGCCATCTTTAAATGGTCATATCTCCGTTAGGAGGCAATTTAAAGAAAAAAATGTATTTCAACATTTTTCATATTTTAATGTGTAGAATATGCTCCTGAAGTAGCGGCCCGGACTTTTGTAACACCCTGTATTTTTCTTCTATGATAGATCGTCCCCGGGAAGTTAATACGACCACTACAGCCTAAGGTACGAGAAATGGGTAATTTACCTACACTCTATACCAACTACTACATTTTTGCCATGCGTTAACCATGGCCACTGCAAAAACTAACAGAAAACGCAAATCTCAAAAGTCAATGGCATTAACCTGAACTTATATTAAAAACGAACAATCTATGAAGTAGCAGAAGATTGATAGTAAAAATCAAATTATCGGAATTAAATGGTAACAAAATGGGAAAAGGAAAAGTATCCGGAAATGAAAAAATGTGCTAAAATTTAAATTTTATACTAGAGGAGAAAACGTATGTCGCTGACTTTGAAAAATCTTCTAAGTGCAATTGTTTATGAAAATAGGTTTTTTTCGTAATCTGATGGAGATTTGATGTATCTTCTCTTCCAAATAAATATGTTTCTTCTCTCCTGTAAAATTTACATTTCGGCACATAGAAGATTTTTTCATGGCAACGAGGATTTGTATTGCCGGTGGAATACTTTATCCGAGTGCTAATAGTGATACAGGATGTTCCATCTAAGAAAAAAATTGAATCATTCTGTATAGTTAAAAATATTTTGAGGCTCTACGCCTTTGTGCACCAATTATTTAATGCCTTATAATTGTTTTCTATCTTTTTTCGTTTATGTACTACATACCATATGACTCACTCTGTACATAACCTGGTTGTAATTATGTACTGAAGCAAGTGCTGAAAATGTTACCCACCAGCTTTCATGCATCAATAAAAATTTTGTTCAAAACGAAGTCGTACATTTTGGAGTATTTCAGGAGACTCTTCGCGGCATTCGTTGATAATATATGTCGACCTTTGAGACAAATAAGCCGGTGATAGAACCATGAACAGCGAATAATTTAACAAAACGGAATTACAGTAGAGAAATAGGAAACACGACAAAAAAAAAACATTAACAAGAGTAGTAGAAGCTGAATCATTAACGTGGCAAAAAATTTACGAAATATATCGTCATAATTTCGTTTGTTTTGGGCGAATAATACCTTTAGTTATTAAATAATGATCATCAAAAAGCAAATATCTTACCTTAACTGGCATGTTTGTTATTTCATCTTCTATGTGTTTTTTAACATTCTTTATACTGAAGGAAAATTTTTGTTTTCAAATTGCGTTACAGTAGTCTCACCAAAGTGTTTTTGTGTGTGGTACCGCTTTGACGCATTTTTTTCTCAATACCTGAATATCAAACATAATACGATTTTTGTATTTCAAAATTCATGAATATCGTCTCTATATTAAACTAATTTTTGCGTTTACCTTTGAATCTATTATATGTATGTACGCTACTGCTGATTTGATTACTATCAGATGGACCCTAATGAATCTTGGATAAAAAGTTTATCAATTTAATTCCCCAATTAAAGCAGCAAACTTTGAATGATGTAACGTAGAAGCATAATTTATACAATGTCTATTACTTGTCAAAAAAAGACTGATAGAGCTAAGATATAACTTCGTCAATTTTTGGGTAGAATGTTGAAGTTCAATCATTCTTAAGGTTGCAATAAATATGAATTTTTTTGTAAATTATACAACACCTGTACTTGCGTTTGCATTGTTTAAGCTTTTCAAAGATGAAGGTGGGAATGTTGAATCTGGCGCGAGACATGGGCGTCCGACCTCTGGAAATACAGTTTCGACTCAAAAGTTCAGTAATGCGTTGCAGAAGATACGAGAAGAACCCTTCAAATATTAATAAATGGGAGTAAATAAACAGATTCACAAATTTTTTTTGAATATTTTGGAAACAGAAATAAAATGCAACACAATGTTACATATGAATAAGACGGAAAATAATTGACATAATTGACGGAAAATGCAGACTTTCTAAACTACGTTGTCACTGGTGATAATTTACCGGCATTTATGAACGAAGTTAGGCAATCTGATCTGAGGATGCTAAAACCCCTTTTAAATTACTGTTACTTATTAGTTTCATTTATTATTGATTCACCAAAAAATTAACATTTTCGTACGTCTGCCTCACTCGGTCTTCATTTTATATTTTTCGTACTTCAGCCAAATATTTTTTATTTACTTAAAAAATAAAGGTCCTCATCAATTTATGTTTTTCTATTTCACCCGAACATTTTTATCCACCAAAAATCTTCTAATTCATAAATCTATATAGGACGGACCTCATTTTTCTCTTGAAGGGGCAAACTGATTTTGAGGAGGTTAAGCCCCCCTAACTTACACCACAAAAAAAAAACTCAAAGTGTACATTAGATTGAAAAATCATCACAAATACCAGAAAACTTCTAGGACAACCAACCAGAATCAAATCCAAACTGACATATATTAAATTTAGGTAATCAAGATATACGAGGTCTATTGAAAAGTTTTTAGCCTGCTATTGAAGCAAACAAATTTTCTTCTCTTAATCTAATAAATTTATTACCTCAAACCTACAGCACCTCTAGACCTTCCAAAAAGCACAGCTTCTATAACTTGATCATTGGAAAAAAGTTTACGACATTTTAAACTTTTTTCGGTTAAGGAAGGTCGGACATATTTGGTGAATAAGGGAGATGTTTCAATAATTCAAACCCAAAATCACGAATTGTTTCCATGGCAACATACAATTTGTATGCAGAGTAATTGTCTTGCAAAAACAAAACACCTTGAATAATTTTTCTCGTCTTAGTTTCTTCTCGTAGAGTGATCGGTAATATTGAATAGTAATCCCCAATTATTGTTCTACCCTAATCCAGATAATCAATTATCATTACTTCATGGCAACCTCAAAAAACTGAAGCTAGAACTTGTCCAGTAGATCTTTGAACACAAAAATTCTTGGTCCTTGGATAACCAAAGTGTCCATTGGATCAATTGCTACTTTGTTTCTGGGTCATAAATGTATCTAAGTTTCATCCGTACTAACAACACGGCTTACAAAGTCTGCACCTTTTTCAAACGGATCACAGATCGAACGCGATATTTCACACTTCTGATCAATATTCAGACATTTGTGGATCCATTCTGCAAAAATGTTCTCACATCCAAGTCGACGTGAAATATATGATGAACACGTTTATGTGAAAAATTCAGTGCTTCAGATGTTCATTTCAGTCAAATTCTTTTTTGGGGACGGACACAGAAACTGGCTTTTGGATCGCCTTCATCGTTAATGGAAAAACCTTTTTTAAAACTCTCAATCAAATTTTTCACGAACGCATGCGAAGGACATTGATCGCCCAAGGTATTAATTAATTTCGATCAACAACTTTTTTCCAATTTTATTGCGCAAAACTGGTTTGATTTTTTGACATGGAACTTTACAATGACACTTCTAATTCTTCATGGTAGACCCTTATTGACCGGAAATATTATGTTTTTTCAATTTATTTAACATTTCTTTGGCCCAGTTTGGAAATATTTAAATTTTTATGGAGTAGACACTATAAAACACGGGTAATGGTTCTACAAAAAAATTATCTTTCTTTAATGTCTTCGATATATCTTCCCCGGATTTTATGCAAACTTGTAAGCAATTTAAAGGAATTTTTCATGCAATTTTTTCTATCTGACCGTTAAGGGAAGCGATTTTTAACATTACATAAATTACGTTCATTCTCTGAAAAGATGGAAAAAGATCTTTTTTTTGTTAGAAAACAACACTTTTGTTGAAATTTAGTGCAATAATCCATTTAAAATGATCTCATTCCAAAACACGTCACCCAATTATGTGTTTACCTATGTCGCTTTTTTCTATTGTTTTCTTAAAAGAAAGTAACAAGTGACATAGTTTTAACGGCGGAGAAAATTCTCTATGCATCAATTTTATTTTCACCTACCGCCAGTTGTAATATGTAATTATTTTGCAAGAGAAACGGAAAGCATATGCTTATGGTAGAGTTAATGTCTTAAATAATAAAATAGTTGTTTAGAAATTAATCCTGGTTAATTTAATTTGTTCTACGACTACCAATTAATTATAAAAGGAAAAAACTTTAAATTCAATGTAATATACCATTCGCAATTTCTAATCGGCAAGATTGCTTTTTAGATTTAACCGAATAATTTGCATGGCTTATTCGCTAAATTGATCGACCTACATACTTGTACCTCTCAAAGGATGCATAGATTTCAACATCTTTATTAGAGCAGCACTTTATTACATGTAACGGATATTCAAATAACAATTCTATTGTGTACCTTATTAGATCTGAGAAAATAAATACCTTATGATATCTTATTTGTCAATTTGAGGATGGCAATATAAAGCTTATTTCTTTTAATTTTTACATTTTCTATCAACCATAAGTATAATGCAACCCTAAAGGGTTACATGGATCACTGTGAGGGGAATTTGTGATTGTAGACATTTATATAGTTTTTCAGGATCAATACCAAAAATTTTGCCGAAGCTTCTCCATAAATTCACTAAATAAGGTGTGTGAATAGTGCATTGTGAAAATTCAAGGAAATAAATATCTAAACATCTTCTTTGGAAAGTTTAGTACTTATTGCAGAATATAATTAATGGAGTCGGCAACTGTTTTGTGTATCATGATATGCTACTCTCCTGTGTTGGCTAAATGGAAACAAAACATTCATTTCATTCAATTAAATATTCAATAATGAAACAATGAAACAGTGCGAAGGTGCTTTTACAACGACAACCATATACCTACCGGTTTCTGCCTTGATTGGCCTGACCAAAGGCCATTTATGCCATTTACAACAACGAATATGTAGCGCGAATCCAGTAACTACGACAATGGTTGCAATTTCTACATCAAAACAATTAAGTCAGACGGAACACAAGCCTCCTCCTTTGTCCCTTAAAATAAATCAAACTAGAGTAGAGTTAGGTGGGCCCAGGGATGAAGATAACAATGATAAATACATGAAAGTTCTCAACCAAGATCAAGATTAAGAGATTTCAATATTTTCAAGGGTTCTCTATCATTGGGATTTAATTAAACAACAGGAATTATTTTATTTGGTACGAGACCAAAATTTGTTTGTGAAACTCCATTTTAATTACTCTTGTTTGCCTTTAAATCTTGAAACGGTGAGTGAGTGATGAATAAGGAGAGAGGTTTTGCCAGGTGTAAAAGGGCTTGAGAAATGGTACAAACCTCATTGAAATGCAACTACGTTAGACGATGACTGCTGGCATTTGAAGGTAAAAGATACTTTCCAACATTGAAGGAAAAGTTAAAAATGTTACCTGTTTTGTGTATAATATTTCTTTTTAACAATGTTTTTTTGTGTTTTATGCTGCAAATATATTAATAAAAGCTTTTATCGTCTGGTTTTCTTGAACAATTAACAAAAAAAGTAAATAAAGCGCTCGATGAAAAAATACGAAAATTTAGAGAGAGTGCCTATTTTTTTTTTCAAATTTGTCACAGTTCATTTATTACAAAAAATATGATTTATTATGTTGTGCTAAAACTTTTAAAACAATACGTTACATAAAATATGAAATATAAAATTATCCGAGATATAAATCAGCTTTATGGCGAAAAGTCCAGTTTTTGGCATTTTCCTATAATATAGAGCAAATCAAGACCGACGCGACGGTCTTGGTGTACAACATGAAATGTTTTTTTCAATTGAGATTTAAAAAAATTCAATGTGAAACAAAAATATTATTTTTACTTAACTGCTTCAATTAATTTTATATTTTTGTGTAATTACGATTGCATTAATTACACTTGGTTTGATACTTATACAAACACGTGTGCTGTGTTAAAACTATCAGTTTTATAAACATCTTGTACCATAATCAAAGGACATGTGTATTTTCCGTACTCAAGCAGCAAGGAATTGATAATAAGGATGTAATGGTTTTAAATAGACCAGACTTACCACAATAGAGATTACATTAAAGGCAGGATGATTACGTTTCCTTGGAGAAACCAGACGTATACACTTACTGACACATGAAGATATAATGATAATTCCAACAAAAAAGAATCCAAAACTTAATAATTGTTGTTAGATGTCATTTGTAATGCCTAGCATAATCTAAACAATCTTTTAGCGCACTAGAGGTTAGTCAAAGGTTTATTATTATTATTATTAGACTTATTGTTTTTAAATATGATAATTTAATGAAATGTAAAAGACTGCTCTCTTAGCACATTATTACTGATGATTAGACGATATATATTTCGTCAGCATAACTGGCTTTATCCAGTTTAGTAATCTAACAGAATAAAAAATGGAGTATTGAGTTTATCACTGTTAAGCTTTGAATCGATGCTTTCTCTAGAAATGTCTATGCTTTATTGATAAACAAACTCGAAATTCAGCTCAACTGAATTCACATTCGAGTAAAAAAAGAAGGAAGATATTGGATTATTCAAAGCTTCAAAATTACGGGTGTTCAGTATTTACTTTTTTCATGTTTTGACCTTATACTCCAAACTTTTTCTAAGTAATTTAATTTATTTTTAAGACTTCGACTTAATCTCAGATTTTTGTCTCTATTATCGACGTTTCTAATTATTTTTCAAAACTTTCAGTTTAAAGTTGAAATGTTTTCTCTTGTTCCCCTTTCGACTTTAATCAGGAAGGTCAAATTGAAATGCCGAAATAGTTGAAATTAATCGAACTCAAAATTTTAAGATATTTTTTATTAATTTGGAGTTTTTTCGAAATTAAATCATTTTTGTAGAAATCCTTAGTTCAAACTTGCACTTTTATTATAAAATTTCGTGCGAAATTTAGACTTCAAATAAAAATTTAGACAATTTTAGAAAACGCTAATAAATATCTTAAAACGTTTCAATAGTTACTTTACGTATTTAAGTAGTGATTTTCGCGTTTAGTACTATTTCATATCCCTTTTTAAAATACAAGACGAGTCATTAGTATGGTAAAGGCGTGTAGCTCCTACAGTTTCTTCGATAATAAAAATCTTTGGTACAGAATGCATGAGAAGCATATTTTAAAATAATTTATTATTATATAGGCTGAACATATGCAAAGTAGTGTACTAAAGTTGTCTTTTTTACACGAAATACTCTGATTATTTTTGCATATTTAATTTTGCTGTAAAATGAATGATATCAAACATTATGGGTCTGATATTATTAGTTTTTGAGATATTTGTAAAAGAACATGAAAACTGAGCCTAATTTAGAAACTTGCTTGAAAGGGGGGAAACTCCCAAATGATTTTATTTTTCGTGTAGAATATTTCATTAGATCCTTTTCTTAGAAAATGCTGTAATTTTATTTAAATAACGTTTGCCGTTATATGGACTGATTATCAAACGCAAAATGACATTTTTGTCAAAAAATTCAAATTGCACACCTTGTACATTATTTTTTATTTTTGGTTAAGCAACAGTTAAGCTTTGTTTTTATGTCAACATCTGTAGGTCAATTCTCAAACTTTTAGAGATATTTAATGTTAACATTTAAAAATTAAAATTCTTTGATTCACTTAAGTAAAATACTTTATTTCGCAAATTTTTCGACCCAAATAAAAATAGTTTCTTTTAAATATAGTAATTTAATGCAAGGTACTAATTTTAACCATAAAAATTACATATTTTCAACCATATGAACTCTCAATTAGAAAACTTATTGGTTTTGATACTGCTTATCATCTAAATCAAAACTCTATGCATCTAAGTTCTATGGTATCTGCATATTACATTGTTTAAGGATATACGTTTAAAAATAGTAAATTGTACAAAATTGGTGCATTTTGGTCAATTTTACTTTTGTTTTGGTAAAAAATTAAGGTAACACACATACAAACATTTCCAAACAGAGAATAAGTTAAACGTGGCGAAAACCGCTTCGTGTGTCTTAACCCTAATGCAACCCGCTATATCTCACTGTTGCGATAAGTGGCACTAAAACCGGAGACGATTGGTAAGAGAGCATCACCATATGAAGGATAGACAGTAGAAGGGCTGCCTTGAGTAGATTAAGCAATGCTTTCTTATGCAAATATTGATACTTTATGCAATTGTTTCGCAATTTTCTGGTTTCATATTTATATTTTAATTACAAAATTGGCAAGATTTGTTTTGGCTTTATGTGCAACAGTGGTCATAAAAGCTGTCATAAAAAAGCGTTGTTGTTTCGAGTGCCTAAGGACAAAGTTTATGTATGGAGGCGAAAAATCCCGCGAAATGACCGGCTGTTGTCAACTCGAAATTTTGGATGCAAAAAACATTTTAGTGCAGATTTTGTTTTAAGAGAAATGAACAATGAATTGTGGAGAATACGTATTTCTTAATAAACTTAATCAATTTCTATTAAATGAATATCTTATGCCCAAAGTAATTTAAACATAAAATTATTTTTGTATATTTAAGAAAGAAAAATGATATTAACAGACAGACGAGTCGTTTGGTTTAGCAGGGTGCGGCGTATGTATAGAACATTAGCAAAAATGTGTCAGGTAAACTTTTTTGGTTAATTATTTTTCACTTTCCAGTGACTTAGATTTTGTTTTCTTAGCTCTTATTTCGTTGCTTTGGTAACTAATTTTTGAGTTTTCAAATGACACCTGCATTTTTTATTTGCTCTTAAAAAATCTTAACTTCCTGCATTCGGTAACATCAAATTTATAGGGGTTAGATTCGGAAAATTTTGAGGAGATCATAATTTTACTGATTTTTATCATTCGTTTTTTAATGTTATTTTTAAAGAAATCTAAGTAATAAAATGAAATCGTTACCAAAAACGAACATAGATATACTGGCAAAAATTTCATTTTAATTATTAACACATATTCAAAAATAGTATTAAATTATTTAATATGAGATTCGGTAAAATTATGAAATTATTATATTTTCTCGAACTTTTTCACTTCTAAACCCTGTAAGATTTGCGGTCGCCAAATGCAGAAAGATATGCAAATTCTAAAAAAGCAAACAAAAAATACGGATGTCATTTGAAATTTCAAAGTTCGTTACCGCAGCAATGAAACCAAAGCAGGGAAAAAAATTAAGGGCACCAAAATATGGCAAATAATTAACCAAAAAATGTTTATTTAAAATATTTTGTTCTAATTTTTTTTTAAGTTACAGCCAATATTCCAGACATACGTCGGACGGTGCCGTATACCTTACACAGTTAGATCAGTTCTTAAACCCGCCAGTCTCCCGATTACGTGCCACATTTCGCCTCGCGTCGGATTACCTTACTTATACATTATCATGATATTGGCGAATGCTGCTTCGAAAGCAGCGCATAGACACGCGACATTAAGGTGCCGTGACTTATTGGTAACCCGTTCAACAACGCTTCAAACATAATAGTCGAGGGGGTTCAAATCCGGGCTATTCGGGGGCCAAAACTCTTTGGACCAGAACATGTCCGCATTGTCTGAGAGCCAGTTTTGGACTAAATGGCTTGTGTGAGCCGGTGCACCGTCCTGTTGAAAAACATATTGCCTCCCCGCGGCCACAGTTACCATCCACGGTACCACAACATCCTTTAAAACATTCAAATAAACTTGTTTTGTGATAGTTTGTCCATTTTCAAAGAAATGTGGCGGCATGACGTCACCTTCACTGGACACAACACCTAGGACGTGAACACTAGCCGGAAATTTGGTTCGAGCAACAATCGGGACGTCCTCGGGGTCGTGGGCGAGCCAGCGATCATTTCTCCGGTTGATTTTCGCATCAACAGTGAACATTTTTTCATCGGAAAAAATCTGATTCGCCCCGCTGCTTCGTTTTTCAAAGAACTCAGTAGCAGGTTGCAGCGAGCAACCCGCTTTGTTTTGGCAGCTTCAGATAGCATATGTCGCACCTTGCTTGTGTATGACTTGTATCGTAGGTCCTCCTCTGCAATCCGAAGCATTGTTCGCTCGCTGACACTCACCACTGACGCCAATTTCCGCAACGATTGTCCAGGGTCCTCCGAAATCAGCTGCTGAGCCCTTTCCACGACCACAGGAGTTCGTGACAACCGTTCCCTCGAATGGGAACTTCTCGCTGGGTCAGCGGAACCTTCTTTGGACTTCTCCGAAGCATTGTATTTCGCCACAACATTATAAACGGTCGATCTCGGGTACCCGAAGAATCGAATGATCTCGGCCATCGAACGCCCAGCGCGAAGGCTTTCAATAATCATGGCTCTTAGATTGCACTCCGCGCTTGTTCCCAGCATCTCGACTATTTTAAGGTTTTATATGTTTACTAGACAAATTCAAATTGAAATTTGTTCAGATTTAACTGCCGCACCCTGTACTCTATTCCTATATTCAACTATTTCTGAAATATTGTTTGTTGAAAAGTCAATACACCAATAATTGAATGTTCTTTATAAATGATAATGATTATTGTTGCACTACGTCCCTAAAAAAAATTATTCTCAATAAACAAAAAGAACTACGAAATTTTAATCTTTTTTGAGGTTTGTGTATTAAGCACAGGGCTTCCAATGTCGAAAACTTGGTTTTTTACCTCTATCTTACTTCAAATGACATGAAAGAAAAATCAGCATTACTCGACCTTTTGCAAGCTAGACCCGTTTTGAAGCACAATTTGACTGGACTATGTACCTAACGCCTATACATATGAGTCATTATTCAACCGCAATACATCCCCACTAACTTCTAATAAGTTGAATTAAAGCGATTCATTCATTTCGCGATTATTAATTTACAGTTTACACTATCAGTTCGTTTATTTATTTGTTGAGTATAATCCACTTTCAACAGGTATCCGTATTACACTATTGGGGCACTGCGAGTTGGAGGTAGAAATAAATAAAAATGGCATTGAACCTCAGTTTTCAATAAGATTGGAAATCACTTGATTGCAGCAAGCTACAACAGTGGATTCAATTCTTTGTTGAACCTAATTGGGTAACATGTGAAATCTTTAAGTTGTTTTTCTAATTCGAAAAATTGTACACCTTCCAAGAAATCATCTATTACCTTCAAGTGCTAAGTGCAAACAAGTGAAGTATACAAATACATGCATATGGTAAACGTATAGAATTGCAAATGTCAAGCAAACACTAATAGCTGTAACCCTTTTATTGCTCTCACATGTTACAAAAAGTTTCACAACTAATAAAGAGGTCATCACACTGTTCACCTGTACCTCTAGTCGACATTTTCAAAAAGCATTAACTAAATCATCTCGTAAGTTTGTTCAACGTTTTGTCTGTAAACACTTGGTCAACCAAGTCGAGCGGCTTTTAAAACTTGAATATTTGTTTTTCAACCGCAAACACTCCGCAAGGTATATCTATCTGCTCATCCATTGAAAATTGATAGAATGAATATTTTGTTACGGTCCTTTATTTAACAAACGTTATTTTTTTTCTTGTCTATTCTATTTTTTTTAAATTATTTAATTAAAGATTTAAATTCTTGTGTATGTGAAATTGAACTGTACAATAGTTAAATTTGGATGCCCATTTACTTTGCTGGAAAGATTTTTATGAAATTTATATCCCTTATTATAGAGAGTGTCCCACACCAACTGCATTGATCGATTTCTCAGAGTTACGAGTTCGGCAATTTTAAAACTTCGACAAGAAACATTGTCACCGGAACCAACTCAGTCAAAGTGTCATTAAGATTGTTGCACTTCCGGTTATACAGGAAGTAGATGGTTTTTTTTAATGTGCAGGGTTAGTACTAGTAGTGGTCTCACCATTGCGATCTCCCCAAGTATTATAGAGTTGGTTAAATTACAAAAACATTGTGTAATTTGGTTACCAATACTTTTGTAAAAACAAATTTAAAATATCTCACTTGATTCTTGAAATATTTTGAAAAAACTGAAAATTGCCAATTTTTATTTTTTGAAATACCTCACTTGTTTATTAAGATAATTTTACGAAATTTGATATTTACATATAAATCATCTATTATATTTCAACGATAAGGTGAGATTTTATTTATCTTTCTTAGTTTTTAATATGCGATTGTCAACTTTCTTTTCTTATGGAACACCATATTAGAATTTTACCCGACGGACTAGTCTAAAACAATATAATTACAACGATGTTTTGCGTATCTAAAAAATCTTTTGTTTGACGTCCACACAAGTGATTTTTATGACTTAAAATAATACACCATAGCTGTTAGAATATTGTTATTATGCCATGCCTATAGGTGTCAGTGTTAGAAGCAAAATAAGTTTTTTGAAAGATAACTTAGATAACATTTTAATTAATTAACAAATTAATTCATTAAACAATGTTTTTACCGTGAGAAAAGAACGATATGTATGATTTATTATTAAGGAGGCCATCTCGAAAACATGTTATAAATTCATTTGTTTTACTATTACTCTGTTTCTGTTTAAATAAAGTGTGCCATTATAATTAAGAAAATGTTCTGTCTTTTTTTTTAATATTACCACACGTAACTACTCTGACTTTGCCTAAAATTTAAAGAAAATATTTTTTATTTTTCAAGTTAACAAATGTCAAGCTATGACCCTGAATTTTGAGTCCAATTTGAGTTCAAATTTCAAGAAAAACCTAAACTTTATAAAAAACTAAATCCAAATTTCGGGTTTAAAAATTATTTTAAATTTAAATTGTAGACTCATATTGATCGGAAATATTACCAGAACTGAATTTATTTAACATTTCTCCGTTAAATATTTCCAAATTGGGTTGCAGAATTGTTAAATTTAAATTTAAATTCGGAATTTTCATAAAAAGCTTAAATTATATACCCAAGAGTTAAAAAGTACTAGAATATACAAAATTTGGCGATTAAAATCGAAAATTTTCAGATAATTTTCTTTCATAATTTTGGTTTTCTTTGATTCTTTGATTCGCACTTTCTAACAAAATTAATTTTTGCTGTTTTGACTTTGTTTTCTTGAACTTTGGTTTAAAAAGATCAAATGAAACAAATAAATGAAAATGAAAATGACCAAAAGATATAAAATGAAAGGATTTAAATTGAGATTTTGATGAAACAGTCAAAATTTCCAAAAAAAATAACTTGACAATTTAACAGAAGAATTTTCAAAATGTACACCTTAATTTAGAAATTTTGACCATAAACCCAAATATTAGATTTTTTTTGAAACATATAATTTGTGCCAATATTTTTAGCAAAAATTCGAAATTTTTATTTTAAATGTATATTTTAAGCGTCAAAATAAAGACTCCGCAAGAAATGCAATTTCAATTATTTCTAAGCTTCAATTTTCCACAGAAAAATTGAAATGTCAAGATCAACGACAAATTTTCCAGAAAAAAACACGAATTTCAATTTTGAAGACGAAATTATAGGAAAAATTATAGCTGTAGCTAAAAATTTTGTGAAGAGATTCAACATTTTGAGAATCGATTTTTGACACAAAATTTCAAGGAGCAAAAGGTCGAACTTTTGAGTTTTATCCCAGAAGTTTCGCGAAAACAATTAATGTTTAAAAGAACACACAATTTTGACGTCTAAATTCTAAAAAATCTGAAAAAAATATCGCAAATTCGAGGCTAAAGTCTAAATCTTGAAAAAAAATTAAAGTTTTCCCAACAAAATTTACGATTTTAGCGTAAACAAAATCGTTGGAAGATATATGAGAGCGAAACATCGATGTCCAGTGCTGCAACCTTTTTTATGTATTTTTCATATTTTTATATTTTCATAATTTATCAAAAAACCCAAATTTTTTTCATATCTAATTTTGGTCTTTTATTTCTCATTTTTCCTAATCTATGTAGTATAAAATAACCTCTTATTTTGTCAACTGTCATGAGGTGACGTTTTAAATAAATTTATACTTCACGTAGTCATATTTCAAAAACTGTTTTAGAATATTGTCAACAAACAATAAAAATTTAAATATTTCCAAACTGGGCCGAAGAAATGTTAAATAAAATTAATAAACATTTTCCAAGATGTCACCATTTGAAGATCCAATTTCATCAATTACAAGATCCCAGCTTTAAATTGGAATATAATATTGTATTTTTTCCTGAAATTTTGATTCAAAATTTAAAAATTTCAAGGTTAATTTTGAAACAGCGAGATTTCAGCGAAAATTTTAAGAAACAAAATCATATCTTGGAATTTTAGAAAGTTTCAAGAAGTCATAAGAATTTAAATTTGAGATTCCGAAAAAAATTGAATACTAAAAAAAGTGAAATTTGAAAGAATAAATAGACAAAAAATCAGAAAATTGACTAATAACTTCAAAAAAGAAAGATATCAAATTAGGAAAAGAAAATCGAAGTTTAAGGAAAGAAGTAATTTTAATTTGGCTTAAAATTGTGAGAATAAAGTCAACCCTTTCTAGAAACTGTGGAAATTGTTAGTTTCTAATCTAATTTTTAAACAGAAATGATAGACTGAAAGAAAACTCTTAATTTTGAGAACAAAGTTAAGGGTAAAATAAAAACTATTTTAAGTACATAAATTCAACGAACCGAAAAAAACTATTTTTTCGGTTTTCGGTTCAGTTTCGGTTCGAAGCCCTGGAAAAAACAACAATCGCCTATTGAAAACTTGAATAAAATCTAACTTTCACTAACTAACTAACATTTCCAAATGCCAAATTTTATAAAATTATCTTTATCAACAAATGAGATATTTCAAAAATTTAAAATTGGCAGTTTCTGTTTTTTTTTAAATATTTCAGAAACCAAGTGAGATATTTTAAATTTCCTATACTACAAACAAAATTACGCAACTAAATTAATTTCAAAATTTCGAATTTTCCGTATAAGCTATAGGTTTTAGTCAGAATTATTTCTGACGACATGTGCCAGAATAAAATAGCGGAATAATATTTTCAGTTTTTGGGGACGGACAGAGTGGAGAACTGCCCGAACCCCTAAAATCTAAAAAAATATATTATTATCAATATATTTTATTATTACACTTCCAAGTGTTTTTCAGTGAGTGTTAAATCACAAACAGCAACTGTCAAATTCTAATCTAACACAATCGCTTTTTGAAGTAATCAGAAAAAATAACAATGTAATTGAAAAAAGTAAAAAATTAAAAAAATCGAAATTTCGAAAAAAAGGTTAGACAATTAAGTAACTCTCAATTTCGAAAACAGAAGGAGAAAAAGAAAAATGGAGAATTTGAGTAAAATATAGAAGGTGAAACCATAAATGCAACATTTTGGGAAAACGGAGAAATTTTAAGAATAAACTGGAAATTTATGAAAAAGAAATACATACACTAAAAAATTCGATTATCTTTTTTACAGATTTTCATCGTTTTCGAGAAATTAAATCGAAATTAAATAAATGTTTTTCAAAAAATTAAAATCGACAACAAATTGGGATTATATTTATTTTAAGAAAAAGTTCAATATTTCTAGGAAAAGTCAAAATTTCAAGTTTAGTTAGTAAAAACATGAACATTTAAACGAAAGTTTTAGAACTTGGAAAAAAAATTAACAATATTCATAAATAAACAAATTCCAAAACTTCGAGAATAATAAAGATATTTAAAAAAAGAAATGTGTTTAAAGTGAAGATTAAGCGAACACCTTCGAGACTGCCAAAATATATCCGCCTAATGAAGATGTCCCCCCATGAGAAACTCTATCCAAATTTTGTTTAATTACTGATTATTTCTGCTTCTTCAAAATTATCAGAAATATTTGTGGTCAGCTTGAGTATAATCGACAGAATTTAAGTCATTATATTGGTGGTATTGGTTGGTATGGTTGGTATTGTTGGTAATAAATTTATTCAAATCATTGTCACCAATGCGTATTGCTTCCAACATTTTCCATGCATCATTGGAGTTCTACGGTTATTTTAAAGTCAACTTTTATAAAATTCGGCACCATTTAGTACTAAATAGGTATCTTTGGTAAGATTTTGATTGCGATCAAAATATTCCTCTTATGTTAATAGATTCCAAACTTTGTACTTTGTAGTGCTTTAAGATTGAGGATAAAAAAAATCAGGGCCGTATTTAAAAACAATGAAATTGATGATGGTTGCTGGAAGACGAAATGTTAAATGAAAAAACTGAATGATAAAGTGTCATCAGATTGACTTTATCATTATTATTAATGTCAGAAAAAAATAATAAAAAATGTGAAAATTTGTGTTTATTGAAAATAACTCTCAAATAAAAATTGCATAGAATATTTCTGAGCGTTATTTAGTTAGTCTTTTATTTGCTCAAGTTTTTCTCCATTTAATCCGAATCTGTACCTCTCGTCGTTTCCGAAATGTCCATACTGGCTCTCGTTATCTCGGACACGGTGTATTAAAATTCCGGATCTTTCCCGCTGAGGTACTGCAAAATTTGTTTTAAATCTAAAATTTTTATTTCCTTTCCTTTCGGATTATTTCGAATAAATTCACCCACAGCTGTCTGTCATAAAATAATTTCTGCTGTGAAAAATTTAGTAAGGAGTGCGCAACCAAACAAAATAACAGCAACTTTTGGATTAGTTTCATAACGTTTGAACTTTTTGCAATTTTCAAATAAAATTGTATTACTTTGCTGCCCCTAGCATCGCCATTCAAATGAAAATCTCTTAGTTGGCCTAGCTAAAAAGGCGTATCTGCTAAAAAAAGATTATATTCTCAATTTAAGAAAATTATGAAAGTGTTCTAAATTTGGAGTTATTTGCAAAAAACCAAACCATCAGTTTAGATAGTTGCACTCAACAATTAATGAAACTGAAAGAGTTCATCAATGGTAAACATTCAGAACTGGTAAATAGCAAAAAATAATCATGTCTTACCAAAAATACGTTAAACCACATCACCGATGCTTGGTATTACCTAAAAATTATTGGAACATATTTCGAAGATGAAGTGACATCCATCCCGTAGCCATCATCTTACAAACTTTTTATTTATCTAGTTGTTTCGAAGTGCTTTTTTTTGTTGCTCTTAATGAACAATGAACAGAAGTTCAATGAGTGCGTTAACCTGAAGATGTCAAAAGAAAATAATCGAATAAAATCGAAAATTCGGTTAAAATATATATTAGATATATAAAAACGATGAATATCCTATTTTACCTTAAAAGACTAGAACTACTTTATTGCTAACCTATGCTACACAGAAAACGAAAAACGTTTAGAAAGACATAAAATTATATTCTCATTTTGAATTACGCAAATTCTCAGTCGCATGTGATAATCCAATAATAATTGTTACATATGTAAATTTATGAACATAAATAAAAAAAGGAAAAGATGAAATGCATTAATTGTTACAGAATATCAAGTACACAATCAGACGCAGTAACCTTGTAATAAATTGTGCAGATTACGATTTAATTACATATGTACCTATACATGTAATAAATTTAAAATAGACGTAAGACCAATCAGTAAATATATATTTATTTCATAGTAGCCTTAGATATATTTGTGTCAGTCTTATGGCCTAGTTGTGATTTAAAAAATATAAACGTTATCACGATAAAATTAAATTAACCATTTTTAGCCCACTCGGCGAGGAAATCGCTATAGAGGTGAAAAATACAAACCAATCTAACAGCGATTTTATTATTGCAATCTATTAGTAGGTCAATTTTGAGTATACGTTCAAGTTGGCGCGGCGCGGGGGGCTGTGAGTCAGCCGCCATTTTGATAAACGTGTTTTAGTAAATATCTCGAGAGGGGTTGGTCATGAAAAGAAAATACAAGAGACCATATTTATAAAAAAATATATAATTTAACTTTTTTATTTAACATATTTTTCTATAAAATGAATATTTTATGAGTTTTTCTAATGAAAAGTTTTTACTTTCCAGTTTTTTCTTAATAGTTTCAAAACGGTTAGCACTTGTTGGTAACAGTTTTAATCAAAGTTGTATAGCGTAAAATTCTCTACAAATATTGTAAATATTTTATTTTTTTAAAGTTAAAAGTTTGTGCGCTATAACGCCATGAAAATTGAACGGTCTTGATAAATTTAACTTACGAATTTCGCCACTACCTAAAGTATACAACACAGTAAAGAACTACTTTAGAAAACCAATGTGTATTTATGCCAAAGGTGCTTTTAACCACCAAACGCTAATTTGATGAGAGAATGTAAAATTGTATTTTCAATGAATTGTAGAAAAATCAGTTTCATCACATTAATCAAATCTTGAATGAAATAGCAGAAGATGTAGACAGTGACTTTGACGAAGTAATAGATATAAGTGAACCTGGACCTTTAAAAAAATTTTAAAATAGTTTTTTATTTTGTATTTTTACTGTGGATTAGACTTTCTGGAAATACCACGTTAAAAAAAAACGCGCCGTGAACTTTACCTCTAAGGTGGTGAGGAAATAAGTTCAAATTGCTCACTACCTATACATTTTCATTGCTCTTAAACTATGACACTACAAATTTTAGAAAAAGCTAGTTTTTTTTAAAAAAGTGTAGATTTTCTACTTCTCTTACAATTTTGATAGTTACTGTTATGAATTATTCTTGTAAGCCGCTTATTAATTTTACTAAACAAAAACTAAAAAATGAACACTTTATCGCTGTTACTCATTTTTATGTTTATAGGTTCCTTGTAGTTTCTTCGTAAAAGCAATTATTCTCGAAATATTTACAAAAACGCATTTATCAAAATAATGGCTAACGCACGACCACTTGGCGTAATAGACAGGAATGACAGGATTGACCCACTAACAGGTTGTATTCATAAAATTGCTGTTGAATTATACTTCAAATAAATTTTTCCCACTGCGTGACTGTGAAAAAAAGAAAAAAGGGAAAAGATCATATTTATGTAAAAATAAGTAGTTTCATATTTTTATTGGAAGCGATTTTTTAGACACATATTTTAAAATTATTACGCCAAAAAATGTCACTCTTTAGTTTTTTCTTCATCTAAGTCCATATCGGCCAACATTATATTTATAGGGTATAAAATTATCTATCAATTTTATAAAAACATTTTTTAAAAGATCATAGTTTATAATAGCCATAATAACAAAATATCTAAAATTATACCTTATCTTCACTTATACATTAAATATTGGAGCAGTTAAAATAAAAACTGCTGTCGATAAGTCAGCATTTATTGCGCATACAATTTGATAAAACGCCTTTTTCTTGATTAACTCAGATACTTATTTTATTATAGCTCTAAAATTATAAACACAAAAAATGTTTTATACAAAATGAGTAATTTTTTTACGCTCTACATCTTTGATAATAATTATTATCAATGTAGTGTTATTTGTTTACGAATTATCAAGCAAAAACTAAAAACAGAAAAAAATTCAACGTAGTAACTATTAAAATATTCATCCTATACAAAAATATTATAATTAAAAAAGAGAAGTCATATATTTTTCTACAAATATGATCTCTTGTACTTTTTTAATGGGACCAACCATTATCGAGATAATTACATAAATGCGTTTATCAAAATGGGGGCTAACGCACAGCCCCCCACACCGCACCAACTTGAATTTATTCTCAAAATTAACCAACTAATTGATTGCAATCATAAAATCGCTGTTGGATTATGTTGTACAAAAAAAAGCTCCGCCGACTGGGCTATTTGTCTCAAAAGGCTTTTATAAAATGTTTATTTTTTGAAGTACAAACCTACTTATCAATAAAACTGGCAATTTTGGCAGAATGCCATATGTTTTGAGGGCTTCTTGAAACTTACAAATTATTTGTTTTTCTTTCTGTGATAAAAATAAGATTGTTCCACTTTTGTTTTTTTTTTTGTTTTTTGTAGTTCTCCTTTTCTATAAGTATATTTTAGATAAATGTGCATCAGAGTAATCCGTGAAGTTTTAAAGCGACCTTTAAGGTAAATGTACTGGTAGTGGGCACTTTAAGGGCGAATTCTTACTGTTTTGTGTATAGCTCTTACTAGCTTAGATTGTTTCAGCAATTTAAAATTTTCTGACTTGTAATGATAGAAAAAAATTATTTTTGAAGATCTTGAAATGCATCAGTAGTGGGCACTTGTTTATTCTGCTAGTGGGCATATTTTGCTTAATTGAAAAATAATAATAATTAATGACAAATTTGTAATACAAGAGATCATTTAGAATGAACTTTTGTTATCAAACACTCTAAACATTCCTAGAAACAGGTAAATAACAGATAAGTGCAAAGGAAAATTAGCAAATCATAATTTTTGTTGCTATTTTCTGTTTTTTTGCGCCACTTTCAGCAATTCCTAGAAATTTTAACAGCAAAATGCAACAAAACATAAACCATGTTTCAACTGTAACTTACTTCCTTTCAGAATCGCTATCTAGACTTATTGTTAGATATTCGTCTGTCCTATCTGCTACGAATATCACTTAACTTGTTATTTTGTTTTCAAATCACTTTCTGATTCGTCCTACTTGTTTTCGTTTATTTGCAACTCTTTCAGCTTTTTTCTTTTTTCTTCTTGTTCGCGTAACTGCTGTGTGGATTCTTCTCTATCTTGCAATTTCTATTTCTTGGCCAGTTCTTTCTCTTCACGTTTCCTCATTCCAATATCAGTTGTTCAGATTTTTTCTATCTATAGTCCTCATGGTACCGTTACCATTGTCTTGATGTCACCACATTAGGTACCACTTTCTCTGAAACCCCCCCTGGTGACGCCAACGTTCTCTTAAATGCCCCCGATTTAGAAACGCCAGGACTATTGCACAAGTATTGAGTATTACTGCTTTCTGCAGTTGGATGTATATGCTGCCAGGTAGCTCTAGTTGTCTTAGACTGGCTAAGAGCTGCTTAGGTATTACTCCTGTGGTTGATGTTATTATTGGTATTATATGAACCTTATTTTGCTTCCACATAGATTTAATCTCATTCGCTAGCTGTTGATATTTGGTTGCCTTCTCTGTATAGGTTTTCAGGAGGTTATGTGTGTTTGGAACTGCAATATCTACTAGGTACGTGATAGCTGTGGCCTTAGCTGTAAGAATGATATCAGGTCGGTTACATGGTATGGTCTTATCCGTTAGTACGGTGCGGTTCCAATACATTTTATAATTTTCATTTTCCAGGACACTCTCTGGATTGTATTTATAGTAGGGTGAGCTATCTTCTTTCAGCTTGTACATGTTGGCTATTTTCTGATGGATAACTTTTGCCACTTGGTCATGTCTTGTAAGATATTCCATAGCAACTAGAGTTTTACAACTTCCGCTAATATGCTGGATGGTTTCAGGTGCCTCTCTACACTTCCTACATTTGTCATCATTTAGGGGTTCTTTAAGGATGTATTTTCTGTAGTTTTTGGTGTTTATTACTTGATCCTGAATAGCGATCATAAATCCTTCAGTTTCAGCAAATATATCCGCGTGAGTTAACCAGCTGTTCGACGCATTCATGTCTACATGATTCTGGGCTAAATCGCTCGGGTGCCGTCCGTGAAGTGTTTTCTAGATCCATTGTTCAATGACCATTTTGCTGTAGCTATCATCTTCTAGCGTGTCAGAGTGTTATTATTATTATTATTTTCGTTAACTCGGGAAACCCATTTCCCGGCAATCTCTCATCAGGAACCTACCCGGCTCCTCAGATCAGATGCTACTTTCATCCAAGAACTTTACGCAATATATTTGCAGTGCCGTATAATGCTGTTTCTTGAATTATATTTCTATTGATGTTTCCAGGAATATCATTCACATTGTATATGAACCTCTTTGACACAGTACCCAAAGATCCTACAATTATGGGTATTATTTTTGTTCTTAATTTCCACATACGTTGGATTTCTATTTCCAGATCTCTATATTTTATTATTTTCTCTACTTCTTTACTATCTACATTGCTATCAGCAGGGACTGCCACATCGACTATCAAACAAGTGCCACTTTTCAGGTCCTTGATGACTATGTCAGGTTTATTAGCATAAATGGTTCGATCAGTGTATATTTGTTGGTCGTATAACAACAGAATATTCCCTTTCGACTGCGTAGGTTGAGGCTCATGTTGATACCATTTAGCAGAAACTTCTATACCATAATTTTTGCTCACAGCCCAATGTATGTATGTGCATACTCTATTGTGTCTTTTGACATAATCTGTTTTGGCGAGCTGAGGGCATGCAGAGACTATATGTTCGATATGTTCTTTTTCTTGTTTGCAGATTCTACATGTGTCATCAGTATTTATTTTCAATATTCTTTTGTAATAGTATTTGGTTCGTAAAGCTTGGTCTTGTGCAGCGGTTATAAAAGCCTCAGTTTCCCCTTTCATTTTGCCATACTTCAGCCATTCAAATGAGCCTTGTTGATTGATGGTGGGCTTATGGATTATTTTTAACAAGTTTCCATGTAGGGGCTTTTCTTTCCATTTTGTTTTATGTTCCTCTGTTATGGCTGCCTTTAAATATTTCTTTTGGTTTTTGATAGCTAATTCAGTGCTATTATTGCCTGGTGGCACAATTTCATAACTGGTCTGTATGTGGTTTGCCTCCGATATTATGTTTTTCTGGCTGGGCTTTAAGTTTTCAATTTTCCTAATTATATCTACTAGGCTGTCATCTTTCTTCTTTAAGATATATGTGGATAGTCCCAATATTGTTACTTTATATGCTGTTTCTACTTTACGAAGTCCTCTACCCCCCTCTAATCTAGGTAAGTAAAGTCTATCCACGTCTGCTCTGGGATGTAGTAACTTATACGTGGTCAGTAGCTTACGGGTCTTCCTGTCCTAAGTTCCTTTTTTGTTCAATTTATAATACCAAAACTATATTCTAGTACGGGCATTGCTAGATTACCAATCGCTGTTATTTCATTTTTTTCTGTAAGTTCTGTGCCTAGTATTAACCTAATTCTTCGAACATACTCTTTTTTTTATCTTATCTTTCATCTCGGCATGTTCGATGTCACGGTTTTCTGTCACTCCTAGATATTTATATGCCTCTTCAGGTTCAAGGTTTTTAATTTCAATTTATTTGTTTGTCCATCTGTAGGTTTTCTGTGTATTTAATCTGCCCTTTATGTATGACTACCTTGGCGCACTTGTCCAGTCCAAATTGCATATTGACATCTTCAATGAATTGTTTCACAATGCCTAACATGTCATTAACTCCATCTTCATTGCAGCTGAAGAGTTTTAGATCATCCATGTATAGTAAATGGTGAACCGATGTTTTCTGTACTTTATATCCGCGGTCACTTTCACGCAGCTCTCTTGATAAGGGTATTAAGCACATGCAGAGCAAAAGGGGGGACAGCGAGTCACCTTGGAAGATTCCTCTGTTGATATTTATGGTATTAGTTTCTATAACTCCTTGTTCTGTTGTCAATCTTATTATTATTATTATTATTATTATTGTTCGGGATCACTATCAGGTCTTGATAGCTCCGATAAATGAAACGCGTTTTATGTAAACTTAACGACGTTTATTAGGTGAACTGACATCGCCGAGATCTGGGATGCAATTTTTTTGTACAAAACCTACAGACTACTTCAAAACCCCAAGTTTTACCCCACATGTGTTCTATTGTTCTAATAGGGTCGCTGGTCAGTCCACATGCTTCCGGTGGTCAAGTGGCGATCTGACCATTTCTTACACTAAATATCTTAGATAGCTAAATATTGCCCCCCTTGGAACCAGGAGGCTTCCAACACAACTACATAGAAAATATAAAACAAACCTACAAAGACACTAAGATAGTTGAGAAATTAGCAACCATGAAATATTACAATTCTTACGAACTATAGAGACATATAATAAAGAAATCACAAACAACAATACATGGTACACAGAAATAAATAAAACAAACATGTATAAACACAAACATTCAGTTCAACAAATTTCTGTTCGTGTTTTCGCAAACGAAAAAGTAATAATCATACGTTACACATATGTCAATTTTTGAGTAAACGTGTCCTTGCACTATCATTTTTATGAGAACTCATTTTTACCTTCACTCCGATGAGCTCACTCCAGGTAACACGCACACCTTGGAGACTGCCCTTTTCACTAATCCGCACTTTGTTCGCACTGTGACGACACGGATAATACCGTCTCTGCCTGGGTGAGTTTCCACGATTCTTCCAAGCGACCATCGAATTGGTGGTAGATTTTCATCAACTAAAACTACCATGGGGTCCAACTGAACTGGCGATTGATCAACCGGTTGTTGCCACTTAGTTCGAGCTTGTAGTTGCTGAAGATATTCGCGAGTCCATCTTTTCCAAAAATGTTGACGTAGCTGTTCCATTCTTTGCCATCGGGAAAGTCGGTTCAATTTTGCACATTCTAGATCGGGTTCCACTGGAGCCATTAGCGATTCTCCAATAAGGAAATGAGCCGGTGTAAGGACTGAGAAATCGTTGGGACCGGAGGATAAAGGGGTTAATGGTCGCGAATTCAAAATTGCTTCGATTTGGGTCAATGGAGTATACATCTCCTCGAAAGTGACAGAAGCATCTCCGATTGTTCGTTTTAAATGAAATTTGATTGAACGGACCCCTCTTTCCCAAAGACCCCCAAAATGAGCAGATCGTGCAGGATTAAAATGAAAATTAATTTGTTTCGGCTCCAATTTATCGATTATTTTGTTCTTGGATTCAGAAAACTTAAATAATTTATTAAATTCATTATTTGCTCCCACAAAATTGGTCACGTTGTCACAATAGATATCGGAGACATATCCGCGACGCGCTATAAATCGCTTCAGGCAATTTATAAAAGATTCCGTCGTAAGATCCCCCACAAGTTCAATATGCACGGCCTTAGTGGCAAAAAAAGCGAATATTGCAATATAAGCCTTAGACTTGGCCTTACCTCGCCCTCTTGTATCTTTAATCAAAATCGGACCTGGGTAATCAATTCCGGTTCTTAAAAAAGGGCGTAAAGGCTCGGTTCTTGATTTGGGTAGGTTTCCCGTTTGTGGAACATGAGATTTGGCAAGTTCCTTTAAACAACGACTGGCTAAAAAGCTGGCTGGTTTCGTGCCATATGTCAAAGTGGTCATTCTGAATGTTTTTATCGGTTCATCGGCCTTGAAACGCCAAAATATTCTTTGATAATCGGTATGGCACGCATTTATCGCAATCTGCCGATACATTTTGCCTATGTCGGCGGTCAACACGTACTGGTAGCACCGAAATCTCATTAAAATAGTGCAGAGATCATCTTGAACAACAGCACCGCAGAGTAAATTATCATTTAAGCTGCGACCATTGCTCGTTTTCGCGGATGCGTCAAACACCACTCTTAATTTTGTTGTTACACTCGATTCCTTTAAAATTGCGTGGTGAGGGAGATAACGAGCTCGAGCATTATCAATTTCATTTAATGGAACCTTTTCCATATGACCTATGTTTAAATAATCTGTCATGAAATCCGAATACTGATTCTTAAGCTTCGGATTTTTTTTTAGTTTTGTTTCTAAAGTAACAAATCGCTTTAAGGCGTCTTCTCTCGACGCACCTAAATCAATGTTATCGATAAATGGTAGTTTTACGACGAATCGACCATTTTTCTGTCGCTCGGAATTTTTGCGGAAGTGGGTTTCACATGTTCGTTCCTCTTCTGTGAGAATTGTGTCGGTCCTAATTCCCTCTAGTTCCCAGAATTTCTGAACTGCATTCTCAAGGGCCATTTCTGCTGGCTTCAAGGTTAAATGACAAGCGAATGTTTTCCGTTACTTTCACTTTTCATAGAGCCACCCACAATCCAACCCAATTGTGTCTGTTGGAAATATGGTTGAGAATGGTCTAAGCGAAAACTTCTATCACATATGAGATCCCAATATAATTCTGCACCTATTAACAAATCAATTGAACTAGCTTCGTAGAATTGCGGATCTGCTTAAATCAAGTTGTTCGGTATCTTGAAATTAGACCTTTTAATAGAATAATTAGGGACGTTACCCGTTATCTGAGGAACGACTAAACAATTATTTGAGTAAGACTGCTGATTTACTCAAGAAGTTATCTTGATATCCACTGATTGGGATATATTCAGATTCGTTAGTCCAATGCCACATACAATTTGGTTTGATCGTGACACTTTCACTTTCAGTTTTTTGCACAAAGCTTGTCGCAAAGTGTAATTGTGAGCCCATATCTAAAAGAGCTCGACAATTAATCAATTTTCCGTCCTGTGCACGAATATGGACCACCGCCGTCGATAACAATTTTTCGTCATTATGCCGGCAATAATCCGATCTTGATGAATGCTGACTGATTAATGAGATCTGATTTGGAACATTAGCTACTTCTACGTGTAACAAGGAATGATGGTTTTGATTACATTTGCGGCACTTGCCGCTCTTGCAATTTGCTATTGCGTGGTTTGCCCTTAAACAATTTTTGCATAAGCGCAAATGATTCACTCGCCTAATTCGGTCACCTACCGACAACGCTAAAAATTCGGCACATTGAAAAATTGACTGTTGCTCTTTACAATGATAACAATGAAATGGTTTATTTGTTGCAAGATGAAAATTGCCTGTTTGTGTCCTTATGTTAAATTTTGGTTTGAATGATGCTACCGATTGATTCACTCTATTGATTGTTTTATTTGCCGTGTCTAGCGATTCCAAAAACCGACACCTTTTATCTAAAAATAATTTTATCTGCGAAATTGTTGGAATCGAGGAGTTCAGTGTGCTTTCCCATTCCTTCAACTTTACATAGTCAAATTTTGACGAAGTTATCTGTACAATAATCGCGTCCCACGAATCTACGCCTATGTTAAATGCCTTTAAGGCCTCTAAGTTTAGGTTTAAAGTATTTAGCAACGTTCTCAGACTATTTCCGTTTTTTGTAACCGGTGAAATGTTTAATATTGCCCCAATGTATTCCTGGACAATAAGCCTGTCATTTTTGTATCGACCTTCTAACAAATCCCAAGCTATTTGATAATTTGCCTCGCATATGGTCAAATTATCGACAGTTTGTTTGGCTTCGCCGTCTAAACATGATTTTAAATAATGCAGTTTTTGTGCATCGCTCAACTTATTATTGTTATGAATTAAAGTTTTAAACAAATCAGCAAAGGACATCCATTTTGAATAGTCACCAGAGTATCTAGGTATTGTTATTTTAGGCAGATTGAAATCAATTTCGCTAGGCTGAATGATTACATTATTTGTCACTTCCTTGCCATTCGCGGCAGCATTTTCTTGATTTTGCTCGCAGGTACGATAGGGGTGCGCCTGGCTAAAATATCGCGCGCGCGACCCGTTAGGCGATAATAAGGATTTTCAAACTCGACACGATCTCGCTGCCACTGTTCTGTATCATGTTCATCTGTGTCTGTTTGCAAATTCTCTATTTGGTCCTGTATGATATCAAATTGCTTCAACGTTTCCACTATTAGTGTAAAACGTTCCTTTAAATCAGACAGATCATTGGCGGAATCTCGGAAACTGTCTAAAAATGTTTGAAACCTGGTTAACTTTCCTTTAACCCTTCCACGCTCTACTCTTAATTGCGATAAACCCATTTTGAAAGATTAAAACTTCCGATACGAACAATCAAAAATGTCCTGCTTCTCCCAAAGGCGTGCAAACTCAGATCTACCAAATCTGCTAATTCGTTCAACGTAACCAATTAACAAAAGGAATTCTAAGCATAAAGGAGAAGAATCACTTACTTGTTTGTTGATATAACTCGATCAATTGGTGCTGCTGTGCTAGAACCCTCGTTCGGAGTTGCGCTCACAGAGTAACCGTTTCACGAACACTAATTAACTAAGTTCTGTTCTGATTCTGATCCAACCCTACGTTCGAAGGTGGATCCGGCTCGAAGGACCAAATGTTCGGGATCACTATCAGGTCTTGATAGCTGCGATAAATGAAACGCGTTTTATGTAAACTTAACGACGTTTATTAACTGAACTGACATCGCCGAGATATGGGATGCAATTCTTTTGTACAAAACCTACAGACTACTTCAAAACCCCAAGTTTTACCCCACATGTGTTCTATTGTTCTAATAGGGCCGCTGATCAGTCCACATGCTTCCGGTGGTCAAGTGGCGATCTGACCATTTCTTACACTAAATATTTTAGATAGCTAACAATTATTATTATTATTATTATTATTATTATTATTATTATTATTTTGTTTTTGTTTTCTCGGTTTTGACCGGTCCTGCTAAGTAGCATTCACTGGGGTATCTTACCAACAGTGGTACTGCTTTGTATACTGGTAAGTAGGCATCTTATGCAAAAACTTCCGAACGATAAGGCAAGTTTGTAGAATTACTGCTTTCTGTATCTCTGAGATAATTTTTGTGCTTATATTTAATTTTTCAAGACTCATTTGGAGGTTTTTTGGTATTATTCCATTTGCAGATATCACAATCGGTATCGTAGTAACACTTTCCTGCTTCCATATTCTCTTAATTTCTTGCTGAAGGTTTTGATATTTTGCGATTTTTCCACTTACCGTTTTAGAAACATTTGGTGTGTCAGTTATAGCTATACCTATAATTTGTGTACGTTTGCTTTTCTTGTCAACTATAATTATGTCCGGCTTATTATGGTCTACACTCTTGTCTGTAATAATTTGTTTATCCCAATTCTCATTTTCCAAAACTGGGGATGGGTTGTATTTGTAATATGATGGAGATCTATCTTCCAACTTATATTTCTTTGCTAATTGTTGGTAAATAATTTTTGCCACTTGATTGTGTCTGTTGGTGTATTCAGTGGGTGCTAGTATTGAACATCCCGAGTATACATGTATATGCTGGATAGTTTCATTAGATTTCCCACATGCTCTGCACTTATCGTCTGTTGTCTGTTTCAGTGTGTGCGTTTTATAGTATTTAGTTGTTATCACCTAAATCCTTCAGTTTCTGCATGGAGGTTGCCCTTAATGAGCCACAGAATTGAGTGTTCTTGTTCAACATTTTCATCAAGCAGAGAACCAGGATATTGTCCATGTAGCTCTTTACCTCTACACATATTAGGTCTTTCTTGAGTTGAGATATTTATAAAACCTTCACTGTTGATAATGGCCAATTTAAGGGGGGTAAAGGTGTCCATTCTGTATACAGCCTTATACATCGCTCTTTCGGAGGATTGGAAGTATTTTCGAAGCTTGTTTATTTGACTGTAACATATTTCTTTTAATTTAATTCTATTATTATTATTATTATTATTATTATTATTAATAGGTAAACGTTTTTACATGATTTTTAGCTAAACATTCCATATATTTTTATTTAATTTCACTCACTGTAACTGTAATCCTAGGTTTTTGGATTTTTAATACTCCAGGCCCTTTACTATAATGTGAGACTCTGCTCAATATACTGTTAGTAGAAGATACGAAATGAAATTTACTCCAGTAAAGAAACGGCACAACATACCAAGAACGTAAGATACCGAAAGGAAATTATTTACAACCACTGTAACTGGTCATATGAGAACGGCAATATGTTGAACGATATTTTTTGTGAAGGTAAAAGGAATGTTTATGTTAGGAATAGTTTTGAAGATATAAGTAAACACTGTGCTTTTCTGTGAAAATGTATTGTAAACTATAAAACCAATTCCCGTGGTGCGCACTTTTGGTTTTACCAACAATTTTCGTTGGCTCGGTAGTTATACCCAGTTTGTCCATATTAATTGAAAAAATATTAGAAGCTTAACCAAGATTAAAGGGTAGTTTATGTATGGGAGGGCGTTTTAGTCATAAGTCAATTAACTCTTCAATTTTTGATTCCATTATCCGAAAATGCTACTCTTATAACCAGCAACTTTTACATTATTACATATGATCCGCTTCTATTCCAAAGCCTTTGATTCTATTAAACGGCTGATTCTATAAACCAGAGATTTTATTAAGCGGTATCTACCGTATTTAATGGCATTTAGGATTTTAAGAATTGTCATTCAGAAATGTAATTAAATATCTAAATGTAACAAGTTATTGTTGTTTTTACTACAAAATAAGAACTTCAATGCCTACTCTAATACACATTTATCTAAAATAAACTATAGAATAAGATATTTTTTGGCCACTATTTTGTGTTGAAACAAGACATTCACGTAAAAGATGCGTAACAATTAAGTTGTTATATATGATAAGAATGCGTGACAGGTCGTTGTGCAGGCAACTATAGCTTACTATATTTTTTAATTTTATAACGGAACTAGAGGTATATTTGTTTTATTTCATTGTCGTGTCCACGCATCATGATCACAAGTGCCTGAGTAACCCACATATGGAAAATACGTTCATTTGTAGTCTCTTTAAAATAGGCACAAGCGGCTGAAAGTTCGTCGTTAGGTGTAAATGAATTTCAATAAAGAATGCGGTTTAACCACTTTGATTTTCGATTGCCGTTCCTATGTCCATCTATATAATACCATATTCGGCATGAACCATAAAAAGCCTGCGTTATATGTAGGTAGTAAATCTAATGATTTTATGTGCAGCATCGCATTGAAAAATTAATAACTTAAAACTGCCTAGAAAATAAACTTGAAAAAACTCTAAACTGATTATTTCTAATCATAAACGTAGCGATCACTTTATTCATTAAGCATGCATAGTAATACATTGAATCACAAAATAAGTTCATATGAATCATCCATTAAATTAGCAAACGAGAAAATGTATATGAAACACTCGTTTATGTAATAGCTGTTAGTTGTACCCGTTAAAATTGTTGCTCTCTCCAATTCCGGTTTCACTCTGAATACAGAAAGTTCGCAGGTAGAAGAATTGTCCTTTTATTATTGTAATAATGGAAGTTGCAAGTTTGAAAGGTAGAATTCGTTTTTCCTAGAACTCAAACTTCAGTTGTATATCTTTAGAAACCAACCAAATGTACAAAAGTTCTTTTATAACAGAGTACAGAGTTGTTTGAGGCGAAGTATATTTATTTATTTTGGTGATAGTTTGTAACGAATGCGGTAATAAGATAATAATAAAACATACATACACACATGTGCACATTACTTAAATTAACTTACCGGTAAATTGCTTTTCTCTAGATTTTGTTTAAATTTCAGTCTGATGTTAATAATTAGTATTACCATTGGCGTAGCTAGAATAGGGCATGGTAGGGCGCTTGCCTCCCTGGCTCATGCAGTTAAACAGAAATTTATATTCAACGGAGAAGACTTTCTCTAAAAAATTTTCATTCGACAAATTTCGTCCTTCTTTAAGCTATTGACAATTTTTAGAAATTTTGACTTGTTTCTCAAAATTCGTCTATTTTCATAAATTTCTTTCGAAATTTTAAATTTATTCCTAAAATTTAATTTCTTTCTTCAAAATCCGACTTTTGTCAAAATTTCGAATTTTTATCTCAAAATTTATCGTTTTATTTTCTACCCTTTCTCAAACTTCGTTTTTTTTTCAGGAAACTTCAGCTTTTCTTTAAATTCTGATTTTCTGAATATTTAGGCTTGCTTATCAAGATTTACCTATTTCCTCAAAATTTGATCGATTTTTTGATAAAAACATTTATCTGGAAATTTGTTTGTCTTTTGAGAAATTTTGTAAAAAGACAAAAATTTGGAGAAAATTTTCCTTGGAATGGTTTATAACTGAAATACAACTTGTTTCTCAAATTTCAACGTTTATCTCAATATTGGACATTTTCTGACTTTAGGTGGTGTAGATCAGGGCGCATGCCTGCCTCTGATTACAGCGGTCAAGAGAAAATTCTAGAAATTACATCTTTCTCAAAATTTATCCTTTTTCCAACATTTCGACAAAAGTTGACTCTCTCTGAAGAATTTCGAGTGTTTACTAAATTTGGACTTTTTTTTCAAAATTTCGATCATTTTTTTGTTTTTTAAGGGCAAAAAAATCGAAATTTCCAGAAAAAACGTCTTTTTTCGCAAATTTGAAATATATCCTAAAATCCCATCCTGTATGTTGCCGAAAATCTGAATATTTTCCCTGGAAATTCGCTTCTTTCTTAAAATGTTGGGTCTTTTTCAAGATTCGGTTTTTTTTCATAAGCGGCTATTCTCAAAATTGTACTTTTTCTTACAGTTTGAATTTTTTCTCGAAATTTTCGATCTTTGATGTTTCATTTGGTAGTTTTTCTAGAAATGTCAACTGTTTTTCAGACATTTCGTTTTTTTTTAATTCTTTATTTTTAATAACATCAGGTTTTTCTGAAGATTTTGATCTTTTAGAATTTGATTTTTCGGAAATTTTAACAGGTTTCTTAAAATTTGCCTTTTTCTAGATATTTTTATATCAAAATGCGATATTTAACTTTGGTAAAAATTTTTAATTTTTCTCTTAAAATTAGTTAAAATTCGCATTTTTCGAAATTTCGAGCTTATTTTCGAAATGCTACTTTTTGGACCCTTCTTTCGGAAATCATTTTTTCAAAATTCTGCCACTTTACTGAATACTTGTCTTTTTTTTAAATTTTGACTTTTTTAAATTTGACTCCAGAAATTTCAACTTCATATTCCGCCTTATTTTCTAAATTTTGAGAAAAATATTTCTTGTACATTCAATATCTTTATTGAAATTTAAATATTATGTCAAAATGGAATAAAAAAGTAAGAATTTCGAGAAAAGTGTTTTTGGAAATTGCGAATTTCTTCACAATTAATGACGTTTGGAAATATTTTGGTATTTTTAGAATTTTCCGCATTTTTCAAATTCTTCCGAAAGATTGGGTTTTTATTCAATTTTGGTTTTCTAAAAAATCTTTTCCCAAAATAGAAGTCGCTTTCGAAATTACGACTTTTTTCTACTTTTCTCTCAAAATTGAACTTTCATTTTTTTAATATTCGGATTTTTCAGATTTTTTTAATTTAAATTTCCGAAAATTTCATATTTCTCAAAAATCGTCTTATTCCGAAAATTTTGACTCGGGACTAGGGATGTTTTATGCTTCTGCTAATCTCTACTTACATTGAATAATTTTTCTCAAATTTCCAACTTTTTCTGAAAATTACGTCTTTTTTCGCAAAACTCCACCTTTAAAATTATATTTTTTTCGAATTTTCAACATTTTTTTAGGTTTTTCGAAAGGTTAGGATTTTATTTTAAACACGATTCTCTAAACATTCCAACTTTTCCCAAAATTCGTTTTTGCTCAAAATTCATCTCTCTTAAAATTAAACTTTCTCTTAAAAATGTTCACTTTTCTTCAAGAGTTTTCAACCTTTTTCTCGACATTTCGATCGTATTTTTTAAAAATCATTGTTTTTCGAAATCTTCGAAATTTCGATAGTTTTCGAAATTTTCTGAAAGGTTCGGTTTTTATTTTAGATTCAATTTTATGACTGTTGTCGCAAAGTTAGGCTCCATTTCCAAATTTCAAACTTAATCTGAAGATTGGGTTCTTCAGTTCATATGGTTAAATGAAAATATACTGTAATGCAATGTAAATAGATGGAATAGGATTTAGAAAAGAATTGTATAATTTAGTAAATAAAAAAAGTTTCTAGATGGTTCTAAGGGGAAGGCGGCCGCGATAACGAAACAAACGGCAGATAAGCATTCCAGAAATTTCGGCATTCGATATACCTTATCTGCCGAAATTTCTGGAAGCCAGGGGCCAAAACTATAAAAGGGGGGCAGCTTTCCCTCAAGGCAGTCAGTTAGAAGTCAGTGTAGTTAGTGGGTTAGCAATTAGTAAATAAGTAGAGAGTTACTGTTCAGCTGAAGTGTGCCGAGTTAATTTGGTAATAAAGTGGTGTAATTCACAGGTTGTAATCTATTCGAACCGATAAGCCCGTAACATCTGGTGTCAGAAGCGGGATTTTTATTGCGCTTTATTACGAAGAAATTAACCAAGTGTTCCCGCGGTTGACTTTATCTCGGACGTTTTAAACTGTTAAATAGTTTATACGAGGCGCGTCAAGTAAATCTTGAACATTCTACTACGCTTTATTATATAAGCGTTGTTAGCGATGTTTAAAGACCAAGAAGAAAAAGATCAGGAGAAAGAACGAAGACAACAAGAGAAAGAACGGGAAAAAGAACAGGAGAAAGAACGAAGACGCCAAGAAAAAAAACTGGAAAAAGAACAAGAGGAAGAACGAAGACGACAAGAAAAGGAACAGGAAAAAGAACGAAGTCGACAAGAAAAAGAACAGGAAGAAGAACAAAGATGACAAGAAAAAGAACAGGAAGAAGAACGAAGACGACAAGAAAAGGAACAGGAAGAAGAACGAAGACGACAATGAAAAGAACAGGAGGAAGAACGAAGACGACAAGAAAAACAAGAAGAAGATCAGAAAAGGAATGCAGAAAAACAAGAATTGCATAGTCTATTAGCAAATATAGTAGAAAAAAATGGGAGTAGACACTGCAAAAATGAGAGAAGAAATGAAAGAACAAATTACAGGAATGAAAGGAGAAATGAAAGAACAATTTAGAGGAATGAGAGAAGAAATGCAACAAGGGATTGACGAAGTCAAAGAAGAATTCAACAGTAAGCTCCTTGATTTGGAAAATGCAACACAGAAGAAGATCGGCAACATCGAAAATGACGTGGAGAAGTTGCTAAGTGGACAAGTCACACAAAAAGAATCCGAAAGTGTTTCTGCCATTTCTTCCCAAAAGGTGAAACCTCCGACCTATGATGGAAAAATATCCTTCCACACCTACAGGAAACAGTTCGAAGCTGCTGCTAAGGCCAATCAGAGGACGGAGGAAGCAAAGGCAACCTCATTAGTGGTATCCCTGCGCGGAGATGCTCTGGAATTACTCCGAACTCTATCGGATCAAGAACTAGCCAATTATGAAGATCTAGTTAGGGCTTTAGAGCTGAGATTTGGGGACCAACATTTGCAACAAGTTGTCCAGTCGCAGCTGCTAGTAAGAAGACAGCAAAGTGGAGAAACGCTGCAAGAATTCGAGGCTGACGTAAGAAGATTGGCGTACATCGCTTATCCAACAGCACCAACTGACTTTCTGGAACTTCATGCAGTTAGAATCTTTATAGAAGGAATAAGAGATCCGGAACTCCAGAGAGTGATACGCTTGTCAAACGTACGAACATCAAGGGAGGCACTGATTAGAGCCTTGGAGATTGAAGCTGCTTATAAGGTTTCAGAGCCAGGGGCGTCACGGAGAATTAGGAAAGCTGACATTGAAGAGGCTGCGAATGGCACTGATCTCGCGAACATGAGCGCTAACATAAAAGAAATGAATGCGAGTATGAGTGATAACACGAAGGAAGTAAAGGGAATGAACGCGAACATAAGCGCTAGCCTAAAGAAAATGGACGCGAACTGGTAGGAACCCTAAAAGGCAGATCCAACAGAAGCACATGTTACAACTGTGGCAAACCGGGAAACTTCAAGAAGGACTGCAGGTCAGCCCCAAGAAGTCGACAAGTCTCACAGCTGGAAAACTAAAATCAGCCAGTGGGAAGGGGCACTCACTGGCTGGTGTCGAGCAACGAGCCCCCAAAACTCTTTCCATCAAACAGATAAAAAGGACCATGGAAAGTTTAGTAGTTGGAGCCAGCCTAGATGGAAGGAATGTACAGGCCACAGTCGACACAGGCGCCATGGTTACTGTAGCACGAAGGAACATTCTTCCGTCACAACCGATAGTTCTGTTGCAAATGTTGCAAAGAATGGTCCTCAGGACAGTTACGGGAGATACTGCGCCAATTATAGGAGAGGCAGACGTCATGATTGGTCTGGGAAAACTAAGGATTTCGCATCGGGTGTTGGTGGCAGATATCGAAGACGAATTGATTCTGGGGATGGACGTAATCAGGCAACATGGCTTTACTTTCGACCCCGCGCAGAACATTTTAAAGATTGGAAATGAAGAGCTTCTCCTGACTACAACAAAGGACACTCCAAAGGAGGTAAGACTGTTTGCCTGCGAAACAGCTCTGGTGCCGGGAAGCAGCGAGAAGACGGTTATAGCTGTGATGGAAGGAGATTTGGGCTACTGCGTTGGATTAGTTGAACCAACTTATGACATTTCCAAGAATTTACTAGTGGCGATATCCGTGGTTAAAGCATCTTAGAAGGTACCTGTGAGAGTTGCCAACGTGTTCCCAACAGCACGCTCAATCAAGAAGGGTAGTACTCTGGCAGTCTGTACCCCGATAGCCTCGATAAGCTCCTTGGATGACAAATGTGCGTCAGTACAGGAAACGAAGATTGGGCAAGTCAAGTTGGAAGTGGACTTGAAGCACCTTTCCAAGGAAGAAGCAGCTCTGGCTAAATTATTTCTTCGAAAAAACCACGATGCTTTTCCAGATGGGGACCAAAATCTAGGAAGGACGGACGTAGTCCGACACAAAATCACCACCGGCGATGCAACACCTATTCGTCAACCCCCAAGAAGATTACCGGTAGCCAAGCAAGATGAAATCGCAGGAGTGGTTAAGAAGATGATGAAGGATGGAGTCATCGAGGAGTCCAATAATCAATGGTCTTCCGCTGTAGTCTTGGTTACAACGAAAGACGGGTCAACAAGATTCTGTGTCGACTACCGGAAATTAAACGACGTCACTAAAAGGGATAGCTACCCCTTGCCAAGGATTGATGACACCTTAACAACCTTGTCTGGGTCTGCCTGGTTTTCAACTTTGGACTTGAAAAGTGGATATTGGCAAGTGAGCATAGACCCCGGCGACAAGGAGAAGACGGCCTTTTCATATGGGAGTGGATTATATCAGTTCACGGTTATGCCTTTTGGACTATGCAACGCCCCGGCTACTCTCGAACGTCTAATGGAACTGGTACTTCGGGGACTCACTTGGAAAACCTGCTTGGTTTACTTAGATGACGTCATGGTGATGGGCAAGAGCTTTAATAAACATCTGGAAAATCTTCAAGAAGCAAGCTAACTTAAAGCTGAATCCGAAGAAGTGCTCTTTGTTCCAAAGGAAAGTAGAATTTTTGGGCCACACTGTATCAGTCGCAGGAGTAGAAACAAATATCAGCAAGACTCAAGCAATTTATGACTGTCCAAGACCCAAAGACAAACATGAACTGAGGAGTTTCCTGGGGTTATGTACCTATTACAGAAGATTTGTGAAAGGTTTCGCCAACGTCGCTGCGCCGTTACATCAACTAACGGAAGGAAGAAGGCCGTACGTCTGGACTCCCGACTGTAGCACCGCTTTCCGGAAACTGAAGTCCGCCTTGTGTGATGGTTAGAAAGGCTCAAGCAGTATCACTTTAAGGTGCATCATCGACAGCATAACAACGCTGACGCTTTGTCCAGAAGACCTTGTGGGGATTGCAAACACTGCAAACGAGTTGAGGACCATGAGGACATGGTGAATATAAGGGTCACGACTGTTCAGCCAGAAGACGGATGGACTGCTGAAGGTCTTCGGGAGCTACGGAAGAGCGACGCTGATATCAGACCCATATTGGAATGGAAACAAGCTGGAGATAGGCCTGAATGGCATGAGGTTTCCGACAGAAGTCCACCTTTTAAGAATTTGTGGGCCAATGGAAATCCCTCCAGGTCGAGAACGGGGTGCTGAAGAGAGCATGGTAAAGCCCAGATGGAAAGCGCTTCAACTTGCAGTTGGTGGTGCCTCAGGAGAAGATTTCACAGGTATTGTGGGAGGTGCACAATGGGACCTCTGGTGGACATCTAGGGATGAACAAGACCCTTGAGAAGGTTCGGAAACGGTTCTATTGGGTTTACTGCAGGGAGGACGTCGAGCGGTCGTGTCGGAAATGTGTCACCTATGCTGCATCCAAGGGTCCTCGTACAAGAACAAAAAGGGCCCTAAAGCAATATAATATGGGAGCTCCATTCGAAAGAATTGCAATCGATGTGGCAGGACCATTCCCAGCTTCAGACGATGGCAACAAGTACATCCTGGTGGCCATGGATTATTTCAGTAAATGGCCTGAAGGTTATGCCATCCCAAGCCAGGAAGACACCACAGTCATAAGGGTTCTTGTGGATAACTTCATCTGTCGATTTGGTGTTCCCTTGGAACTACACTCGGACCAGGGAAGGAACTTTGAATCGGGGGTTTTCCAAGAAGTGTGTCGTCTTCTTGGAATAAGGAAAACTCGAACAACACCTCTTCATCCATAGTCTGACGGAATGGTGGAGAGATTTAACAGGACCTTAGAGGAACATCTTTCTAAGGTGGTTTCCAAACATCAGACAGACTGGGACCGACATCTACCACTGTTTCTGATGGCCTATCGCGCGACAACTCATGAAACTACAAGTCAGACTCAATTTTTCAAAATGATTCTTGTCCCTCCCTGAACCAAATCCTGCCTACGCCCATGAGTATTACTTATACATACATCTGACAAATTAAAAGATGTGGCTAAGCCGACGAAATTCAGTGTCAAGCTGACGATTAAATACTGGGTGTCTCAATTGTATGGTTCCAATGGCATATCTCTATTAATTAACAAGATATAAATTTGAAGCATGAGGCGTCTAGTAAATACCTAAAGTTCTTTACACTAAGCCTAATCTTAATGTTCTGTCACTTCCGGTTTAACCGGAAATGATCCTAACTTTCTTCAAATCATATCATATGTGTTAGATAAGTAGCTGTCCTACTGAAACCAACTGTTCGACAAGTAGCTGTATAACTGAAACCAACTGCTAGACAAGTAAAACCAACTGTTAGACAAGCACATACCCTTTTATTTGATAGTTAACATGCCCCGCCCCTCTACTTCTTCAGCGACATGCCATCCGAAGCTGCTGTGACGTCATATTTGGTGGTCTAGAACTCTCCTGATATATCTGCTCAGTGCCCAGAGTCTATGCATGGATTCTTGAAGAAGGATACTGGATTTCGTATATTTACTCACATATGAAAATGGGCCAAAATGGTACTGGAAAGTGGAGTGGCTTCTATTTCTTTCTCTCCCATTGAAAATCATTTGTTAATTGTCCTTTATGCAGCGCAATTGCAACTCAGTTATTTTCTTAAAAGATGAGCCACCTGAAATATTTTTCGATCTCTCCTACATTATCGTTTTCATAAAAAATATGAATGCATGTAGTAAGAAATGGCGTTAAAATTAAACAAAATCGACAACTTTTGACACATATCAAATAAACCTATTTACTTCTACTTCGTTACTCACTGGTAGTGGAATTCCACTGTAATTGAATCAATTATTTCTAAAAATATTGAAATAAACTTTCCATATTAATCCGAATAAATTTCCTAATTTAATTCACTTTTCTAGTAGATTACGTAGAAATAGTTTTTATTTTTTATTCTATAACAGGGATGCCCATTTTGGAATTGATGGATCAACTGCAATTTTGATCAATAAGACTTTTATTAGGATTAAAACAAATTGTGCAAATTTCATTAGAAAAGATAATAATAAAAAAGCGACCTTTTTAAAGAAATTTTAACTTCCAGTATATCTCAAGGAAAAGGTTTATAAACATGCAACGTGCAACAATAAATAGATGCCTATTAATCTACTAATGCCATCCTTTGAATTCCATTATTCGAGGGTCATTGTATCATGATCTAAAACTTCTTGTGTCAAAATTTGCTTCATTCACTGCTCTAAGCTTTATTTATCATAGGGCTGTGTGTTTATGTGAATTTTAATGTAACGAGTCCTAAATTTAAATTATAAAATATGAATCTTCATATTCTCCCATCTCAAGTAAATGACATTCTTATTAAATTCGGATATTCGATCTAAAATGACGAACTTTGTATGCAAGCAAGAAAAGAGGTTTAAAAATATACACTTATTTCTACTACAATAGTTGATGCAATTATCACATCTAAGTTTATTCAAGCATTATTATATTTTATATTTACTTAAAAAAATAATAAGCTTGGACATGTTAAATGCTTTTTGGTTGTACACATTTAATTGTACGAATTTTCTTCTAAAATTATCGCAAACACTGTTTATGAATTACATCCGTTAAATTCCCATCAAGATATCGAGAGCATCTGATATTTAACACCATGACTAACGGATGTCAAAGGTCGTTCAGCATATTAACACAGTTTCCTTGTTGCAGGATGTGCGGAGCCATCATGCCTTAAATGTGGAACCATCGGATGTATCAAATGTTCATCCCTCATAGTTTACCCTTCTCGCAAATGCGTCGCCACATGTCCATATGGACACGATCAGATGTGGAGCACTAAATCCGATTTTATGGGACGCATATGCACCCACAATGGCAACTTACTAGGTTTATCTTCCGAAGCTTTAGCAGTTTTAACGGGAATCGTCACCGGAACGATATTATGCGCCATTATAATAACATCCGTTATAATCTACCTCAGACACAGACGAAAAAATGCGTCGCAAAGTATTGAATCGAGTTCAGACATAGATGACTCACCGGAGAGAAGAAAAGACTTTCTAAAGCAGTTAGATACTTTAAGGCCGTATGCTCAAAATTATCTAGATATGTTAAACGATACCAGACGTCAACTTCGGGAATTACACAGAGAAGGCGACAACAGCGCCATTGCTGCGTATCGACCTGTTGTTCGTGATTTAGCTAAAATCCTTTTACTGCTAAATAGACCAGTGGAGCAAATTTATGTACCTGATGATTGGGAGCACCTTTTCAATTGGGCAGAAAAAACCCTGAAGCGATACAAAAGAATGAGCGAGATATCCCAAGCGCAAGTCACACAACTTGTAAATTTCTTACAAGGTGCTGAAACATCCAGCACAGATCAAGAAGTTGGATACTCCAGAAAAAGTATCACAATGTCCACCTTTAAACCCGACCAAATCATGTTTGGATCTTCTGCTAGCTTGCAAGACATGGCGATTAAAAATTTTAATAGTAATTACGACTCGAAGTACCACATTCCCTTGAATCCCCAGTGGAAATTCGACTATTCTTTAGTATCAAATAATGTTCCCCCTTCTGAGTTTAATCCAGAAGCTTGGAAGAATAGCAAAGAATACTTGAATAGTTCTCTCTTTCTAGAAGATGATTTTTATCCATTGGGGTTTAGACCGCAAGATGAAATCACAACTGAACTTTAGTCTTTCATTTCTTTTGTTAACCAAACTGTACTAGTCATTACATCTCTGAATTTTTTGTATGTACATAGATGTTAAGGTGGTGCGTCGAAATTGTAGTTTCCATCTCTAAATTTAAGCGTAAGTTGTAATGCATATGTTTAATATCCGTTTTAAATTTTGAAAACTCATCTTCTAAATCTGGATAGCGTTATTGCAATATGTACCTACATTATGCAAGTTGTTAGACAATTTCAATGTATCACTGTATTGTATTACTTTTTATATAAGAAAATAGATAATAAGTTTTTTTTTAATTATACGGGCGAAATAAATTATTTCAAAAAAATATCATCTAATTTGTTATTTTTATTTTACCTAGAAATTGCATACATAACTGGGATTACTTGAAACAAATATGCGTTCAACATACATATTTATTCAGCCAATTAATATTTTTTCTTCTATAAAAGGATAAAAGTTGGTTTATTTCCCAATTGACCCATGAAGCATGTGCTTGTTTGATTAATAAGTTCTCTTCATAACATTGTGAGGAAACAAATATAGGATTTAATAATTAAATTGCAAACCTCATGGCTAAAGACTGGAAAAAGTGCAGCATATAATTTAAAAAGGACTAATTGTAAACAAAATAGGCAAACGTTTTGCAAAAAAATGCAACATACACTGTCCACAAATTTCAGCAACAATACCTGACAGCAGATTCAAGGCGATAAATAGTAAGATTGACAAAAAAAAAGTCTCATAAAAATGTTTATCTTCGAGTTACACAAAATGATTGGGGAGAAACCCCAAAGAAGGTGTAGGGGAATAAAAGTGAACAAAAAAAGTCTAATAAAGCCACAGTCATGGCCAAAAAAATAAATACACTTTATCTTACGAGTATAAATCATAAGTATTCTAAAACCGGGGAATTAAAAATGTGGTTCCAACTTGCTTTGACTAGGGGGGCGGGGGGCACGGTTGCACAGTGCCCACCCTAGAAAGATCATTGCCATTGCCTCCCTAGAAAAATCGACATATACATTATTTGTAGTTATAATGCATTAGATACCCACCTTACAAAATTTCCTGCCCACCCAAGAAATATCATTGTCCCACTTTGCCCTTCCTAGAAAAAATCCTATCTACGAACATGCCAACTTGCGATGTAAAGTAGTATCAACAACATATAACAAGTAAAGATTGTGACAGTAAGGTGGAACCACATTTTTTATTCCTCAGTTTTAGAATACTTACTAGTTATACTCGTAGGGTAAAGTATATTTATTTTTTCTTTTTTGTCATGGCTGTATGATCAATTCTCAACGGATATTGAGATAACAAGGGAAATATGTATTTTTATTGCTTTTTTGCTTTTTTATTATATTTCACTTTGTGCAAAGACCATGCACTGTAAACAGAACGCACAAGAAATTAGTAACTGTCATTATTATTATTATTATTTTCGTTTTCTCCTTTAATGGGTTTCCCTGCAACTGGGGTTCTTAGAACTATTCATTCACAGTGTTTAAATTGCAGTTAAGTAAACATTCTCCTCGATATTCAGAGTTTTGTTTTATTATTCGGCATGTTTTAGGGTGACAGATTGTTGCATCTCTTTTGCTATTAAAATTATGTTTTTGTTCAGTACTTTTATATTTTGTAAGTACCTTAAAAAATGTTGGCTGGACAAACCAGGTACTGTCACTGATTTTAGTTTATGTATTTGTTTATATTCTTCATTAAGTTCCAGATATTTGCCAATTTTTTTTTATTCCTTTTGTTCTAAATTGTAATTGTTCGGATATTTATCGACTAGCACTATGTCTGGACGGTTTGCCGCAACCGGTATATCAGTAATGATGGCCGTATCCCAGAACAACAAGTTAGGGTGGGTTTAGATCAAAGACTTATTTCATGATATAAATCTCAAGTATCTAAGATTAAATTTCCTTGTCCGTTTACACTATGACACTAATCGCTGAATAAAATTACTGACACTTCTAGCTGAGATAAAGTGTCGACATAAAATGTATTTAAATAATCAAAATGTGGTTAGGTCTAATTGGTAATTCTGGATATTCAATTCTGAGTATTTGCTTATTTGTGGGTTTTTTGTGTGCATTATACCTCTACTGCCTTCTTTTCTGGGAAGTATTACTCTTTCCACACTTGGATTCGGATCATGTGCTCCATGTTTTCTTTGCGTTCTTCTTATATTTTATATTTCTTTGAAGACTTTCAAGATCCATATTATTCAATTTTATTATCCCGTACGAGTATGTTAGTACTGGTATGGCAAAGGTGTTAATAGTTTTCATCGTGTTTCTTCCATTCTACCTAAGTTCCGGCCAAATTAGGAGGGGTATAGCCATGATCATTCAGAGTAATTGTTTGAATATTTAAATGTACATGTTTAAGAAAGAACTCTCTGATTGTTGTTTCCTGTTTTCTGCAAAGCGTTTGATGTTTAATAGTCCGCGTCCACCCTGGCCACGTGGTATATACAGACACTCTAAAGTAGTCTTGCGCATTATAGTTCGCAACTGAGAGCGATCAGTTTAGTTCGCAGCTCTTTGGCGAACTAGGTCGTTCTTTTAGTTCGTTAGTTCGCAGCTCGATCCCGCTCACTAAGCGATCGGTGATCTGTTGTATTACATTGGCAGTCGAGTTGGTCGCTCCTTTAGGTCATTATTTCGCAGTTCGAAAGCGGGAAATTACAGATCGCTACGGAGCTATTTTGTTATTTATTTTATTTTACATGGATCTGACTTTTTTGGTAATTAAACAAATGTAAAGTACTTATGAAAATTATTTTAAATGGTTTTATTGATCTATTTTAAAACGAATTAGCCTGTTAATCCTCCTGAAGTATTTAAAATAATAAAGAAGGGTACTTATAAAAAAATCTTGTAACAAAAATAATCAGATAATAAATTTATTACATTTATGTTAAAGTCAGTCAAACATAAAAGTTAAACTATAATTATTATAAAAGGAAATCTGCACAGGAGTACGCTGATGATGCTTTAACAAGAAAGCTGGTTGAAACGTGACCTTTTTTAAATTAATTATAGGATGGCCAGCTATCATTATGACCAATAATATTTTTTTTATTTTTCTGTAGATGCGGGTGACTATTTAATCTGTATTTGTAAATACATTTACAAAAATCCAAAAATCTCGATAATGCCTAGCCACATAGATCTGGATTACCGTCTATTCAATTGGACAATGAAAAAATGCAGTTTTTCGTGGGTTTGATTTAAGATTTAAGGATTTTTATCCGCCCTGCCATCTGAATCCGAGCCCATGAATGAACGATTAGGAACGCTTAAAGCATAAACAATGACCAAACGACGGCTGCATCACTCAGCTTACTATCGCTTATCGCCTTAAAAAGACTGTCTCGGGAAAGGAACGAACGAACCAAAAGAGCGGACGAACTAAAAGAGCGGACGAACTAAAAACCTACGGAGGTGGGAACTAGTTCGCGTAGTTCGTTTGTGGGAGCGCTCTTTCGAACTAGGTCGTTCGCGAACTACGCAAGACTACTCTAAAGGCGACTTAGGATGTAAACACCAAAATTTGGTGTCGGTCCACTTTAAAATCCCAAATGTGTATATTAGGATTAGGATTGCCCACGTATTGACTGCCTTAACTAGGTTTTCGGAGTTAAGTTTTGTGTTCACAAGCTTCCTAAGGCGCTACAAAAATTGATCGCTGAATTCCTTTTTGAGAACAGAGTATGATATACCACAGTTTTGTTGAATACTGAAGTACTTCTTCTTATTATTATTATTCCATCAACTCGAGAAACCTATTTCCTAGCAATCTCTTATTAGGAACATACCCGGCCCCTCAGATCAGATGCTACTTTTATCCAAGAATTTTACGCAATGCTGTTTCTTGAATTATGTTTCTATTGATGTTTCCAGGAATATCATTCAATTGTATATGAACTTCTTTGACACATTACCCAAAGATCCTGCAATTATGGGTATTATTTCTGTTCTTAATTTCCACATAGGTTGGCTTTCTATTTCCAGATCTCTGTATTTTATTATTTTTTCTGCTTCTTTGTTGTTTACATTGCTATCAGCAGGGATTGCTACATTGACTATCAGGTCTATCAGACAAGAGCTTTTTTTCAGGTACTTGATGACTATGTCAGGTTTATTTGAACAAGTAGTTCGATCAGTGTATATTTGTTGGTCGTATAACCTTTGAGTGATAACCCGAAATAAATTTCAGACTTGTCGTTTTTAGGTTTGATTGTAAAATATTTTCGCGGGTTTTCGCGTGAAAGCTGTGCAACTTTTTCGGTTATTTTTATTACACCACATAGTTCAAAAAAGATTTTGCGTGAATTTTTTTGGACATTCTTACTTGCTATATAACCAAACAGAAAACAAGCAATTTGGCATTAGATACTAGCTCAACTTTATTATTTTTTTTTAATGGAACATCCCGTATAGTTTTATACATACATATTTATGAAGTTAGGATCACAAGCACTATCTAAATACATAAAAATATATATAGGGTGTCCAATTAAAAAAAATAAAATTGAGCCGCTTCGAATTTGTTTTTTTTTTATAATATGGCAAAACATATCTACAAAAAAATATACAAAACTATTTTTTTGCTACATGCTACGATGAACTTGAGATATAGAAGCAAGCTCAAAGTTGTAGAATTTTCCCTTATTTCTATATTTTTAAAACACTGCAAAACTTCTTGTAGCAAACTTGTAGTATATGTATTAAAAATGGACAAAGGTCTCCTATTTGGATTCGTATCGCGTAAATTCCTACTATTCAAAACATCGAATATTTGTTTATATTTTCTATAAATTCTTCTGTTTTCTCCGGTTTTATATGCTGTTTGTATTACTGCTGCAACTGTATGGGAGAATATCTGCGCCGCGTATTTGACCCTCATTTTTTGAAAGTTATTCGTTGAGATATGCGGATCTGTTATTTTAACCATACTCCTGCTTGTCATATTTTTTTATCTACTTCATATGATTTTACAATATCTGACCACGAAATAGGTGCATTATTGTCAAAAAATTGTAATTATAATTATGATAATTATAATTATTTCGCAAACTTTTCAATAAATGTGGCGCAATTAAGTTGACTTAAAAATTCACTATTTACAGGCCCGGTAGAAATATAAAAACATAGCAGCATTGTCCAGTTATATAGCAAACCACGTATTGAGAATACTAGACCAATGTTTGCCAATTTCGCTAGTCGCCCTAAAGAACCCATATCTTCATATCCTTCAATAATGTCTACACTCTCATTAAACTTCAGTTATGGTTTTAATTTAATCTAATCGAATAAAACTACAATTTTTTTCTCTTCACTTGACATGGTTTTTGCTTTTACAGCCAGCTTATTTATTAACGTAGTATTTAAACGAGTTTTTAAATTATTTATTATTCGATAAGCTTCGAAATATATAAAAAAAGGAATGCAGAAGTGCTGGAATTTATATTTTTATAAACAGGACTACAGCTCTATATTCTAAAGGTCGAAATAATAAAATCATGGAAGAGCTATTAAAAAGTTCTTATGAGTAGCTTAAAAAAGTCAGAAAAATCCGTAATCTGTACAACCAATTATAAATGAATTAAAGAAAATTAATTCCAAAATAACCGGGAAGAAACTGATTAGTAGGAGCAAAGTGCCCTTATTTCAATTTTTTATATTTTTCAAATGCGAGTTTGCAGACATGACAAACAATTGAAAATATGTACAAGATATATACAAGACTTTTCTGGAAGTTTGGAGTTTAAAGTAAAAATATCCATTTTAAAATTAAAATGTCGAAAAAGTGTCTGAAATTTTATTATTGTAAGCTACAAAACTAAGTCCAGGGCAGTGGCGTAGCTACCTAGGGGCTAGGCGGGGCAGTGCCCCGGGGCCCTCAAGCTCAGGGGGCCGCCGAATCCTTACCAGAAATCTCGATTGAACTGAACTTTTGGAAATTTCTCCCATTTTCAAAATAAATATGACAGGTTGCAACCCCACTTTAATCATGACAACTCAGTTGAGAGAAATTCAAAAGTTATGTCTAGGGAATTCCCCTAAATTCTTTCTGTAGGTTGGCAGTGGTGTCAATTTGACGGATAGTGATATGTGCGTTTTATTATTCATCGATGTGCGTTTTATTGTGAATTCGAGTAAAGATTTTTTTTTCGAGAACGGTTAAAAAATTAATGCTGTATCAGGAGTAAGTAAGCTAATGTCAATAAACCTTTTTGTACTGGTCAATATAGTGGTTCAATTTTATTTGATTTTACCACTCATATTGATGTCCGTTAAGTCAATAAATCGTGTCAAATCTATAAATTTCGGCTACGGCTCATTGTATAACGCGAAATATCGTGAAAAAATGCAAGTCACCTGCAGTAGGTACATTAATTCAGGTCCGCGGGCAGGAGATCGTTCATGGTCTCCACCGTTAAATGTGGTAACACTAACGGTGATAATTTTTTTTTCGGGGATTCCCCAACGACACTTGTAGCGTATCATTGTGTTTCTCTTTCCTTTTATTTTACTTTTAACGTCGTCAGTGAACAGTGAGTACCTACCTACTCGAACACAATCTAATATTGTATTGTTTAAATAAATTAGAAAACTAAAATTATGGATAAAAAGAAGAAACCCAGTGGTGCATTTAAAAGCAAAAAACGCCAAGAAAGAGAAGATAGTAAACAAAAATTGCCCAAAATTGACAAGTTTTTTAGTCAGCCTTCTGCAAGTACATCTGGCCAAAATATTTCTATTGATAGTGACTCAAATAATGTGGTAACTGCAGTGTTATTTGAGAAGCCTACTGAAGAAGATTCGACAATTATTGCAGTTGGAGATACCTCCGCCGCCGATCATGTGAACGTGGATGATGTTTGCATGACACACATAAGAGCGGAGGGTTTGGAGGAACCACAGACCTCTACATTTTTCGAAAATGTGTTCGACAAATCTTCTTATGACTTGGGAAACTTCACGAACAAAATATTAAGTGATACCGAAAAACGTCAAATTCTTGATATGGGGCCTTTACAGCCTTCAGGACCTTTTCCAACAGACATCAACCAGAACAATAGGTGTTTTTCAAAATCGTACTACGTTTCGTGTTCTAAATATGGGCCAGTTAATCGTTTTTGGTTGTGTTATTCCAAAATACTAGACGCTGCCTATTGTCAACCCTGCTGGTTATTTGCTTCACAAAGAATAATGTTTGGTGTACGGGAATTCGAGATTGGAAGCATTTATCAGAAAGAATTAAACAACACAGTTGTTCGAGTGGCCATTCGGAAGCATGTGCTATGTATGAATTTTGAAAAAAAAACGATACTAATACTATCGACAAGGAACTTGAAAATGAAATTCGCAAAGAAGCATCATTTTGGAAAATGGTTCTTCAAAGGTTATTCGATATCATACTTACCCTAGCAAAGAGTTCTTTGGCTTTGAGAGAACATCAGGAAGACTTAAGTCAGGAAGGATACCACGGAAATTTTCTGTCCTTTGTAGAGCTTGTCGCCCGATATGATCACATTTTGCGGCAAGTTTTGGATATGCCCAAAGGTAATAATAATTATTTCTAAGTTTTTTTATCGTTTTATTTTGTTTATAATTATTAACTGTTTAATATCAGGATTTTTTTGAAATTGTGTTTTTTTATGTTTTAAGGATCTACAAGATATCTGGGTGCAACAATTCAAAATGAAATGATTGAGAGCTTGGGAACCAAACTCGAAACCCATCTACTAGAACAAATTAGAGCGTCACCGTTTTTGCCATCATAATGGATACGACACAGGACATATCGAAGGTAGATCAGCTAAGCATTGTTGTGAGGTATGCAGTAATAACCAGATCGGAAAATGGACAGCCAATTGATATAGAAGTTAAAGAAGTGTTTCTAGGCTTTTATGCAGCCATCAAACATGGCGCAGTAGATTTAGTCAACCAAGTGACAACATTATTTATCGAAAAAAATATTGATTTAAAAAAATGTGTGGGGCAAGGCTATGATGGAGCCAGTGTGATGAGTGGTGTGTATAATGATGTACAAAAACATATTAAGGATATCCAGCCTAACGCAGAGTACGTACATTGTGCCACTCATAATTTAAATTTGGTGATAAATGATGCCGTTAGCAGCTGTGTGGAAATACAGATTTTTTTTGCAACGTTGCAAGATCTGTATAACTTTTTCGGAAACAGCATCAAACGTTGGGATCTACTGTCAAAATTCACTGGCGAATCGGACACCACTCTAAAAAAACTAAATCCGACTAGATGGTCCAGTAGGGTCAATACGATATCTGCAATAAAACTTCGTTATTTTGATATTATCAAAACATTATCAGAAATAGTTCTAAAGAGTCCTAATAAAGATGAGCGTAGTGAAGCAAAGAATATTAAAACAAAAAATGCTAAATTTCGAGTTCGTATTGCTTTGCGAATTCATGCACAGTGTATTGAACGACATCAATTATGCATCCAAAACTTTACAAAAATGCGACATCAATTTGGACGAGGCGAGTAAAGTTTTAGCAGAGACCAAAGCAAAGTTGCAAATTTATAGAAATGATTTCGAATTATTAAAGTGCAAAGCCAGTGAAACTGCAAGAAAATATGGTATTGATACCCATTTTCAAGAAAAAAGGCAAAGAAAAGTTAAAAAACATTTTGATGAATTAGCTGCTGATCACCGATTTCCAAACAGAGAAAAAATATTTAAAATTGAGATTTTCAATAATGTACTAGACACAGTAATATCTCAATTAGATACACGTTTTATTGGTATGAGTGCAGTCTGTCATATATTCGATTTTCTAATACCAACATTTTTATTACATGTTGATGAAGCAACTTTATTACAAAAGTGTGACGAATTCCAAAGAAAATATTCAGATATAATAGGCCCTAGTTTTTCACTTCAATTTATTAATATTTACCACCTAGTTTTACCTGAACTAACTCAAGCATGGACTGTTCACCAATTATGTAAGAAAATAATGAGCAAATATGGAGTGCTAGAATGCGACCTAACAGAAGTATTTACGGCAATGTTATTCTTTACAATTCCTGTCACTTCTGCAGCAGCTGAAAGGTCATTTAGCAAATTAAAAATAATTAAAAATTATTTAAGAAATAATATGGGCCAAACTCGACTCCGACATTCATCGCTAATAGCAATTGAAAACAAAACCGCATCAAGCCTAGATTTAAACGAAGTCATTGATACTTTTGCGAAAACTAAAGCTAGGAAAAAATTGTAAATATAATTGTTATTTAGTCAGTTGGTAGGCTCGACCTTTATATAATAAACCCTTGAATCTTCTCTATTTCGTTTTATTAGCCAAACCTACACCAAGTATTAATTGTAATTTATGTTGTTACTGTTTAATATTTTTATTACCTGCCCTGCAGTGCACAAAAAAGAGCTTAAGTAGCTTAGCATTTTTAAAGTATTTGTATATTTCATATTTTTATTTGATAAAACCTAATCAGTTTACATAGCAGTGGGGCCCTATTTTTTAATTTGCCCCAGGGCCCTTGGTTACCTAACTACACCACTGGTCCAGGGGTGTGCACTTTTGGTTTCTCCAAGTTCATCCTGCTGCCATCCTTTTGCTAATACTACCTAGTCTTTGTTTGCGTTTAGGTTAGAGCTAAGAAGCCACAGTCCAATACTACTTTACTATTAATATTATTATTGCATGCAAGTATACTAAAATATATAAAAATACACTAAAAACGTTTCTAGAGTCTAACTCTTCTAACATTCTGACAAAGTAATTTAACAACGACGTTGCCTATTTATCTTCATTTAATTTCTAAATAAAAACAGATGTGTGGGTAAGATAATATAATTACTCGAAAGGTATTTCTTCCCTAAATTTTATCTTTGAACTGTCTTCTATAACCTGCACTTGTGTATGAAAAATGCCTCTAGAAAGTGTTCTATTTAAAGACATAGTTTGAAGTCAGCTGGAGAAATATCTTTTTTTTTAATTTTTTTTTCAAATTTCGATTAAATTTATATTTTTAACTTTTATCTTAAATTTAAAGTTTGCACCCCAACATTTAGAATTTGGATATTCTTTCTAAATTCTGGAAGATTGGATGTTTTTTTTAGGTTCAAGTTTCCTCGTAGCGTCCAGCTCTTTTTCGAACTGACAACAACTTTAATTCTTACGTTTTTTATTTTGGGCAATTTTGGGAATTATTTTTGCTATTTAAATTTGCAATGTCGAATGCATTTGATTCGAAAAAAGGTTTTTGCTATAAAGTTATTTATCGTTTTTTCTTAAGTTATACCTTTAATCTCAAAATTTCGACCTTTTTTGGAAATTTTCAATTTGAATTAGACTTTTTGTTAAATGCGAGGTATGGTAATACTTTTACTTTTTTTCTCAAATTCAAAGTTTAAAATCTTGGTATTTACTTCAAACCCAAAAATATTTTTTTAAACTTCGATTCTTTCTAGAAACCTAGCAATTTAGCCAAAATGTTTGTGAAAAATGTTGGATATCGAAATTCTGAACTTAATCTTGAGTTTTTTGAATTTGAAATTTTAATTCGAAATGTCTAGAAATGTCTACATTTAGAGTGGACAAGTTTGTTCTAGAAAATGTTTAATTACGACCGTGTTTATACTTAAAAATAACCAGAATTCATCAATAAACATTTCTGAAAATATTAACTTTTTTAGAAATTGAGAATTTCCGAACAAAAAGTAGGATATGTTAATTCTTAACAAAGTTACCTGTTAGAACTCAAAATTTTTAGTCTTTTAAATAGAAAAATTTTGGAAATAAGTTGACATTTAGAATTACTTTCTAAAAGAAAAAAGAAGATACAATTTAAAAAAAAAAAAGGTTTAAAGTCAAAATTTAAAAAAAAAATCTCTAATTTCCAATGGATAAAACCTATTAACAAAAACTAGTAACACTCAACATTTTGTCTTGGGACAAAATTTAAAAAATAAATTTTGATATTTCCTGAACTGTTAGTGTTTTCTCAAAACGGCCATGGGATTTTTTTTTAATTAAATGTCTAGAAAGAAAATCAAAATATTTTGAAGAAGTCTGAATTTTGAACCAGTCCTAATGCAAAAATTTTGAAAAATAAACTAAAGTCGTTAAGACAAATGACCAATTAAATGTTCTGTAATGTTTAATTAAGCACGTTTAACTGTTTAAGTTAAACGTGCTTAAAATTGAAAATATGTACAACCGCAACCATAGACTAGTTTCGGCCTTTCTTGGCCTCGTCAGCATAAAGTCGTTAAGCTCATTTTTTTTTTTTCAAAATTTCGACTTTAAATCATGACATTTTTAAACTCGTAAAAAGTTAAAATGTCGTGATTAAAAGTAAAAAAATGCTTAATTAAAGTTGAAATTTGATAACTAAGATACAAATTTAAATATTTTTTTGGAAGTTTTCGCTTGAAAGCCGAATTTTGGAGAAAAAAGTAGAATTTTCTAAATCGTAATCAAAATATAAACATCAACTTCATAATAAAAAATTTCGAAATTTTTTTTTATGAAATTAAAACTTTTTGAAAAAGTTTAAAATTTTGAATTAAAGCTGATAGGTTAAAGTTATTAAAAAATCCTGAATTTTCCAACTTAAAAATGCTCCAGTTTTGTATAAAACTCGAAATTTATAAAAGAATCGACATTTTTGATATTTTTTTTTTAAAGTTCAATCGCCCTGTTAGAAAAATTATTAAAGAAATGTATACAAATAACTTATTCAAAAATGTCTTTTCAAAATAATGGCTTATAAGAGATTTTGAATATTTAGTAAAGGGCTTAATATTAAAAATTTTATTCAATTACCCAATTTAAAATTTAAATTTTTAAATTCCAAAACTGTAAAACTATTATCACAAAATCCAAGTTTTTCTCAAAATTTGGTGTTAAATCTCGAAAAATTGCTTGTATAAATTTCCAGTTCTTCTCAAAATTTGAATTTTTTTTTCAAAATGAACGTAATCTCAGGTTTATAGGTCAAAATTTTGGACAAAATTTGAATGAATTTAAGGTAAAAATTTGAAGATTTAGGGTGAAAATTCGAGAATGAACTCGAAATCTTAAGTACTTCTTCATTTGAAAATGTTATACTACTTCTGAATATCCTAAGTATAACCTAAAATCTACTTTTTTTTTAATTTCGACAGATTTTAAAATGTTTTTTTGTTAATTATGAGTTTTAGCTTGTTAATGCCTTTTTTTAAGAGTATTTTACCTTTTTGGTATCTTCTTTAGCTTCTTGATTTGCCTAATATAACATTTTGCTCACCTTGCTTGGTTGTGCTTAAAATCCAGTCTCTGATAATAAGAAATGGCACCAAATTTGAAAAAAAAACATCCTTGGATTTCAATACGAAAACAAAATGATCCATTAAAAAAGGTCGCACATCTGGAAAGTTCAGTTCTATCTAGTGTGAAGCCAAAAAATTCCTGGGGGGGGGGCTGCAGCTCCCTAGCCCTCACCCCTGGGTTACGGACCAGTAACGTATAAAAAGTAAGAACAGCCAATATGTCCATTACTTCCCGATACCGGTGTGCTGAGATTTTGATGCAAACTCGTCCCGTGTGCACAGGTTACATTAACTGCTTGTGGATTATTACAATTATTTGAGGAACTCACAAGAATTCCTGATGTTGATACCCATCAACCTAATCTACTCGACCTTTTCCTTATAAATTCTCCAAATTCTCTAAAATCTCTGTGACATCACCGCTTGGAAATTCTTGTAGCAGTCTCTCACTCGCTTCATATACCACTTCCTTCTCAGACACACACCCGTGGGGTTTGGCACTTTAACTCTGCTAACTGGGAAGAATTAAGAGACTTATTTGAATATTTCCCATGGCTGGAAATCTGCTTTAACTCAGAAGATACTTCCTCAGTCGCCGAATCCATCACTGAAACTATCCTGATTAGTATGGAATGGTCAATTCCCCGCTCCCAAAAGAAGTCTGCCTCCAGTAAATCTTGGTTCAGCAAAAAATGTGCTCAAAATGTCTCCTGCAAAAATCGCGCATATCGTCGCTGGCGAAATAATCCCTCAGTCGAGACTCGGACCACATTTGTAGATATACGAAATTCTTGTGAACAGGTTATTGACGAGGCAAAAAGTAATTGCGATCGTAAAATACGCCAGAGGCTTATCAACCGTCCGAAAGGTTTTAGGTCCTTTTGGGGATTTGCAAAGTCGATTGGAAAGAATTTTGCATCTTCAAGTTTTCCGCCTTTACTCGATGACAACAACAATATTGCGACTACTTCCAAAGAAAAGGCTAACCTGCTAGCCTTAATGCTTGCTAAAAATTCTAACCTTAATTCTCGAAACGCAGAACCTTCTACTCTTCCTAAGGTTGGCACGATGTCTGAAGTTGTATTCAGACAACGCAGAGTCAGGAAGATTTTTCTCGAGCTTGACACATCGAAAGCTTCTGGCCTTGATGATATTCCTACTATTGTTATTAAGAAGTGCGCTCCAGAGCTAACTCCTGTCCTAAGCAAATTGCTCACACTCTCTTACACCAAAGGTTTATTCCCTAACATCTGGAAATCGGCTAGGATGCAGCCTGTCCTCAAAAAGGGAAAAAGGAATCTGGCTAAAAACTATCGTCCTATATCTTTGTGGCCCGTTATATCTAAAGTGATGCAAAAGGTTTCAACATCCAGATTCTCAATTATCTGGAGGAGAATAAAATCATCTCGGACAGGCAATACGGTTTCAGACAACAAGGCTCAACTGGCGATCTACTGACATATGTTATTCATATCTGTAACTCAGCTCTGAAAAAACATGGTGAGACTGGGAGTGTGGCACCGATCTCTTCTCGCCAAATTAACATCCTATGGTCTTCCTTCTGAACTCTGTCATTTGATATCCAGTTTTCTTGCTGACAGATCTCTTTAGGTCGTCGTCGATTGCATCTCATCCTAGACATTTGCCATTAATGCAGGGTTGCTTCAGGGGTCTGTCCTGTCGCCTACTCTGTTTCTGTTACACATAAACGATCTCTTAGCTTCAACTTCCAATCCGATATACAGCTACGCAGATGATAGTAGCCTGGTGTCATCCTTTTTCTCCGACAAACCATTATCCGTCGCTTCAGATCGACTAAAGGAACAGCAGATACAGATAATTAATCATGATCTCGAAATCATTCTGGAATGGGGTAAGAAAAATCTGGTCGACTTCAACTCTTCAAAAACTCAGGCCGCGGTTTTCTCTTAAGAAACATTAAGGGATAATGCAACAAACATACTAATGGACGGCAAAATCCTTCCGATGGGTTCTAATCTGTCTGTCCTAGGAGTGAATGCGGGCACTAACTTCTCTTGGAAGTTCATGTGCGCATTACCAAATCCGTCTCTCAGAAGCTAGGATTTCTTTTTAGAACTAAAAAGTACTTCGCATCCCATCAGCTACTCACACTATACAAAGCTCAAGTTAGGCCAACACTAGAATACTTTTCTCATGTTTGGGGTTAAGCCCCAAAGCACACTTTACCTCTTTTGGATTCAATTCAAAGAACCGTGATTCGCCTAATTGATGACGAGATATTGACCGATTCTCTCGAAACATGATAACGAAAGTTTCCACGGCCAGAGTCAGTACAGGATATACTTCTTCCGGGATTGGACCGTGTCAAAGAACTACTAAAAGTGTTCGACGTTTCGCCCACCATCGTAGGGGGCTTCTTCAGGAACAAAGAAAAGAAAAAATGAATGAAAAGAGGAATATGAGGGAAGATGCAAAAATGAAAGAATGAAAAGGCCAATTTCAAAACATCAGAGCACGGTAACTTCGTATTTCCACTATACCAGAGGTGAAACTCTTCTGAATTGAAAATTGGTATAAAGCATAAGAAAGTTTAGACAGAAGAGCACGCTAACTCAGTATGTCCACCATACCAGAGGCGAAACTCTTCTGACAAGAAAGAGGAAAAGGGAAACTTTATATACCATTCGCCTGCGCGATCACTTCCGAAGATTTCCTATGGTTGGTTTCCAGGTGGAGGAAAGCATGTAACCGTCGTCTCTGTTGATGTTTTTGGGGAATTTTTGAATTTCAATGCCCTTACGTAATATTCCCAATTACTATAATAGAAAGATAAAAGGAAGATTTTAAAAAACTTTTTTCTTGTTGTATTCAGTATAAAAAGATCTATTAATCGAGGTATCGCAAAGGGTTCTTTACTATTTGAATTTTTTAAGTTCGGGTTGCTAGCTCTTAGGGGTGAAGGAATGGGTGGTTGAAAAATACATGTTTAAGTGTCAATTTAGAAATAAAAATCGACCTGTTCAAGCATTTTTTAAAAATATGTTTGTTTGCAGTTTTATAAAATTTATTCATTACTTGGGAAGCACGGTATAATGTAAACATCTGGGCTTTTGCATCCCGTACTACGTCACAAGATGCGCGTGGACATATCAATATAAGTCTATCGTGCATTACTTTGACTTATTGTATAGTTAGACTCACGAATTAGAAAAGGAGCCCAGTGCATGATCGTGGAAAACGGTGACGAAAAATCTAAAGAGTGGTACTACGTTCTCATGATATCAGTAGTGATGGATTTCTACTACCAAGAGAAACGAAGTAGATAAATAGCCAATATAGGGCGTGCACTATCCTTATTCTATAATCCGTAGTTAGACTTCAGTCTCGACATTTAAGGAAATACATATATTTTAAGTTTACACTTCAAATTTTGAAACTCGTACATCTTGACATTTAATTTTTTTAACAAATTACACTTTTTTCTTCTACATTGTGGGGAATTGAATAGAAATTAAGCAGGAAAGGTTAATATTTGGAACTCAAAATCAAGTTTTCAACTTACAACGTTTAACGAAATTTTGAGTGTAACATCGACATTTCTGCATCAAATCTAAAATTTTGATTTTAAATTTGTAATTTCAAGTATTTCTTTTTTGGAAATATTAAATTTTGGTTTAAAATTTCAAGCTAAAAATCTAGATTTTAGAAAGAAAAAATTAATTTAGGGTTTCGAGGGAAAGTTAAAATTTTCGAAAACCCACACAGGGTTTTAGACCCTCCCTCCAGGTTGGCGGGAGGGTCCATGACTATATTTCTAATATTTTCAGATCCTAATGAATATTATTTTATAAATTATTTTCTAATAAATTTGCAATTATTAGACACGCCACTGATATTATATCGGTCCGTCCTTATCCTAGTAATAGTGCGACATCTAATGATGTCTATTGGAGACGAGACCGAACCAAGTAACCGATTTCTGCAATCCTAATATTTTTCTTTTTATTTGGTTTTATTAAATAGCTAACGCTATTCTGCACCAATATTTTACTTAATTTTTGAATTAGATAATAAAAAATATATGTATTATTTTAATAATTTATGAGTATTGAAACTTTGTCATTTAAGGAGCTAATAAAGTGCTGCCATCTGAGACAAAACTAGGCAGTTTAGTAAAGTATGTCTGCTCCGTTGGTACTACAACAAAAGAACTCGAAGTCGAACTACCGCTCCGCCTACTTTGTATTCCGCCGGTCAGTGACTCAACTACGTGTAATGGTGTTTGAACGTTAGATGTTTGGCTTTTTTAAAAATCGTTTCATGTTGTACTTACCGTTTATACGTTGATATTTTAAAGTAAACTTAAAGTTATTAGGTAAATTCTCCCAATTTCCTAATTGATTCCTCGTAAAAATTTCTTTGTTTACTTGCTTTTTGTGTTTTGTCGGCTTGTCAAACAGGCGTTGGCTAACTCCCAAAAAGAAATTAAAAGGTAGGGATAACCTGACATGTACTAGCAGAGTTTTGTTTTGGTTACCTTTCGAAAGTTTTTAATAAATCCTATTTAGTTTAGCTAGTTGTCGGTAATCTTGTGACTCGCAGTGAAAGGTGCAAAAAAACTGTGTCTAACCTACAATTTTCCTTACAGAGGACGAAAAATGTTTAAATTTATAAAGGCTAAGGGGCCTCATCCCTCTGCGGAAAGGCAGAAACTACAAAAGGAACTTTTTTCATACAGTAGGGTAAGTAAAATATTTGGAAATATTTGCTTTGGGTGTGTAGAAAAATGTTTAGTATGATTTACGGATTTGAAAATTTAGAGCAGGTTAAAGTATCTTATCTTAGTGCAAATATTACAAAAAACAAACATAAGTACTGTGTTATAGTATTGTAAATTGAATCATTTAACGTAAATATAGCGATTTACTTTTGTAGGACAAATCCAATTACAAGTGTACTTTAAATTTAAACTGAATAGTGAATCTAATTACCTATAGGTTTCACGGATTTTCTAGCTACTTAGGAAGAATTAATGCCCTTACATTACGACTTTGCGAAGTTTAATTTTAGAATATCTCTTTAAGATGTTGTTTGTATACTGTGTTCATTTATTTTTCCCTCAATATTGTTTTTATTTATTAATAAAAATAACAGAAATGAACATTTGAAACTAATCAATGAACATAAATTGTGTTATATTTTCCGAAAAGTATATTTCCTTTTTTTGTGTTCCTGGTTTCTACGCCATTGTAAAGTTTGATTTATTTTTCGAAATTGTGATTCATACACATAATTTAATATTTTTTTCAAACTTCGAAAATAAAACTTGAAAATTTCTTTTATAAATATTCCGTTTTTCTTCAAAGTTAAACCCCTTTCTCCAACATTCAACATTCTGAGTTTAAAGTTGTGTCTACATTTTCAAATTTTTCTTTTTTTTTGCTTTCAGCATAAACCCATACTTAAATTCAATTTTTTCAAAGATTCGGATTTTTTCGAAAGTTCTTTTTTCTTAAAATCTTGTTTTGTTTTCCTTGAAAATCCGAGCTTATTTAATTATGTATTTTAAAGAGTCGGAAGTTTCTCTATAAATTTCAATTTTTTTTTTCTCGGAAATTTTGGGTTTTCTCTGGTTTCTACCATTTCAACTTTCAATTCGAAATTACGAAAAGTTAAAATTTATAGATTTATTTTCGAAATTTGAAAGTTTGCTCGATTTTTAAAGTATGATTTTTTTTGTCCAATTTTGAGATTGCAATTCAAATTTTCTACTTTTTTCTGAATTTTTGACTTTAAACTGAAAATTATGTATGTTTTTAATTCAAAACAAAAGTCTCGTATTTTTAGTTTCTGCTTTAAATTCTGAAAAATGTGCAAATAACAAGAAAGAAGTAATATAAATAATATCAACCGGATAATTGAAAGTTTAAGAAAAAGTTCAAATTTCGAGAAGAGATTCGCAATTCCAGTATAGATGTTCGTCCCTGCTACACCTTCGTACTAAGAATTTCTAAGAAAAACAGAAGCACACAGAACAAAGAGAAAAAAGATGAAGAATTGGAAATTAAAGTTAACATTTTGAGTAACTAATTCAAGATATCTTGAAAACTAAATTTAAAGCTTAAAGCTCAAAATTTTGCAAAAATAAAAATTGAAAGTGTAAATGAATTTCAGAGAAAATACGAAATTTTTATGAAGTGAACATTTCCAGAAAAAAATCCAAAATGTTTTAATGTCCGGTTTTAAGGGAAAATATAAAATTTGAAGGTGTTAACTTGAATGTTCAAAGGAAAGTTGAAATTTCGAGGAAAAGACTTGGAAATTTGAGATTTATTTTAACATTTCAAAATTCTGAAGAAAGCATTTTTAGATCGTCATTAAGCTGGATCTACACTAATAAAAATTGGTGTTGTGCGTTGTATTTGACCCAAATAATTAGGTTATGTCCACGGTTTTTGCCTTAAAGTGAAAGGTTTTTGCATTGCAATTTAAGAATATAACGCACACCAATGAATTCGATGGTACAGCAAACAAAATAACTATTTACGCCACAAAATAATTGACATTGCGTGAAAAAAATTTATTTTAACACCCCACGACCGAAGTGAAAACTTCTAGAACGAGTGTATGAGTAAAACAAAAATAGTTTTAGTTGCAAAATGTGGCATATTTGCTTACTTAGTTAATCCGTCGTGCTTTCATACCAATAACGCGAAGGTCACATGTTCAATTTCATTGTCGGTCAAGTTTTTTTTTTAATAATTGTCTTTCTAGCGGGGGTATATTAAGCTTGCTCAGGGCCCCGTGGCGCAGGTCTATGGAAATGTTATAAAAACTTCCATGTCGCGTCCACAATATTTTTGACCATTAAAAAAAGTCTCTTTGTGGGGCCCCCACATCGTGGGAGCTACTGTGCTGTTGCGCATGCTGCACGTCGAAAGAAGATTCTGAGGCTTTCAGAGTTTTGATTAATGTAAGCTTTTATACAAATTATTCAAATAAAAGCATCCCCAAAGAGGATTTTCGATTTCCTTTAAAAAATTATATTTGGGAAATCTTATATTAAAATGGATTTTATAACTTTTTTTTAAAAAAAATTTTATGTCTCGATATTTTATAGCATGGTTGGTAATATTGTCCTGTGTCTTTTATTCTCAAATAAATTAAAAAGATAATTTAAACACTTCACAATGTAGCGAGTATGCATTGTTATATAAAAATAATTATAAATTTATTCCCACTGCAAGAACTCTGATCTGACCTTATAAAGTTACGAAGGTCTCCTTGAAATGCTATACCACCTATATTGCTAAATGGTAGGTTCACTACGCAGAAAGTCACATTAATTCTACAACCGGAAACTACTAAACTACTTTTTTTAGTGAAAGACCTATTTTATTTGAAGAAACATTTGTTTGTTACATTGTTTATAAATTTTAAACAATCGAATGCATATTAATATGTAAAGCTATATTTTTTCTAAATTGTGTTTCCATAAATGCAAACGCCGAATTTTTTAATACCACATTTCAAATGTACTGTACAGGGTGTCAGAAAGAATGGACCAGCACTTAACTGGAAATACTATGCACAAAAATATTACGATTGAGCTCAACATGCCTTATACAAATGTGGCAGGTTTACGAGATACAGGGCATTCAAACTTTTATTTTTTTTCTGAAATTTCTCAATAAATGAAAGAGTTTTGATGCTATAAATCTAAAATTTAAAATTCTTATGTTTTTTGGTGCAAGGATTACGGAATTTAAGCTTGTTTTGACCTTTCTCTTAGAGGGCGATAGATTCGCCGTATTATTTATGTAAATTAATACATATCTTTTTTGTCTGTTGAGTTACGCTCAAAACAAATAAAGAATATAAGAGAACCATCAATTCTACAAAAAAAAGGTACTCTTTTTTGAGTCTTCTAAAACTATCGGTTTTTAAGATATTTGCATTTAAAAATTTTAATGTGTTTTTGCTTGCCATTTTTTAAGGCGCAGATATTATAATATTTTTTTAAATTCGAAGAACTTCGTTTTTCAGAAAGAATTAAATTATCTTCGTCGCGGTAAATAATCTAAGAGCCGCAAATACATTTAAAAATAATATGGAAATTTTGATTTTGACATTTAAGAAAGTGAAATTTAAAATTTATTGAAGTAGGTGGTAGACACTTCCAACATTCGATTTGAAGTTTGTTATTGTCTCTAATACCAATAATTTTAATTGTTATGTACTATGGCTTTGATTCCTTCTCCGTATCTTAGTATATTTTAAAAATAAAAAAATATCATAATAAATTACATTAAACCTTTTAAATACAAATAACTCAAAAACCCATAGCTTTAGGCGATTCAAACAAGAGTACCTTTTCTTTGTAGAATTGATCGTTCTTTTATAATATCGGCTTCCTTTAAGCCTAACTCAACAAATAAAAAAATATGTTTTATTTTGCGTAAAAAATAATGTAAAATTTGCGCCCTCTAGACTAGAGGTAGAGTCAAAATAAACCTAAAATTCGTAATTCTTACACCGAAAAACATAATATTCCCATATATTAAATTTACAGCATCAACACTTTGTCAATTATTGGGAAATTTCAGAATAAAATTTAAATTTTGAACACCCTGTATCTCTTGAACCAGCGGCATTAATATAAGGATGTTAAGCTCAGTCGTAATATTTTGGTGTGTAGTATCTCCAGTTTAGCGTTGGCCCATTTTTTCTGAATCACCCTGTATATTTTGCTTTAAATATCAAATGTTTAGCGATACTTACGTTTAAGGAGTTCAATATTTGTATTTTACCTACATTTATTTTATTTTAAAATAACTAAAATCGACTAAAATTGTTGCCCAAGTGTTTGGCAGATTTTTTCATCTAGAATTTATTTGTATTCTAAAAAATATTTATTGAAAAGTCGACAATAATTCATGAGATTACTATCAAGAGTATTCACCTATTTATCGGGATCCTATAACATAATAATATATTTCTGCTAGAACCAGATAAGAAATTTGTAAGCAAAAACAAGACACGAAGTTCTTTTAGCAAGACCAAGATTTCTATCAAAAACTTAGCAAAAAGCAAGATTTCTTGCTTTTTTCGATATTTCCTTAAAATAAGCTTTATAACAATGTTTTTAAACCTTTTTGAATAGACACTCACTTTACAACTAACAAATTCCGGCGATTCCTCTTAAATTAAAATTTGGAAAAAATTCAAATTCCAGAAAACATCAAAATTAAAAAAAATGTTTAATGTTAAGTTTCTCTTAAAGTGACACAATTTAAGTATTCTAAATTTAAGAAGAAATTTAACTTTTCCCTAACTTTTGATTTTTTTTCCAGAAATTTTGAACGTTTCGTCAATTTTTAATTTTATTGTCTAAATTTCAATTTTTGTAGAAGGCTACATTTTTTCCCAAAAACTATTTTGGATGATTCTAGACTAATATATCCAAAATGTAATGTAATGTCATGTAAAGCTGCGTACTAACTTAAGCCGTCTGCAACGTCAAGGCGTTCCATTTTTATTGCTGTGAATAGCATATGAGTAAGTCTGTCCAGATCTGTGCAATCGTCCTTTGATATGACGCTGAAAGAACGACAAGACGTGAGACTCGGCGCGCCTTCTTATCAGGTGCGCAACCTGGTTCGCATGAACGTCCAAACTAGACGCCGTGAGGTTCGCGACGTGGTTCAAGTCTGTATGCAGCTTAACACAATTTGACTTCATCATTGATACTGATAGTTACTAAAGGTTTATTATTCATCCAATTCCGTGAACCAACATACGGATAGTAGGTACTATATTGTAATAAATTAACTAACCTAATTTCATTAATTTCTTGACTTCGATCACAAGCATAGTAATGGTTTTTTTTTTAATTTTCGTAGGCAAATAAGATTAATAGGAAATAATAATTTAATCAGATCATAAATAAATTTTCCGTTATTGCTGTGACATATTTAATGGTAATTATGTAAGTGTATTAAAATTAGATTCTGAAAGAGGAAATGCATAAAACGATAGAGCTAATGCCAGCTGAACTGGATATTGTTTTCAAGGGACGATTCTACATTTTATATACTCATTAGTGACCGCCAAATGTGGAACAGAGACATTAAGAAGCTAGCAACAAATGCATCCGTTGGTACACCGACACCTTATAGGAGTAAGACTGGCACTAAGAAGACCTTTAAGACTCCAAACACTAGGAAAAAATACCATCATCTTTCAAGCAATATAAAAAAGTGTTTCCAAAGAACACTACGCTCGAGTCTCATATTATTTACGATTAGCAAATTTCAGTGTCTTAAAAAATCCATAATTTTACTCTTAATTATTTCATTTATGGTCGCAACGCACAGACCAATGGGTTTGGACATTTATCGGACTCTGAGTTTGGGAGCGAAAGACCGGTTTCGATCTTATTGGATCTCATCACTTTGACATTCTCAACTTAAACCTAACAACTACTCCATTCAAAGATGTACACTATAAAAATATGAATGTTTCCAAATGTAATCTAGAATTATAGCGCTTATAACTATCGATTTTTGGAATAACTCCAAGTGTTATGCAAATGGAATACGATCTAGGTCGTATACCTTCAAACGAAGCCTTTGTTAGATTCAAATTAAGTATACCAAACTCACGAGATCTAATAAGATCTGCTAAGCGTTTAAACTTATTCGTCTGTGCATTAGAATAAGTCTTTGGGCTTCCCAGAGTGAGCGTTTCTGCTAAACGTCAGTGGGTCCACTGTTGATAGTTCAGCTATTTATGATCAACCAAGTGCACATGTTTAGAGGGTTGCATTACGAGGGCAGTCTTTTTAGTTTTGCATATCGTCGCTGCCGTGGAAAATTATCCTATGTGCACTTTTTATGAAAATTGAGTTTTTTTTAACCATCTAAAGGGAATTCTGTGTTGCTTTCTTGCCAAAAAATAACGCAGCGATATATATATTTTTTTAAATATGGTACCTCTTATGTACACTCAGTTTAAAAATGCCAGTGGTAAAATCTTCTATGTGATAATTTTACTACTCATTGAACACATGGGATATTTTGCTACAATGACTTATGCTGAAAAATCACTTTTTGACAGTTCGTTTACACATACGATGTTTTACTGGCATGTCAATTGTCAAAATGCGGAATATTTATAATTAGTTTTTTTTTGACTCTTTAACGCAAGTCATCGAATAGAACGATTGTTTTTAATTTTAACTTTTTCATAAAAACGGTATCTTATTATTCGTGTGAAAAGTGAATATAAAGAGAATGAGGTAAGTCGAATCATATTAATTTTATAATAAAACTGATTACTAAAACTTACTTTGGCGTTTTTTATTTTATTTACCACTTAAGTCTTTACATGGTGTGTCCAATAAGATCTCAATTTCAATGAGAATAACCTTCGCCCAAAAAACAAATTTTTGAATAAAAATTTCATTTTTAACTAAGTAATTATTAATATACCCTTAGGTATTTTTTGAAAATTTCACAGGAAATTGCATTGTTGCCAATTTTGTTTTAAACAATACATTGATATTTCTATGTAGATGATTTGCAAGATGATATTTTATTACAAACGTCAATAAAAACCATATATATTGTACAACAGTCACGCCCAATGGAAAACGAAAAATATATTGCCTTGGAAAATTCCAACATTAAAAAAAATATTTCATAAGCTATTGTTCAACCCAACAATGACCATAAAATGTCTTCAAAGAGTTGAGAAGAACATTCATCAAGCTCTTTGGGGAAACTATTTCACGCATAAGTAAAATAAGACTTAATGATAAAAAGAAACGAGTTCTCGGTTTGTCCTATATAGGATATAAAAAGTTAAAAAATGTAACAGTTATTCAAAACTGCAAAAAAGATTCAAGGTCAGTTAGGAAACGTTGTGGTCATACAAATACTACCAGAAAATCTGAAAGAACCTTTCTTTGTAGTCTGATATCTGATGATGAACAAAAACTCTTTTTAAACAATTTTGGAATTTTTCTACTTGGGCTGAGAAGAAAGCATTTGTACTCGGTTTTGTAGGTGCCAGACAAATACACAAAAGAAGAAAACGAACAGAGGAAAGTGAAAATGTGTTTAAAAAAGAGAAAGGTTATGATGTATTCTTACCATCGACTAATGGAGAAAGATTAAAAGTGTGTAGGCTTTTTTTCATTAATACCTTAAATTTAAGAGAAGATACTTTTAGGAGATGGGTTAGAGGTAGTGCGGATCAATTAATTTCAGATAGTGAGAACATAAGTAACATAAATCAAAATAGTAAAGACCATCCTCATAAGAAAAAATGCAAAATTGTAGGCATAAAACAGCAGACTCATCGGAAAATGAAAGAAAGCGTGATAGAATGGCTAAAGTTACTGCCAACGGTTCCAAGTCACTACTGTAGAATCACCAGTACCTGCACATATGTGGAATCCACTTTTAGATCCTTTTTTCACATGCATAATGTATTTGAAGAATGCTGTAAACAAAATTCAATAAAAAGGGGTTCAAGAACATTCTTTTTGCATATTTTAAAAGATCAAAATATTCAGATACACCATCCTCGCAAAGACCAATGCGACATCTGTTGTGGTTATCAAGTGAAAATGGTTAGTCAAGATGTATACGAAAAACACATTCAGATGAAAAATGAAGCTAGAGATGCTAAGAACATGGCCAAGAGTGAAGCTAATGAAAATCATATGGTAAAAACAATGGACGTTCAAAGTGTGTTACTCTGTTCGAAAACCGAGCGATATATTACAAACAAAAGTTGCAACTTCATAATTTTACAATTTTTGTTCTAAATAATAAAGATGTAACGCTGTATGTATGGCATGAAGCAAACGGTGGTGTGACTTCTAATGAATTCACTAGTTGCATCGTAGATTTTATTTTATCTCAAATTGATAAAATTAAGCGTGTTTGCGATAATATCTGATGGATGTAACTCTCAAAAGAGAAACAGAGTATTAGCTAGTGCTCAAAGAAATTTGGAAAGTGAGAAAAGTTTAATCATTTGACAGTTATTTCTTGAGAAAGGACATACAATGATGGAATGTGATAGTGTCCACGCTACACTAAAAAAATACTTTATTCCGCCTCTGAACTCTCCTAGTGATTACATAGCCCAGAACCGGAGCGCGCGTTCCCAACAACCATATAATGTAAAAATTTTGGATTACACCTTCTTTAAAAATTATGAAAAATTAATGACTAATATTCAGTCATTACGACCTAAAAAAAAAAACTCGACATACTAGCCGTTATGAATTATTGCCGCAATGAAAGAAAGAAATGTCTACAAGAATTGAAACAAGTTATAGAAAAAGATTAACATAGTTTCTATGACAATATTCCATTTCAAACCGATAAAAAAGTTAAAAAAGATAGAAATAAAAAGTGAAGTGCTGTAAATAATCTTATTAAGTAGTAAGGTTTTTTAACCACTTATGTGCACATATTTAAAAATTGTAAAAGCTCATATGTGTTATTTGTTACTTGAAATATAAAATTTTATCTATAAATCATAAACTGTTGTTTTACTTGTCTCTCAAATAGGACCATAAATGTATCAGCATACTAGATTTAAAAGAAAAATTGTTTATCTTGTTATTTTGAAAAAATATGTTTTTTTGCTCTCCTGTAAAATTTATTTTTCAACACATAGAAGCTTTTTCCATGGCAGCGACGATATAGCCTTAATATAAAAAACAATATTTCAGGTTTCAAATATTTATTCTTTATCGCAGTATTTGCCATTACTGTCGATGTACTTTTGCATTTGCTCAAAACAATTGTTAAGGCCTTTATTCCACACTTCAGTCGATATGTTCGAAATGTTCATTTAGAAAGCATGGACAGCATCTTCACATGATTGAAACCATTTTCCACGCAATGCATTCTTAGATCGGGGCTATGCGGAGGATGATCAAGCAATTCAAGCAATCCCCATTCACCGTCCTTCGATCCTTTAAAGGAACTGTAGCCACATGTCTGGACACAAAAGTTGCCACAATTCTTTTGGATACACTACGGGAACGAGCGACTTTGGTTAGTTTCTCTTCATCTTGAAACACCGTAACACTAGACCGACATTTATTCTCGGGTTCATAGGAATGAATCCAAGACTCGTCACCACTGAATACTGACACATTTTTGGAACAGTCCCCTATTGAAACGATTTTGGTTCTTCGGCACCAATTAGATGCGGGATCCAACGAGAAACTAGCTTTCTCACGCCTAGTCTCTTTGTGTAAAATCTTTTGGGTTGAGGTCCTAGAAATGCCCAAGAAAGGCCCCATCTCGCGCTAAGTTATATAACGATCATCATGAATCATGTCATGCATGGCATTAACATTTTCCTGGGTGACCGCTGTTTTTGGTGGACCTGGCCTAGGTTCATCGCTGAGATTTGGCCGTCCCCATTTGAATTCAGTATATCAGCGAAAAATTGTCGATTGATCTGGTGCTTCATTGTCTTCATGTCTCAAAACATTCTTGTTGCGATAAACCTCTTTGAAAGCTGCAAACAATTGTCGCTCGAAAATGCTCTCGATTCAATTCCATGTTTTTGAACGTCTTACAAACTTTCAAAATTCACTTTGACTAAACCATTTGTATTTTCATGAAATTTTCAACGTTTATTTATGTAATGTTGAACTTAATTTCGGAACTATGCATTTTCTTACTTGCGCTCTCTATGTGGCTATATGCAAAACTAAAGACAAACCTCGTATTGCAATTTAGGTTGTATTCTATTTGCAGTTATTGTCATCTAAAGTAACAAATAATTCGCGTCGAAAATTCACGTAACAAAGCTGTAGTACGTAAGTTGGTAGTTTGTATAACAGCGTAATTCACTTGCTCTAACGTAAAAATGATAAACTCAAAAAATAAATGACTGTTTTTTGAAACTTTAATTTTTGCTTTTTTTACTCAAATTTCTACGTTAATGAAACTCAAAATTTGGAGTTGTCACATTTGAAGTTTACATTTTAAGTGCAGTAAAAATTCACAGATAGAAAGAAAATCGCTCTTCAGTTCTGTATCGGGGAACACACTCTATGTGTTAAGTCCATTTAAACCTCAATGTGGTGGTTAAAAAAGGATTTTTATTGAAATCTAATATACGTCTCTTTGACTTCACTTCTGGGGCGAATAGGGAAAGTATTAAAAAATATTTATGTGGGGAAATATATTAAACAGACAACAAAACCATGCGCGCATTAATTAATTATCTTAGGCCTTAGGGTAAACACTAAAATTCAAATTATATTAAAAGTGTTTTTTCCTGATTACAGCATGCAAAAAAAGTATAAAGTGTCCCTATTCACCCCAGTTTAGGATATTTATTTTTTCTTAAAATTTCGATTATAAGCTGGAGAATTCGTAGACTTCTGTTAAAATTTTCCTAAAATTCCTAATTTAAATTCCAAACTTCTCAAAATGTCAACTTTATTTTCGAAAATTCGACTTTTTTTTCTAGAAACTTGTATGAATAAAAAAATGTTGTTTCGTATATTCTGAGTAGTTAACATATTAATAATTTCCAAGTGTTCACTTTAAATTTTTATTTTTCGTAAACTAATTTTTTTAGAATTTCTCTTTTCGAATTATTGATTTTTTGTCAAAAATTAAAATTATCTCCAATCCAATGGCAAAATGTCGATTTTTTTTAATCAATATATTCAAAAAAGATAAAAATGACTTTCAAATTTTAAGAATTCTGAAAAAAGTTGAAATTTCCGTAAAAATCATTTAAAATCAATGGAAATCTACAAACGTGTAAATAATTACAATATTTAATGAAATAAATATTTATAAACAAAATATGATCAAAATGAATGTTTTTTATTTATTTTTTAAGTGCAAGCCACTCACAAAGGGTAATTCTATTGTGGCCTTGAAGCACTGCAAGCTGGAGCCATAAATGAACATGAGGTAGATGGCGATGAACAGCGATTATAACTTTATCTTTATTTCCTATGTTACGTATATCAAAAAACCAAATATCTGGTGTTCGATTAAAAAAGTCATCAAGGGTGCTGTGATTTTTAATTAGAAAAGGCCTAGGGCGAGTAGGAGGCTCAAATTCCGATAAATGGCAAAGGACAGCATAACCTAGTCTTAAGTTTCTCTGTTACGTCTATCCAAAAAAACACATACAAAAATATCGGATGTTTAAATGAAAAGTCTTCATGATCATGTGATTTATTTTGTTAGTTTAGTTTGTTGTCTTTTTAATGTCTCATTTATACAAAAAGGTCAGAGTTTTCTAAGGCAAACGAAAATCCTTCAGAAAATTATTTTCTTTGACCAAAAATGATTTCAATTTAGAAATACATTAAAAGTTCTAAAAATAGTGAGTCGTTTAAAGGTCTTTAGAGTGATTTTATACTGAATGATTGGGGTTTTTCATCCTTAGGTTTGTTTGACGATAGTTTAGTTTTTAGTATTAAAACCTTACAGGTGTTTAACCACTGATAATCTTTTTCACTCTGATAATCTATTTGACAAATTTTCAGAGCCAATTTTATTAATTTCATTTGAACATTGAACACCTGTTTAAGTAACCACACATTTTCCATAAAGTTATAATATTGTTACTGTTATTTATATAAATGAATTATTAAAATGATTAAATTTTACTTGTATCTGATAGCATGTTATTGTGATTCACTTGGGAATTAGATCATGTATCAAAATTGATCAAAATGTCTCAGAATTGTACAATTGAGTAATAACGTAATTAAGCTTGCCAATTATTGGTAATTATTATATACGAAACATGCAATTTTTACATGACTTGTTAGGGTGACGAACGCTATGAGAATGTTTTAATACGAAACTGATATTGTTATCATTATTTTATTGTCTCAAGGTTCTAATGGTAACAACACTAGATTGCTACACAGGTAAAAACATTGGGAAAGCACTTTTTATTTTGAGGAATAACAATATTGTTTATTAAAATGATGATTAATTTTATTGACCATGACCTATACACTTATTGGGCACTTTCTGGATGGAGATGAAAGTCTTTCGAGGCCAATCTAAATCATTTTTTGTTATAAATATTTGACGTCAGCCTGCAGTTGCTTCAATACTTTCCGATCAACCCTAAAAAAAACTGATACAAGTAATATGAGGTTGTGACATTTTGATTTGGCTGAAAAATCTATTAAAATATACTTTATTTTAATAAATTCGGTCAAGGAGAAGTTTTTGGATCGTATGCGTTTTCTTATAAATATATCACTTGTTTTTGTAGGGAATGTGTAATAGCGGTGAAACAATACAAATAATTGATAGAAGAGGAAAACTCGCAGTCACACTATGTTTGGTCTTTCATTTTAATAATTTTAATAGGTTGTAGTTGATCTTTAGCCAATCTGATTAAATGATTTTGTAGGGAAGTGAAATAGCGATGATACAATACAAATAATTGATAGAACAAAGAAATTCGTAGTCACAATGTTTTGGTCTTTCATTTTAATAATTTTAAAAGGGTGTAGTTGATCTATAGACAACAGTCTGATTAAATTGATATTGAGTTATCAGTGATGAACAATTGTTTAATTTTTGTCGATATTTTTATCAGACTGGCAATATATTCAATGACCGTGAGTAGCAGGTATATATAGTTCCTTATCTTTTATCTCGAACCATAAAATTTGCTAGCAAGTTAAAGTATGTACCTCCTTTTTATTTATAAAATATTAGAATTATTGCCAAACATTTTTCTATTGATCCCGACTAGAGGTTAAATGTTTGGTTTCAATATCAATAGAAGATAAAATGTTACCTGTGCTTGTTGCACACTTCGGTAACGACGAACTCCTCAAGCTCTATGACTAATGTTACCTAACGGTACATGCAGAGTAAGTTGTAGTATTAACCGGGCAATATAAAACGAATATGTAGCTAAGAAATAATATACAACCGGTGTGACTTCTGTAGGCTTATTTTACTATCGAAGCCCAGCAAAGGAAAACTAATTCACTTTTTGGTGATTCATCATTTGATTGTCTCATCAGTTCAGCCAATCAATAACTTGGAAATGAAGTTGTAAATTTGTGGCTTCATGCGTTCATTTCTTATAATGATCTAGCTAAAATTATTTAGGTTTGGGTATTTCTCCCAAGAAGAATAATTTTAGATCTGTTTTTAAAATATCACAATTTAATGTAGGTACTGTTGGATATTATTATTGAACAGGGTTGAATTAATTGTACCATGCGTTTTTATAGAAGTAATATATGTGAAATACACATAATTGTATTAAAATATGTACATATGTCTACTTTAAACATACTTAATCTAATTACCATGTTTCTGTTTTTTTTTTGTATATTTGACCCATTTAATTTAAACAATATTTTTATGGTTTTAATTTTTATGAATATTCATTTTCGGGATATCGGTTTACAAATTACATTAAGCACCGCTCAATAGAATCACGTTGATTCAGACCATTTTGATTATAATAAAAAATAATCAACGAAAGTAAGCGAACACTGCATTATTTTAAACATCGATTTAAAAAATCCACAATTTCTGTTTTGTTTTCTCCTAACAGAATCTTCCAAGCGGTTCGGTTTGATAAGGGCTTTCTGTAATTATCTCTACCACGATTATACCCAGTTTATCCGTGAATTCCTAACCAGTGGGTCGCACCTCCCTAGGAGGGCGTAAAGAGATCATAAAGAGCTATCGAGGGTATTTTGACTTTTTTTTAAATGTAGCTTTTTAAAAAGGATTGTTCTAACAGTTTAACTTTTTTTCCTTATTTCCCTTATTCAAAATGTCTACTTCTGAAAATAAATTTTACTTAAAAATTTCAAAATTTTGACATTATTAAAAAATTCGAGATATTAAAAATTTCTGCTTTTGTTCAAAACTTCGGTTTTTTTTTTGACTTCGAAAATTGCAACTTTTTATACAAATTTCGGTTTTTAAGCCTTCAGTTTTTTAAATGTTAATGTTAAAAAATTTTTGTACGGTTGAAATTCTGTCACGATTTCTCTCAAAATTTCTGTTTTTCAGAATTTTTCTTTTTTAACATTTCTACTTTTTTGAAAGATTCGATCTTTTTAGAAGTTCAGATTTTTTTTTCAATTATTTCGATTTTTTGGAAATCATAACTTTATAGTTAATTGTTAATAATTTTCTCATTTTTCAAAATTTCTATTGTTTTTTACTCTCTTGAAATTTTTGACTAAAATTTTGAATTTTAAGTTTTCGCATTTTTTCAAGATTTCGAATTTCTTTGAAAATTTCATTTTTTTTAAATTTCAACCTTTTTGCTAATTTCGATATCTCCAGAGCTCAACAATTCTTCAAAATTTGGCCCTACTTAAAATTTTCGAATATTTTTCAAAATTACTACTTTTTTTGAAAAATTTTAATGTTTATTAAAATTTGGACTTTTAAATTTAATTTCGATTATTTATCCCCTTTTCCAAAATTTTAACTTTTCTTGAATATTTCGGCTTTTAAAAATGTCCCCCTTTTTTTGTTATTTCACCGCTGGTCAAGATTTAACTTTTTAAAATTATACTAATTTTTTCAAAATTTATACTTTAAGTTTGGCTTTTTTAAAAATTTCGACATTTTTTCAAAATTAACTGTTTTCAAAATTTTGAATATTTTTCGAAATTTTCGATTTATTTTGGAATAAATTTTTCCTACAATTTTGATATTTCTTCAAAATGGCATCTTTTTGACATTTTTGACCTTTTAATGGTTCCGTTTTTAAATTACACACGAGTTTTTTTTCAAAAACTTCAATTGTTTTTTGAAGTTAACTTTTTAGGCAACTTTGACAGTTTTCAAAATTTCCATTTCCAAAAATTTGGACTTTTTTTGAACATCTCGCCCTATTTTCTTAAATTTTCGAATCAAAAATTTAGGCTTTTTTTTAAATTTCGATTTTTTTTAACGATTTGGAATTTTTTGAACATCTTGACTTATTTTTTAAATTTTCGAATTAAAGGTTTTAGCTATTTTTCAAAATTTAAGTCATATTTAATTTTACCTTGTTTTGACTATCAGTTTTGATTTAAATTTTCGAATTTTATTGAAAAAAAAAAACTTAAAGGGTGGTATGAATATATTTTTTATATTCCGGGAGAGGGGTGCACAACATACAAAAGGCTGGGAATCGCTGTTTTAACCGGCATTAGTGTGTACAGGACGGTCTGGTGGAAACATTCAGGAGCAATAAATAGATTATCAAAAGATAATGTGATTTTGTAATATAAATAGTGCCTCTTAAACGCACCGTATTTAAAATACAGGGAGTTCAAGTCTCCCTTTTTTAAAGGATTTTATTTTATATCTCTTAAATGAATGACAATAGGATTTAAAAAATATTTGATAACAAAATATCTCGTCGAGCGCTAATCATTCCCTATTAGAAAGGTTTACGAATATCGCTAGTGGCGTAGATCTAGAGCATACGGGTCCTTTTTCCTACCAGAACTTTTACGCCACTGATCGTAGACATTAATTCTAATTACGAAATTAATTTAAGAACAATTTTAAAAGTAGGCATTCAACAGTTAAAGGCAAAATTATGAAAAAAAACTGAAATGAAAAAAATATTTCCAGATTTCAAGCTTAAGACTGAAATTTTGAGAAAAAAATCAAATTTTTGGGATTAAAGAATTAGGTTCGAAAAAAAAGGTCAAAATATTTATGAAAGGGGCGAAAAGTCGGAATTTTAAGAAAAAGGTAAACATTGGGAATGTAATGTTTGAAGGGTAATAAAAGTTGAAATTCCAACAAAATACTCAGAAATGTATTTGTAAAAATTTTCGATATTTTTAATTTAAACCCAATAAATAAATATAAATGGTAATTTATCTTTCTAGAAAAATGCTATAATTAAAAAAGGAAAAAGAAATTATACAGTCTTGGAGGCTACAGAAGTGAAAACTTAGAACTAGAAAATAACAGTATCTATGTAGCGTAGCTCGAACCCACACTAGTAAACATGTCAAAATATTGGCAAATATTTTAAAATAAATGCTGTGAAACTGACCTACCTTCTTATATTTGTGGTTTGAATTCTTATAGTCGTGTGGAGACGAATCTAATATTTATTGAAAATAAATTCACTTACACATAAACTTTACACTATTTATTTATTGCACGTAATGTTCAACATCTTATTAGTATTGTCATCTGTCATTCTTGCTAGAGTACCACATTTTACATTTTATTTTTAATACTAACACATTTTGGTTATAAAATAGAAATATGAGATTCTGGAACGACTGAGCACTCGCCTGCGGCATCGTGCGCAAACTTCCTTCTCGTGAGATATAAACATCATATTATCTCTTGTTGTAAAAACTACTATGGTACTCGCTGTTGTGCACTTCAGTGATTCTGCAATTAAACAATTTAAATGATAATTAAACTAGAACACAATTTACACAATGTACCATAATTGACATTTCGCACCCTTACTTTGTGGAATTCTTCTTTCGCTATAAAGCGAAACATGGTCCGGTCGTAGCAAATATTTATAGGAATATCATGGAATTTTTAATATCTATTGTTGTTTTAATTATCAATAAAGTTTAATAGTAATTAATGTACATTAGTCAATTTAACTCCTAATAGGCGCATAGTTATGTTTAATACACAAATTAGAAGCGTCAATCAATGCCCGTGGTTTCATACGCTTGAGATGTTACAAGTTTGAACCCCGTTGCCGACCACTTCTTAAACGCGTTGGGTGATTTTTGAGAGGAGATAAACTTATCGTTTCGCATTACCATCGCGCTAATGCTCCTAAAAGAAGTTTTCTCCTCAAAAAAATTATTCAAAATTGCAAGTTCCCAATGTTTGAAATTGACAAATATTATTTGGTTACCCAACAAGATGTATGTAAATGTAATGTAAGTTCAAATATGAATAAAAAGCGAAGGACGATTAGGCATATCTTCAAAACTTATATTTTGGTATCTATTTCATGAGTAATTAAAAAAACCAAAATATTGATTAACTTGAACGAAGCATCAGAATGATCAGCCTTTTTTAAGATAGTGATATCTTTTATTTGTCAACTTTCAGGCATATGCTGTTTTTTGTAATATATTTTTCTCTCGAGTCCCTATCTTTTTTCTAACAAATAATAATAATTGAATTATTACTTGCAGACCCTCCAGCATGGCTTCCCTCATAAACCAACTGCTCTTGGATGGGATCCCTTTCTTCGTCTTCTCTGCATTGGCACAGCTACTGGTGCCATCAAGGTGTTCGGTCGTCCAGGGGTAGAGTTTTATGGGCAACATCAAAATCCCATCGCTGTCACAAAAATTGTCTTCTTGCCGGGACAAGGAAGAGTAGTATCTCTTGGAGATGACAACTCGTTACATTTATGGGAGGTTAACAGAAGTTCATTGGTTGAAATGAAATCACAAGCTTTGGAGGGAAAATTAAAGAAAATATCCACATTGTGCGTAGAATCCTCTGGAAAGCATCTATTGCTTGGTACCGAAGGTGGCAATATTTACCTGTTAGATTTAGCTACGTTCACAATGACACCAGACATAATTTATCAAGACGTCGTAATGCAAAAGTAAGTAATAAGTGTGTGTTAATGTGCATGATTTGTTGTTTTACATTTGTTAATTCTTAAAAGTGATTTGATTTATGACGTAATTTTCATAATAATTCTCATGCTTAATTAGAAACTGTTTACGTTTAGACTACATATACCTTAAAGTAGTTTATTTGGATTTGGTTTAACGGTTAAATATTTGTAGCCCTATTACCTTAGACGTAGTGGTGTATAACTATTTGAGTATGTTGAGTATGTGAAAATATGCTGAATATTTTTATGAGACATCCAAACCCAAATTTTAAAATTAAATACTCTTAAACTCATAAAAAGCGCGTAAAATAGTTTTACTGTTATTGAAAGCAATTCTAAAATGATGAACAATTATCTCGAAAATCTGCACATTGTTAATGTTAAATACTAACGGATACCCGCGCCGCCGCCTGCGTGAAAGAAGAGAAAGGATCCTTTGATCATTTTTCTGAAAATTCCTACTTTTGTGAAGAATTTGATATTAATTGTTCGTCTTACTTTGAAAATTTGGACAATTTAAAATATTATCCGTTATCCGTTTTTTTCAAAATACCTATATTTTCTCGACCGAGTATTAAAATTTCAACATTTTTTGTAATGTTAATTTTTCGAAAATTCTCGCTTTTTTGTATGTATTATATTTAGATTTTTCTTTTTTGGAAAGTGTTTAATTTTTTTAATAATTTTTGTCTAGTGAAAATTGTTTTTGGAAAATTTCACTTTTTTGAACACTTTCCTTTAAAAATTTCCACCTTTATTTAAACCTTCGGACTATTGCTTGAAGTTTTGTCTCTTTTCGCCAATTTCGACTTTTTATCGATGTTTCGACTTGTATGTAGTAAATTAAACTTGTATTTGAATAATTCTGCTTTTTTTTGAAAATTTTCACTCAAATGAAAAATTATTTTTTTTTACTAATTTTGACTTTTTTAATTCTTTTCGGAATTTCCACCTTCGACGTTTTATCATTAAAATTTCGATTTTTTTCTTGAACTTTATGGTTTTTTTTTTAGAATTTAAGTTTTTTTTTCGAAATTTCTACCTTTTTTAAAAATGATGACTTTTTCTCGAAACTTCAAATTTTTCAAACTTGGATTTTTTGAAAAATTCGCGTATTTCCGAAGATTTAAAAATTTTTTGAAGAATTTGACTTTCCGAGTTGCCAATTTTCAAAATTTTGAACGAACTGTATAAAACGAATTCGATTCTAAAGATGGAATTTTAAAAAGTATTTTTTAAGTTTAAACTGAAAATTTCCAAGAAAAAGTCGTAATTTAAGTTTTCGAGTTTAAAATTTAAATAGAGATTTTGCAAGAAAAAGCAGAAAGCGAAATTTTAGCTTTAGTTTAGTAACGATGTTTAAATCGAAATATGGAGGAATATTTTTCGAAGTTTCTTCTCGAAATTTCTACATCCTTTGCAAATCAAAATTTCGAGAAAGTTTTGTAGAATTTCAAAGGTTTTTTGACCTTACTCGATACATTTAGACTTCAGTATAGAATTTTAACTCAAAATATGAAATTTCAACTTTAATCTTGAAATTTGCTTTTCAACAGTCCTTTCAATTTTTGTTTCAAAATATTTCCTACAAACATCATACATGTTAATGTCAAATTAACCAGAAAGACATGAGCTTTCATACGGTATAATAAAAATATGTGATTGCTATTAAAAAAAGCATCCTCCCTTTCGCCATCACTGGTTAAAATGTTAAGAATTAAACTACCAAAGTCCATACTCTTAAAAAAAACCAAGCTGTCCCGAGTGCCCGAGTGATTTAAAAAAATACCAGTTTCCAAAATGCGCATAACTTTTGAAACACATTGTATACCCTGTTTCAGAATAAATTGTCGGACAAATTAATTTGTACTATATAAGTTGGAGTTGAGTTCGTTTGTCAAATCGCCAAAATGGCTCGTCACCAGTTCAGTTTGTCATTCGATTTGCTTCCGCATCTAATTCCTTACTTCCCAAAAACATGTGCACTATTATGTGAAATGCATCGCCCCCGTACCATGCAAACAATAATGAACTTGACAATAAGCGATTATTTTTAGAGGATTATTTACATATTTTAATAACAGCATGTATTTAGCGTCAATGAAATTAACAAATGTAAAACTGTTGTAGTTAAGTTTTTCCTAGAGTCGCCTAAGTTGCCGTATATGGTTTAATTTGCTGATGAGCAGTTTTTCTTTCTAGTAGCGGCAACATTTTAGATCGAGAGCGTTTGCTGAAAATTTTTCGCACGTTCAGAATAAAAGTGTCAAAATCAAAGTAAGTGTTACTTTGCAATTTTTCATCTAGTGTCACTAGGCGATTCTTCTTCTTCCTACTAAACATCGCTCAGCGTCCATCTTATCACAGACTCACAGACCGATATCTCTTGCGGGTTTAAATACAATCAGTGCACTGTGGGCTTTTTTACTTTGTACGCTAATTACGCCTTACTGACTTTATCTCCGAATATGTTTATTTGCTAGACGCAACCTGATCAAATGGTGTTTATTTATTGTCGTCGTATCATCTTATTTTAAGTGGATTTAGTGAAATACAGTCAAAACTCATTTATTTGATTTAAGTGTTTCCTCGAAATTTCAAATCAAATATTCTTTAAAATCGATATTTTGTTATTTCGAAAAATAATCATTCTCCAAATTTCTAAATATAAAGTTGAAATGTACTAATTCAAAAGTCGAAATTTCAATTTAAGAAAAACCAACTTTTAAAGATTTTGACTTTTAAAATAATCGACTTTGGACAAATTCGCCTTTTTGAAGAAACCAACTTTACCCCTCGATATTTCGACTTCACGTTTGAAAGCAAAAATTCTACGAAAAAAGTCGAAATTCCTACAAATAAAGATTTTGTGTAAATAAGACCAAATTTCAAAAGTGAAGTGGTTTCGAGAAGTCTTCAAAATTCGAAAACATCTATTCTCTTAATTTCTAGCCAAGGTGGAATTTTTTAATTAAAATAAAAAAATTCAGGACAAGTTTTTAAATTTCTCTTTAAAAAAATATTTTCAAGTTTTTTTTTTGCAATATATCAATTTTAATATGGGAATATCGATTTTAAGTCTAAATTCAGAAAAAAACAAGCATGGGCATTTTAAGAAAAAATTTTGATTTCGATAATAAACGAAATTTCTAAAAAAATTATTGAGACTTAACATAGTTTTGTAAAAAATATTCTTTTCGAAATTTCCAGTTTAAAGTTAAAATTTTTGCATTTAGAGTCGACATTTCAAGGTTGAAGTAATGTATGAAGGTCGATAAAACTTTGCAATTAATCCAAAAATTTCAAATTTTCGACACAGCTTAAAATCTAAATTTCGAGAAAAATTTACCAAAATTCGAAAAAAGATTATTCTTTAAACCAGGACTTCCCAACCTGTAGGGGTTGTAAGGAGGTCATAAATGGGGCCTCAATATGATCGAAATTATTTTAAATCTCGATTTTTTTCATAATTTAGGTTTTTAAAAAAGTGTCCATTTTAATATGACAGTTCATCAACATTTCTATGTTTTTGACAATTTTAATTATTGATTTTCAAGATTCCAATTTTTTTTAAAAAATGTTTTACTGATTTGAAAAACTTTTGGACTAATTTTTTAAAAATTTCGACTATTAAAAAACGACGGCTTATCTTCAAAACCTCGGCTTTTCAAATTTTTGCATTTAGAGTAGAAAATTTTTAACGTCAGATTAAAATCCAGATTCCGAGAAAAACTTTCGAGGTTTCGGAAAAAGGTTATTCTCTAGGGGGACATAACGAGATCATAAGGGCAGCCACAATATGATCGAAATTTTTTAAAATCTCAATTTTTTTCAAAATTTCTGTTTTTTCAAAGTGTCTACTTTTTCTAAATTTATATTTTTTCCAAATTTCACTTTCAAAATTTAGATTTTTTGAAAATGTTAAGTATGTGTTGTATTTTCAAGATTTTACTTATTTGAACATTTTGACTACCTTTCAAAATTTCGACTTAATTACGAAACTTTAGCTTTTTAATTTTATTTCGAAAATTGCAACCCTTTACAAAATTTTGGTTTTTTAAGCTTCCATTTTTTCAAAATTGTCGAGTTTTTTCAAAATATGAAATTATTTTCTCAAAGTTTGTAGTTTGTTGAAAACATCTACTTTTTTAAAATTTCGTGTTTTCCGAAGTTTTCAAAAATTGCGAAATTTTTTGAAAATTTCGTCTACTTAAAATTCAGTTTCGAAAAGTTTGCTTTTTTCATAATCTCAACTTTTCTGATAATTTTGCCTTTTTTTCAAAATTTCGATTTTTTTTAAAGTTCTGTCTTAGGATATTTTTGAAAATTTTGACTTCTAACATTTTAAAAAAAAATTCGACTTTATTTAACTTCTATAATATTTCGGAAAATCGTAACCTTATTTTCAAAATATCATTTTTTAGAATTTCGAATTATTTTGCAAATTTCGATTTTTATCAAATCTCGTCATTTTCTCTGAACTTATCCCTTTTAAAAATTTTCAACCGTTTTTATAATTTAGATTTTTTTAAAAATACGAATTTTTGATTTCTTTTAAATTATGCCATTTTTAAATTTTGATTTTTTTTTGTTGAAAACTTTCACTTCATTTTCAAAATTTCAACTTTTTAATTTTTGACCATTTTCCAATATTTCGACTTTTTTAGAAATCACGAAATTCTTTGATTATTTTAACTCAAATACTTGTATTTATTTTTAAAATGATTGCGTTCTTCCAAAAATTTCGACATTTTTTTAAAATGCATCTTATTTTCAAAATTTTGACTTTTTCGAACATTTGAAATCTTTTAAAAACGTTTCAAAGTTATCAAAGTAGAAAATGCATTTTTTCTTGACATTTCGAGTTTAAACTTGAAATGTGAAGATTAAAGTAAAAAAGTTTTAATGGAAAAAAGTACAGGATATACTTCTTCCGGGATTGGACCGTGTCAAAGAACTCCTAAAAGTGTTCGATGTTTAGCCCACCATCGTAGGGGGTTTTTCAGGAACAAAGAAACAATAAATGAAAAATAAAATACAAGGAAATATACAAAAATGAAAAATGAAAATGTAACTCAGTATGTCCACCATACTAGAGGCGAAACTCTTCTGAACTGAAAATTTGGTATAAAGGATAAGAAAGTTTAGACAAAAGAGCACTTTAATTCAATATGTCCACCATAGAAGAGGCGAAACTCTTCAGAAGAGTTTTGTTTAGACATTCCACATTTTTTCAAAATTAAACGTCTAGATTTGAAAAGTAATCGGAAAGTTTTCAAGTCCCACTAATTTTCAAAAAAAAAATAATTAAAATTTTGACGTGTCGCTGTTTTTAGAAAAAGTTTGAATTTTTAAAACAATGTTAAGAAAAGTTATAAATTTAAAAGTTGAAATTTTGAAAAAAATCAAAATTTTCAAAAATGTCCGAGTATTTTATAAAAGGTGTAATCTTAGGCCTAGCGCAGGCAGGTTACTTTTAATAGGCCGAATATTTTGTTGTTCAAGCACTCTTCTGCGCTCACCTGAGCGCGTAGGCATGGGTTAGGCCTTAAAAAGTTAATATTTTAAAATAATTTTTAGTTCGAAATTTTTAATAAATCTGAAATTTTGGAAAAAATGTCGGAATTTAAAAAATTTCGACCTTGTCCAAAGAAACTAATATTTTTTGGAATCTTACAAATTTTCAAAAAAAAATTGACATTTTCAAAACAGTCAGGATTTTAAAGTCGAAAATTTGTAAGGTCAAAGGGCATATTTTGGAAAAAAGTCTGGATTTAAGATATCGAAAATTTGAGGAAAGATCGAAATTTTCAAGAGATAAGTAGTCGAAATTTTGACAAATATGGTGTTTGAAATTTAAAAAATGTCAAAATTTTCAAAAAAGTACAAATTTTGAAAAAAAAATCGGAATTTTTAAAATAATTGTGAAGTCGAATATTTAAAGATGTTGAAATTTTGGAAAAAGGAGTTGAGGTTTTCAAAGAAGTCGAAATTTTGAAAAAATACAACATTTTTAAGAAAGTTGATATGTATTTTAAAAAATATTCAAAGATTTTGACCAAATGTCGCGATTGAAATAAACTCGAAATTTGAGAAAAAAATTTTTTAAAAAGCAAAAATTTTTATGTTTGAACAAAATCGGATTTTCAAGGTAACTCAAAATTTTTGAAGTTTAATTTAAAAAAGAATGAATCTTGGACAAATTGTCAAGATTTTTAACAAAAGGCAAAATTTTTAAAAATTTCGAGATTTTAAAAGAATCGTAAATTTGAAGAAACAGCTTTTTTTAAATCCAAATTTTTTAGAAAGTGAAAATTTTGAATAAATGCAGAGATTTAAAAACCAGGAATTTTAAGTGTAAATTGGGAATAGCTGACATTTTCAATAAACCAGGAATTTTCAAGAAAGGTTTGAGTCTAAATTTTGTAATAAAATGTTAACCTTTCACAAAACCAGATATTTTCAAAAAGTTGAAAGTCAAGAAAAAACCAAAATTTTGAAAAATGTCGAAATTTTGCAAAGACGAACATTTTTAGAAATGCTGAATTTTTGAGAAAGGCGAAATTTGGAAAAAAAGTCGAGATGTTGAAAAAATTCGATCTTTTAAAAAGTCAAAACTTTCAAACAATCAAAGTTTGGAAAAGAAATTGAAATTTTCAAAAACTCAATTTTTTTAAAAACCGCTCATGTTTCGAAAAATACTTATATTAATCTTGAAAAGGTAAAATTTTGAAAAAGAGTCGAGATTTTGAAAAACATGCAAATTTTCAAAAGAAATCTAAAGGAGACGTGATTTTGTTTGATCTGTCAATTTTTTTTGATATTTGACTTAAAATATGTAGAAAAGGTTGAAATTGAAAGTTTTAAATTTGGGAAAGAAATTAAAGTTATAATTTTCCGAAAATTTATTTTATTTTCGCAAATTAGTGTTAGCTACTGGAGATTTCAGAGGGGCCTGTAACTCCCTTCGCCTTCCTCTTCTGGATTTGGGGTGGGTTGCCTAAAAATTGTAGATCACCCTTTTTAGGCGCATTGTGCTATCCCCACGATTGAGGCGTCCTTGGTCATTCACTCAGCAACCCAATCTTGTTAGAAACTTCCCCTAGTCTACATGCCTGTCTAGAGGTTGGACAGAGTGAATACACCTAATATATTAACTTCAAATATTGAGCTTTCCGTTCTGTTCATCTGATTATGTATTTTTTCTTTCTTTGGACGTCCTTTATACTTTTGACGACGAAAAATCATCATCAATCAATCATTTCTTGAAACTTAGGAAGCACCTCACCGAGTCTCAGGCCATGTGCCCAGATTTCCCCACTTATCCTCTCGACGGGCCACCCCACTAATAAAGAGCTTTGACTGTATTGTACTTTGCTTTTTAAGAAAAAATCATTTTACCATCTGATAAAGTCACCTTCTTATTCGTTTAAAAGAATTGAAGAACACTTTGTATGCGTCTTTTTTAGTGTTCCGCAAGATTACAAGTTGAATCCCGGTGCCGTTGAAGCCATTTGTGAACAGCCAAATCAACCTGACCAAATTTTAATTGGATACGATAGAGGTCTAATCGTTTTATGGAATAAAAATGAAAACACGGCCGTTAAAACGTTCGTCTCCAATCAGAAGCTCGAGTCGATTTGCTGGCATGAAGATGGAAAGCATTTCACGTCTTCTCACAATGATGGTAAGTCAGTGACATTATTTTCTCAAGTTTCAGGTTTCTCTTGTTATTCCTAACAAATACAACATGCATATGGATGGATGTTTATGACAGCAGGAAATGCGTTACTATTTAGGTGCCTATGTTTGGAAGGAAGTGTAATGATATTTCGACACCGTGTCATCAAATGTTCATTGATTAAAAATCACTTGAGTAGTAATAAATTGTTCTGTAAATTTACAAGTTTTAATAGTGCAGTCACGTGAATGGTAATGTGTGCTAATTATTTTGCACTTAAACGATATTTGTTTATTCAATGCAACTAGAAGATTTTTCATATTTCATTTAGTTTTGTGTGAGATTATTTCTGTTCGGGATCGAGCGTTGATTTAGCACATTTCTGCCTTAATAGCTAGCTGATGTATGATTATTATTTTTTTTTTTCGAAAAATATCTTTCTCAGTTCAGAAACTGTGCCAACACTGCAATTTGTTTATGACTGAAGGACAGTTTCACCTTCAAAATATCAAAATTATTTTTATTTCAGTTTGTATGATCGATCATTAGAGCAATCTGAAGATATTTTACGGCTTTTAAGTAACTAATTATTAAAAAATGAATATTTAGCATGTAGTCAATGAAGAACGTGTAAAACATGCATTTTCCATACAACTTATTAGATTAAAGTACAAAAAATTAAATTTATTTTAAATATCTACAGGCTCTTTGACAACATTAAAAATATCTTTTTTTTTCTGATTAAATGTTCTGCAATGAAACAAAGCGAACCTGTTAAAAATTGGAAATATTCACAAGTACAATCATATATACTGGCTTCGGCCTTTTGGCCTCATCAGTATATTACGGTCTAAGGAATGCAATACCATGCTCCCACACGATTTTTATGGGATTTGCGTGATTATGCAGAAATTTCATTGCTTATTTTCTTTGAATTTGACTTTCAAATAAGACTTCTTTTCTGAAATTATTATTTTTACGTTTACTAATTTTATTTTAAAAGGATTTATTTTGGCTTTCCCTGTAAGTTTTCCCTGAAATTTCGGCCTCAAATACGGTCTTAACGTGATTCCGTAACTCATACAAAACCATTTTTTTTTCAAAATTTAAACTTTAAAACTTTAAACTTTCACATTTATTCCACTTGTTGCCGAAAATTTCGTGCGAAGTTTCGACTTTTGTTACAAATTTTTTTCAAAATTTCGTCTTTCAACTATGAAATTTCAAATTTTGTTTTTTTTTTCAAAATTCCAAGTTTACAACTCTAATATTTCGCTCTTTTTATTTCTTAATTTTCGACTTAAACTTGCCATTTTGACTTTTTGAAAATTTTTATTTTCTTTTCTAAGTGAATTTTTATTAGAAATGTTAAATTTCTTACAGATTCAGTTTCTGCTATTGCTACGTTTTTAACTTTAATGTCGAAATTGTGTTTTCTTCATTTTTTAAATTTGAAGTTTAAATGAGAAATTTTTATCAATACATACATTTATTTTTTTAATTTCGTTAATGGACTTTTTCTAAATTGGAAACTGAAACTTTTTTTTATAAATTTTGATATTCTTTTGAGATTTAGACTTTTTTAAATTTGTTTTAACATGAAATTTTTACTTTTTTCTTAAAATTTCACTTTTATTATTTTTTGTTTGATCTAATACCTTTGAAAACTTGCATGAACTGATGATATGACACTTTTTTCTCGGGTTGAGAGCTGCCATCGTTGATAAATGTGTCTTCTCGAATTTATCCAAATTTTTACAGGTGATCAGAGTTCTTTTTTATATATAAACTTCTAAACATTTAAATCTTTAGATGTTTAGCTTGAAATGTTGAGGAACATTATCTTTAGAAATTTTGAAATTTCTTCTCCAAATTTCGATATAATTTTCAAATGTCTTCAAATTCAAAATTTGGAAGAAATAGTTTTGTAGAAATTTTTAAATTAAAGCCAAAATTTTGCTTTGTTTTTGTTCGGGATCACTATCAGGTCTTGATAGCTCCGATAAATGAAACGCGTTTTATGTAAACTTAACGACGTTTATTAATTTAACTGACATCGCCGAGATCTGGGATGCAATTCTTTTGTACAAAACCTACAGACTACTTCAAAACACCAAGTTTTACCTCACATGTGTTCTATTGTTCTAATAGGGTCGCTGGTCAGTCCACATGCTTCCGGTGGTCAAGTGGTGATCTGACCATTTCTTACACTAAATATCTTAGATAGCTAAATATTGCCCCCCTTGGAACCAGGAGGCTTCCAACACAACTACATAGAAAATATAAAACAAACCTACAAAGACACTTAGATAGTTGAGAAATTAGCAACCATGAAATATTACAATTCTTACGAACTATAGAGATAGCTAACAGTTTTTTTTTCAAAATTACTGTTCAGATTTTAAACATGAAATTTTTTCTAAATTTTGACTTCTTTTGAAACTTCTTAGTTTAAACCTGAAAATACTCCTTCTTAAAATTCCCTTTAAAATCGAAATTTAATTAGGTCTCGAATTAGTTTTATAAATTCGTCCAAAATTTTAAAAATTCGAAGCTAAGGACGTCAGATTCTCCAAAAAATATATTAAAATTTTCAGGAATATGGGAATTTTTCACAAAATCAAAGTTACAAAATTTCGAAGTTTCGAGGAAAAGGTCAACATTTAAAATCAAAAACTTTGGAAAAAGTTGAAGTTTTCGCAAACAATTAAAATTTGGAAAAACGTTTCAATTTCAAAAATATTCATAACTTTCAGAAAAATTCGAAATTTAACAATAAAAAGTCGAAATTTTTGAAAAAGTGAACATTTTGAAAATCATTCGAAAATTTCAAGCCGAAATTTTAAAAAAATCCAATTGTTCAAAAAGGTGTAAAAACAATTTTCGGTTGTAGGAGTAAAAAATAAATTGTCGTTTGAAATAATCTCTTTATTAAATACAGTTTTAATCAATTGCTATTAATAGCGGTAAAACTAACCTGATGAAAAACTAATCTTTAACTTTAATATTTAACACGTTTCTGAACGGAGCATTCAAAATGTCAGAACTGATAGTCAAATATAAAAAAAAATCTTAATAAAGTTTGTCTTCGAAACACTTTAAAAGGAGCTACAGCCCTTGTAGGGTACTAAAGTATGTTTAAGTAATTCACAAGGACATTTTGAATTTTAAAAAAGTCTTCTAGAATTTTTGATATTAAACTGAACCATCTCAAGTCTTACAGTCAACTTCTTCCCAAATTGATCTTTTCTCACAACTTCTTAATTTGTTATTCAAATTTTGACCTTATTAAACTCGAAGTACTGAGACTAAGCCAAAATTTTTCCTAAACTCGCCATTTTTATAATAAACTTATAATAAAATAATAAAGTGAAACTAAAAAAATCAGACAAAATATGCTTTTTTTCTCGAAATTCACTTTTTTTATCATTTCGACTTTAAGTTCATTATAATTTTTGTTGGATATTACTGGTTTCGCTTTTCAGCATCTGTGGCCGATTATAGTAGTATAGTATAGTAGTGAACTGACAATTTGTATAAAAAATAACACTTGAATTTTGAAAAAATACAATTAACATTTCAAAATTAAATCGAATTTTTTCAACAAAATCAAAAAATGTATCTCTTAAATGTGTGTGTTTTATTTAAAACACACACTTAAAATTTTAGAAAAAAAAATTAGCATCGAAAGTGTAATCTCGATTTATAAAAAAAATCAAGCTAAATCTAAATGTTCGAAAAACTTGAATTTATAAAATCATTTTTTTTTTAATTTATGGTTTAATGTCAAATGTTAGAATAAACGGTAAAAGGGTTCAAAACGTGAGAAAAAACTTTTCAAGTTTAAATTTAAAATTTTGAAAAAAATACAGTGTATCTCACCTGCATTTATATCTGACAAAATAATCATCGAAAAAATTTGAAAATTTGGCAACTTAGCAAAGTCGACGAATCCAATACAACTAAAATATTTTCAAAGTTGTAGTTCTTCCAGTTATATCGGAAGTTGCATTGTTGCATTTTTGGATTCTGTTTAATATGAAAACAGATATTAATTTCATATTTGGCACGCGAGTAGAACACATGAAACTATCTTCCACAACTTTCATAAATTCAAAAACATACTGAGTGTTGAATTCACGACTGAACATTGTGATAAATTCAAACCACGTCAACTTTGTTATCTGAAATGGAACACCCTGTATTTTTAAGTCTATCTTATGTAAACTTGAATTATATTTTACCTGATAAGGCTTTCTAAGGGTTGCTGTTACAACTTTTAGATATAATTGCAATTGTTTACTCTTATTTTCCGATTTCACATTAAATGAAGTCTTATCGGGTTGCATATCAGTGAAATTATAAGCAGAAATAATTTCTATCAACAATTAAACTATCAATAAACCATTTGTAAAATTATTTATAGTTTACTTTATAGTGTGTGGTAAAGCTAAAATGAAAAACTACCTGACCTTTTTTTTTGTGCAATCAGAATTATTTTAAATTGTTTATTTTCGGACGATGTAACAAAGTAATATCACGATCATGTGAAGCAGTGATAAATTTACTGTTCGATTTCCAAATAAGGTAAAGCTCTAATGACATACAGTAAAGCGAATGGTAGAAAATTTCACAAATTTCGGCTCCGTCAAAGGGAAATCAAATAGAAGAAAATCTGTTGTTGATAATAAAAATGTCGAAGTAGCATTTCCAATTATGTTGAATGGTCATGTTTTAATTTTAGCTTTACCACACACTATGAACTACTATAAATAAATAATTTGATTGGTTGTTTCATAATTTGATTGTCGATAGCGATTGTTTTTTTTAAGTACATTTCAATTGTTTCTACTCATTACGTTTCTGAGATGCTATTTATTAGGAATGCAATGACTGTGAAATAGAAAAATAAAAATTAAAATTGCAATTTTATTTCTTAAAGTTGAAAGAAGCCCCCACAACGTTTAAATCAGTTAAAAGATAATTTAAATCTGCACAAGATAGACCAAAAAAATAAAGTGTTCCATTTAAGATAACGAAGTTATCGCTGTTTAAATATATGAAAATGTACAGTTGTGAATTCAACACTCGGTATAATGTATTTGAAATTATGAAGGTTGTGCAAGGTAATTTCATATGAGTCCTACTGACATACCAAATAGTAAATTAATATCTAGTTTTTGCAAAAGATACAAAGAATTTTGTGAGACCTTGCGTCTGTCAATTTTTTTTTATATAAATCCGGTTATCTCAAAAACTATAAATTTTAAGAACAATGTTTGTTATCCAAAGTGGTCTTAAAATATTAAATAAAATTTAAAAATGCAATAATATATAGGGCGTCTTATTTGAAATAACGAAGTTGATGCCAACTTCCGGTAAAACCGGAACTACTACAACTTTGCGAATATTTTAGTTGTTCGCCTCGCTGGCTTTACTAAGTTGCCAAATTTTCAAATTTTTTATATAAGTACTTTGCCAGATATTGATCGCGGTGATTCCCGGTGGGACACTGTATACAAAATAGATTTCAATATTTAAAAATGGCAAAATTTAGTTTGAAAGAAGAAAAAAAACTGAAAAACTTTACGGATAAATTAAAATTTGGAAATTAAAGCAAACATTTGAAAAACTTTTAAAAAAACTCGAAAAATATGATATTTTGAATATAAAATAGTTGTTTCGATCTGGAACCTTCGAGAAAAACAAGTAACATTTTCATCAGAAATCAGAATTTATGAAGGTTAAAATTTTGGGTTTAAAGCCGAAAATTAAAAAAATAATAAAATAAAAGAGACAATTTAAGGTGTAAACTCACAAAATTTAAGTATGAAATCGGAAAAGATCAAAATTTTGATTTTCAAGACGAAAATAAGTAGTAAAAGTGTAAAAATTGTGTAGCTTAGAATTGTAAGGAAAATATCCAAATTTTGAACTTAAAAGAGGACATTTTGGAAAAGTGAAAAGCTCTACAAAAACTATAAATGTTGTGTTTAAAATCCAAATTTTCGGGCGAAAAAAATAAAAACTGCAAAGTTAATCATAAAATTCTCTGAAATCGTTTCTCTTGACTAGGTTTTGCAGTCAGCATAAATTTACGAATTATATATTATTTTTTCTAAATCTCGAGATTAAAGTACTACATTCGACATTAAATTTGAAATTTTGGGGGTAAATAATTTTAAGTTTAAGTTTAAAATTTTAAGAAAAAAAGTTTTCAAAAGTTAAACATTTTTAGAAGAAGAATTCGACTTAGTTTGAAAAAGATCTTTTAAAAATAATCAATATCTGTAGCAAAAGCTAGAATTCAAAAAAGGCGATAGCAAGAAGCCTCAATTACAAAATTCCAATTTTGGAAAAAAGGTGAAAATCTCCAGAAATGTCGAAATTGCGACATATTCTTCTTGCAAAACATAAACATTCCAAATTTACATATGTACTTTAAATATCGTCGTTGGTTAATTATGTGTTATTTATAAAGGCGTAGAATCGAAGAAAATAATCTCGACTTTAAAATTTCAAATAAAAATCTGAAATCTCTGATTTTTATTCTAAATTTCGGTAATTGTCGAACTTTTAAAAAACTCATAAAATTTTTTTAAAAGTTAAATTTTTGCTCGCAATTTGAAGAAAAAGTGTGAAATTTCAGTTTAACCTGAAAGTTTCAAAAGGAGGGGCAAAAATGTTTGAAATCTAAATATTTAAATTGGACTGGAATTGTCTTGAAAAATATTTGAATGTCGATATGTTATGGGAAAGCCTTGAATAAATTTTTCAAAAATTAGAAATTTTTAAGAAGACAAGTTAAAATTAGGAGTTCAAAGAGGAATTTTTTATTTTAACATTGAATCAGATCAAAAGAAAGTACTAATTCAAAGTTTAAACTGAAAATGAAGAATCAAAATGTCTTGGAAAAACTCGAAATCTGTTAAAGCTTTTTTTTCAAAATTATATGTTTGCGTCATAGAAAAAAAATGAGAGAAGTTAAACTTTCAGAAAAAATATCTGTATAAATTTACGCTTCGAATAGGATTTGACCGATTAATGCCTACCCTTGCAGTAACCTCTAATTTTATTATCTTTTAAAACTAAATGTTTGGTGGGCTTTTTGTCAAATTATATATCATTCACAGGTAGCTACATGGTCTGGGATATTGACCAAGGCCACAAACCTATGTCAGACCCCGTCACCACATACGGACCGTTTCCCTGCAAAGCCATACCCAAAATAATCAGGAGAGAGCAAAAGGGCAAACCTCTTATTGCCTTTTCAGGGGGTCTGGCCAGAGCCAGCTTCAGCGATAAATATACCGTGACAGTGATTCACGACGATCAGCACGTAGTGTTTGACTTTACCAGCAAGGTAAGAACCAATTTTGATTTTGCCAAGATATTCGACAGATTGAAACATTTTTTAAACTTAAACAATGTAGCATAGCTTAATTGAAGTTTTGCAAATTTGCTTTCATGCCAGATCTTGTCAGAGAAAGATGATTCAGAGGAAGAGATACTTGGAAACAAGGTATAACAAGGTTGAACTGTGAATTGTTTGTTCGTCTTTACCGACCTATTATATTAGACATTTTTATAATCTGCGTTATTTACCATTGTTTTGTTATCATCACTTTTACTTATCAGGGCATTAGAATTCCATTTACAAAAATTAATTATATCAATCGATAACGATGGATTTTTGGGACAAAATAGAATTCTAATGTTTTATCTCCCAATATTGCATGAAAATAAGAGACTGCTTTACAAGATAAAATTAAAAATTTGAAAATAATGTAGTAAAGATAACTTATAATTTCCTTATAATATTATTTCACTTTCGCTAGAACTACTTTCTGATGCAAAAAGTGCAGGAAGTATTCCACTTTTTGGTCTATACTCTGGCATCATTTCAGTATCGTGGCTTTACGAATTATAGCGTATTATTGTAATGCCATAATATTAATTACTTTTACCGGCGCCACACGATGCGTCAAACATTGGATCAAACGTCCGTGCAACGTTGGACCCAAAGTTGGATCCAAAATCAGCACACTAGCAATTGGCAAATGCTTCTGCTACACGGTGCGGCAAACATTGGACTCAACATTGAAAGCCAACATTCGAACCAATGATGTCAGGCTGTCACTTGGAAAAAGAAAATGGATGACACAGAATTAACGACTGGCATTGCTGCTGGTGTAATAGTTTTACCTTGTGACAAACTATTGTTACAGCAAAAAAAAAACGTTTTAGAAGGTGGTGGATGCTGTCAGTGGATAAAAGTAAAGAACGCTGGGTTAAAAATATTTACTGTAGAAATCGAGTAATTTATCCCCTTTATTATTTGTAAATACACAAACCTGCTAATCAGCTGCGAACAAGGAAGCAAATATCAACATTCGTAGACCCTTAGATAATATAAATAAATGGATGGAGCATTCAATCCAAAATACAGGTCCCAAAAAAAGGGATGGGGAGTATCGGGGTCGCCAATTTGCGCATGCTCCAAATTTAGAAACGTATGATATGATTAACACTGACGCTAGAATCTCTTAAGCACCTTTTACCTTAACGACATATTCAAACTTAAAAATGTTTTCAGCATTTTCTTCATTAAATAATTAATTTTGGCTCCATATCTATATATTCGATTTATTGGCAAATTATTTAATCCCTGGATAAAGCATTTTTATGACTATTTAAGAAACCTGCTCTGCAAAATAGCATGTAGAAGAATTAATAATATACAAACGTAGATGCAATGAAAATTGACTTTAGTACAATAATAAAGAATTTTTGTTAAATCGCCCAAATAAGGTTAAAGAAATAAAACAGAGGTTTAAGAAAACAATATATTACCAGATAAAAAGCTTTGTATTATATCTTTGCGTGTAATCTGAGGAAGTGCAACCTAATATTTGGGGGCAAAATGCTACATTTAAAATAATAATTTGTAATTAATTTGGAAGTTAATACATAAAAGAACAACACTAACATCGAATAAAATTGGAATCCTTACTTGAATTGTAAATACTAAAAAACTTAACATTGTTCCTAATATTAAATAATATTCCTACTCTCCTAATGACTCCCCTTGTAATAACTCAGCAATGTGCAATATTGCAATGAAGAAGTTGTGTGCTTAAATCTTTAATCTTCTAAAAACATTCATGTATAACCTTCTATTTTATAATAACAAAAATAAAAACTAACCTTTTATGCCCATACAAATGTATTACTAAACACCAACACGTTCAGTTTTTGTAAGGGGGATTTCTGAAAAACACTTCTCTATCAAGGTGTAATAAGTCAGAAACTTCTTGTTGTTGGAGGTCGATTTTATTATCAAAAGCACCGGCAGAATTCTTGCGAGTGTTAGCGACAATAAACACAAATCTATGTGGATGCTGATTCAAACAATCAGTTACTTAAACCAATTAAGTGTAAAAAAAACAGAAGATTATTAACACCGTTGACTGAATATTCAACACAAAGGGAATAGGCACAGATGTAAACAAACGCCAATACGACACAAATGACATATAAAAGACAAATAAACGACAAATTCAATGTTATATGAACATGATTTGTTACTGTTGAGCATGTGGATTGCCTCGACCCCAACGACACAACATACTCTTTCTACCTCGTGTATTTTCAGAGTTTATCCTTATTCCACAATTTGGGACCCAAGTCGATACTCTTTTAACACATTGAATGCTCCGTCCATTTATTTATATAGTCAAAGCGTAGACCAAACAAAATTGACAATTCACAGAAATGTGAAACCGTGAATCCTAAACGTTCAACCACTCGTGTAGCCGTGTATCGAATGTTGCGTTGAACTACGTCCAACGTTTGAAGCATCCTTTGACGCGGGTCAGAAATACCGACGTCGGTCCGAACGTGTCGAGCGTCTAATGTTGGACACGTAATATTCCATGATGCACTGCCACATTGTCCTACAAATGTCCATGTGGCCAACGTTGGAAGACGTTTGACGCATCGTGTTGCATCGGAATTAGTCTCTTGTTAACATCGTTACCTACGCTTTTCATTTTTTTTGTAATAATATACATGTAGATATCTGACGTTATTAACGAAAAATTAAGTAATTATTGTTTCTTGTCAAATAGTCATAAAAGAAAAAACAAACATATTCATTTATAAAATTATGATTGGCACAAGTTCCTAAGATTATTTAGGGCCAGTGATGTAAGATATTGTTTGCTATATTGTATGAATATTAACTTACCTTTTGTTAGGGATGATCCATGGTGACGCTTTTTTAAAATTGTGAATTAGTTCCTTTAGCTTACGGGAAAATTAGTTGTTTTTTCTAGTTCTTTCAAAACTACAGCATACATATCCAATGTCAACATCGTTCATCCCTATCGCTTATAAGATTCGTATTTCCTGAAAAGCACCAATATTCTATGTTGATTTATCTTTAAAGTCAATTTAAAGCAGTCGTTTGATGCCTCTTCTAGGAAATTATGCATAATTTGAATTACACGAAAACTATGTCGTGTTTTGCATGGTATTATAATAGGTTTAGGTCATTAATGGGAAAATTGTGATAACTAAAAATACATCTTAATCCCATTGATCTTATCAATTTCAGGTAATCGACTTCATCGTCATCGATGCCAAACCACAACAAGAAAATAACGAGAACGAAAACGAACACCAAGTGAACGGCGTCCCGAACAACGTCGACGTAAAAACAGAACCCGAGGCGCTGATAGTACTTGCTGATGAAGAGCTGGTCGCCATAGATTTAGAATGCAAAGAATGGAAAATGATGAGCTTGCCTTATCTTGTTTCCCTTCACGCTTCCGCAGTGACATGCAACCAATATGTTTCTGGAGTACCTGAAGAACTTTGGGAACAATTGAAAGACGCTGGAAGAGCACAAACCAGCCATCTTTACTCAAGCAAAAGTTGGCCCATAGACGGCGGCAAGCTTTTATGTTCCAAAGGTAGCCAACCCTGCAGGGAGTTGCTCCTAACTGGGCACGAGGATGGCACTGTGAGATTTTGGGATGCTGGAGGGGTCACATTGACACCAATTTACAAGTTCAGCACATCACAGTACTTTAGTGGCGATGACTTGGATGGTATGTAACAAATTTTTGTTATAATTTCCATATGGCCACTAGAATCCCCACTATTTTTCCATTAAAAGGATTTTTAATTCAAAATTTCGACTTTTTGTTGTGGTTGAAATTTTTACCTGAAATGTTGGGTTTAAATTTCCAGGTATTATTAATATATTTTTATTTTTTTCCCATAAAATTTCTATGTTAAATTCAAAATATTAACTTTTTTTATAATTTGGAACTTATTTTTCCAAATTTTGACTTTCTCTTGACATTGAACCTAAAATATCGAATTCATGTTTTTTGAGTTTGGACTTTTTTCCAATTTTGATTTTTTTAAATGTCAAGTTGTAATTTTTATTTTTTTGTTAAGATATTGTCTTTAAACTTAAATTATTTATTTTTTTGCAAATATAATTCTATACTTGAAATTTTGAGTAGAAAGTTGCAATTTTTATTGCATTATTTTTCATTATTGTTTTTTTTTTTGTAAATTTCTGGTTATTTCTTTATTTTGAATTTTAAATGTATAACTTATTGCTTATTGTACTATTATTTTCATAAAATTTCGACTTTAGATTCAAATTATCAGCTTATAAAAATTATGACCTATTTTTCGAAATTATAGCTTTTAACTCTCAACATTGAACTTAAAATTCCAGGTTTTTTTTTAAATGCAAATTTCGAGTTTCTTTAAAAGGTTAAAATATGTGAAGGAAGTTGAAATGATAAATTTACAATCAAAAGTATAGAGAAAATTGAAAGAAAATCCTACTAATGTCGAAATTTCGAAAAACCAATCTTAAAAAGAATCTGAAATTTTAGGTTGAATTCGGGGGGGATTAAAGAGAGTTCGCCGAATAAAAGTCAACATCTCTAGAATTAGTTGAAATTTTGGTAAACTTGTAATTTTATGAGAAAAGCAAATACCCTAAATTTCCACTTTTTTATCAAAATTTCGATTTTTTTCCAAAGCTTCGACTTTATTCTCGAAATTTAGACCTCTCAAAATTTCGATGTAACCACGAACATGTTTTATTATGTTAGAATTTCTTTCAGCAGTTGCAAATTTTTCTAGATATTTTGACATTTTTTAGTCGAAATTTCGACTATAAATATTACAGTTTTTTTTAATAAATGCCCAATTTGTTTGTGTTATGTAGTAACTTTGATTTTAAAGTTTTCATGTGTTTTCTCGAAATTTAGAATTTAAACTTAAAATTTGTAAAAAATATTAACATGTGTAAAAAATATAAATGATGAATTTACAAACTGATATAAAAACAAAAATTGAAAGACGGTTTTACTAATCCCAAAATTTTTGGAAAAAAAAACTTGAAATAGATACTTGAACTTGCAGAGTAATAACCGAATTAAATGACTACTAACGCCTCTCTGTGAATTAGTAGCGAAAGGTAACATTATCCAACATGTGCCCAAAGAGTAAGTGTAGACATTTACGCTACAAAACCTCATAAATATAATTTTATTTCTGCGGAAAATAATTTTATTTGGTTTGTTGCTAAAATGTCCCATGGGACTAAGGTTAATATTAATATTAAAATACATTTCACTACTATAACCAAACCTAATCTTAGAAATATACTACTATTTCGTGTCTCACCATTGGGATCTCCTAAACTATTGTAGCTACAGAGTCGGTTAAATTATAAAAAGTTGTGTAATTTTGTTTGTACTATTTTTGACAAATGACCAATTAAATGTTCTGTAATTAAACAGTTAAACGTGCTCAAAATTGAAAATATGTACAACCGCAACCATAGACTAGTTTCGGCCTTCCTTGGCCTCGTCAGCATGGTACGGTGGTTGTACACACTTCCAATTTAAAGCCGTTAGTCAGTCGTATAAGTACCCAAGAGAGCAAACCTCCATCGGGTGACTTGTAACTGACTTTTAACTGTTTATTACGCAAACATTCTCGCTACATGCTAATTGAAGCATTACTCTCTGCTGAGATAATAAGCCTTGTATATACGAATATATACAAGTTTATTACGATGCAATTGAAATCTAATTTCATTAGAATCTAATGAAAATTAGACTGCAATTGCAAAGTTCACGTAGGTGAGGCAAAGCTTGTATCACGGGTTGCATCGCAACATCCATAGATACAAACGTCCGAAACTAGTCTATGGTTGCGGTTGTACATATTTTCAATTTTGAGCACGTTTAACTGTTTAATTACAGAACATTTAATTGGTCATTTGTCAAAACTAGATGAAAGTAAAGTCACGCCGAGGACGTTTGTATCTATGGATGTTGCGATGCAACCCGTGATACAAGCTTTGCCTCACCTACGTGAACTTTGCAATTGCAGTCTAATTTTCATTAGATTCTAATGAAATTAGATTTCAATTGCATCGTAATAAACTTGTATATATTCGTATATACAAGGCTTATTATCTCTGTACTATTTTTGTAAAATCATTTAAAATATCTCACTTGATTCATGAAATATTTTGAAAAATATGAAAATTGCCAATTTTTATTTTTTGAAATATCTCGTTTGTTTATTTTTTTATTTTTTTTGGTGCAACGGACTGGTCCTTGGTTATCTTCAAAAGTTGAAATACAAATCTTACTATTTCAAGTCATAAAAATCACTTAAAAAATTGAAATACAAATCTTGTTCCCTGAAACTAAGAAAGATTAAAAAACACAACAAAGGTTGTTTCATCTTCAGAGAGATATAGTATCTCTCTGAAGACGATAGCTTGGCTATCGAAACGCGTTAGAGCAACCTTTGTTGTGTTTTTTAATTTTTGTTGGTTTCAGGGACCAAGATTTGTATTTCAATTTTTTAAGTGATTTTTACGACTTGAAATAGTAAGCCATGACTGTCCAAATTTTATTATTGTTATGTCAAGGCTATAAATGTCAGTGATAGGAGCAAATTAAGTTTTTAGAAAGGTAACTTAACTAACAGTTTAATTAATTAGCAAATTAATTTATTAAACAGTGTTTTCACCCTCAGAAAAGAACGTTATGTATGATTTATTATTAAGGAGGCCATTTTGAAAACATTTTATAAAGTCATTTGTTTTAGTATTACTCTGCTTCTGTTTAAATAAAGTGTATCTTTGTATATTAAATTTAGATTGATTTTTAGTAATTATGAATAACCCAGTTTAAGACATTCACGACCACATACTTTTAAATACTCTTGCAATTTTTACAACATGGCCCACCATTAAAATTCATAGAGATCACTTCTGGAGTAATTAGACAAAATCCCATAAGAAGAAAAAAAAATTGACTATCGCCTATTGAAGACTAAGAGACTTGAATAAAATCGTTACCATTGAAGTACAGTAGATGATTCATTTCCAAATACCAAATTTCATAGAATTACCTTTATTAACAAATAAGATATTTCAAAAAATAAAAGTTTGTATTTTTTAATTTTTTCAAGATATTTCAGAAACCAGGTGAGATATTTTAAATCTCCTTTTTCCAAAAATACTACAAACAAAATTACACAACTTTTTTTTAATTTTACCGACTCTGTATATATAATATTGAAGGACATCCCAATGGTAAGACGTGAAATAGTACTAACCCTGTATATTTATTTTATAATTCAAAGACTGCTGATACAAGTTTTGGAATATCTATCGAGATTTGTTTTCAGTGTAAAAATATGATGATCGATTCAAAAATAGCAGAGGATTTTACATAAAAAATGACGCATTTGGCGACTTTGAGTATCTTGAACCTAATGAACGAGATTGCCAAGAACAAGTCAACTAGCAGATTCGACTCCTCATATCTCCAAAATAAAAACTATGCTCAACTTAAAATTTTGCCTACTTTAAGCCATAAGCTATTATTTAAACCACTTTCGGATCGAATTCATGAAGACTCCAAAAGCGACGAAATTTTGGGTCACTCTTTTATGAGAAAAAAAAGTTACTCAAAATTTCCTCCTTTTTTTCTTCAAAATATTATTGAGTTTTAAATATGTGATCGTTGAAGCTAGTGTTCTTTGATACTCGATGTTAAAATTTCGTAAAAACTACAGCTATCCTAAAAACAAGGATAGAACTCACAACGGAATTTTAGCTTTCGAAAATTCTGAATTTACATTGAAATTTACAGATAAAAATGAAAATTCAGAGTTTACACTAGAACATTTGTTTCACAACAAATTGCAGTTTCTTTGAAGGATACATTTGACAATGCAAAACCGTGAAAAGTAGATTTTTTCGAATATAATTTTTTGTTCTTGTAAATTGGGTTTTCGTATATGCTAGAGACCTGCACGAGTAATTAAAAATGTAATCGGATTTTAAACACCGATTACTTTTCCGAGATAATATGTAATCCGGGGAATTGGCATCGTAGCATCTTACCAAATATACTCATTTGTAATCGTGAAGTTTATATTATTTTATTTTATTGTTGATATTAGACGCCAATCGGCTTTATACAACCAAATATACATGATATATAAATACAGGGTCTGAAATGTCAATGTGTATACAAGGTGAAACGAACATTAGGTAGAATATTCCAAAATTCAACATCAAATAATATTTCATAATACAATGTAAAAGTAAATGTAAATGCCCCCATAATAAAAATTTAAAAAAATCTGTTTCAATTTCAATGCATCGACAGGCGTTTCACACTTCTGACAAATTCACAATAATTACCACCAAAGTAGTTTAACAAATTGCAATACTCATTCACCGAACTAGATATTCTATTAATAGGGCCATTCCGAACATACGATTTCGAGGTATGAAAGTTTGCTAGAACGCGATTCGACCTCAATCCCCGTTGAGGAACACTGAGAGGAAAGAACTCTAACAACTCCGGTGAATCAATCAGGCCATTGATGATTTTGTACCAAAAATAAAGATCAGTCTGTGTTCTTCGATGTACAAGTCTGTTGAGGTTAAATCGCACATACACTTCATTCACGCAACTAGTTGAACATTCCGAGAACATAAAGTACGCCAAATATTCACAAAATTTGTATTGCACTTTCTCGACCACATTAATATGAACGTCGTAAAACGGGGACCAAATGACAGTACAATATTCTAAGATTGGTCTCACTAATGCTACAAACAACTTAACTAATGTTTGCGGATTTCTAAAATCCTTTCCCGCCCTAAAAATACAGCCGAGCACCTTAAAAGCTTTCACAGTAACATACTCAATGTGCCTAACAAAGTCCAATTTATCGTCAACAAGTACACCAAGGTCCTTAATCACATTTTCCACACGCAGGAGTTGACCACCGAGAGAATAATTCATTGGGTGTCTGTTGTGCCGACGCGAAAATTGCATGACAGCACATTTCATAACATTAAGCTTGAGCTTATTTGTATCGCACCATTGTTCTAGATAGTCAATATCTTCTTGTAACTGCTGCACATCACGTTGATCGGAAATTGCTCTATACACCTTCAAATCATCAGCATACAGTAGGTAGTTCGACATAAATCCCAAGCCAATGTCATTGATGAAGATGTTAAAAAGAACAGGACCCAGATGCGAGCCCTGAGGTACACCAGATTCAACAGGATAATCCTGTGACACATGACCATTAGCGCGGACACGCAGTCGCCTCCTCGTCAGATAGGACCGAAGTTAATCCAGAGCCTTGTTCCTGACTCCATATCGCGCCAATTTATCAATCAAAATCCCGTGGTGAACTTTATCGAAAGTTTTTTTACATCGTTGGCATCGTAGCATCTTACCAAATATACTCATTTGTAATCGTGAAGTTTATATTATCAGTTTTATGTTGCATGTTACAAATTGACACTTGTCAAAAATTTATACTTTCTATATTTTATATTTTAAAGGCGTAGTTTAAAAAAAAAGTATGTGTTATTAGCTAATATTTGTACAATTTACTACTTAAAAATCCAAACTTTGAGAAAAAATCGAAGTTTTGGAAAAAAGTCAAATTAAAAAAAAATTTATAACTTCGAAAAATATTCAAATATTTGAACAACCCCTTAGTTTGATATTTGTCTAAGAAAAATACCCTCTAATATTTTCCAAGTACACGTAAAATTAAAAGAAAAGCAGTCACTATTGTCGAAAATTTGCAATTTACAAAAAAGCGGGAATCTAAAAAATTAAAAGTCAACATTTTCAAAAAAATAGAGTTTTTAAAAATCAGTTTACATTTTAAAAAAAGTCAAAATTTAAACTATGAAAATGTAAAAACAAATAATGATCTAGAATTGCAAATTGCAATCAAAAGGGAAATCTGCTGGTTTAAAGAACCTCAAGTTAGAAAGTTTAATCGAAATCATTAGAGCTATTTCAAAGAAAATATAAACATAAAAAATATATTTCAAAATTACGCACTTTCTATTTCTCCAAAGAATGTCCATTACATAGTCAGACGTGATGCCAATTATTACCTATACTCACATTACCATAATCGGCACTGTTGTCACTCGTCAAACGAGTATTTGTACCTGTAATCAAGCGATACCGTCGCCCTCACTCCTGCAAGTCTCTCGATGCATTTGCAATAAATCAAAATAACTGTGACTACGAAAATTCGATAAGACATTGGTCTTACGACTGGATTGTCATTGAACTTAAATCACGCATCGGCTTCAACCGGCGCCGGTCGGATAAGCTATGGTCACCGCTGAATTTTACAAGGGTTCTTTTTTGTAGAAGAGGTGCATCCTGATGCTGAGGATACAGAAGAAGAATGGCCCCCGTTCCGTAAAACTGGAGTCTTTGATCCTTATTCCGATGACCCGCGACTAGCTGTTAAGAAAGTTGTCTTGTGTCCCCTTTCCGGCACTTTGGTAGTGGCGGGAACAGCTGGGCATGTTGTTATAGGCAAATTCGACACTGAAGTGCTTGATGGTCAATTGAAAACAACAACTATGAATATAGTTAATGATCGCGATGGTTTTGTTTGGAAAGGTCACAATCAATTGAATCCAAAACAAGGTTAGGATTGTTTCGTCTTGACTAAATAACAGTGTATTAATTGAAAAGTTTGTAATTACAGTCGAATTACATCAATCCAGAGGTTTCCAAGCGACTTCAATTCTTCAATTGCACCCACCTGCTGCTGTGACATGTTGTGCACTTCAGTCTGATTGGGGACTCGTAGCTGCTGGTACAGCTCATGGTGTCGCCCTCTACGATTACCAAAGGAACAAGCCGGTTATGGTCAAGTGTACTTTGAATCCCAATGGTAGGATTGAGTGGTATTTGGGGTGATATTAATTAAAAATAAATTATTTCAGATCTAACAGGTGCTGGCGACACTCCCATTTCTCGTAGAAAATCTTTTAAGAAATCTCTTAGGGAATCCTTCCGGAGATTAAGGAAAGGCCGCTCGACTAGAAGGAGCAATAACCCTGTTCCCCAAGCAAATTCTCCAGTGGCTCCAGTTTCTTCGCCTACCTCCAGGAAGTTGCCTCCAGCAGATGATAATCTAGAAGCCAAACCCATAGAAAGGCAGATTGAAGCAAGACCTGTGGATGATGCTATGAGCTCATTTGTTAGGTGCCTTTACTTTGCTAGAACTTTTCTTATTAATGGTAAGCATCTATTAAATACAGTTAATTTTTTCTTTAAATTAAGCTACACACGAGACGGCATTTTCAAATTTTAGTTAGAAACTGTGTACTTAAGTACTTTTGATACCATGCAAATATGTTTTATTTTTCTGTGTTTAATATTTGACTGCTTATAATTCTACATAATTTATCATCCTTAAACACTACGAAATATTTAATGATTTTGTAGAGAAATTCCAGGATTACAAAAAAAAGTACTCTTGCAAATAAATCTCTGTTACATTAACCAAAATACAATTTTTTTTCTGGTTTTGCATTTAGAATTCATTTTCAAAATAATTGACATTTCTAACCCTTACTATGTGGAATTCTTCAATATTCATATCTATTAAACTTTATTACCGATTAAAACCACAACAGATATTAAAATTTCCACAACGTTTCTATAAATATTTACCTGGTCCGGTGGTAGCAAATACTTATAGAAACGTCGTGGAATTATTTTTAATATCTGTTGTTGTTTTAATCGTTAATAAAGTTTAATAGTTATGAACATTTTCAAAATTTTAGAAAGTATGTTTATATAAAAAAAATTACAAAAATGAATTTATTGATTGAGTTTATATTCGCTGGTCTCTCAAAAATAGAATTGATGATGGGTGGGTGATGTACAGCCGCTTGAAAAAAAGTAAACCTTTCAATAAATGTAGCAGTAAAAATCATACAGATTAAGAAATCCTTGCGAAGATCAGTTTGAAGTTTTTGAAATGGAATATTTCTACATCTGGCACACAAACTATAAGATATAAAAAAAAAACCAAATTTGTAGGTGCATCAGAGAAAAATATACAAAAAGCAAAATGAATTTTTAGTTACAGATTAAAAGTTCTAGGAAAACGAGAAAATTTCATTTTAAACTAGACATTTGTTTCCAGGAATTGTATGATATTTTTTTGTAAATTTTAATGTTACTGTCAAAACTTCGATTTTCATCTTGAAATTTCAATTTTTCAAAGAAATCTTCAAGTTTTGACCTTCACTTACAATTTCAAAAACAAAATTAAACATTTGGGTTTAAAATCAAAAAATTGGGTTTTGAATTGATTCCAATTTTGAGAAAGATTCCGGCAAAACACAGAATCCTTTGTTTATAATTACAATAGATTGCTCGAAAATATGTTTTTTTTTCTCAAGTTTTTCATGTTAAATTTTCTAAATTCAAAATATTTTGAATTCTTCGCGAGATTTGAAACTTTTTTTCACAAATTTCAGTCTTTTTTTCCAAAATTTGACCTGAGTCTGATGTTGCTTACAGAATTAATGTGAAAGACCTAAGGGTTCCCACGATGTAATAAAAAATGGTGGTTGTTAAAAAACCAACTTTAAATTAACTTTAGTTTCTCACCAACCAATAAACGGTGATCATGGATTTTTATTATTGGATCTGATCGCCACTGAATGTCATTGTTAATGTTAAGAACAGAATAATGCATAGTTGTTTTTCCTATATTTCAGTACAAAACACAAATCCCACTTTATGGGCTGGAACAAATAACGGTACAGTGTACGCCTTTACGATAAATGTACCGGCTGCTTCCAAACGCGAAACAGACGACGTTGTCTGTCATTTGGCTAAGGAGATACAGTTAAAACACAGAGCTCCGGTTATCGCCATTGCCGTGTTGGATGGATCCAATAAACCACTGCCGGAACCGCTTGAAGTGGAAAGGGGCGTGGCTCCGCTCCCCGACACAACTCAACCGCACAGAGTGATCATTGCTTCCGAAGAGCAATTTAAGATTTTCACATTGCCTTCCCTAAAGCCGTACTGTAAATATAAATTAACTGCACACGAAGGTATTTAGGCGAGCAAATTAATTTAGATTTGAGATTTTATATTGTCTTTTTTCGACAGGCGCAAGAGTTAGAAGGATGGCCTTCGCGGATTTCAAGTGCTCTTTACCGGATCATAATACAAAACACTCAGAAGTTGATTTGTTATGTCTGACGAATTTAGGTGATTGTCTCGTTCTTAGCATTCCCGATTTAAAACGACAACTTAACGCAGCTGCCATTAAAAGAGAGGATATCAAGTAGGTAATTTGTTTCCATCCTGAAATCGTATAAATTAGTTTTTTCTTAGTGGCATTTCATCGTTGGTTTTTACGAAGAATGCTGAAGCATTATATCTTCATTCTTCATCAGAACTTCAAAGGATATCGCTCTCTAATACTTATGTAACGAAACCTCGATGCTATCTGGATTTCGTTCGAGAGGAAGCAACTGGAGAACAAGACGCTGAAGCGCAAGAAGATAACGAGTCCCCTTTAGTTAACGGAAGATCCGACAGCAAAGACAGCAGCATGGGTGAAAAGGTTGGATTCTTTAGGAAACTTTATTAACAGTCTAACGTTCTTTATTTTAGACTGAAGAACTGAGGGAAAATGGTGAAGAAACTCCGCATAATGTGACGGTTTCTAGCAGCGTTGGCGATATAACCATAGATAGTGTGAAGGATCATCTCGGTTCAGGTGAGGATCTCAATAGGCATATATCGGGTTTGTGTGTTACAAAAACCGTAACAACGGTTATCAGTAACAACCAAGATGGAGCTGCAGTGACTTCTTCAACGATTACTACTACCACTGCTGTAGCCGAAAATAGTGAGTTGCTTTTTGTGTTTCATTCATTCACTCCAATATTATTAAACATTTGATACTTCTCTAATCATATTTTTCTTACCATTTAAATTTTTTCTACAATCTATTTGGTATTTCTTTTAGGACATTTCATCATCTTATGAAAGAATTGAGTATCATATGTTTGATTAATATCATTTACAGCTGTTTTATTCATTACCTTCATTCATTTTTTAGCACAAATAACTAACTTTTTTCAAATTGACTCATTGCTTTAATTCCTGTTATTACTATGATATATTACTTTTATGATACGAATCATGTTTATTTATACTCTTTCCTAAAGCAGCTGCAAATTTAGTGCAACCATTATTCATTCAAAGAAATTGACTTGTAAAACATTTTTTTTTATCTAATTAATTGTGTTGTCGGCTAATGCTTTCAAGAAATCATATTAATTATTAAACTGTTTCCGCAAGCACAGGCTATCTCTTATAAAACTGTTGTAAGAGTATCTCTAGAAGCCTATCATATTTTGTATGTTATTTCCATAATTAAAAGCGGCCTATACTATATAGAAGGTATCTCAGTCATAATGTTATTAGTTTGAACGAACTATTGGGAAAGCTTAGTCACAATTACAAATGTACGAATGAATTGAGGCTCCTCAACCCATAAACCCTCCCTAACATGGCGCTACTGATCGTAATAAATGGTTTACGACTTCGTAGGTCAACAAAATGATTTATCACGTTATCACAGCAGATGCCATAGCAAAACATCGCTAATTAATGCACAAATTTGTAATTATTTCGCCGCATAATTTGTGTATCCGTACACTTAAACTAATATGAAAATAATTGCACCTATACGATAAAAAATAAAAATAAATCTTATCGAAATAATTAACCAGTTTAACACAAACTAAAATATAAATCTAAAGAATAGATACCGATGCAATGCATTCACAAATGCTTAAATAACCAGATTATTTAATTTCGGAGACTAACATTTGTCAGCATTTATGGATTGTTATTTATGATTATTGTGCCAATGATGGAACTTCCTAACATAGTCCAAAGTCTGAGTAGGTGCAGTTTACTTATAAAACACTTAAGTGCCTATTTTACTATTTGAGATTTGTCTGATCTATGAGGAAAAAAGATGATTTGTCGATAAACAACACACACAGTGTGCCTCAAGATGGAGTGCTGAAGAGAAATTTGCTTTTTACTTGTGGATTTGTGAGAAGTCATGTTTCTGGAAATAAACCAAAACTTGTAAGCGTTTTTTAAAATTGTGAACTACATTTCTACATAATTTATATTTGTCAATATCGCTAAAAATAATAGCAGTTTACTCCTTATCATTTTTTAGCATATCCAAATAATTGAATTCCTTCTACAAAAAATAAAGAAAATAACGTTATGCCCAGTGATTTAAAGCCAAATGGAAATTTTTATTAAAAATGATTTTTCTCATAAGCACTTAAAAAAAGATGAAATTTCTTCTTTAATACTGGATCTTTGGACAGCTTGCAGTTCACAACATTTATATTGAAAAATATCTTTCAATAGCCACTTTATAACATTTGCAGTCAGTTCTTCGTGAGGTCACATTAACTTTCTACTACAATTCCTTATCGCTATTTCATGTAAAAAGCCAATCATGCAACATCTTTTTCGGGGCCGTCTGGACCGAAAATATCATCTTATGATTTGCATGTTTTTATCTTTCATGCATAATCTAATCATTAATTAATAATTTTTTGTTTCTCCTTTTTCCCGATTGCGCAACTGTCGCATTCTTCTTATTTAGGAATGTCGAAACTTGAAATCCATGATTGCTCAAAAAGGGGTTTAAATTATGATTTGAAAATATATTTTTTTAAATTAATGACATTATGACTTAAGACATTCAGATAGGTCAATTTATATGGTAACATTTTTGATCCTTAGCTCAGTTAAAACCATAAAGCTCAGTAAACATATCGGCTAAAGGCTGGGGACAAAATATTAAAAAAATATTTTTTACTGCACTTAATTGTATAATCATTTTATTCACTTTTTTTTAACTGGATTACGTATCCCAAAATTTTTTAGTTTAGAAAATTATTTTTTATATTTATTTTGCTCAAATGTGTTATCTCAATTATTATCGTGCGTAAATATTTTTCAAAATTTTATTCTGCTTGGTTTAGAGCCTAAAATATTTTTAAGTAAACTTATCCACATTTTGATTATTTCTTTTATTTTACTTACACAACTACTTTAAAATGTCCGACATTTTACCCTCTTTAGACATTTAATCCCAACATTTCAGTAAAATAAAAAATATATTATGAGAAATGTTCAGAATTTTGTTCATAAATTATGATTGTTTTTTTTTTCTAAAAGGCTATTTCTTGGACTTTAATCTTAACACTTATAACAAATTTCGGTATTTTCGAGTTTAAGAAATTCTAGCTTAAACTCCGAATTTTGAGAAAACAATTCAATGACGATCGAAATTTCGAAAGACAATTGTAATTTATAAAAAAAATTGTAAAAACCCAAATTTGGAAATTAAGTGGAAATTTTGAGAGGTTTTTTTTTAATTTAATTTTTTTTATGTTTTCACTGAAGCGAAGTTTTGAGTTAAGAGTGATATTAAAAATAATAAAAACTTCAAAAAAGCTTTAAATGTATACAAAGAAAATTTCGAAATGTCTACTTTAATTAAGAAGTAATCTCCTTAAAGCAGAACTTTTTTCTAAAAATTTTGCCCAAAATCACTGAAGAAAAGTCGAATTTGTGAGAACATTTTTATTAACTTTATTTATCGCCTTTGTTTCAAGATTCCTTATTTAGACTAGCATTCTTTTATATTATTTTCTACATTTTCATTTTGAAGAAAATTAGACTTTCTGGAAATATGACTTATTTTTTTCAAAATTGCGAGTTTAAACTCTAACTTAAAGAAACTGGAACTTGGCAATAATAACAATGAATTTCCAATATTTGACTTTTGGCTCCAAAGTTAATTTAAACTGAAATTTCAGACTTTTTTCTCACAAAGTTTAGACTTTTTCTTCGGAAATTTAATTTTTTTCTCGATAATTCCAATTAAAAACGAAATAAAAAAGAAAAAGTTAAGTACTTTGAATTTCGAAATTAAAATCTAAATTTCAAGATTGACTTCGATATTTTACGTAAAAATTGTTTGATAAAAATGAGAATCTTGAGAGAAAAGTAAAACTTTTTTGGATAAAAGCAATTTCAGTTTTTATACTAGGATTTTCTAGGGAAGAAAAATTGAAGTTTAGGGTACAGATTATGTAGCAAAAAAAAGGTCGATATAACTAGTAACGCAAAAGTAAAATGTCAAAGATAACAAACGGCCGAGAAGTTGTACAGGGTGAGCGAAACTCCATGTCTTAGCTGTATTATAAGAAAAGGAAAAACTATGTAAGAAATCAGAAATAAGGTTCTTAAATTGGATTAAATAAGGTCCATTTTAAGTGAAATTTGCATATTTTTCCAGTTTTGGAAACCAAAGTAATGACGCCATTAAACTTTTTTTTCAGAAACATTCCTGTATTTCTGCATATTTAAAAAGACCTAATTTTTCTAAATAAATTTTGTGAAGAACAAAATTTGGTATTTTTTTTGGTTCAAAAGTTATAAGCAGTTTTATTGAAAAAAAGAATATTATCAAAAATTCGCAATTACTACGATGTAGACAAATAGCCTCTGGAAATGCAATAAATTAAAAATAAAAGTATAGTGGCATCTGTCAATGATTGAACTAATGGTTGACAAACATTTTATGTTGACATTTGACTTGGAAAAATATTCACGTAAATGATATACAGGGTGAGTCAGAAAGAATGGGCCAACCCTAAACTGGAGATACTAGACATCAAAATATTACGATGGGACTCAACATCCTTATACCAATTTGGCAGGTTTAAGAGATACCGGGCGTTTAAAGTTTAAATGTTATTCTGACATTTTTTAATAATTGAGAAAGTTTTAATGCTATAAATTTAATATTTGGGAATTTTATGTTTTCCGGTGTGAGAATTACGAATTTTAAATTTATATTGATGTTGCCCCTAGAGGGCGCTAATTTCACATTAATCATTTAAGTAAATTAAAACATAATTTTTTTATCTGTTGAGTTATACTTAAAATAAGTAGACAGTATAAAAGAATGATCAATTCTACAAAGACAAGGTACTCTTCTTTAAGTCGTCTAAAGCTAAAGTAAGCTAAAGAAAGTTTAAATCGTCTAAAGCTAAAATATTAAATTTATAGCACCAAAACTTTCCCAATTATTAAGAAATTTCAGAATATAAGTTAAACTTTGGACGCCCTGTATCTCTTAAATCAGTCTTATTAGCATAAGGCATGTTGAGTTCAATCGTAATATTTTGATGTCTAGTATCTCCAGTTTTGCGTTGGCCCATTCTTTCTGACTCACTTTGTATTATTTATTAGTTTATGGGAAATTTCAAAAGAACTCTAGAAGAGCATATAAATAATCTCTGAGATACCCCAAACATATTATTCTAAACCTAAAAATATTTAATAGATTTGTTTCCAAAGGCTGTTTGATTAAATCGTACCAATAGCGAATTTTTAATAATACAGTTTTTACAATAAATTTGCTTATAACTTTTTAACGAAAAATGATATCAAATTTTTTTGTTTACAAAATTTGTGTAAAAAATTAGCCCTTTTTAAAACTGCAAAAATATATATTTCTATAGAAAAAAATTCAATTACGTCATTACTTTGGTTTCCAAACCTGGAAAATATGCAAATTGGGCTTAAAATGGACCTTTTATTTAATTCAATGTCAGAATCTTATTTCAGATTTCTGATATCGTTTTTCCTTTTCTCATAATAGCGCCGAGACATCGAGTTTCGCTCACCCTGTGCAGCTGTACCTTCAGCGGAAGTTGCTGAGGCGGTGGGTAGTACCTGAGGAGTCGGCCTAGTTAAAGTTAGGGATCAATGACAAAAGTTCGGGGAAAAATTTGAAATGTCCAATAAGTCAAAATTTTTTGAGAAAAATAAAAAATTCAATTTTGGCGTTTTGTCTAAAACTTTTCTGAAAAAAAATTGAAAATTTTGGAAAAATTCTAGCTTTATAAAAAATCGAGTGTTAGTACAAAAGTTCGAGAAAAGAAATGATATTTCCAGTTAACGCTCAGTTTCGAGGAAAAAAAAAGTAGAACATTTCAAATTGGTGTCGATATTTTGTGAGAGAAAGGTAAAATGATTAGGAAAAATAGAAATTGTTACTCTTAAACTTCTAAAAGTTTAAAACATGAACGCCTTGAGAAAAATATATATTCAGCAAAAATTAAAAATTAGGAATTTTGGAAACTAGGCCATCATTTCAAGTTTGCTTTTGATATTTCTACTTTAATTTTAAAATTTCATATATGCTATTTTTTTTTCTTGAAGTGTCGACTTTGAAACTCCGATTTTTTATAATTAATTCGAAATATCGTGATTTCGACCGCAATCTGGAGAAAAAAAGGCAAAAGCTGGGGAATGTAAAGATCTTTAAATACATATATGTATACGAAAAACTTTAGGCAGTCGATATTCTGAGAGAAACTAAAATAAAATATCTATGAAAAAGAGAAAAGGTTAAAAGATTTCGAAAAAATGTAACTTCTAAACCTTGAATTTTCTAGAAGAAAATGAAATTTAGTGGTCAGTGACAAAATTTCGAAAAAAGTCTTCGTTTTTTTATATCGAAATTTTATGGAAAAAATTTAGTTTTAGCTAAAAAGATTATAAAAAAAAGTCGCGATTCTGAGGAAAACTCGAATTTTACAAAATAAACCCAAATTTTAATAGAAAATCCTAGAATAAGGATGGAAAATCAAGTTTTAACTCGTAGATTCGAGAAAAAAGTCGACACCAGAGACTAAATAGACTGAACGTAAGACGGTAAGCAGTGAAGCCAGTTGAAAGCCTGGCGGAAGCCTAGCTCAACCCAGTTTGCAACGCACTCTCATTATTTGACAGACCGTTGGTTTTTTTTAGAAAACGGCCTGAAAACATGGGGAAGTGTATTGTGGATCATTGTTGAAACCTCAGTGAACACATTAGTGAAGGAAAATCAAGAGTTTCATTCTTTGGGTAGGTAAAAATGAAATATATAAATATTCAATTATCGGCGTGCGCGCGCCGCCATTTCACTGCAATCATGACGTGTTTACAGCACCGGCTTAACAATATTGTACACAGGCGTCGCGTATTGAAAGAAAATTATTTTACTATTAAACCAAGATGTCTTTGAAAATAGTTCTCCTGAACTTTTACCAAAAAGCACTTATAAAAATTATCCTATTGGTCCAAAAGCCCCTAATTCTAAAGTTTCATCTAAATCGATAGAACCGTTACGCGGCAAGTTTCGTATTTATAAATTTTACTTAATCCGGCCATGTCCAAGAGTAGTGGGATGCAGCTTCCAACTACCCCGCATTTTAGCTTCAACTGTACGCATGAGACAACATTGAAATGTTCAGTCTATTTAGTCTCTGGTCGACACTTTAAATTGCAGTCGATATTTTGCGAATAAACGGTAAAATGTTTTAGCAAAAACAGAACTCGATGTTCGAATATCTTAGAAAAAGTGAAAATTTTTAAAAATCAAACCTAATTTAGGCATCTATGATTAAAATTCGAAGAAAAGAGTCTTTAATATTCAGTAGTCGAGATTTCAGTGTGGAAAAAATTCGGATTTAGCTAAAATATTTGTAAAAATTCGAGATTTTCAGAAAAGTCTAGGAAAGGAATAACATTTTAAATTTAAATTCGGAGCTTCTAAAAAAGAAAATATGCGCAGTTTTAGAAAAAACAAAATGTTTACTTTTAAACTTTAAAAATCTAAGACAAATTGCAGATCTTCAGAAAAAATTAGGAATTTTTGAAAACAGGTCATGAATCTGCTATGTTTTTTCTTAAAATAAATTACAAAAGAAATAGACATTTCGAGATTAAAGTTGAATTGTTGAAAAAAACAATTGAAAAATTTTGATAAACTTCGACTTCTAAACTTAAAATTTTAATGAAAATTTAAATTCCAGTTTAAATTAGGAAGTTTAAGAAAAATGTCAAAATTTTCAGAAAAACTTGCACAAATCATTTTGCAGAGGAGAACACGCCACTGACGTTCATTCTCCCATTCTGTGTTTACCTTTATTTGCTTATTTAACGGAATATACAGAATGGACCTAGTTAGATAATATTTAATTACTTAGTGCTTTCATTAACTTCTGTCTAAATTAGATTACATTAATGTCAGATTCAGTTCAGCACACAACCAGCCAAATAGCATGTTATTAATTAAAACGACAAATTTTCCTTATACATATATATTTAAATATAATAATGCATTTCAATTTTTTTTTTTTCGTGAAAATATTTTACAAGTCAATTTTTATAATTTTATTACAGTTCTGCATTTTGTTTTGTTTTGCTTTCATGTGTTTTTTTTTATTTCTCGCTTTGTAGTCCTAGACAATGCAATGGAAGGACGGTCGCCATCTTTAGAGGTTAGCCCCCTTTTCTTTCAAAACTGCCCATCCGCCTTTTCTTTGTCGATTAACATCTCTGTTGTAATGCATACTAATATTGCTTGCATTGTCATGTTTCCTATTTAGGTATATTTTAGTCTGGTGTTTTTTATTTGCCAATTTTCAAACCTCACCATTGGGATCTTGCAGAACAGTTTCACTTTCTTACAAAAAGTGGAAATTTAGACTTTAAAGCCGAAATTTTGGAAACATTGAAACAGAAACCTTCCAACACAATCTTAATTTCAAGAAAAACCGCGGAATTTATATTATAAAATTAAGATGCATTTGTACCTCAAGGAGTTTTAACTAAGGGAAAAAGTAACTCGGAATTTAAGAAAAATGCGACAGATTGTAATACAATTCTAAATTTCAAAATATTTCAAGTTTTAATAACAAGTCTCTAAAGAAACATAGACATTTCAAATTTAAATTCGAAATTTCCAGAAAAGAACCTTGAAACTTTGCCATAAAGATTGAAATTTTGAGAGACTGAGTCAATTTAAAAAAAGACTAGAATATTTAGTAAAAATGTTGAGAAAACAAGTTTTAAATTTAAACTCGAAAGTTTAAGAAGAAACTGAACATATCCAAAAGGCTCCTTAATTTACGTGAAGAAAATTTTTAAAACTTCGACTTTTAGATTGACCATTTCTTTTGAACCTTACAATTGCTACAAAAAGTCTGGATTTTAAGAGTGAAGTGGAAAATTGGTAGAACAAGCAAGCATTTCGAGATCAAACTCATGATTTTTATTATTTTGTTTCTAATAAATTAATCTTTATTCGAAAATTACTTACACAATTTACTCTATTTGTAAATTTCGAGTAACATTTTTTAGTATGTGTTTAATTGATAGTTATTAAAATTTTGGGGAAGCGCTTTTTAATAAATTTAATTTTTCCTTCAAAGTTTTTACTTTGATTCGAAATTTCGAATGTAATATCCATCTACCATTTTTCTCTGCCTATAGTGTCGATTCATTTATGTGCTCGAAAATTCGATTTTATTTCGAAAAAGATAACTTTTGGGGTTTTTCTTCTAACTTTAATTTTAAAAATGAATTTAATGGTTAAACTGAAAAGTTTAATTTACACCTTGACTTCTTTTTGTCGATTTTTTTTTTCACATTTTATAAATTTTAAATTCAACTTTGAAATTTTCACTTCCAAGGAAAGGTTTGATTTTATTTCGATTTTAGTCAGGGGTGAGGGATAAAATATCAAAATTTCGATAATAACACGACTTACAAAAAAATTTGTAAGTAACCTGAAATCCACAAGGAGATTTCAGGTTTAAATTCAGATTTTGAAATTTGACTTTTCTCAGAAATCTTGAGGAAGATCATTTTCATAAATTTTGCTTTTTTTGTTAAAAAATGTAGACTTTTTCAAAAGAGTTTGACTGTTTTCTCTAGACGTTTATAGTTTTTTTTTAAAGAAAAATCAACTTAAAATTTTGAGACATAAGTAAAAATTTCGAAAAATGCTCAGAGTTTCTTTTTTAAATTTCACTCAAGCTTTTAAAATTTCTATTCAATTTTTATATTCGACTTTAATGACTTCTTTTTGTTGAAATCCGTACTGATATTAAAAAGAACTGATCAACTGAAAAACTTAATCATCAACGCAGAGCCTAAGTGACTGAAATCAGAAGCACGAAATTTCGACAATAGATTCTTTTCATGGTAAAGCTGAGGTATTTTTGGAAATTCATATTTTAAGGCAGTAAAAAGGGGGTAAAATTGTGTTTCAAATGCTAATATTTGGAACAAAGTTAATACTGCATTCTGTAACCTAATAAATTTTGTGTAAACAATCCATGAAAGAATTAACTGGATAAGTGTTGGCCTATATTAATAACTCAGTCCCTAAGGGAGTAAAAAGGGATGAAAAAGAGTTTTCTAATTAGTATGAAACAGAGTTAATAAGTTAATAATTCCACGATTCAGATATAAAATAAAACCTATTTTCGAAAAAAACTCGAATTTTTCAAATAAATATCGAAGAAAAGGTGGAAAATTTGAAAAATGATTGAAATTTTTATAAACATGGAGGTTTGGAAATGGATCGAAATTTTCAGTCAAAATTTTGAAGAAATAAACCTTTAAGAATAATCGAAATTTACAAGAAAAATTCATAAATTATAAATAAACTGTATTAACAATAAGTACAACAGTGAATATAAAACATATCAAAATTTCGCGAAAAACTCATATTTTGAAAGATTCAAAATTCAAAAAAAGTTACGATTTTCACAAGAAAGTCATAATTCGAAATTTTGAAAGAAGTTGAGGTTTCCACAAAAAATAAACATCTTTAATAAAGTCAAAAATTGAAACAATCAAACGTTGAAAATTTTAAAAAAGCACAATATTTTAAGGAAAGTCTAAATTTACATCAAAATACAAATTTCGAGAAAAAAGCCAAATCTTTCAAAAGATATCAAAATTTTGAAAAAAGTGGAAATTCTGAATTAGTTGATATTTTCAGCGCTTATAAGTAAATCAGAATTCAGAGAAGTCTTAAGTTTTCAAAATAATGGGCAGTTTAAAATATGAGTGGAAGTTTTAAAATGTCATAATTTTCAAAAATTGAAACACAGAACTTGTCCCCTGAAACCAAGAAAAATTAAAAAACACAACAAAGGTTGCTCTAACGCGTTTCGATAGAAACTCAAAACTCAAACTTTCTCTCTGAAGATGACAGCTTGGCTGTCGAAACTCGTTAGAGCAACCTTTGTTGTGTTTTTTAATTTTTCTTGGTTTCAGGGGACAAGTTCTGTGTTTCAATTTTTGAAGATAACCAAGGACCAGTCCGTTGCATCAAATAATTTTCAAAATAAGTCAAGGTCTTCAAAGCAATAAAAATTAATAAAAAAAAGTCAATTTTTCAAAAAAAAAAGCAGGGATTTTCCGAAATTCTGAGAAAATGTTGAAATGTTTAAGTGGTCAAAATTAAAAAATATATATCTATTGGAGGAAAACTTGAAATTTTGAAAGTCAAAATTAAAAAAAATTCAAATTATGTAGTAAAAATGTCCAAGAAATTGAAAATTTAAGTAATATATATATTTTGAAATTTTGCAGTTTTCCGGTTTTTGAGAGAAGAAAATAATGGATAGAATGCAGATCAAATTTGTCTTACTATTTTATTTAGATGAATATTTTCGGAGTTAGCTGCAACGCAATAGTCGCAGTTGGAATGTAACATTTTATCGCGATTTCCAGGGGATCTTTCTTATAAACTGTATTAGTATCGACTTATTGCAAATGAATGCTTTTTATCAGAGACCAGTGGCGGCTCGTGACTAAAATTAATGGGGGTGCTGCTCCACAAAATTTTGAGCCTTTATTTTAAAATTATTTTTAAGAAAATAAATATGTCTAGAAAGAAAATTTTTTTTGAAAACTTGATAAGATTCTAAAATAACAAAATCAATATTTTTTACATATTAAATGGTTACAGTTCAAACTATCATTTAAAAGTAAAATCTATTCTTCTTGTTTTAATTATTTATTTAAACTAAAGAAATCTTTTTCAATCGAAAGCACTGCAAGGGCACTTTTGATTTTTTAGTGCTTCTTAGAAAAGTTTTGATCCTTTTTAGTGTTGAAAAGCAGCGTTCTGCCTCTGAAGTAGTACATAGGAATTGTCAAAAGGATTTTAATTAATTTTGTAATTTCACTAAAAACATCATCTAGATTATTTTCCAAGATAAATTTCAGCAGATCAATTAATTTACAATAATCATGAATATCAGACCTAGAATAAAATACTTTTAGTACGGTTGAAAGTTTTTCTTTGTCAATCATGGGATATGCATCAGTGGTCAGTACTATCCCTTCTGTGGGAAGTTCAGTCTTAAAAGCAGAGAAGCGTGTCTTGTCGAACAATTTAACATCCACTAAATGATTGGTGGAAAAATATCTGTCCAATATATCAACAATTATACAGTCACACACTTCTTTAGCTTCTGCCATGAGTGTTTTTGAACGATTCTAACAGTACTTTGAATTTCTTAATTATAAAATAGCAAGTTTTGAAATTGGCTGTATATGCCGTTAACTTTAAACACACTAATTTCTAGAGATTGCATTTATTTTTTATCAAAGTAAAATCAACTGGGCATCGCAACTGCAAGAAAATTCAATGTTACAAAAAATACAGTCGAAAGCTCATGATTAAAATCGAAATTAAAAAAAATCTCCAAATTTATTTTAAACATTTTTATTGAAATTTAAAATCGACATTTCATATTCAAGTATTCGACGAAAGGTTGAAATTCGAGGATAAAGAGAAAATTTAAAAACAAATTTGTTAAAACAAAATTAATTTAATTTTTAATTTAGAATATTATTGCATGACTTAAGGGAAATTATCATTTCATTATTTATCGTTATCTATTAATATGAGTTTAAAAATAAAAATGAATTATTTTTTGCAACAACAAATTGTCCTTAAAGGTTTTTTATTTTTTCTGAAATAATTACATAAAACTTTTTTCTTAAGTACATTTATTAAATTAATACTAATCCCAACTAACTGACAAACAATATTTAAGTGAATATTAATTATTTGCAACATAAAGCATTTTTCGTTGGACATGTTACTTTTCTACAATAAGCATTAAGTCAAAACCAACACAATTTTGAAATAATGGCGCTAAATTATGCGTTTGATTCGCATTGCTTCGATTTCGCTCGCGGCGTTACTTCGTCGGGAATGATAGTAACCGCAAGTTGTAGCGTAGTGCCAGGATAGATTGTAATGGCAGAGTTTAGCCGCTAATCCAGTACGCCACGGTCAGTACTGCCGGAAGAGCAGTGCTTTTTCGCCTTTGCAGTAGCATATGAAGCTTTCTATGCGCGCAAACGTACAATGTTCGAATACCTCGTCGTTGAAACTGTGGAGCGCACAGACCCTTACTCGATAGAAATATTACGTTTGCATCTTTTTTCATGAATTGGGGCATTGTTACTGATATTAACCTTAAGGGTTATATTTATACTGTACAAATACATATAAAGAAAGAGCAAAAGAAAAAATACCTCATATTAAAGGTTATTGATAGATGGAAGTTGGGGATGCTGCAGTTCCGCAGTGCCTATATGCGAGCCGCCACTGTCAGAGACATTATCAACACAGTTGTCAGTTCCATAAATATTTGGATTGATTGCAGAAAAAAGTATGTATATCTGAAAATAGACATTTTTTTATTGTTCAATTAGAACACAAGAAAATTTGGATAAAATTTCAAATTCATACATAAGTAAAAATGATTTAATTTGGTCTACTAACTGTTCAGTGTAATAATTGTGCAGGTCCGACTCGCTTTTTGGTGAATTAAGTATTATTATTTAATTTTTTTTCACATTTTAACTCACTGAGAATTAGAGTTTTCTCGAAATGTTTAATTAAAATTAGAAACAAATAAACCAAAATTGAAATCAAAATTCTATGAAAACAGTCAAAATATAAAAATATCAATACTTTAACAGGCCTTAGGTATCGAATATGCGACGATATCGATGTGAAGGTTTTTCTTTCACAGTATCTTGTGAAGAAATAAATGTATTCTTTTATAGGTACATTCGTACGTACAACATACGACATTCAACCATTTTGAATTAAATAGCTCTATATATAGTGTAGTTTTTTTTAAACTTGACATGGGCAAACTTTTTTATTTGAAATGATAGATTAGTACTTCCAATTGCAAAGTTGTTGACTAAGAAGAATGTACCAAAAAATCTTTCCTATGTTGCCATACTAAAGAAATATTTTTTAAATGGCCACACTGCATTTTTTAACATATTTTAATAGATCTTCAAATTCTAAACAAAAAGTCACATTTTTTATTTGAAGTTACCGTTTTCGAACAATCAGAAAAAAGACTGAAATAATCTTTAGTCACCAATCTTTAGTCAACAGGAACTAAAAGAAGCTTACACATCAGTAGAAGGCACTGAAAATTAAACAAAAATTGCCTTGTTTCAAAGAAACCTTCATATTTATGCTGTCATTGTGATATTTGAAAGCTATTGCATTTGAATGCATGTAGGTTTTTTAAAAACTTGAACTTGGCTCTTTCATTTTAAAAAATAAACTAGTAATTTCAATTGCAAATATGTAGGAATTAATTTGACTAAGAAAAGTGTACCAATAAAACTATCCTAGGTAGCCATATTTCTTCAGTAGATGTTAAAACAATATTTTTTAAATGGCAACATCGCAGTTTTTTAACATAGTTTGATAGATCTTTAAATTCTAAACAAAAAGTGTTTTGTTACATTTTTTATTTGGAGTAACAACAATACTTACAACTTTTTTATTTTTTGTTTTTATAGAGATTTAAGTGCAACAGCTTTCAAATATCACAACGAAAGCATTATCATGAATGCTTCTTTCAAACGCATATTATTGTTTCATTAGCTTCTTTAATTCCTGCCAACTGCAGGTCATTTTAGTTCTTTTGTTGATTGTTCGAAAACGGCAACTTCAAATAAAAAATTTGACAGAAGACTTTTTGTTTAGATTTGAAGATCTATCAAAATATGTTGAAAAATTGCAGTGTTGCCATTTAAAAAAATATTGTTTTTGTATCTACTGAAAAAATGTGACAGCAGGAAAGATTTTTTAGTACATTTTTCTTAGTCAAGCTATTTCCTACAACTTTGCAATTGGAAATACTAATCTACTAAAGTTGGCCTATGTCAAGTTTTAAAAAAATGAGACTGTATAATCCATAATATAAGCTGAAAAATTTTACCCCCCACTATAGTGTTGATACTGCTTAATCGGGACATCTAATGATAGTGTCAACAGCGGCGAGAAGTGGCAGTTGCCTTCCCCAGTCAAAAAATATTAACTTTATTTCAGAAATATTTTTGTGTTTTTATCACTAAAATACGAAACTTGCCTTTATTTAACCAAATCGTGCTCTTGAAATAAACAAGGTGGTGAGGTTCGAAAAATGAGCATCCTATATATGTGAATAAAAATTTTATTTCTTTATTTTGCTCGAGATAAATTTGTGACAAATGACAATTTATAATTGTTAATAACATTAAAAATTTAAGTACTGCAAGATTGCACTCAACTTAATGTTTAAGATGTTAACGATTTTTGATGTATTTCAAAAGTTTTACTATTTAATTTGTAATATTGGCTTGCTTTTATTAATAATATAATTGCCGTAAAATATAAATTATTGTGCCATAGCATAGATGACACATTTGTAAGTTATTAATTTCTTTACACCTTGACTGTAACAATTTACACACAATGTATAGTTTATTTTAAATGATTTTTCTCTTCTAGGTTAGAAAAATTCAAAGTGATGTACTACGTGCACCGTTGGCATTAGCCTGAAGATTCGGAGTCGCTCGTCAATGGTGATGCATAAATGGGTTTAAATATGCCATAATTCTTAAGGTTTAGCATTTCGTATTTTTGAAAAACAAAATTGAGTAAGCACAATCCCCTTCTTGTGTTTTATGGTAAGCTGTTAACATTTTATCTAAGTTAAAAATGTTTATCAGTGATTAGTTATAGTACAAAATCTTCCCTGAATTAGTTTTAAGTACTTAATTTTGATGTTTAAAATTTACTTAAAAGGCTTGGGACCATTTTCAGTTTTTTTATAGGATTACGAAATGCTAATCTGTTTTTAAATTAATCGTAACTAATTACAATAAAATTTTTATAACATTAAATCATATCGTTAATTATATTAATAAAACATTTAATAAATATCGCAATATCAAAGTTTTCATTTTTTATTTTTGTAAGGGTAAGTCTGCTGAAACGTTGATGTTGTGACTAAATTTTATACTACATACCAGTATTTATCACAGCTTTGCTATTTTCTACACAAAAATTTAGATTATTAAGTGATAATTTATTACGTTGACTTTTGTCACTATTTGATTATTCTAAACTAGGTTTTTGGTGATAAGAGTCTTTCCAATGCAGCTTTTTATACAACAAAGGTGGAGGTTTTATTTTGTTAATCTAAAGCAAAATGAACGAATGTATGTCCTTTTTAGTAGATTTGTAAATTACCTTAACATTTCGTTATAATATTTTGTATTGGATTTTATTCACATTTTATCAAAGTTTATATTTTATTTATGGAAGGTTCACATGACAAACATCACTGAGTGAATAAAGATTTTATTAGTATTTTAGGTTATTTTTTATTGTGATCCAAATATTCCCTTATCCATTGTTCAGTAATTGAAATACAAATCTTGTCCCCTGAAACCAAGAAAGATTAAAAAACACAACAAAGGTTGCTCTAACTAGTTTCGATAGGCCAAGCTATCATATTCAGAGAGATACTAACATATAATCCTAAAATTCAACCCTTATATACTAAGAATATTCACTTCTTGCATGGTCGACCGCATCCGAACGCTCATGCGCATCTAATTATACATGTCTTAGTGTCACAATTCCTTATCTATCAACCTTAACTATTTTTAGCAGACATGAATGGCCTAAAAGGCTCAACCATTCATAAGGTTGTTTCCAGCCTTATGGATGGCTAAGCTTTCACATGGAATTCTTATTTACTACTTTTAACATTTTAATATTATCTATCCTATGATCTAATCCAAAAGCATGTCGAAGCAACTTCTCAGTTCTTCCGTACCTCAAATGAGCCAAATGCTCCTTCAGTCGGATTTTAGGAGATCGTCTAGTCTGCCCGACGTACTTTTCAGGACAATCTACAGGAAATTTGGTAAATACAGGACTTGTCCGTTTGCTCTACTTTATCCTTCAAAGTACCCAAAAGCGAAGCGAATTTAATTTGCCGTTAGAACTATAAACAACCCGGAAGCCCTGTTTTGGTAAAATTACACTAAAACCGTGCCTAAGCGAGGGTTCAATTATCTTACTTCCATTTGAACCTCTGGGAAGTAATTTAATTTTAATATTGCATTGAATAGAAAGTTAATTGTTTTTATTGTAACACTTTTCGAAAAACTCTACGGGTATTTTACCGAAAACAAAATCAAAGCCTGGGGCCTTTTTTATATTTATTTCTTTCTTCAGAGGTGAGCTCTGAAGGGTAGGGCTTAAAAACCTTTTCTAATGTTTCGAGTTTGTCATTTCTGGCCCAAGTATTGCTCTCATTGATTGGACGATTGTTGTGTTGTTGGGGTCATTTTAGCCGCCTTGTAGCTTTCAGAGTGAGTATTTCGTTACTACCGTTGGCGTTAGACTTTCTAGGTAATTCTGAATGCCTTGATTCTTTTCCAAACGTTATTAAGCCTTTTAATTCTTTGTTGCTTTGTTAACTATCCTTTGTTTTCAGACGATCTGACTTGCTGCCTTAGTTGTCTTTTTTGTGTAATTTTTCGGCTTCAAAAATCCTGTATTTTTATCGTTTCAAAGTTAGTCGTTTTGACTGAATAACTGTTAGTATTCTTTTGAAGCAATGTGTGAAGGTGTCCAATTACTTCTGCGTTATATACTGTTATGGGGGTGTGGTTTGGGGAAAACAGTTGAGTTCTTGGTTTCGTTTGTTTGTTTATTATTTGTTTCAGTGATTTCTCCTTCCGGTTCTGTAAGATTTTCGAATCAATTATTTGTTTCTAGAGGTTTGTGCAACCAGTAATCACTGAGTTTTGATTACTTTCTTGCATTTGCCAGTTCACTTTTTAGATGTTTTTATCTTGGTCAGATACTGGATAGTTGTTGTGGCTGTGACTGGGATATTATTTATTTGTTGCGATTGATGAAGTTGCATCATTTGAGATTGTCACTTGTGTACTTTATAAGAATATTGTAGTACCACTGGTAGCATAGGTGGTGCTTGGATTTGTTGGTATTGTGGAATATATTGATTTGCATCGGGGTTTGCACCAACGGAGGCGGCGCTGAGGGATAGTACTACGAGGCAAACATCGTTCCCCTGTATATATCGCGTTTGAACTATAGTTTCTTAATCGTTGCATTTGCTTAAAATCGCCGGTTTTGCTTAGCTGGCGGCAGTCGGTGTTTAATAAATGATGCTTTCCTCTTTATCACCACTTACTTTTTACTGGGCAAGTTTTTTTTCTTAATTATGTTTTGATGTTTATAATTATTTCCATTACTATAGTGAATTTCAGACCAAGAATGCAGTACGGTCTCTTATGCAGAGCGCCGTTGCCAGTTGGCGCTAGGCAGGTACCAAATGGAAACAAGTCCGCATTATAGGAATATCAAGTGCGGCCACTCTCGAAGCTATATGAATACGCGTCGAGAATTAAAACGCATCCATAAAACTTTTTAAAGGGATCGCATTTCCCTGTTCCTCCAACATACATGTACCCTATTTATAAAAATAACAACATTGAACTAAAGTATTAATTAGCTATCTACTATTTGCATTTGGTTTCTACTACAATAATGACTCAAATGAAAAAAAAAAGTGCCACCGTTCTCAATTATTTTCCACCTACATTATGAATATGAAAATACCTATGAAGACGCGGACAATACAAAAAATGTGAAATAAGTATCTACTTATAAAACTGAACTAATCATCAAGGTTGGAAAATTCACTTTCGTCGCTGGATCCCGTATTTACGGTTATAATAAATTCTTCCATGTTTTCCTGAAGATAATCTGATTCTCACATTTGCTCCTCGGTTTTATTAATTACATGTTTCACACAGTTGCTCCAATTCTGTTCTGTATCGTGTTCGAAACCTTCAGTTATTAAATTAACAACTTCGTCTTCTTTAAAATTAGCGTTATGTGTGGCTACATGCCTTTTTACCTGATTCCAAACCGTTTCGATAGGGTTTAATTCGCAATGATATGGAAGTAACCGTAATATTGCAACAATATGTTCTGCTGCGATTTCTTAAATTCGATACTTATCATATTGATCTTTGAAAGCTGGGGCAGTTTGTAATTATTCCGACTTAAGATAATTATCTTCAAAAAAAATGTCCTGATTGTTTTTATCGCAAATTGGTTAATACTATATCTTACTGAGTGTTTACAAATGACTGCATTGGAGTCCTGTCTCCGGATTTATGACCCCCTATTAGAAAAAGAACGAATTAAAATTCTCATGAACCGTCTACTATTTTGCTGCATTTTTTAGGGCTATCCAAATATGTTAAAATATTCAGGCTGTTCTATTTAAAAAATAGTCAGTTTATATCAACGCTCTGTATATGATTGTTACTATAAAATGAAAATAATTTTAAAATGTGCTCCCTATAGATGTACGCCACTGGCAAAAATTTCATTTTGATTACTCTTCAGGCTTAGGAACTATTCTCCGTCTACACACTAATAGCGGACCCTGTATATTACAGCGCAACACTGGTTATGGTGTTTGGGCTATATTTTCAGTTCAAGTTAAAAAGTGTTTGAAGTATCCGTATTCTACGGTATGTATGGAACATTGGCTGTAACTTTCCAACAAGTTTTTAAGAAAAAAATGTTTCAAATAGACTTTTTTTGATTGTTTGCCACTTTCCGATGACCTTGATTTTTTCTTCATTGTTTTTGTTTCTTTGCTAAGGTATTAGATTTTCCAATGTATTTACTTTTTTGGAATCAGCATATCTTTCTGCATTGGGTAACATCAAATTTTATAAGGGTTAGATATGAAAAATTTTGAGAAATACTAAAAATTTTCTAATTTTATCGATTCTGAATATTTAATAATCTACTGTTGTTTTTGAACTTGCCTTAGTAACTAAAAAATTCTATTCAGTATGCCTGTGTTTATTTCTAGCAACAATTTTATTTTAGCCGCTTAGGTATGTTTAAAAATGAAATGAAAAAATTAAGCTTGAGAATTCCCTACCTGATGCTACCGAACATTTCAAAAAAGCAAATAAAAAAATAGAGGTGCTAATGTCAAGTGGGGTAACTGTAAAACTGGGGTAAATAAAAACAGCCTATTTATTTCTGAAACATCTAACTGAAATTATACTAATGACGGTGTCAGTTAGTAAAACTTTTAGTGCGCTAAGCAGCAGAATAAAAGGCCCACGATATTTTATGCGAAAAGGAGCAAGAATGTTTAGAAATCAGTTCTGAAGAGCTTTAGCAATATTTTAATAACAATTGTAAAATATAATTTTAAGTAAATTATAGATAAATACTCTTAATTTACATAATAAGTCAACAAATAACATGACCATTTGAAATTATAAATGCTCGCAGATGATATGGATTAGGATTTACAATTGCCCCAGGAAATCCACTGAATAAGGGAAATTGGAAACAAAATAATGGGGTAATTGTGAACATCAATTAATTCGCAAGTAATGAGACATTTTGAAACTATTAAAGGACGTTTGGATGTCGGAATTACTTCTGCTAATGTCATCTGAGGTTTTGCATCTCCTGTAATTTTTCCTACAGAAGCTAGAAATTGTCCAGAGGGTGAATTTGCCCTATTTACCAAAATACAGAAAACAAAAAATGATGTCTAACTTTATTACTCAAACAGAAGGTAATGATTTTACTTACAGGGGCCAACTAGTAAAATTAATTGCTCCATTTAAAACATTTATAAATCAAACACGTCTAAAATGGCTGTCCCAGTATTTTCCTATGTTATAATAAGCGAGGGGTAATTGTAAACTGATTTTTTTGCAAAAAAAAACAGCAATATTTGCATATATAACCATACAAATTGACCCAAAAGTCAAGGTCACTGGAAATTAATCAAAAAATGTTTATTTGAAATATTTTTTTGGATTTTTTTTGTTGAAAAAGTCATAAGGTTGACTCTCTACTAACCGGAAACTTCTGTATAAAATGCTATTTAAACATTATTTTTTATATGGTAAATTAAGACGTATATAGGTTGCAAAAGTATATCTTCAGGTTCATATTATTAACATTCCATTCGATGCAAATCTAGGGATCTGAATACCATAAAAATAACATTTGGTGCCATTTTCCAAATGTCAGGGGACTATTTTTTGAACACACGGGACAAGTTTTAACATTGAAAATATAGTCGACAAATTGCAATGCGGATTTGAGTTTTTTATGTTTGTTTTCCATCTTATATCTACTTTCAATTTATACTTTGAAAACTAGACTTTCTTGTTTTAATATTTTAAGCTTTCTTCGAAGGGGTAAAATGTTCATTGTCAAGGGGGTGCTTTTAAATATGATTTGGATATCAGAGAAAAAAAGTATGAATAATAGTCTCTCGCAACTTAAGAGTGAGTCAGATGGGCAGATGTAAATTGCGGGGGATAAATTTAGGTAATTAGAGTGAAATCTCTCATAACGGACACCTCTAATGAGCGGACAACTCTATTAAGGGGACAATTTTGCGTAGTCGGGAAATGCATAACAGGATATTCCACATAAACGAGTCTCGATTGGGTGGACGCAGGACACGATGTTTTCATACAAAACGTCCAAAAGCTCTCTTAAGCGGACACAATATAATTAAAATAATATTGCGCAAGATAATATCTGCTCGATACTTCCCCAACTGACGGGTAATTCCTTGTCGGATCGTGTTACTACTACACAAATGGTCTTTAGTCATTTAATTTTAAATTTTTGTACCACATTAGTAGTTTATACCGTACATAAAGTGCTGATAGAAAATGTCTGGAAACGTCGTGTGTTAACTCTGAAAGAAAAAATTGACGCAGTGGAAATATACAATATGGAGAAACTCAGTGTACAAGATTTGCCTAAACGTTTTAATATAGGAAAAACGCAAGGGGCTGGAATTATTAAAAACAAAAGTGAATTATTGAACAAGTGGCAATATAATATTAATACAGGCAGTTTTTTTTTAATCAATGGGTTTTAATTGGTTTGTAAAAACAAGAAATGAAGAAATCCCCTGGTCAGGTAAATTTGTAAATGCACGTAGTATGTCGTTGTCTATTTTCTTCTAGAATTTGTAGGGTCTCTAGTAAGAGCTAAAGCAAAGGAGATTTGTGAGAGAAAAACGCCGAGTGTTATTTAGACGGATTAAAGAGATGGGAGCTTGGCTGGAAAAGGTGTGTACACTTGCAAGGAGGTTATGTAGAAAAATAAATAAATAAAAAATAGTCTTGTATCTTTGTTAGGTCGGAAATGTCTCAGACCACTCTGGTACATCTTGACATTTCAAAAATCTTTTGACAAATTCCAAGTTTTTCCCCGTAATTTTGTCCAGAATTCACTAGAAATTAAGTTGAAAAACTTAAAGTATCGAATTCAAAACCAAATCTACTTCTATACCCAAATTTCCAACCCCCTTCTCAAAATGTGTAGCATCACATTTTAAATGTAAAAATTAAAGCTATAATTTCGATTTTTATTTTCGACTTGTTTTCATGGAAATTATGAATTTTGCTTCAAAATTTCAAGTTTAAAATCTACTTTAAAAACAAACTGGATTTAAAAACTTTGACTCGAAATTTAAAGAAAAAAATCTAAATTTACAAAAGAATTAGAAATTCTCCAATTTCAAGCTTTCATTTCAAAAATAGTGATTTCAAGATTACGGTACGAATGTCAAAAAACAAATCAAAATTCCTAGAAAAATTTGCAATCTTCTAACAAAATATACAGCAAACTTATTGATTTTTCCATTTGAACACTCGATAATCATTAACCAGTTAATCTCTACTTTTTAATTTCTTGATCACACTTGCACTTCCATACATGATCATTGACAAATGATTTTCAACGAAAGGAGAGGAAAGAAATAGTCGCCCAATGCAGTCCATAACAAGAAAAAAATGAGGTTCGCATATTGAGAACTAAAAGGGATAAATAAAACCTAATTTTATCAGTATAATAAAATAGATGCTCTATATCCAATTACCAAATTTTGTTACATTATCTTCATAAACGAATAAGATATTTCAAAAAATATAAATTGATCATTTTTAGTTTTGTCAAAATATTTCAGGAATCAAGTGAGACATTTCAAATCTGTTTTCATAAAAATATTACCATCAAAATTAGACAACTTTTCTGTAATTTAACCGATTCTGTACCTGCAATATTTATAAGATCCCAATGGTAAGACGTGAAATAGTACCAACCCTGTATTTAAAATGTTTAAAAAGAAAGTGTTTCTTCATATTTCGATTTAAACATCGAAAATGTCAAAAAAAAATAAATTTCGTGTTTAAGAGTTAAATTTTTAGAAGTCAAGACAAAAAAATTCGGCAAAATATGCAGAATTCGCCTGCAAAATTTGGATATATTTTAAATTCGTATGAAGACGGTGAAAACACATTGATCGCCAATGGTAGCTCTCAACGCTTATAGACAACTTTAAATACAATCTTGTTTATTATTCATTATTAGAAACCGTATTGTATGCATCATAAAATGCTTGAAATATGAAAGCAAAATGCTTAAAACATACACCAAAAGTGTCAAGATATGCAACTTTAAATAGTGATGCTTTTAATTATTATTTTAGGAAAAAATAAAGGGATCTCAAAAAAAGAAGATTTTTGGAGGAAAATACCAAAAAGCAGAAGTTTGAGATTAAAGTCGAACACATGTTTTAAGGCAAAAGATCGAAATTTCGAGGAGAAAGTCTAAATTTCGAAAAACCTTAGGTATTTGGTCAAAATTTCTAGACATTGAAATTCTAGAATATCAAAATTTTTAGAAAAATAAACCTAGAATAACGGAATTTCGAAAACAAAGTGAGATTTCCAGAAAAACCGTCAAAATTCTGACGGTCGACGATTTTCTAAAGAAAGTCAATTTAAAAAAAATAGTCGAACTATGGAATAAAATGGAAATTTGGGACAAATGAAACGAATCGAAAACCCCGAAAAAGACGTATTTCGGGCAAAAAGACGAAACCTCAAGAAAACAACAGGAATTTCGCATACAAAGTTAAATTGTGAAAAAATAGTCAAATTTTGAGAATAATTGTCTATGAAAAAGACGAATTTTGAACAAAAAAATCGAAATTTTGAGAAAAACACGAACTTCGAACAGAAGTTCAAATTTGTAGGACCATACAAGTAGAAATTTCGAAAGGACGATTTTGAGAAAAATGTTGAAATTTCGAGAAACAGATAAATTTCAAGGGAAAAAAAGGCAAATTTTAAACAAATAGTCAAAATTTTGGTGGAACCTTGGTTATCTTCAAAAATTGAAATACAATTCTTGCCCCTGAACCCAAGAAAGATTAAAAAACACAACAAAGGTTGCTCTAACGAGTTTCGATAGCCAAGCTATTATCTTCAAAGAGATATTAACACCTAATCCTAAAATTAACCCTTATATACTAGAAATATTCACTTCCTGCATGATCGACCGCATCCGAACGCGCATGCGCATCTAATCATACACGTCGTAGTGTCACAATTCCTTATATATCAACCTTAACTATTTTTAACAGAGATGAATGGCCTAAAGACCCAGCGCAACCATTCATAAAGTTGTCTCCAGCCTTATGGATGGCTAAGCTTTCACATGCATTTAACTTATAATTCTTATTTGATACTCTTAACAGTTTAATATTATTATCTATCCTATGATCTAATTCAAAAGCATGTCGAGACGCACTTAACCTCTCAGTTCTTCCGTACCTCCAATGAGCCAAATGCTTCTTCAGTCGGATTTTAAGAGATCGTCTAGTCTGCCCGACATACTTTTGAGGACAGTCTTTACATGAAATGTGCTAAATACCGGACTTGTCGGTTTGCTTTACTTTATCCTTTAAACTACCCAAAAGCGAATTTACTTTGCCGTTAGAACTATAAACAATCTGGAAGCCCCGTTTTCGTAAAATTCCACCCAAACCACGCATAAAAGAGGGTTCAAATGGAAGTGAGACGAACTTAAAGTTTTTGTTTTCATCAGCTCGGAAAGTTGTGGTATTCACCAATTGATATTTGAGTTTTTTCTTATTAATAATTTTATAAATAATATTTGGATCGAACCCATTAACCTCAGCTGTATGTTTAATTGTATTGTATTCCTTTCCTAATCTTTCCGTACTAAGAGGAATACTCAGAAAGCGATAAATAAGGAAGTTGAAGCTTGCCATTTTGTGTTATATGCAAGGGTTAGAATCGCAAGTTATATGGCGGAAGGTACTGGAATCTTTCCTATATACATCAAATTCTAATCTATTTTTATTCCTAATAACTAAAGTGTCTAAAAATGGTAAACCTCCTTCTTTCTCTAACTCTGCGGTGAATTTAACTGTTGGAAAACATGAATTTAATACATCAATGAAATTATCTAAATTTTGATTTTTTACGTGAAAAATAGCAAAATATCGGTACATTCTGATTCTAGCAGATAGAATATTTCAAAAAAACTCTATTGTTAAGAAAAATAACGAAATTTCAAGAAAAACCTTGAAATTGAGAAGATTTTGGGAAAAAGTCGAATTTGAAGAAAAAAGTAAGGTTTTGTGAATAATAGCGGAATTAAAAAAAGAAGTGTTCTGAAAAGAAAAAATCAAAATTTCGAGAAAGTCAAATTTTGAGAAAAAATTAAAATTTTGGATAGAAAGTTAAATTTTCAGGTTACATTTTTATAAAAAAAAATTTTTTTCAAAAAAAAATCTTAGATGTTGAGAAAAAGAGGAATTTTGGGAAATAAAATTAAAGTTTCTAAAAACCAAAATGAATTATGAAAAACAATTCGAAAAAAAATTAATACGGGAAAAAGATCGAAATTTTAAGAAAAAGGTCAAAATATACTAGAAATTCAAAATATCTCGGGGTCTTCAATTTTGTTAAATTTTAAAAAAGAATGTGCCAATTTTGAGAAAAATTCTTAAATCAGAGGCAGACAAGTGCCTCATCATGAGGGCAGAAAATATCCGATGGGGAAATAGATATCAACATTTTGAGAAATATATTGGAATTCTACATTTTTAAAAAATTAAGAAGATTCAATGAGTAGAAATTTTTAAAATATTCAAAATTTTCAAAAAAAAGCCAAGATTTTAAAAAGACTACATTTTAGAAAAAAATTGAAACCTTGAAAAATCGAAATTTTTGAAAAAGTTAGTCAAAACGTAAACAAAAACCGAAATTAAAAAAAAGGAAATTTTTTTCGAAAAAAATCTAAGCTTTAAAAAGTAAAAGCCTAAACAAAAGTTGAAATTAAAAAAGGGAAAATTTTTTCAAAAATGCAAATCGAAATTTTGAAAAAAGTAGAAAGTTTGAAAAAGGTCGAAATTATGAAGGAAATCGAAAGTCTTTAAAAAAAAGTCCAAATTTTGACGAAAGTCGTATTTTGTTCAAAAAACATACAAATTTTAATATAACATAAATATTTTGAAACAAAATGAAATTATTAGAAAAATTGAAAATTTCGAACCTTTTTTGAAAAATTATAATATTTTGGTAATTTTGATTTTTCAAAATATTTACTTTTCAAAAATTTCGGATTCAAATCTGGAAAAATGCCGACATTCTTAATAAAGTTGAAATTTTTAAGTCAAACGTTTTTAAAAACCAAAGATTTTAATTTTAATAAAAAAAGTTATAATTTTGAAATAACGATATTTTAAGAAAAATTTAACCCTTTGAAAAATTCGGCATCATTTTTACAAACAGTTGAAATGTTTAAAAAAGTGAAATTTTGAAAAAATTACGAAGTTTTCATAAGGCAAATTTTTCAAAAAGCCGAAGTTGAAGGTTCGAAAGTAGAAATTTTTAATAGTGTTTGCAAAATAATTTTAGAAAATTTTGTGAATTTCAAATAAAATATTCGAATAATGTCGAAATTAAAAAAAAATCTATTCATAGAACAAGTTAACGAAATAAGTGGTTGTGGTAATAGTGAGTGGAATTAACTAGTAAAACCATGAAACGTAAAAAGAAATGATGATCAAGAATTGCAATCAAACGGAACCTGTCTAGATTATTTTGTTGGTTCAAAGAACTTTAAGTTAGAAAATTTAATCGAAATCGTTAGTTATTTCGAAGAAAATACAATAATAAAAAATATATTCCAAAATTAGGCGCCTTTGTATTTCTCCAAACGCTGCCAATTACATAATTAGACGCGATGCCGATTATTACTCATACTCGTCTCGTAACGTCACGATGAACATAATCGGCATCGTTGTACTCGTCAAATAAGTATTTGTACCTGTAATCGGACGATGTCATACTCACTCGCGCAGGTCTCTGTTACGTACCTACCCCACTCGTTCATTTGATTGTTTCTTTGGTTGTTAGTGATGTAACGAATATTCGCTTTTCGTTTTTTAATACTCGCATTCCCAAAAATTTATGCAAATATATTGGGAATGTATTTGGCAATAAAATGAGAAATTTTTTATGGAATAACAATGCATCTCCTAAGGCAGGGTTCCTTAATCTGGGTTCATGGCAGTGGCGGCTGGTCCTAAAGAGCGCAAGAGCGCGCGCACCTCCTACAATGAGTGATTTATTGTCTCCTCTTTAATGTGAAAGAATATGATTTATCACATTTTTAAGTACCAAATAATGGTATCCTAACTAACTTGTACTTGTAAGTGACTTCAAATAATAGTAGAATAAAGTACGCATACGTTTTATTCCATTATAAGGAAATTTAAGTAAGTTGGTGGGCTCGGAAGAATGCTCCTAGTGCGGCTGCCGTTGCCTATCAACGGCATCCACGCAATACGGAGATTCAATTAGAAATAAACCACGGAACACCGGGCTAGCGCAGTGCGCCGCACCACCTCGTTACAAATGGTTTTTAATGAACTTTAAAATATATCAAATAAACTTAAAAATTACTACACTTAACTATAAAAAATGTACTACACTAAAATAAAATATGTTCACAATAACCAACTGCACTTTAACATTGCCAGCTTTAAATGGATGTTAATTAATTTTAGTTCTTAAAAATATTATTATGAACACCACCTCTTTTTTAAGTGGAAACTTCTTTAGGCGCGTTGAGCGACTTTGATATGGGGAAAATTTATGGTTTCGCATCGCCTTCACGCTAATTTGCGTTATCAACAGGTTCTAATGTTAACAGTATTATGTAGCTGTGAATAAGAGGTTTAATAGAATTAAAAAATTCATAAACAACACCGGAGTTTGAACTCGCAACTTATCAGCTTCTCAAGCAAAATCCGCCGCCTTAACTCATTGCGCTATACTGCTTGTTGACAAAATACAAATTTTAACTGGCTTGCTTTAAGGGTGTGGGAGTGATATACTCCCTTATGATCATAATTTTAATTTATAAATGATGAGATTTTAATTTTTGATACAACAATTAATTGGAAAATAAGTATTCTTTTCTGTCTTTTCAGTCCCCATGACTGTCTAATTTTTTTTAGCCGTCAATATTTATTTACAATATTATATTTTTCCCCTTAATTTAATACCTTCCTATGATACTGCAGTAACACAGCCTAAATTCTAGCTAATAACATTTTTGACATCTACGCACCCCCTGTCAAAAAATCACCAGTCGCTACTGGTTCATGGACCTTTGAGGTATCTATATTAGAGATGGGCCAATTCAGAAATTTTCAAATCGAGTTAACCGGTTTAAAAATTCACGCAAATCGGTTTCGAAACGAATTGGCACAATTTCAAATCGAGTTGACCTAATTCAATCCGAGTTACACAAACCGATTTAGCCAAACCGAATTTCAAATCGAGTTGGCATAATTCATATCGAGTTACCCAGACCGGTTTGCTATGAAACAAAGTTCGTGTCCTTCCGCCGATTTAGACCGAGTTAGCTCGAGTTAAGTAAACTGGAATTAAACCGGTTTGGTAAATCGACTTAACTTAGTTATTCCTCCAGCAAACGCACTACGCAGTCTCCTTGTATTAATTGCTCCTATTTTATTTATATTCATTGGCGATTACACATTTATTTGAATTAATACATAAAATCGATGAAACAGTAAAATGTCACCAACAAGAGCTTTATTTATGATACAGCCCGGAGGACCGAGGTGACTTGGTCCGCTTATTTCATTTAAATGCAAGATACGCAGATCACACCTTCTAACTCAGTTTAAGTCGAGTTGACCGTTCTAACTGGTTTAACTCGAGTTGAACATCTCTAATCTATATCAAGAGTTTGGGGGTCCATTGATAGCGTACCTGACAACTAATGCGATAATTATCCAGTCCCACCTAAAAAAAAGTATTTTCTCATTCTCTTTTTTCTTCTCTGTCTTCTCTTCTTTTTTAATTTTCTTTCTCATTGGCTAGAATATGGCACTAGGGTGTTTACTCTCGTCGGGACCCTTTTCCAAATATTTTCATTTGTTCCTTTCTTTGAAATTTCGACTTTATTTCGAAATTTCAACCTTTTTATAAAAACCGTCTTTTTTACAAAATTTCTTTTTCTATTTTGAAATTTCGAATTTATCCTAAAATTCGAGCTCTTTTATTTAAATCTGACCTTCTTCAAAATTTCGTCATTGCTCAAAGTTTGATTTTTTCTGAAAATTTCGTTTTTCGTTAAATTCGTCTTTCTGCAAATTTCAATTTTATATCAAACTTTACTCTTTTCTCAAAATTTGATAGATCTTTTGATAAAACAGTAAAAATATTTAAAATAATACTACTTGGAAATTTTGAAAAATATATTTTGAAAATGTAACATTTTTGCAAAAAGACAAGAATTCCAGAAAATTTAATTTCTTAAAATTTCGGCTATTATCTCAATAGCGGATATTTTTTGATGTCACAGTGGGGCAGGGGACAGCTGGTCCTTCACTCAAGCAGCCGTTAAAAAATAAATATTGAGTAATATCGTGTAACATCGAATTTTTCGTAGTTTTCCTTAAAATTCAATCCTTTTTTTTACATTTCGTCAAAATTTGACTTTTTTTTCAAAATTTCGATCTAGATCTAGCCCTAGATATTTTCATTTTTTCAAAATTTGTCTGGGTATTTGAAGCTTTCGATTTTTACCTCAAAAATCATCTTTTTCTCTAAATTTTGATATTTTTCAAATTTTTCCAAAAGGTCAGCTTTTTATATTAAATTGATATCCTGAAAATTTCCACTTTATTCCAAATCTATTTTTGTTTAATTATTATTCGTCTTTTTCTTAATTACCACTCTAAAATCGAGTTTTGAGAAAGTGGAATTTTGAGTATAAATTCAAAAATTTTACTTTTTTCTTCTCAAAATTGGGCTCTGCTAAAGTTTTTAAATATTTCTTAGAAATTTCGGCTTTTTTCTCGAAATTTTGACTGTCCGTAAATTTCAACCTATTTCTCAAAATTCGTTCTATTCTTAAAGTTTCGACTAAATGTTTTATGTTTCAAGAATTTTCTACTTAAAATTGAGCTTTTTATTCAAAATTCGACTTTTTATCAAAATTTGTTTATTTTTTCAGAATTGAATTAAAATTTTGCTAAAAACATAACAATTTTGAGAATATATTTCTACGAAATTTAGAGAAAAATATTTCTTATAAATTTCGAGATTGTCAAAATTTAAATGAAAATGAAAATTTTAAAAGAAACATTCTTAGAATTTGGGCTTTTCTCTCCAAACTTGATTGATTTTGAAAATTTTGATTTTTCCAACTAATATGCTAGCATTCGCGAATGTTGGAAATGAATATTCGCATTCGCATTCGCGAATGTGGGAAAACCAACATTTACTACATTTCTATTAGGTATTAAAATTAGGTTTGGTCTTTCAGCAAAGATCATACTTCTTCTGAACTATATGTGAAAGACCAATGCTAAGTTCATTTGGCCAATTTTATTCGTGAGTTTCACCTAACGGTTTCACCCATCAAAAAATTATGTAAATATAGCGAAAATATGCATTATCATTATATTTTAGGTGAAATACGCAATTTTGGTGGAACGGACTGGTCCTTGGTAATCTTCAAAAATTAAAATACAAATCTTGTCCTCTGAAACGTAGTGTAGGGTAAGGCCCCGCTTAACACTGCTCCGTTTAGCGCTGTTTCGATATAACGCTTCTTTTTATTGAAGTAATGAATTCCCTAATGGAAGCCCTTGGGCTTCCCCCAAATCCACAGTACATACAGCGTACCTTGTCGCAAATCCCATGAATGTTCCACTTATTTAAATTTGAATTATCATCTGTTGGCAACACTGCAGGTGGAGCATAGGGAAAGTCTCTGCTTGTGGGGTAGAGTGACAGTATGCTACAGGAAATACCCGGAGCAAATATAAGAAGAAAATGTCCCTGGAATACAAAGAAAGAATTTAAATATACTAAGCATTTATTAGACGTGAATGTGTGCATGAAAGGGTGTGGTCTCTTTCGACAGTGACCTGATTGAGAAGCTTTATTAGTAAGTTTTAGTATGTCTAAGCTTGTAATTATCAGAGAGTGCAAGGGTTGATGTGAAATAGTAAAATAAAGATAATGAGATGAGAGAAGCTGTGGTCAGGAGTGGTTGTAAGGGGAGGATGGAGGCCACTAAATAAGGGTGTCTACCCAGTTTTAAAGGTAGAAAGTGTTTGTGTAGAGATATGAGAGAAAGGAAAAACTCCAGATGTAATTGTGAGAGGGTGTTTACCCTTTAATTAGCTCCAGGAGGTGTTTACCTCAGGATCAACTTGAGGGGGTGTTTCCCTTATGACCATAGTGTTAACCCTATAAGTAGTATCAGAGGATACTCTTGTATGATCAACTTTAGAGGGTGTTTTAACCCTATTGGTAGTATTAGAGGATACTGTAGTATAATCAGCTTTAAGATGTTGACCCTATAATCAGTATCAGAGGACGCTTATAGCATGATCAACTTAAGGGGGTCTTTCCCTTATAACCACAATCAGAAAGTTTTTCTATTTGATCAACTCTAGAGGGTTTTCACCCTAATAATAATATCAGTAGAAATTTACTTTAACCAAGATACAAGAGAGTATTCACGCTATTTTCTGTTACGAATGTATTTGTATAATATATGTACAGTTTCAAGTTTGTTAATAATTAGGTGAATCCAATGCATCCATTTCGCATATTGCATTTGTAACCTACAATATTCGTGACATATCTATATAATTTTTTTTTTGAACGAGGTGACGAAAAAATATTCGAAAGGAGTGTGGAAAAACATTTGGTCAGATCATGACGAGGATGATGACACTGGAAAATATGTTGATGATATGAATGAAATAGTCGGAATTAGCGAATCAAACTGGTTAAGAAATGTGGAACATCTCGAAAAAGTGTTGATAATGAGCTCAAGAAAATCGTGGATCAAGAACACAAAAATATTGAAAATAGTGATTCTGAAGAACAATAAAAAAAACTTTCAAACTTTCTAAAAACCAGCTTAGCACCACTATAATGGACATTATGAAACAATTTATTAAAAATGAAGCAGATTTTGGTAGAAATTCAAAGGCAAGACGAAGTGCCATGGATGCCGAGCCCACATATTGATAACTTCTTATAGGGCGCACCTTCTTAATAAAAAGTGGGAAAATTGGAAATGCAGAAGAATCTGAATTATCTAAACATGAATGGTGACTTACTTTATTTTCTCCTAACCCTATTATTTACATGTAGAAATGATCTCGCTGTTTCATATAACGCTCTACTTGGCTTGAACATATGTTGTGTGGTTGGAACGTAACCTCCGCGTTAAGCGGAGTTACGACCGAGGGCGTTATTATCCTGTAGCACCCGTGCTGCGTTTAACGTTTAATGTCCTACCAATCCAGTGTTACTTATGATGATATTATTTCCAAAATAATAATAATAATAATAATAATAATAATTAATAGTAGGTGGTAGACTGGAACTTTCAGTCGTCCGAGGTGGTACCACCCCACGTATCACTAGGAGGCGGTGAAATGATGCTTACATCATGTTTTCGTCTCTGACTCGTGAGTCGGTTTCTGCTATTCTTCTTTCCTCATCCTGTCCTTTTCCTTATTTCCTTTTTTCATCTACTCTGATTTTTTCTTCTAATTATTAAAAACAAAGATGATGGATTCTCTTCGTGCAAAAAATTCCGGACGTAAACTACCCTCCCGTTCGGATGTCCGGGTGGAGGGTGTTCGAGGGAATCCAAATTCGATGGAAAATTTTAATGTATCACGGGCCAAGTTTCTTTCAAACAATTCATTCAAAATTCAATTCTGTAACATTCGGGGTCTAAACTCAAATCTAAACTCGCTTTATCAACACCTTCAAAATAAAAGACCCCATGTGCTGTCTCTGACAGAAACCCAAGTCTCCCCATCCATTAATACAGTCCATTTGCTTTGCCCTAACTACGACTTGCACACAAAATTTCGACACAAGAGGGGAATTTGTGCTTTTCCGCGAAGCGACCTGTCCTGTTAACGAGAAGAAGCACTGGCATCTACTGATCATGATGTGATTTGGTTGAAAATCTGGTCCAAAAACGAAATAATATTCATTTGCTCACTTTATTTGGCTCCAAACGATTCCTCATACCGACAGCTCTTCTCTTATCTCTCCGTAACCTTTGATCACCTACAGACGAATTATCCAAAAGCTGAGGTTGTCTTTCTCGGTGACTTTAACGTACACAACATCCCCTGGGTAAGGTTTTCTTCCCGAACTGACGACGTTGGAAGGGTGGCAGAGGTTTTCGCCATCACTTGTGGACTATCGCAATTAATTGAGGAACCCACAAGAATTCCTGATGTAGATACCCATCAACCTAATCTACTCGACCTTTTCCTTACAAATTCTCCAAATTCTTATAACACCTCTGTAACATCACCGCTTGGAAATTCCGAACTCAAGCTTGTAGCAACCTCTTGCTCGCTTCATATACCACCTCCTTATCAGACACGGCCCCGTAGGGTTTCCCCCTTTAACTCTGCAAACTGGGAAGAATTACGAAACTTCTTTGAATCTTTTCCATGGCAATAAGTCTGCTTTAACTCAGACAACCCTTCCTCAGTCGCCGAGTCCATCACTGAAACTATCCTGGTTGGTATGGAATGCTCAATTCCCCACTCCCAAAAGAATTCCAATCTTGATTCTCGAAACGCAGAACCTCTTATTCTTCCTAAGGTTGCCACTTCGATGCCTGAAGTTTTCAGATAACGCACAATCACTCGCTCGACACCTCGAAAGCTTCTGGCCTAGATGGTATTCCCGCTATTGTTCTTAAGAAGTGCGCCCCAGAGTTGACTCCTGTCCTAAGCAAATTGTTCACACTCTCTTACAGCAAAGGTGTATTCCCTAACATCTGGAAATCTGCTAGCGTGCAGCCTGTCTCTAAAAAGGGAAAAAGGAATCTGGCTAACAACTATAGCCTTATATCTTTGTTACCCGTTATGTCTAAAGTGATGGAAAAGGTTATTAACATCGAGATTCTCAAATATCTGGAGGAAAATAGAATCATCTCCGACAGGCAGATACGGTTCCACTGGTGATTTACTGGCATATGTTACTCATATCTATAACTCAGCTATGGAAAAATATGGTGAGGCTAGGATTTTGGCATTGGATATCTCAAAGGCTTTCGACAGAGTCTGGCACAGATCTCTTCTCGCCAAATTAACATCTTATGGTCTTCCCCCTGGACTCTGTCATTTGATATCCAATTTTCTCGCTGGCAGATCTCTTCAGGTCGTCGCCGATGGTATCTCATCCGACATTTGCGATTAACGCAGGGGTACCTCAACGATCTGTTCTGTCTCCTACTATATTTCTGTTACACATAAACGATCTCTTAGCTTCAACTTTCAATCCTATATACAGCTACGCAGATGATAGTAACCTTGTGTCATATTTTTTCTCCGACAAACCTTTATCTATCGCTGCTTCAGATCGACTAAGAGAACAGCAGGTACAGACGATTAATCGGGATCTCGAGATTATTCTGGAATGGGGTAAGAACTTCAACGCTTCAAAAACTCAGACCGCGGTTTTCTCTAAGAAAACATCAAGGGATAATGCAACAAACATACCAATGGAGGTAAAATCCTTGCCATGGGATCTAATCTATCTATCCTAGGAGTGAATGCGAGCACTAACTTCTCTTGGGACGATCATGTGCGCGCCATTGCCAAATTCACCTCTCAGAAGTTAGGCTTTTTTTTAGAGCTAAAAAGTACTTCACATCTTATCAGCTGTTAACGCTATACAAAGCTCAAGTTAGGCCAACACTAGAATACTGTTCTCATGTTTGGAGATCAGCCTCAAAACACACTTTAGCTCTCTTGGATTCAATTCAAAGAAGAGCGATTCGCCTAATTGATGACGAGAGTCTGACCGATTCTCTCGAAACACTAGAGCACAGGGTATGGTTGGTGACTTGTCTCTTTTCTACAAGTACTATCATGAAAGATGCTCGCAGGAACTAATAGGATTAATTCCCCCAAGGGAAAGGTTCTTGAGGCGTACTAGACAGTCGGAGACAGCAAATTCCTGTGCGGTCCAGTTTGACACAGTGAGGACTTCTGTCTACGGAGACTCTTTTTTCTATAGAACTTCCTATTTATGGAACTTGTTACCGAAAGGAATTTTCCCCAAAAATTACAACCTATCCTTGTTTAAAAAGGCAGTTCATCGCCATCTATCCTTGTTCCCGCATCCTACTCGCAGTGCTTTGAAAGCATAATGGGGTTAGCCTTTGCGAGTGGATTAAACTTAGAAAAAATAGAATTAGAATTTAGAATTCGGTCAAATTCTCATGCACCATTCAACAGTTTTTGGTTCAAACAAAACAAAACGAACTGTTCATGAAACATCCGTTTTGGGCAAATAAATCAAATGTGAACGAATCCCTAAAGAATAAACTTTTCTAAATGAAAGAATCAAATGAATCTAATTGCCCACCTCTAGGCACCACAGAATAGTTGTAATATGTCTAAAAATCCTACGTTTTTAGTTACCACTGGGGACATTTTTCGTTTTTTTTTAAATTAAACGTAACGTGTAATTGTACTAGATATCCTTAGGTGGTTGAGTCAACAAATAAATATGATTGGCTAGATTGGTTTATCCTAGGTCTATACTTGTAGATTATGAAGTCCCTAAAAATACCCCCAAAAATATAAATCTCTTAAAAACATCCCATTTCGCATATTTACCCCTAAATTGGGAACACTGTAATAATCTGCTATTGAATTCGATTTTTTTTTGGCATTTACATTTAATTAATTTGTGACATCTATTACATCAAAATGATTTAATTTAAAAGAGAGCAACAATCAAAATTGTTTGTAAACGTCGCTGTTACATAGCAACACTTTAGGGCATTATAACTACTATAACGTATCTCAAAATAGGTTTATTACTCTAAAATAACAGACCTATAGGACATTAAATACTATATTTTGCCGAGAAAGTAATGACAGGAGGAAGTAAGGATTACAGTTTTCCACTGTGACATTCGAAGTGGTATTTTTGAAATTTAAGTAAAATAAGTATTAGACATTATCTGCATCGATGTTTGCAATTTTATTTTTTTTAATTTACTATTTTTCCAATAAAATTTGTATTTTGTTCTGTCAATGAATCGTTTGAGTGACATTTAAAAAAGTCAATTTACACTGCTAAAAAATTGTATTCGTAAAAGTCTCTGAATTTTCAAACACCGCAACTGTATAATTAACCTAATCATTAATAATAATTCATTTCATTTTGTTTTACTATTTCATTACTGAATTTTATCTGATAAGTATACGATTGCTTTTTTTTTAGAATTTTTGAATATCTATTTAAATTTGCCAGAATTACACTATCTTGGAATTACGGATAAAATTATTTTAAAATGAGTTACAATTATCTCATTGGTGTTTGATTCCCAATAGTGTATATTATCGCCCAAAGAGGGCTAATTGTACAAACCCAGACATACGCTTCGGAAAAATATGACACATTTCGATGGTTTCCCAAGGGTTAGAGGAAGACGGCGCATAACCTTTCGATCGTGATATGTTCGATTGTGCAAAGTAAATTTACATCTCAGTTGTTTCTAGTGTGTCACAAAATACGTACTATGGCAAAGAAAATTTTAAAGTCTAGCGTAATTATTTTTAATTGTTGACTTATCTGTGATATATCCGAAATTCTAAACAAACTAGGTTGTTATAACCGTCTTCATGATTCGAGTTTTACGGACGTGAATTTTCTGCGCTCGATAGATCACGTCAAATTTCCTATGATCGTGGTTGGCTAATGTAACATGGCCGCCTGAAGAACGATAGCATTTCATGTCTTTTGTGTTGTGTGAAACATTTTTATGAAAGGCATGGAGTTACGTGTGGGCAACAAGTACAGGCTGGGTCGGAAAATAGGCTCTGGCTCATTCGGGGATATTTATTTAGGTGAGTATCGAGAAGATGATTGCATGGACTTGCTTGAGTTGTAAACAAAAGATTAATGAGCGAATTCTAATGATAATGCTCTCGTTTCAGGAACAAATATTTCGACAGGGGAAGAAGTAGCTATCAAATTAGAATGCATAAAAACAAGACATCCACAACTTCATATAGAATCAAAATTTTACAGATTAATGCAGGGTGGAGGTAAGTAATAACAATTATATGCTTCAGTCAATTGAGATAAGGTTATGGAAACAATTAAGTTACCTGAGGTTAATTATGAATATAATATTTTATCCGGAAAAAAACTGCCTAGCTTTTGTATTTATATAAACATAATTCTCTGCCAGACTTTTTCGTTTGGTTTTAAGTGACTAAATTATTAGTCTAAGTAACTGTCAAATTAACAAGGTTAGAAATTTTTTATTTGAAAATTAAAACTCCCAGATTATGTTGACTTTTAAGATGATCAACAGTTTTCATGGCCAAAGTTAGAATAAAATCACACCTAAGAACTACTTATTGTGTTTAATGTTAAGCCTATAACTTTGGGTTGGTTTTTTCGAATAAAACAACCTTTTGGACATAAAGTGAAATATGTTTATTATGACTGCTTATAATGGCCAAAGTTTTGTATAAAGTAAACATAGAGATTTGAATCTAAATATGAACTTTGGTCTGATTTTGTTATCCCTCTGCCTTTTATGACTTGTGCTCATTATGGCCAATTTTAAAGTCATTATGATCTGTATTTATTTCCCAACAGTGATTGGTTTTTGTCTTGCTTTATTTATAAGTCAGAGATCATAGAAAAACACAATTTTGTTTTCTAACCATATCATAATATGCCATGTCAGATATTTTTTCAGAAGCTTTGAGCTTATATGAATCTGTGTTTCAATTAGAACTTCTGTTGATCATTTCTGATGTGGACCGTTTTCAATATGATGAAAATTTTTGAGTCTCTAAACTATTCACTTACCAGTTCACATGATAACTCAAAATGAAATCTTTAAATAATTCAAAACAACCAACAAATTACATTTAAAAATTCAAATTACTGATGCACATATTGCTGGTCTATAATAATTTAAGGATTTGAAACTGAGTAGGCAAGAGTTGCAGCTACTATAATGTCAATATTTAGCTGATTCAGATTTGTAATGTCATCTAGAAGTATATGTTGAGCAGTAAAGTATCATGTTTAATAGGATAAATTATTTAATAACACCGTTTTTATAACAGTCAAAAACACCTGTTGAGGAAGGAAATACGGAAAATCTATGGAGAAAACTTTGTGTATGTATTAAAGACTGATTATAAAAATAGATATGAACTGCAAACTGATCATATTAAACAAAGTGTTACAAAATATAAAGATAAGGCACAGTGATTGACTGATGGATACAAATATGTATGGCAAATGTTGACAACTTGAAAAATGTGTAGCTGACGGGCTTCCATAGCTTTCTATATTACTGTTGTGTTTATTATGATTATTTTTTAATTATTCGATCAGATACATTTCGGATAAATAATTTTTATAAAATGTAAAACATTTTAATTATATTAGAAAGTAAAAACAATCGGAATGGAATCAAAAACTGGAGAAGTTAATTAGTCTACTAATATCCTCCAATGCTTGAACTTCTAATCCTCCTTAAACTTCTAATCCTTATTAAATCTATTGCATTTTTGATAAAGATTCAACAAACAAAGATGAACAAACTAGGCATAACTACAGAGTCAGGGACAATTAAAGATAATTGCAGCAAGCCCTTATTGAACCAAACCACACGTCCCTCTGGGAAGATTCTATGAGACAAAAGCAAAGCAAAGTTGTAAATTTTATTTTAAATAATGTAAGGTGGTTTCGTAATATCATCTTCAAGTTCTTAATTATTAAGTAAATAAATTACGAAAGCTCCAAAGTAGTTAAATTTCAAATTACAGTGGCATAGTTAGGAACCAATAGGCCAACAGGCCCTTATGCAAGAAACTTTTCAGGGACCCTCTATTTTTTAAACCTTTCCTAAAATTTCGACTTTAAATCTAGATTCTTGCTAGAAGGTTTGATTTTTGTTCGACATGTTTTTCTTATTTTTTTTTTAATGTGAGGTTTTTTAATACTTTTTCCTGATTATTTACAATTTTAACCTTTTCTTAAAATGGCGGTAGCAAAACATAAAATAGCTTTTTTTTAAATTTCAACATTAACATGAAACTTCAATTTTGCGTTGAACCCTTTTAACAGAATATTCAGCCTTATTTGCAAATTTTTGACTTTTTTTGCCAACATTTGGAGTTTGAAATTTGAAATGTTTTTCGAAATTTTGTTCAGTAGCAAAATTTTAACTCTTTCTCAAAACTTAAATATTTACTTTTTTGTTTTAATTTTCGACTCAGAATTTCTTTATTTCAATTTTTAGCCTTTTTTAACTTCGTACGATAACATGAAACTTCAACTTTTTTCTTAAAATTAACGAACTCTTTTAACAGAATATTCTGACTTACTTGTGAATTATTTTTGAGTTTTTTTTTCTCAAAATTTAGAATTTAAAATTTTCAAATTTTTTCAAAATTTTGTTCTTAATAGCAAAACTTTAATTCTTTTCCAAAATTTAATATTTACTTTCTTGTTTTTTAATTTTTGACTTGAAATTTAAAATTTTGATTTTCCAGAAAATATTGACTTTTTCGAAATTTGGAGTTTAGATTTGAAATAACATTCCCAAAATCTCGACTTTTTTTGAAATTTTGAGTTTACATTTTCATTTTTACTTTTTTATTGAATTTTCGAATTAAATTCAAAGTTTTCTTTTGTTTAAATCCCTCTTTTGTTGAGTATTTTAAAAAAAATTGCTAAAAATTCCTCCTTTTAACTGAAAAATTTGTTTTCAAAATTCCGAATTTAAATTTATAATTTTTTTTTTCAGTAAAATGATACACCAAAATTTGTCTTTTTCGAGAGTTTTTTACTTTATTTCCAAAATGTTAGGAAATTTTCTCTTTAACCTTTTCCCCCAAGTTTCGATAAACTTCATTTCTTTGAAAGAGATTTTTTTTCAAACATTTCACTTTTTCCCGAGTTTCAACCGCAAAATTTGCTAAAAATTTGTTATTTTATAAATTCCGATTCTAAACTTGCCATTTTAATTTTTTCCATGAAATTTGGACTCGAGACTTTCAGGGAGTTTTATTTTCTTTATGAAAATTCGACGTTTTTGTCATAACTCCCAATTTAGATTTTCAACTTTTCCTTTCTTATTCTTAGACTGATTTTTGTTTTTAGCTTAAATATAAAATTTAGTTTTTTCCGTGATATTTAAATTTCAATTTTTAACAGTTTTTCTATAATTTTGTTTTTTTTTGGAAATTCAAGTTTTTCTGGGGTTTAAATCAAGATGTTTACTTCTACGATTTCGCTCTAAAACGTTTTTAGAAAACAAATTTCAATTTTCTTTTTTAATTTTAGATTTAACTTGAATTCTTTTTTAAATGTCGCAATTTTTGTTTAAAATTTTAAATTTGTCCTCAAAATTCTGAGCGTACAATTTTAGTATTTTCTTTCCTTTAGACTCAAAATATGGAGGTTTTAAACTTTTTTTCTATATTTCCACTTTCAAGCTCTAAATTCCTAACTTTTTTGAAATTTTATGTTTACTAAAGCCTAGTTTTTTCTCTATTGTCAGTTTAACACTTTTTTCAATTTTTCTCTAAAATTACCACGCAGTGATTTATAATTTTGACTTTTTCTTGAAATTTGGATAGTTTGACTCGATTTTTTTCTTTTTGTAAATTCTGGGCTTTTCTCAAATTTCGTCTTTTTAAAAAATAATTCCAAGTTACACCTTCAATTGTTGCCGTTTAAATGAATTTTTGGAAATTGAATTTTTTTTTAATTTTTATTCTTGAAGTTGAAATTTTCAGTTTCCGCTTTATTCATAAAAATTTTGACTTTTTAAACTCCTGTTCGCTTTTTTTCCAAAATTTCCCTTTTAGTATCAAAATGTTCATGTTTTTTCTCAAAATTCCAAGTTTACACTTTCTATACTTATTTTTTAACTTTTCACAATTTAGAAATTTGATCCTTCCAGATATTTTTATATTTCCTTTTGAAATTGTTTTCAAACAAGTCCGAAGAAATATCATGGTAAAAAGAACTCGAATGTTAATGAATTACCAAATACCTGACTTTTAAATAACATACTATTTTGCCTGTGATTCTCCAAGAAGGATATATTTCGTGGAAAAACTAATTGAAATACTAACTACCAAATGCCCAACGTTTTAGCTCAAAATTATTTTGATCAGGATCCTCCATAAGAATATTTACGCATTTTAGAGAAGATTTTATGGGAAAACTGCGATACTTATGAACCACCAAATACCTAACTTTTAATTTAAAATTATTTTTCCTTTGATAGCAGTTGTGAATTCGAGGAATTCGAAACAATTTTTACTTTGTCTTTAATCCCTGACTTTAATTCTAAATTTTGAAGACATATTTCAAAAGGTGGTGATTTTTTTCGAAGGTTTTCGTTTTTTCTCGTAATTTTCTAAAAAATCCCTAAATTCCAAATTTAAACTTTTTACATTCGGCGTTACATTCGAAATTCGTCTTTTTCAAGTTTTATCCTGGTGACTTCCATCTTTCACTATCAATTAGTTTTTTAAAACTAAATTTTTAACTAAGTTCAAAATTCAAATTTATTTTTGAGATTTTTTAACATTCGTTTCGCCTTAAAAATTTAAATTTCACATTTTTTTTTAAATTCCGAATTTTTGAACTGTTTTCAATGACTTTTTTACTTTAAATTGAAAGATTTGAGAAAATGATTTAAAAAGTTTCCAATTTTCTATAGAAATTCCAATTTTTTTTTTAAATTGCCAATTTATGCCATTTTTTCGAAAAATATTTTACTTTTAACTTACTTTGGACAAACGATTAGTAGAATTAAATCGAATTATTTCTAATAAATTTCGAGTTTCTTGTTGGTTGTTATTGATATTTTAAAAACTTATTATATTTCCCTTTGATAAAATTTTAGGGTCATCAAAAAATGGATTTTCTCACAAGAAACTGATGTTGCATGTTATTACTTTGTGATCAAAATATGGGACCGATTACTAAGTATTCCCACAAGCAAAATTAATGAAATTGGTTTTTCCAAGGTCGCGCCGTCTCCTTGTTAGTGGCAAAACTGCAAAATAGTCGAAATTTTGGGAAAATCAAAGATCTGGAGAAAACACGTAAAAGTTGCAATGTAAAATTCACTCTCAAAATTTTGATCCTAATTTCGAAATTTCGACTTAAATCTAGAATTATTTTACTTTTTCGTTTTTTCCTGAAATTTCAGCTTTGAAACTCAAAATTCCAAATTTTAAGATTGAAAGCAAAATGTTGGAAAGTCGAAATTTCGATTTTAACGACAAAATGTTAGGAAATAGTTTTGAACATTAAAAGTAGATTAAACTGATTAAGGATAGAGGAATAAATTTCGAGAGAACCCTTGGCATAATCAAAAATTGTGTATGAAATAAGCGTTTTTATTTAAAAGAACTTTACAACTTAATATATCGGGTGTAAGAGGATCATGGTACACCTCCTATTTTTTCTTTATTTATGAAGGTTAAATTTTCAAAGCAGCTACCCTTGATGTATTTAGGAAATGTCAAATTTGACATACAAATGACATTCCTGCTGCTGCCACTTTCGCTAAAACTGATATGCAACTTTTGATTTTTAAGTGGAACATCCCTGTATATTATTACATTTTTGAAATCTCCACAATTTTCTGGATACGATACACATAGAATAAGTTATTTTTAAAGGATCCAAATTATTTTTGGTCCCATTTTATTTTTCAACCTAGAAGGTCATGAGTCATTCTAATTAACGGTTAACTGACACAGCTTTCTTATGTTCTTATTGAATAAATCTTCAAATAAATTGAAACCAAATATTTTGAATTCTTTTGGCTGTAACTTCAGTTCTATTGATTTCACAGCAAAAATAAAAATATGGGTAGATTCGCTATTAATTATGTTTTTTTGGTGGTACCACAGTACCATTATGGCGGCTTTTAAGAAAATGAAGTTATGACATAAAAACCATTTTTGTTAACTTTATGAGGTGATAAAAGAATGAAATACTCCCCTTTTCACGTGATTTAATTTTTTTAGCGTTAATGTGGTCCATTAGAATTAATTAGAATGAGTCAGGTTGAAAAATGAAATGGGACCAAAACAATTTTCGATCCTTTAAAAATCACTTTTTTGGGTGCACTGCATTCAGAAAATTGTGTAGAATAATGGAGTCGGGGTCTTAGCCGGGAATTTTACAAATTTTGGGGAATAAAGAGCGTCATTTCGAAATATTAAATTTTTTTAAGAATCAAAACGTCCAGAAAGTTTCTAAATTAGACCTTAAAATTGACACTTTGAAAGAAACTTGAAAAATGAGTTAAATTTGAAATTTTCGAAAAATATCGAAAATGTTTTGTAAAAATTTTATGAAGATACTACTGGCGTTTACAAACGAAATTTTAGAAAAAAGCAACTGTTAAGAATGCAAACTTTGAATTGAGCGTAAATTAGAAAGACCATATTTTCAAATAAACGAGAGTTCATATGGTAAACAGTTTCAAAATTCGAAAGATAAGGCGAAGATATCTTCAAAAAGTCAAAATTTTGTCTTTTAAGCAAACAACTAGAAAAAAATTAAAAATTCAATTCGAAATCACGTTCTTAAGAAAAGTCGAAATTTCAGTTTATTATAAAAATAAAAACTTGCTTGGTCTTTCGAGTTTATAATCGAATTTATAAAAGTCGAAATTTTGAAAAGAAAAACCGAAGAATTTATAGGAGAATCTTAAGTTTACACCAAAACTTTCGAAAAAAGTATTAATTTCGGGATTGGAACAGAAATTAATATTTTTAAGAAAAAAAGTAACCATTTAAAGCAAAATCATAACTTTGAAATTGGCTACATTTATAAAAGACCAAAACTCCGAGAGGAAGCTTAGAATAAAGAAAAAACATCAAATTTTCAAGATTAAATTAGGAATTTTGAAAGAATATTCCACTTTTGTATAAAAAAATATTGAAATTTTCATAAGTCAAAATTTAAAAAAATTAAAAATTTTAAGATAAGGTGAAATTAAAAGTCAAGATTTAAATAAAATAATAGTTTTCAAATAATTTTGAAAATTTCAAAATTTTAAAATAATCAAAATTTGGAAAAAATCGAAATTTTCAAAACAATTTTGAAGAAAGTCAAAAATATTAAAACAAATTCTGAAACAAGTCGAAATTGTGAAAAATGTCGAAATATTTATAAAACATTGAAATAAAAAATGTCAAGATGTTAAAAAAGTCAAAAATTTTAAAACAGTTCGAAATTTTTAAAAAAGTTGAAATTTTAAATAGTCAGGATTAGATAGCCGAGATTTGAAAAAATTAAAAATTCTTACGAAAGAGTTTGAAAAGCTGTACTACTTAGAAAAGATTGACATTTTTAAAAAGAGTTAAGATATTCAAAGATCAAAATTATAAAAAAGGAAAAAATGTTAATATTTCAGCAAAATCCTAAGTTTTGAAGTAATGATTTTCAAAAAAAATATAATAATAGCTACCCTTTTGCAGCGCACCAGCGCTATGGAAGATACCAGGTATGGGCTGATATTGCTAGGGTCGAACGGGATACGAGGAAGGCAGTGTGGATAGCACTGCGCTTCATCCGTCTATTATTACCTCGAGTGTTACACGAGAGTCACAAAATAAATAATAACCAGAAGGCTAACTTCCATCACATGACCATTTGAGTCCCGCAACCTTCAAGCTTGTCTATGTTGAAAATCTTTCTTGAAAGTGTCAGTGCAGTAGAGATGGCAAGGTTCGAAATTTTAAAGGAATCGATTCCGGTTATATATCCAACTCTTGGACCCCTTTCTTTAGAATTAAAGTATTATATTTTGTTCTACGAATGTTAGTTAGTGTAGGATTTAATTCTTGAAAGAAATTCCTAGAATTACTCAAAAAATTATCAAAACAAAATAATTGAAATAATGTGCGGTACGCCTATGTAAAGAAGCTGTTTATAATAATTCGAGGTTACAGGTTGTCGGCATCGATCACAGAGAGATAAGGCGAGAGTTAACCTTCTGGTTGTTACTTATCACAAAATAAATAACCAGAAGGTTAACTCTCCTCAACCGACCGTTTGAGTCCCGTGACCTTCAAGTCCATCTAGGTGAAAAACTAGTTTGAAACTGCTCACTGCAGTAGAGATGAAAAGGTCTCGAGATTTTAAAGGATCGAATCCGGCTATATAATCCAGTTCTATGGCTCCTTCTCTTTAAGATTGAAGGTGTCATATTTTATTCTACCAATTTTATTTGTAGGATTGACTTTTTTATAGTAATTCAATCAATTACTCAAATAATGTCATAACATAATAATTGAAATAATATGCTGTGCACTGTATAAAAAAGCAGTTTATAATAATTCGTGGTCACGGGCTGTCGGCATCAACCACAAAGAAATAAGGCGAGAGTTAACCTTCTGGTTATTTTGTGTTACTTATTTTGTGCCCGAGTACTCATGTCACTGTAAGGCTGAGTCGACTTTGGGAACTAGAGCGTTTCTTAAAAACGGGCGGTAGATAAAACATCCAGTGGGAATCGAACCCAGCTCTCTTAGTTTGTAGTCCTGCGCACATACCACTGAACCACGGTCCCTCAAAAAAATACAATGTTCAAAAACCTAAAGGAACGGCGAAATTTTTTACACAGCCCGAAAAGGTTCGACATTTTGAATAAATCTTAAGATTTAGAAATAATGATAGTTTCAAAAAAATCGAAATAAAAAAATTAGAAATTTGCAAAAAGTCTAAATTTTGAAAAATATTTTAAAAGTGTGACAGTCGGAGTTTAAAAAAAAAGAAACCTTTTAGGAAATTTCGAAATTTTCAAGCAATGTTGAAATTTAAAAGAAATGCGAACATTTTAAAAAGGGCTTAGTAAAAAAAATTACACATTTTAAAAAATTTCGAAAGAAGTCCAAATTTTGAAAAGATTAAATTCCAAAACTCATTATATTCAAAAAAGTAGGAATTTTTGAAATGTCAATTCAAAATTTTCGAAAAAAAGTCCAAATTTTGTAGAGTCGATATTTTCAAAGGAATGAACATTTTAAGAAAAAGTTCAAACTTTCAAAAATTTTGGAAAGAAAAAGTTTGGGAAAATTTTAGCTTTTCAAGAAATCGACATTTTCAAAAAATCGAAGGTTAAAAATATCAAAATTTTGGAAAAAAGTTGAAATTTTGAAGAAAATAAAGTTTTTTTTAAGAAAATCGAAATTCTGAAACAAGTCAAACTTTTTTAATTCGCATTTTTGAAAAAAAATTATCTTCCAAAAATTGCATTTTCAAAAAAATTGAAGTATTTTAAAGTCAAAATGTGCAAATCCAAATATAGAGAAAACCGGACAATTTTCGATAAATCTAAATTTTGAAAAAAGTAATAATGACAAAAATCGAAATTTAAAAGTCCTAATTTGAAAAAGGCAATTTAAAAAAAATTGAATTTTGAAAAACATGAAGCTCGCTTAGCGTCCCTCCTGTCTACTTGCCTTTATATATGTTAAGGAAGGAATGAATTTACCTACAAACTTAAAATATGGACCTTGCTAAGCTTTAAAAAAACAATTTGTCGAACATTCATTTAATCAGCTATTATTATATTAATCGACTATGCATAGCTGATTAAGTTTCATTACGTTTATTCAAACTCATTTTATACAAATGAGAAAATTATTTCATTGACAGTACAATCTATTGCTATCCTGCAGCAATCTACTTTATCTGATTCTTAATTAAAACAAATTAATCCATCAATTTAACAAAAATTTAAAACCTCTTTCATTTTGGAAAATTTTTCCGTTAAGAAATTATCCATTTAGAATAATTTCGTAGACGAAGTCGTGGTTAATAGCTATTAATTAATGAAAGATGAAAGCTTTGCTAGATTCAGTACTCTGGAAATTTTAAACCAAATTTATTATCATAGTCAACTGTAGCTTAAGATGGCATGACAAATATAACATGTCACTGTGCTGTATGGCATGAAAAACCGATGACGAGTTATACTCGTCATTTTACCGGAATGGGTTAAGTTCAGTTAGTAAGAGTACGATGTTGTCAAAGTTGCCAAGTGAAATGCAAATAAATATTCACGTTGATTCTCTTAACGCCATTCATCGATCAGTTCAAATATTATCAAAGAGATCCAAAACAATCACGTAACTGTTGCGTAATCGTTCGTCAAGGGAAAAGTTTAATTATAACATTTTTAACGGCAAATATGACTGACGGAGGCAAAGCTCCACTCCAAAGATCAAAGCAGCTTTCGACAGTCTTGTTTCAAAATTAAGTTTTAATTGCATCGGTTGAAGTGCGTATCTAAAATACCAAGGGGACTTTTTGTCCTTGCTTTACACCCTCGCAATAAAACAGAATGATTGATATCTTCGATAATTCTTTTTGACACGAAAATAAAACCACGATGTGTCGAATTCAATTCAACTAATAGTAGTATATGTTAAAACGATGAAGTTTGTAGAATTAATAATATAATTAGGTTATGTAGATGTTATGAAATATACTTTCCAAATTTACTAGAAATTGGCAAACCATAAAGATTCTCATTTTCTAGGAAAACTTGTTGTCTACTTGATCAGTTTATAATTAACGCCATGTTTAGTGACGTTTATTAACTATCAAATTAACTGTAGAAAGCAAATCAAACAAACAAAACTTACAAATTCCAATAATGACGTCCAGAATTTAATATTTTATGTGTTTACTGTAAATATATAATCTTTTAAATATATATCCTTTGTAGCCTACATGTTTAATTACATATATGAATTTTAGTTCAGACCCGGACTGGGACCTGCAACAAGCTCTGGACTTTGATTAATTCTATACGGAGGTGCAGAATCATCACCATCAACTTTGAAAGAATTTTTAAAACTTTCGAATGTTTTAAAACAAAACTTCCAGAAAAAAATCAAAACATTAAGATTAAAATCAAAATTTGGAGAAAAAGTCGTTCAGAAAAAAGTAGAACTTCATTTTTTTTGTATTTCGACGTAATTTCAGCATATTGACTTTTTTTTTAACAAAATTTCGAGTGTGAAACTGGAATTTTTATAAAATACTCCAATTACTACTCGCATTTGAGAGTGAAGAGGAAATTTTTTAATTTGCAATTTTATTTCCAAATTTTGACCCTTTAGAATTCAGTTTAAACGGGATATTTTCTCAAATTTTAGCTCAAAATTCTCAGTTTTTTCTCGAAATTTTCGGAAAATTGTCGAAATGTTAAAACTTGCAGCTAGTGTGAAGTCTTTAAGTTTTTGGAACAAGAGTAAAAGTTTCGAGGTTAAATACAATACAAGTTTGAAGAAACCAAATTTGTTGAAAACTGTTAAACACTTTCGAAATTAAAACAAATTTTATCCAAAAGGCCAAATTAAGATTGAAATTTAAATTTGGAAAAAAAGGTATATTTCAAAAACAATCAAAATTTAAAATATGTGATCGTTAGAGTCAATGTTCAGATAATTATAGATGCTTTATTTTTCTGTGAATTTTGAGCGGAACTCAGTTTACACATCTTATTTGCAACCCCTGGGACTCAATTTACGCTTTACATCTGCATGTAGTTTCGACAATTACATCATTATCAAACCCTTTTTGTTTGATTATCAAACAAAAAGGGTTTGATAATGAAACTGCGAAACTGCAATCACAATTTATGAATATACATAAGTGATATTAATAACATAGTGATCTTTTATTTCCTATTAAATCAAAATTTATTTTACTAAAAAATACTTCGATTTTCAGTTTTATTTGAATATTATGTTTACCTAAACATTTTGACTTTTTTTTCGAATATTCATTTTCCACTTGCATTTGCGTAAGTGAAGTGGAGTTTTTTCACATTTTTTATTTCCAAATTTTATCTTTTCAGAATTCTTGAAATTTTAATTATTTCTGGTTTAAAATTTTGATCCAAATTTTCGAGGAAAATGTTAGAGCTTTTGAGAAAATGAAATTATTAGTCGAAATTCTGGGAAAAAAAGTAAAAAGCAAAAGATCAGAGACAGTTTTCTGAAGTTTAAATAAAACAGTTGGTTACAAAATCTTGAAGTTTCAATAATAATCTCGAAAATACTTCACCTTTTTCCATCAAGATGCTGTCGTTAATCCGGAACTTTTTACTGAAAACTGACTTCGTCGACTTTGCGGCACATCACATCCTTATTCTAGTTCCCCCTAGAATTGTAGGTGGCCGCAATAATGTATCAGCCATAAATATTGCGAACTGATTTCTCTTTTATATGTTATGTCTTATAACCTCAAAAGTGGTTAGCACAGTTTAGTTTTACTGGAAATGACCTAAACGGTACCCTTAAAAATCCTCTACAGTTTAGTAAAAGTTTTATTAAAATAGATTTAGCTGTTTCTGATTTTAGCCCGCACAAAAGATCAGGCGACAGACTGGCAGACACTTGACACTTCAATTTTATTAATATAAATTTAGAAAATTAAAACTAGAATTTAAATATTTAAATTCAAAAACAGTCGGAACATTCAAGTTTAAAAGGGCAAATTAGCGATTGAAGTTTCAATGTTTGACAGTAAACTTTAAACAAACTTGAAATTCTTAAGTGTATTATTTTAGTTACTTGGTGAAATATTAATGAAAAAAAAATCGATTTTATACTTGAAATTTTGACTTTCTGAAAATTTTGACAACTTGTTCGACTTTAAAGGCGACAATTTCTTATTCAAAATCCGAGTAAGATTGAAATTTTAAACTTAAATCTAGAATTTCTTTTTTCAAACCTCCAGCTTTTTTCAAAATGTTATGCTTAAAGTAAACATTTGTGTTATTCTTAAAATTTGACACCTTCTCGAAATTTAAAGTCTAAATTTCTATAAAAACTTTGGAGTGTAACTTTAACTTCGAAAACTCCATTTCTTTCAAAATTTTTGGAGATTAAAAATTAGTGACCGAAAACAAAATTTTGACTTTTATTTTTAATATTTCCAATTGTTTTTAAAAACTTTTAATTTTTTCTTAAAGTATTGAATTTCTCTTGAAATTTTATATCTAGAAGTCGGATAGTACGGAAAACATTTTCAATTTATGTAAAATAAGTTGAAACCAAATTTTTTTTAAAGTTTAACTTTCAAATCAAGATTTGAATTTTTTTCCAAAGTTTCTACTTTTTTGGATCCACTTTCTCAACATTTCTTCTCTTTTCAAAATATTTAGAATTTAGATTAAGTTTAAATCTGGAGGTAAAAATTTCGAAATTTTTTTTAAATTTGGAGTGAAACAGAAAATATCCAATATCCAACTTAAATTTTAATTATTATTTATTTTTCGAAATATTACTATTTAATTTATAATTTAGAAACCATTCTTATTGCAGCTTTACATTTGAGATTTAATTTTTAATTTAAATTTCTCCTTTTTTTAATTATTTTTTTTTGAATATTGATTGATAATGCCTCTCCAAAATTTCGAATGTTTCCAAGAATTTTAAATTAAAAACTTGAGATATATGAGATATGGTGAAATTTTCAGAATTTTCAAATTAAAGCGAAATTTCCAAAAAAAACATTGAACTTTCTAGATTTAAGTCAAAATTTCTAAAAAGTTATTGAAAATTCGAAATTTATAATTTTCCTAACTTTAATTTTTTTGATGACAGGGATGAAAAGTTGGGATTTGTAGAATTTTTTACACAAATATAGGGCGTTTCAAAATTTTAGATTTAACGCCGTAATGTTGATAAAAAAGTTCAAATCGAAAATAATTTTATATCAGGGTAAAATTTCGACTTCTGAAATTTACTTAATTTTCAGACAAAAATTGAAAATTATTTCAAAAAACTACAAAAAGTAGGACTTTTACAATTTTGAAAATTTGGGAGGATCCCATTCTCACAAAGCGCAACTGATCTAGATTATTTTAAATAAGATGGCATTTCGAGTTATACCGAAAGTAGATCTCATTTTTTTTTTAAATTTTAAATAGTACACTCTGTATATTATTTTATTTTTACATTTTTTGAAATTTGTAATATTCTCCATATATTTTATATTTATAATGTTCTATGCCTAAGTGAAATAGTTTTTGAATTACTTAAAATTTCATGTTAATTATTATGTTCCAGACTACAAATGTAAATATTCCAAAAACTATTAGCAACGCGAATATAAAGCACAAAGGAAAAAGAATTCTTAGTTAAAACATGACCCTTTTATATAGTGCATTAAATTATCTACCTGTAAACAGTGACAAGTCATTACTCTGGACTCGGGAGGTCAATTTATTTCGGTTAATTATAAGTACCTTTCAGGTGAATGGCAGTGTGGTCTACTCTAGATTGTTTTATTTCAAGCATTATGCAAATTGAAGTAGTTCCACCCGCACTAATATTTGATTATCAAACATAAAAATTGCCTTTTCTCAGAATTTTTTTTACATTCACCCTAAAATAGCCGCTAAAATACTTACGTCCTATTTCACGGTATAACCGTTTCCTATAAAATAATGTAAAGTCATAGCGTTCTTTTAAGCAAAAAGGCTGTTGCATCTTCCAACCGTAAAGAGTTTGTATTTAAAAGACAGCAGGAATTTTTTCGACCTACTACCTTTCTAAGAACGGTATCTCAGGTAGAAATGTCTGAGAATAAAATATATCTTGGGAACGGAATCGATTCATTGTTCAGTTATCAAAACTAAAGATGCATAAATAACGTGGCACTTTCAATTTACCTTTGGTGACATATTTGTGGTTCTTAATGTTATTCCGAGTTAAAGGAAAATTAATGGATTGTTAACTTCGACCCCTTTAAATTATAAAAAGGCAAAGGCAAAACAATCATGCACAAGCCTATTATTATATTAAATTGTGTAATTATGTAAATCAGTGGGTAAACTAGTTGTGCACGTGGTTGTATAAAATATATCAATGAATAAAAAACTAAAATAAAATTACCGGGTACCCCCAGTCACTTTGATGTAGGACCAACGAAGTTTTAGGAATGTTGCTTCAGCAGCAGTTGTAGCGTTGAGGGAAAAATTTAAATTTATCACTCAACGGTTGTAATTATACTAGTGCAGACCTAGAAACATTTGCCTGCAAACAAATGTTCCTAAACATTTATCCACAAACAAAGCACATACCATATGCCAGAAACATTTAATTTGACAAAAGTTCAATTTATTTGATTTCACTTGTGTTCAGACTAGTAAAAAAAAATCATGTCTCAAGTAGTGAAACAATGACGAGAATTTGATTCTACATCTATGTGAATAATACATAATCAGTGAAATTTATTTTTTAAAATTCCAATTACTTTTCTGGAGGGTTTCACCTTTTTCCCAAACTACGATTTTACATTCAAAATTTAAGAATTTTTTCTTAAAATTTTAAATTTTTGACACTAATAAACATTAATTTTTTTTTTAATTCCAGACTGGAATCTCGATATTTTGATATTTTTATTTTTTCAAAAGTTTGAATGTGGTGTAAGTGTTAAGAGAAATTTTGAAAAAAGTCGAAATTTGAAACACTTTGATATTTTCAACTTTTTGAAAAAGAAATTTTTGAAAATTGGTGCCAATTTACAAAAAAAAAATAATTTTGAAAAAAGTGAAAATTTTTCAAAAAAATTATAGGTTTTCTAAAAAAAACCGTATTTTGACAACTCGAAATACATTTTTCAAAAAAATATCTCAATTTCCAAATAAGTACAAAATTTTTCAAAGGTCAAAATTTTTTAAAGAAATCTAAACCTTGAACAAAGTTCAAATTAAAAAAAAATGGAAATTTTGTAACAAAATCGTACCATTCAGAAACCATGACATGTTCAAAACAGCTTAACGTTAAAAAAACGATTTTTTTTAAAAAAAGGACATTTTCAAAGTTAAAAAAAAACGAATCTATGAAAAAGAGCCGAATTTTCGAAATGAAGTCGAAATGTTCAAAAAAATAAAATTTTGGAAATAACTTTAAATTTAGAAAAAAAGGCAACTGTTTAAAAACTATTTCAACAAATATCTAAATTTTCAAAAAGTTAAATTTAAAAAAAGACATTTTTGATTTTTAATTGTGTCTTATAGTTGGGAAAAATATAGGCATAGGTGGAGCGCTGCAAAATCTTTTGGAATATTTTATATAATTTGGTCATGAGTCACGACCTAAGCTCGACATTTGGTTAATTTTTAAATTTTGGTGTTTAGATTAGTGTTGGGGTATTCGAATACAAGTTGCGATATGTATTCGATTCTAGCAAGATTTCGAATGCATGCGATCTTCAACTGAATTATTCGAATACTCTCAGAGTTCTCACAACGCAACATCTCGTCATCATACGATTCATAAGTTCTCAGGTTCTCGCTTGTAAGCTTGCATTCGAATGCCTGTATTCGTATTTGGCGACAACGAAGTTCTCGTATGTTGAATGGGTGTACTGGGTCGATTCCCGATTCACATTTGTGGCCGATTCTTGTATTCGAGATCATAGTCATGCATTATGCTCGCCCACTCCTGCATTCGAATTCGTAGTTTGCGTAGGTTTTATACAGAATGTTTCGTAATTGGACAACCAAAATGAAATGTCGTTTGTAAAATCGAATTCTAACATAGCATAAGAATAACTTTTTCTCATAAAATAATAACTAAACACGATTGTGTGAATTACTAGAAACTTAAAAAAAAACTTATCACTATCAGTAATGCGAAGTTTAAAAAAATAAATAAAACTATAAAAAAAAAACTACAATATATACAATTCCTAAAATGATTAGATATTTACATTTAAAATGGCACATTATTAAATATTTTAGGTGTCGCCATGGCATGCTTAAAGTAGGGATGTCGATTTCTTTTTAAAATAATCGATGTTTGGATCGATTCGAATCGTCGGCAAAAGAATCGATTTCCGATTACATTGGGTGCTGAAAGATCGATTTCCGATTAATCGCCTTGTTGGTGAAATTTTTAAACATTTCTAATAAAAGAAAATTCGAATGATAATGATGAATTGGCGTCATAGCTCCTATATCAAAAATGTCAACTTTAATTGCTACAAAGGTTAAATTGTTGTGGCAAAGCAGTCAAAAAGGGAAATTGCGTAAAAATTTGTAGGCAACGCAAAGCTTAAAGAAAATGGCGCCACCATTATGTCCAACTTGTGGTTGACAGTTGGGCCTATTTATTATATTCTATGCTTTGTATATTTTTTGTACATAACTGAAAGTTGACTAAATAAGGTTAGTGTTTACGATTGTGATTTTGTGTTTTTTATGGATTTTCAGTGTAATTTTAAAATAAATGGACAAAATAAATACGTCCATTTAACAATCGAAGAACTAAAATGTCAGTCACCAAACACACCGACAACTGTCAGAGTAGCAGTCTAGCGGATCAAACTATGAGGGCGCCACAGTTATCTTTCCTATTCAGTCAATGACCTAATCACGGATTATAGAAAAAGAATAGTGCCATTTATAAAAATTTGACCGAAATGCGTCTAGAAAGTGGAGTAGTTCCGACTATTTCTTTTCTCTCTTTCTCAACAGCCATATTCATTTACTTGGTTCCTCATTGGTAGTAGAATTCATCACCCCTGATATCACGAGTGCGTACTACCTACTCCCTAGACTCTTTTTCGACAGCGTTTTCTACGTTCGTGCACTATCCTACTTCTATAATCCATGGACCTAATGAATGAAAAGAAATTTTAATGCTGCCATCCTGTTGGCTTATTAACGTAGCTATTGCTAGTAGATGGAAGTGGAGAATAATAAATATAACGACGTAAATACACTTATATAAAAAAATTTAGTCATTAAACTTACAGTGACCTGTATGTAAGGTAAATCGATCCGATTCTTAGGATTTTTGAATCGTTCATTAGATCGATCTTGTATTTGAGATCCATCTAAAAAATCGATCTTGAGACTTGAAAAAATCGATTTTTCGATTAATCGATCTCAGATCGACATCCCTAGCTCAGTCAGTTGCAGACATGGACTTTGTACTATATGTGTATTCGATCCTTTGTATTTGAATAATCATTCGATTCTCAAAAGTATTCGAAATCAAAGTATTCGATGTTGAAAATCTTACGATTATCCCATCACTAATTTAGATGTGCTTTAGTTTCAACTATTAACTAAATAATACTCGCAGCGATGATACTACATAGTGACGAAAAATGTAAACATGGTATGGAATAAATGTATTTCGGAATTGTTTATTTGCATTTAATGGTTATCAAATTAGGTAAATAAACTGTAATTTATCTAATTCTACGTAAATAATAATGAATATTGTGCGTTTCTTTGTGCACGCAGTAATACAATTTCTTATCTCAGAAATGTAACATATTTTTGATTAATTAAAAGATACAGCTCTTTAAATCACATGTGCACTGCACTACCTCATAATTATCATTGTTCGTAGCAATATTGAATTACATAAAGATGACTGAAATTGTCACTATATTATGGGTGCTAATTTAATTCTACTGCGGAATAAACAAAGATAAATAATGATACACACTATCTGGTACCAAAAACAAACAGTATTTACATAGTGTAAAAACAAAGCTGTTAGTTGCTCTGATAGTGCTGATTATGAAATTGGAATACGTAAAAAATTGCTTCCGTTTATATTTACAATTCAAGTAGGTGCACAAGCAGGCCTCTGCATACAATATTAACTTGGAATCTTGAATGATCTTTTCCTAATTTAGATTTAATTTTTTCTCTACTTGATATGCTATTGATGATTAAATAGAGTAATTAATTAAAAATTGTCTGATTGCTTTTATAAGTGCCAACATGAAGTGCAATGTTCATAAAATTTGATACTTCTCTCACACATCTTTTTCTATTATTCTGTGAAGAAAGGGGTTTATTATCTGCATTAATTAATCGATTTAGATGAAACTTTTACTAAAATGTAGAGGATTTTTAGGGGTACCTCTTGGGTTATTTTACTTCTAATAACCGAAATGTGCTAACAATTTTATTTGAGGTTAAAACAAACAACATATAAAAGAAAAACCAATAAGCAATATCTGTGGCTGATATAACAGTGCCACCTACAATTCTAGCGGGTACAAGAATTAGAAGTGCGACCTTTGAATTTGTTATTCTATTAAAATAAGAAAAAAAAATTATTTTGAAATATGACTATTGGACCTCGCGGGTGTGAGCTAGAACCAAATAAACCAGTAACAATCCTTTCCGAATTAAATTTTTATGCTCAGATTGCTTGCATTGGAATGATAGGTACTTATTACCAGTGGGAGTATTTGTCTGTGATGTAACAATTTGACTAACAGGCATTATAACATCAATGAAAACGATAAGTCGCTACTACGTATGTTTAAAATCGAATTCAGAATTGTTACATTACATATACCACGTGTGTAATCTGTATAAATGATTTGTTTCTTTAATATAATAATGTCAGTATATTGGACGGCTTTTAATTTGGAAACCTGAAAAGAAAGAAATCTGTTTTCTATAATTTGTCATAAGTATATTTTTGGTCAATTTGTCGGCTGCTTGCAAATTATGTAAAGTAAAATACAAATCGAGTGAAAACACAAGCAACCTAAAAGACCGCATTAAAAGAAAACATCCAACACATATAATTTAAAATAAACTATCGGTAAGGACTATCGATAGTACTATCGATAATATCGACATTTTCGTAAAGGGCCTATCGATAATATCGATAGTACAAACTATCGATGTTTAGTGAACACTCAACGTTATCCTAGAAATTTAGAATTACTACTCTTTCTCAAAATGCGGATTAAGTCGAAGTATTGCCTAGAAATGTGTTTTTTTTTAAATCGGAATTTCGACTTCTAAGTCGTAATTTTAAAACGAAATAAGCAAAGGGAAATTGCTAGATTAAAAATTCGGAAAATTTCGATTTCGATCTTAAAATTTTTATAACCTTTTTTTTTCTGGGGAAATAAATTCATTTAAATGACAGCAATTTATAAATGATAGTAATTTATAAATAACAATTAAAGGTGTATAATTTCTAGTTTTTAAATTTTGTTAATAGTGCTTCATTATCGTTATTTTACTTTTTTCTCTAAATTCCAAGTTTGAAGCAATATCCTTAATTTAATCTCCAAATATCTCTTTACCTAAAGATCAACTACTGCCTCTAAATGTTGTCTTTTAAACTCAACATTTCACCTTTAATTTCAAAATTTATAACTTTCTCTCGAAATTTCGAGTTTAAAGTTAAAATTTCTAGTTTAGACTTGAGAATTTGATAAAATAATTTTTTTCCGGTTTTTAAGTCTTGAGTTTATAACTGAATGAAAAAAAAAAATGAATTTACAAGTTAATTTATTTCCAAAATTTTGACTTTGAATTTTGTAGCTACTAGTTTATTCTCGAAAAGTTCCGTTTGCCAAAAATTTCAACCCTAGCTTGAAAATTCAGTTTTAATATCAACATTTCGGTTTCAGTTTCATTTTGATTTAAAATTACGAATTACGAATTTGTGATTTTTAACTTTTTTCTAAAATTTCGAGCTTAAACTTGTTAATATTTTAATTTCAAGCAGTTTTCTTTTCTAAAAATTTTATCTTAACTTCGAATAGTTAAATGACAAAATTTTGGCCTCAACTTCGAGCTTTCTAATTGTTTTACGAAATTGCGAATTTAAAGTCAATAGTTTTAGGTTTAGTCTTTCGACTTTAAAATCGAAAGAGAATATGGAAATATCAAAAGTTTAGGTTTCACTTTAATCTCGGTATTTCGATTAAGAAGTTTAAAAAATAAGTCAGATTAAACGTTTAAATTCAAAATTTCGGAAAAAAAAAAGATCAAAATTTATAGAAAAAGTTCAAATCATGAGTTTAAAATGGAACTTACAAAAACAAGTAACAACTGAAAGTGTGCACCCCAAGAATACATAGTCTAAAATGAAAAAAAAAATGCTTAAAGTTCAAGTTTAAAGTAGAAAATTTAGCTGAGTAAAGGCGTATCCAAACCAATAATTTATGTTAGTCGACGCAAACAAATGGATTCAGTGGTAAGACACACAAGAAAATTATTTACGTCACAAAGTATGTTGTTACAACATACATTCTTATTGGTGTAGATTCACCCGAATAATTGAAAGTTAACCTAAATTTATAATTATACAATTCATATTTATGGAAAAAAATCGTTTTTAGCATGAAACTGATGATAAACAAAAGTTTCGCGAAAGTCGAAGTTCCCAAGAAAATATACAAAATATGTTTTCAAAAGTTCGAGAAATAAGTGGGCGTTTCAAAATATCGAGATTAATTTAGAAACTTTTGAAAAAATCAAAATCGCTGGAAAGTAGACATTTAGAGTTAAATGATTAAAGAAGAAATTTTTGAGAAAATCAATTGTTGGAAAATTTTGTGTTTAGTCAAAATTTAGAATATAATGCCTATTGCAGAGTTTTCATTGGCGATTTTGTGTAAAAAGTTCTAGTTTAAAAGTAAAAGTAAATGTGAAGAAAGCCGGGCATCCTAGAAAAATAGTGTGAATTTTGGGAAAGCTATAATAACGTTTTTGAGTAATTACTGGAAATTTTGAAAATATTCAGTATGTTTAGTAGAATCTGAATTTTGAGGTTACAGGTAGTGTTGGGCTATTCGAATACAAGTTGTGAGATGTATTCGATTCTACCAAGATCTCGAATACATCCGATTCTCAACTGAAGTATTCGAATACTTCCAGACTCCGTGAGTTGAAGTGAGAATATGAATAGAATCGGTTCTCGCCTCGCGCAAGCAACATCTCATCATCGCATGATTCATAAGTTCTCGGGTACTTGCTTGCATTCGAATACAAAATATGTATTCGAATACAAAATGTGTATTCGAATACAAAATGTGTATTCGAGATTGTGGTAGTCCGATACAACAAAACATTGGAATGCTGAGTAGCGAATAGAATCGGTCTCCTAACTACGCTATATCTCCGATTCTTAACTTCTCCGATGTTGAATACTGTACCCGATTCTTGTATTCGAGATCTTAGACATGCATTATTGAATGCGTATTTTATTCGAGATCATTTTTATTTGGGATGGTTGGTTACGCATTATGCTCGCACACTCATGCATTCGAATATGTATCTAATTTTAATTTATTGCTTCATCCTTCTCATAAAATTATTAAATAACGAAATGCTTAAGTACTTTTTAAAATCTGGCTCTCAATTTTAATAATGAAATTTAACAATATTTGGAAATGCAGTGCCAATATGCGAATCCAATCAAAGTTAAAGATAGGTATGTGAATTCTAAAACTTCAAGATTTATTTATATTAAGATATTTAAATTCATTTAATTAGGGAATTGCCAATTATGGGCATACGTACGGAAGTAGTGAAATCGAAAGTCATATTTCGCCACCACATACTTCAAATAGGCCGCAGAGACAATTTTTCTAGTAGGTATTTAGGTTAGGTTATCCCATAATTCGATTCTTTGTATTCGAATACTTATTCGATTCTCAAAAGTATTCGAATTCAATGTATTCGATTCTGAAAATCGTTCGATTATTCCAACACTAGTTACAGGCAAACTTCATAATATACAGTAAACATGAAATTTTGTGAATGAAGTAATCAAAATATCGAAACAATATTACAGCTTTATAAAAAGAAGAAAAGGTTCATAACTCGAAAACTTAACAACTTTTAACTTTTCATTTCTAGAAAACGTTGAAATCTAGAATCTGACATCGAAAGAGTGACTCAAAGTAAAAATTATTTTTCGCCCCTTTTGAATATCATGAATTTTATCTCAAAGTGGTCTAAATCAGTGGTAGTCGACCTTTTTATGTCTGCCGCCCACTTTTGTATCAATTTTGGAAATAAATCGGTTCTACCGCCCATCGGTCACCAAAAACCAAAAGTGGGGCGATATTGGTTAACAACTAGAAAAAAAAAATTTCAGCGGCAAAAATATATTCCAAGTCAAAATAGAGGACGAAAAAAAATCATATGATTTATTATTTGATGACTAAAAAATTGTTCCTCGCTTCCCTATCTTCTGAAAAGATGTATTATTTTTACTTAACAATTACGAGTTTGATTTTGGACAAAACTTCTACCGTTCACCAAAAGGTTGATTACCACTGGTCTGAATGACAGTTTATAATGATACTTTAAAGTAGATGAAATTTCATTTAAAACGTTTCTGAATCAAATTCATGAGGATCCCAAAATAGTCACTCTTTTAATCTCATACAAAAGTCGGAATTTTGAAATAAATTCGAAATTTATAAAATTAAAGAATATAATGACCAAAAGTAATTGAAATATCAAGAAAAACTAAACTGACTTCCGGCGCCCGAGTATTCGTTGAGATCTAGCGGCGGCTTTAACCTATTTAAAAAGGTACTTCATGGTCATGAGTATTGTGTAAACAATTTTTTTAATAAACATAATAAAATGTGGACAATCGAAAATAAAAATTGACCTGTCAATTTTTTTAAGAAAAGCAGATATTTCTTCTTAGGTTTTTTTTTTAATCCAGTGTTTCCCAATCTTTTTTGTTTTTTTTTTTTTTTCACTTGGTATTATGTAGAAAAAGTGCGACGCACATTATCGTTTAAGAAGTTTTTGATGACAAACGACGTTGTCATAATCTCATGAGCGCCAAATAACTTTTTGACAACCCTAAAAAAACGCCTCATACATGATCGCCTACAAATTTTGATGTCTGTGTTATTATTTATTATATTATGTTAGGGATTTGTAAATGTTGACATCTCTAGGAGCTTCCGGCGACACACCGGTTGGGAAACACTTTTCTAATTCACCACATTTTGTGCATGTGTGTTTACATTCTAGGTATTTTTTGAAAATTATCTTTGTTGACAAACCATTTTGTTTCAGTTGGTATTCCCCAGATAAAATGGTGTGGTTCCGAAGGAGACTATAATGTGATGGTGATGGAACTTTTAGGACCTTCTCTAGAAGATTTATTTAACTTTTGTTCGAGGAGATTCTCCCTAAAGACTGTACTTTTATTGGCAGATCAATTGATCTCCCGCGTAGACTTTATCCATTCGCGCAACTTCATCCATCGGGATATCAAGCCCGATAATTTTTTAATGGGACTGGGCAAAAAGGGTAATTTAGTATACATAATTGATTTCGGACTGGCTAAAAAATATAAGGACGGTAGAACGCACCAACACATATCGTATCGAGAAAACAAAAATTTAACAGGTAAGAATCTGTATGTGTAGTATTTTGTTGTTATATTAGCAGGGTTAATGCACGTATTGCGACCTATTAAAAAGACAATAGGATTTCGGCTATTGTTGCAATGTCTTTATATGTTAATAGTTGCGGTAATATACAATTGTTTACATAGCGTGATCTTGATTCTATTAAGAAAAAATTAAAAACCGTCAGTTTCATTTAAAAGTAGAATGTCATTGTTTCTAAATTAATATATAGTCATCTGAATGTTATGAAATATACTCGTTTATTAGCAATAGGATTTGAACTAGGAAATTTTTCTTGTAAGAAAACTTATACAGGTGCAAAAAAGAATTCGTATCAGTTGAAAGTAATGCATTTAATCAATAACAATGTTCAAGTGCATTGTAAAAGGACTGCTGCAAAAATACACTTAAAGGTCAATGTGTACATATTGCATAAATTCTAATTTTAATTTCCAACAATACTAACTTTGGATATATGTATAACTTAAATGAAATGCAAATGAACAAATTACATAATGCTTTCTTTTATATAATTGTCCAGCAGGTACATTTTGATGTAATCAAATGTAAATGAATCGCAACTGGACGTGTCGGGTTTAACATAATCTCGACCTGTATATGCTCTTGTTTAGAAAGAACAAGTTTTTGTATGAGCCTCGATTAACACTTCAAAATACGGTGTATTACGATTTTTTTCTAACGTTATAATTATGCCCTGTAACTACTTTAACTATAATATTGACCTAATAAGGAAGTTAAGGCTAATAATATTCACGGTCAATAGCTATGTATTGATTATAAACGCGGAAAGTCTCCGATTAGTAATTTCTTCTACGGAAAAAGCGATCAGTATTCTCAACGCTTTAAAGCATGAATTAACCACAGGGCCGTAACTAGGAGGATTGGCTCCGGATTTCAAACAACAGTACCCATATTGTACTTAAGGACCATTCATAAATTACCTAACGATAATTTTGGTCATTTTTCCTTCCATCATCTTTCAAGGAAAAATCAAAATGTTGGGATTAAAGTCGACATTTCACAGAAGAAAATTAAAATTTATGATAAAAACTAACCAAAATTTCGAAGGACAAAGGCGACATTTCGAGGTTAAAATCGAAATTGGAAAATTTCGAAATTTCAAGCCAAAAGTTAATACAAAATCTGAAAAACGTCCCAAGTTTAAATTATCGGGTTGAGTAATAAGTAATGTCCGTTTTTTTCCCAAATTTTAACTTTGGAATTTATCAGTAGACTAATTGCTAGTGTTATTCGTGGTATACTAATTTTCATAGTTATTTATGACCTCCCAATGTCCGACAAGTTCCTTGATGCCATGGTGCCTCTTGTGTAGAAGTCGTCGAGTTTTGACTCATAAAACGCATCCAACCAAGCTTTTAAATTAATGCAAAAACCATTCACGAACCGTTCGTTCATTCGTCACACACATCGTTATCATATACGACACAAATTTCTCAAGCAGGTTGAATGGTTTTAGCGTTTTCCTTGTCTCACTAAAAACTAAAAAGTGCCGAAAATGATCAGTTTCATCAACTTGACATTTCATTTCAAATGAATGAAAATTCACAAAAATTTCTCTCTGACATAAGTGTGCAACTATCCTGAGAGAAGCCATCCGAGAGTTATCTACACAGCTGGGAGGAGATAGCTTCTCTCAAGATAGTTTAACCTTATGTACGTCAGAGAGAAAATATATTTTATGTCTGAGAGAAATGTATGGAATAAAGTAAACGCACCGTTAGTACCGAAGGTGTCTAAACTTTCAATTTTGATATCGATAAATTGTCGTCGTTTTTTCCGTCACAGAAGAAATAATGTATTGTACAAGGGGAAAAATAGATTTTATGCACTCGCTGTATTGTTTCCCGACGCGCAGCGGAGCTAAAATCTATTATTTTTTTTCCTTGTATAGTAAATAATTATTTTTTTGCGGCAGGGAAAAGCTTTGACATTTTATGTGCAGTTAAACAGTTTTTAAAATGTGACTTAATGAATGTGATGTTGTTTTCCCCGTTAAAAAAGTATTTTCCCCGATATACAGAGTGAGAAAAATGGATCAACGCTAAACTGGAAATCGTAATACGAAAATATTACGATTAAGCTCAACATGCTTTATGCTAATGTGACTGGTTTACTAGATACAGGGCATTCAAAATTTAAATTTAATTTTGAAATTTCTCAATAATTGAAAACGTGTTGATGCTAACACTATTTTAGAAACTGCACATTCTATGACTAAAAATTGTGGTGGAACAAATGGCATTCCAGCACCAGAATACTCGTAATGGAGAATAACCACAATTTTAGATTTTCAGTTCACGGTATATTACATTGAAAATAAATAAACACTGCATTTAAATTATTTCGATATCTTATGTAGTTTTCAAGATATTTAATTTATTACATTGATTTCGGCTGATGGACCGCGCTCCATACTGTGACGTCATATTACATATTCGCGTATGTTGCATTTATGCTCGCACTGTTTAAGCACTAAAACTGGCTAAAACTCCTAACATGCCCAATCCAAAAAGTAAGAAATATTGCTTTGTGCGAAATTCTGTAAACATGACAACAAATGCACGGGAAAAATTTATTTCTGTTGTTTTATTTGACGCCAAAATTCGAAAGAAATAACAAAAGCTATGAAGTGTGTACTAATAGGAAGATCACGTTGATGTATGAAACAAGTATTTCTTATTACTAAATGTCGTATTGCTAATTGTCACAATTATTCTTTTTGGAAAAGAAAATGTTGATGTTTATTTATCACTTATTATTAGGTTCTTATGTTACAGGTAGGTGCCAGCGTTGGCAATAACTTAATTTAGATATTTTTTCACCGAAAACGCTTGACTTTATATTTACTACGATTAACTAAGCTTACTAAAATATCTTTGTTTTAGAGTTTTAAGCTTTCAAAATTGTCAAGAAAAAATAACTTCTTTTCCCAACGTGTTGGTATTTGGATACACAAGGTGATTCAAACTCCATTGTACCTATTTTAGGAGCGGATTTTTAGGGTGAAAATAAGACTTGTTTCTACAAATATGTATTCTAAAGTGCAGCCTTGCCTCTGCGAGCTACAATCATCATAATTTGTGCAAGAAAAATCAATTATGTATATCAAATTACGACTAGAGTTAATGAAAATCTTCCGAAAATTTGCGATCCTTTTTTTTTCAATATAATTTAAACCCAATTTTAGGGGAGACAGAGGGGGTTTACACATTACCAGAAATTTTAAATTCTGTTGCCTGAAACAACAGAGAAATATTGCGATTGCTTTTTAAAAAATACTCCTTATTATAGTCACCAAAACACGAATATCTTAAATAATTCTCTTGTCACTTCTGTTCCGAGAAACAAACACAATAACTACAACGATTTAACAGTACAAAAATATTAAATGGAAAATGTTAATAAAAAACATTAACCTGGAACTTTGTTAAAATGGCATTTTCTGGATTCAAAAACCCAATTTAACAAATTTTATTAAAATCATTTAAGCCAGTTCGGTGATAAAATATATTTTCGTGAAAAAGTTTCCTAGTGGTCGAACCCTTTAAATAGGAGAGATTTACATCTAAATCGCCTAACGCCTAACTTATTAAAAACATCAGGTGATCATGAGAAATGATTATCTCAAATTTTTACTAAAAAGGGGCGATACTTAGATCAATTTAACTTGTTTATTAGTGTAAAAGGTAAACCATAAAAGATTCCTGTAGTACAAAACTATACTTATCTTGCATTTTGATGTCGGTACATATAAAAATATAATGTAACAAAACTAATACAAAGCGGTCGGTCTGCACCGCGAGTGTGGTATCGTATATGTAATATGACGTCACGTAACGAAACGCGCGCTCGCAAATTATTCGAAATTAACTGATATTAATAACTGTAAATTGAAAACTACTTGGTCTATTTGACTGAAACAAAAACGCTTGTTTTCCTAGACATCTTAGCTACAGTTTCACGAATTTTGAAGAGGTTTTGCCTACCCATGGACATTGTCCATTCTCCACACCGTTTAGAATATAAATATTCTAGTACAGCTTTCGATAAATTATTGGCTATTTAGGTTCGTTCAATTAAGGGCAGAATATCAAGTAATTTGTTTTTGTTGCTATGGTTACATGTCACAAAGTATTTATTTAAAGCCTCGCTTTTCAAAATTGTAATTCATTTTAAAGATTCTTATGAACAATTAGGAGTTTTTCTATAATCTTGTTAGAGAAAGTATAGCCTACCACACGGTTGGAATGGTACTTTCCACACTCGTGTAACCTAATTCTCGCCTGCGGCTCGGACTTCAAACTTTTCGCTCGTATGGAATATGCGCCATTCCATAACTTGTAGAATATACTATTTTGCAATTTAGGAAAAACAGTAAAAATGGAATGTACAATTTGAGACATAAATTAAATTTTGAAATATTCTTAAATGTGAAAAAAAAATCGCGTTTAATCTCGAAATTACTAGAAAATAATTAAATTCATAAAAGAAAGCTGGTATTTAGAAAAAAAGTCTACATTCCTAGAAAATCCAAATCTTAGAGGGAAAAAATGAAATTCAAAAATGCAAACTAGGAATTTTGAGAAACAAGTCGCAATTGCGTTTTTTTTTTTAAATTCAGCCGCACTTGAAATTTTCATTCCCTACAGTTTGTAGCTTTTTGAAGTATTCACTTTTTATTTATTTATTTAATTTTAACTTTTCTCTGAAATTTCGGTTAAATTGGAAACTTTTGTTTTTTCCAGATTTAAAATTTATTTTTCTTTGCAATCTTCTCTAAACTGGAAACTTTAATTGTTTTAAATGTTTTCAATTTTTCAGTCTGTTTCATTACAGTTTCTACCTCTTAAAGTTTTTATCGAAAATTTGGGATTTTTTTTATAAATCTCGACATTAATTTTTAAATTTTAAGTTTAAACTCGAAATTTTGATTAACAATAGTTGTGTATAGTTTTTGTCTGAAATTTCTGTTTTATTCTCAACATTTTTACTTTTTTATTTCGATTTTTGTCGAAGTTTCGAGTTTTTTCTTTCAGTTTTTTAATTTTTTTCTTACATTTTGAGTTTTCGCTTGTAACATTGTAACATTTTTTCTGAATAAGTATGTGCTGTCTATCATCGTAAACTTTTAATATTTTTTCTCTACGAGTACAAACTCAAAACGGTTTTTTTTTACAATTTCAAGTTTTTCTTTTTAAAATTTTGATTGTTATTAAAATTCAAGGTTTACAATGTCATTTTTCTAAAATTTCAAACAAGTTAAATTCAAAACTTCCATTGTTTCCACATGATTTGATTTTTTCATTCCAAAAGACTATAATTTTCATGTCAACATTGCGATTAAAATTTTGGGGCAGGTATTTTTTTTTGTAAATTTAGTCATTAATTTTAAAATTTGTATAGTTAAACTCCAAATTTTGATAAATATTTTCTACATATAAATCATAATTTTTATTCGAAGTTTCAGCTTTATTCTCAAAATTCGATGTTTTTCCTGGTTTTGCTCACTTCTGACAGTGATCTCGCGAGATTTTATTCAAAATTCTGAGTTTTTAATTTCAATTTTTCATATTTTTTATTCTTAAATTTCGAGTTTTCTACAAATGGTGATTTTTTTCTGAAATATTGGCTTTCATCATGAATGTTTGATATTTTTTATGCGTGTTTAAATTCAAAATAGGTTTTTTACAAATTTTACTTTTTATATTTTGATTTTCGGCTTTTATTAAAATCCCGAGTTTAGATTTTAACTTTTATTGTATACAATTTCTACTTAAGTACCAATTTTTCATTTAGAATTATTTTGTTAGTTAAAATTAAGTTTGTAAAAATATGGCGTACTTAGAACATAATAGTCATGCAAAAAAAAATCAAATACATTTGAAATTTCAAACATTTTATCCAATAATGATTTAAACCTTTTGTATTTACATGTAATCTGATAAATCTATCTTTGCTATATTAAATTTCGTAATTTTAGATTCTTTCAAATTAAGAGTTTTTAGTTTTTGTAGGTAGTAATTTGCAATTCTGATATAGTTTTTTTATTGCAGGTACTGCACGATATGCAAGTATAAATACACATTTAGGTATAGAACAGTCCAGAAGAGACGATTTAGAATCATTAGGTTATGTTTTAATGTACTTTAATAGGGGTTCTTTACCTTGGCAGGGTTTAAAAGCTGCCACTAAAAGACAAAAATACGAAAGAATATCAGAGAAAAAAATGTCAACACCTATAGAAGAATTGTGTAAGGTAACTGCTTAAAAAAAAAGATGTAAGTTCGGTTGTTTAAGAAATATTAATAATTGTTTCAGGGTTACCCTGTAGAATTTCCCACGTATCTCAATTATTGCCGACAATTGAGGTTTGAAGAAAGACCAGACTATAGTTATTTAAGGCAATTGTTCAGGACACTCTTCCATAGACAAGGTTTCACGTATGATTACGTATTCGATTGGAATATGCTCAAATTTGGTGGATCTCGTGGGAGTCATGGCGAAGAAAATAGCGGGCGATCGGCCGGTGGGGCTCGTTACGGTTCACACGTGGCGACTCCGGGCGATTCGACGACGTCGGTTGCGCAAACGAGATCGAGGCGGCCGCCGCACGAACTGCCACCCCCGAACAACGCAAGTTCAGCCGGACCAAACCCCCTGGACGACGTCATAACTAGCAGTAAGGCCCTTAAAACCAAATATTTAATACCATCCACAACTGTTACGCGCTAACGAAAGGATGATTCGTTGATTATTGATTGACTGAATTTTATTAGGATAGGATGTATATCGTCGTTTTTAATAGTTATGAAGATTAAAAAATTAAGCATCTTGTCGACAGGATAGTTATTTAAAATTGGTTTTTACTTAGTTCCATTGGTTATGTTTGGCTTTTGAGATTATTGAATAATTGAAGGGCTAGTGTAATAATATTAATAATAAAAACATTAACATTTTTTGGAAGGCATAAATAAATAAAAAAATGAAACAGTGTTGCTTACTTATTTATAAACTATGTGATAGTGTACCTTAAGTGCACAAACATTTTTGATGCATTAAATATGACGTTTTTAATTTTTATTTCAATAAAAGTAACATCTTTATTATTATTATTAATAATAATAATAATGCAACTGTTGTGACAAAAAAATGGTTAAACTTTTGAAAAGTCGAATTAGAAAATTTTCAGATTTTAAGGCAGACATTTTTTAATTCCTAAACCTTCGGGAAAGAAGTTTGTGTAATTATTTAATTACATGCTTTACATCGCTGAATAAATCATGTACATTGAAATGTCGCGAATCTGTGGTTGTATTTGAAACGTATTTTACATTTTTCTTTCTGTTATTCCTGATTTTTTTTTCTTTTTTTGTATGGAAGTGTATTTTAAGTGTGATATCCCTTACTCAACAGAAGAATTTAACTTTTAAATTAATTCTGATTTATACAATTGACTGAGTATGTGTGTGCGACTTATAAATATGTTTTATTACTATGTATTTATTGAGTGTTACACTCAAGAGTGCTTTTGGGGCTATAAGCCTGTGCTCCGCCCAACACTAACATCAAACTGAACAAACGGCTGTCTAAGGGCTATAAGTTGGAAATGTTTACAGTGACAGTGTTATACAGATGAGGCTAAGAAATACCGCAATCGGTCTATGGTTGCTGGTTGTGAATATTATCAATCCAGCCCTTTCCACTTTTCATTACAAAACATTTAATTGACATTGTTTCTATGTTAAAGGAGAAATGTACGTAGCTTTTAAAAATTTTGACATTTTTCTTAAACTATTCGTGCAAAAAGAACTTATCATTGAATCAAAATAATTAATTTAGTTTTCCAAAACATGATGATTCACTTTAGTAGCTATTTAGTAGAAATTTAGGCAATCTACCTTTTTTTTTTGATTGTTAAAATATTAGGTAAGTGAAGTGAATAAATCAAATGAATCAATTCACCTAAGAGAATTGAACTGGCCGACCACTAGACTTTAATATATAATTTTCTATTTTTGTCTCAAAGTTTCGAATGCACAGACCAGTTTGATTTGAACATTTATCAAATTTAGTTTGGAAACAAGTGACCGATTTCTATTTTATTAGATCTCGTCAGTTTTTCTATTTAACCCAAGTGCTGACAAATGTTCCGGCTAGTAGATAATAAAGACTCGACGAACAACGTCCACGTGATTTCTAGGTATCGCCACCTATCGGCTGCATACGTCTAAGTTGCATTCTATTTGCATACCAAAGTTTAAGACTTCCAATGTGAAGAGAAGAAACAAATTCTTAAATTCTCGACAAGATACATTAGTACTTATTACCTACAAGATTAACAATATAGAAACAGTATTGTCTGATGCCTGGAAAAAAATTCTAAGCTCCGTGGAAAAACCCGTAATTAAAAAAAAATCCTTTACAGGTCATAATAGAAATGCACTTAAAAAACAGGATTTATTCAGTGATGTGGTGCATTTAATAGTGGCAGTGAGAAAATTATTTAAAATTTCCAGCTATGCAGTTTTAGTTCTATATGAATATTGCAATCTCTCGTTATCCACGGGGGATGCGGTCTTATCAAAACCGCGGATAACGAAGTTACTTCGATATCCGATAAAAAAAATCAAATTTATATAAAATCAAAATACATAATAGATAAAAAGCATATCGTTGTCTTAGACTACAAACCGACTAACTCATTAATTACAAATTTTACGGGAAACACAAAAAACTGAGTATCTTTGATAAAAATTTGTATTCAAATTTCTAAAAAGGCTTATACCATAAGACTTAATCCCGGAATAAGTAAGCAGAGGTATTTTTTAACTTTTACTTATTAATTACATTTTTATAACTGATTTTAGGAGATAGACGTTTTGCATTTAAGAAATTATTTTTTATTGTGGAGTTAGAAGTTGATTATTCATAGCTTGTAAATTATTCAATATGCACATATTATATAAAATTTGTTTATTTTTGATTAAAAAAATAAGAATAAATCAAAAAGAACAAAACATTATTAAATTTTATTTATTTGTGAGCAAAGTTATCATAGTACTGATCAATTCCTGAAGATGTTCAAACTTATTTTTTTTAATTTTGCGCCGACTGGAATGTAGAGTAGGCAGCGCAGTTATGTCCTTTGAGTACACCTGTCTGGATCGTCTTTGGGATATAGGAATCTTAACTTATAAAATATTTCACCAGAAGGTTGGTATTAAAGAGCACTCAAATCAGTTACCTTAAAAAAAGAAAACGTATTAGAATTCTGATAAACTATTTAAAGGAGGTGTTTACCTTGGGATCTCCCATTATTAAAAATGTCATGAGTCAAATAAGGGACGTCAAAAGGTTCGGGAGTTTTTCTAGCTTGTGTGCAAATTTAAATGTAATCAGCGGGTAGTACATTAGTTACTCTATTCTTGAGTTGGTTTTCAATTTTCGCATGCATTGAGTCGCACTCCATCTGAGTGTGTCCAACTTCTAACTTTTGCTCAACAATTATGCCATTAGTAATTGCAAGGTTTAGTAACGCATTACTCATTGTCATGTTACTGTTTTACTAAGTGCACTCGTCGCTATAGAGTGTAATTTTTTTGTTAGGCGTTTATGGATTTATTTGAGGAACTACTTTATCCATCATAAATTTAACCAAAATTGTTGCTAATTCTTCAGAGTTGATCCCCCTTCGAATCATTTCATATATAGCATAAACCTTGCTTGGTTTTTAAATCAAATATGCAAAAATTGTGCACGCAAAGCTTCGTCTTATAGTACAAACTAGATACGTTTGACCGAGGTTATAATAAAAGGTTTTGAAAGTGCATGATAAATACAAAACGGTCTTGCTCTTCGTCTTTCTGCTTTTCAATTCGCGCTTTTTCTTTTCTTCTTATCCATGCACCACAGTCTTCATTTGAAACGTGTATCAGTTTGTGGGAAAAACAAATGTGGCACTGGTCCTTTTTCGAAAAATACAAGGATATACAAGGATATCTTCTCTAGGTCCAAAGCATTAATATCTTATTTTTTAACCTGATAACGGTGCTGCAGACACATAAAAGTTGTACAATTCTTTCTTACATGATCATTACAAGAGATAATTTTTGGTTGTAAATTTGCGACAGTAATGCGATTCCATCTTTGGTAAACTATTAAGAAAATTATGTAGTGCTTCATTTTCCTTTGCAAATGGATTTTTAGCTAAGATTTGGGTTTCTTAATTTGAAGATATGTCATCCTTTCTAGATACACGGATTTTATTTTTTCCAGCTTAGTATCGACCATTTTCTTATAGATAGCGTGTTGAGAAACATTGTTTTACATACCCTTTTTAAATCGTCTTGTTTTCTTAAGATGTAAATTACCGAACAATTTCTTTTAGATTCCTCTGGATGTGCTCTATCTCTGTGACGCTTGGTTGGATACAACTTTTACTAAACTATCAATGTATATTTTTTTCTCACCCCATGTGATTTTCCAAAATGCATCAAAAATAGTTATTTTATCATTTTCAGATATAACAAAGCATTGCTTATTGCTGTAACTGTAACTTATTTATTGCGTTTACTCTTGGTCTAAGGTTTCTGGATTGTTTTGTAACTTTTTTCCAAACGTCACCATTCTTCTTTCTTCCGAAGTAATTTAGCCCATGTTCTCTTTGTTTTCTGTTCTTTTCATACATCCAAGTTTATTTGTCTACTTGACATCTTTTTTTTTTCTTTTGACTTTCGTTTCGTTCTCTACATCTTTTATCTGAATAAGGTACTAACTTTAATTCGTCTATACTTCCATCACTGATATCATAGTCGTTCAAAATTTAAACATGCTCAAATGTAGAAGGTGAAATTAATTCTTTTTGTGAATGTGACAATATTTATCCTGGATGAATGTTTTAAGCATACTATATTTTCAGCTAACTTAGAATCTGCCAAAAATGTACAAGCCAAATCTAAAGTAGATGTTTCGTCTTCACGTTCTAATAAAGAAATATCCTGATTATTCAGCGCGTGAGTAGAGCATGCGATTTCATCATTTTTATTAGCGTCATCAAACTGAATAAACTCTTCATTAATTATTGAATGTTATTCAAGTGCCGATTTTGACAAATGAATTTTTATTTTTGGGAACCGTTACCGCGGATAACGAGGGATTACTGTAATATTAAAAATTACCTGAGTATTATTTCAAAATAAAAAATAGTTTCATTTAGCTGCGATTCCTAAATTTAGTGAAAGACAGAAATTATGTAAAACAGTCGCTTAGTTTAATTGGTTATTCTAAACGCCGTATTTTGTTGTGATTTTTCGGATGTAACGATTGCATCCTTTGCTTATACTAAGGTGGTTCAAATGTGGGTTAAGTTCGCAAGTTGGTGTGAAAATTTCTTGATTTTTGCTTTTTTGTTGGTGTTAAGCGCAATTACTATATAGTTAACCCTATAGAAAAGAAAAATAATGCGAAAAACTATTATCTCCTAGCTAGATTACTATGATACTACCATTTAAGTAACTATAACTAACTAAATAAGCTGTAAATAATATTGTGTAAGTCAAAGAAAAAACGGATTATCACATTTTAATTTAATTAGTTTCTAATGTACTGTTTTTTTAATTGTATATATGGAACCTAGCATGTTATATCTAAAATTATCTTTTAAAGTTAATGACAATTCATTTTTATAACTACTTTCACAATAGTAGAATTACCTGTTTTTTTTTATTTTAGAAATAAAATATTTTATTTTCAATTTTTTTATTTCTTTCCTTATTTTCGTTTTTCGCTTATGAAATATTTAAATTCATAAATTGCTTGCAGATTCTCCTAGATTATATGATAGTCATGAAAGAAGAATCTCAATCAGAATAAGAAATACTCAAGGTGGTCCTAATGCGTCTACTTCAGACCTTACTAATGCAAAACAAGCCAAGTGAGTTTCATAAGCTGGAATGATTTTTAGCCTGCTTTTTATTGATTTCCTTTGGCTGTTTGTTTTAATTCAGTATGTATTTTGCTTAAAATATCAAGTTGTTTTATATCACGCGATATTACTTAAAATTATTTAATTTTACGTTGATGTATTAATGACATCATATTTTAGTGCCATACAGTGTTGAAAACTTAAGATTTAAATATATTCCTACAACTTCATTATGAAGATTTTCTAAACAAATTTGGTTAATAACATTGCAATGTTTTATTTTATTTTTTTGGAAATATATTTCTAAAAATAGCTTGCCTACCAAACCTAAATTCATAATTATATTTTGTTCTATAATTTTCCTACGATATACTTTCCAATTATAAAAAAAAAGATAATGGCGACATGGATGTTTGAATCAATAATGCATTTTGAACCTCAGTTTTCATATTTACATTAATTAAGGTATTCATTTGGTAAAATATGTAAAGGCTAATTTAGTCTTAGACCAAGCGAGTGAATGCTCGTTCTCATACTCCTTCAATTTTTCTATGTAAACAGTTATGGCTTACTCACAACCTGGAAATTAGCAAATAAAATTAAGTGCAGTAATTACTACTTCCACATAAGTAGGCACTCACAATGTAGGACATTTACTGGCGAGAATTAACCCATTTGACGATTGTCATCTAGCAACGCCAGTTAAAAGCATGTCGATTACGACATTTTTAAGTAAATTTATTATAACCTCACTTTTACACATGATAAAAAATTATTGTTTGATTGTTCGCGAATGTACATGATTTGCGATTCCACATTTGTATTTATTGCAGATAAGACTTAAATTTGTTTAACTGCATATCAGTGGCGTGCTGTGACTTTCAAACCAGGGAATGCTGTCCAAAAAAAGACGAACACGTTTTAAAATCTAATTTTATCATTGCTCTTTTCTACAACATTCACCGATAACCGCACTGTACGATTTCTCGTAACTTTTCAAATTTAATTTTGGTTTTTCTCATAGGCGCAGTTAGAGGAGGGTTCGGGGGGCTAACCCCCCAAAAACTTAATTAACCATCTTAAATAAACAGTCTTTAAAAAGCCAGTCTTGATATCTCGAGATTACATACATTCAAAATTTTTTGAAAAAAAAGTTGGAACTTTCGGAAAAAGCGAACTTCCGAAAATAAACGAAATTTTGAGAATACTCTTTAATTTGTAAGGAAACATTCCTTTTGAGTTTTTGCTCGAACTTGATAGATTTTTAAGTCAAAATATCGAAATTAAAGTGAAACAGGCGAGATATCAAAAATTGTTCTCAACGGTGGAGAATTTTCATGATGTTAATACTATAGAATCCAGACTATATTTAACATAATGAGATTGAAATATAGGTCAAAACTAATAAATCACTAAAAAAAATTTGAAATCCATTAACAAATGACTGAGAAATAAATTGTAGAAGTTTACTTATTTTAGAGCGGAATTTCTGTGGTCTCGATTCGCCTGTGACTTCATTTGTACATATCCAAGATCGTCGTATCATAAATCATTATCATCAAATATGAGATTTAGAGAAGCACTTAGAATTTTCGAAAGGTTATAATCTATGTAAAAAAAGTTCCCCAAATTTGAGGTTTATTGTCGAAATTAAAAAAAAACAAAATGTATAAAAACTAATCCACAATTTTGAGAAAAAAGTTAACTTGTCAAAATTAAAATTCAAGTTTTTAGGAGAAAAGCAAATTTCAAAAAATACCAACTTTTTCTCAATATTTTGAGGAAAAATTAAAATTTTCAGAAAATTTCGAAATAAAAAAAACAGAATCATTTCGAAAGTTTACCTCATAAACTTCCTCTTTTTTGTCACAATTTGCATTTTTCTCGAAATTGAGAGTGTACATTTTTAGTATTTTTCGAATTTGTACCCTTTTTTTTATCAAAATTTCGATATTTTGTTTTTTCGTCAACATTAGTAACAATTCCAAATTTAAAAATTTGTGAAATTCAAAATGGTGAACATTTCGAAATTTTTTATAATTTAACATATTGATCAACGCAGGCATTTAACCTGCATTTAAATTTTTGCCCATTTTTAATTTTCCTTTCTTGTGAGTGAAGGGCTGACCGTTTCCTGATGTCTGGTCGGTTTCAGGGCCTGCTTATGGTCCTGGTTTATGCTCATTTGGTCTAAATTGGCTTTGATAAGTACTGAACGCATTCCTGTTTGCCAGACAAAACAGGCATGAAACACTGGATTCACGTTAGTAAAATTTTGTGTTGCATTTGTCACAAACAATTTTGCTCTGTGTATAAAAAGTTTAGGATGCAAACAAATGGATTGGGTAGTATTAACATTCAAGATATCTATACCACAAAATAATTGGCTTTGTGTAAAAAATATGTTTATTTTTATTGATATGGATCCAGCTAAAATTTATACTTTAAATATATCAACGTAAAATATTTAATAACTGTATTAAAAATCTACCCTGAACATACTGCTTCTATAGCAGCACAAACAAGTAACCAAATTTTTCTTATTTTCCCATCATGTACGTTATATTTCTCATTCATAACATTCATCTTTTGACTGCGTTTAAATCTTGTCACGGGTGCTGGAAACCTATGTGTCATGTTTTTTGTTTTGGAAGCGCTTCCGGAGCCCCAATGGCCCCACCCAGTCAGACGGCGGGCCAGTCGAGCCAACCTAGGCGAGGGAGTACCAGTGTGGACCATGCTAATAGAATGAAAAAATGAAAAATCATTAGGACAGTGCAATTTGTGCCCTTGGAACACTGTTGAAATTGTACTTAGCTGCATTGTCATGTCTTCTCTTGTTTTTGTTAAGTTTCGGCCGTTTTTTTGTTATGCGTTGTTTTAGAATGAAGATAATTGCAGACCTACGCTATCTTACATGGTTAGTACTATTCTGAAATTATTGTTATTTAAAAATTTAATGTCTAAATGTGATTAATATCTGAAAACACCTTCGAATTTTTAATTTAAATTTGCTTAAATATTCTTATTCTTGATAAATTATTATTAAAACAAGTTATCTCTTTTTTAATTGAAGTTTGCAGTTATCTTCAAATGTGAAATATTATTTTAATGGTGATACTTTGCTAGCAACGATACACAATGTGGAATTAAAGCAAGAACTTTCATTAAGGAAATATTACGTTGTTGTACATATCTAGACTGATTACTAAATTTTGTCTTATCTTTGTATAATAGAGCTAAAAATTTATTGAAAAACAAAAACGTGAACTAACCAAATTATTAATTTATTAAACTCTGTGTATAAGCATTGAAAGGTCAATTTGTGGAGATGAAAATGCTAATGCGTTTCTGTTTATGTGGTTTTTCTACATGTCCTACAAACAAAAAAAGGGTGTATATATTTTAAAAACTTTTTGATTGTAAGTATAAACTTATACCTATAAATTTTTGTATACATATAAATTGACCTAGGTGTTTTGTACATAAGCAATTAAACAACCTCAAAAATAGTGCATTATTTTGTAAGATTTTAAATTTTGCCAAGACGAATTGACGACGTAAAAATATTACAGTCCTTAGGTGATATATTTTCTCAATGTCCATTTAAGCAGCCACTGTGTTAATTTTACAGATTTGTGTATTAAATAACTGAATATACAGCTACACTTTCCGTGTTGTTTATTATGTACCTACCGCGTCGCAACATGCATTTGTCGATATATACATATTTTTTGCTGTTTCTCAAAGAAACATTGCATTGTCATGAAATGTCAAAAATTATTAGATTTACCATGTTTATTTAGCACTATGTATGTTAATTATGAGAATGAAAATAAATCGAAAATTTACCTGGTAGACTTTCATTTCACGCTTGATTTAGATGGTTAACTTCAAAAGAAATTGATTGAATGGGCATAGCTTAGTTCAGTCCCGGGTCTATAATCTTACATTAATGCCAGCTAATGGCCAATATGCTAGTAATAAAACAATTATCATGGGATTACAAATATTTATTTTTCATAATAAAAAAACTACTATAATCAAGTTTAGACATATACATACATAAAACATAGAAACTATGAAATTTTGAAACTGTTTCCAACAATTTTAACAAAGTCGAACATTAGTTATGGAGTCATTGTTAACAATTCAGTCCGGCTTCTAATGGCCCACATGCTAGTAATAAAATAATTATCATGGGATTACAAATATTTATTTTCCTATGAAGTAGAAAAAAAGTACTTTAAGTTTAGAATATATCTACATAAAGCATAAAAACTGAAATTTTGAAACTGTTTCCAACAATTTTAACAAAATCGAACATTGTCATGGAGTCATTGTTAAGCTGAGATAATTGAAAATCTAAAAATGCCTTATTTGACAAGGTTTTTGAACTATATCGGCTGCAACAGGATCATGATATACCCCCTATTTTTTTTATTTATGAAGATACAATTTTTTTAACTTACTACACTTGATGATGTACTTATGAAAGTTCAAATTTTGACATAAAAATGACATTCCTATTGCTGCCACTTCCGCTAATACAACCTTTTGATTTTTAAATAGGAACATCCTGTATATTACTACATTTTTGGAATCTGCACAATTTTGAGCCATGATTGGCCCAAATGAAATTTACAACCAATAATTTTGCCAGGTTTCCTCCACGCATTGCCGGGATAGCTTCTTTGAAGTCTGTTGCCACCATGGCTGGAGTAAAATAATAGCTCAACTTCTGACATTCTCCTTTGACGTAAGTTAAGGACCAGATGATACGTTGACTTTCGTTTATTTGGTAATAGACAGAACACCAATGGTACATAGTGATCACTTTTCAATCTATGTATCGTAAATATTAGCAGAAAAAACTTTGTACAAAAATTAAATGTTCCATCGACGTATATGATCCAAAGAACATAAAAATTCTAGATTTGTCTTACACGAGAAGATCACAATATTGCTTATCTTGTCATTTATAAGCAAAAATCGCCCTTTCGATGCGTCACCACATTTCGTGATTCCAGTGCAGTGTGAATTTGTCGAATATCCATTGGTAATTTAGGCATATCTTTCCGATCAATGTGTGGACCAAAAGTAAAGGTACATAGAGCAAGAGTGAATTTTTCGTATAAAAATAATATGATTTAGCTACATTTACTTTATACCAAAATTTGAAATTAATCGAGATAGAGGATGTCCAAAGTTGAAAAGAAATTTTGATTTTTTCGCATAACTGATGAACACATTTCAATATAGACAAGAAATTTGCCATTAAGGGGTTTTTTGGTCGAGAAATTCTAATTTGCTAACAGATTGCCAGTAACTTATAGGGGGCGCCACTTGCGCTACCCTGTATTATTCTAAAGCATCACAACTTTTTTGTGCTTCCACATACACTTATTTTAAATAAATTATTTTATTTATCTACATTTTTTACGTAAAAAATGTACACTTTCTGAATGTTGATACAAGCAACCGTTTTTCAAGATATTTGCCTTCAAAGTTTGCCGTACGTTTATTTTAAGTTATGTAAATGTGAACTTTTCGTAGTAGGTTTCAAAATAAAAGTAATAAAACTGACTCTAAAACAGTTTATACCAAATATTACTCTACTGACATTATTATTATACATATTTTTTTAAATTTCTAAAGCAAATTTAAACAAAATGCCAAAACAAAATTTATTTTCAAAAATAAATATGCGAGCTAATGATCTTTTTCATGTAAAGGGATTGTAAACAATTAAAAAACTGGCTGTCTCTTATTGGAATTTATATTCAAATATCTGCTACCAGCAAAGTAATATTTGACTTAAATTACTTTAAAAGCTGTCTTATTATTACTTGTTTTTCAAGCTTTCTTCGAAAATTTAATATCTTAGTAATTTAAAACGAAGGCACTTCAAACTTTAAAGGCAAATATCTTGGAAACGGTTGCTCGTATCAACTTTCAGAAGTTATGTCTTTTTTACGTAAAAAATATGAGGAAATAAAACAACCTGTTTAAAACAAATATACGTGGGTACACAAAAAAGTGATGATGATTTAGAGCTATGCAGGATAGTGCAGGTAGCACCGCCTACCAGCTATTGGTAATATGTTAACAAATTAGAGTTCGTCGACTTAAGAAATACCCTTGTGCCAAATTTAGTACCTATATTTCAATTTATTCAATAGTTACACGAAAAAATTGAATTTTTTTTTCAACTTTGATATCCTGTATCTCTTAATATCAACTTTTGGTATAAGGTGAATATAGCTAAATAACATTATTTTTATACGAAAAATTCACTCTTACTCTGTGTACCATTACCACCATTCTATATGTTTTTTCTGATACAGTTCACATCAACTGTTGTCAAAGTGTCTACGTCACTGTTTCGGAGTTCCTTATGAATCAGCTTTGGAGGTTTTTCATTAATGTCCTCGATAGCTTTGAGTTTTATTGCATTGATTAATAGATTCCTGTTTAACACTTTCTCATAAAGAGGTTCATGACTGTGAATGTCAAAAACTTGCACGATCATAATGGATTTTCCATGAGTTTTCAAAAAGCTGCATACTTGGAACCAAAACTGCACACTAGAGACCTGCGCGAGTAATTAAAAATGTAATCGAATTTTAATCACTGATTACTTTTTCGAAATATGTAATCGGGGAATTGGCATCGTTGGCATCGTACTGAATATACTCATTTGTAATCGTGAAGTTTATATTATCGGTTTTATGTTGCATGTTACAACTTGTCGAACATTTTTTATTCTAGATTTTAGATACGTAGTTTAAAGAATGTTATGTGTTATTAGCAAGTATTTGCATAATTTACTACATAAAAGTCGAAATTTCGAAAAAAATTCAAAATTTGGGAAAAAAGTCAAATTAAAAAAATTAAAACTTCGAGAAATAGTCACATATTTAAACAACTCCTTAAATAGTTCGATATTTGTCTAAGGAAAAAACACAAATATGTTCTAAGTACATATATGTAAAATTTTTAAAAAATAGTCACTATTTTCGAAAAAATATCATCGAAAATTTGAAAGCCAATTTCCAAAAAAGCGCAAATCCAAAAAAAGTCGAAATTAAAAAAAGTTCAAAATTTTTAGAAGAGGAGATTTTAAAAATCAGTTAACATTTTAAAAAAGATCAAAAATTAAAACAAATCAAATTTTCGATAAAATTGAATATTTGAAAATAAGACCAATTTCTCAAAGAATTTTAAATTTATAAAAGAAATCGAAATTTTAGAGTTAAAATTTTCAATTAAAATTAATATTTTGAAAAAAAAAATGAGAAGTTTGATCGTTTTTAGCGCTATCAATACAGTATTTTTAGAATGTGCGGTTGCAATTACTGCTACACATTGACGAGCAGGAGTGAATTTCACCAGCAAAACGAAATAAGGAAACTAGGGCAAGTTATATATTTGAGAAGCTCTTTTGATCCTCTATTGAATATTGTCATTAACTTATTGCAAAATCAACAGACTATTGGAATCGATCGATTAGTTGCCGACTAAAATGTTTGGCGGTCAATAGGGAAGGTAGAGGGCAAGCAGCACATTTTTGAAGGGCTTGCGTGGTTGCCTATTCACACCTGTAATTATTCTAAAATCTATTGACTGGTTTTCGACATATTTGCTTTCATTTAAAATTAAAGGAAGCAGAAAAAACGCAACCATTTTTATTTTAATTGTTCAAAGTGGCCACCGTTGGCTATATATCCTTCATCTTTCTCTTTTAATTTTTTCACGTATGACGAGGGGTTTTCGATTAGCATGTCTGAACATTTTTCATCGAAAAAATAAAATGAAACAAAATTCACGCCACTGAAATTTTTTCAAAATAATTATGGTTTTCATTAAGACTTTTATTCCCTAGTAAAAATTCCCTCGTAACTATTTTCGTCCAGCGAATGGTTTTTGATTAAAAAAGTAAAATGCATTTTTTTGCATTTGATGGGCGCTTGAATATTATTTTTTACAAATTTAAAGTCTTATTTTGAGAGAAATTCGGTCGTTGTGGTTTCTTTTAAAAATTTATCTTAGATAAGTTAAATTTACACGTTTTTTGGAAGTAACTATTTATAATAATAAACTTATAGCAGGAACTAAGTAGGCATAATGGTTTTTAAAGCAAACTTTTTTTAACGGAAAACCTTTTGTCAGACGAAAAAAAGTCAAGTACGCATTTTTACCAAGAAATGAAAGGAGATGCTGGCACAGGACACCATTCATGCAAGTAGAGCAAATATTTTTCCCGTAGAAAATGCGCTTTAATATTTAGTTGGTACTTATCCAAAAAATTGAAAAAATATTTCAAGTGGTTTCAAAGCATTTAAGAAAAAATCAAAGTTGTTCTTAATTTTCAAGACCCTGTATCTTAAAAATAAAGGCAGTTCCGGACTTATATTGATGTAAACTTTTTTCTTGAAATCGTTTATCGATCATGTTCCTTCAGTATTTGCACCTTATTCGAAAACACGTAGAGGATGTTTAACTCTGTGTGCCTATTAGAATTTGGCTCCGCCAAACTCTTCTTTTTTTTATGTAGTATGGATGGAAAGCCGTAGCCAAATATGTTATAAAATAAGTTTAAAATGTATAACAAAAACTAGTCGACATTTCTGGAAAAAAAGTAACGTTTGGAGATTAAATATTAACATTAAAAAAAATCAAAATGCCCGCAAAATTGCGAAATTTAAAGCTTAAAGTCGAAAATTACACAAGAAATTTTTGCAATATATGAGATTAAATCTCAAAATTTGAGAAAATATCGAGACTGATATTAAAATTATAACAAGATATTTGCATTTACAATCGAAATTTGAGGGAAAAAAGGAACAATTGAAATTACAAACCTAAATTTGTGAAAAAAAAAATTGCAAATTTCCGAAAAGCTGAGAATTTATAAAAGATTATAAAAAGTTTTGGAATTATTATCAAAAGAAAGTCGAAATTTTAAAGCAAAAAACCCCTAAGAATTTATGACAAAATCCCATGTTTAAACTGAAATTTGGAAAAAAGTCAAAATTTCGAGATGAGGATAGAAATTCCAAAATAAAATTTAAATTCCTGGGTAGACATAAAAAAAAAGCATGACAATATAGAAAAACCGCGAATTTATAAGAAAATCTAATTAAAAAAAATTTCATACAAAAGGTCTAAATTTTAAGATTACAGTTAAAACTAAAAAAATGTCGATAACTTTGCAGCAAAAACTTTTTTGGAAATTCTGTAAAAACAAATACATAAGAATTTCGAATTTTTCAGGAGAAAAATCAATTTTGAATTCGTCTAAATTTTAAGGAAAAATGTTAAAATTGAAATTATAACCAGAAATTTGAAGCTTGAAATAAAAAAAATAAATATCGGGTTTTCGAGATTAAAGTTGGAATTTGGAAAGAAGAGTCAATTTTTATTTAAAAAAAACTTTCATATGGTTCGGATGTAAATTTTAAATTTTGAGAAAACAAGTTAAAATTATAATTTAAAATTTAAATCTAAAAAAAGATTCAAAGTAATCTAGAATTGGTTGAAATGCAATGTTTAAAATTTTGGAAAAGCAGCTAAACTTAGAATTTTCTGAGTATCAATTAACTATTCGTGATTTCGAAGTAGACTGAAGCTCGCTTAGCAGTCCCCCTGGCTATGGGCCTGTATGGATGTTAGGGAGGTAGTGAATATAATATTACACTAACTTAAAAAAAACTTTCCCGTTCCTCACAAATACAAAAATAAGAAATTTTTGGAACTTTAATTTCATTAGTCGGATTACAATTTTTATACAGCAAATTTAGTTGTCTCAAAATTTGGTCGCCTACGTGTTAAACAGGCACAACAACAACACTGGCTAGAGAAAGATCGATTTCATTTTAATCTCGAGGTTAATTCCGAAGATTTTCACTTTAATCTAAAAATGATGGCGCACACAAGCACCGCAGCATTTGAATCAAGCAGGAGAAATTGTTAAAAAAATTTGTTAATTAAAAATTGTTAATTAAATTTCGACACCAAAAACAACTTTCGAAAAAGAGTCGAAATTTTGATTTTCAAGACGAAATGTTAGAAATAAGGTAACAAATGTAAACAACCGTTTATTACAAAAATATCAAACTGTAACATTTGAAAAGACAAAGTAAAATCTAAACATTTAACCATCAATGTTAACGTTAGCTAGCAGCGCCCATACGTCTCCAATGAATCACCCCGAATGAATGCCACATCCCAGCCGCCCCATTTCAGTTCATCACAAGAATTTTCCCGTCAGCATTCCTGTCGCACTCGACCCCTGAGATCGCTGACCTTGTGCGAGTACTCCGAAACCCTCGGTTGCCATGGTTGATAACACAAATTATAAATTTTTAGAAAAATATTAGAACTTTGAGCAAAAACTCAATTTTTATATAAATTTCAAATTTATAATTTTAGAAAAGATAGTTATAGTTAAGCTTAGAAATTTATGCAAAAGATATATTGCTGTGATATTAGGAAAATCGTTTTCATTTTAAGTACCTGGACGAATTATTAATGTAATCCGTCATCAATACAGCTTATGGAGTTATAAAAAATGGCGTAAAATGTATTTATTTTTAATATCGTTAAATTAAAGCAAATTTTGGCTTCTTTTAGCATAAAAGTCTGTTTTAAGTGTTTTAAGGACAAATTTAATTATTTTATCCATTGAATCCATCTGACCCGTCCTAGAAAATATTATACTTGCTAACACATTTATTATTTACTTCCTAATAACCGGTTTCAACGGTGGTGGTAATAAATTATTTGTTTTTTTCCAATCTGGTTACCTTTATAGGGTGAGTCATTAATACGGTAACGCCATGTAGCTTCTACAATTTTGATAACAAACATCTTTTCAGTACAAAGGTACACTACCGCGAGGCACACATTCTAAAATTATTTTTCCCTATACAGGATAAATATATACACGGTGGTGGTTATACAAATCGCCGATTAAAATGATACTAAACAATAGGGGTCTGGGATTAATAGTTTTTGAGATATTTAAAAAAATCTTGAAATTTGAGTCCTAATTTGGAACCTCGTTTAAAAGACCAGAAACAATTAAATCATTTTATTTTTAATGCAGATTATAACAGTATATCCTTTTCTTGGAATTTTATGTTATTTTATTTAAATAATATTTGCTATTACACATGGTGATTAACAAACGCAAAATTACATTTTTTCAAATAATTTAAATGGTACACCCTGTATATTATTTTCTATTTTTGAAAGGAAAGGATGATTTAATATGGAATCCCATTTGGCTTTAATTTGTAAAATTTTTATTTTTTGTAATGTCGACAAAAATCAAATATCAGCCAGTTACTGCTTTGAATAAGAGAATTAACATGCTGAAGGTAAATTCCCAACAAATAAAAAATTCCCAGCCAAATGCAAATTTTACTCGGCGAAAAATATGCTAATAATATACTGCCGTGGGGTGATATGTTGATAAGTGCTTGGGAAGAGGCAATGATTTCATATCATGATATGCGTTTTCTACCGTACCCAAGGGCCAAAGTTAAAGACAAGCCTCTAGGCAACCAAAATAAAAATATAAGCTGACAACAAACGGCCAGTCTGCTATTAGGATTATTTTTGTACTACTTGGACTCATATACTTATTAAGAATATACCGGGCATTATGCCAAAATTGCATGTCCAAGATCAAAGGATGAATGTATATTATCTCGTTATTTGGATGTAATTTCTACGTTTTGAATGATCATGGGACCTAGACGTTCAAGACATTTTGTGAAATCCACGTGAAAATATTTTTATTTGATTTAATTGCACAGCACTCTAAATAAACAAAGAACTATAACAATTAATGGAAATCAAATTACGTAGCTACCTTGTTTCAAATAAAAAAGGGTTTACTTTACATAGAATATAACTAAATTATATGTAAACAACCGTTTATTACAAAAACATCAAACTGTAACATTTGAAAAGACCAAGTAAAATCTATACATTTAACTTAACCATCAATGTTAACGTTAGCTAGCCGCGCCCATACGTCTCCAATGAATCACCCCGAATGAATGCCTCATCCTAGCAGCCGTATTTCGGTTGATCGCAAGAATTTTTCCCGTCAGCATTCCTGTTGCACTCGACCCCTGAGATCGCTGACCTTGTGCGAGTACTCCGAAACCCTCGGTTTCCATGGTTGATAACATTCGGCCCTTCCTGACAGCTGGAGTGTCCTCACTCCAGTGGTAGATCTGTGCAACAAAGTTTATAAGAACATGTATATTTACTTTTCTATTTATTTTTGAAGAATATTAGTACCCTGGTTAGTGAGAGGCAGCTTATATTTTTAGAACTTAAACTCCTACTTAAATGCTAACTCTATGGGCTAATCTCACGCGAAAGTATGATGATTCTGTACAGTTAACCACCATTCCATCTCCCTTCGCCACACTGAAGAGCACCCTGAGTATTTGGTTATCCAGCTGTTCTTGTCTGAGTAGTAACCCTACTCCAAGAACCGAATTCCCCTACTCTACTCTTCAGTGTCCTTAACTTACTCAACCATTTTGTTAAATTGAACCCAAAAGAAATGCTTCTGAATAGTTGACCACCATTCCATCTCGTTTCACCGCACTGAAGAGCTTCCTGGGTATCTGCTTATCCAGCTGTTCTTGTCTGAGTAGTAACCCTACTCCAAGAACCTAACCTACCTTACTCTATCCTTCAGTGTTCCTGTTGTTGTGACCTTAGATACCTTTTTATTTTGGTAATAATTTGACTTGTACCTGTGCTGTAAAAGAAGAAAAGTTATTTTAAGGGAAATTAAATCGTTTACTTGAAAGCTAATCGAAACAATGCTTTGGATCGAAATATTCATTTTTGTTTGGACTGGCAAATAGGTGCATTTTCTATTATTTGTCGTAGTTCCGCTGTAACATCAAATATTCTGCTCCATTTCAGCTAGTAATAAGGTCACCTGCCCTATTACACGAAACTCCATCAGATCTTCATTTGGAGGTGCTCCTAATGTCTGATTAATGGTACCATTTAATCCTAACTGGAGTTTGTTAATGTTTTCATTCAATTTTTCATCATTTATTTCTGCTCCCATAGTAGCCAATGAATCGAAAATGGTTCTATTGTAACTTCCAACTTGTCCATTTCCTCTTGGTCGCCCAGCTGCATTCAAGTAGTGAGTGATACCGTATTTTATTTTTGCGAAATATTTCAAAATTATTAGACGTGAATGGTTTACCTTGTCACTAGTTAGTAGTTGGAAATGGTGCACCAAAAACCCTTATGAAGAAGTCTATCATTACAGTGAGTACATGTCTTACCTTGTATTAGGTGAAGAGTAAATTAAAACAAACCTTATAAATGCATCTACAACGAAGAATACTTGAGTGTTACCTCATATGGTTTTTATTAAAGACCCTAGATAACCAGTGATAAAAGGACCTGGATATTTTCTAACAAGATCACGGTATTTGACGTTTTCTACAGATTTGAAATATACAACAATATACAAGTTTTTCATGTATTTCTCTACCAAACGTCGCATGCGCAGAAACCAATAATTATGAGCGACCTGATCATAAATTTTACCTTGTGTAAAAAGACCAAGATCTTCAAGATTTAGTTGAACAATTTGAAAACGTGCTCGTTTAAATACAAACCAGTGAGGACCATGATTTGTGATTTTTTTTTACCTCTCTACCCTTCAATTCAAACATTATGGGTGTAGTCGCTTGTAACACTGCTAGCATCAACATGACATATTTGCTGACAGGTCTAAGTCTAATACCATACTACTGGTATTCGCTCAATTCCAAACCCACCAGCCGATTCTCTGATTTAATTCTACCTTTTTGGAAGTATTTGTTACTGCAGCACAATCAGTAATTACTGTGAAGGGCCTTCCGACTAAGTACTGCCGAAATCTATTAACTAATAACACAATTGCTACAGTTTCTAATTCAAAGGAATGGTCTCTCCATATCAACATAATATTTTTGTGTATCAATACACTTTATGGTTTATTTTGTTCTGAATAACAAGGTGTACATTTTTAAAAATATTCGATTAAATCCAAATATTATTTAAGTTGCCGAACCAGGTGTTTTTGACTAATAATAATTTATCCCTTTTATTGTCGGATCAGGTATCTCATACTCCAATATTTCAATCTTGGTTCGCAAAAATTAACACTTCAAATATATGCATATACTTCAATAATGTAAGAGTTAGATTATGTTTATTGTAGGAATTAATTCTTTAAAATAATCTCAATAATTACTAAGCAATATCATAGTAAAGGCACACCTATTAATAAAATGGACGATTCGCACAGCAGATTAATTTATGGACCCAAAATCTAACAATGTTCTCATAAAAATAAATGTAAATACCTAATGGCCTTTTCAGATCAAACTAATTACCTTAAAAATCCATAATGGCCATAACTCTCAGACCGCTCTCTTAAAATAATATCTGTAGGATTTAGTTCTCGAAAGTAAGAAATCACTCGAATTATACTAAATCAAACGTATATTAATTAAATCGAAAAAAAAGAATAAATTTATAGACGAATAACATAAATGAACTAAATTCTAACAAAGTTCCTATTGGAATGCCTCTTTTAACACATCGCCCGTTTTAGGGTCCTCTTAAAAACTTATCACTCCCAGACCACACTCTTAACATAATTTTTAACGTCCTGTCGCAATTATAAGTCTGATAAATTAGGTGTCGTATGGGTTGTTCCAGTAACCGATAACCGAATATGCCGCCACGAAGACGCCCAGATGTTTTCCTATCCTTCTGACTGTTTCGGCTGAAGGGTCGATTACAGATTCGGCCACGCACCTGTGCTGATTGTCCTCAATCGGCCCTGTAATTACACACATGTTCTAATTAATAAAGGAGTACACATTATTTTATTTTGAAAAATGTATGCTTCGAGCACTAGACCTTTCGGTTCAAGCTGTACATGCTTACTGTAAAAGTCAAATCTCTAATTTCTTTTCATGTGCTTCGAGGATGTAATATTCGCCACCTGTAGGCAATATTTTCGATCCTGTGCACGATTTCATTTCATGTGCCTCGAGGATGTAGTATTCGCCACCTGTAGGCAATACTTTCGATCCTGTACACCCATCGATTCCGTTTCATGTGCTTCGAGGATGTAGTATTCGCCAACTATAGGCAATACCTTCGATCCTGTACACCAATCGATTTCGTTTTATGCGCTTCGAGGATGTAGTATTCGCCAACTATAGGCAATACCTTCGATCCTGTACACCAATCGATTTCGTTTTATGTGCTTCGAGGATGTAGTATTCGCCAACTATAGGCAATACCTTCGATCCTGTACACCAATCGATTTCGTTTTATGTGCTTCGAGGATGTAGTATTCGCCAGCTATAGGCAATACTTTCGATCCTGTACACCAATCGATTTCGTTTTATGTGCTTCGAGGATGTAGTATTCGCCAACTATAGGCAATACCTTCGATCCTGTACACCAATCGATTTCGTTTTATGTGCTTCGAGGATGTAGTATTCGCCAACTATAGGCAATACCTTCGATCCTGTACACCAATCGATTTCGTTTTATGTGCTTCGAGGATGTAGTATTCGCCAACTATAGGCAATACCTTCGATCCTGTACACCAATCGATTTCGAACAATTCGATCATAACATGCTTCGGGTGCATAATACATGTTTCGAGCTATTTTGCTGTTCATGTATTATCCTCACCGTACATGTACACAATTTTGTACTGACTAAACTATGAATTTGGGGTCTTTCGAACGTGTTACATGCTTCGAGCTACTATGCTGCACATGTATAGTTTTCACCGTACATGTATTCGACGCTGTACCCATTAAACTTACATATTTTCTTTCATAGTTATCCATGGTTTAATATTATCAACTGCCACCACTGTACGACGTCGTGTTTTACCCCTTAAGTCCTCAACTTCATATCGGTCATTTGGTAAAACGGCAACAATTTTATAGGGACCTTTAAACTTAGGACTAAGCTTTTTACTTTCCCCAGTTGTAGGCGTACTAGTGACTCTAACTAACACCAGTGTCCCAACTGCGAATCTTGGGGCCTTCATCCGTTTCAAATCAAACCTAATTTTTTGCCTGTTTTGTTCTACATCTACTCTATTTTTAGCGTTTTTCCTAACTTCAGATAAGTCAAGTCGCTCTACATCATTCTGAATATCGCCAAGTATAACACCTTCAGATACAGAACGATGTTTGGAACCAAATAATATTTCGGATGGTGTCGTGCCTATGCTCCGATTAATTGTGGAATTTAGTCCCCTTTGGACCGTTTTAACATGTTCATCCCAAGAGTCGTCTTCCATGCCTCCATTTAAGGCAGCTAATGAACTTAATATAGTACGGTTGGAGCGTTCGCATTGACCATTGGCACGTGGGGTGGCAACCGCGTTCAAAACGTGTTTAATACCATGAGTGTGACAAAAATTTTTAAATGTCTTGGATGTAAATGAACTTCCTCTATCAGTTATGATTCGCACTGGTACCCCAAAAAGATCAATTAAATGATTTACTGCTTTAATAACATACCGAGTTTTCGTGTTCTTGACTGCTTCTACTATAGAAAATTTCGTGAATCTATCAACGATGACCAATATTGGTGTATTTCACTTCTCACAAATGGCCCGACATGATCCATATGTAGAGTGTGAAAAGGAATAGGAATCTTATCAATGGGATGAAGTTCGCCTAACTTTTTACCAGCTGGAGATTTATAGTATAAACAACTTAAGCACGCATTAACATATCGCTTAACATATCGTTTCATTCCCGGAAAATAATAATTTTCTTTAATTTTTCCCAAAGTTTTGTCCACTCCGAAATGACCAATATCGTCATGGCAGAGTTTACAAATTTGCCAACGATAGCCATTCGTCCTCTGTAATATTCGTAACACTTAACGTTACTTTAGGTGGATTTCGACTAAGACAATCGACGTGATTCATTTTTAGGCCTGGACGGTACTTAACATCAAAATTGTAATCTTGAAGTTCAAACCACCATCTAGCAACTCGAGGTATGAGGTCTTTCTTTTCAACTGTACTCCTAATTGCAATACAATCTGTTACAAGAGTAAAGTGTATACCTACTAAATAAACACGAAAATTTCGAAAAGAATCTCGGACGGCTAAAGTTTCAAGTTGATAAGAATGATAATTTCTTTCTACAGGAGTTGTTTGTCGACTAAAGTACGAGACTACATGCTTATTTTTCGTTTCCTGATCAATTTGAAATAAAATTCCTGCTATACCAATTTTACTCGCATCAGTATGGACTTCAGTTGTCCATTCTGGATTGAAAACTGTTAATACTGGTCTAGTCATTAACATTGCCTTTAATTTACTGACGGCTTCAATTTGTTCCTTCTCAAATTTCCAAGGTACATCCTTTCTTAGCAAACGCGTTAACGGTTCCGCGATATAAGCGAAATTTTGAATAAACCGTCTAAAATACCCAGCCAAACCAAGAAACTGACGTAATTGTTTAATATTTTCGGGATTACACATATTTTTAATTGCCAGAATTTTTTGTAATCCAGGTCTAACGCCATCTCCCGAAATTTCTCTACCTAGATACTCTACTTTAGATAAGAAAAATTTGCATTTTGATAACTTAAGTGTCAAATTATGCTCCCTTAATCGTTCTAAGACCATCTGCAATCTATTTAAACCTTCTTCAAAACTTTTAGCTGGTATTATAATATCATCAATATAAACCTGAGCTATTGTTTTTATATAATCTCCTAAAACTAAATTCATAAGCCGCTGAAAATTGCTTGGTGCATTTGCAAGTCCAAATGGTGTCCTTAAAAATTCATAATGGCCGTCTGGAGTGATAAAAGCTGTTTTTGCAATTGACGATTCTTCCATCGGAATTTGATAAAAACCTTGTGATAAGTCCAAAGTTATAAAGTACTTATTTCCTCCTCCTAATCTATCAATTTGATCTTCAATTAATGGCAGAGGAAATTTATCCTTTTTCGTAATTTTGTTTAGAGCTCTAAAATCTACACACATACGCTTCCCCCCATCTTTCTTTGGCACTAATAAAATCGGACTTGCATATGGCGAAGTAGATGGTCTTATTACCCCATTTTGTAACAAATCAGAAATAATCAATTTTATTTCTTGTCGTTCTGATAACGACAAGCGATATGGACGATATATTATAGGCTTTTCAGTAGTACATTCAATAACCATTTTAACAGTATCTGTTTTACCTAACTCACTTGTTTTAAAACAAAAGCGATCTTTATAGGAAATCAATAATTGTTGGAGCTTATTTTTTTCCAACACCGTAAGATCACCGCATTCAAAATCACGCATTGTCTGAGTAACATCTGAATCCGCGATATTTACCACATTAATCGAGTACTTCTGTTTAATTTCTGTAGTCAGTTCTTGATCATCGGGCAACTTTGTAATTACAAGATGTTTCGAATTTTTAATTACCAATACTGATGGATGATTGATGAAATTTTGTCCAATTAATAGATCAAAAATCAATTCAGAATCGTCTAATATTATAATCTCTGTCTGAAGACAAACACCTTCAATATTAATAACATCTGAACATTTTCGAATAGCCGATACTTGAGATCCATTAAAACCTCGTAATTTTATTGCTTGTTCAAGATTATATATTTCCAGACCCAATTTTTTTGCAACAGAAAGTTTCATCAATGTCAACTCACTTCCCATGTCAATGGTACAGTTAATAACCTAATTTTTAATTTTAGCTTTCTTCGAATATTTGTTTTTTGATTTTTGACCTGCAAATTTAACATCCTTAGATTTATTATTGTCCCTTGCTTTTATTCTACAATTTTCTGCTACATGACCAGTTCGATGACAAAAAGTACACTGTTTAATGCGAAAATTTGAACACTGAGCACGTTTATGTCCCAGTTCGTTGCATCCAAAACATTTTACCTGATTAGAATTCCTTTTTTCTTTATTATCTTTTTTTGAAAAATACCCTTTGTTACTTGGCTGCCTGTTTAAATTACTAGCACAGGGAAAATTTGTGACATATTCAGCCAATTGGACAAAAGTACTGCAACGCGCTGCTCTTATGTTCGCTTTAATCGAAACGTCCCCTATCCCTTCAATAACGCAATCAACAATTTGCTCTTGGGATAAATTTAATCTTAATTTATTCAACATAGCCAGCTTACGGAAACAATAATCGTTTAAGTCTTGACCTACCGAAACATGATAGGTTGCGGCTTCGTAAAACAATTTACCGAACGCATTTTTATTTGGGAACATGCCGCGCAACATTGTTTCCCATTGAGCCCATGTAAATTGCATAGTTTTTAAACCCTCGTACCATATTCGAGCTGTGCCTTTTAATTTTCCCAATGCAATATACATTTTTGTAACCTCATCCCAATGATAAATCACGGCACATTCATTCATCCTACACAGCCAGTCATCGATATTTTGAGTCAAATTTGAAGGGTCGAATTCCGGGATCAAACGATCATCTTTGAAAGCTGTCCATTGCATGTGTCTATTTTCGGGAGCAGTAATATTGGATTGCGTACTTACAATTTGACTCCTGAGAGCAGTAATTTCTGCTCTTGCTTCACCTAATAACACGCTCAACTCGGTTTCCGTAGTAGATGGGGTACCAGGTTCACTTTCGACAATTGAATCGGACCGCCCTTGTCCTGCAGAAGTGCGAGCCACCTGAGTTGGAGGTTCCTCACCATCGTCTCCACTAGCAACCTTTGGCTTTCCACTTCGTTTCAATTGTCTTTTCATTTTGATTGCCACCCGTACCACTCACAAACAATTCAAAGTATTCACTTATAACTACACTTGGTGGTATCCCACCGCTGCTATGTAGGATTTAGTTCTCGAAAGTAAGAAATCACTCGAATTATACTAAATCAAACGTATATTAATTAAATCGAAAAAAAAGAATAAATTTATAGACGAATAACATAAATGAACTAAATTCTACATAGTTCCTATTGGAATGCCTCTTTTAACACATCGCCCGTTTTAGGGTCCTCTTAAAAACTTATCACTCCCAGGCCACACTCTTAACATAATTTTTAACGTCCTGTCGCAATTATAAGTCTCATAAATTAGGTGTCGTATGGGTTGTTCCAGTAACCGATAACCGAATATGCCGCCACGAAGACGCCCAGATGTTTTCCTATCCTTCTGACTGTTTCGGCTGAAGGGTCGATTACATATCAATGTTCTGTTTTTGTCGCAATCGTAAACATCATGACTCGAATCTTTAACAAATCATTCCGTAACCTGATAGCAGACTATGCCATCACCTAAATGTGTATATTTCTTTTTCTTCGATAAACAGACTGAATTGTTTTGATATTATTTGTATGTTGCACTCGACCCCTGAGATCGCTGACCTTGTGCGAGTACTCCGAAACCCTCGGTTGCCATGGTTGATAACATTCGGCCCTTCCTGACAGCTGGAGTGTCCTCACTCCAGTGGTAGATCTGTGCAACAAAGTTTATAAGAACATGTATATTTACTTTTCTATTTATTTTTGAAGAATATTAGTACCCTGGTTAGTGAGAGGCAGCTTATATTTTTAGAACTTAAACTCCTACTTAAATGCTAACTCTATGGGCTAATCTCACGCGAAAGTATGATGATTCTGTACAGTTAACCACCATTCCATCTCCCTTCGCCACACTGAAGAGCACCCTGAGTATTTGGTTATCCAGCTGTTCTTGTCTGAGTAGTAACCCTACTCCAAGAACCGAATCCCCCTACTCTACTCTTCAGTGTCCTTAACTTACTCAACTATTTTGTTAAATTGAACCCAAAAGAAATGCTTCTGAATAGTTGACCACCATTCCATCTCCTTTCACCCCACTGAAGAGCTTCCTGGGTATCTGCTTATCCAGCTGTTCTTGTCTGAGTAGTAACCCTACTCCAAGAACCTAACCTACCTTACTCTATCCTTCAGTGTTCCTGTTGTTGTGACCTTAGATACCTTTTTATTTTGGTAATAATTTGACTTGTACCTGTGCTGTAAAAGAAGAAAAGTTATTTTAAGGGAAATTAAATCGTTTACTTGAAAGCTAATCGAAACAATGCTTTGGATCGAAATATTCATTTTTGTTTGGACTGGCAAATAGGTGCATTTTCTATTATTTGTCGTAGTTCCGCTGTAACATCAAATATTCTGCTCCATTTCAGCTAGTAATAAGGTCACCTGCCCTATTACACGAAACTCCATCAGATCTTCATTTGGAGGTGCTCCTAATGTCTGATTAATGGTACCATTTAATCCTAACTGGAGTTTGTTAATGTTTTCATTCAATTTTTCATCATTTATTTCTGCTCCCATAGTAGCCAATGAATCGGAAATGGTTCTATTGTAACTTCCAACTTGTCCATTTCCTCTTGGTCGCCCAGCTGCATTCAAGTAGTGAGTGATACCGTATTTTATTTTTGCGAAATATTTCAAAATTATTAGACGTGAATGGTTTACCTTGTCACTAGTTAGTAGTTGGAAATGGTGCACCAAAAACCCTTATGAAGAAGTCTATCATTACAGTGAGTACATGTCTTACCTTGTATTAGGTGAAGAGTAAATTAAAACAAACCTTATAAACGCATCTACAACGAAGAATACTTGAGTGTTACCTCATATGGTTTTTATTAAAGACCCTAGATAACCAGTGATAAAAGGACCTGGATATCACGGTATTTGACGTTTTCTACAGATTTGAAATATACAACAATATACAAGTTTTTCATGTATTTCTCTACCAAACGTCGCATGCGCTGAAACCAATAATTATGAGCGACCTGATCATAAATTTTACCTTGTGTAAAAAGACCAAGATCTTCAAGATTTAGTTGAACAATTTGAAAACGTGCTCGTTTAAATACAAACCAGTGAGGACCATGATTTGTGATTTTTTTTTACCTCTCTACCCTTCAATTCATACATTATGGGTGTAGTCGCTTGTAACACTGCTAGCATCAACATGACATATTTGCTGACAGGTCTATGTCTAATACCATACTACTGGTATTCGCTCAATTCCAAACCCACCAGCCGATTCTCTGATTTAATTCTACCTTTTTGGAAGTATTTGTTACTGCAGCACAATCAGTAATTACTGTGAAGGGCCTTCCGACTAAGTACTGCCGAAATCTATTAACTAATAGCACAATTGCTACAGCTTCTAATTCAAAGGAATGGTCTCTCCATATCAACATAATATTTTTGTGTATCAATACACTTTATGGTTTACTTTGTTCTGAATAACAAGGTGTACATTTTTAAAAATATTCGATTAAATCCAAATATTATTTAAGTTGCCGAACCAGGTGTTTTTGACTAATAATAATTTATCCCTTTTATTGTCGGATCAGGTACCTCATACTCCAATATTTCAATCTTGGTTCGCAAAAATTAACACTTCAAATATATGTATATACTTCAATAATGTAAGAGTTAGATTATGTTTATTGTAGGAATTAATTCTTTAAAATAATCTCAATAATTACTAAGCAATATCATAGTAAAGGTACACCTATTAATAAAATGGACGATTCGCACAGCAGATTAATTTATGGACCCAAAATCTAACAATGTTCTCATAAAAATAAATGTAAATACCTAATGGCCTTTTCAGATCAAACTAATTACCTTAAAAATCCATAATGGCCATAACTCTCAGACCGCTCTCTTAAAATAATATCAATGTTCTGTTTTTGTCGTAATCGTAAACATCATGACTCGAATCTTTAACAAATCATTCCGTAACCTGATAGCAGACTATGCCATCACCTAAATGTGTATATTTCTTTTTCTTCGATAAAAGATGAATTGTTTTGATATTATTTGTATGTTCATTAGTTCGTTACAAGTTCGATAGCAAAAACCTTTTTTTTGCGAATAACCCTTTAAATATAGATCTAAAGGTTGTAAAAGTATTTGAATCGCTGTTCTATTTATTAATATCAATGTTTAGATTTGTTTCCTTTAATTTAAAACCCTTTGTTGAGTAATCGTCAAAGCGCAATAACCCGGCTACTTTTTCATAATAAACATCATTTAATTTAAGTCCTAAAGTTCTAACAGATTTTCAACGTTCAAAACGCTCTTGTTTATGAGGGAGCTCTACTCTTCTACTCCGTTAGCATTTATTTCGACGATCACGTACTCGTGTATGGGTAAAGTTGAGTCCCAAATACTTTTATTAAGAGTAGCAGGCGTTTCCTTGTATGCTTACTTCGTTTACGTTTAGATTATTTGTGATTGACTGTTAAATTCAATAACACCCCGAATGAATGCCTCATCCCAGCAGCCGCATTTCGGTTCATCGCAAGAATTTTTCCCGTCAGCATTCCTGTCGCACTCGACCCCTGAGATCGCTGACCTTGTGCGAGTACTCCGGTTGCCATGGTTGATAACATATACTTGGATTTTTTCTTGTCTCTTCTAACTATAAACAATTACGAAAGTATTTAAGTTGTTGACCGTAATTCAAGGGCGGCTGGTGACTTTTTGACAGGGGGTGCACCGATGCAAAAATATTACTAGTTAAGAGTTTAGGTAGCAAGGTATTAAATTTAAAAGAAACAACAGTGATACAAAAGGTGTGATATTAAATAGTATTTTTACGAATTAAATTTAATTAACAATTTATAACCTCCAAAATATTTTTGGGTTATCATCTCTAAATTATTTTAATCGAGTACAAAAAAAAACATTATCGACATTTCTGAGCCGTTTTAAAGTATTCTATACGGTTGAACTTCGTTACGGCTCTAGGTTACTTATTAAAATTGTTTGCTTTCATAGGAATACAATTACACTTTTTTACGAAAACTGCATTTGAAGATAAAATGTATTTTATTACAAAGTTCTAATTAATCTCTACAAAAACACAAAAAAATTTTTTTTTAAACCAAATCCGCTCTACGATCTTTTAAAGAAATAAAGGGTTCATTACTTTCTTATCAAAATTTTTTAAATCCAAATCTACTACTTAATAATTAGACCCTAGAATGTGAATAGCGGTACTCTTGGCAGTTAGGCCTGTACGCGGCACAATTAACAATCGCAATCAGATCAGCCGGCACCTGCGCATTTAGCATCATAAACCGTAAATACACACTTCAAACTGACTCGTACTCACCATTTGGCAATCCCGCATGAGCGGAGCGGCGTACCGCGGGCTAGCTTTAACGTGGTGTTCTGTAGTTTATTTCCCCGCTGATAGGCATCGCACAGCAGCCACGCTAGGTGCATAATTTTGCGCGCACCAACTTATTTAAACTTCCTTATAATATGTAATATAATGGAAAAAACGTTTGCGTACTTTATTCCAAGTCACTCACAAATATTATTAGTTAATTAGTATATTATTATTTTGTGTTTAAAAATGTGATAAATCCAAGCCTTTTACATTAAACAGAAAAGAATAGATCGCTCGTTTCACGAAGAGTGCGCGCTCTTTAAGACCAGCCGCCACTGCTGTAACGGCTCTTTCACACGGAGAGCGGAAGCTTTTTCCGTTCCTACCTTCCAGTCTTTCGACTCGAGCGCTAAACATTGCGTCCGTCGTTTATTTCTATTAATCGGATCAGACCCGGATAATGTTGCAAAATCCCTGTTGAGAACTTCGGAAACTTCCCTCCAATTTTTAGTTACGTTATCGTGGTGTTTGTATGACTTGGCATTTTTGTACCAAAGGGCGGATCGGATGAGTGCTGTCATCTTTTGTGTCGAAAAAATCGGGGTAGTTTATCAATACCCAAAAATTGTTATTACAAAAAAATCGGTTGGCAATATTGCGCAAAATCCAGACACACGAAATTTGGATCGGGACTGTCCCGTCCAAATCGTGACAGGTGGATCAGATACTGATTGACTTAATTAACAATTCTGCATCAAAATCCATCTCGACTTAACGCTGGGGAGCGAAAGCCATGAGCAATTGTCGCTCTTCTTGTGTGAATTCCATTCCTTCCTTTGCTTTTCGAGCGAAAGACGTGACTCCCTTCTAAGCGGACAGCTCGAAATGCACGAGTCTTACCGGCTCTCACACACGCGCCCTAAAGGCCGGTTCATCCATGTGAACATGTGAAAGCTCCATTGTACTTTTTGCAATTCAATCCTGGGAGCCTTCCGCTCGCCCGCGAGGGCGAGCCTTACGGCTCTCCGTGTGAAAGAGCCGTAATTGTACTAATGAAATTGTCAAAACCCGTAACTTTTGGAATGTTTATGGCTAAAAAATTCATGGCAGAAGAATTTCAAACATACAGACACAAAAAACACATTATGATGGTGACTTATTTAGAAACAAATAGGCAATACAATAATGAACAAGTACACAACAGATTAAAACATAATATTATTTTAGGCTATTACAGAAGACGCCGCATGCAGGCCGTAGCCCTAATACTTATTAAGAATCATGATTTGTATCATGATTAAGAATAATGGCATTTCCAGCTAAAGATCACCCCCTCCGGTGGCAACAATTAGAACTAGTGCAAGTAGGTCGCAAGTTTTTTACATTTTGATATAGCGTTTCCTTTGTGAATGTAGCCATAAACAAGCGTTTAATTTTCGGTTAGTTGATGTTAGGATCAGAAGTTGATGGTTTGATTAGTTTGTATCTAAGTACCTAATGTAGTACCAAAGTAGACATTTGTTTATACCTACCTACATTTATAGTCTTTTAAAATTAAGTAATCCATTATTGCAAAATATGGAATTTACTTCCAAACAAATAAAAAGCAAATTAAAGATTTTTGGCATTATTTATGGCTGCATTACACAAAAATATACAAGAGAAAATATTTAACATTCTTTGTTCTTGAAACTGAAAAACATGATATTTCATATACAGTGCTATTATTTCTCTTCGGTAACATTTCTATTGTTGAAACAGTTAACAATCTATTTTACTAAATGTTATCAATTTTAAATATAGTTTTATAGCCGGCTATTCCATTTCTCTTCAAGAAGGACATTCACGATACGATAACTGTGTTACTAATGTTTTAAATAATTTCCAAACATTAGAAGTATTCCAGAATGTACTTAAACTCTAGTTTAAACTGCTGCAGAATCAAAATGGTAAGGGTAACCAAATTTTAAAATTCATCACTGAAATAAATCCTTCTTGGCTGATTACGGTGCTAAAAAGCGAACCCTGGTCCAGTCATATCATTCATTTGTCGAAATATCGTGGACTTTTTAATATTTATTGTTGCATTTATTATTATTACATTTTATTAGTTGTGATTATTACTTTTATCAGTAAGATGTAGGAAGGTTAAAGCATCTGATAAACAATTTTTGAAAGTAGTAATTTAATTCATTAGTTAGGAATTGGTGGATGCTATCGTGATGGGCAAAGGAATTTTAATCGATGTAATGTGCAATTCAAACCTTATTAGTTAATTTTAAATTTGTTCCATTTTTTTTTACATACCAATAATAAACAAGACTTCCATTCAGAAGCCTTCCTCTAAAAATATTTTCAAACTTTAACTAAACAACAAAATTAACTAGTGTTAAGTATTACCACGTGCTTCTAAGAAATTATTTACCCATTTCGAAATAAATTAGAAGTTTAAAAATGGCATTTTTTAGTTTTTTCTAAATAAAACCAAGAAAAATTGAAATTAAATTGTTTTCTCAGCGAAATAATATTAGGCATTAAATTCTGCACTACTTTGCCCATTTAAGCTTCCTTGTATCTCTAATAGCTTACGAAAACTCTGTAGTGGAAATCAAATTTGGTTCAACCTGTAGATTTTCAAGTCGAAGACAAGAAATAAAAAACTAAAAATTGAAAATATAGACCCCGAATTTTGAGGAAAAGATCAAAATTTCGAAGTTAACACGAGATTTTGCAAAAAAAGTAGAAAGTTTTAAAAGCAGTCGAGTTGAAAATAGAAACTTTCGGAAAAAAAGTCAAAATCATAAATAAGTTATGCATAAAAATCTTAGGAAAAAAATTACCTATGATTATATAGTAATTTATCGCTGTCGAATTTAAAAATATATTTTTCCTTATTTTAGATGTTAAAATTGCAATTCTGGCAAAAATTGTTGAAGAGCGGCGCTTGTAGACAAAAGGAACACTTTACTAAAAATAACTTTATTAACTGAAGGTTAAAACATTAACATTTTACGCGGTAACTAAACGAGATTATTATTTTTTAAATTGACAGTACTTCATATATATGTATGTAAACATATCTTAAAATCTACGACTTTTAAAGCTAGTTCTATACTATTTCCAACAGCCCTACTGAACTTGCTTTTCTAAGAGTCCTAACTTCTGTACACTATTTAATAACGCAGGTGCAGCTACTTGTTTTGATAACATATCGGCTACTATTGCCTTCGTGCTTTTATGAGTTATCTGGATTCATTTGCTTTCAATATTTTCCTTAATGAAATGATGCTTTAGGTCTATGTGCTTAGTTCTTGGTTTAAAGTTGCTTGTTTTGGACAAGTCAAAGGCACTTCTATTGTCACAGTAGATAACGGTGCTTTTACTCGAATTTGTAAGGTCAAGTTCATTTAGAATGTCCCTTAATCATACTTTCTTGTACTGCAGCTGTCATTGCTATATATTCGGCCTCAGCAGTTGATAATGCTACAGTGGGTTGCTTACGGCAATTCCAACTGATGTCTGCCTTCTGGAAAATAAAAGTCTAGCCAGTTATTGACCTTCGGTCCTCTATATCGTTGCCCCAATCTGCGTCGCAATAACCAACCATCTCTTCGTTGTCTTGCATAAAGCATAAGTTGTAATACATAGTTCCTTTTAAATATCTCAACACTCTTTTAACGGCTGACCAGTGAGCTTTACCATAACAATTATTAAAACGACTCAAAAAACGCACAGCATATGAGATGTCGGGTCTTGTTCCTAAATTTTTCAAGTATTTCTTCTATATACTTTGTCTGATTTAAGCGGATTTCTCTCAATTTTCGATCAGGTTCAATTTTTATTTCCAAACCTTCCTTAATCTCTCCTAAATCCTTCATTTTAAAGTTTATTGATAACTTTTCTTTCAGATCATTTTTCAGTTTTTGACAATTGCTTAATATTATTATGTCATCAAGATAAGTTGCAGCGATGACTATTTTCGTTTCTTCCTTTTTATAAAATATACATTGATCTTTCTGCATGCCGCTGTGTTTTAAGGTTCCAACTAACTTTGCAATCCATGCACGTTCACTTTGTTTGAGTCCATACATAGCTCTCTTTAGGTTTGTTCCAACCGAACATTTCTGATTAGTTCCCGACTAATTCCTGAACTAGTTCGTACGCATGCGTGCATTCCGTATTGTACTCCGACTGGTTTGGGATTGTACACGTTGGAACGCACTTTGGGACTTCTCGGAAAACCCCTGGTCTTCGCCGTCTGTCTCAATCGAAAGCGATGAAAATAAATCTTCATCACATATAAATACCTCTACGAAAGTCATTTTTGTTATTTTTGAGCAAATATAGTGGATGAAAAATAGAATTCAGAACTTAACAACACAATTTACATTTGCTCCGACAAGATCAAAACATTTGACAATAGTATTGACAAATAACAGCTGAGAAATTAGATACCGCTTATCGATTACTTATTGCGCATGTTCCCAACTGCCAGCAAAAGCTCTCGGCTGCTGACTGTTCTGATTGATCACAAATCAATTCACGAACTACTCAGAGCACTGTTGGAACACAGGACTGCCAGTTGGGTTGGAGTTTGCTCTTGGTTGGAACGGTAAATTTTGAATGCACATGCGCCGGTTGCAAACTAGTTTGATGTTCGATTGGAACAAACCTTTTAATTCGCATGCCAAGAGACTTTGATTTGTTTTTATAAACCCTTCTGGTTGTTTGACATAAATGTCTTCATCAACTTCTCCTTGTAAGAGGGCAGTAACTGCGTCCATATAATCTATGTCTAAGTCATATTTAACAGCTAAAGCACGTAACAGCCGTAAGGTATTATGACGTAGTACAGGTGCAAAAGTTTTTTCATAGTCCAATCCTTGCTTCTGACTGCAACCTTTAGCAACAAGGCGGGCTTTATATTTTGGCACGTTTGTATCGGAGTTAGATTTTCTTTTGAATATTCACTTAACGTCAATAGCTTTTCTGTTTTCGGTAGGTCGACCAGCTCCCATGTATTGTTTTCTTGTAAGGAATTATACTCGTCTTCCATAGCTAGTTTCCATTTTCCTTTTTCTGAACTTTCTAAAGCTTCTTTTACAGTAGACGGTGAAGAATAAACTGAATTTACGAAGCAGTTGTATTCGTAGTCTGGGTCTTCATTTGGTGTTGGAATTCTACTTGAACGTCTTACGGTTTGTTGCTTTTCATTTGTGTTTCCTAAACTCTCGTGTTTTTCTTCTCCACTTTCATCTGTGTCTTCTTCCTCACTCGGGTATTCTCCTGATTCCAGTTCCAGTAAAATCTGTTTCTTCTTCTCATTGCATAATGGTAAGAACGGTTTCCTTTCGAATTTTTGTTCTGGCTGCCTCAAAAATTCATTTTCTAGAAAAATAACGCCTCTGCTAGTCACAGTTTTATTTGTCTTTGTATTGAACAATCTGTAGCCTTTGGAATTGTCACAGTATCCTACGAAAATGCAGTCTATAGATTTTTCATCCAGTTTTTTTCGTTTTTCCTTTGGGATATGAACCATTGCTTTGCATCCAAATATCTTCAAATAGGACAAATTTGGTTTTTTGTTCGTCCAAATTTCTTCAGGCGTCTCATATCTTTTATAGCGCTTTTTGATGAGCGGTTTATTATGTGGACTGCCGTATTCGACGCTTCGGCAAAAAATTCCTTTTTTAGATTCGCTTCTGATAGTAAGCATCGAACTTTTTCTACTATGGTTCTGTTCATCCGTTCTGCTGTGGGGTACCGTTGTCTCGTGCCTTACTCCAGAGTCGTTTAGAATTTTTTGCAAATACTCATTTACATACTCTTTACCAGTGTCATTACGTAAGCACTTGATTTTTAAACCAGTTTGGTTTTCAACAAGGTTTTTAAATTTTTTGAACATTTCGGTTACTTCTCCTTTTTCTTTTAGAAAGTAAATAAACACCATTTGTGAAAAATGATCAATGAAAGACAAAAAATATCAGGATCCTCCTATGGAGTTCACTTCAAATGGTCCACATATCTGAATGTACAATTTCTAACTTATGTTTAGTTCTTGTATCATTGTTGTGAGCTATGAAATGATTTCGTGAATGTTTTCCTTTTACGCAGGTTGGACATATGTATTTGTCAGTGTGGTCCAATTTGATTCCCTAAGTTTGATCAACATCGATGGATGCTACATTGAATAAATGTTTTTCTCTGATTTTATTTTGATACAATTTGTACATCCCATTATACTGTGTTCCTGTAGCCATTAAATTATCAGCTTTATCGTAAATCTCACATTTTTCTTCATCAAAAATAATCCTATTTTCTCGTTTTGCCATTTTACTTACTGATAATAAGTTTGTTGAAATATTCGGTACGTTCATAACATCTTTGATTATGACGTTATTTAGTTCAACTTCGCCCGTTGATTTTATTTCCAATTTACTGTTGTTTGCTACAATGACTTCTTTTCCGTGACAGGGTTTTTCTTTAGTAACCTCATATTTCCTATTTTTTACATGCACAGTAGCGCCAGAGTCAATATACCAACCACTCTTCAGACTCGAGAACTTCAACATTTTTCGCTGAACACACTGTGGTTAATAAAGCCTTTGGTTTTGAACTTTCCTGGGAATTTTTATCTTTATTTTTGGTTCTTTTGTAACAGTTTTTTGCCAAATGACCATATTTAGTGCACTCAAAACATCTTGGTCTCTTTTTTTAAATTTTTTTAACCATAAATGCCGAATTATTACTTTCTGGAGACTTAACATCTTGCAGTAATTTGATTTTTATGGAATCGGCAGAAATAGGTATACCGGAACTTTCGATGCCCATTTTCATTGGTCCGTAATTTTCTGGTAAGCCTGCTAACAATAGCGTTCCAACCCATTTATCACTGATGTCGAAATTGATTCCACGGAGTTTGTGAGCGGTTGTAATTATTGAATTAACGTATTCTTCAATTGAATGATAATTTTCCAACTTTGTTGTGGTTAATGATCTTAAAAGCCCTACTTTCCTTGCTAATCCGTTGTCTTCAAAAGCTCTTTCGAGGTTTTCCCATGTTTCTTTGACGGTTTTTGCTGTCTGAATATGTACGTAATTTATTGGATCTACAGATAAGGCGATTTTTGTTTTGGCTTTGCGGTCATTTTGTTCGTTGAAATCTTTTTCATCTACATCGATTATGCAGTCCCACAATTCTTCATGTTCTAGATATGATTTCAGTGCGAATTTCCATGTATTGTAATTTTCTCGGCCGGTTAATTTCTCGATAAATGGTAATCCGGATGATGTAATCTTTTAGGCAGTACTGCCAGCTTTCGGCTGTGACAAGTCGCCAAATACAGCAGAAATGTCTCCCAAAAGTCGCCAACATATAGGAAACATATCGATAGCCACTTTACATTTTTAACACCTCTAAAAATTAACTCTGATGATCCACAAATTTTGTAATTAAAATTTAGGATAAGCTTAATTTGATAAAATAAAAATTATGTAGCTGCATTATATTTATTTGTAACAATTAACAATATAACAAACATCTTATGGGTGTTTGCGTGTAGAGAAAATCCTTAGTTTTGTATCTATATTAAGAACACACATTAAGTTATTGTCTTAAAGGCTTTATTAGTTAATAATAAATACATGAAATATCTTTAAAGATCTGTATGATATTGTTATCGTCTTCTTCGGCTTCATTTTGATTCTTACATTGTTTTTGGTACATTGTGGCAGTATTAAATTTACTTAACATTGAAGGAATTACTTCAAAACTAGTACAACATTTGCTTTGATTAAATAAGTTTATAAGTATATATATATATATATATATATATATATATATATATATATATATATATATATATATATATCTATATTCTACTATTCTAAGAATAGCATTTACCATTTCTGTGCCTAATTTGTTCCTAATATTGGTTTTAACTGAATTCATTATAGAAAAACCGCGCTCAACAACAGCATTGCTACTAGGTAAACACAATATTTTGAAATGTTTTGAAATGCAAATTCATTTGCACACTTTTTAATATTAGCTCCAAAATAGTAAAGTAAAAAATAAGGTTACGTAGAGAATAGAGAAACTGTATAGCCTCTGTAGTCTCTGTAAGGTTGGACTGTACACACAAAACAGGCTGTACAAGGTACAAGTACAAAATGTCGGAATGCCGCTTAAAATGACAGTTGATGGCAGTTGAAAACAAGAAAATCAACTGTGCAGAGGGAGGGTTATCATCCTAATAACCCTGAATGTATTATTAAAGGTGACTTGGAAAGCACACCACATAATGCACATATGAATTATTTTTAAAATATTTGTATTCGCTCAATTGGTCGCCAGTCGCCAATCTAAGGTTTTAGGCGCCACAGCAAATGAAGAAGTCGCCTATTTGGCGAAAAGTCGCCCAAACTGGCAACACTGCTTTTAGGTTAGCTTTCGGGTTTTCTTTTGTTCGGTCTGCTGTCTTTGCGTTCTTGAGCTTAAATCCTATCGTTTGGTCTCTGGGCCCATAACCTGTTGAAGAGCGGCGCTTGCAGAAAAAAGGAACACTTTACTTAAAAGAACTTTATTAACTAAAGGTTAAAACATTAACATTTTACGCGGTAACTAAACGAGATTATTATTTTTTAAATTGACAGTACTTCATATATATGTATGTAAACATATCTTAAAATCTACGACTTTTAAAGCTAGTTCTATACTATTTCCAACAGCCCTACTGAACTTGCTTTTCTAAGAGTCCTAACTTCTGTACACTATTTAATAACGCAGGTGCAGCTACTTGTTTTGATAACATATCGGCTACTATTGCCTTCGTGCTTTTATGAGTTATCTGGATTCATTTGCTTTCAATATTTTCCTTAATGAAATGATGCTTTAGGTCTATGTGCTTAGTTCTTGGTTTAAAGTTGCTTGTTTTGGACAAGTCAAAGGCACTTCTATTGTCACAGTAGATAACGGTGCTTTTACTCGAATTTGTAAGGTCAAGTTCATTTAGAATGTCCCTTAATCATACTTTCTTGTACTGCAGCTGTCATTGCTATATATTCGGCCTCAGCAGTTGATAATGCTACAGTGGGTTGCTTACGGCAATTCCAACTGATATCTGCCTTCTGGAAAATAAAAGTCTAGCCAGTTATTGACCTTCGGTCCTCTATATCGTTGCCCCAATCTGCGTCGCAATAACCAACCATCTCTTCGTTGTCTTGCATAAAGCATAAGTTGTAATACATAGTTCCTTTTAAATATCTCAACACTCTTTTAACGGCTGACCAGTGAGCTTTACCATAACAATTATTAAAACGACTCAAAAAACGCACAGCATATGAGATGTCGGGTCTTGTTCCTAAATTTTTCAAGTATTTCTTCTATATACTTTGTCTGATTTAAGCGGATTTCTCTCAATTTTCGATCAGGTTCAATTTTTATTTCCAAACCTTCCTTAATCTCTCCTAAATCCTTCATTTTAAAGTTTATTGATAACTTTTCTTTCAGATCATTTTTCAGTTTTTGATAATTGCTTAATATTATTATGTCATCAAGATAAGTTGCAGCGATGACTATTTTCGTTTCTTCCTTTTTATAAAATATACATTGATCTTTCTGCATGCCGCTGTGTTTTAAGGTTCCAACTAACTTTGCAATTCATGCACGTCCACTTTGTTTGAGTCCATACATAGCTCTCTTTAGGTTTGTTCCAACCGAACATTTCTGATTAGTTCCCGACTAATTCCTGAACTAGTTCGTACGCATGCGTGCATTCCGTATTGTACTCCGACTGGTTTGGGATTGTACACGTTGGAACGCACTTTGGGACTTCTCGGAAAACCCCTGGTCTTCGCCGTCTGTCTCAATCGAAAGCGATGAAAATAAATCTTCATCACATATAAATACCTCTACGAAAGTCATTTTTGTTATTTTTGAGCAAATATAGTGGATGAAAAATAGAATTCAGAACTTAACAACACAATTTACATTTGCTCCGACAAGATCAAAACATTTGACAATAGTATTGACAAATAACAGCTGAGAAATTAGATACCGCTTATCGATTACTTATTGCGCATGTTTCCAACTGCCAGTAAAAGCTCTCGGCTGCTGACTGTTCTGATTGATCACAAATCAATTCACGAACTACTCAGAGCACTGTTGGAACACAGGACTGCCAGTTGGGTTGAAGTTTGCTCTTGGTTGGAACGGTAAATTTTGAATGCACATGCGCCGGTTGCAAACTAGTTTGATGTTCGATTGGAACAAACCTTTTAATTCGCATGCCAAGAGACTTTGATTTGTTTTTATAAACCCTTCTGGTTGTTTGACATAAATATCTTCATCAAGTTCTCCTTGTAAGAGGGCAGTAACTGCGTCCATATAATCTATGTCTAAGTCATATTTAACAGCTAAAGCATGTAACAGCCGTAAGGTATTATGACGTAGTACAGGTGCAAAAGTTTTTTCATAGTCCAATCCTTGCTTCTGACTGCAACCTTTAGCAACAAGGCGGGCTTTATATTTTGGCACGTTTGTATCGGAGTTAGATTTTCTTTTGAATATTCACTTAACGTCAATAGTTTTTCTGTTTTCGGTAGGTCGACCAGCTCCCATGTATTGTTTTCTTGTAAGGAATTATACTCGTCTTCCATAGCTAGTTTCCATTTTTCTTTTTCTGAACTTTCTAAAGCTTCTTTTACAGTAGACGGTGAAGAATAAACTGAATTTACGAAGCAGTTGTATTCGTAGTCTGAGTCTTCATTTGGTGTTGGAATTCTACTTGAACGTCTTACGGTTTGTTGCTTTTCATTTGTGTTTTCTAAACTCTCGTGTTTTTCTTTTCCACTTTCATCTGTGTCTTCTTCCTCACTCGGGTATTCTCCTGATTCCAGTTCTAGTAAAATCTGTTTCTTCTTCTCATTGCATAATGGTAAGAACGGTTTCCTTTCGAATTTTTGTTCTGGCTGCCTCAAAAATTCATTTTCTAGAAAAATAACGCCTCTGCTAGTTACAGTTTTATTTGTCTTTGTATTGAACAATCTGTAGCCTTTGGAATTGTCACAGTATCCTACGAAAATGCAGTCTATAGATTTTTCATCCAGTTTTTTTCGTTTTTCCTTTGGGATATGAACCATTGCTTTGCATCCAAATATCTTCAAATAGGACAAATTTGGTTTTTTGTTCGTCCAAATTTCTTCAGGCGTCTCGTATCTTTTATAGCGCTTTTTGATGAGCGGTTTATTATGTGGACTGCCGTATTCGACGCTTCGGCAAAAAATTCCTTTTTTAGATTCGCTTCTGATAGTAAGCATCGAACTTTTTCTACTATGGTTCTGTTCATCCGTTCTGCTGTGGGGTACCGTTGTCTCGTGCCTTACTCCAGAGTCGTTTAGAATTTTTTGCAAATACTCATTTACATACTCTTTACCAGTGTCATTACGTAAGCACTTGATTTTTAAACCAGTTTGGTTTTCAACAAGGTTTTTAAATTTTTTGAACATTTCGGTTACTTCTCCTTTTTCTTTTAGAAAGTAAATAAACACCATTTGTGAAAAATGATCAATGAAAGACAAAAAATATCAGGATCCTCCTGTGGAGTTCACTTCAAATGGTCCACATATCTGAATGTACAATTTCTAACTTATGTTTAGTTCTTGTATCATTGTTGTGAGCTATGAAATGATTTCGTGAATGTTTTCCTTTTACGCAGGTTGGACATATGTATTTGTCAGTGTGGTCCAATTTGATTCCCTAAGTTTGATCAACATCGATGGATGCTACATTGAATAAATGTTTTTCTCTGATTTTATTTTGATACAATTTGTACATCCCATTATACTGTGTTCCTGTAGCCATTAAATTATCAGCTTTATCGTAAATCTCACATTTTTCTTCATCAAGAATAATCCTATTTCCTCGTTTTGCCATTTTACTTACTGATAATAAGTTTGTTGAAATATTCGGTACGTTCATAACATCTTTGATTATGACGTTATTTAGTTCAACTTCGCCCGTTGATTTTATTTCCAATTTACTGTTGTTTGCTACAATGACTTCTTTTCCGTGACAGGGTTTTTCTTTAGTAACCTCATATTTCCTATTTTTGACATGCACAGTAGCGCCAGAGTCAATATACCAACCACTCTTCAGACTCGAGAACTTCAACATTTTTCGCTGAACACACTGTGGTTAATAAAGCCTTTGGTTTTGAACTTTCCTGGGAATTTTTATCTTTATTTTTGGTTCTTTTGTAACAGTTTTTTGCCAAATGACCATATTTAGTGCACTCAAAACATCTTGGTCCCTTTTTTTAAATTTTTTTAACCATAAATGCGCAATTATTACTTTCTGGAGACTTAACATCTTGCAGTAATTTGATTTTTATGGAATCGGCAGAAATAGGTATACCGAAACTTTCGATGCCCATTTTCATTGGTCCGTAATTTTCTGGTAAGCCTGCTAACAATAGCGTTCCAACCCATTTATCACTGATGTCGAAATTGATTCCACGGAGTTTGTGAGCGGTTGTAATTATTGAATTAACGTATTCTTCAATTGAATGATAATTTTCCAACTTTGTTGTGGTTAATGATCTTAAAAGCCCTACTTTCCTTGCTAATCCGTTGTCTTCAAAAGCTCTTTCGAGGTTTTCCCATGTTTCTTTGACGGTTTTTGCTGTCTGAATATGTACGTAATTTATTGGATCTACAGATAAGGCGATTTTTGTTTTGGCTTTGCGGTCATTTTTTTCGTTGAAATCTTTTTCATCTACATCGATTATGCAGTCCCACAATTCTTCATGTTCTAGATATGATTTCAGTGCGAATTTCCATGTATTGTAATTTTCTCGGCCGGTTAATTTCTCGATAAATGGTAATCCAGATGATGTAATCTTTTAGGCAGTACTGCCAGCTTTCGGCTGTGACAAGTCGCCAAATGCAGCAGAAATGTCTCCCAAAAGTCGCCAACATATAGGAAACATATCGATAGCCACTTTACATTTTTAACACCTCTAAAAATTAACTCTGATGATCCACAAATTTTGTAATTATAATTTAGGATAAGCTTAATTTGATAAAATAAAAATTATGTAGCTGCATTATATTTATTCGTAACAATTAACAAATATAATAAACATCTTATGGGTGTTTGCGTGTAGAGAAAATTCTTAGTTTTGTATCTATATTAAGAAAACACATTAAGTTATTGTCTTAAAGGCTTTATTAGTTAATAACCAATACATGAAATATCTTCAAAGACCTGTATGATATTGTCATCGTCTTCTTCGGCTTAATTTTGATTCTTACATTGTTTTTGGCACATGTGGCAGTATTAAATTTACTTAACATTGAAGGAGTTACTTCAAAACTAGTACAACATTTGCTTCGACTAAATAAGTTTATAAGTATATATATATATATATATATATATATATATATATATATATATATATATATATATATATATATATCTATATTCTACATTCTAAGAATAGCATTTACCATTTCTTCATGCCTAATTTGTTCCTATTATTGGTTTTAACTAAATTCATTATAGAGAAACCGCGCTCAACAACAGCATTGGTATAAGTAAACACAATATTTTTTAGATAAATCTTGAAATGTTTTGAAATGCAAATTCATTTGCACTGTTTTTAATATCAGCTCCAAAATAGTAAAGTAAAAAATAAGGTTACATAGAGAATAGAGAAACTGTATAGCCTCTGTAGTCTCTGTAAGGTTAGACTGTACACACAAAACAGGCTGTACAAGGTACAAGTACAAAATGTCGGAATGCCGCTTAAAATGACAGTTGATGGCAGTTGAAAACAAGAAAATCAACTATGCAGAGGGAGGGTTATCATCCTAATAACCCTGAATGTATTATTAAAGGTGACTTGGAAAGCACACCACATAATGCACATATGAATTATTTTTAAAATATTTGTATTCGCTCAATTGGTCGCCAGTCGCCAATTTAAGGTTATAGGCGCCACAGCAAATGAAGAAGTCGCCTATTTGGCGAAAAGTCGCCCAAACTGGCAACACTGCTTTTAGGTTAGCTTTCGGGTTTTCTTTTGTTCGGTCTGCTGTCTTTGCGTTCTTGAGCTTAAATCCTATCGTTTGGTCTCTGGGCCCATAACCTGTTGAAGAGCGGCGCTTGCAGAAAAAAGGAACACTTTACTTAAAAGAACTTTATTAACTAAAGGTTAAAACATTAACATTTTACGCGGTAACTAAACGGAACGATCATTTTTTAAATTGACAGTACTTCATATTGTTAGAAACTTTATATATCTTTTGAATTTGGCGCATTAAAGCAAATAGGAGCATCGAACAATCAGTCATTGATGCGTGGGTCTTACAGCATCGACTGCGTGTACGAGAAGCTATATGTAAAACTCTTCAAACTGTTCATGCGTAACTCTGTTCTATTAATAGATCAGCCGCCAAGCTTAAATATTTTTAAGATAATCTAACACGGCCAAACTGACAACATTCCGCTCTCGGAATGCCCTAAAGACTTTCTTAGCTGTAAAAGAAAACATTATGCACATGAACATAAGCAAATACTTTTATTTGCCAGCATAAAAAAATAGAAGAAAACAAAATCAAACAAACAACAAAACCATAAGTACTTAAGCTGGTAAAACATGTAAGCAATAAACAAATTGACAAACGAGTAAAAATAAATCAGAACCGTAAATTTTCTAATCGTTCAGCTTTGGGTGCATCCATCATCTCTCTCGTCACGATGTCTACCAGTAAAATTAATTTGCTGAAACAAATCAGCAATGTTTGATTTGTTTTAATTTTGCAGAATTTAGGAAACCCATAGGCTTTAAATGTTCTCTGTTGTGATACAAACAAAATATAACATTACCTTAGAGATGTATAACACTGCGTTGCGCCGCGCAATTGCGCCAATTCGCTTCATTGCGTCGACTGAGTCAACACACATTTTAAATGCGCTACAGCGCACAACTCATTTGAAGGAGAACCGATGCGATGTGCGAATGCAATTGAGTTAACTTATTGTTAGTGCACCAAAATACTCTGTTGCGTTTGAGTTACTGAGTTAACTTAACAGATTTCTAGGTATATTCAGAATGGCTCTTTTTAATTCTTCTCTTCAAAGATATGATGGGAGCCTTACTTTAGAGCAATTGCGCTTACGATTGGACCTCCTTTTAAAACAAAACATAAAAAAAATATTGATGCTGATATAAACACGCTAGAGGCACTTGGTTACGAAGGATTAACATCAATTAGATTAGCTGTTGACGCGATGGAGGCACACGCCTGCGATGGGTCAACACTAATCCATTTTAACGCAGACACGATGGAGGCACTCTCGCCTACGATGGGTCAAGCATCAATTAAATTAGATGTTGACGCGATGTAGGCACTCGCCTGCGATGGCTCAACACTAATTTGTTTTGATGTAGACACGATGGAGGCACTTTCGCCTACGATGGGTCATCATCAAATATTTTAGATTCGCTGTTGACACGATGGAGGCACTCGCCTGCGATGGGTCAACATCAACTACTTTAGATTCGCTGTTGACGCGATGGAGGCATTCGCCTGCGATGGGTCAACACTAATTTGTTTTGATGGACACGATGGAGGCACTTTCGCCTACGATGGGTTTAACATCAGTTAGTTTTAATAAATAGGTTATCGATCAGTAATGTAACATTTCCGGCAATCGAATTATGCAATGCCATAAAAATATAACTCGATGGAATAGAGAGTTCCCATTGGAAACAATATTTATTACACATGGCCCTTTTCAGGTCAAAGACTAACCCCGTTGAAACCTATCACCCTCAGCCCACACTCTTAACATAATCTTAACGTTCTGTCGCAATTATAAACACAATCTGATAACCGAATATGCCGCCTCCTAGGCACCCAAATGTTTTTCTATCCTTTCGACTGTTTGGGCTGAAGTGTCGATTACAAAAGCCAGGAATTTTTAAAAGTTTTAATCAATTTACAAAATATTCCCTAATCAAGGAGCAGTTGTTTCGTAACCAGCAATAATAGTTAGTGACATTTTCAAGTCGAAATTATTGCTGTTACCACAAGAAGTTTTGAGAGGACCATTAAAATTGAAATTAATAACACTCCGCCGTAGATTTAAATTTCTTTTCAGAAAAACGCCTTTCCTTTTAGATCTCGGATGCCTAAGTTCTGTTTATTTTTATTACAAGCTCGGCACTTGCAAGAAATATAACCTTTCTACCACACACAAAACAATTAATGGGATTAGGTGTTGTAAACGATTATGACCTAATTTATCTTGGAATTTTGTTAAATGTTTCATTTCTATCAGCTCGAATTTTTAAATACATAATTAAACAAATTTACAATTAAATCATCAACAAATGCTGTAAAGCCAGAATTATTAAAAACTGCCGTACGCATCGCTAATTCATATTTCGAATAAGCAATTATTTTAGTCAAACAATCAAAAGAATTAGTCGTAAAAATTCAAATTTTCGATTCTAGCATATTTAACAATTCGACATTTCAGTAGTACAACAGTACATATTCATGTGTTTCCAAAATTTTAAAACTTGGTGCGCCAGCTTGTAGTTGCGTTCTATAAAACAACTCCAGGTTTTTTCTGCAAGTTACCAGGCGGCAAAAATAAATGATTAACCTCTACTTACAGTTTCTCTGTCAGACAAACCAAACTTATTTTTACACCCCTCGGTGCTCACCAACCAAGCATCTGAATCAAATCTGAGAAATGCCAAAATCTAGGAGTTGTATAACTTCCATTAATAATAAAATTTTATAAGCACAAAAACGACACGTTAACCCCACACCTGATGTTAGAAACTTTATACCGGGTGTTTTTTTTAGTTGGGAGGTTACCTTTATATGGAGGATCACTCATTATAAATGTAAACTGACTTTGTCGATATGGCTAATCGAAACTAAACTACCTTTCAAAAATATTTTCAACTTCCTCCCACTTCCGGTTATACCGGAAGTAGACATCAACTTTCTTATTCTAAATAGCAACCCCCAAATTTTATATTTTATTTGGATTCTACGTAAAAAAATAAGATGAGTTTGTAAATACATGTTTATTGCTATCTTTGGTAGTTTTTAAGATATTTCAATTTTTCGGAAAAAACTGACAAAAAAGAGGGTTATTTTGACTCTTTGTATCTTTTTTATTATTTGCAATAAAAACATAAAATTTGGTTTGAAGTCATAAAATATTCTGAAGACTGTAATAACGTAATCAAGTTTTACATTTATTACACAGGGTGATGGAAATTTTGTGATCTTTTTTGTTTTTGTTTTATTCAAAAAAAACTCTTTTTTTTTAAATAGGAACTATATGTTTTTTAAACATTTTTAAATTCCTCACGTAAAAAGAAGAAAAAAGTTATATTACTCATTTTTTAAAATTCTGCACCTTTACAGAGATATGATGCAAAATGAAAAAGAAAAATATATCTTTTTTTTTAGTAGCAACTTGGTAGTAGTCAACAAAATTTTCAAAAAAAAATACAACCACAAGGCTTAAAAATTTTAGGCTAAATAACATTTAAAAGATAACTGCACAAGACGAATAAGTTTTTGGCTAATTGTTAGAATACTTACTGAAAAATGTTTAGGTAGCCACGAATGTAAGTTTCGTAAAAATGGTTTGTTAAACAGACTTCTCATTTTTGGAGTAATCAAAATCAACAACAAATGTTCAAGAAAATTTGTCTGTTAACTGTTATGCTGTTAGATTAGAACTCAGGATTTTTAAGCGTTAAATTTTACACTGAAAATTAAAATGGAAATTTTTTAGTAATTTTTTTTACGACTACTGCATGACAAGCATATTGCTAGGAACAATCGGATGTGCTTAAAAACGTTACTCAATTCGAAATCTTAAAATATGTCTTTAAATGTATTGAAAGAGAATATCGCCCTTGTTGTTCTTGATGTAAATTTTTTGTCAATTATTTTTGTTTCCTATTACTTATTATGATTAATTCTTTAAGCTTTTATTGCCCACAGTTAATTTCCTACTTGAACAAACAAGAAATGTTTGATTTTTTTTATTTTGAGATTTATGTAAAATACCTCTGTAATGGCACAAAATTTAAAAAAATAAGTAATATAACTTTTTTCTTCTTTTTATGTGAAGAATTCAAAAATGGTTAAAAATCATATAGTTCCCATTTAAAAAAACAGAGTTGTTTTGAATAAAACAAAAACAGCAAAGATTATGAATTTTCCATCACTCTGTATAATAAATGTAAAATCTGTTTACGTTATTATAGTCTTTATAATATTTCCTGACTTCAACCCAAATTTCATGTTTTTACTGCAAATAATAAAAAAGATACAAAGAGTCAAAATAATCCTCTTTTCTGTCATTTTTTTTCGAAAAATTGAAATATCTTTAAAACAATCAAAGGTAGCGATAAACATGTATACATAAACTCACCTTATTTTTTTACGTAAAATCCAAATAGAACATAAAATTTGTGGGTTGCCATTTAAAATAATAAAGTTGATGTCTACTTCCGGTATAATCAGTAGTGGGGGGAAGTTGAAAATATTTTTAGAAGATAGTTTAACCCCAATTAGTCCCATCGACAAAATCAGTTTGCCTTTATAATAACTAGTATTCCATACAAAGGTAACCTCCCAACTAAAAAAAACACCCGGTATATCTTTTGAATTTGGCGCATTAAAGCAAATAGGAGCATCGAACAATCAGTCATTGATGCGTGGGTCTTACGCATCCACTGCGTGTACGAGAGCTATATGTAAAACTCTTCAAACTGTTCATGCGTAACTCTGTTCTATTAATAGATCAGCCGCCAAGCTTAAATATTTTTAAGAGAATCTAACAATATGTTCTATGACATCTAAAGCTAGTTCTATACTATTTCCAACAAAAATAATGTTAAGTTTAAAGTCAGAATTTAAAAAAATTCTAAATTTCAAGGAAACATTTCTCAAAGTTTAAAAAAATATAACTTACTATCAAGCTTTTGACAAAAATCAAAATCTTTAAAAAAAACAATCTCAAAAAAAAATGTTTATAAAAAAGTTTACAGAAATAAACATTTTGAGAAAGAAGAAAGAAGTCTAAGTTTCGGTTATACGGAAAAAAATGTGAAAATCTTTGAAAACCAGAAATAAATATCATTAAATATGTCTTATTTACGGAATTATCATTAAAAAAAACTCGAAATTTCGAAAGAAAACTCAATAATCCCAAAATAAATTAATTGAGCAATTTATCTCTTCAGAAAATATAAGAACATATGTTATTCCTGAAGTAAAGGCTCATTATGTGTGTATGTGGTAAATATCAAAATTTTAGTATAAGTAGATCGCGACACATTTTTAACAACAAATAGTCCATCACATATGTAATGAAGCTCTATGGTAATATGAAAAACCAGATTGCGACTCTCATTGATCTCATTCGTGTCCTTCCCTGATATAAACGCTTATTGTCTCTGTAAGGATTAAACATAGAACATTTTAGCGAAAGGGTATCTTTATGTTGCAAAATAAAGGAGAGCGTGGATATTTCTTGGAGCATATCCTGTCTCGTTGCTGATATTTTGATAAGATTATTATGAGCAAACAAACTAGGAAGTGGCCAAAATCTTTGCGACGGACGTGGTAGGCCTAGCAGGAAGTGAACTACATTCAGTTGTATTTTCAACACCATTCTGCAAATATTTAATTTGTCACGTAACAATTTATCGCTAAATAAGCCGAGTCGTATTCTGCGCAAAGTTGCGATTGCTTTCTATATGTGTATAGATTTGATTTATCAAATTTCGTGGGTGCATGTTATCACCGTTTCGGTAATAATCGCCACTTGTTTTTATTTAATTTGCGGAAAAAACATGTCGGGTATGAATTGCGATAAACTGGGAGAAGAAAAGTCGGCTTCTCCAAATTCGAGACCTTTTCGCTTGAGATTTCATAGGATGCTAAGCAATGGTTCATTTAGAGTACGTTCCACACCAGGAAGTCCTTCTGGGACATCAAATTTTAATTTCGATACTAAGTCTACTCAATTCTTGAGACATTCAGGGTAAATATATTTTTTAGTAGAACATTTAATTACAAAATGTTAGTCCTTATTTTTTTTCCTTTAAACATGCTTTATAGTTGATTAGCGGTTTTATTGTAGAGATACAGAATAATTTTATGACGTAATCGATCTTAATAAATATTTATCGGTAGCATACTAACAATAAGTTTACTAATCAATTATTTTCGCCGTAGTGAAGGCGTAGCCATTTCATTACTTTGGAAATAGGCACAGCAAGCGATGCACTCTGATAGTGTCAGTTTCTTTGGTTCATATATTATGTAACTGACTATAGCTAGATAGCTATAATTAATAAAATTATAAAGTGGTTTTTTTTATTACTGAGTTAATGACAGAATTACACATTTGTAAACAAATTGCAAAACTTCTTAAAAAATACTTATTTATGATATATAATAAATAATAGATAATTGATTCTCATATTAAAATATATCAAGATATTTTCAACCACAAAAAATAGCAAGGTAAATCATGAAATATTTGAGACGCTGCAGAGATAAAATTCACCAACAATGCTTGACGGTAGATTCAAGAGTTTAATAAAAGTTTTTAGTTTTTTTTTTTTGAATTTAGTTTCCGAGTTATAAACTGTCAAAGTTGTCCAGAAAAAAAATTCAACTGTAACTCCATAATGTCTTTACCGATCGTGTCACAATTTGAAACATATTCTTAAACTATTACATTTCCAAAAATCTTTGTGAAAGCGATAGACTGGGCGGTAGTCTTCTTCGACCACCTCTCTATTATACTAATCAGAACTTTTTCTATGGTCTTATTTTTGTAAAGTGGGCAGGGCTAAAAAAAGGCCATTTTATTCCACACAAATTTTGTCTCTTAATAAAATCGCCATAGATAACCATTTCTGAGAAAAATGACTATTTATCGATCTGTAACTGAATTAAAACATTTCATTGAATAGGTCATGAAAATAAACTGTATAATAATTTTACTCTATAATTTAACTATATATTAATTTTATTTAATATTTCTGCGACCCAGTTTGAAAATATTAAAATTTTTATTAATGAATGTTGACAATATTCTAAAGCATTTTTTGAAATATGACTACGTGATATCTAAATTCATTTAAAACGTCACCTCATGACAGGTTAGATTATTTTACATAGAATAGGAGAGAAAAAAATGAAATACAGGAGACCAAAATTAGACATGAACATTTATAAAAAAGTATTATATATTATTATATTATTATATATTTGATATTTTCATAATTTATTTAAAAAAATTTTCATGTCCAATTTTAGCCTTCTATACTTCTAAAGCGTCACACAGAGTCAAGCGACCATCGACAACAGCTACTATCGCTATTTCCAAAGCTTCGTCGCTGTAATTTCGTAAACTTGTGAACCTGAATTTTTCTGATAAGTTCTAGGTATGACGATGTGAAAAAAATATCAAAAATTCCATGCCAGATACTTTTAAGTCGGCAAAAAACTTAGCGGTGTGACAAAAATAGTTGATCAGTCTTACCTCATCGAGCGATCAAAGTCACCCCAACGAAAACAAAGACGATTATAAAATATGTTTATGAAGTTATACCATTTAACAAACCCTAATGCTACAGCCACAATAAGCATCTGTTAAGGTAACTTTCATGAAAAATGTGTCATCACAATACCTGACTTGTTAATGCTGGAGTTACTCAAGAGTACAAAATTGCTAAAAAACAGTATTTATATTTTTATTTATTTTCGCTACATAGACTTATTTGTTTTTTGTGAGACTAAATGTAAGTAAAGTCAGGAACTAACATTCAGTCTTGAGAATCATAAAAAATATCAAAAATTTAGTAATTTGAATTTGAAAATCAAATAAAATGTTTATGAAAGTAACACCGCGAATCAAAATAACCCCAATCCACGGTAATATTATGAAAGCACGGAAAGTATGAAATAAGCGAACATATAGTTTTTAAAGCTATATATTTTTTTTTATGGAAACTATTCGTCAGACGAAAAAAATCAAGCAAATTTTTACTAAGAAATGAAGGTTGCTTATCAAATTAGTACTTACTTTGAAAAAAATTCCGGAGTAGCATTTTTTCCGTTAATAATTCTTGAAGACATAGTAGCCCTGCCGCTACTGATAAAAATAGAGCAAGTATTTTTCCCGAAAAAAATGCATTTTTATGCCTACTTAGTATCCACCAAAAGTCAAAAAGATATTTCAAGCAGTTTCAAAGTATTTAAGAAAAAACTAATTTTTTTCCTAATTTTCACACCCTATATCTTAAAAATAAGGTGATTGCGGACCTATGTTGGTATGAACTTTGCTTCTTCACTTAAGTATTAGCATCTTTAACCAAAAACACAAATGTAAAAGTATTTCAAAAAAATCATTAAAAATGAAGTTCCCATGAATCTTATTCTCTCAGGCCCGGATTTATGGTAATTGGATAGATTGGGCCTAATCGGCCCCGCACTCGAAGGGTACTGTGATGAGCAGCCGTCGTGATTAAATCCAGGTCGAGTCGATTAAATATGAGACCCGACCAAAACCAGTGATTGTATGTATAGTCTTTCAAAATTGTCGCATTTTGCTCATCTTTAAAAATTTTCGAAGAAAAATTTACCTTCGATTTTCGGACCCAATTTGTCTACGTTGTGTTTAAAATTATTTTATTCCATTAAATTGTAACCCCAGCTCGTAGCGTCGACAGGGAAGTGTTATCAAATTCAAACAACAATTAACCTCAACGTTTTATTACAATAGGTCAACAAATAAATCAAAAAAATTTCAAGTTTGTGATTTTCAAGTGTTCTTAAACATAATACAAGAAAATAAAGTGAACCTGTTTGTTTTAACTTGTTTAAATTTGCTGGACACAGATCTGAGAGAAATATTTCTTTAGAAAATGATGAGAATTCATTAAGCACAAATAATCTGACATTCTTTGTCTAACTCTTTCGCTCCTATATGGTACGTCGGTTATTAATTTCCCAAAGTTTATTTTAACCCTAATAATCCCAATATTTCCCCAGCTGAGCCATTTAGTTTGTACTAAAAGGTTTTCAAACCAAATGCAGCTAACTTTGTACCTGATTATCGGTGGGTGTCCGCTGGTAAGTTTGTACGCAGAGGTTCTCAAACTATTTTCAGGTGTTTTATTCCCCAATTCTTTTGTGTCAAGCATTCGTCACATAGCATACAGTTTTTTGTCGAAGCTTTGAGCTAACAATATCCAAAGGATAATGCTACGAGAAAATGGAGCTCAAGCTTGGAAATGAAGTTGTGATTTATTGTCATAAATCAAATTTTTTTCAATGTTGTTTCAATCTTACTCATTTCTCGTTCTCTCACTCTTTCTTTCTTTCCTTTGTTAACTTGTTCCTTTGTCTGTTTTTCTGTTTTTCTCATACCAAACTCAATCACTCGAACTTAAACCAGTGTCATAAAATAGACTACGAATATTGTTCAGATTTCGTAGAAACTTTCTGAGCAGAATTTTCCCTTTTAACACTACATCTACTTCTACGGCTGCTAGTCTAATAGAAGGGGCGTTTTCTGGCTTAGAAAGTGGCTAAGCTTGACTTAGCACAAAAAAAAAACATTTAAATTAAAGTTAGAAACTGGCAAGAAGTTCTCATTTCTTTCATCAAAATATTTCCCTAACGAGAGCTGATGCTGATACTGCTCGTCCGCCTACGTTAGTAAATTTATGTTGACAGTAAATCTAGGCATGCGACTATAAATTAGTAATTTTGCAAAAAGCTTCCCGATCGCGACGCGCTGTGTTGTAATTCTCCGTGGCCTATATAGGGGGTCCTTTTTTTTGGACGTGTAACCGATGAGGGGACCACGGATAAGGCAGACCGGGCGAGTACACCAGAACAAGAACCAGAAGAGGTTACTACTCCTTCTAGGGTGTTAAGGCGTACGTTCCCGCGGAGCACACCCAGGGGTTCACATGTGTTGGGACTTTGTCTATGTCTGGAAAGTTCTTCAGACAACCTTCTTACAACATCGGTTCCGGTTTTCCTTGTTTTTCACGTTTCGAGAACTTACAGTACATCATCAGCAAATCCTAATATAGATGCCTGCTGTCAGTTACCGAGCCTGCGGTGATGGGTGTGATCGATTTTTTGAACCCCTGGAAACTCAGTTTCCAACAGCAGAACATCGAAGAACGACCTTAAGAAAATAGAAGATTTTTGAAGCAAATTTGCTTTATTTGTTTTCGTCTTTTTTTTCTTTCTACTCTCTTTGTTTTTGTTTTTTTTTTTCTCTTTTTTTTTGTAACTGAGATTGGTAGTTGCACCAGTCAGCGGTAGGGTTCTTGGCCCAATAATAATTTTCTAACAACGACTTTCTCATTCATTCGATTTGTTGTGGAAGTTTTAAATTCCTTTCTCTTTTTTTTTTTGTGTACGCCCCCAACCCCATATTGATCAAAATTAGGAACAAGTATTTTCTCAAATTTTAGGAACAGTTAATTAAAATCATATAAGAGCAAAAAACCATAAAATAAAATCTTCGGACAATTTAAAATTTACTTGCCTATTTATCCCGTAGCAAACATCACATAAATGGCACTAGAACTTCACGTTGAACAGAAATTGTTTTTTTTTGTGTTCATTCTCGTTAATTAGCACAAACAGAAGCAGTTTTTTTTAAATTCCCGTATTTCGTACTCGTTTTTATAAGTCCGGAAGTTGAACATAATTTCTAAACTAATTTCATCGAAGTTTAGTATTTGACTACCCTGTAAATTTCTTTACATCTTTACGGTGTTTTATCTTTTTATTCCCCTACCCTTAACTTCTGGGGACCGAAAGACATCCTCTGCATCTCGCTAGAGGGCATGAGGATGCAGAATTTCTACTAATTTAAATATTTCTAATCCAAATTAGCCCTTAAATAAATTTTGAAAAGGATTCTTAAAGTGCATATCAAACTGCAAAACCCTTTTGAATAATGTTGTCCCTTTATCTTGCAAGTTTTACTTCGAAAATTGAAATTTAAATAACTTAAAATTGTACGTGTTTATAAGGGCGTTTTTTGAACGTCAAATTCCTCCAGTATACCACCACATGGTCTTGCCGGGATATTTGCTACGGTCTCCGTTATTGACCTGTTATTACTCTACTTTTCAGCGGTCCTTCAAAACTAACATGTTATTTTACTCAGTTTAGGTATCTGTGCTTGAAACAAACCAGGCCTAACAAATAACCCTTATCTAATTTGTGAACGGTAAGAAATCTGTTTCTCACGCAAAACGCTGTTACAAAAAATTTTGATAATACAGTATTTGTAGATTTAATATTTCCAAGAAAAATTGAATAAAATTCAATTAAATAAACAAACGAGGAAATAGAACAGTTTAGAAGAACTCGACTCACCACAGTACCAAAATTAACAAAAGGTTATTTTTAAAATTTTAAAGCAAATTGCTTTTGACGATAAAGGATAAATTATAAATTATTCAAATAATAATTTAACATATATTTTTATATCTAGAGTTTAGGTTATGTATTGGGTCGTTAACGTTACATTGGTATAGACAGGATTTCCTTCAAAGGAAGGCAATAATTATTCTAAAAAATTCATGGACAAAAAAGAAAACCTTCCGGCTGAGTAATAATGTACATATATTTTCACCTAAAAACTACATGAACTGGGGAGATCGAATTTTCAGATTTAACGTCGAAATTTTGAAAAAGAGCCAAACTTTAAAAAAATATCTTTCAAGCAACTTTAAGAAATGTCAAAATTTCGAAAAAGCGGAAATTTCAAAAAAAGACGAAATTTCCAACGGTCGATTCTTGTGAAAAAAGTGGCATTTCCATGACAAGTCAAATTTAAATAAAAAAAATAATGCAACTTTCAAAATTATTTCTCTTAGAATTTTTATTTTAACATTCCTAAAATTTACAAGAAATCTTTTTCTTTAAATTTCTTAAAAGTATTGTTATCCGACTTGGATTTCTATTAACATTTCGATCCAATTAAAAAAAAATAAACGAATTTTGTGCAGAATTCGAAATTTGCAAATAAAAATCAATTTTAAATGGAAATTTTCAGAAACAGAATATATTAAATTTTGAGATAAAAGTCAAAATTTGCAGAATAAGATGAATTCCGAACAATAATTTGAAATCACTGGGAATGAAATTTAAAAAAAAAATTAAGAAAAGACAGATAATTAACAAAACGGAATCCAAAAAAAAAAAATAACGATTTTGAAAAATACCTACAATTTAGAGAAATTAAGAGAAAAAGATCGCACTTTCTAAAAAATATTTTAACTTTCCAAGAGAAAATCCAATTTTCAGATCAAAATTGGAATTTTGAAAATAAACTTGTAATTTCGAAAATAACGAATTTCAAGGAAAAAAATTGGAAGATTCGGAGTTTTCAGTAAATCATATTAAAAATAAAAACCTAACCTTTCACAGAAGCTCGAAAAATGTCCAAAATACAAAGAAAGTTAAAATTTTCAATAGTCTAATTTTGTTAAAGTTGAATTTTGAGAAAAAAATCGCAATTTCCAAAAACATTGTTCTGAAAATTTAAAATTCAGTTAAGACGTTGAATTTATTTATAAATCTTTGCTCTAAACCCTGAAAAATATTTTTCCCAACATTTTTATTAACATTCCGATCTAATTTAGAGAGAAAACATTTTTAGAACCATAAAATATCACATTTTGAGATAAAAGTGGAAATTTGTTGAGAAAGAGGAATATGAAGAAAAATTGCGGAATTTCCAAATAAATAAACGATTTTTGAAACAAAAGTTTAAAAAGTAGAATTTTGATAATAAAATCGAAATTTCGAAAAGGTCAAAAGAGTATTTTAAGAGAAAGTAAAAGTTTTGAGAAATAAAATGAATTTACCAAGAAAATATTAAATATCGGATATTGAGATAAATTCAAAATTTCATGAAAAAGAAACCAATCAAAATTTCCAAAAAATCAGATTCTAATTTTTAAAAAATAGCTACTGTTCACAAAGATTATTTTATTTGTGCTAGCTACTCAGTCAAAACAAAAACTAAAAAAAAATAGAGGGTCTCACAAAATAAATCTAATCGGGCCCCGTGCTTATTGGATTCGGGCCTATATTATCTGATAGTATAATGGCGCTATCAAAAATCTATCAAACATCTGGCAACCTTGGCTACTTTTTCATTTATAGTTTAGAGTTTGTAGCATGGTATATTTGCAGGACTTGATTAAAGCACGCGCAACAAGTGATATAGGACAAAGACCTCCACCAAAACACAAACAAATTAAAATAATACTAACAGTATTTAAAAAATAGCAACACTATTCTACAATCGGACTATCAAGAGAACTTCCGTCGTTGAGTTACACGCTTACGGTTCCGGGGGGAGTCGTAAGGTTCTGGCTCATCAAAGCGAAATTCAGTTTTGACCAGTGTCGCACCCAAAGGGGACTTTGGGGGATTAAGCCTCTCCCTTGAGCCTATTTGACCTCACATATTTCAAAGTAAAAATAAAGTATAAATGAAATATAAAAAAAATAAAACAATTTATATTTAATATTCAAACTTCGAGAAAAAATTGGAAATTCCAGGAAAATTAAAAATTTTCGAATTTTTTTATGGAATTTTCCCAAAATCTCTAAAGTTTCATTTTGGGTGTTTTCTAATATCAGGTCCACCCCTAGATCGAGTCCTTTTGTATTCTATGTATGGGATAATAAGGAGCAAAGGTTGAGCTCATGAGCTCCTCCGGTGCTTTATCCAGGCCCCCCCGGGGGAGTTGAGTACAGGGGCAAATATTTTAATTAGATTAGAAAAAAGAGAACAAATCTATTTAACTTTCACGGCCAAAAATAAGAAATGTAGGTTTAGTTCATAATTTTTGTATTGACGACTTAAATATATTACAAAAAGTAGATTTTTATATACATTTCGACTATTATTAAAAATAGGATTTCAGATTTTTTGAACATTTGTAATTTTCAAAAATTTAGAATTTTCTTGAACTTTTTACCTTTCTTTTCAAAATTTTGACTTATTAAGTTTGAATATTTAGACTTTTTTTGAAAATTTAGGCTTTCTAAAAAATTTAGACCTATGTTTTAAAAACTTCAACATTTTAAAATATGCACTTTTTGAAAATTTCAACATTCTCTAGAAATGTTCAATTACGAGCCCTAACAACTATACCGATATTTTGAAAATATAGACATTTTAAAATATCCACTTTTTGAAAATTTCTACCCTTTCTAAAAATTTTTATTTACAAGCCTTAACAACCATACAGATCAGGAAAATTAAACGCTGATCATGGGAAGAATATAAAGGGGAATTTAACATTGAGAGCGTATCGGAAATTACAGTACTAAATCATGGCCCTTAGATATTTTTATTACTGGCACTTTTATTACCATATTCATTATCTACATTGAATGACAGGCTCTCTGCCAAGACGAAGGTCGGATTATCCGGAAAGTCGGACCAACGGAGTTCTACTGTACTTACAATTTATATTTTTACATATAGTGACATTACCGTTAAATTTTAGGACCAGTCGAATTTCAGTGGGCACATAATTGACTAACGACTTACGATATTTAAAGGTAAATCCATTTCAAATATGCCCGCTCAGCAATAAGTTCTCTTAAAGAACTCTTACCCGCTCAGCAATAAGTCCTCCTAAAGAACTTTTAGAGGGAACATTTTTTAGAGTCTGATATCGGGAAATATTGTCAGAAAGTTAACATTATGTTAACATAAAGATTTCTCATGCGCCGTTTTCTTGTATCCCAAAGTTCTCTTAAAACTGATATTTATACCGTGTATTCATCTTTTTGACGACACTTATCGGTAGAAAAAAAATAGCTAGGCAGAAATTCAAGTATTCACCAAGGTAATAAGATAATTACGGCCTGATAAATAACAGGATGTTTGTCATCTTAAGTGCTTTTCCTTATCATGAAACCGCAATTAGGATGAATAAAGGGTCAGTAATGTCGAGCCTGGGATAATTGCAAAAAGCTTTTGTCCCTGGGTCTGTTACAACCTGGATGTTTAGTGGATGTTTACCATCAAGAGTCCTAATTGCTTTTTATTTTAATGGAACTGCAATTGAGATGGACAAAGGACGATAATTGCATTCCTTCTAAGAATAGAATTCGTTGGGGTGGTAAATTGGATCTTAATGACACTCACCTCGGTGGACAAACAAGAGGCAGTCCCGTGTCAGACACAAAAGGCCTAGCCTTTTCCGACAGTTTTGCTTAGTGATTTTTGAACCGACGGTGGAAAAGTAGTGCTATAGACTTTCAGACGAAAAACCTATTTCGATTTTTTTTAATTTTTATTTTTTACCAAATTTACGCGGCTCCGGTATCAATATCATAAAGTTAACAGTAATAATGTCGCTTGAATCCATTTTTTCACTCATCATCCAAATCTTCTAGCATTTCTGGAAAATTTGTAATAAAGAATATTTTGTTATCAAAAATCTCAAATAACTATCCATTTTAGAGATACAAATCGAACAAAATTGTTAAAATGCAGCCAAAGGGAATACTTAGAAAAATAATGTTAAAATTGAGGTTAAGGTATTGGATGAATCATGGGGTCATTAGATGTTTTACACAAAAGGACATAAAATCTTGATGGAAAATATACAGGCTGTTTTTAAGAAAAAAAGTTTATATCAGCATAGGTGCGGGACCGCTTTATTTTTAATATACAGGTTTTTTTTTTAATATTTCGAAACCTCTTGAAATATTTTTTTAAAATTTGGTAGAAACATCCCCGTGAGTATTCCTAACGAAGAGTACGCCACTGCTTTTTTTGAAAATAGGTAGTAATTTTATAAACATCCTTCATTTTTTGGTAAAATCTGCTCTACAACCTAAAATAATCATTCCTTTAGGAAATTGTAGGTGTTTATGAAAAGCTTTACATTTAATGATGTGAATCACGTATTGGTTTATTATCAACAGATAACTGACTTGCTTATGTTTTGCCGTTTACAGTGGCGTTTTCCTTTGACTACCAATTATTAAATTAAATTGTTACTTTTATGCAACCTTATTTAACTGTAGTCTATATCTTTGTATTAACTTGCCACAATATTCCCTTAATAGATTAGTCCAAATTCATGATTTCTTTCCATCTTAACTTTACTTGGAGTGTTTCCTACTTCCTTGTTTAAATAAATTTACTAATATTCCTTTAGGATTGCCACCTGTCGCGGCTAGCTCACCCGAAGATTAGCAAAATGGCTAGCGGCGGCTGGTGACTTTTTGATAGTGGGTGTGCAAATGCAAAAAATGTTATTTTAAAATTTAGGTTACTTCAATGCCGGAGCAGGATATTATTCAGGGGAAAAATGTGTACTCGAAAATATTTTCGACGCCCAAATAAAAATGGGAACTGCTGTCCGAAGTGAAAACTTATCTTTGTTGTGTCAAAAATTAAAATTTCATAATTTACAAAGTACAATTATCATCATAATCAAGATCAGTATCCTGCCCCAATACGTTAAAATTTATATTGTTGTCAACAGACCGTGTAGCGTAATGAGTTAAGGCGAGGGATTTTGCTTGATAGACTGACAAGTCGCGAGTTCAAACCCCGATTTCGATCACGAATTTTTTGAATTTTATTACAGTTTTTATTCGCCAATAGCTACAGAATACTGTTAACATTAGAGCATTTATCACTCAGCGCCCCTCAAACGAAACTTTAACGAATTAAATGATTTAAAACTAGGCGTTGCTTGGCATGTTAAATAACGTTTTTTAAGGCAAAAGAAAAAACTTCACGACTTGGTAAATCTGGTATTTATAAATTGAATTGCTCTGAGTGTAATGCTGTCTACATAGGTCAAACATCATGTAATTTTCACATTAAGTACAGCGAACATCTCTTTACACTTATTAACGAGCAGCTTGATCTTCTGAACCCACCTCTAATTAAAGCTTTGGACGAGAATTCGGATTAGACGAAATATTCGTAGGAGTCTGTGATTCATGGAGCTTGTTAGCATGGCAACGGCTAAACAAATTGCTGGTACAACCGCCGATGATGCTTTAGCGGTACAGGGGCTTGGAAATAAATAGTTATTCGTTTTAACACTACAGGATTTTATTATAAAAATTACAAATCAATTTTAATAGTTCGTTCGGGCATGGTACTTTTATGACTGTCGCTTGTACCTGTTTTCTCTTTGGTCACGCTCGGGTGTCAGGCACTCTCCTTTACTGAGTCGCCAGTGTTGCCACCTCAATGCTGTAAAGCGAAACCTGGTCCGGTCGTAGCAAATATTTATGGGAATATCCTAGAACTTTTAATATCTGTTGTGGTTTTAATTGTAAATAAAGTTTAATAATTATGAATACTGAAGAATTCCACAAAGGGTGAGAAATGTCAATTATTTGATTTACTTTACAGTTAATTTAAATACAAGCAGTTTGTAATTAGGCAACAAAATTGGGGAATTGGTGCTGCTATCTCTTTGTGAATAGCGATATTATTGGCGATACGTTTGTTTCATATGCATTAATTAATGTTTTATTGTTAAGTACTAATGTATAATACTATATGCTGCTGCCAGGTTGGTTGCGGATGCAGTACATGTAATAAAATTCGTAACTCACATGACTTTACTTTTTATGTTAATAATTAGATAATTGAGATTAATTTACTGACTATATAAAAATCGAATATTTATCCTTCATTTCGAAACAAAAGTTGGAACAGAAATTTTAGCATATACTTACTCGTACTGAATATGTGGCAATAATCGCACCAAAGAGACGGCGCACTGCGTTAGCTGTTCTGCAGTTTATTTCCGATTGTTTCTTCGTATCGCGCAAATGCCACTGAAAGGCAACGGTAGCCACGATAATTCTGAGGGCACAAACTTATTTAAATTTCCTTATAATGGAAAAAAAGCGTGCCTTATTCCAAATCACTCACAAGTACTAGTTAATTGGGATATTATTATTTTGTGCTTAAAAATGTGATAAATCGGTATTCTTTTACATTAAACAGAAAACAATAAATCACTCATTTCACGAGGTGCGCGCTCTTTAAGACCAGCTGGATTTTAGATATTCGTTGTTTAGGAAAAATTGTTGACCAAAAAAAAAAAAGGTCTTGATATTTTATTTACATAAAAGTCTTGTATTATCATTTGAAATTGATGACCAAAAAAAAGTTCGCCACCTTCAAGCCGATAGACCCGGAGAAATAATCGGTTAAACCAGGGGCGGGAGATACCTCGCTAAACCCGGACAGGCGGCAATCATAACTCTCTTATTTCCGTTAGAAACTGCCTTTGGACGATCCAGACTTTTTCCTCTTATTTTTAGGATATTGCTGGTTTTCCATATTAGATGCTTAAGCTTTAGGAACATTAAATTTAGCCCTCACTTCATGTATTGTTTTACTGCAACAATAATTTTCAAGAACGAATTCCCGAATTTTTTAACATGAAGAGATACACTCTTTATTTTGTTGAATAAATTTAATGCAGCAATCCTTTGGTTATGTTTATTAATTTCATTTAATTCTTCTGCGACCCAGTTTGAAAATATTTAAATCTTTAGTAATGAAAGTTGTCAACTTTCATTACTAAATTTTTTTTTCAAACTGGGTCGCAGAAATGTTAAATAAAATTAATAAACATAATGTTTCCGACCAATAAGAGTCTACCATGAAGAATAATGGATGATACCTTCTTGTCAAAACCGCGGATAACGAAGTGATTTAAATCAGGCCCGTGAGGTAGATTTTCTTAGTGTCATGTACATATTTATTATACAATTTTTACGAGTAAAAATTTTATATACTCGCTAGAAAATAATATATAAAAAAATTAGTCAGTTATATGCATGTATTTAAAATTTAAGTGCAGTAAGTTTTGTTGAATGTTATTCAAGTGCAGATTATGGCAAATGCATTTTTATTTTTGGAAACCCCTACCGCAGATAATGAGAGATTAACTGTACTTCACTCAACATTATAAGAAATGTTTGTAGAATGAACCGATTTTTTTTTGTGCAACGTACTGGTCCTTGGTTATCTACAAAAATTGAAATACAAATCTGGTCCCCTAAAATCAAGTAAGATTAAAAAGCACAACAAAGGTTGCTCTAACACGTTTCCATAGCCAAGCTATCATCTTCAGAGAGACACTTCTTAACATTCCCAGGTGTATTGTTTTGGCAGTCCGTTTAGCTTAACTTTTCTAATTCTTCGCAGCTATCTACTGTTGCATTATTTAGTTTACTCATTGGCACATATTTTCGTCACTCTTACATGTTATAAGGTTTGTCATTAACAAACAGCAACTGTTTTCTGATTCTTTGTCACCATTGCTAATACAAATTGATTATTAAAATTTAAAAAAAGATTACCAGCCAAATTCCTTAATTAAACATATATGGCTGAACCAAATTTGATTTCCACTACAGGAAACTCGGAAACTATTAGAGATGCAAGGAAGCTTAAATGAGCAAAGTAGTGCAGAATTTAATGCCTAATAATATTCCGCTGAGAAAACAATTGGAATTCCGATTCGTCTTGATTTTATTTAGAAAAAACTGAAAATCGACATTTTTAATATCAGCTATAACTGTTTATTTGAAGTCTGATCAAAAAAATCAAAACCATAGGTAAGTATTTTTTCCCACTCCCACCCGTATATGCACTGTTTTCTTTATACCTTGCGAGCAGGATAGATAGACCATATCAGTCTAGTGAACGGATATAACGAAAGTTGCGCCGTGATTGGTCGATTTCATATCCACACTAGTGTGGATATGAAATTGACCAGTCATGGCAAGCGATAAAGACAAATGTCATTTTTAGATTAAGAATTATACCATAGAATCTGTCAAACTGACCGGTATTTACCAAAAAAATTATTTAAAATGAGTGCTTTTAGTGCAGAATCAGTAAACTTTATTCCAGCGGACATTTCTGAGGCTGCAAGTGAAATATTCAAGATATTATTACCTTGGAAATCAAAAGTAAATATAAATTTTGTTACGATCAATTTATGACGTTTCATTGACACATGGACACTATATAAAATATATTAGAAACTGCAAATGTTACATGAAAAATTATTAATTTGCTAAATCATATTTTAGTCTTTGATAGATCGTAGTCGTAGGAAAAATACGCTGTACAACTCGAGCGGATTGTCCATATCGCACTCGAACGATTGAGGCACTCCGCCTACGCCGTCGTGCTCAAACTTCGTTCTCGTGCGATGTGGACATCATATCCGCTCTTGTTATACAAACTACTATTAAGGCCTTTTCATTGGTGTACGGTAATTTTTTTTGAAATAAACTCTTTCTGAGAAAATTATGTCAACTTTATTATCTTATAGATGCCGTATTGAATTTTATCATTTGCCATCTTTCCACTCACCTCTATCTAGTGAAAGTTCTGAAGCACAAACAATTTTATAATATTCTAAAACAGTATTGACCCTGCCAGTTTCCTGGCTTTAGCCCGTTTTATTTATAAAACGGTCTCCTGAATGGCACTTTGGTAACCACTAGTATAGAGGGTTGAATTATGCAATCTAGGTCTACAAGCACCAATTTTAAAACAGTTCTGGATAAGGTAGATTATAAGAAAAAAAAAATTTATGTATTATGAATATTTTATTCATATTTGCACTACAACAATGTTACATGGTATATTTTGAAAGATGACATTATGGTTTATTCTAAAAATTCTACTAAACGCCTGCCGATCAATTTTCATAATCCAGAAGCTCTTCTATCAACAATAACCAATCCCATGCTATTTCAAATCTTTTGCATTAGCCATATTGAGAAATTTGAAATATCATGGAATTGTCAAATTAATTTTGCTTCAGTAGTAATAGTAATAGTGGGTATCAATAAAAAAAACGGAGTTAAATAGGTAACTACAAAAATGAATTTATTAGGTTACAATAAAAATTTAAATTTTAAAATCTTCAACAGACATTTATTGAGAATGTTAAGGCACATTTTGTACTGTTTTTCTCCGCTGAATAAATAAATACTACAAATTAATACAATCTGATTAAATGCATTGGCAGTTATTTCTACATTGTATTTTATTTAACAATCTCAAAACACTTTCTCTTTGTCTGCCTTTTCAAATTTTGCGTTCTTGCACCTCTGTAAAAGTAAGAACAAGAAAAATCTGTTAACATTTATTAAACATTTACAATGAAATAAAATACTCTAACCTGAACTATTTAATGGCAACTTACTCAGTATCAGATGATGAATCCGACATTACTAGGACTTCTATTTTCTTTCTGGATGATCTTCTACTTGCTGCTTTAATTTTGGTCTTGGACTTTAAGTATGAAGAGACATTTGTTGATAAATTCTCCTTCTTTGAACTATTTGAACTGTCAAACGAATCATGAATTGTCATATCATCATCATTAAAGCTTTTTTGCTAAAAAAACAATCAAACTACTGAAACTGACTACATCATGAACTCATGGTTTGACACAAATAAGAGAAATACGACGTTCACATTTTTTTCCTTGAAAGAAAACTTCTTTTATTTAGTGGGTTACAATAACAATAATGATGAAGAGCAATGGCTATTAATTTTAGACTTTTTTTGGGGGAAATTACGAATTTTGCCTCAACATTCCGAGTTTTATCAATTTTTTACCTAGAATTTGGAATTTTTTCTCAAAATGTCGACTTTAATTTGGAAATTTTTATTTTAAATTCGAATAATTCCCTTTCCATTTTAAACTGAAAATGGCGATTTTTTCCGGAATTTGGAGTTTAAACTTGCAATCTTTATTTTTTTTATTATAATTTATATTTTTATACACAGTGAAATCCGTTTAGTAAGACTCCCCTTAATGATCAACCGTTTTGTATGACGTAATCACTAACTTTACCTCTATACTCCTTTCCATTATTCTATGCAACATTGTACTGTTGGATTCCACGGAATTGTCCAAATTTGGTAAAGTTTTAGCACGTTTCTTTTTCCGTTTTGTTTGAACACTACATTTCAGTTGCTTTCCCATCCTTTGTCTACCTAAAAATGAATTATCTGAATGACTACTTGATCATTTGATCTTCTGCTGATAAATAGACACTTAAGATTGACCTATTATTTAATAAGTAAATCTTAAGTGTACATTTTTTATAATCATCTGTAGCCCATGCTTTAAATTGGAAGTGTGAAAAAAGCATTTTCTCTCATCGAGAAGTTTTAATCTAAACTTGTTTAAAGAAAAAAACAATCGTGCAGACGTGTTGTTAAAGTACAGTCAATGCTCCTTATTAATGGGGATTAGCGATTGCGTGTTGGGTCTTTGGTAAGGAAAGCTGATCAGCAAATGATATTTATTTTTTGGATTTTAAAAGGCAAACTGCTTTAAATGTATCATTACAATTCTGCTTTCGATGTAATGCATAAACATTTTTTTTTTTCATGTTACATAGAACTGGTCAGTAGGCATTTTGACGTTAAAAAGCAGAATTTTAATATTGAAGTAGAATTGTTTTGAAGAAAGTCGAAATTTTGATTTTAAAGTCAAAATATTTGGAAAAATGTTAAAAATGCAAGGCTAAACTCAAAAGCAGAAGTGTAAGTAGAGGTTAAAAAAACAAACAAAAACGACGATGGAGGAAAGGACGCCCAAAAAAAAAACTTCATTACTTTAAGCAATTCATTCTGAAAATGCGCATAACTTTTGGACAACTTGCAAAATTTAATACTGTAGCTAGGATGCTCGATTACTTTACATCATGATCAGCGATTACGCATAACCACTAATTAATTAATTTTGATATGCCTAATATCTGGTTATTATGTATTATTATTAACCAAATTCGGCAGATATTTCTAGCGAATTTATTCAATGTGATTAATCTAGCGGTGCCAGTATGTATTATTTTATTTATCCAATAAGTATAATATGTAACCTAATATTTCAAAGTAATAATGAGGTTAGATTCAAAGCAGCTAATTATTGCGTTTGGTGAAATTAACTGCAAGAGATTTTAGGGTGAATACACATAACACCCAAAAACTTCAGTTAATTTGAAGAATTGTACGTTTTTTTTTAATCTCGCACGAAATTATTCACTGTTTAAAAATTGGGATAAATTTATAAATAATACTATTCTTGTACAGTTGAAAATATTTACAACCAACAACCATAGACATATTTCGGCCTTTCATGGCTTCATCAGTGACTTCCGTGTCTTACTAACATAGTATATAACCTGGGTTCAATTCTCCGCAACAATTGCTTCAGTTAGCATATATATGGTAAAAATATATCAATACACACGAAAGTCACTCACAAATCACTCAATGGGATTTAGATCTCTTAAGTATTTACGTGTCTGACTAATGGTTGTAAATTGAAAATGTTTACAGTGATCGTACCGTACCGATCAGGCCAAAAAAGGTCGAAATTGGTCAATGGTCAACGGTAGCAAGTTCGACTATTTTATTACAGAACATTTAATTGGTATTTGTTAAGTTTAACATATCTAAAGGTACATACGTGGAGGTTGCTTGTAATTAATGAATGCTGCTGTGCAACTCAATACAAGAAAGCTACTTCACTTTAAGTGACTTTTGTAACATCGTACATAACCTAGAATAGGTTACTTCTGTTAGGTAAGATTAAAAAAACACTCGCAATTTTGAAACTTCTTTCTTCCTAGAAAAATTGTAAATAAATTTAATTTTTAACAAGCAACTCGAAATATCAAGACAACATTTAAAATGAAAGCTGTCATGTTAAACTGCCATAAAAACATTAAAATTTTTTTACTCTTAAACAATTAAACTTCACGACTACAACTGAATGTTTCTGATTTTGAAGAAATCAACATAAACTTAAAAAACCGTCATCAAAAAGCAAATAAAGAGCTTGAACTGTTTATTAAACATGACGTTCACATTTGATAATTACTGAAAAAATCTAAAAATGCATATATCATTCAACAAGGATTCTGTAGCCAAATTTTTAAAATGCACATTTAATAATTCCAAGCAGCTATGTATAACAATATTAATTGGGAACGTTGATGTTTCGATTTTGTTTTTTAGTTATTAAGATTTAATTATTTCAATTAGTAATGAATTGCAAAAAGTATCGTACTAGCTAAGCTTCATTGGCTGTAAGTCACCTTTCACATGATAATAGCACTTTGTCGCTGCTGTTGTATGTCACATGTGAGGTGAAAATTATCCGCTAGATCAGTTTTACAAAATTGCAAAAACATGTAGGGATAAATGCTTGCAATTTTTTAAAACCATCTACAACTTAATGATAACCACAAATAAAAAGCTAAGCTAAAATAAGGCTGAAATTAATTTAAATACTAAAGTATTATTTGGTTCAATATCCGTATTCACACCGATTATGTAAAGCTTCTTCAATTACAAATTTTCAACTTTAAATGTTGGAAGGGTGCTGCAGTAAAGGATGGTTCAGGATCTCTGGACTTGTTAAGGATCCGGGCTTTGAGATTTACTAATGACTTCCACTTACTTTTACTTCGTAGCACAACTGACGAGAGTATAACAACCTTTCTTTGATCACTTTTTATTTCCTTGGTTCTCTCTGCTTTCGCTACTGATCTTGTCCTTGTTTCCAGATGATTGGATACAAACAATTTTTTGTGGTGATGTTTTTCGTTACCCAGTTTTAACTCCGATAGCACTCGTTCTGATCTAACAGTGTCAGATTTCTGCTCAACGTTTGGTATCGGACTCAGTTTCTCTAAATCGAGTATCTCTTTCTGCAGTGAGGATAAGTTGTTCCTTTGCGCCAAATGCGAGTCCGATACTTTTTTAGGAGTTGATGATTTTCTCAAAGGACTGTGAGCGTTCAATTTTGGAGCTTTCGGCGAGCGAGAGGCAGGGGAAAACAAATTTTGCCTTTTGGATGGTCTTCTTTTGGGTGATTTTCTTCCTGTATTGCTTGCTTCCCTTTGGAGGCAAGCTGTTAGGTTTTTGCTTTTGTTGCTTTCTCGGGTTTTTATAAGGCTGCTTCTAGTTTTCATTGCAAAAAAACTGACGGGTTTTTTCGGGGTACCAGATGGGGTTTTATCTCTTGCAATTTTAAACTCATTGTCTAATTTTTCAATCTCTTGGATTTTACTTTTAACGGACAATTTTGGTAAGACAACTAAGGGTTGCATTTTTGGTTTTCTGAATCGTGTGTTACCTATTGCACTATTGTTATCAGTATCATTTTTTTCAGAATGCTTTTCATTGGACATTTTTGTCAATTTTATGAAGGGTTCTTTTTTAGGTGATGATTTACTGCTTGCCTTAGTTTCATATTTTTTGATTTCGTTTTTGGCAGTTACAAATCTTTTGTTGGGCAACTTAACCGCAAGCTGTTTAGTAAGCGTACTAGATGTCGATGTATTATTTGCGATCGTACCATCATTATCAGAGTCTGTTATTTTTTCCAGACTTTTCTCAGAAGATACTTGAGGGACAGAGTTATTTTGTTTTCTATTTTGTGATTTACTGTTCACGACAAATTGCTTTTTCTGCAAAACCCATTGTGTTTTATCTTGGCTATCAGCTTTTACCAGTTTCTTCTTTCTTCCTATCAATTCCTCATCAGAAGTACTTTTAGAACTACGTGGATGAACTAGGCGTAATTTCTCTCTTTGGCTTTTGTTGCTGAGTACTTTAGCGTTGTTTATAGCATTTTTCTTTTTAATTATTTTATTCCCTGATTTTGTTCTAGTTTTTAATTCAGAAGAATCATCAAATTTAGAACTATTGCTAGAACTCCTGTTTAATTCAGATTGTTTGGTTAAATCTGAACTTTTAGTGTTTCTTGTATTTTTGGGTTTGACATTATTTGGAGTTTGATTCGTGTCTGTGGAAAGAATCTTTTCCCCATAAATTATCTTTATCATTGTATCATTTAATGATGTGTTTTGGTCATTAGTTTTCTCAGCTGGTTTATTAACAGAACTCGAAGATTTATGAATGTTTACTTTACTTCCATTATGTGAACCAAGCGATTTTTTTAATGATGTTACATGAGCCACATTTTTAGATATTATTCCATCAGATCTAGTTTTTCTTCTACTTCGTCTCACATTTAGAGGTTCATCAATAGAAGTCTGAGGTTTTGATTTTTCTTCTGTTTTATTCGTTTCATTCTTGTGATTAAAGTTTTCGCTGATTACCTTAATACGATCATTTCCGATCTCATTATGTAAAAGCTCTTCAGGCTTTCCATTATCTGATATTTGCTCATTATGTTTAATTTCAACGTTACTTGACAGGTCGTTTTCAGGGCGCAATTTTTTCTTTGGAGGTTTGAAAGCATGTTCCTTAGGTACTTCCGGAATTTTAAATTGATGATCCTTGTTAGCATCTGAAATTGGAATTTGATCTGGAAAAATAAGATAAGGGTACAATTTAAACTAATTTACCACTAAAATCAAAATTTAGTTAAAATTAGTAGCAAGTTGTACCTTTTATAAACGTTTTTTTTTTTCAGATTTCAAAACCAAATCGGTTTAAATAAATACTATATTAATAATATTATTTCTTTGTTGTCACAAAATAAATACCGGTCTGCTTTACCTAAAATGAAGAATCCTACTTCGTTTTTTAAAATTTATCAATGGCAATATGGTACAATTTTTTAACACAACGCACCATTTTTGAAAACTGTCCAATAATTATTACCATATCGGGTGTAATTGCAATAAGCTGTTATTATACATCTGCTCAAGTTTATACTTTCTTTGAACGCAATTTTTACTACAGAAATTACTTGAAGTTCATTAAAAAATCCCTTTCTAAAAAAACACACTTGCAGTTTAAAAATGACATTTTTTTACTGCTTTCCTAAAATGGCGAAATTTTCTAAATATTTCTTTCAGCTTTCGTCTTGAAGTTTGGATCTATAAATTCTGACTTTTTCCGAAATTTAAAACCTGAAAGTTTTTAATTTAGTTTTTGTCAAAATTCCTATTTTATTCTCAAAATCCCAAGTTTAAGCTTGAAATTATTATTATTTTTGCTAAAACTGCAATTCTAAATTTTTATGTATTTGCATTCCATTTTTTTAAATGAAATATTTTAATAAAATCTCTAGTTAACTTAATATGCAACTTTGTTCCTAAAATGTCGATTCTTAAAACCGAAATTTAAACTTTTTTCCCCGAATTTCGGTTTTCTCCAAATTTCGGATGCTTTTTTAAATGATTTTAATAATTCCATTTTTTTCCAAAATTTCGAGTATAAACTTAAAATGCTTAGTTGTAATTAAAATTTCCAATCGACATTTCGATTGTTTTGTAAATGTCGTATTTTTCTTTACTTTTTTCCTGACGTTTCGGTTTTAATTTGATTTTTACTCTATTCTAAAACTTCGAAATTCGGATATTTACTCAAATTTGGATCTAGAAATTGAAACTTTTTTCTCGAAGTTCAGAGTTAAGACTTTAGTTCTGATTTTTAAACTTAAAATTTTTACTTTGTGCTAAAATATTCACCCGAAATTTTGAGAAACTTTTCCTAATTGTCAGTAGGAACAAGAAACGTTTTAATTCTTTTCTACAATTTTGATTTAAAAATCTGTAATACTTTTTTCTAGATGTTCTGTATAATATCAAAATTTCGACAAAAAAATAGAAACTTATAATTGAAAAGACTTTAGTCACGATTTATGACTTTGTGGAGAATTTTATACGATTTTGTATAAAATATGCAAGCAGTAGAATAGGAAACATAAAAAAAGAAAAACAAAAAGAAGAGGACGAACTATGTTCCACATCAGCATTTGGTTTTAGTTTGAATAACATTTTTAAATTCTGTGATTTACCTGCAAACACATTCACCTTGGCTTAAAATTTAACTAGTCGTTGATCAATTTGATGATATGCTTTTAGTTTGAGAATAAGTTCTTAAAACTGATTAAATGGTCAGTAGAAGTTAAAAAATGGTAATGTGACAAGAAATATATGATTATGTAATTTTTTGGAAGATAAGCCTCCTTAGCTTTCATGGAGAACACGCCATTGATTTGTAATAATTACCATTATTTGTTGAAGACATAGAAGGTTCATTCTGAGAACTATCATTTTCATTAAAAGTGCAACTCTTTGGCATTTTGGATGAATTGGATTCTTCTCTTTCCTCATTAGTCATACCTTCTAAGACGGTTTTCAGTTTCTGTATGAATTTTTTAAGATTGTTTTGTGGAGTCTTATCACTTAGATGCGTCAAGAGCAGCTCCCCTTGATTGATCATTTCTGTAATATTGGCTTTGTCTTCTGTTGAAATCTGTAGGAAATTCAACATTCTTATTATGTGCCCTACGGCGTTGTCCATTGGTTTATTTAGCATGCTTGTAAGGAGAGTCTGCGCTAACCGATTGTGTATTCTGATGCCATCCTAAAACATCAATCAGATTATAATTGACACTTCCAACCCTTAATTAAACTTTTTTTATAATCTGATTCATAACTATTAAATTTTATTAACGATTAAAAGACCAACAGATATTAAAAATTCCACGATGTTTCGATAAATATTTGCTAATATCGGATCAGATTTCGCTTTACTGCATTATCCGCGAATAATCGCTGGTATAACCAGCAATTTGTTTAGCCTTTGTTATGCTAACAATCTCCACAAATCACAGATTCCTACGAATATTCCGTCTAATCCGAATTCTCGTCCAAAGCTTCAATTAGAGGTGTGTTCAGAAGATCAAGTTGCTTGTTGATAAGTGTATATTGACTAGATTGTAAATATTTGTGAATTTCTATGGCTTCCAAGAAATTAAGTTTTTTAGTAGTTATTACAAAAACTCCATGACTTGGTAAATCTGGTATTTATAAATTGAATTGCACTCTACATAGGTCAAACATCACGTAATTTTCACATTAGATGCAGCGAACATCTTGCTGCCTTAAGAAATAAACATCCAGAAAGATCAAATTTTGAAAAGCACCTATTAGAAACACAACATAAAGTTACATTCGCGAACACAGTAGAAGTATTACATATTGTAATAACAGTAAAAAAATTAATTTCTTGGAAGCCATAGAAATTTACAAATATTTACAATCTAGTCAATTTAAACTTATGAACGAGCAGCTTGATCTTCTGAACATACCTCTAATTGAAGCTTTGGACGAGAATTCGGATTAGCCGGAATATTCGTAGGATTCTGTGATCTATGGAGCTTGTTAGCATAACAACGGCTAAACAAATTGATGGTACAACCACCGATGATGCTGAAAAGCGAAACCAGGTCCCGTCGTAGCAAATATTTATAGAAACATCGTGGAGTTTTTAATACCTGTTGCTGTTTTAATCGTTAATAAAGTTTAATAGTTGTGAATCAGATTATAAAAAAATATGTTCTAAACTTACAATTTCTGCATTGGTTAAAGCTGAAAGGAAGCGCAGTGTACTGTCTACGTCTACCTGCGACAAAGGACTTGAGGCTGGAGCATTGGCGATGCTCCTTAAAATTGGCAGAATGGCTTTTTTTATTACTCTCACTCCTTGTGTAAGAACAAGAAGCATATTGTCCTATGAGGACACTTAGAAATTTGGAAAAATTTCGATCGTTCTTTTCTAAAAAAAAATAAATAAAAAATAGATACATAAAAACAGAAGATTCGATAGACCAAAATGACTTACCTGTATTTGGATTGAGCCATTTTAATATTAAGGCCACAATGACGGAGTCATGAGTAGGGAAATCGTTTGTAATTAAAGTGGCCAAATTTAAAAGCGCATTATGTTTTATATCCGCATTCTAAAAAACATTTTTAATAATTATTTTATACAAGTTTTGGACAACAGAAAAAATGCGCTATTGCCAACGTGTGATTTAAATATCTCATCAAGATTTAAGGACAAAATCTACTATGTGTGCAGCACTGTAATAATTCAGTTTGACAGATAGTACGTTTATGAACTGTTGACTTACAATAGTTTTTTACAGTTAGAAATAATAGACTAGGAAATAAACACACATTTTACGAATTCTAGTAAATTATTGGTTGAGGTATCATTTGATTCGGAATGATATCTAGAAACTATTTGAACAAATTCAGTGCAAAAGTGTAAACAATTTAATAAAAAAATAAGGAGTCGGTTTTCCAAAATATCTCAAAAATTTTATAATTTTTGAGATATTTTCGAAAAAAAAAAAGATATCCGAAGAGCACAGAATTTTCTAAAAGAACGTTTTAACTCGAGGTTTCTACCATCCACCAATATTTATAATTTTAATTGAAATGGAAATATTGCTCCAAACGAGTAATGTGATGTGCGCTCGACACGGTTCTGTCTTTGACAAAAAATTGACCCATTGGATATTGATATAAAAAATGAAGGATACTATTTATATACATGAATGAGCAACAATCCACAAAAAAGCAATTTTTCAATTGCTTATATTTTTGTTAATCAAGCCATTTTTACGATTTATAAATCAACCAATACAAACTCTTGAAATTTTCAAACCTAAAATCAGAGATTTTTTCCGTCTTTTATAGAATTTTTAAATTTTACTTTTTCACCATTTTATTAACAATTAAAGAAACGAAAAAATTAAAAAATAAAATAGAGCTATTAAGGGCATTTTAAGGAAATGTTTCGATTCTATAATCACTCTAAGCTGTTTAAAAACATATATTTTTTATTTTTTGCTCAAACTGTTTCAACAATTGTTATAAATAAAAGCATTGCTTTTAGTACTATCAAAAGTTTATTTTTAAGAATTTGGTTAGGGTGAACAATAATTTTCTAGATACCGAAATTTAGGTCCTACCTTTTTACCTTTTTCGTGCGTTATTTCCTAAATTTTAATTTCGCTTGTTTTTTACCTTTTTATACATGATCTATACTTATTTTTAAAAGGTTTAGTGCCTATTTATCCTTTTCTATGAGTTTCCCCGAGTACATTTACGCTTCTAAAGAATTTAAGCAAAATTGTGTATATAATGCGTAATAAAATAATGCAATAAAATATAAATTCAATCCATCCTAGGCAACAACAAGAAACTTCAAGCATAAATTTCTAAGAAATGTAATTTTATAACAATTACTCTTATGAGCCACCCACTACCCTATAAGTCTTGCCTGCTATTGAGGCGCAGGACAATTGAACTAAGTTACCTATTTATCCTAATTTTTGAGTAAAAACAGATGTGCAGATAAAATGAAAAATTACCCGAAGGATATTATTTTTCTACAATTTAAAAAATTATCTTCAAACTGTCTCCTGTAAAGTGCAGTTGTATGTGAAACATGTCTCCAGAATGACAAAGTTCTCTAATTAAACACACGTTTGGAATTAACTGGAGAAAAATCGTTTAATTATAGACGTTGAAAAGTTTTTTTGTAATAGTTTGGTATGTTAAATTATATCATAGCAAACATTATTCAAAGTTTTGAACTTAATCTTGAATTTTTGGAATTTGGAACTTTAATATAAAATCTGCAGAAAAGTCTATATTTAAACCTGTAAAAGTCGTTTTAGAAAAAGTTTAAATTACGAGTGAGTTTAAAATTCAAAAAAAAAAAAAATTGATAAAAGAAAAGGTTTCATTTATAATCATTTCTAAAAATATCCAGAAATTTGAACAAAAGTGGAATTAATTCTTAACAAATTTCCTTGTTTAAACCCCAAATTTTTAGTTTTTTAAACTCTAAATTCTAGAAATATGTAAACCTTTAGAAATAGTGACTAAATTTTGAGAAGAAATTATAGGAAAAAACAAGGTTTGAAGTCAAAATTTTCAAAAAAAAAACATAAGCTATACAACTGCAAGGCAAGTTTAAAACAGGAATTTTAGAAAAAATTTCCAAATTTCATAAAGATATTAAATTAAAAATTATCAAAATTCAATATATTTAAAAAACTTTGAAGTTTGGAGCAAAATTTAGAGAGGAAATTTTGAGATTTCTTAAAATCCTTACTGCCTTCTCAAAATCTCCACTGAAAATGTTTTTAAAAAAAGTTTAAATGTCGAGAGAGGAAAAACAAAATTTTTTGAAAAGTCTGAATTTTGAGGATTTTGAAAGAAGAAATCGAAGTTATTAAAACCAGTTTTTATCTTAATTTCGCCTTTAGTTTTGGCATTTTGAAACGGAAAAAATGGTACAAATTTTATAAATCAAGGTTTTCTTAAAATATAAGTCCTAATATCGTGATTATAAGTTAAAAAATTCCTAATTAAAGTCGAAAATTGGTAACTAGGATCGAAATTTCAATTTTGAATTTGAAACGTCAAACCTGTTTTCGAAGTTTTCTCTTTGAAGTCGAAATTTTGAGAAAAAAGTCAAATTTTTGGATTCAAAATCGAAATATCAAAACAAGTCTACTTAATTTCGAGTTAAATAGGTTGGGTAAAAGTTGTAAAAAAAATTAATTTTAAATCCTGTGGTTTAAAAACGCTAATATTTTGTGTAAAACTCTAAATTTATAAACGAATCGACATTTTAGACTTAATTTATAGAAAATATTCCTGGGACACTTATTAAAAATTGCCTTCTTAAATTTAGGGCTTTAGAACAGATTTTGCATTTTTAGTAAAGAGTGAAATATTCAAAATTTTATTCAAATACCGCATTTAAACTTTAATTTTAAATTATTTTAAAAACATGATTAAAATTTCTAAGTTTTTCTCGAAAATTCGTGTTGAACCTCAAAAGATCGTTTATATATAAATTTTCTGTTTTTCCTAAAATGAATTTTTTCCCCAAATGCGGAGTTTAAACTTTCAATTTTTAGACTGCAAAATTCAACATTTCCAAACAACATAAAGTCGAAATTTCGAATAAAAAAATAAATTTCAAGAAAAGTTTACATTTAAAAAAAAATCTAAAAAATTCAAGCTTAACCTTGAAATATTGGCCCCTAATTTTTGACTTTAAATCTCAAAATTTTGAATTTTTTTAGAAAGTGTAAGCTTCAAACGAAATCCCAAATTTAAGTCAAAAATTCGGGAAAAAATCTACTATTTGAGTTTAAAGTAAAAATTACAAGATTTATGGTGAAAATTCGAGAATAAACTGGAAAATTTAAGAATTTGTTAATTTGGAAATATATATGCTTCTTCTAAATATCCTAAGCATAACCTAAAATTAAATTTTTTTCTCAAAATTTTAAGTGACCACTTTTTAATTTCGATGCGGTTTCTCAAGGTTTTGGCTTTAATTGCAAACGTTTGACTTTTTTCTCAAAATATTTGATTCTATACTCGAAAATTTTTCATTTTGACTTGAAACCAAAAATCTAATAATAAAAATAATTTTGAATTTTTAGATTCTTTTGAAACGTCTCTTACTAAAAATTCAGGCTTTCAACCTTTAATTATTTTGTTAAAAATTTAATTCAAAACATCAAATTTTACTCATTCTAGACATGCTTGTTTATCTTCAAATTTCAATCCCAAATGTAGTCGTTATTCATTGAGATTTCGAGACAGTTTTTATTATTGTTTTTTGTCGAATTTTCTTTTTTCTCAAAATGCCAAATTCAAGACTTAACTTTTTTCTTAAAATTATTACCTTAAACCCTTAATTTTGAATCGGGGACTTTTATTTTGAAATTTCGATGCTAATTCCGAAATTTTGACTTCCGAAATTTTCAGTTTAAATACATAGTTATAAATTTTTCGGCTTTTTTTTAAATAACTACTTTTCTTTGACGATGATGCAGTAATGCGAAACCTGATCCGGTGTCAGCAAATATTTATCAAAACATTGTGGAATTTTTAATATCTGTGTTTTAACCGGTAATAAAGGTTAATAGTTATGCATATTAAAAAATTCCACGAAGTAAGGGTTGGAAATGTCAGTATTGCAGTTAGTGGAGTGTCTAAGGGTTTTGAACTAGGATTTCAATTTCAGTGAGTGATATTAAATAAAAATATGTGGAATGTTTAGCTAATAGTATTTGTAAAAAAGTTTACCTATTAAAAAATTGTGATCTTTATTAAAAATAATAATAATAATCCGGGTGTTTCAAAATAAGAAGCTCATACTTAAGGAGCATAAAGTTTATATCGAGATAGGTCCGGAACCACTTTATTTTTAAGTTACAGGATCTTGAAAATTAAGAAAAAATTTGGTTTTTCCATAAATACTATGAAATCGCAATAATTTTTCAAATTTTGGTAGTTACTAACTAGGATTAAAGACGCACTTTTTGCTGGAAAAATATTTGCTTTTCTTCCATCAGTGGCGTTCATGCTAATTTGTCTTCGAGTATTCTTAACAAAAGAACTGGTACGTCACTGCTTTTTTACAAATTAAGTACCAATTTCACAAACAACTTTAAAAACTGTTTACTTATTTCGTAGCATGGGTTTATTAATTATTAAAAATAGTTATATTCCAAAAACATATAAATCTAACTTACATATTAACATACATTTTCATAAAGAAACACTAATGAACAAAGTTGTCTTAAAATAAGGCATTAAATTTGTAGAAAAGAATATAAAACGCCCATCGAAATGCAAAGAAATGAGTTTTATTTTTTTACTTAGAAACGATTTCTCATGTGAAAAAAGTAAGGAGGACTTTTTACTAAAAATAAACAGTTCTACTGAAAGCCACATTTATTTTGAATTAATAAAAAATAGGGGCGCGATTTTTTTTAATTAAAAGTATTAAAAGATATTGTTAATTCAAAGCCGTTCGTCACACAAAAAAAGTTGAGGGGGCATTTTTACCAATAAGTGAAGGATGTTTATGCAACTGATGTTTACTTAAAAAAAAAGCTGGCGTAACATTTTAATTTAGCTATTTTATACAGATAGAAGAGTTTAAAAATTTGGGTAAAATAGCCGAGACTGTTCCACTTCCTAAATTGTACCCCTTGGTGGCAGTAAACTTAGAAAGGAAGCGAAGGGCATGTGGAGCTGCAATATAGGGTTTGGTAACCCAAAGTAAACCGCTTTCTAAATGGAACCGCTTAATTTTTTCTATTTTCTAAAATTTTTAGAAAACTTTAAGGCGTTCAATTTAAGCCAACTGTCTCCACTAGGTGTACCTTGCCCAACCTTTTAATAGAGAAATAAAGGTTGTTTATGAAATTGCTACTTAATTTTAAAAAAAAAAAAAACAGTGACGCACCATTTTTTCGTTATGAATACTCAATGGCATATTAGCACGGACGCCAGTAATGGAAGAATAGCAAAATAACTTCCAGCAAAAAGTGGGTCTTTGTGCCTAGTTCGTATCTACCAAAATTAAAAAAAAATATTTTGAGTGGTTTTGTGGTATTTAAGGAAAAACCAATTTTTTTTCTTTATTCTCAAGGCCTTGTAACTTAAAAGTAAAGCGGTCCCGCACATATGTTGATGAAAACTTTTTTTCTTAAAATCGCTCGAAAATTGATTAGGCTCCTTAAGCACCTTATTTTGAAACTCCCGGATTATTATTATTATTACTATTGTTAATAAATATCACAATTTTTAATAGGTAAACTTTTTTACAAATCCTCTTAGCTAAACATTCCATATATTTTTATTTAATTTCACTCACTGTTACTGAAATCCGAGGTTTTTAGATTTTTAATGCTCCAGGCACTCCACTCAGTAGTTTAGGAGAAAAAAATATTTTACATAAAATTAGGTGTATCCTTTAGAAGGCTTTTTGGCCTACCTATGCAGTAATAATTCTGATCAAGTAAAAAAAACATTAGTTAGCTGAAGGGTATAGGGTCCTTTACATAATTTCATTTAGATGTATAATTTAAGAGTTCAGAGAGATTTATTAATTCGCAATAGGGTAGTTGACAGTTGACACTATAAAAATACCTTATTAGATTATGTAAATATGCTAAATTATTAAGTAAAAAATAATAAATTATCGCTTTTTATTTGTAAAAACTCGTAATTAGTCCATCACTACAATTTTAAAATTGCAATAATTTGCTGTGAACGAATGTTACAAAACCGTATTGGCCCTGATGCTTTTAAGTAAGCGTGACGTCATTTGTTCAGCATAACGAACTGCTGCCAGTTCGCTGATGTTTATTTTTGGCTATTCTATCATGCGTTTTGGAGTTCTTTCGCTCTTTTTTTTATGGAAATATGGATCAATTTAATATTGTGTAAACACAGGCGAACAGAAAAGATTAGGAAAAACCAGAAAATGTGGTAATAGAATATTTTAGTTGTGTTGGCCCCGTCGACTTTGCTAAGTTGCCAAGTTTTCAAATTGTTCGTACTTTAATAGAGATTGATCGCGGCGATTCCCGGTGGGACACACTATATACTGCTGACTAGACTCAAACAAACTTGTGGAAATTAGAAAGGATTTTGAATCTAGGTGATAGGGTCTGTAATCGGTCCCCACAAAAAAAAACGCGTCGGCTCTAGATCTTTCAGAGCGAGATTATTATTATTTGGCGTCTATGATAAAACCTGTCCTTCGTAGCATATCAATTGTTCTATTTCGTTCTAATAAATTTAGGAGAATAAAAAAAAAGATCCATAACTATTTCACTCTATCTAAACATACTTTAACACTAAAATTTAAAACAAAAGGAAAAGAAAACGTACTTTTCGCCTTAACAATTTTTTTCGCTTAAACAAAGGGTCCTTAACTGCTCTGAAAATATTTTCGACAAAAAAAGAACGTATTCTTCACCCTAACAAATTTTAACACAAGTATAAGTTCTGAGGAAAAACAAACTATATTTATGACAACAAACAATTTTTTAAAATTAATCGAACTAAAAAGTCGAATATTCGAAAACTCCAAATTCAAACTTATATTTGTCAACTTTTTATAGTCCAAGTCTCAACTCATAATTTCGAGAAAAATGTCGATAAAAAGGGTTAGGAGGTTGCTAGAGAAAGACTAAATTTTGTTTGAAGTCGAAATTTTAGAACAAAATAATAATGAAAAGTACATACAAGTTTAAATTCAAAACTTCAAAAGAAAAAAGTTAAAATATCAAAAAAGGTAAATACATTAAACAAAACTTTCCAAAAAATTTTACTTTTTCTAGAAATGTTGAAGCAACATTTCCAGAAAAAAATCGAATATTTGGGTTTAAAGTCAAGACTTCTAAATTAGGGTAGAAACTCTTTTTTTAAATAAATTTAAAGTTCTCTTTTTGAAATTGTGACTGTCCCGCAAAATAATAATCCAAAACCTTTTATTTTATAATTTTTGATTAAAAAAGACCAAGTGAAAATAAAAAAGTTTTCATTTATTTTTTTAATTTGCTCTTTTTAATCAACAGTTCTAGAAAATAAAATCGAAACGGTAAAAGTCAATTTTATTAGAAAGAGCGAGTCAAAGTCAAAACTTCGACAGAGAATCAAAATTATGAAAGAAAAACGAAAAGTCTTTCAGATTTTCGATTTTAATCGCCAAAGTTCGTATATTCTAGAATTTTTCAACTCTTAAGGTGTATAATTTAATATTTTTATGAAAATTCCGAGTTTAAATTTAAAATATCTAAACCCCGAATTCCGATTTAGTTTTTTATAGTTTGGGTTTTTCTTGAAATTTGAACTCAAAATTCAGTTTCAGCATGAAATTTTTAAACTTGAAAAATAGAAAATATTTTTATTCAATTTTAGGTAAGGTCAGAGGAGTCGCGTGTTGTAATATTTAAAAAAAGAAATCACATTTTGCAAATTTTTCCAAAAATCAATTTTTAATTCGAAAAACTTTTAAAAATTAAAAAATGAGTCATCCGGAATTGAACCAAAAACTGCAAAAAAAACCGTTATTTTTGTCGGAACGAAAACCGGAACTGAATCGGTATAATTTTTTTGCCGGTACGAAAACCGAAAACCGGAACGAAAAAAATAGCAGTTCGAAGCCCTGATTAATTCTACAAAGAAAATGTATTCTTGTTTGAGTCGTCTAAAACTATCGGTTATTAAGATATTTGCATTTAAAAGTTTTAATGTATTTTTTTACGATTTTTTAAGGCGCAGATATTATCATATTTTTTCAAATTTGAAGAATTTAGTTTTTCAGAAAGAATAAAATTATATTCAGGAGTTGGGGTAAATAATCCAAGAAGCCGCTAATACATTTAAAAGTAATACTGAAATTTTGATTTTGACATTTAGGAAAGTGAAATTTAAAATTTATTGAACAACATTCGATTTGAAGTTTCTTATTGTCTCTAATACAAAGAATTTTAATTGTTATTAACTGTGGCTTTCGATTCCTTCTCCGTATCTTTGCATATTTTAAAAATAATAAAAAATCATAAAAATTACTTTGAACCTTTTAAATGCAAATAACTCAAAAAAACGATAGCTTTAGGCGACCCAAACAAAAGTATCTTTTCTTTGTAGAATTGATCGTTCTTTTTTATAATATTGACCTGCTTTAAGCAAGATAAAAAAATTATGTTTTAATTTAAGTAAATAATAATGTGAAACTAGCGCCCTCTAGGGGTAGAGTCAAAATAAATCTAAAATTCGTAATTCTTACACCAAAAAATATAAAATTCCCAAATATTAAATTTATAGCATCAAAACTTTCTCAATTATTGATAAATTTCAGAATAAAATTTAAACTTTGAACATCCTGTATCCCTTAAACCAGCGACATTAGTATAAGCCATATCGAACTCTATCGTAATATGTTGGTGTGTAGTATCTCCAGTTAAGCGTAAGACCATTCTTTCAAGACCCTGTATAGTACCGTATAAAGCAATTTTATTTAAGGGAAATAAAAATTTATGCTAATTAACACAGCCTTATGAACATTTTAAGATAATTTAAAAATAAGAGTAATAGTTCTCTGCCCACTATATCACATCCTAGGACCGTGATAGGAATGTGCCCTCTGAATGGATCAACAGAGTTCTATTCCCGTATACAACGCGTACGATAACCGTACCATAGCCGTTTGGTAGTCGTTCAGTCCTGTTCTATTATCGTGTACCTCCATTTCCTTCTTTCATTTTTAAGAGAACTACAATTGTAAAAAAATAGTAAAAGGTGGCAATTGGGAAATTATCTCTGTTGCAACAATTTTGGACGAGGAGAAAGAAAAGCAACATAAAAAAAAAGACAACTCAGAGGCTACTGGATTCACGAAGCTTTAAGAAAATAAAAAACCGAAGAATATTGGGCGTTATATAGGTACCCATTGAAGAAAAAGAAAAAGATAAAAAAAGAGGGTATGCGGAGAGAAAGTTACCCAAAAATTAAAGTCTAATAGTTCCTGAAATGTTGTAATCTCATAATCATCGGGTACACGGCTGATTTTCTGAATAAAATTGCTAAGGTATCAAATCCTTTAAATTTCATAATGTGGGCAATGCAAAACATAAGTAAAAATGAGTTAATTGGGTCTATTGATTGCTCACTGTAGAATTGGTACGGAATCCTAATTGGGCGACCCCGACCCCCTCCGATTTATTATTTTCTTGAACTATCGAAATTTAAAAATAATAATAAAATAACTATGTTAATTTTAAATCCGGAATTTGGAGACAATTTTTCTAAATTTTGCGAGAAATTGAAATTTTCAAACGGGTCGGTTTCTTTCTGGGAATTTTATTGTTTTTTTCCTGCTGTCAGAATAATAGTATTGTGTTGATCTGTGTTAGAATTTGAACTTTTGAGAAATTTGCTATTATAAATCAAATTTCTGAAAATTTTTATCAAAAGTGAGACTGTAGTGTTATCAATTTTATGTTTTTTTTAATTCTACATCTTAGTTGGAATTATCAGAAAAATTCAAAATTTAAATAGAAAAAAGTCAAAAGGTGTAAAAAGCGTAAAATTTTCAGTCGTAAAAACAAACTGAAAACTTTTATTTTCGAGTCTCAAGGTCGAAAAAACAAAAACAAAAAAAGTTTTAGAAAAAACCTTTAAGTTCGACTTTAAAATCGAAATAAGTCACCGTAAAACCGGTAGTTTAAATTGTGGAAAAAAAATTATATACAAATTTTAATAACACATTTCGAATTTCAATTCGAAATATGAAAAAAGTCGAATGGGATTGAAGTCAAATTTTGGAAAAAACAAGGCAATATTTTTAGAATAAAGTTAATGCAGATATGGCAAACTGTTTCTGCCCCTGGGCCAGATTGGAAAAAGAAAATATTTTCACGAATCAGACGAGATGTAAAAATTAAAAAATGTTCAGCAAAACAATTATCTCTTTAGGAAAACAAAGTCTTGTTATGAAATTTATTTATGAAAGTCAGTAAATCATTGCAACATGAATGTAAGTAAATCAATACCACACATTAACATTATTATGTTAATGTGTGGTATTGATTTACTAAAATTACTTAAATTAGTTAATTACTTAAATTAATTAATTAGTTATTACTAATGCGACGTATTGGGGCATTGCATCGCTTATTATTTTTTTAAAATACCTGGTTCTATACTTGTACATATTTACATGGTCAAGCGGTATTTGAATCTCTTATAAAATGCCGATTTAAAAGATATCAAACAATAGGGGTCTTCGGTTAACAGTTTTCGAGATGTTTACAAAAATTATGAAAATCAAGCCCAAATTACAAACTCGCTTGAAAGGGGGGAAACACCCAGATAATTTTATTTTTAGTGGAGATTATTTCGAAATAAATATCTTTTTCTTAAAAAATGATGTAATTTTATTTAAATAACATTTGCAGTTTTAAGGGTGATTAGCAAAAACAAAATTACATTTTTCTCAAAAAATTCAAATGGCACACCCTGTATATTATTTTTTACTTCTGTTAATTAACAGCTAAGCTTTGCTTTGTGTGGCTATTTCTCATTTTAGTAAAATGCGTTCTTTCTCATATTTTTTGGACCTAAATAAAAATAATGTTTTTAAAATGCACCAATTTAATTAATTGTTCTAATTTTAATCATATAAATTACATATTTTCGAAAATATGAACTCTTAATTAGAAAACATGTTAGTTTAAATACCGCTTATCATCTATACCTAAATTCTATGCATCTATGATGCATGTTCTCTGCGCAGTTTACATTATTTAAGCAAATAAGTGTAAAACTAGTGCATGGTACAACATTCGTTCATTCTACTCAATTGTACGTTTGTTTTGGTGAAGAAAATTAAAGAAACAAACCCATGTTTCACAACTACAATAAAAAAATATTAATGAATATATTTTATGCACCATATTTTCAAAAAGAAAGTTAAACCTACCCTGTGACATAATCAAGGTGAAGTACCCTAATAACGGTTGAATATTTTATCTTAGATTGGTAAGATCGCAGTTGGGACGAGATATGTCGGATTTCTGTTTTATAAACGTTTTTGAAAATTATGCGGTAAAAAGTTTATTTATTAGTATTTTTCATCACTGTTAAGAGATAAATTTCCAACAACTTCAATCAGAGATGCATTTTAAACATTCAAATTTCGACAATTTGTATTTTTCAAATATAAAGCTGTCAAACCTTTAGATATCTAGGATCAACCGTACATCGAGAGGGTACCGTATAAGAGACATAGAAACAAAAATAGCACGAGGAAGGCAAGCTACAAGAGCACTTCACGGATTTATATGGAACAACACTTTTACTAAAGAGAACAAAAAGAAAAAAGGATTTTCAAAGTATAGTACAAAATATTACTCTACACATCAGGAAAGTCAAACACTGTCCATAGCGAGAATGTTAATGAGAGATTTAACATTGAGAGCTAATAGTGGGATAGATGGGCGGCGCCTTGTATTCTCCTACACTGGTGTAAACGATTCAACGCAGAGCGTAGCGATCAGTGCTGCTGGAGATTTCAGTAGTACATCATAGCTTCTAACGTGTTTTATTACGGGATTACTACTGGCAGGCAACAATGTTATTAAAATTTGCGTACCACATGTTGTTTGTTCTTTTAATCCGTTGATTTAATCAACGTCTGAGGTAAAATAAAACTAATATTCTTTGATAACCAAAATAAATAAACGAGATTTCTTAAACAAAATAAATAATAATATTTAAACATTACAATATAAGGAGTTCAAATAGGCCGCCAGAGTGTGCTAAACAATATTTCAGTCTGTTGTAAGTCTCGACGAGTTTTTTCTAGCATCTAAACTGGAAGATACGACTATACGAGCATGCAGCGTCAAAGTAGGGGAATACGTTCAGCGGCCGTAGGAAGGGACAATTCTTAGCGTTTTACATGGACAATGAAAATTTTTCCTTATCTGTATATGGGGCAGAAGTTTGGCCAGTAATAAATACAGTAAGGAATAAAATAAGAACAGTGGAATTAGATTTTATGAGACGGTGCCTACAAACAACAAGAAGGGGCCAAGTGAGAACTGAAGAAATATGGCAGAGCACTGCAGTGGTGCGGACACGTCCAAAGAGGTACAGAACACAGATGGTCAAAACGAGTATTGGAATGGGAACCGACCAGCATTAAGATGGGAAACCTATATTGGACATGCACTGATAGATAGAGATCTGAGAGCAGGGGACTCAGATGTGATAGAGCTATGGAGGGAAAAAACGGCGAACTCATAACGGGAAAGAGCCAAAGAAGTAGAAGTAGTAGAAGTAGAAGAAGAAGAAGCGCTATTTGAATTTTTTGGAAAATTGTAATTTTGCGTTTGCTAACCACCCTGTATAATATCAAATACTATTTAAATAAAATTACATTAATTTTCAAGAAAAGGATGCACTGCAATTATATGCATAAAAACTACATTGATTTGATTGTTTCTGGTTCTTCAAACGAGCTTCAAAATTAGACTTAAATGTCATGATTTTTCTAAATATCTCAAAAACCATTATCGCAGACCCCTACTGTTTCATATTGTATTAATCGGCATTTTGTATAGCATTCAAATATGTAAAAATATATAGGGTGTTCCATTTTAAAAAAAGGCAACTTTAGTGCACCACCAAGTGTATATTCATCCTGTATAGTAAATAATAATTTTAAAATGTGCCCCTCTAGCCATGAACCTTTGTACTAAAAAGATTTTTGTTATCAAAATAATTGTACGAGCTACAGGGCTTTACCGTACTAATGACTCGTCCTGTATATGTATATCGGTACACCCCCTACTTTTTCTTTATTTATAAAGATAAAATTTTTAAAGTTGCTACACTTGATGAATTTCTGAAATGTTAATCTGCAAAATTTTCTGGATACAATACACATAAAATGAGTAATTTTTAAAGGGTCGAACATTTTCTTGGTCTCATTTTATTTTTCAGCCTTTTATTAGTCATCCTAATTAACGCTAACTGATCACTTAGCGTTGGCAAAAAATTAAATTAGGAAAACTAAATTCGTTTATAACAGCTATCTTATGTTCTTATTGAATAAATTTTCAAATAAATTGAAACCGAATATTTTGAATTCCTTTGGTTGTAACATCAGTTCTATCGATTTCACAGCAAAAATGAAAATATGGTTAGATTCGCCATTAATTATACTTTTTGGTAGAAAATGAACTTATGACAAAAATCATTTTTGTTAACTTTATCAAGTAATAAAAGAATGAAATACTCATTTTTTCCCGGGAATTGTTTTTTTTAGCGTTAATGTGGTTCATTAGAATTAATTAGAATATTCACCCCTTCTGCGTTGAAAAATAAATTGGAACTAAAGAATTTTCCATTACTTAAAATTAACTCTATGTAGGTATTCAGAAAATTGTGCAGATTCAAAAAATGTAATAATATACAGGATAATCCATTTAAAAATCAAAAGTTGGAATCAGTTGTAGCGAAAGACACAGCAGTAGGAATGTCATTTTTATGTCAAAATTTGACATTTCATAATTACATCAAGTATAGTAAGTGTAGTAAGTTTGAAAATTTTATCCTCATAGAAAAAGAAAAAAAAGGGGGGTGTACCATGATCCTGTTACATTCAATATGACTTTCTGAAAATGTCGTCTTATTTGCTAAAATTCGCTCTCTTCTGCTATAGACTTGCCCATAATGAGCCACTTGTTCGCCTTTTTGGGGCAGATTATGTCTTTATTTTCAACATTAATTTTTTCAAAATAAAGATTTCCATTCCGTGAAGTAAAAGTTCCTTACTGTAATTTTAGGGTGCGTTTAGATTAGAGACCTCTTTCATGATAGAAATATCAGGTATCTAAGACTTAAATTCCTTGCCCGTTTACACTATGACACAAATGTAGCTGAATAAAATTGCTGACACTTCTTGCTGAGATATTGTCGACATAAAATGTCTTTGCTGCTTTAAATGATTAATAGGTTTTGTCTAATTAAATTTGCAAATTACTTATACGAGATAGTATTTCAATATTGTAAGTGATACCACAGTTAATCCATGAAATATCTCGAGAAAGTGGACGACTACAACTTCCGAGAATTATGTCAAACACAGACTGAAAATTGTCTCGAGTAAGTTATCTCAGCTGTGTGATTAGTTTCAGATAGCTTCTCTCAGGATGGTTTACACTTAACATATTATTATATCAGAGAAAGCATTAATCAATCAAACAGGTTAGAACTTTTTCCAGCTGTTATAAGATTTAAAACCATTTCAGATTTTCATAGAACAGCTATTTTTATTTATTTATTTAGTTATTTTTTTTTATTTTGAGCCCTTAATAACTTGAAATGTTCATAAATTAAATTGATTTTAGCAATCTTTACCTAACCTAAGCAAACTGGGCTCAAAATGCTGAAATAAATCTCATTCATTTGTTGGCTTAAAATGTCTCTGCAAAGTGGATATTGCTGGGGCATTGCCGACTGCACAGTTTGAAACTGTTGTAAATAAACAAATGTCAATTTTCACAGAAATGATCACATAAGGCATAAACTTCATTTTAGCACTTCAAGAAAACTTACGTCATCATCCAGCATGTCTACCAAAAGATCGAGAAATTGTTCCCCATTAATGGTGTTCTGTTCCAAAACACATAATTCTTCAAGATTTTCCGTAGTGTACAAGCGTCTTTTATTACTACTCTGACTTGCTACAGAGCTGGATTCACTATCCCCAATAAATATTTTAATAGTATATAATCGAATTAAATCAACTGCTGCTTGCACAGCCAATATAACCATATCACGCTTATACTCAGTATATCTTTTATATGAACGTAACTAAAAAAAAAATAAAAAAATCACATGATTAATATTGCTTAATCAGCATACCAAATAGCAGATGGTTCCAGCTGTTTCCTTGGCAGTATCCCTGTCAATAATGGAAAGCATAAATAGCGTCTTAAATACCCTATAATGAACATCATCATCAGTATTTGAAAAAAGAGGAGTTAAAAATTCATCTTTGCAAGTCCTAAGGCAGGGAAGTAAGTAATTAACTTTTCTTGATTGAAGCGTCCCTATGAGGACATCTAAACAGTAACATAATGTAGTTGAATCATCTTTAGGAGCATCCGGTGGACACTGTACACATTTTTCCAAGTTCTTGAGTTCCTCCGTTACCTTCACCAATTCACTCACTATAATTTGAGCCTTAGCATAATCCTTGTTCTCAACAGCTTGTTCCTTATCAATATCCAATATATTTTTCTTTGCTTGAAGCTGAGCAAGCTACAAATCCCAAGTAATATTAAATTGAATCGTTACATTTTACCTTTTACTTTAAATTCTTTTTCCCTGAGCTCCTCTGGAGTGGGTTCATTTTCCATTAACGGCTGGTGGATTTCTGATATTACATAACACATATCACTGGCAAAAACATCCGCGGAATGGGACAAATTGGCGGCAATTTTCAGAACATTGGGCACCAATTTGCTAGGAATTTTTCGTGACAATAAGTTTCTCCGAATCATGGAGTAAAAAGTTTTTTCTCCAATCTACAAATTAAAAGAAAAAATATATTATGATTTGTGGAATTGAACGCGTGCAGTATTTACCTCATCTGAGCTGTCATAAAGACCTGTTAGCTCAAATAATATAGTAAGTAGTCGGTGGTAATCGTTCTCGTCAATTTTTTTCTTTTTATAGTTCTCCATAACACTGAAAATCAGAAGTTGAGATACACAGTGATGCAAAAAAATTAATTAAAAAGGACTAAATGAACAAGAAAAACATCTTAATCTAAATAAAATGCGAAATTTTTGATCTCATGGAATATGTGTCCATCTAGCGCGGAATAGTAAGATATCTCAGTAGTGACTGAAGTTACGGAAAACTTTTAGGAAGTAGTTCCTCCTCTCTTCCAAAGCTCTACAAAATTGAAATATGGCGGAGTATATAGGGTGTTTATTTTTCCCTGTACAGGTAACAACTTCATTTTTTTAAATTACAACATTATTTTTTATTTGATTTTCTGATTTATTATGAAAAATAAACGATAGTTGTAATTTTTTTTTTGAAAATCCAATATTTTTTGTTATTCAGATGTTTGTGCAAAAAAAGGCAATTTACCGTGTTGTGTAAAAAAATTCATTACGACTACGACATATATCATGGACAAGTGATTTTTTCAAAAATTATTCACAATTAGCTGCCTAATTAATTTTCTTGATTAGGTTTTTAAAATATTGTACAGGATGGTCAAAAAATGGACAATTTTTCGTTTTTGTCGCGGTTACGCCGCAATTTAGATCTTTGGCATTAATTACCTTAGGCTTTATGAAGGAACTGTTTGACTACAATGTATGCTGGTCTTTAAATAATCATTGATTAACACAAAGAAAGGTAACTTTTAAGATGCTACGTCACTGAATAAAATGAAATAACAGTTTTGGATATAGTTAACTCTTAACACTCTTTCATATTTGTCACTATTGTGACAATTTAAATTTTTGTGACTTTCCTCAGTGAAAGGACCAGTGCGAGTGATTTTTTTTTAAAACCAACGACATGAAGCAACCAGTGACAGATACGGAAAAATGTCAAGAAATAATTTTTGCTTCATTTTGTTCAGTGGTGTACTGCTTTTTTTTCTACAATAATGTCACAAATTACTCGTAACTCCGCCGCTGATTGAGATAGAAACTTCATTTTATCTTATTTTATGATCCTTCATCCATACATTATATGTGCAAAATTTGGTTTAAATATCTCAGAAAACTTGAAAGAGAAAAAATAAAAACACTTTTTTAATTCAAATTTTAACACCTTGTATATTTTTTACTAAGAGTTTCTGGATGTATGTTCATAGGAACTTTTTGCTTAAATTATTTTTTTTTCATCACCTATTTCATTTAAGGCACTTAAAACGGGGACACCCTGTATAATGTTACATGCATCACAAAAAACGTAAATTTAAAGCAGCATTATAAAAGATGTTTAACATTTGTGAACATTGCCCAAGTTACTTAGAGCGTTTCTGATTTTAATTTTCACACATTTTCAATATCTCTTGGGGTTTCTTTATAGTTTAGAAACGTCATCTTTGATAAACTGGAACAGAAAGAAATCAAAGCACAGTAAGTCAAAAGTTCTTGGTGGTGACTAAATTGCCAGTTTTGTACAAAATATTGTCGGCAAAGCCTCCTTTCTCGAAATTTTCTTGGAAGTTGATAAATTTTTACGTTTGATCAAAAAAAGTAAGAATACCTTGACAACGAATAATTTTTGGCGTAGGTGGTATTTAACAAAAGTTGTAGATAATTAAAAGACCGATTCGATGACGAAAGAAAAAAAGGGGTATTCCCTTTAAAATAAGCGAGTTTTGGTCATTCAAAGTTTTCTAAAAGCAAATTCATTTTTTAATCACCTTGTAAAATATTTTAAAAACCTAAATAAAGAATTTAATTAAGCATCTATTTGTGAATAATTTCTGACACAATCATTCAACCATGACGTATGTTGTTGTCGTAATGGATTTTTTTACACTACGTGACAAATTGCCTTTTTTGCAGACATCTAGATAACTTGAAAAATGTTGGATATTCGAAAAAAAACCTTTTTTAACTACCCTTTATTCATAAGGGATCAGAAAATCAAATAAAAAATACAGGTTGTAATTTAAAAAAATGAAATTAAACACCTTGTATACTCCGCCATATTTTAATTTTGTAGAGCTTTGGAAAAGAAGAGGAATGCTTTTTAAGTTTTCCATAACTTCAGTCACTACCGAGATATCTTACTATTCCACACTAGGTAGACACCCTGTATTTATTACAACTTTTTAACAATAAATATAAACTTTTCCTCAAAAGAATAAATTCAAAATTCAATTATTGTTTTACATTTCTTTTTGAATTATGCTTATTTTAACTTCGATTTTTCTCCGAATATTCCCAGTTTACACATTTAATGTTTACTTTTCCTTAAATTCTAAATCCAAAATTTTGAGTTTTTAATTTCAATTTTTTCATTTTGCATCTTTTTTTTGAGCTTTTAATTCAAATTCAAAATTTCTTGCTAGATATCCATTTCCAGATTTCACTTTTTACTAAAATCATATTTAACATATAAATTATGTTATTTTGGAAGCCCCGAATTTTTAGACATTTCAAGTTTTCACTTTCAATTTTCCACTTTTTCCTAAAAATCTGATAACAAATTCAATACTCCAAGTTGCTTTTAAAATTCCCTCTTGAAATGTCAGCTTTAATCTGAATGTGTTGGTTCTGAGTTTGCCCCGAAATTTTGACTTTTTTTACTGTTCCAAGTTTTACTTCACTTTTAATTTGTATACTTTTTACAAAAACACAATTCATGTTCAAAATTTAATATTTTTTTTACAAATTTTTTTTTCTAGAAATTTCGCTACTTACTAAAATGTTTATTAATTTTATTTAATCTGCGACCCAGTTTTAAGATATTTAAAAAAATACTAATAAAAATTTAAATATTGCAACGAAGTCTTGTTGTAAAATTTATATTAGTAATTGTGTATTGTAAAGAACTTTCTGGAAACATTTGTTAATGGGAAGCGGCCACGAGAATGAATCATACGGCAGATAAGCGTTTAGACGTTTCCGCGAACGTGAGTCCGATCTGTACGGAGATCAGTTCTAGAAACTGGAACGGTATAAATACGAGGTAGTTTTTTCCTCGAGTTAATTAGTTAGTCAGATAGTTAAGTAACTTATAATTGTAGTGTTCCGAAATAAGTTTGAAATAAAGTATTTACAATTCATGAAGTTTTTATTATCAAACCGGTAACGCGCAGCAATATTTTCAATCTGGGGCGCAGAAATGTAAAATAAAATTTAGAAACATAACGTTTCCTATCAATAAGAGTCCACCATGTAGAATAATTACTACAATATTCTCCATTTCTCAAGCTCAAACTCAGAATTTTTAATTTTTTTACATAAATTATAGCTTTATGAACGATTTTTTTTTTGAAATTCTATATCGTTTTCTAAGGCTGCCACCCCTTAAAATGGATATACGTTGGCAAACAAAAATTTTACCTTTCAATATAATGAGACAGTCCTGATAACTCAGGCAAAATTTTTTCATATAGTGGCTCCGCTTCTTCGATTGTTTTTAAATGCTTGGCGGTTAACGACCACAGCAAAGCTACTTCTACTTTCAATTTATCCAGTGAAACGACGCGTTCATCATTTAGACAAATGTACTGAATAATTTCCGTAATTGGTCTCTCCCTAAAATGTAAGTTATTTCTTACAACCACATTATCCAATCAGTGAAATCTTACCTTAAAAATACATCCATAATTTTTTCGCTCAAAAGCAAAGTACATTTAAAAGATTCGTCATCCATATCATTTTGAATGGACGATAATAAGAAAACGTAATTCCCATCGTAAAATGTAAGCCATTTTGGTAACAGTTTCTCGGTGAAGGACGCCTGAGCGGTTTTATTTTGTCCAAAAAAACCGGCGAATAATATATTGCGTCTGTCCTCAATTTTAAAACAAGTGGCCGGATTAATGTCTGCCAATCGAGCGAAGGCAGCTTTGCGCACTATGGGTTCAGTATCGTATATAGCACGTTCTTTGATTTTCATAATGGCCAAGCTGGTTGGTGCTATTTCCTCGATCACACTTTTCCTCACCTTTAAACGATAGAAACTTCACACAAAAACTCAGGATTATTCACAATTCATTGAAATATGAACGTAAGTTGAACACTTCAAAATTTCGCCATCTCAAAATTTAAGCTTTTTTTTTTAAACTTCGATTTGTTTTAGAAGTTTTGATTTTTCAAATATCGAATATTTTGATGATGTCGAATATCATTCCAATATCGACATTTTTCTTTAATTTTCCCTCTGTCAACTTCGTTAAAAATTAATTTTTTTTTCAGAAGTATATTTTTGTCAAATTTCGCCTTTATTGAAATTTTCGGCCGTGTTTCAATACTTGAGACTTCTTCCAAATCTCGAAATTTTCAATAGTTTACCTTTTAATAATGTCGACTTTCTAAAGTTTCGACTTGTTATGAAAATTTTAATTTTATATGCAAAATTACATTTTTCGAAAATTTCAACATTTCATGTTTTCAATTTTTTTTTAACATTTCCATTTTTCAAAATTTATATTTGTGAGAAAAATTCGATTTTCTTTAAAACCTTGATCTTTCTAACAATTTCGACACTTTTTAAAATGTCTGTCTTTGAAAGTGTCAAATTTTTTCAAAACATCGCCTTTTCTTAAAGTTAGGTTTTTAACATTTTCGGTTTTTCTAAGAAATTCGAAGTTTCAGGATATTTTAAAAATATATAGTTTTCTGAAAATTTCAGCTCTTCAAAACTGTCAACTTTTTTCAAAATTATAACTTTTTTTAAAAATCCACCACTTTTGTCAAGTCTTCTGCAAAATTAGAATTTTTTCAAAATGTTTATTTTATATTTTACACCTCTTTCCAAAATCTATATATAAAATATTCGACTTGTTTGAAAATTTTAACTTTTTTGAAAATGTGGACATTAAAATTTTATTTTTTTTTGGAAATTATCGATTTTTATAAAACATTTCCATTTTTTAAATTTATGTTTTTTTTTTAATTTAAAAATCCTCGAACTTTTTAATAATTTCGAAATTTTTCATTATTTCTCCTTTTAGTAGAATCATATTTTTTAAAGCTGAACTTTGTTCAAAATTTCGCCTTTTTTTAGAACTTGGATCTTTTTAACCTTTCGACTTTTTAGAAATTCCGATTTTTCAAATTTTGATCTTTATTCAAATTTTCAGGTTTTTTTTTAAAGTTCAACCTTTCTGAAAATTTCGTGTTCGAAATTTGGAGATTTTTTGAAAATATTGGCTATTTTCTTGAAATTTTCGGCTGTTGATGTTTTCGAATTTTTTTAATTTCAAATATTTTTCAAAATTCCGACATTTTTGCAAACATTTAATTCTTTTTAATTCCACCTTTTTTGCAAAATTACGTGCGATTTTTTTTCAATTTCGCTTTTTTTTTTAGAAAATTTTTACATGAAATTTAAAATTATTTTCAGAATTTCAGTTTGACTCTTTTATAATTTCATTTTGGTTAACTGAAAATTAGTAGAAACTTCTAAAATTTGAAATTTTCAAATATCCACATTTTTTTAAGAAAATTCCCCTTTTTTCAAAATGTTAAGTTTTTGAAAATCTTTGTCAAAATTTCTTTTGAAAATTGATTTTTTTTCACTTTACAAAAGTCAAAAAAATCAGTATTTTTTTCTAAATTTCGTCCTTTTTGAAATTTTCGGGCGTCTGTTAAAATTTTGACTTCTTTCAAATCTCGACACTTTTTCAAAAGTACATCTCTTGAAAATTTCGATTTCAATTTTTTAAAGATTTCAGTTTGTTTTTAAAATCTTTGCTTTCAAGGTTTCAATTTTTCAAAATTTCTGACTTTTTGAAATTCCTATATTTTTTCAAATTTCACCTTTCACCTGTTTATTACAAAATTTTGTTCATAAAGAACCAATTTATAAGGTACAGCTGGTTAAAGTATTATTCTTAATTATGGTTTAATATGAACTTTGCTTATAAATAACGGATTTCTTCAGTACCTTAAGATTCTTTATAAGTCGGATGTCAATCTATTAACTTTTTTTGAAAATCATTTTATCAAAAATTAGTATTTTCAACAAAGTCGATTTTTTTTTAAACCTACATATATTGCCCTTTTTAAATTTACGGCTGTTTTTCAAAATTTCGACAACTTTTTTTTTGAAAATCTTAGCTATTGCTTATGAAAACTCTTTACTCACCGATGCAGAACCATCCAACATGTGTTCTAAATATCCTCTTATTACTGGACAATCTGAATTAGTAGGCTCCTGTAATCGTGTTAAGGACCTAACTGCTTGAATTCTAACTACAGGTTTGGCGTCCTAGAAGAATAGGTCAAAAAACATGTATAAAAAACATAAATAAGGAATTTTACCGACAGGCGTTCAAGCATAGCTTCCTGCAGTCGATCACAGAAGTCACTGTCAAGTTGTGCATCACCACCTAAATATTTTAGCAACAGCATTGTGAAATAACAGGAATAATATCGCTCATGTAGAAGAGCACTGTCATGGAACTGAAAAGAGATTAAGATAGAAATTACCAAATTAATAAATTCCTAATATTAGAGACAGACCAAAGTTTTGGTTCAAAACTTTTAAATCGAAACCTTGAGAAAAAGTCAAGTGCTCAAAAAATAAAATTTATTAAAATTATAAAATTTGAAATTAGATCCCCAAATTACGTATTTTCTCGAAATTTGTAGTGCACTCTTCAAATTTTAAATTTTTTAGGTAATTATGAAGCTTTTCAAGCATGAAATTTGATATTTTAGAAATAGGAGGAATCTGAAAATTTAAATCTTTGTAACCAAAACAAATACACTTGGTAGATTATTTACAATTAACTAATTCAATTAACCATGAGAAGAAGCAAAAAGATTAATTATCTGATTGTCAGTTTTGCTCTCAATTTGATATGATGAATAACTTACCTCTAAACTATTCATGAAGGTTCTACGTAGAAAGGGATTAGATGAAATATCAATTGACATGTCCATCTCAGACCCACTTCCATTTAACTCCTCGATCTGTTTCTTACAAGAATTATTCACAAGATTGATGGTAAATTTGGCACAAAAGTCTAATGCTCGTTGCATAAACTTACTGTCATTGTTCGCTACATGATGAAATAGTTCTCTCAAAATACAAATGAAAGCATTCAAAAATTCCTCAGGTTCATGCTGCAAAAATTTACATATTGTGTTACATTTACCTTGAAGCAATTTCTAGGAAATTACTGAAAGTGGATTAAGACAAGAATTTAAATTTGTAAGCAGTTCCTATCTTAGGGGCCAAGAAAACGGATTTATAAATACAATTGTAGCACTTACCTTTTCATAAAGCTTTGTAAGTAAAACGATCAATTTATTATGATTGGCAGTGCAATCCTGGGCTTGATGAATTATTTTCTTTATGCAATGGATAGATTGAGAATTTGTGTTTCTTTGGGACATTTCGAATAAATATTGTTATTCAAATACTAAACATCATTTCAATTTTAACTTGTTTTCCTACTAATTTGGCGTCTGATTCGTTATATTTCGTTCAGCGCCACCTGCAATGTCAAACGCTAATGTCACATTTAACGAACTCTCAGCTAAAGCTACGTTCATTAGATGTAAGATAAAAAGCATGGGCGTCGCTATTGGGCGGGCCAGGACAGGTCTTGTATGTTACTAGAGATAATTTTATATCACACTCTTAAACAGCAAATGCTTTTATACTGAACTTAGTTCATAGTAACAAATTTTAATATTGTAGTTTTCAAATATGTTGGTCGTATTTTTTTTTAATTATCGAAAATTACTCCCAATCTTGTGGTTTGATAAGATAAATCTTATAAACGAACTGTTGTTCTATCAGTGGCTTTATTTGCTAATAGAGATTGAAACCTAATCCATTATTTTTTTAAATTTAGTTTAGTACATTTCATGGACTTATTATTACCTTGAGACCCAACCATCGATTTCCATCAAAAAAACTAGTTTCGACTAAATTTCGGTTCGGAGCAAAATTAGCCAAAACTTGGCCTAGTCGAAATCATAAATTTCAAATCTAAACTCAGAATTAACAAAAATAAATTTTTTGAAAAACTAGAAATTAGATGCGCATGCGCGTTCGGATACGGTCGATCATGCACGAAGTGAATATTCTTAGTATCTCTCTGAAGGTGATAGCTTGGCTATCAAAACGCCTTAGAGAAAAGTTTGTTGTGTTTTTTAATCTTTCTTGGTTTCAGGGGACAAGATTTGTATTTCAATTTTTGAAAATAACCAGGGATCAGTCCGTTTAAAGACATCGGAACAAAATTAGAACAAATTTTGCATAACCGTTGCATCTGCATTCTGTAAATTAATATTTTCTTAACTAAGTTAGATGATAGTTATTTGGAGAATGTGATGTAATTTGTTTGAATAATTGTATTTTCTTTCCTTTGGTGATTATTAAATTTGTTGATTTATTACGAGTTTATAAAATAATATTTTTGTCTCGATGTATTCACAATAAAATTAAAATAAATCCAAAGTTAATAAACCGGCTATATAACTTAACTTTTTTGAGTACCCTGTATCTTTACAATGATACTGCCAATCCATTAGCAGAAATTAAATCTACATGAAAAACCGTCAAAGATCAGTTTTTCAATTTCTTAAGTTGCACTAAAATTAACATAAAAATGGGGGGTATTCATAATAAAACTAATCCTGGACAAAGAGCATATAAAACGTTATCGTCAATAAATTGTATGTCGCATGAAAAAGTAATACATATAGACGCTTGGAAACCACTCATTAAAATGGCAGAATGACTGATGAATCTTGGGTGTAAAATTGAACTCATGTCGGTAGGAAATAAATTTTAACTATTTTTGGAAATGCCGTTTTCATCCCCAAAGAAAGTAGGCTAGAACAAGACTCTCCAAGTAGGGGGACACGCCCCTCTAGGCGGGCCTAAAGAGATCATGAGAATTCAGACACACTTTGATTTTTTTGAAACTGTAAAATTTACTTTTTGCGAGAACACTTAAGTATTTATATGCAGTTTTATTGGCTTTTTCTTCGCCAGTCACTCATTTCACAATCCTAAATTTCAGTACTTTCTATTAAGGAATGGCAATCTGTTATAGATTGCCGCAAACAGCGATTGCGTTGGATCTTGGTTTGTCAATCGCTGTTTGTGACTCGACACTGAAAAGCATTTAAAACTATATTAAAATTTAAACGACGTTGATAATAAATAACAACAAGATTATTTAAAATTTTAACGTATCGGGCAGTGTTATTCCCTGCCCGTCGTCAGAAAATCAATTCAAATTTCTTCGTCTTCAATTTGTGTATGCTGTCAGAAAATAATTCTGACAGTTTATTAGATTATTTCCTAGGTGATTCTAAGGCGACCTAGTTGTTTTTCTAGTTTTAACAATGGCAGCCACATACCGTTTATATCAATCGAACAATTCGCGAGACAGTTATCTCCATTTAGTAAAATTAAAGCTGTTCTTTAATTTTTCTTTTTTTACAATGTGTTTCTCTGCCAATAATGCAGGATTATGTCCACTGAATTCTGTGATCGCGAGTATTCGAGAGTGTTCGCAAATTTTCGATTTTGAAAAATCTCCCTTACTTGGGTAATTTTTATGTTCGTTAATACGAATCCACGTAGGTCTGGATGTCTCAACTATGTAAATTTTGTTGCATTCGCATTTTTCGTATTTTGAGTTTTGAATGCTGTACGTATGTTGAATTTTTGGCCTATTCGTTTGACTTTATCTGAGACCTGGTATGTATGGAATAATCAAGGTTTTTTGTTCTTGAATGGGTGATGTGTTTATGATGTCATGATTATGACTGTGTGATCCTGTTTCTCTTCTGTTTATAACTTTTTCCACAAATTCCTTTTGACACCTGTTTTTTTTTTGTAATATTGAAGTAATATTAATTTTTTCTTTATTATATATTTTAGAACTAGAGCTGATGTTTTCAGCTCTGTCTATTAAAGAAGTTACTACACCTATTTTTATATTTTCACTATGATTTGATGTGCAATTCAGGTATCTATTTGGGTTTGTTGGTTTCCTATAAACAGATGTGCACATCCCATTTTGGCTCCTCTCAATTAACACATCGAGGAAGGGTAGTTTATTATCTAATTCAATTTCCAAGGTAAATTTTATCGTTTGTTCTTGTTCGTTTATGGAGTTCTTTTAATACTAAAGTATTTTGTTTTTGTTTACTGCGTGCATGCAATACGTTATTTAAGTTTCTTGGATTAAAAATTTACATAAGAAATAAATAATTCATGTTTCGTTTTCATCAATATCTAGAAAAGATAACTTAATATGCATTATTTTGTTTTTTTAGAGGGGAATTTCCAAGGTCTTCTTTGTCAAATCCTTCAAGTCCTGGATCGAAGAAATCCACGATTGATAAAATAAGGTATGTTTCTCTTAATATCGAACAAAGAACTCGTTAAGTTTTATGCAGTCAGAATGTTACACCTTTTTCAAAAAACAGAAAAAAGAATACTTTTTTTACAGGAAAAATTCAACATCAGAATAAGAACTACTTAACCCTAGACATGAACTACGCATTAAAAAACGTGAATATCCACAGAATCGTTTAATGAAAATAAGAACATTTTACATGGTAGAATAGTAGGTATACAGGGTGGACCATAAGTAATGGTACACAGAGCAATGGTGGATTTTTCGAATAAAAATAATGTGATTTAGCTACATTTACCTTATACTAAAAGTTGATATTAACAGAGATGCAGGGTGTCAAAGTTAAAAAAAAAATTCGATTTTTTCGTATAATTATGGAATAAATTGTAATGTAGGCACGAAATTTGGCACAAGGGGGTTTCTTAAGTCGACAAATTCTAATTTGCTAACATATTACCAATAGCTGATAGGGGGCGCTACCTACGCTATCCTGCATAATTCTAAATCATCATAACTTTTTTGTGCACCCACGTATATTAACTTTGAATGAGTTATTTTATTTCTCTATATTTTTTACGTAAAAAAGATGTACTTTCTCAAAGTTGATAGGAGCAACCGTTTCCATAATATTTGTCTTTAAAGCTTGACGTGTCTTGGTTTTAAATTACTAAGATATTAAATTGTCGAAGTAGACTTGAAAAAAAAGTAATCCTAAGACAGCTTTAAAACTAATTTATGTAAAATATTACTTTGCTGATAATATTATTCCCTAAATTTTGAAAATCTCAATAAATAAAATCCAAAAAATTAAGACGTAATTTATTTTCTAACATAGAGATGTGAGATATGATCTCTGAGTCCGCACAAGAAAATTTTAATAGTTTGGGTGGTCAAAGCAGATATTTGGAAATAAATTTCAATAAAAGACAGCCAGATTTTCATTTCCCATGTACTTATTTTTGAAAATAAATTTTATTTTGGTATTTTATTTAAATTTGCTTTAGAAATTTAAAAAATATGTGTAATAATAATGTGAGTAGAGTAATATTTAATATTAACTATTTTAGAGTCAGTTTTATTACTTTTATTTTGAAACTTACTGCGAAAAATTCACATTTACATAACTTAAAATAAATGTGCGGCAAACTTTGAAGACAAATATCTTGAAAACGGTTGCTTGTATCAATATTTAGAAAGTATACCTTTTTTACGTAAAACATGTAGGTTAATAAAAATATCTATTTAAAATAAGTATACATGAGGGCACAAAAAAGTTATGATGCTTTAGAATAATACAAGGTAGCGCAGGTGGCGCCCCCTATGAGTTACTGACAATCTGTTAGCAAATTAGAATTTCTTGACCAAAGAAACCCCCCTATGCCAAATTTTATGTCTATAGTAAAATGTGTTCATGAGTTATGCGAAAAAACCACATTTTTTTTTCAACTTTGACACCCCGTATCTCTGTTAATATCAACTTTTAGTATAAGGTAAATGTAGCTAAATCACGTTATTTTTATACGAAAAATATACTCTTGCTCTATGTACCATAACTTATGGTCCACCTTGTATATACTAGCTCAATGGGAAAAAATATTAACCAAATATGGATTAAACATAGTTGCTACATATGTCCTTATTATAGGGGCTGCAAATTGCATTATTGCATTTCATGCAAAGGTGCTTAGTCATTCATCGAGTTAATGATGGACATACATAACATATTTTAGGCAGACAGACATAGACATAGAATGAATAGTACCTTTTACACTGGGCACATCACCTAAAATGTCCTGTACCTTCGATCTGATATCAGGCCTCAAAGTTAACACCTGTAACCGATACCTTAGCAAGGTCTCTGCGGGTTGTTTTTTCATCTTCATAAAAAAAATAGCCGAGAAATCGTTTTTTTTTTGTTTGCATGTGAATTATATCTGAGTAGATTTAGCGGGAGCTCTAAAACTTTCATCAGGGTAGAATGACAAGATTAAGGTTGTAATTCATTTTATTTTTTCGGCGCCTTTTTATGATAAATTAAGCATCCCAAATAATTTTCAATGACCAAAGAAAAAAAGTGCTTTCCACAATACATCAACATTGCAACATATCCCCCTGACGACCAAAAAAAGCGTCTCTTCCTCAATATATTTTCAATTCCTCTCTAAGTATTTTTCAGGATTAAGAAAACCTCTCCTCTTTAATTTACTTTTGCAAATAAACGCTTATTCAACTTCCTATTGCCGCCCCATGTTGACCATTTCGGTTCCCCTTTGCTACCTGGCGCCTAGAAGAACTGCAGGGTCCGCTCTACCCCAAGAACGTCCTTGAGTAGACTGATAGCGCTTGTCTATCCTACTTGCAAGTTTTAAAGAAAACAGTGATTGAACAGATGGCGGTAGAAAAAAATTTCTACAATCAATAACTTAAAAAAAATAAGTGTAATGTACATACCTTTGCAAAAAAGTTACGTAGTAACTAAACTTTCGTTGAGAGGACGAGATGGCCGTAAGTCAATTTCTAAGTGACGTGCGAACACAATTGCGTCACAAATTGCAGTTTTTATTCAAATTATTAAGGTAAAAAAAGAATGAGGGACATTGGTGCGTCGTCGCTCAGACAAATGATTAGTTATATAGGGTTAAGGGTTGTTTCATTTTTAAATTTAATCAAAATACTTCAGTGATTTGTTGATTGACTGAATGATTAATGAGTGATCATTTTTCTTTTTAAGTGCGGTTTACTCGCAAAGGGTATCATTATTATATTCTTAGAGTACTGCTAGTTGGAGACGGAAACGAAAAAAGATGGCGATAAACCAAAGTTGTAATTATTAATGAAAACTGCTAAGCAACGACTTCCAAAGTTTCAAAGTTATGTAAAAGAAAGTTTCTATAAATAGAAGTTCTCAGTGCTCAAAGTTGAATTACACAGGAATTGCCGTCTTCGACTATCTTGTAGTATATCTTAAGAATTTTTCGGAAGAATGTAGCCCTCAGTTCCTGCAAACATTTTCTGTGAAAGTACTTGTAGATAAAGGACAAGTCGCCTACCATCCGCCTGAGCTCCAGTGTCTAAAAGAAGCTTTATCCTTGATTAGAATTGGACGATTTGCTCTTCTCTCAGTTGAAATCAAAAGAGCTTATGTGTTTTTTACGGCTTAACTTCAAAAATGATAAAAGTATTCCAGTTGGTCTAATTTGGGCTTTATAAAGAAGGAGTAGTTGACCAGAAGTTGACCATCTACATTTTAGCTCGAAGAAAAAAAAACTCTAGGGAGAGAATTATCACCCAAATAGCGGCGCACAGTGCTTAGTCCCATGGGAAAAAGAATATATGTAATACTTCTATATGACCAGCTCCCTATTCTCTTCGCGACTCTATTCTGACCAAATCCGATAAAGATGGAACATGGGAAATTGGTGAGTATTGCGCATGAATGAACGAAATGAACCAATCGCTACGCGCGGGTTAAACCGGTGTTTATGTTTGGTTGCGCACAGCTGACTTTGGCAAAGCACAGATAATTTGTAACACCTGCGCATTGCGACTCATCACCGCGTGTGAAGGTCAGCGAGAAAGATACGTCTTTCCCAGAAGAAACGAGGAACTGGCCATATGGAAGTATTACATACATGTTTAAAATGATTTGAAACGAGGCGGTGCGGCGCGCTGCTCTAGCATGGTGTTCCGTGGTTTATTTCCAATTGGATCTTCGTATCGCATACGATCATAGTTCCGAGCGCACCAACTTATTTAAATTTCCTTATAATGGAATAAAACTTATGTGTACTTTATTCCAAGTCACTTACAAGTACAAGTTAATTAGGATACCATTATTTGTTACATAAAAATGTGATAAATCATATTATTTTACATTAAAGAGAAGATAAAACCGCGGCCTGAGTTTTTGAAGCGTTAAATTCGACTAAATTGTTCTTACCCCATTCCAAAATAATCTCGAGATCCCGATTAATTGTCTGTATCTGCTGTTCTCTTAGTCGATCTGAAGCAGCGATAAATAATGGTTTGTCGGAGAAAAAAGATGACACAAGGTTTCTATTATCTGTGTAGCTGTATATAGGGTTGGAAGTTAAAGCTAAGAGATCGTTTATGTGTAACAGAAATAGAGTAGGAGACAGAACAGACCCCTGAGGCACCCCTGCGTTAATCGCAAATGTCTCGGATGAGATGCCATCGACTACAACCTGAAGAGATCTGTCAGCGAGAAAATTGGATATCAAATGACAGAGTCCAGGAGAAAGACCATAAGATGTTAATTTGGCGAGAAGAGATCGGTGCCAGATTCTGTCGAAAGGCTTTGAGATATCCAATGCCACAAGCCTCAATATGTTTTTTTAATAGCTGAGTTACAGATATGAGTAACATATGCCAGTAGATCGCCAGTGGAACGTTGTTGTCTAAAATCGTGTTGCCTGCCGGAGATGATTCTATTTTCCTTCAGATATTTGAGAATCTCGATGTTGATAACCTTTTTCATCACTTTAGATATAACGGTTAGCCAGATTTCTTTTTCCCTTTTTAGGGACAGGCTGCACTCTAGCAGATTTTCAAATGTTAGGGAATACACCTTTGTTGTAAGAGAGTGTGAACAATTTGCTTAGGACAGGAGTCAACTCTGGGGTGCACTTCTTAAGAACGATAGCAGGAATACCATCAAGGCCAGAAGCTTTCGAGGTGTCGAGCTCAAGGAGAATCTTCCTGATTGTGCGTTGTTTAAAAACAACTTCAGGCATCGAAGTGCCAACCTTAGGAAGAATAGGAGGTTCTGCGTTTCGAGAATGAAGATTTTTCGGCAAACATTAAGGCTAACATGTCTGCCTTTTCCTTGGAGGTAGTAGCAATATTGCTATTTTCATCGACTAAAGGTGGAAAATTTGAAGATGTAAAATTCTTTCCAATCGACTTTGGAAATCCCCAAATTTTACGATCGAAATCACCTTTTGCTTCGTCAATAACCTGTTTACAAGAATTTCGTGCATCTACAAATATGGTCTGAGTCTCGATTGAGGGATTATTTCACTAACGACGATATGCGCGATTTTTGCAGGAGACAGCCCGAGCACATTTTTTTCTGAACCAAGATCTACTGGAGGTAGACTTCTTTTGGGAGTGGGGAATTGAACATTCCATACCAATGAGGATGGTTTCCGTCATGGATTCGGCGATCAAGGAAGGGTTGTCTGAGTTAAAGCAGACTTCCTTCCACGGGAAAGATGCACAGAAGTCCCTTAATTCTTCCCAGTTTGCAGAGTTAAAGTGCCAAACCCTGCGGGACTGCGTCTGGGAAGAAGGGGTATATGAAGCGAGCGAGAGGCTGCAACAAGCTTGTGATCCGAATTTCCAAGAGGTAATGTCACAATTTGTAAGGAAAAGATCGAGTAGATTAGGTTCATCAGGAATTCTTGTGAGTTCCTCAACTAATTGCGATAGACCACAAGTCATGGCGAAAGCCTCTGCCACCCTTCCCGCGTCGTCAGTTCGGGAAGAAAACCTTAACCAGGGGATGTTGTGTATGTTAAAGTCACCAAGACAACCTCAGCTTTTGGATAATTCGTCTGTAGGTGATCAAAAGTTACGGAAAGATAAGAGAAGAGCTGTCTGTATGAGGGATCGTTTGGAGACACATAAAGTGAACAAATGAATATTACTTCACTTTTGGAGCCGATTTTCAGCCAAATCACATTATGGTCAGCAGATTCCGGTGCTTATTCTCGTTGACAGGACAGGTTGCTTCGCGTAAAAGCACAAATTCCCCTCTTGTGTCGAAATTTGTGTGCAAGTCGTAGTTAGGGCAAAACAAATGGAGTGTATTAATGGATGGGGAGACGTGGGTTTCTGTCAGAGGCAGCACATGTGGTCTTTCATTTTGAAGGTGTTGATGAACCGAGTTTAGATCTGAGTTTAGAATCTGAATGTTACAGAATTGAATTTTGAATGAATTGTTTGAAAGAAACTTGGCTCGTGGTACAGTAAAATTTTCCATCGATTTTGGATTCCCTCGCACACCCTCCACCAGGACATCCGAACGGGAGGGTAATTTACGTCTGGAATTTTTTGCACGTAGCACCTAGTCAAAAAGTCAAATTAATAAACATACATTAAAATACGTAATTTTTTATAAAAATTCTTTTTTGTAAAACTGTTATTAAAAGTGACATTTTTAGTTCATTGATAAGTGAACTAAAAATTGACTTTTATAATGACACGTGACAAAAACACTTTTAACACTAGTGCGAAAAAGTTTTTTCGCACTAGTGTTAAAAGTAAATATAGCAGTGTTTCCCAAACTTTTTTTGCCCTAACTCGGTGGTTTTTAATATTTTCCCTTCGCCACCCACTAAAAGATGTTTTAATTATATCTTAATGCTGGAAAGAACTAATCATTTGTGAGTATGAAGACAATTCTGCAGCCTGGTATTTTATTTTTGTGGTCCGCTGCCGGGTTTTGACCCACTGTTTAGGAAACACTGATATATAGCAATATGCAATATAAAATAGAAAGCTGTACTGGTAAAATTAGAAAGATATTTTTTTTGGTTGAACGGACTGGTCCAACAATATTGTGTTTCCAAACATTAAAACATTCAAAATAGTTATAAATTATTTATTTATAATATTAATATTACTATTACAATCTGAACGGTTACTTATTTTAGTTTTCCTGAGAAGTAATTGCAGAGGTATTTATGCAAAGTAATCCGTGCAAACACCAGGACGGATGTTGCTTTTAGTCTTCATAATATAAAACAAAGATTTTTCAATATCATCCAGTGTTAATTTACAAAATTCTTGAGAGCGACAGACTCCAAATAATCCAAAAACTGACGCAATTTTTTACTGCATATTTGGTGTCTGGAGCTTCATTCAAAAAAATCTTGTACGCTGGTTTTAATACTTGCTTATATCCTAGTTTGATTTAAAAACTAGCTTTTATCATAGAGAGATTCCATAACTTAGAATTTCCTTCGGCGTAAACCAAAAATATATTTTTAGTGAAGTTATCCGCTAGATTCTTTATTTCATACCATCATATTTTTGTCCCGATTTCTGGAGCAATAAATCTCAGTTGATGTATTTGCTGTTTCTTCAACATCAGATGGAATAATAAAATTGCTTTAATTTCCAATCTTTTCTTCAAAATTCATGTTTATTAGCCATAAAATCTACAATATTTTAGGACAGGTTCAATTGTGGTTACTAATTAACATTAAACAACTTACAATTGTTTTACTTAGTTACACTCTATCCAATACCTGACTTGATTGTCAGATGTAAATGTCAAATATGTAATTCAACACGCAAACAATAAATCTAAAATTCAACCCTAGGGACAGCATTTTCTCTTTTAATTTAACAGTTTTACAAAAAATATTGTTGATACACTTGTTAAAAGTGATTTTATTTTGTTCGTGGGGTTGCTCCACTCGCTACGCTCGTTCCGCAATACTCCCCACTCACAAAATAAAATGTCACTTTTAACACTTGTATCATAAATAACTATTTTATACAATATCTATTTCAAAAGTAACTTTGGAGAGTCCTCAGCAAAACGGTTTATGACATCTTGCGTGAAAGAATCGCCCATAGCGTTAACAGATTTTCTATGTACACTGAGCATACAAAGCCCATTTAATCTACCATAGTTAGTGTTCAGTGATTTGTAATGCGACGATCTCGGACGGGTCAAATAATGTCACACACACAGACGGTCGCGCTAAAATATGTAAACTTCAATAATTTATTTCTCAGTCATTTATTAACGGTTTTCAAAGACTTTTTCAGTGATTTATTATTTGTGATCTATATTTTAATTTCATTTCATTAAAGATAGTATTAACAATATCATGAAACTTCTCCATTGTAGCAGTGAAAAAAGGCATTGCCAGTAAAATTTCTAGGGTTGTGGGTACGTAAATAAAGTGCAGGAGGGGGGACAGCTGTCCCCCCTTGCCCTCCCCTCGGTACACCTAAGTGTGGGCATGTTTCTTTTCAATAAGAATGGCTTAATGGGTTTTACCCCTAATTACAGTTAGGGATTATTTGCAAGAAATAACATTGAGTATTGATTTACCAATATTACCACTTCATTGGCAGTACAAAATATTGTTACGGGCTTATCGGTTCGAATTGATTAACACGTGAATTGAACAATACCCACTTTATTACCAAACTCAACTTGGATCACTACAACTGGATAATGAACTCACTTATTGACTTCTTACTAACTCACTAACTACACTATCTTTTAACTGACTGATTCGAGGGAAAGCTGACCGCCTTTTATAGTTTTGGCCCCCGGCTTCTAGAACTTTTCTTATTTACTAAATTATACAATTCTATTCTAAATTATATTCCATCTATTTACATTGCGTTACACTATACAAAAATGTCAAATATAAAATATATTTTTTACACTATCTTATATAATAAGTGATTTTACTCATTTAAATGTGGTAATAAAGTGAGTCTTTTATCGATCGAAAAATAAAAAAACTACTTAGAGAAATAGGCTAAGTAACACAAGCACAAAATCAAACAGTAAAAACCCACAGAAAATCAAAGAAAATTATAGAAACATATACGAACACAAAACATGCAAATCTAACCAAGATACTGAACTATTTAAAACAATTTCTTGCAGCGACTGCAAAACGATTAAAAAGGTACAAGAACAGTCATTAACGAAAACAAGATAATCACAATTTCAGCAAAAACCAGAAAGAATTTTATGGGCAGCTTACACAACAACAATACGAACAAAAAGAAAACCCAGAATTAAAAAGCGCAAGAGGATACTGGGAGACTATCTGGTCAGAAGAGAAACAACATGAAAAAAGAGCCCCATGGATTGAAGAGGAGAAGAGACATATTCACAACAAAACAGAAATGAACAATTGTAAAATCACCATAAAAGAAGTAGAACATGCTATTAAAAATGCACAAAAGACATAACTATTGATGGAAGAAATTCAATAGCACGCACCAAAAAATTTCAGCGCTCCTTACAAAGGTACTTACAGATAATGAAGATATATCAGAGTTCATGGCTGGAGGCATTACATATTTACTTCCCAAAACCATACCAGCAAGTAGAGACCCCAGTAAATATAGACCGATTACTTGTCTTCCCACAATATATAAAATATTTAACTCCATTATTATAGAAAAAAATCCATTACGACTTAGAAAATAACGACATACTTACGTGGAAACAAAACTGATGCAGAAAAGTTGCAAAAGGCTGTAAGGATCAACTCACAATAGCGCAGTTGTGACAGGAAAAATAAAAAGAACCAAAAATCATCTCTACTCAGCCTAGATTGATTATAAAAACGCATTTGATAGCGTCCCATACTCATGGCCGATAGAAATATTACGTATTTATAAAATCGATCCACATATCATAGGTACTATGGAAAAAGCAATGAAAAAATGGAAAACTACTTTTACTATGGGTACAAGACAAAGAAACATAGGAAGTGTAAACATTCGGTCAGGACGCGCTTAGTGCTTGGTGGTTTTGCATGGCACTAAATCCGCTTTCCAATTTCATTAACGGAAAAAAGAAAGGCGTAGTACTTCTAGAAGATCAAAACATAAGCCACTTACTTTATATGGACGATATCAAATTATTTGCGGAAACAAAAAAAGACTCACAAGAACTAATAAATGCTGTTGCTATCTACAGCGATGACATACAAATGCAGTTTGGATTAGACAAATGTCGAATAAATGCAATGGAAAAAGGAAAATGGATAAGACATGATGGCTGTGATATAGAACAAGGACGAATAGATAATAAGAGAAATTGATTGCAAACGTTTTCCAAAAAATTACTGACCGACAAGTTTAAAACAAGACTAAAACTATTAATGAAGACCAGAGCCGGTTCTAGGGTTTTGAGCGCCCCGAGCAAAACAAAATTTGGCGCCCTTTCATACAAGAATATACAAGGTTTACTGCAAAATAAAAAAAATGGTAAAAAAGCAAATAATTAAAATTACACAATAAAGAACTGTGTAAAACAAATATTTATTTAAAAAATAATGCAATAGTTAATTACTTACAAGAGATGCAACTTATGGAATAGCATAGCGAGTGATACCTGTTCCCAGAAACAGAGGAATTCGCTATTGCCATTCAAGATCAAGTCATCGCCACAGCAGCAACCAGCAGTAAACATCAACTGCAGAATGTGTGCAAATTAAAATTAAACCATCGACCATATCATAAGTGGATGTCGAACACTAATGCCAACAGTGTACACGCAGAGACACAACAATGTATGAAAAATAGTACACCAAGCAACTCTAAGACAATTCAATCGAAGAACATCAAATAATACCCTATTACAAATACAATGCAAACACACTAATAGACGAAGATGAATTTAAACTATATTGGAATAGAGATATAATCATAGATGTCACAATACATAATAATAGACCAGACTTAATACTCACAGTAAAACAAACATATCTAGTGGACTTTTCGGTACCACTGTCTAATAATATCCAAAGAAAATATACAGACAAGATAAACAAGTACCTACCACTGTCAAGAGAAATAAAAGAAATGTGGGATCAAGAGAGAGTTATCATACTGCCCCTCATTATTAGCGCTACGGGCGAAATACCCCATTCACTTATTAGAAATTTAAAAGAACTTGGCATAAATTCCAATATCTATATAGAAATGCAGAAAATTGTCCTGTTAGAAACATGTGCTACTGTAAGAAAAGTACTAAATAAAGAAAACGTGTAAAATTATCTGTAGGAAACCAAAAGCACCGCGCAGTCTCAAAAATAACATGCTAAAATACATACCATATCCTCTGTACTCTGGTACTGAAATGGAAGATTACACCTAGAACACATCTTGCGAACAAGAGGGAGGGATGCGAAGGGAAAATTAGAGAATGATATGAGAATTCGGATGAGGAAAATATTAAGGACAGAACTGAGTGGCAGGAATACTGTTAAAGCCATTAATTCATGTGTTATACCTTTGCTCAGCTATTCGTTCGGAGTCATCAAATGGTCGAATACTGAGCTGGAGGCGATAAACAGAATTCTGAGGGTATAACTAACTGAACATCCAAAACATCATCCAAGAGCGTGTTCAGCAAGACTTTATTTACCACGTAACCTGGAAGGAAGAGGTTTATTAAATATGAAACTTTTGCACGACAAATGGCATCAAAAAATATTTTATGAGGCGGGCTGACCATTCCCTACTGCACAAAACAGTTACGTCACTAGATAAATACTGAAAATCTGTGGGCAAGATTGGATAATAATACCAACATTGAATGAGAGTAAAGAGGCCTGGATCATCAAACCGTTGCATGGTAAATATCCTCAAAAACTCTCCAACGCAAACATAGGGCTTTCGACAGCATGGCCTAGAAAAAGTATCTTATTCACGGAAACCGAAGGATTTGTTATAACCTTATAGCAATACAAGATGGTGTGATTTCTACTCGTAACTATCAAAAATATATTGAAAAGCAATACATCGCGGATGAAAAATGCAGAATGTGCGGAAGATATTCAGAAACCATCGAACATCTGATATCAGGATGCACTACCTTTGCTCCCACGGATTAAACATAAAGGCACAACTTCACAGCAGCTATCTTACACCAAGAGCTTGCAGTAGTCACACGTACTGCATCCAGTAATGAAAAATGGGAGATACCTTCTGTATTGGGATAACCCTATTATTACTAACAAACCAATAGCTACAAACAGTCCAGATATTGTCCTTTTAGATAAAACTAAGAAAGAAGCATTCTTCATAGATGCAGATCATCCCAAATAACAGAAGGAAAGGGAAGAGAAAACAAGTATTTTTAACTATGTGAAGGGTACCGAAAAATGCACAATCTGAAAACAGTAGTATAGTGGTTCCAATCGTCGTATCAGCAAGTGGTCTTTTTAGCAAAAACTTCTTGAAGCATCTGTCAAGTTATTAGGCGCGAACATTGCAACCGCAATCCAAAAATCTGTTTTTTGTGCAACCGGACGAGAAGTTATTCTTTTGCAGCTCGTTGGCAACGGACGCGAAATGAATTGACATAGACGTTACTAAAATATAGATAGAATGATAATTTTGTTTTTTAAAATACTCCTAATTTCATACTTTCGATAGAGATTTTAAAAACTTTTTATTCTAAAATTCATAATGTACATAAATTACTTAGAAAAACTGTTAAAATTGATTGTAGAGTTTGTATGATTTCCTGTAGTAAATGATTAATGTTGTTTTATTTATCAGTAACCTTGGAAATACTGGCAGGTAGGATACATGAACGCCACCTGTCTACAAACGTGAATTTAATCATCCTTTTAAAAGCAATGATTTTCATATAAATACATACTTTTCGATTGCACAAAAAATGTTGCGTGTGCCTCGGCCGCGTAGCTCTTTAGCGACCTCGAGCGTGTCAAGTCTCCGCCTCAGAGACATAATATTTCTCTCTGTCGCTAATGAGTTACTTCGCGGCCTAGGCACATAAATAACTATTACTTGAAATATGCAGGATAATCAGAAAAACTTTGAGTATAAATTAACATCACTTACCTGTCTGTCCACTTTGTGTGAATGGTCTAAGGACCCCTCACATAGTTAAACCTTCAAAGGAGAAAAAATTAAATAATAATAATAACTTTAGTATTAATAATAACAAAGTATGCATCATGACACTAGGACTACTTTAATTATAGTCATGAGTATGCATGGTTGGTTCCTTAAAAATTTTAACAGCCGAGTAGCTGAAAAAAGTGCATCATTTGATTGATGCACTTACATTGGTACAAACCAGATTATGTAAAATATGTTATAATAGATTATTCTAGTGGCTGCATATGGCACCTCGAGTTTTTTTGTAGTATTTTTTAAACATTTCAACCTAAAACTTGCAAACTTTTTCTCAAAAATTTGGATTTAAATATGTACACTGTGTTCAACCTAAGGAACACCCTTTTTGAACATCATTTACAGAGTTAATAAGCCAATAATAAATAAACTATGGAATAGCTTCAACAACTGTTACGCAAGCATAGACTTGGAGTGGCATAATGCCCACGTTTATAGGGTGCGTTATTGAACTCCAGTTCCATTCTATTTGCAAACATTCTTGAATATAAATTAAAATTTGAAATTTAGGCTTTTTGCAGTTCTAAACCATATTTTTAAATATGATTTTTCGATATTACCAAAAATAACAGCAGTGTACTCCAGGTTATTTTCCAGAATTTTCAAATAATTGAACTCCTAGTATTAAAAAAAAGTAATGTCGTTTTCAGTGATTTAGGATCAAGCATGAGTTTTTATAAGGAATCACTTTTTCTCGTAAATCCACCAATAAAAAAGGAACCCCTATTCAGTACTCAATCTTGGGTCCCCGTAGGGTCAACATTTATTTTTGTTGTTTCATTTGACGCCAAAATTCGAAAGAAATGACAAAAGCTATGAGGTGTGTACTGTTGCGAAGATTACGTTGATGTATGAAACAAGTATTGCTTATTATTAAATGTTGTCTTGTTAATTTTTACAATTAATCTTTGTAAAAAAGAAAAGGTTCATGTTTATCTATCACTTATTATTAGGTTCTTATGTTACAGGTAGGTGTCAGTGTTGGCAATAACTTGATTTAAGTACTTTTTCACCGACAACGCTTGACTTTATATTCACTATGATTAACTAAGCTTCCTAAAATATTTTTAGTTTTAGAGTTTTAAGATTTCAAAGTTGTCAAGAAAAAATAACGTCTTTTTCCCACAGAAATATTACGATTACTATTTAAAAAATGTTGCTTACCATAGTCACCAAAACGTTGAATATCTTAAATAATTCTCTTGTCACTTCTGTTCTGAGAAACAAACACAATATCTACGACGATTTAGCAATTCAAAAATATTAAATGTAAAACGTTAATAAAAAACCGGAACCTGGAATTTTGTTAAAATGGCAGATATCTAGATCATTTTCTGGATTCGAAAAACCCTCTTTAACAAATTTTATTTAAATCATTTGAGCCAGTTCGGAGATAAAACATATTTTCGTGAAAAAGTTCCTAGTGGTCAAACCCTTTAAATAATTGTACGAGCGATTTACATCCAGCAAACGCCTAACTTATTAAAAAAAATCAGGTGACCATGAGAAATGATTATCCCGAATTTTTATTAAAAAAGACGATACCTAGGTCGACTTAACTCATCTATTTGTATGTATATTAGGTAAAACATAAAAGTTATCTATAGTATAACACTTTTAGTCTCTGATAACACTACTTATCTTGCATTTGATGTCGGTACACATAAACACAACAGCACTAATACAAAGCGGACGGTCTTCACCCCGAGGATGGTAGCGTACATGTAATACGACGTCACCTAACGAAACGCGCGCTCGCAAATTATTCGAAATTCGCTGATATTAATAATTCTGTAAATTGAAAACTATTTGGTCTATTTCACTGAAACAAAAACGTTTGTTTTCCTAGACATCTTAGCTGCATTTTGACGAATTTTCAAGAGGTTTTGCCTACCCATGGACATTGTCTATTATAACAAGTCAATGGATGTTTTTAAAACTCAGAATATTTTCTTAAAATTCACATTTACTACTTTATCAAAATGTTGATTTTCTGGGGAGATTTTTGTTTATTTTATTTTTAAAATTTCGATCATAAGAGATTAAAAATTTCGCCTTTTTTCTTTTCCCGAAATCTCACTCGTACAGTGAAGCCTTTTCCAAAATTTGGTTTTCTTATGATTGTGAGATTTGTTACTAAAGCTCGAGATGTTATTTTGTGGATTTTTCTGGATTATATTGGGTCTAAATCACCCTTTGTTCCTGTGATATTGCACTGTCCTATTCCTCACTGAACATTTTGTATACCGGGTGTCTCAGTTGAATTGTTCCAATGGCATATCTCCGTTAGTTAATAAGATATAAATTTAAAATTTGCGGCATCTAATTAACAACTAAAGTTCTTTACACTGAACCTAATATCAATATTCTGTCACCTCCGGTTTAACCAAAAACGACCCTAACTTTATTATTTCAAATTACACCTAGTATATTTTTCTCGACCATTGAATTCTACGCAAAAATTCCTTTCCAATGATGCATCACACTTTGTATTTATTTTGGATCTAACAAAAAGTTCTTTTAAAAAATCGAATACTATAGATGTTTTTTTTTGTTTTTTTTTTCAATTTATTTAACATTTCTTCGGCCCAGTTTGGAAATATTTAAATTTTTTTATGGTTTATTGATTTCTAAACAATTTTTGAAATGCGACTACGTGATATTTAAATTTATTAAAAACGTCACTTCATGACAGTTTACAAATTAAGAGGTTAGTTTATTTTACATAGAATAGGAATAATGAAAAATAGGAGACCAAAAATTAGATATGGAAAAAATAAAAATTTTTTTGGTTTTTTGATAAATTATCAATCAATTATTCATTTAATTTATTTACATCTCTTTGTTTTTAAATAAATCCCATGGTGACATTCTTTTGTAAATACATTTATCAACTACTTTTGCTTTATATTAGATACGTTTATGAGTTATTTGTACATAATTATGTATTTTAATCTAAGTAGTGATGTCCGATATACACAGAGACTATACAGGATGTACAGCTACGCAGATGATAGTACAGTGGCGGCTAGTGCTAAGATTTGCAGGTTTGCGCAACCTCCAAAAAAAAGAGCCGGGATAAAAAATAAAGTAATTGTTGTTTATTTATTTATTAATATAACAGATTTATCGTTACCAAACATGACTATAACGGATTCCCCCGGTTCGTTAGAATTTGGCGAGGTTGTTGGGTCCACGGTTTCCAGAGTTTGCAACACAAAACATATATATTAAGAAGGACAGGTTACATTTAAAGCGAGAGCAACGAAGTGACAGAAGTGGATGGCAATACGCGCCATTTTCAAATTCAAATTTTGGGTGAAATTACCGCATTTTCCATTGTAACTAAAAAAAATTGACGTTTCATTTTTGAACAATGAAAATGTCACAACTTATTGTTTAATTACAAATGAAAATGCAAAAATAAAACGTAAATTTGTTTAGCTAAGGTGGAAAATTCATTAATAATTAATGTACTTAATGGTTAATATGCTAAACGGAAAATGAATAATACGAAATATATAATAGACAGATGTTTTATTGGTTCAAAATAAAAAACATTGTAAAAAACTTAGCAATATGTATTAAAATACAACTTACATAATAAACGGAATATTAAAATATGAATTACAACATGCTATGCACAGTAAGTATGCAACAAATGTAACAAAGCTTCTCATGAACTAATGACAACTAGAACGAATTCTTTCTTGTGTGCCGTAAAAGTCTCAGGAGCAAATCATGAAAAATAAATAAATAAATCAATAATTAATAAAGGAAATAAAACGCAATCGAAATTTCGACACAAGAAAATTAACACTTAATGGGTATCTTAAATAAATGCTCTGTTTTACTTAAATTTTTTTATGAACCAATTTTCAAACAAGTTTAATGTTTTTATTAATAAATTTGGTTAAACATAAATTAGAATCATAGCAAAAAGGAATAACTACAAAACTCACCATTAGACTTTTTATTATCTATCAAACTGTATTTGTTGAAAAACTAATAGTACATAAATGAATTTCATCTGAATAAGTAGGGGAAGCAATTTGTTAATTATGAAGAGGATTACTTACCGCAAAATTGTTGTTTACATCAATAACATACGCCATAACCATATATGGTCATAATTTCCTTCGTTAAATCGTTCAACTGACAGACGACAATCGACGGAAAGCAGATCTTAAACGACAGACTTCCAACCTAATCTATATGTATCTCACTTGCACATTCATGAATTATAATAACCTTTCTCATTTTGACTGCGTAGCTACAATTTTACAATCAAAAACTGCCGGCAGGCAATTTGACATAAGTGGATGGCATGACAATTCGGCTTGTTTCGCCCCCACTCCTATTACTTTTACCCCCATGGTTTGCAAGCTAGACTGTAAACTTTGCTTTCCACATATGCACCTGCGCCTTAACTCATATTTTGTTCATTTAAATACTTGCCCATAAGCAAGCATTAGGTTGCACTTGTGGATGCAAACCAAATATCATCTCGCTATTTTAATTTGTTGTCGGTCAATGTTGTGAGTCGTGAAACACAAATAAAAATGAATTCAGTGCAAAGTTTAATTGCACAACCATTCTGTAACTGATCTGTGTCGAAAAAACTGGAAATTAAGCGAGTTGGACGACCTATTCCAGACTTAAATATTGTACAGACAATGTTTAGTAAAAAGCGAAGTTTTAACAGAACTATGTAGTTTGCGAAGCTAAAGTACTATGCAATATTATTATCCGCCAAGCTAAAGAACAATTCAGCTTCACTGGCCATTTAATTGCAGCAACCTTATTTTTTTCTGAAAAATTTAATCAATATAAAACCACTTTTCCCTAAAAGAATTTTAAAGAAACCACTAAGGTATATCCATTTTTTAATGTACAAAAACTAAGAACTGAAATAACTGTAATTTACGAAATAGAAGGGTTGAAATCGGCTTCTGGTTTACGTGTACCCTATAACATTATTTCAGAAAACAGTGTGCTTAGTAAAATTTTTAGTGGAACTCTAAATGCTTTCAAAAATCCTGATAACTATCCCAATGGCTTCTGGTGAAAATAATTAAAAACTCTTTTAAGACATACATTATGCCAGGAAAAATTGTCCTCATTAACTATGCTTTCCAAAGAAAAGGACTTAATCCAAGGAATACCCGACCGCAATCAAAAAGTTATTGATAAATTTGCAGCTGCCAAAAATCATCGTATGGACTTCCGCTTCCAATAAGTAAATGTCTGATTTTTGTGAATATTATAACAGGGTAATGTTAATAATATACTATACATGTATAACATATATCATTTAAAATCCTAAATATCTCTTAATTCCAGATTAATTTAAAATTTCAAATTTCGGCACATTTTGGTGTCTCTTTGCAACTTCCAATTTTTTTTTAGCACCAGCCGCCACTGTGATAGTAGCCTATGGTGTCATCTTTTTTCTCCGAACATTATCCGTCGCTGCTTCAGATCGATTAAGGGAACAGCAGATACAGATAATTAATCGGGATCTCGAAATCATTTTGGAATGGGGTAAGAAAAATCTGGTCGACTTCAACGCTTCAAAAACTTAGGCGGCGGGATTCTCTAAGAAAACATTAAGGGATAATGCAACAAATATTCTAATGGACGGTAAAATCATCCCGATGGAATCTAGTCTGTCTATCCTAGGAGTGAATGCGAGCACCAACTTCTCTTGGGACGATCATGTGCGCACCACTGTCAAATTCGCCTCCAGAAGCTAGGATTTCTTTTTAGAGCGAAAAAGTACTTCACATCCTAGCAGCTACTCACACTATACAAAGCTCAAGTTAGGCCAACACTAGAATACTGTTCTCATGTTTGGAGGTCAGCCCCAAAGAACACTTTAGCTCTTTTGAATTCAATTCAAAGAAGAACGATTCGCCTAATTGATGACGAGAGTTTGACCGATTCTCTCGAAACACTAGAGCACAGGCGGATGGTAGGTGATTTATCTCTTTTCTACAAATTCTTTCATGGAAAATGCTCACAGGAACTAATACGACTAATCCTTCCAAGGGCAAGATTTTTAAGGTATACAAGACAGTCAGAGGTAGCAAATTCCTGTGAGGTCCAGCTTGACACAGAGAGGGACTTCTATCTACGGAGGCTCTTTCTTCTATAGAACTTTCAAGCAATGGAACTCGTTACCGAATGGAATTTTCCCCAAAAATTGCAACCATATTCTTAAATTAAAATATTTATTAAACATAGGTAACATTAATGACCTGAATAATTTTTTTATCTCTCTGAAGATGACAGCTTGGCTGTCGAAACGAGTTAGAGCAACCTTTGTTGTGTTTTTTAATCTTTGTTGGTTTCAGGGGACAAGTTCTGTATTTCAATTATTTTTGATACTAAACATAATTTTAGTTTATAATTTAAAAATGAACTGGTTCGTGAAGTAGTATTAAAAATAAGAACGTTCGTAATTCCCGTTACAGTTTCCATTCACTTTGGGATTTATAAAAAATATTGCAGTTTAAAGAAAAAAGGGCAAAATTTTCAAAGAAAATTAAAATCTCTAAAATAAATTCGTAAATTTAAATTTAAATTAGGAAAAGAAAAGTGTGAAAATTGAAACTGTTCAATGTTCATTTTCAGGAAAAACTCTTAGTGTATTTAACAATATGAAAAAAAAGTATTAAGTTTCAAGAAAATAAGTCGATATTTCCAGATTAAAGTCAAAATCAAAATTTTAGAAATTCTGAATTGTAAGTGTAAAGTCCAAAATTAAGTTACATTCGAAATTTGGAAGAAAAAAAAAACGAGATTTTGGAAAAGGTCACTTTTGCAGTAATAGACTAAATTTCTCACGTTTAAAATTAAAATTCATAGAAAAAAAACTCAACATTTTTGGAAAAAGATAAAACAAATTTTGAGTTTCGTTTAAATTCGAAATCTGAAGAACGCAATTAAAAATTAATGGTTTAAACTTGGAATTTTACAAAGAAAGTTATAAGTTTTTGGGAACAATAGAAAGAAAAAACCAGCTATAGTTCTTTCCCAATTTTTCAGGCGAACTATCCATTTTAGTTCACAAAAAACTATTCACCAAATGAAATATAACACCTATGGCAACTTTATACTTAAATCATTTTTTATAATTTGTAAATTTTGACAATTTTTTTGTCGAGCAATATTGTCTCATTTGTTTGCTTTGCAGGCAACGTCTCATGCGTGTATGGACGAGTTTACAAATACCCAGCATGCCGAAGTAACGAATAAATTCTATAAAACCGCGAACAACAACAACATATTTTCAAAAAAGTTCTAACAGGTCGATTTTTATTTATAAATTGCCACTTAAACATGTATTTTTTAACTCCCCATTCCTTCACCCCTAAGAGCTAGCAACTCCAACTTTAAAAATTCAAAATAGCAAAGTATCCCTTACGATACCTCGGTTAATAGATCTTTTTATGCTGAATGCGACAAAAAAAGTTTATTTAAAATCGGTTGATAAATAACGGAGATATTTGCAAAAATGTTAGCATGTTCTGCATCGCAAGGTTGCTTCACAGTTAACGTCATGTGATAGTCTAAACCTAAATAAAATGTTTAACTTAAGGAGTAGAGGATTAGACATGAACTTTGTATACTGGGTTGTACTTTTATATGAATCGTTCTATATATCTACATAGTACAATAAAACATTATCTCATTAAAACTGTCATTCAATTATTATTTTCAAGCAAGAATCCAACGAATCATCATTATGTCAAGACAATCTTCAAGCAAAAAACATTTCCGTGGAGAAAGTCAGGTACGTAAATTAAAAAAAAAACAACATTTTTGCGTTAACTTATTTTATTTTTTATTTCTAACCATTTATATTAAAATAAAGAGCATATAATCTTATGTTAATCTTTGATGCTTACATAATCAATACAAAATGTCAGTAATACCAAAAATATAGTATTAGAAATAGGACAATTCTTGTATCACAATGCAGAATTGAGATAAAGAAGCTGGTGAATTTTATAATGTAATTCTTGTTAAAAAAAAATGGTACAAAACTGACTAGATAATGGGAAGAACCGATAAACATGTTAAATAATTAACAGGAACGTATTGCAGTATTACTGTTATATAATGGAATACGTATTGCTTTACCTCATAAATAGACACCCTGTATTATGGAAAGCTGCTCTGTATAGCAAATATTTCACGTATTTATTATCTGTAATAAGTTACCCAAGTCATGATTTTTATAAACAAAGGAATAAACGCATTCTATGCACACTTAAACTTTAAACTAAGAAAATAAATTGATGTTTATATTATACACATAGTATATTAAAGAAAATATTACCATTTTATGTCTATTTCATTTTTATTACCACAAAACTATTTAGTTAATAATAAAGTAAAATTGAAACAATTATGGCAATTATACGTAAAATATTTAATTATTTATTAAAACGGTCCAATTTGTTAGGCTCCATTTGGATTATCCAATATTATTAAACTTTGTACTGAGTTCCACCAAATCGAATGTGGACAAATTTCTAATCTACATAATTAAACGCTGTCACTGTAACTTGTAATTTCTAAAGACTACGGTTTTGCTGATAACGCTTCTGATTTCTAATGAATATTGTATTAATTTTACTAAAATCGGAACGTTCTACGGGTACAATGAAATTGTTTATGTAGAAAGAATTTCGAGTATTATTCGGCTTCGGCTTTACACTGAGGCTGCTTGAAGGTTTTATATTTGGACTATTAATTAATATTTGCATTATGGTTGCGGATCAAAAATTAGCAGATGGCTCTTTCTCCACAAAACAATTTCTTGATCTGCACTGATATTTGGTTGGCTATTTGATGCTAAAACTTAATTTACTTTTAACATTTTTGTTGCATTAACAAGTTAACTAATTTGAAAACTCGCCACCAAGCAACGAAAGGTGGTGTTGTTGTTTCCTGTTCACTCATGGAAGATTGCTGTGCTAATGTAATGGTTGATTCTGATTTAGAGTTCTCCTTTTGGCCGTTGCCGTTGTTAATTGCTGGAGAAGTCATTCTTGTGGACGAATTCTGTAAATAAAAACCTAACATTAGTATATTTTTCAGATTAAAGTGCCAGAAAAGCACACTAAAACACCAAAGCATAATATATATTACTTTTATTTTTGATTTAATCTTCAACAATATTTTTCTGTTTTGGCGAAATTGTAATGTACGGTATGAAGTATTAGAGCCACAAGCGAGACCGGTGCAAGAAGGGGTGCCCAGAAATGTTGATGAAGTCCTTTGCTTTTGGGCGTTGAAAATAATTTGGCGTTGATAGGTGCCAGATTTTATTTTGGGGCTCAAAAACATCTTGCACAGGGCCCGTTGAAAGCTAGCTACGACATTGTGCAGTATCGTTATCAATTGATCCATACGTATACTGTTCGTGAATAAAACATTTTCTCTTCTTGATAAAATAAAACTAATAATAAAATGGATACGGATTTTAAGTAGTTTTAAAGAGAGAAAAATGGTATATTTAAGAAGATAATTGTCCAAAATTTCAACAAAGCTAATAATTTATTAGTGTTAGATGATGTTTATTTTATTTTATTGTACATCTACTAAAACTATTAAAACTGTTATATTTTTAAAAATTCACAGATTTCGCAATCCTTGCAACCAACGGAGACATTGGAAATGATAACACCAAATAGAAACATAATTAATACTTTATTTACCATACAAGGTTATACAGGGTATTTACAAATTTCAAAGACAATGCTTGGCGGTTGATTCGAAATGATAAGTAAATACGAATCACGAAAAAAAAAATTAATACAAAATGTTTACTTTTTGAATTGCAGACTTTCAAAGTTGTTATAAAAAATAATTCAATTAATAATTCCATAACCTCTTTACCGATCGTGTTGAAATACGAAACCTTCAGGTATTTAGATTATTAAGGCTAGAATCTTAGTGACGTCGACCCTTGTGTTATCCGACACCCCTTGAAATTCGCCACGACTATTATCTATGTATCTTCGAAGTAGTAAATAATAATAATAATTACATAAAATATGTTTTGATTTACGACAATACGTATTAGATTTAGTTTTTATTTTTTTCTAACTGCTGTGGTCATTACGCTAAAGACGTTAATTCTGTAATATACCGTGTGTTATTTATTATTATTATTTTGTTGTTGCTTAATTCGTGAAATTTAATATTCTATAATCTTAAGTAAAGATTTTATCTCATCATTTTTATATGTAATTAATCAGATTACAAGATGCTCTTTTTCAAAAAGTTTCGGACTATAAGGGAGAAATACTCTATAGTTCGCCAAAATTGATTTTCCGATACCACCTTCCAAACATTTTTACACGGGTCTACTGCATTCCGAATATTGGGTTAGAAATCTGAACTGCCGATGCCGATCACTATTCGGATATTTAAATTGATTGTTGTTAATTATATATCAAAAATATGCTTGTCGTAATGAACTGACCACTTAAACGAAAATGGGAAACGATAAGGGCTTTAAATTAGCAACAGATATCGTATTTAATTATACTCGAACCGTTTAATAATGGTAGAGTGAGTGATTTAGTAAATTTCAACTTATGTCAGTTACAATTTTATCGGGTGTTCAAATGAAAAAGTCATCAAGTGTGCTATCATTTTTTTAGAAGAGAACGTAGCGAACCCGGCCATTCGATTACTTATTGTTATTTTGGTTGATCCGTCAAGGGTCATTTTGACGTCTTATTTATCTAGAGAGTTTAAAATTTTTTAACCTAAAGAAAATCATCTAGGAATCTATTTTCTTTCACGTTTTTATGATGAATTGAATTACTAAGATACACAAATTTATAAAACAGACAGTCTAGAGCAGTAACAATTTCCATTTTACATCCAAAAAATGAGAATTTTCCATAAGAATGTTTGTTATGATAGTAATTTAAATGTATTAAAACCTTGCAGTTGTCAATCACTGATAATTTCTTTGGGAATTACGTTCATAAAAAATTTTCATTGTCAACTTTATGACTTTTTCATTTGAACAAAACTCAAAATGTCGAAAATTTGTCAAAAATAGATTTGGAATACTCTCTCCAAATGTTTACTCTTCTTTATAAAATTATGCGTTTATGCTATCAAAATAATTATAAATACAAATTTTGGACTTTTCCGAAATTTAATAAATTTTTTCCACAATTTCGACTTTTTTAAATGTTTACATCAAACTTGCAATTTTTGTGTTTTTTCTTAAAACTTCGGATTTCAAACGGATTCAAAAATTGAACATCAGTCTTGCGAGTCTAACCCAAGATATTGCATTAAAAAAATAAATATAGAATATTTTCTTGAAATTATTACTTTTTCACAAAATTCCTCAACCTTTTAAAGTGTCATTTATTTTCCTTAAAGTGTCAAAAAATATTTACGTTTTGTTTAAAATTTTCATGTTAAATAATAAATTCTAAATATTTCTAAAGATTTTCACTTATTTTCGAAATTTTGACCTCAGCCTAAAAAATTCTTAAAATTACAAATATATAAACTCAAAAACTCAAGATTTTTTATCGAAATCTTGAAACGTCAACTTATTTTTCGAAATTTAAGAACTCCTTTTTTATTAAATCATGAGTGGTGGGTTTCTTCAAATTTTCAAATCCCAAAATTCAAACTTTACTTTCTACTCTTATTTCCAACACCAATAAAGGTTTCAACCAGTTTTAAAGCTTTGGTTTTTTATTTTTAAGGTTTTAAATTTAATCTAGACTCTTTTCTTAAGAACACAAGTTATTTATTTAAAATTTTGACTTTAAATGAAATATTTTAATATTTTTCGAATAATTTTGATTTAGTTGCAAACTTTTATCTTCAACCTATATATGTTGACATATGTTTTGAAATTTTAGAACGTTATTAATTTTTTGAAATCCTGGAATACTTTCTTAAAATTGTCTATTTTTTTACTGTTTTTCCCGCAACTTTTCTGAACTCAAGATTTTTGCCTTATTTGGCTATTTTTTTTTATTTTCGACCTTAATATCGAAGTATTCGACCTGAGATTTCGAGTGAAAACTTGAAATTTCAAATATTTTTCTTTCGACTTTTTTCTATTTTGAAGGTTATTTCTGCAATGTTAATTTTTTCTAAATTTACACTTTCCATTAGCCAAGTTTCTTCAGAAAGATTATTTTTTAAACTGAAATATATTCGTATAAACAAATGGACTACGAAATAATTTAAATCAAAATAATATTGAGGCATCTATGCTCATGGCTCTTGAAAGAAATATTTTAATACAAAGCGAAAACAATGAAATATTAAAATATATTTGATCTACAAGCAAAAATTTGTCAACTTTACTGTAAAAGTAATCTACATTTATTTGAGACCTAAAAATCATAAATGCAGATATTTTACCACTTTCGTTTACTGAGTACTTCAAAGTTTTCAATACAGTACGTCAACTGGATTTAGGGTTAGATTTTACAGCATAATAATGGAATTATAACCCCTCAGTTAAGGGCCGCTGACTTGGGTACCCCGTGTAAACTTCAGAAACTTTAAGTTTGCGCATCTTTACACACTCACGATACCGCCTATTGTGTTAAATTTTTGTTAGTGGTGTTTTCGTACTTAACTCACTAGAAACTCTATTTTCAATCTCTCGTAAACGTTTTTACGCTCTCAATATGTCTTACACTTTTCGCTATTTTTCAAACTCTTAATATCCATAGCTGATAGCCTTATCCAATGAGACGTCACTTGATTAAACGAATATGGTGCACTGCGGTGAACTGTAAACTTAACACTCTCCCATAGTTTTTACGCCGGCCTCTCAACGCCGAGAGCACTCGAGTGGCGAGTATGTATGTCAGAGCGACACCGTATATTTTCGAGCTTGAACGAAAAGCCGAAACTTTGCCCCATATCTCAACATAAACATTTCCAATGTTAAAACATCTAATATGCCCATATTAGGAACTAGGGTTTCTATAATGAACACCCTAGAATCCCATTATGGCCAAACCAATTTGTTACAAATTGTATAAAAAATGTCGAAAATCTCAAAATTTTATTATCAAAGAAAATGACGCATATATAAAATATGTATAAAAACTTTGAAAACTAGAACTTATTTTATTATTAACATAAGGAAGTAAGCTCTTTAGGAGTCAAATCCAAACATTTCTTTATGACATTAAAAAAGGAACCAAGATTCGCGATTAATTGGAATTTTTCTTATTGCGCTAGTAGCAGATTTCCTGATTTGAACAAGTGTAACACTTTTTAAAATACTACCTTGAACCGGTACCTGCTACCTTCTTTTTTTTGATTAGGAAAAACAGTTCTAATAACTCTTAAGGCTCTACAGTTTATTGATGCCTTTTAGTTTTAGTTGTTTCCATCTGCGGAGTACGAAGAAGTTCTGTAAACGATACATCCGAGTGTTTGAAGCTAGCTGATATGTCGGAGGTTCTTCTATCCGTTAAAGAAAATTCATCTTCCACATCACCATTTCATTTGCTAGAACTGCTTATAAATATTCTTGTTTCTTTTGTTAAGTTGTAGGAGAGGGAACATTTTTCTTGGTAACGGATTTTGCGACCATAGCTCTTGTGTTGGCCGAGGTAGTAGCAGGCTGTTCATCAGCTAATGTTTTATTATCAGACTTTTAGGTTAATAAAGAAGGAGCAAACACCGTTTGACCAATCACGGTTGGACCATAAGGGGTTGCTCTAAAATCAATGCAAAGGTTAGCTGGACTTAAAGCTTCAGACCAAACTTTTGAAAAAATAATACCAAAGCTAGATTAGGTTAACTTTCTTTATAAAGACACTCCCCAATATCTTGCAAGTTCTTCATCCCAGTGATATGAGAATGATTTAAAAATAGATCTATACACCGGTTGAACAACATGCGTACATTTACTTGGGATACATAAAAGGGTAATATCAAATCTATCAGCGGCATATACCATATTAGCAACCAAATGGGATTTAGCTCCATCAACAATGTCAAATGTTCTTGCTGCTGGTTTTTTGATATGCCTCATTGAACCCTTGCCAGGGCTTGTTTCAGATTATCTTTCGCCCACAGAACCCCTTTTTTTTAATTCTTCAAAGGCATATCTGGGAAGAGATTATGCTACTTATTATTTTTCTGTATTTGGTATCAATGCAGAACAATATTAATTCATACATTACCCAAAAAATATATACAGCGTGTCCAAAAATTATGGAATATTGACTGTAACTTTTGAAGATACGTTTAAGAGAAAAATATAATTATTAAAAGTTGAATGAATATTGACGACAGATACTACGGCAAACTCATTTTTTTTTCTGTTTGGAACTCTTGTTGCTATGGGCGCATGTTCTTTTTTTAAATAGCAACCTCTATTTTTTTGACATTTTTGAATACATCTTTTGTTTCTTAATATCACAGCACACTTTGTTCATAGGGTTACATAATAAAACAGTCAAGTATATATCAAAATTTAAAAAAATATGTATTTTTTATTTTTAATAAGCGGATTTAATTCAACAAATGTTTTAACTGATCTCCATCATTTTCTAAGCAATGTTTATCACAAAAACTTCTGAGAAAATTATTGAGTTTCCTGTAATATGTTGTGAGTATAGTCAGTAACTCGAGCACTAAGATCTTCTAAATTATTTGGCCTGCCCTTATTACGTTAGTTTTAAGGATCGCATCAAAAAATTCAAAAAGTGTTAAGTCCGGAAATCTTCTGGCCACTTAATTCTTCTGTTTCTGCCATTGAATAGCGCATACACCTCTTATTTGTGATCTTTTTCTATCCTCAGATCCGAAACAATACGAAATTCTACCCTTTCTTTATAACCAAATTTATTATTTATTCATGTTCTTATAAATCGACAATTTATTGCCACCTGTAATTGAATATAACAATCTGGCACTACTTAACGTCATTTTATCAGCCTACATTTAATAATATCTGGAAATTTTTATTTCAAATTTTAAATTTGGAAATAAAATTTTCGATTCTCTTAATATCTAACTCTACAAAGAAAATGGGTTATAATATTAAGAAACAAAGGTTGTATACAAAAATGACAGAAAATATATAGGATGCCATTTAAAAAAGAACAGGTCTCCATGGTGAGAAGAGATGTAAACATAAAAAAAATTGAGATTGCCATTTATTAAGGTCATTTATCTCAAAATCGTATATTTCAAAAGTAACAGGCAAAATTCCATACTCTTTGGACACACTGTACAAGGTGTCCAACCGGGAATCGCCGCGATCGATATCTGGCAAAGTACTCATCTAAAATATTTGAAAATTTGGCAACTTAGCAAAGACTATACGACCAACTCAAGTAAAATATTTGCAAATTTGTAGTATTTCCGGTTATACCGGAAGTTGACACCAACTTCGTTATTTTAAATGAGATACCCTATATATTTTTGCATTTAATTTAATATTTTAAGGTCACTTTGAATAACAAACATTGTTCCTAAAATTTATAGTTTTTCAGATAATTAGATTTTTATAAAAAAACTCAAAAAGGGGTTTAAATTATGATTTTAAAATATTTTTTCTCAGCGTATTTATACCTAATTTTTTTTAACAACGTATTCGTATTATTCTCATTTTTCTCTATCTTCCCTTAAAATTAATGTCATTATGACTGAATCACCCTATATATTAAATGTTCCAAATATGGGCATTGCCCATAAATAGAGACCAGGGATGGTGCCCATATTTGGAAATCGTAACGTCCAAAATAAATTTGGAACTTTCTGAAAAATGCTTAACTTTTGAAAAACAAAAATACACCAGAATAAGGCGTACATATGAATCTTTAATACCATGCAAAAAATTTTCAGATCCAATTTTATTTGCTAAAAGAAAACCTAATAATAACTTGCCGACATTTACAACGAAAGAACGCCGCAACTAAAAGGGCATCTAGAACTAAGTTTTTGTAAATTTTAAAATTTTAAATAAACAAGATGAATAGCTTTGCAAGAAGCTGCCAATTTGTTGCTCAGGCTTCTAAATAATTTTGCGGCGAATTTACAGCAGGGTGGCCATATTTGGAGAGGTGTCCATATTTAGCGAAGATACCATATAAATACTTTTTTTGTCATCAAAGAAAACTCTACAATTAATGAATCTCTAAATTGCGAAAATGTTCTCTTTTGAAGTTCAAATTTATGACAGTCATGTAGATTCAACAGAAATTAATGACAGATTTGTGAGTTTTATTTGGTTTATTTAACTTCTCAAGTGGTGTTTTATTAATTTTAATTTGGGAAAAGTTCTTTTTCCTTTAACTGCAGAGACAGAAAGTGTTTACGAAATTCCCAGCTACGACAGTATTAAGGATACAAAGTAATTAAGTATTTTTGGCACAAATAATTTAAAATATCCAAAAGTTTTATAGAATATGCTAGCATTCGGGATACATCATGTAATTCTTCTTAACTTTTTAAAGATCATTTGCATTTATGCATATCTGATTCACTTACAACAGAAAATATTGACTTGAGATTCGTACAATAATTTTCCAGCGTTTTGTCATCTATTTCAAGTTTTAAAAATTTTTGCTATGGCTTTTCATAAGCGTGAATCGTTCAATTAGTAAATTAAGGGTAACATCCAGACAAAATAATGTTAAAATCAAAAGTCAATTATGAGCTCAAAGAAGAACTATTAACACATGTTATGTAGCAATTATTTTATAATATCGTAGTCTATGACCTCCTTTGGGCAATTCCTAATTCCACAAATTCTGACTTAATTCGAAATTTCAACTTTTTCTCATATATTCGGATAATTTTTAAATGTAGTTTTTTTTTTGGAGACAACTTCATTGTTCAAATTAGGAAAATAATAAAAAATGAATGCGTAAAATGGGATTTTTTACACTGATGATGATTTAATTGTTTTTCATTTTTCCTCGAAATAAAAAATTCGCACTTTTGGTTTTAACATGTTTATCTATAATTCTAAAAGTTTAAATTTAATATCAATATGGAGACTTTTTTCTCGAAATTTCTGAAATAGTTTTTTCTAATGAAATTTAATGCAACTTCGATATTATTCTGGAAATATTGGCATTTTATATGTACTATGTAATTATTTATTAGTTTTCTTCTCTCAATTTCGATTTTTTTCCGAATTCGGACTTTTCAGTTTCAATGATCATATTTCTACTGAAATTTGCATTTTAAACTTGAAATTTTGATCCCGACTAATCCAATCATTTATCTCAAAATTTTTAGACATTTTTCAAATTTCGATTTTTTTCGAAATTTATAGTTTAGTCTCGAAAATAATACGAATTTTAAAAAGTAAACTGAATTTTGAAAAAAATGGAAATTTTTGGGAAATAGCTCAGAATTTATAAAAAAATATTGAATTTGTTTTAATTATTTAGTTATTTTTTATAAATTTTGATTATATTCTCGAAATTTTGCTTTTTTCCAAACATTTTGTATTTGCACATTCAACCTTTATTTTTATCCTTTTTTCTTCTATTTGCTAAATTGAGACCTAATTGTCCATCTTTTTTTGTCGAAGTTTTAGGAACTTTTTTTTAAATTTCTGGTCTTTTTAAATTACCAATTTTACTATTTTGTCTGTTTATGTTTCTATTATTAATTCACATAAATTAAATTTCTCAGAGTTTGCACTTTTAATGTTTATGTTTACTTATATTCTTAAAATGTTAAGACTGTCTTCGCTGTAGGTTTCCAATTTTTTTATTTGGGAATTAATTTTGAAATTTCTAATTTTCCGCATAATTTATAGTAAAAGGTTTATCTCAAAATTTCGACTTTTACTTTGAAATTCCGAGTTGCTTTCAATTGTTTCTTTTCAAAATTTCAAATTTTTCTAAAATTTGTTTTCACACATTGTTACTACATTAAAGAATTTTTCCTAAATTGAGACTTTAATCTCGGAGTTCGACCATTTTTTTTTAATTTCGAGAAGTTTGAATTTGCATCTATAGTTATTGCCATTTTATCTAAATTTTAAATTATTGGATAGATTAAATTAGAAAATTTGTGCCTAAAGAGTTGTGGGCTTTTTCTGAAAATTTAATTTTGTAATTTAGAGGACTTTTTTATACATTTTAAAATTTTATTTAATTAACAGCTTAAAATTTTAGCAAGAGTTATGAAGAAACTTCTGAATTAATAAAAAACACTAAAATTTCACTGAAGCAAGCCCCATTCAACAAAGAGCCGCATGCAACGCCCAGAGCCACATTTGCTCACCCTTGACCTAGCCGACATATGAAAGCGATGCGTAAAGGTTTTTAATTATTGAATAGTTAAAAATAAATTTTGATTTAGCATCTTATATATATATATTATGCCGTCTGACGCGGCTGCCTCTTTGCAGCCACGAAACGGCCCTGGTGGACGAATAGTTAGTTTTAACTTATTAATGGCTTTTGGACCTTATGAGCGTACATTTTGAATGTATGTAATTTGTTTTTTTGAGGTAGTACTGTAGGTTTTAAAATTACCCTTCAAAATTTCATGAAACTGGATATATTGCTAGAGTATAGTAAGATAATGATCCTGTTCATTTTTTGAAGAGTTACAGAGAACCAGTAAAAAGTTATTGACATTTGAAACTTCACTCTCTTAATATTGAGCCTTATGAGAAACCGAGATTTTATAATATTTTATAAAAAAGTACCGTTCAGATTTTAGTAAAAGGGAAGAAAAAGATGGAAAATAAAATATAAAACATTTTAAATAATTCGAAGTACAGCTTTAGAGCATGTAATAGCAGTAATTAGCGAATAGATATCAAAAATTTATCTTTTATCGTACTTTTTCCGTAGTTTATTACATATGGCAAGGTTGTTTTTATATGAACGATTCGGGGAGCCTTCAGATAATAGCCAATATTTATAAAAATAAAGTATTCACTTTAAAGTAAAAAGCAAAAGCAAAAGGTAAGGATGAGAAGTAAAGAATAGAAGTAAAAGGTTTTTCTCTAATTCGTATTTATAGTCTTTACCTTTTCCTTGCAAGCAAATCCTTTAAAAAATTAAAGTAAATGGTAGAAAACCGTTGCAATTTCAAATACGACACAGGTTCAAACTTGCAGCGTGCGTTGCCTACATTTAAATTTGAGCTTAGAATTGTGCAATAATTATATGCATGTATGTGATCATTCTAAGACAAAAAATGTCAGATGCAGAAGGTGAAGGTGATATTACTGGAGATCCCTTTCAGGAGATGACGTTTATTGCTGAAAAAGTCCGCGCATATCCAGAAATATTAGAAAAATCACAAGTACCAGCAATGAAAAATAAAAAAACTTGGGCTTTAACTAAAACAGTCGAATATGGAACATTCTTTGGAAAACGATTACATCATAAGACTTTTATGAGGAAAGTAAATAATAGGAAAACTCGATTGAAAAGTAAGACAGATAAAAATAAAACGGGAAATAGACGCCTGTTGGGAAACGAAATTTACCCAACCATTTCCCTTTGGCCACTTGTTCTTGGAAACCGAATCCATTAAGGAGCCTTTTCTACAACATGTTCCAATACTTCGTGAAATATTCTGGATACTGTATGTTGGGTGCATCCCAATTCTTCAGCAATTCCACTTTAAAATCCAGGGTTTGCACAATAACGCAAGAATATTTTCATTTTATGCATGTTGGTCAGAGCTGCTCCACGAGTTTCTTGATTATCTCCCAGAATGTGGTCAACTAACCATTTAAATCTAAATAAGGTTTTAAAATCTGATTGACGAGGCATAGTTCTTGGTTTATAATATTTTTTTGCAGTACATTTACCACGTCAGCCATGGCAAACACTTAATTACGACCATAAACTTAGACTGACTAAAATTTACATAACCAATAAACAAATAACTTGAATATAGGCATATAAGTATAGAAAAAAGTTAGTTTTGTAGCAGATGTAATTTTGGTGAAGCAAATCATTTAGTTTTAAAAATAAAAGCTTTTTTTATGAATACTAAAAAAGTTAAACTTTTTACTTTAAAGCAAAACTTTCAACGGTAAAGCAAAACCTTTTGTTTTACTTTTTTATGCATAACATCTGAAGTATTTCCTTTGTTTTCACTATGTAAAAGCTAATACTTCTTTTTATAAATACGGCCTAATAAATCACCATTCTTTACTTCCGTTTTAAGGTTTTGTGTCAATTTTTTCAGGATTGCCCGTTAATTAATTTGTCAATTCAACCTGCGGTAGTCTCTTTTCGAATGTTTCTTTAAGAAACTCTTTTATTTTTCCAATCAAATTTTTTTTTTATTGTGACTGAATGATTTTGATGATAACACTATTTGGTCATAGAAGTTCCTCTGTTTTTTATTTCATCGCGACGTTGTCTATTTTAAATACTACGTTAATCAAATGAGTTAATGTATACTTTTGATGTGGTTTTGACCCTACCACTATCGACCGTACTACCTTAATATTTAAAGAGTATTATACATTAGTGGAAAATCTAGATAGAAATTGTAAACAGGGGAGGATTTAATGGTGTCCAACATGTGCAATTGCGTACTATTTGAAAAAAAATAACATAAATAGGATATTTTTGTGATCTCGCCTTTATTTCACCTTTAAATTGTGATATGTGACATATCAAATTATTCAAAAAATTTGGCTGAATTCGGAAATGGGAAAAATAATCAGCTACGCCCCTATAAAGTTTTTAAGAAATCAAGCAAAAATGATTTAAGTTTTTTTTCAATCGGACTACAAATTAAAGAGTTACAGCATATTTTAGATAATGACGGTTTTTTCTTTGTTCTTAGTAACATATAAACATATTCAGTAATTGAATATCGTTACTAATAATGAATACACCCAAGTTACCTTACCTAGTTCATTCTTAAATTTTATTCGTTCGAGGACCGGTAGTTTTATTTCCTAACCACTCCGAATTTAATCTAACATATATAAAAAAACAATAATAAAAATAAGCTTCAGCAATAAAAACAATACAAAGCAACTCAATAAAAAAGCTTGAAGAGTAAATTTCAAAACGAACAAAGAAAATGCTATGTTACAAATTTTTGGAAAACGCATCCTTAATTAATAGTATGAATAACCTTTTATTAGGACAATTGAAATGTCGAGGGGGCATTTCAGAATTTTCATTTAAATCAGTTTTAAAATTTCGAGGTTAAGTCAAAATCTGGAGGCTAAAGCCGAAATTTTGACTTTAAAAGCAAAATAAGCAGCCACAAAAACTGCAAAATTTCTAAAGAAAATGTTTTGCACATTTTGCGTTTAAAGTCAATTTCAAGCTAAACAGTCGAGTTAAATCTCGTCGAAAGAATTTGAGAATTTCGAAAAAAAGTGTTTCTGAAAATTTCGTTTAATTCTGCGATTAAAACAAAATATCCTTCAAATTTCCAAAAAAACATTTGTTAAAATGAACGTAAACGAAAGGTTCAAAAGTTGAAAACAATTGCCGAATTTTTAATTTAAATTTAAAATTTTAAGTTTTTAAGTTTAGAAAAAACTGCGATGTCAAGAGCTAACTCTTGACATCGCAGTTTAACGTCGATACAGGACGATTAAATAAAAATTTATAATTTAGATTCCAATGGCTTTACATCGAAATTTCGAATTCAATTTCGGAATTTATCCTTTATAGTAGAACTTTCGAGATTAGAAAACTTGAGTAACTAACAAGTTTTAGGTCTGAATTTCGAATTGAATTCACAATTCTGAAAAAAAAAACAAAACTTCGAGAAAAATAAATTAAAACTTCTCAAAGAAACTCGAAATTAAAACAAAAAATCGCGATTCACGTCTTAAGTCCAAAACCCAAGCTTCAAGTTTTCACTTTAAATTCGGAAATATGAATTTTTTAAAATATTGTTTCATATCTAACTAGAATAATATTTTTCGAAACGCCGACTTTGGTTTTAATGAAATTTCAAATTTTCTTACACTTTCAATTTTTATTTTTTCTCAAAAATTTTAAATTTAAACTTGAAATTTCCTCTTTAATCTCAAAATTTTAATTATTCTCTTCTCCAGATTTCAAGTGTAAACCCTAGAGCTATTTCGAAGTTTCCTCTTTAGGTTTGAAATTTTTAGAGATAATATTTCGAGGTTTTATCGAAATTTCGACTTTAAATTCCAATATTTTATTTCCAAGTTTCATTTCTCAGAATGTCCACTTTTTATTATTTCGGGTTAAGAAATATCTTTATTTGCTTTTTTAAAATTTCGATTGGAAATTTTAAATTTCGATGAAGTTTTTTTGTGGAATCAATTTTTTCTTAAAATTCCGGGTTTAAAATTTCTAGTTTATTGGGCACTGGTCTCTATTAACAGTTCATTACATTATAAATATGTTAAAAAAATTACCAGATCAGACAAATATACACTAATTTTCTAAAACAAGCATTTAAAATTTAAATTTTTATAAATTCGACTTTTGGTATATTCAGAAATTGCAAAACGGATTAAAATGTAAAAAAAAACTGTTTGACTTGCCGCTTTTGGTTTATTGTCTAACAAAAAATCAGAAAATATCTCCATCGAACATTTTTGTTAAAGTTTACCGTATCCAGGCCGATTTAAAAAGATAAAAATTAAAATTTTAATTCCTACGTGTAAAATAAAGGCTGATTATGTTAAATGTTAATAAAGCGAAACATCTTTTGAAATAAACAATTTCATTCATTATTATTAAAAATTAAATTCAATAATTTAATGTCAATAACATTATCATTTCATAACGATTAAAGTTAACTGATGATTATGAGAAGTTATAGTACAAATTTGAATGCGTTATGTTTATTTTAGAAGCTTCAATTTATTTATCTGCTTTATGCAACTCGTCCGATCACCTTCAGTCTAATAAATGAGGTAAACTATATTTTAGTTGGCTCATGGCCAGACAGAGCTTCAATTAAAATTTCATTGAAAATTTTCAAGTTTATCCTGTTGAAGATTATGAATTATGCTTTTGGAACGGAACATATTTGACCCTGACCAACAATTTTTCAAATAATATATCGCCTCTCTAACCTCGATTCTCAAGTTGAAGTTGCGAATATATGTAGAATCAAAAGTCAACATTTCTATTGTTTGCCAATTATTAGCTGGCTTGCAATTTAAACTATAAAACAAATAATATATTGTTTTATTTACTTGTAATATTAAACTAGTTAAGTCAGAAATCGAGCAATCAAGGACGAGTTAATTTGAGCTAAGTGAACAAATTGTTTTTTTTTAATTTTTTCATTGGTATCATAGCAATGGTTTTGAAATTTAAAGTGCATCTTTGTAGAGGAAGTGTACCTCAGTTTTGCGCTACTCCATAAATCACTGGATTGCGTTCAGTGCCCTTTTCAAACGATATGCCGTTTTACTCATAAGTCATTATAATAATAAATATTAACTAGCAGTTGATTGTTGTACATTTATCATATTACTTAGACCTTACACAGTTCGTGACTAGTGAGCACACAACGGGGCACATTCTCTCATTTTCACAGTTACTTTGAGAAAAGTAATATTATATCCTATTTTGTATCCACCTACTTAATAACTGACAAATATAAGATTAGCTGCGCCATTCAAAGCCATGCGAGACATTTCATTAAAGTCATTTGATACCGAATGGTAGTTGGCTGCGATTAAAAGCAATAGGTGATTTTAGATCATTTTTCATGTTTATTAAATGTCTTAAAGATGTAACACTGATAGATTAAATTAAGCCTGCTTATATTGTTAGTACCGTAAAACGGGGTCATAAGGATTGAAAAAAAATATTCTAATTTAAACTTAAAATTTGAAAAACTGAAGAACTAACGCAAATTTTAGATTATAGCTAAAAACTTAGCAACAGCAAAAATTGAAACAGTAAAAATTCGAACGAAAAACTTGAATAAAAATAATTGAAGCTAAATCTCCAAACACTGAAAAGAATCGAAACGAATTTCGGATCAAAATTTTAGAAAAAAAACATTGAAAAAGTCAAATTTTACAGAAAAATTTGGATCTAAGTATAATGAATTTTTTTGAGAATTCGAGTTTAAAGTGGAAGTGGTAGAGAAAATAAATCTAATTTCATCGAAAATCCTTGAAAAATTAAGCTTGAAATCAAAACCGAAGTGAGGCAAAAAAACTCTCAAGGAAAAATCTAAATTTTCCATTTAAACTGAAAATTAAGTCTAAAAAGTGAAAATTAGAAGTGTAAGCTAAAAATTTTACAAAAAAAAATTGTAATTTATAATTTGAAGTCTATATTTCGGAAAAAGTGGAGTTTTAATCCTAAATATTTTGAAAAAAGAATTTTTGATAAAACAATTATTTTTTTTCAAATTTTTGGGACAAGTCAAAAATTTGATTTAAATAAGAAATTTAGGAAGAAATTGTGGAAAACGGAAACTTAGAAATTTAAGAAAAAATCTAAATTTCGACATTAAACCAACATTTAAAAAAATAAAAATGAAAATTTCTAGAAAAAGCAAAAATTTGGAAATAAAATTTCCAACTGATACAAAATTTTCAAATTTAAATTCAGATTAGAGAAGAAAATAAAAATTTTTAAGTCAAAACGTTGACATTTAAGCCGAAAATGAAGAGGTGAAGAATCTAAGATTGATCGTGGAAAAATGCTAAATTTCGTAGTTAAAAGATAAAGTTTAGAAAAAAATGTGAAATATTCGCAAAAAAGTGAAAATTTAAAGTTTAAACTTGGCATTTTGAGAAAAAAATCAATGATTATGATAACTTATCAAATCATTTAAGTTCGAATTTTAAGGGAAAACTTAAATTTTCTAGAAGAGTTTTTTTTCGAGTTTAAAACCAAAATTTTGAAAAAATCAAAATCTTTAGAAAAAGCCAAAATAAAAGGTTTTAAAGAGAAGTAATTTAGAAATAAATATTATCATTGGTTTGAAATTTGCTAACATGCAAACGATACACAATTGGAATCTCGTTTTCATTAAGATCTACATTGAAAAATGTTAATTTTTCAAATTTTTATCTTATTTTTCCCTTTGATAATCACAAAGCAAGATTGTGTACTGTCATCTTCTTAAAACATTAGTTTCAATGATTGGTTACAGAGGCAACAGATTAATAGACAATTAAAAGAAACATGTTGGAGGTGTCTTCTCATACCCTTGTAGGAAGAAAAATACAAAAAACCACTATAAAATGTAGTAACCTATAAATAAAAATCGAGTGTTGCAGGAGTTATATTTTGGTTCAGGTTTATTGAAATTATGCCAATTAAACTCATTCGCTCTTTGTAGCTATAACTAATGATTAATGAATATTAAATAATATCAAGAGTGTTCCCAATTAAGACTATTTTATTAAAATATAAAAACCTAAATAAAATGGTTAAAAATCTTGGCAGTACATTGCTATTTTATAAATAATTTTTTTTCATTGTCAGCTACATTCGCTCATTCACATAATTTTTTGCGAATATGAATGCGAATGCGAAAGCTAAAAAATATGAGAATATTCGCAAATGCAAATGGAAATATTCGTTACATCATTAGTCAATATCAAAATCAATGTATTGTCATGAGAAGTGCTCTAATATGTATAAAATAAAGAATAAAATCAATTAAAAACACATTAATAATAATTATTTATTTATTTTTATTTAGACGCATGATGAAAATCAAATATAATTTTTTACGAGAGTGCGCTATCCTACTTCTATAATCCATGATTTGACCTGCAATTTTTTTTGCTATGTTCCCTTTACATCAGGCAATCGCCTTATTATCAAGTTGAAATCGCGAGATAACGCATAGCTATTTGACCTGCAATTTTTTTGCTATGTTCCCTTTACATCAGGCAATCGCCTTATTATCAAGTTGAAATCGCGAGATAACGCATAGCTACGACAGCACTGCGGCACATTTTGGCATTGCAATATTTCTGCAAAAATAAAACATGTATGATAAAATATTACATGCGGATATGCACATAATACAAGCACATATCAATAATTAGGAAAGTAGTACTTCACCTCCCAGAGTCCTGAAGAAGTCTTTGGAAGGTTTGCTTTTTGCATGGGAATCGACCGATATCCATATCATGTCGAATTGCAAATTCTAATTGCAGTCATGAACAGAGCCGAATATTTTGAGAATAAATGACGAGAAAATAACTGCAGTGGCGTGCAGTGCTATTGAGACATTGTAGACAAATAGATATCCGATGATTCCGATATAGACAAAAGTAAACGTTGGAGTAAACGCAGCAAAATTTGTCGTGTAATTGTAGACCAGAAAATCCTTGCAAGAATTTTTAAAGTTAAGTAATTCTACATATTTTGCATATCGACTTATCCAACAAACACTGCAGTAACTCATTATTGGCAGTATTGAGGTAATTTAAATTTAAGTGTTTACCTAATCACGAAAAATCTGTATATTGAAAATATATTTTTTTGAAATACACTGCTTATTGACTTCCAACAACCAACAAATTAACTGACTAATTCTGAGGGAAAAGGGACCGCCTTATATAGGTCCTAGTCCGGGTTCTAAAAGAATTTGGCAGATAAGGCTTATCGTTGGCCGCAAATTCTGAAGCGCTTATCTGCCGTTTGATTTATTATCGCGGTCACTTCCCCTTATCAAATTTTCTAGAAAATTCCCTAATTAAATTTTACAATGTCGTTACACTAATTTTAATTTACAAAATATGAAATTTTTATTTTTGATATTACAATTTGGAAATTAGAAACAAAACACTGTTATATCATTTCTGTCGGCAGTCCCCATAACTGTCGAATTTTTTTGACTAAAATATCCAAACACAAGTTTAAGTGGAGGAAATAAGACGTCCTGTCGTAATAATTTCCTCTTTATTTTCTAAGAATTTGAATACCAATGAAAGTTTTTTGCAACAACCATGATCGCATTTTCTCTGGATTTTCCTACCGTCATTAGCAGTCCAATAAACTAAGAGTAACAGAACAATTCAACACTATGTATATATTAAATGTCTTGAATAAAGCTTTTTGTAAAATAAAACGAATGAATTCGGTTTGTATTTTTTCAGATTTCATGATAAAACTGCTTTAAATGCATAATTATAATTGTGTGTTTGGTTATAATGCATTCAAAAAATTGAAAAAACCTTCTTTTTAAACATTTTATTGTACAAATTTTCAAATTCAAAAATTTTAGGTTTAAATTCGGAATTTTGATAAAATTTTAAGTTTTGGTGAAAATTAAAGCTGACATTTTGAATACATCTTATCAAATAAATTTAGCATTTCTTTGAAAATGTTCGTAAAGACTTTTGTTAAAATTTTTGAAATTTAGAATTTTGTCACTTAGAAAAGGTATATTCTATACTCGTAATTTTCCGAAATTTCTTCGTTAATTTTCGGTTAAAATTTCTGGGAAAAAAGGATATTTTATAAAAGTATTTACCAATAAATTTTAGTTTTGTTCGAAATTTTAACATTTTATACCAAAATGATAGTTTGAATTCGCAATTTTTATATTTTTTAATTTTTAATATATAAGCAATTTTTGCTTAAAAATTTGACTCCTTTTCTCATATTTCAAGTTTCAAATCGAACTTAAAAAATTGAGAAATTTTAAGTTTAAACTTAATGTTAATGACATTTTCAATATTTAAGTTTTGGTCGAAAATTCCATATTTACAGAAACTTTTAAGTGACTATTTTTAATTTTGAAATTAAGAAGGATTACCAATTTTTTAGATTAAACATGAAATTTAGTAAAAACGGTTAAAATTTAGGAAAAAAAAACTCGAAAGTTGCACATTATGTAACAAACAATTATACAAATTAAATCCGAATATTTGACTTTTTTCCTAGAAATTTGAGGCATTTTGAGGACATTTTCGTTAAAGAATTTTTGATTTCAAAACACTTATTTTCCACTGGAAAATTTCGAAATTATTTTATGGAGAATTGGTGTTTGCATTCCAGGTTTCTTTGACCCATATATATTAATTTCTTTCAAACAAAAAACTTGATTTAGCCAAAGGGTAGAATGCAAATCAAATTTGTCTCACATATTATTTCGTTTATACGAATATTTGTGGAGTTGGCACAGGTTTATTAAATTTGCGGTTTAAATTGAACATCGTGGCTCTATCCGAGGCGATCTCATAAACTGTGTTAGTCATGGACTCATTGAGGATGAATGCTTTTTACGTGAGACATTTTCACCACAGGCACCACTTCCATAAATATTGCTATCGATTGTAGAAAAAAGTGTGTATTTGAAAATAGACAATTTTTATATTTTTTAATTATAACAAAAAAATTTGCATACGATTTCAAATTCATATACTTTTACGGCTTATTATTTCCCAGAATCTTAATGAAAGCGATAGACTGATTGGTAGTTTTCTCCTGCCACCTACCTCTTTTAAACAATAGATGTATTACCATGGTCAAGGCCAATTCATTCCAAATAAATCTTTTTTCTTAAAAAAATTACCCACAGGTAGCCATTTTTGAGAAAAATAATTATTTGATATCTCTTGGTAAGATTTTTCAAGTGAGTGCCATGGATTTAATTCTTTGTGTCTAATGGACCATGGAAGCAAACTGTTGTTTAATGTATTCATGCCATCAAGTAATGTCAGTATGGTTGATTGCAATCATTAAAGGAATATTGTTTCATTAGAATATTAAATAATTTTGCTACTTTTTAAATTTATTGTAAAAAAGTAGCAAATAAAACTAATATTTACAAAATAGACAGTGTAAATGTCAATAAGTCTAATACATTTTTAATTAAAAAATCACCAGATATTGAAGCCTTAAAGTAAATGTTATATTGATAATGAAAATGGAATTATTATACACTTTGTTTTCATGGCCTACTTAATGAAACGTTTTAATTCCGTTACATTCACTGCAGAAATCAATACAAACAGATCCACAACTAGACATTTTTCTCAGAAATGATGATCTATAGGTGATTTCATCAAGAGACTAGCTTATTTGGGATAAGATAACATTTTTTTTGGCGTTACGTACTTTGCAAAAATACGACCATGGTAAAAGTTCTGATCGGTAAAATAGGGAGGTGACCGGAGAAAACTACCACGCAGTATAGTGCTTTTACTAGGATTTTAGAAAATGTTAAGCCTTAAGACCTAAATGTAGGTGCAACATTTTGAAACTATCGGTAAAAAGGTTACGGGTTTATTAATTAAATTATTTTTTTTTCTTGACAATTTTGAGAGCCTGTAACTCGAGAACTAAATATTTTTTATTAAACTTTCTTTTCGTAAATCTATTTTCAAGGATTGCCCGTTTAATTTGCGGTCATTCTATATTTTATCAAAACTTCGACTTATTTCTCAAGATTCCTAGTTTGTGTTAACGACTTTTATTAATTTGACCTTTTTGCGAAGAGAGCCTTTGATTTTTAAAATGAGAATTTAGGTTTGAAATATTGGTTTATAAACTTCAAGTTTTTTTAATAGAAATTACGAGTTTTTTGTCAGCCAAATTATCTGCAAAAATTTTAACTAAACATGTAAGTTGAATTTTTTCTGAATGTTTTAACTTTAATCTTTTCTTTCGTAATTTCGAAAAGTTTATCTTTATACATTTTGAGTGTTCATGCATCTAGGCCTACTGGCTTCGGTTACTTTTCATCGTATCAACTGTTGAGTTGAAAAAATGTTTGCATCATGATCTTTTATAGCCACTCCATTACTAAAAAAGCAATTGTGGATCACATTATAAATATTTTTTAAGTAGATACCCTTATTTTTATGAATTTTGATAGTCCTTTTCATGCTAATTTCATTGATATATAATTTACAGTGTGTCCCACTAAACGTGGGATGATGTTAGCATCTCCGTTATTAGTGGAGATAGAAAATGGGTTAAATGGACATAGACAGAGAATGCAATTTTATGCCTACCGCCAAGCGTTTGAAAAAATAACTGAATAACGGTTTGTTTACATTTTATTAAGAAAAAAGTGAAAAATGTCATTTTTTAAAATCTGCTCTTCTTTATTTATAAAATACGATTGAAAAAAAAAACTTTTTGTTTGCATTCTCAAAAGCTCTAGACAAGAGAGAGAAAATCGGACCATAAATAAAGAAGTTGCAGTAGATCTTAGAAAATAAAGTTTATCACGCTATCCCAGCTACAGTGGCACACATTGTGCATCTTATCTTAAAATATTCTAAGAATCTAAATACTGACAAACAAAATATTGCATAAAATCGCAACAATTTTCTATTATATCTAATAATATTGAAATTGCAAATTGTTTTTGTTGTGCTGCAAATATATTTAAAAACTCTGAGGTTTTAATATAAAGCTAATTTACCTTTTGTTTGGTATTATTACACCAAACATTTTTGTGATTATACGATTAAATCTATAGAAGGTTTTACCCCTTTACCACATTGGCAATTAAACAAATAATTACGCGATATGTACTTCGCCAGCAGAATTGGCAAAATACGTATCGCGTAATTATTTGTTTAATTGCCGATGTGACAAAGGGGTAAAACTTTCTATTGACTTAATCATAAGTCAGTGTTTAGCTCAGTGTTCTAGTGATTTTAGATAAATTTTGATAATAAAATATATAAATTATATACACATCAGGAAAGTCAAACACTGTCCATAGGGAGAATGTTAATGAGAGATTTAACATTAAGAACTAATAGTGGGATGGATGGGCGGCGCCTTGTATTCTCCTACACCGGTGTAAACAATTCAACGCAGACCACAGCAATCAGTGCTGGTGAAGATTTCAGTAGTACATCAATAGCTTCTAACGTGTTTTGTTGCGGCAGGCAACAATTTTATTAAAATTTGCGTACCACATACTGTTTGTTTTTTTAGTTCGTTAATTTAATCAACGTCTGAGGCAAAATAAAACTGATATTCTTTGATAACCAAAATAAATAAACGAGATTTCTTAAACAAAATAAATAATAGTTCTAATGAAGAATATAACATAATAACTCTTTAAACATTACAGTGTAAGGAGTTTAAATAGGCCGCCAGACTGTGCTAAACAATATTCCAGTCTGTTGTAAAACTCTCGACGAGTTTTTTCTAAAATCTAAACTGGAAGATACGAGCATGCTGCGTCAAAGTAGGGGAATACGTTCAGCGGCCGTAGAATACTATGGAAGGGACAATTCTTAGCGTTTTACATGGACAATGAAAATTTTTCCTTATCTGTATAGTAATGAAATGACATTAAAAGCATTATCGCAATACATAAAAATAAACGGGGAGTGTAATTCAAAAAAATAAAGTGAAGTTAGTTCAAGCTTCAATGGTTTATTTTTTGGTAATATACCAAGAATGCCCATAAAACAATCATGAAAAACATTTTTTTTTGAACGATCTAACACGACGAAAATGATAACTGAGATGTAGAAATTTAAAGCTGCATAGTTTTCCCGTGAGAACTCAGATGTTGCTGGAATATTATACACCGAACTGGCTGAACTCTTAAGTAAGTTTATATGGGAAAATTAGGATTATTACAAACTTATGCGATAAAGGGTAAAGAGGCGAAATTATAGGTATATCAGAATGATTTACCTATGTAAATTACTGACTTTATAAATGCATAATGTGTGTAGGTATGTATAAATACTTTTGTGCAATTCGTGGTTTAAAAGTAGCATTCGCGGGAAAAAATAAATACAAATGTACTTATAAGATAGATCTATGAAAAAATATTTTAGTAGTTTGCATAAACATTTAATGTTACGCAGCAATGTTAATCGCACCTGGTTACTTCTTTGTAACTCACATTTAAAATTTTTATTCTTCTGTCCCACACTGTTAGTGAATTTCGCGAAAAGTAGGTTAATTTAGTTGACTAGATAATGATAACATTTGGTTAAACCTACACTAATAAAAATATATCAGGACGATTATTTAGTGACAAAACCTTCAAATCTATTTTGTTCTAATTAATTATTAGAGATGAATCACAACGTTCTAAATAACATTGATCAGAAGCTATTTCGTGTGCATTGTAATATTGCTTATTTATGCCATGTTTGTAACAGCTAAAAGTTAAAATCGGCGAACAAAAAGCTTACGATTTCGATGCCCTTCACTTTTAGGAAAGGTGTTACAATAGACAAAATAGGTCACATATCTCGTAAAAACTAGTTTATCTTTATGACACATTTCCGCCAAATAATATTATTAACTTTAGTTGAGGCAATACAGTATAATATGATCACTAGTTCCGTGTTTATTCTATCCTGATAAGTCTATTTATCAAAAGGAGAATAACTCGATGTGACTTCCACCTGATAAGAGGTCTAGAGGTAGATTATTTGAAACATTCACCAAATGCCTTTTAAGAGTCATCGCTTATGTAACAAAAATAAACACTGACCACTTGTTTATTTTTAATAACTAACTGTAAAGGATAACATGACGTTCAAATTATAAATAAAAATGACTACTTTTATCTTACGTAATATTAGCGTAGGTCACCGAATAAATAATTCATGTAAAGAGTGAACAAAATGTTCAAGGTTCCGTTTGAAGATCCATCCATAGGTACAAGAATTTATGCGGAAAAATAAAACGATTTTATTATCACCTAATAAGCAGGTAAATGTTTTGGAGCTTAGAATTTTGCTATAAAAATTGTTGCTAAAAATGAACCAAAATGTTTTTGATTTAATGTTAGAATTTGTGGGCCTAGCTTTTATAGTTTGAGAGTTATTTAACTTTAAATTTAAAAAATAAAAATTGTCGACATTTGAATGTACAAAATGCATCTCTGATTGAAATTGTTGGAAATTTATTTCTTAACGGTAATGAAAAACACTAATAAATAATAGTTTGTACAACAAGAGCGGATATGATGTCCAATGCCACGAGAACAAAGTTTGAGTAGGACGCCGGAGGCGGAGTGCCTCAATCGTTCGAGTGATATGGACAATTCGCTCCAGTTGTGCAGCGAATTTTTCCTATGACTAGGATCCATCGAAAACAAAAATACGATTTGGCAAATCAATAATTTTTCATATGACATTTACATTTTCTAATATATTTTATATCAAGTGCCCATGTGTCAATGAAACGTCATAAATTTATCGTAATAAAATTCATATTTACTATTTGATTTTGAAGGTAATAATATCTTGGATATTTCACTTACAGCTTAAGAAATGTCAGCTGGGATGCAGGTTTATTGATTCTGCACTAAAAGCACCCATTTTAAATACTTTTTTCGGAAAATACGTCAGTCTGACAGATTCTATGGTTTTTAATTTTGAATCTAAAAATGATATTTGTCCTTATCGCATGTCTTGATTGGTCAATTTCATATCCACACTAGTGTGAATATGAAATCGACCAATTACGGCGCGACTTACGTTATATCGGTTCACTACACCGATAAGGCCTATCTATCCTGCCTGCAAGTTGTGAAGAAATCAGTGAATATACAGGTGGAAGTAAGAAAACTTTTTATCGCAAAATTTGCAAAAAAGTTTACAAAACCAGAAATTCGACATGTCTCGTCCCAACTGCGATCTTACCCAATCTAAGGTAAAATATACAACAGTTATTGGTGTACTTTAGTTTAATTAGGCCACAGTGTAGGTTTAATTTGCTTTCTTTTTAAAAATATGGTGCATAAAATATATTTATTAATATTTTTTTATTGTCGTTTTGGAAAATGTGTTTGTTTCGTTAACTTTCTTCACCAAAACAAACGTAAAATTGACTAGAAGGAACGAATGTTGTGCCATGCAGTAGTTTTACCCTTATTTGCTTAAATAATGTGAACTGTGCAGAAAACGTAGAGCATAGGTGCATCTAAACCAATAAGTTTTCTAATTCAAAGTTAATATTTTTACAAAGATGTAATTTATATGATTAAATTTAGAACAGTGAATTAAATTGGTGCATTATAAAAACATTATTTTTGTTTAAGTCTAAAAAATTACGAGAAAAAAGGCATTTTACTAAAATAAATATAGAGAATTTAAACTTTTTTAATGTGAAATAAAATCTCTTCTGAACTATAAGAATTAGCCACACATATGTTTACATCAAAGCAAAGCTTAGCTGTTAGTTAACGGAAATGAGAAATAATATACAGGGTGTGTCAACTCAATTTTTTGAGAAAAATGTCATTTTGCGTTTGCTAATCATGCTTATAATTGCAAATGTTATTTAAATAAAATTACGTCATTTTATAAAGAAAATGAAATAATCTGCACTAAAAATAAAATAATCTGGGTGTTTCCCGCCTTTCAAGCGAGCTTGTAATTTTGTAAATTTTTATAATTTTTCAGAATATCTCGAAGGCTGTTAACTACACACCCCTATCGTTTGATATCATTTTAATCAGCATTTTATAAGACATTAAAATATGTAAAAATATATAGGGTGTTCCACTTAAAAAAAGGCAACTTCAGTGCTCCACTCTGTATACGTTCATCCTGTATAATAAACAAATAGGATGTACGCCTTATGCTATTGTACCTATGTATCAAAAATATTTTTGTTAGCGAAGAATCTGTAGAAACTACAGAGCTTTACCCTACTTATGACTCACCCTGTGTATACATGTGTTCCACTAGTAGGCGGAGGTACAATATCTCGTTAAGGATAGATGTATCGTTTTCATTTTTTGCAACGTTGCCAAACTACCTTAGCTCTACAATTTAAAAATAATTTCCATTACACAGGGTGTTCTGTATTCTCTGGGCAGATAATAGCTTTGTATTTTTAAATTACAATCTATATATTTTATGCTTTTTTCGAATTCTACTCATTTTAGTGGGGGTTTTATAAGTTTTTCCCTATCTCTATACCTCTTATTTTCCAAGATATTTTGATTTTTTTGTCAAAAATACATTTTTCCATCTTTCAGCAAAAATTTAATATTTTTTAAAATTCAGAAGATAAAGCTTTGCTTTCTGCAAATTATTTTACATGGCGCATAAATATAATTCTAAATTTTGCTAAATTTAAACGGCAAAATCTCATTTTTTTAAATAGAACGCCCTATAATATATTACACGATAGGAATAGGAAGCACCAAAGAAAGGTGCATTGATTTTCTTAAGCTTTCCCTATAGATAGCTAAAGTTAATAGTTTTTTCGAAAATTTCGATTTTGTGAAAAATGTGCTTTTTGCCTAGGGTACCGTCATTATAACGGTGACAGTTGTGTCCGACCTACATTACAAATCGTAAAATTTATATATCGTAAAATGTTAAAAGCACTTTAAAAAAGAAAATGCATTGGATTTAAAAGAAATTTTGCCACAGCAAAATGGCAAAATTGCTGTCTCTTTTGAAAACCTTGTTATGTGAATATCTGATGATAAGGGATGTGATAAGAGTAAAACTTATTCTTAATTAATTAAGGATCTATTCACAACGTTTTTCGAAATTCAATGATCATTATTAATTTTTCTTTCACGTACAGGTTTATCATTTTTTAGAAAGCATTTAAGGGGAGATCTTTGTAATTAGGGTGATTTATCTTGTAAATAAGTGAAACTAACAATCAATTATCACGATTTTCGCCTGTGGTATACAACATATCGACTAAATCGTTCTTTACTATAATTTATGCTATTTATTACTGTTAAACTTAAAGTTTGAACAAAAACGTCATAAATTATTATGTTTAGTTTTTAATACCAATTAAGCCATAGAAACACTACCTTTTGCAAATAATCTAAATTTTCCAAAAAAAAACTATTGAGTTTAGTTGTAGGAAAATCAATGTACCTTCCTTTGATGCCTCCTATGGTGTCATAAAATATAGGGCGTTCTATTAAAAAATAAGAGTTTTCGTCGTTTGAGGTTAGCAAAATTTAAAATTAATTTTGAACGCCCTGCATAGTAATTTTGAATTGTTATAAGAGTTTTTGAGTTTTTGGATAGCCTAACAATTCGACTAATTACTGTTAAAAAAACACAGCTTTCTCCTTTCAAACCTGAAGAGTATTAAATTTTTACTGAACGATGAAAAAAATTTACTTTCCAAAAAAAATCATAATATCTTGGAAAATACTAGGCTTAGGTATAGGGAAAGCTGATACAACACCTACTAAAATGATGAGTAGAATTTGAAAAAAGCATAAAAAATATAGGTTGCAACTTAAAAAAATGAAGTTAATATCTGCCCAGGGTAAACAGAACGCTCTATGTAATCAAAAATATTTTTAAATTGTAGATCTAATGCAGTTTGGCAACGCTGCACAAAATGAAAAGGAATGCCTTTTCCTTAAAGGAGATATCGGACCTTTGCGTAATAGTGGGACACACAGTATATTAATTTTTTGTTGTAATAAAGAGTTACATAGGTAAATGTTTTGTAACATTATACCTTTCTTGAATTGATTAAACTAATCAATATTACATACTTTAAAATTAATAAAAATATGTACTGCGAATTTTAGCAGAACATGTTGAAATGAGAGTTTAAAAGTAAAACGAGAAAAGATTTTTTTTGAAATGTCTTGAAATTTGTTATATCATAGTTTTAAGTTTTCACTTCTGGCCAATTTATAAAAAATAATAAACAAAAAACTATCTGCAATATTGAAAATCCTCTTGATTATGATCAGATCTAAATGACATTTGAGTACGTAAAAAATATTGAAAACATTATTTGAAAGTAAAACTGAAAAAAAAATCGCCCAATGCAGTAAAAAAAAAATTAAAGGCTTGGATTTGAAATGAGAAATTAAATTATGAAAAGTATAAATGTATTATCAATACAAATCGATCCAAGAAGCAAACTAAAGTAATGTGTTCATATAAACATAAAAATTTAAACAAATTCTTACCTTTATTGAATGTCGAATCTCTAAAACTTAAAAAATGTCACCAATCACGTTCACAATTACAGCACGAACAACTGAGGTGTATCGAATCCTTGCCGAATCCTGCTTTAATGAAAGGTCCTCCTTTACTATTGCGGATCCAAAATCGCACGCCGTAGCTCTAACTCTGTACACAATTGAGGCAAAACAAACGCTGCTGATGTGGTAACCTGTCGTGAGACGCTAGATAGAAATTGTGTTTTGAACTAATGCATCGCTTTGACCCACATTTGATGGTGCTTTATGTTAAAGTAGTTTAAGGCGGATATTTGCGGAAAATGCGCCAAGATCAATATTATGACGCTCAGCTGATATGCGTGGGCTGCTGTATGTGATATCCAGGTGACCTAAGGGCCGCCCTTTTTAAACAATCGACGAGAAAGATAACGAAACGTTAATTGAGCGATTGCAAGGTCCTTTTGGGAATTTTGAATAGGGACTTGGTTACGCAAGGATTATAAGATTGTGGCTTAGACTTTGGTTTATTGTCTGTTGTTGTTGTGTTTCAATTAATGTATTTAAAGTCCGGATTAAATGCCATCTTGTGAAGCAAAATTCTTACATAACTAGATGATATAATTGAATTGGCGATATTGTAAAGAACACTAATAGTTGATAATGTAGTAAATTGTTCAATAACACCGAATCACGAATTGTCAACCCGCAACCCGTTTTAAACATCTATTTCTTTATAAAATTAATAACATTTTATTATGGAGTTTTTAAACATTTCTGCAGCAGTCAGTTTTTACTAAAATTATGATTTGTTAAGTCTGATAAATTATTTTAGATCTTTTCATGCACTACATGCATTCAATCTTTACAAAGATTTATAATATGTATAAAGAGGCAGAACATTAAAACACACTAAAACTTATCATTGTGGATACCCCTCCCTCAATAGTGGTTATTCCTCTGAAGTTAGAGCTTATTGAAATAAATCTTATATCACATTTTGCATACAAGGATTCCGTCAATTAGGGTTGCCAACTGTACTATAATATACAGTGTGTTCCATCGGGAGTGGCCGCAAATGATATCAGACAAGGTACTGTACTGTATAACTTAGCAAAGTCTATGAGCCCAATACAACTAACATGTTGTTAAAGTTGTAGTACTTCTGGTTATACCTATATATTTTTGCATTTTTAGATTGTATTTGATATTTGAAGCCCACTTTGGATAACAAACATTGTTCTTAAAATTTATAGGTTTTGAGATAATTGGATTTTTATAAAAAAATTGACAGATGCAAGGTCCCACGAAATTCTTTGTATCTTTTTCCAGAAACTAGATATTAATTTCATATTTAGTACCTGAGTAAACGCATACAAAGCTACCTTGCATAACTTTCACAAGTTCTATAATATTATACCGAGTGTTGAATCCATGCCTGAACATTTTGATAATTTCAAACAGCGATAACTTTGTTATTTTAAGTAGAACATCCTATTTTTTTCAGCCTATCTTATGTGGATTTTAATTATCTTTTACCCGAAATAAGCTTTCTAAGGGTTGCTGTTACAACTTTCAGAAATAATTGCAACTTTTACTTTTATTTTCCCATTTCACATTAAATGAACTCTTATCGGGTCGCACATCGGTGACTTTATGAGTGAAAATAATCTCTATCGACAATTAAAGTGTCAGGAAACCATTTGTCAAATTATTTATAGTTTATTATATAGTGAGTGGTGAAGCTAAAATGAAAACCTGCCTGACCATCTTTTTTAGTAATGAGAATTATTTTAAATGGTTTATTATTTTCTGATGATGTAACAAAGTAATAACACAAACATGTGATACAGTGATAAATTTCCTGTTCGATATCCAGATAAAGTAAAACCGTCATGAAATCCAGTAAAGCGAATGGTAGAAAATGTCACAAATTTCGACTCGAAAGAGAAATCGGAAGAAAATCTGTTGTTGAAAATAAAAATGTCGAAATAGCATTTCCAATTATGTCGACTAGTCATGTTTTAATTTTAGCTTCATCACACACATGAACTACTATAAATAATTTGACTTATTGTGTCATAATTTAATTGTCAATATCGATTGTTTCTTTTTTTTTAAGTACATTTAATTTCTACTCATTATGTCACTGATATGCTACTTAATAAGAATTCAGTGACTGTGAAATTAAAAAAAAAAGTTAAAATTGCTATTATTTCCAAAAATTGTAAAAAAAACTCTCGAAATGCCTATATCAGTTGAAAGATAATTTAAATCTGCCCTAGATATGTCAAAAAATATAGGGTGTAAAATTTGAGGTAACAAAGTTATCGCTGTTTGAATTTACCAAAATATGCAGATCTGAATTCAACACTCGTGTTTAATCTTCTATTAAACAGATTTTATATCATTTGTATCTTTATTTGTAAGGTGTCATTCAACCTGAGACACTTAATTGTTTTCCAAATTCCTCAATTGTTTTGATTTCTTCATGTAATTGTTTAAAATTTAACAAATTCTCATTAATCAGGTTTATGAAAATTATTGCAAGCCTCAACAGAACGGTTAAACCAGCGACAGCCAACCGATGCATTTGTACGCATATGCATGTTACATGATTATAACATTAATTACTTAAAACTTGTTTAACATCACATTTTAAATTGTCATAGTTCTTAGGTTTTTACTTTTAATAAAATTAGTATTGATCGAATCGTCGTATCAATTACTCGAATCCTAAACATGGTCCTTCGAGCAAAAATTTAAGCCGTGGACAAAAAAAAACCTAAGAATTCTAAAGAAAAGTTAGGGATAAGTGAACGGGAAAAGTGAAGTGTAATCGTTTATTTTTTTCAAAATGAAACTCGTCTTATGGGAGAATTACCAAACCTCATAAAGACATAAAAACACAACTTGGAGAAAAACTCTCCAATAAAAAACACAAATAAAAACAAAAAAGGAAACAAAGGACATTCCACTATGGCAGTCATCAGTAGGAAAATGTCAGAAAAACTAATCGAACAAGCAGTAAACATTGAAGCACTGCAAGAAGAAATGGACTTTGCCAAAAATGTGACGCATGGATGGAAGTATATTCAAGGAAATATAAAAGAACTATGGGCAGTAGTAAATGAAGGAGACCTACAATTGAGGGTGCATCCCGAGGCTAACGAAGAAATAAAATATTTCAAGGAACACTGGCACAAAAAGATATCGCTGCAAGTAAGAGATATCTTGTTTAAATTAAATGAGAAAATAGAAGACGAGTCAGCTAGAAACACAGAAACACCAACGATTACAACTCCGATAGGCCCTCAAGTCTTATACGATGAAGGGCCCACGTATAAAGAGATCCAAAATTATGTACATACTTTGGCAAATGGCATAAAAAAAATTGTGAAGAAAACGAGTGAAGGCCAAAGTAAAGAAAACAAATTAGTAGAGGAACTGGAAGCTAATTCACAAATAGACCATTACCAGCTGGACGAAATGGGATGGATTAAAAGCGAAATTGAAAAGCACATTCCCGAAATGCAAAGGAGAGAAGAATCAAGGAAAAATACAACTTCAATTTTAGGAGGACTAACATATCATTGGACAGCTATCCAGACTGTGAAGAGAGAAGAGGTTCCTGCATTCTGCGACTCTTCTCAAAATGCGAGAGGGGCAGTCATTTATCAAAAAGTGCAACCTGAAAGAAGGAAGGAGAAAGGTACACAGATAACTGCGACGTTAGATAGGCCTTCAAAAAGGAGAAAAGACGCGCCTGATGAAAAAGAAGAGTTGGTTAGAATTCTCACTCTAAAGAGATCAGGAGGGGTGGTCGTACAAAGATCTACTTTAAACTTCACCAGGAAGAAAAGGCAACAACACCGACAAGGCACAAGGCAAGAAAAGTTACAAGTGACTGGGTCGATGGCGGCAAATTTGACTAAGTCAAAGGAACCGACAACCACATCAAACTTCCAAAAGCAACCAGCACCGGTCAAGGGGACAGGAAAACTGAAGATGAGAACACTCAAACAGACTCTCTAGGAGGATCCTCTTGACTAAAATAAGTTAAGTTCATTTAAATATATAATAAAAAGGGTTTTTGTTTTTTGTAATTGGGTTTTATAATTAAGGGATTAAACAATTAAATCTACTAACCTACAATATGTAAAACAGGTCAGTTATGTTTACTAACATTATAAATAAGTAAATGAGCACAATACTGTTGTCAGCATTTGTTATAGTGACAATGCCCCAGGAAACCAGAAGCTCAACAATCCACGGCTTATGATGAGAAATTTCTGCTGAGCTGAGCGTTTGAATAGATCTTTAAACTTGTGGAGGCGGCAATATGTTTAATCTTCTATTAAACAGATTTTAAATCATTTGTATCTTTATTTGTAAGGTGTCATTCAACCTGAGACAATTAATTGTTTTCCAAATTCCTCAATTGTTTTGATTTCTTCATGTAATTGTTTAAAATTTAACAAATTCTCATTAATCAGGTTTATGAAAATTATTGCAAGCCTCAACAGAACGGTTAAACCAGCGACAGCCAACCGATGCATTTGTACGCATATGCATGTTACATGATTATAACATTAATTACTTAAAACTTATTTAACATCACATTTTAAATTGTCATAGTTCTTAGATTTTTACTTTGAATAAAATTAGTATTGATCGAATCGTCGTATCAATTACTCGAATCCTAAACAACTCGGTATACAGTTTTCGAACTTATGAAAGTTGCGCAAGATAGCTTCGTATGTGTTTTACTCACGTACCAAATATGAAATAAATAGCGGGTTTCTCAAAAAAGATAGAAAGAATTTTGTGGGATCTTATATCTGTCAAAATTTTTATAAAAATTCAATTACCTCAAAAACTAAAAACTAAATTTTAAGAACAATGTTTCCTATTCAAAGTGGCCTTAAAATATCAAATAAAATGCAAAAATATATAGAATAACGAAGTTAGTGTCAACTTCTGGTATAAGCGGAAGTATTGCAACTTTGCAAATATTTTAGTTATGTTGGCTCGTCGACTTTGCTAAGTTTTTAAATTGTCAAGTTTCTTAGATAAGTACTTTGTCAGATATAGATCGTGGCGATTCCCAGTGGGACACTCGGTATTTCGGGTCTGGGTAATATACAAGGTGATTACAAAAGTAGAACTATAAATTCAGGACCGTATTTTAGAGCCCAAAATAAGACTAAAAGTTTATATAAACATATGTCGTAAAGTGCTTCGTTTCCGAGTTACAGGGTGTAGAAAGTTACTTCCTGATTATAGTTTTTTATTAATAGTTGCAAAATATGTACAGATAATTAAATGAAATTTGGCACAAGTCCATACCTTTTCGTGTCCTTTCCAAAAATCTAAGAATTAATTAACAGGATTTAATCAGTGGCGGGTACGTCTAAAAGGGTGGTGCTTAAAACATGCCTTATTTATTTGTGTGCACTTTTGTCGCAGTTTCGTAACAAAAATAGAAACTGCAAACTTTTTTACATAAAAAAGGTACTCTTACTGAAATTTGATATTGTCAACAGTTTTCGAGTAAAATGCATTTTTATACCTCGATGCTTTAAAAAGCTTGCCCAAAATCTGGTTTGTGACACTTAGTTGCGTACTTCCGATATTGGCGAGCGTTTTTAATGCATCGAGATATAAAAATGCATTTTACTCGAAAATCGTTGCCAATATCAAATTTCAGTAAGAGTTACCTTTTTATGTAAAAACGTTTGTAGTTTATATTTCTGCTACTGAACTGCAACAAAAGTGCACACAAAATAAATAAGTCACGTTTTAAGCACCATCCCTCTGGATATACCCATAACTGGTTAAGTTCTGTTAATTTATTTCTAGATTTTTGGAAAGGGTATAAAGTTGTGCCAAATTTCATTCAATTATCTGTACACGTTTCGCAACTATTAATTAAAAACTATAATCAGGAACTAACCTTCCACACCCTATATCTCGGAAACGAAGCGTTTTACGACATATGGTTATATAAATTTTTCGTCCTATTATCGGCTCTAAAATACGAATCTGAATTTAAGGTACTACTTTTTAGAATAACCTTGTATATCGTTAAAGAAATAGATAGTATGCACATATAATACATTTCAATTGTATCCTACAGTTAGTTCCTACAAATATTTAAAATATTTTGGTGACGAATCAAATTCAAATGGCTCTAGAACAAGCAAAACAAGACTGCTTCTTTGATTATGAAACCAAAAAATGTTGCAAATCTTAAAAGCCAAGTTAAAAAGAATTGTCTGGTATTTTAGTTCATAAATGTTTGAGATACCGTATAGGGAAGTGTCTAGGGATTTTGACCTCGGATTACAGGTACAGTGAGTGAAATTAAATAAAAATATATGGAATGTTTAGGTAAAAATATATGTAAAAAAGTTTATCTATTAAAAAATTGTGATTTATATTAAAAATAATAGTAATAAGAATAAACCGGGTGTTTCAAAATAAGGTGCCCATACTTGAGGAGCATAATCATTAAGCGATTTTAAAATTTATTTTAAAATTCTTCTCAAAGCTTATCCAAAAATTTTAAAGTTTTGAGTGATATTTCGAATTTAAAAGTTAAAATTTCGAGAAAAAGTCGAACATTCTGATTTACGCAAATTCATGATTATATAAAGTTAAACTTCTGAAAGCAAACCCGAAATTTTGAAATTTCCTTGTATAATTAATCTAAATTTTCGAAGTGAACTGTTCTGTATGCGCCTTAGGCGACTAAAGATAAGGGACAAATGAAAGGTTTCGCGTTACCAAAAACGATAATTTGAACTACTTGCTAGATGATTTACCTCTGAATTTAAATTGAATATGCGAACATGTGTTTACTGTAATTGTTTAAACTGTTTTTTTTTTTTTGGTGAAGCGGCCTGGTCCTTGGTTATCTTCAAAAATTGAAATACAAATTTCGTCCCCTGAAACCAAGAAAGATTAAAAAACACAACAAAGGTTGCTCTAACGCGTTTCGATAGCCAAGCTATCATCTTCAGAGAGATATTAACAGATAATCCTTAAGTTAACCCCTACATACTACGGTCGACTGCCGCTAAAGTTGATAAGATACGATCGCTAAATTTGCGCGGATATTCCCCCTCTCTAATTTTCGAACGACGAATTAGACTTCCGAGTTTTAGCGCCACTTTTGAATAACCCACTCAACCGCACAAGGAGCAATACAACATATACGTTTTTCAACAATGGTAGGGATGGTAGGGGAGTAGCAATTTTAACGGTCCGGTGAGCGCAACTTTAGCGATAGTCTACTGTAATGCCGGCTCCACACTCGCGCCGCGAAAACCCGGGAAATAGCGCGAACGCGAGTGTGGAGGCTTTCACGTCTTCGCGTTTGCACTTCGCGCGGTTCCCCGTTCGAAATCGGTTTTTTGGTCCGTCAAAGGGTTCGCGGGACTTTCGCAAGGCGCGAATGCATCCACACTCGGGGCGTGAATTCAGTCACAGTTTTAGTCTTTTCTAGTGATTATTATGTGGTTTCAGAGAGGATTCTTATCTTTTTTTCTTTATTTGGTGTTTATTTTTAATATACAGATAATTATAATATGCTATAGTGCAAAGCGCAGCGGCAGCAGCAGTGGCTACCTGTGGGTCCATTTCTTTTGGAAGCGCGAACTACACTGCGAAGTTTGCGAGTGTGGAGAGGCAGGTTTTTCGTGCAAAAATCGCACGCGAATCGCAGAGTGAATTCACGCAGCGATTCGCGCGCGAGAGTGAAGCCGGCATAAGAATATTCATCTCGTGCTTGATCGACCGTATCCGAATTCGCAAGCGCATCTAACCATACACGTCACAGAGTCACAATTCCTTATCTATCAACCTTAACTATTTTTAACAGAGAGAAGTGGCCTAAAGGCCCAGTGCAACCATTCATAAGGTTGTCCCCAGCCTTATGGATTGCTAAGCTTTCACATGCATTTAATATAGAATTTTTATTTACTACTCTTAGCAGTTTAATATTATTATCTATCCTATGATCTAATTCAAAAGCATGTCGAGCCATAATTGACTTCTCAGTTCTTCCGTGCCACAAATGAGCCAAATGCTCCTTCAGTCGGATTCTAAGAGATCGTCTAGTCTGCCCGAAATACTTCGAGGACAATCTTTAGAGCAAATTCGGTAAATACCGGACTTGTCCGTTTGCTCTACTTTATCCTTCAAACTACCCAAAAGCGAATTTAATTTGCCGTTAGAACTGTAAACAACCCGGAAGCCCTGTTTTAGTAAATTCAGCTTAAACCATGCGTAAGCGAGGGTTCAAATGGAAGCGAGATGAACTTAAAGTTTTTGTTTTCGTCAGTTCGAAAAGTCGTGGTATTTATCAATTGACATTTGAATTTTTTCTTATTAATAAATTTACAAATAATATTTGGATCGAACCCATTGACTTTAGCTATATGTTTAATTGTCTTCAACTCCTTTCCGAATCTTCCTCTATTAAGAGGAACACTCGAAAGGCGAAGGGTAAGAAAATTGAAGCTTGCCATTTTGTGTTGCATACAATTTTGCCATATGCAGGGTGTGGCGTTTCTTCAGAATCAAAGTCAACTTTTGTTTTTTAAAAGGAACACCACAATTACACCCCAATTATTTTTTCATTTTCGAATTTTTCGAAGAATTCTACATATATTTTATGCAATACACATATATTTGATATTTCTATATTGGCTGTTTCATATTCTCTCAATAAGCGAAGGCTGTCTATCCGACTAGGATAAAATCTCCGGGACTGGTGAGTTTGGCGCAAGCGCCAGTTCGAATTGCGACGCGCGAGGAAAACGGAAATTTCTCTCACACTTTCAACGTATGCCTTTAACGGATAGACTCGGATGTTTTCGTGCACATCTGATTTCAAACCCTTGCTCATTGTTAATTGGTCCCGCAGGCAAAGCCGAGTAGAAAGGGAGAGGTGTGAACCCACGTAAAACGCGGAGCTGGCAATATAAAAGTATTAAATATATGATGATACACCATAGTCCTAAACTAAATAGTTTCTGAAATATTGTTAGCTGAAACTCATCTATTTGGACATTTTTTGCCACTACACAACGTCTAGATTCACGTATCTTTTTCAAAACACCCTTTTTGACATTTCTAACAAGGCAGTCATTTGTTTTAGTGTTATGACTACAAAATATAAAATTATCAAAAATATTAAGTGAATTTACAGAGTTGAGTACTGGAAAATGTGTATCATGTTGACGATTTTCCACTAACAATATTTCAGAAACAGTTAAATTTAAGGATATGTTATGTTATATAAAAAATGTGTAGAATTTTCAGAAGAATTCGAACATGAAAAAAAAAATTAAAAAAAACCAAAGCTGACTTTAATTCTGAAATATCGCAAGACACTGTATATCGCAAACTTACTTCAAATAAAAATTTAAAAACTTCTTTCTTACTTTGATTGAGATCGATTTCGATTTGCTTTGAAAACTTAAAGTCTTGTTACAATTAAAAAAAATGAAATTTCAAATTTAAAATTTAATTTTGAAATTGAAATTTCGATTCTGGAAATTTTTAATTTAATCGACACATTTCTAATATAAAATATTGCTATAAATTGATGGTTAAGTTGAGCGCATTGTAAGGTTTTCTTGCACAGTTTCATATGCAGGTTGTAATAAATTTTCCTCCCACTACAGGGATTTCGATTAAATTAGGGCAAAGTTGCATAATTTGGCGACTAGTAATATGTCGTCGAGATATCGAAAATACCTTTTGCTGCTTTTGCTTCATAACTATAATCTACAGTCGCGTGTTCTTCATGGAAGCTGGAAGCACACTTCCTTTATAAAATAAAATTGTCTATTTTCATTCATGTTTTTATTTTTTTCTTCGCCAGTTACTCCTTCTACAATTCTAGATTTTCAGAAACCTTCTATTAAGGAACTGGCGAAGAAAAAGCCAATAAAACATGAATAAAAATACCAATGCTTCGCAAAGAATATCCGAAAATGCCCATATTCATTATATTTTAAAACCTCTTTTTTTACCCAACAGCTACGACCACGAAATTTAACAATTGTATCCGTAAAATAACAAATTCAACTTATTTTTAACATAAATAATTGGAATTTATTTGTGTACAACTTTTTAAGGAGCGAAAAAGTATAAACATTTCTTATGTTATTGAAAATGTCGATATTTTTCAAAATTGTTATTTTAAATGTCGAATGTTTTCAAAATTTTAACCTTTTTTGAACAATTTTACATTTTTTAATTTCAGTTTAATATTGAAAATTTCGACTTTTCAAAATTGAGACATTTCCAAATTTTACCTTTTCTAAAACTTTCTTTTTCCGACTTCCCTCTCTTTTGACCTTTTCAAAATTTCTGTTTTCTCGAAATTTAGTAATTTTGATTATTTCTCAAAATTTCGACTTTTAATGTAGAAATTTAGACTGTCGTTTTCAACTTTTTCGAAAAATTCGACTTCTACTGAAAATTTGAACTAGTTTTTTGTCGTGACATTTTGATCACTTTTTAAAAATGTCTAAGTTTTTCGAAAATGCAACATTTTCTGAAATTACGAATTTTTTTGAAAATTTTGTTTTAAAATTTCGAATTTTTTTGAAAAGTAGCTTTTTTTCGAAAAATTAGACCTGTCCAAATTTAGTTTTTTTCTCAAAATTTCAATTTTTCTTCGAAATTGCTACTTTCTTTGTAATTTTTAAGGTTCGTTGAAAAATTTGACTTTTAATAATTAATTTATTTTAAAAATTGAACTTTTTGTAAATTACAACTTTTTTTTGAAAAATTATCCTTTGTTGAAAATTTGAACCATTTATTTGGAAAAGTCACTATCCACTATTTTTCAAAAATATACAGAAATACCTTTTTTAATAATATTTACCGAAATTTTCGACTTTTTTGAAAATTAATACCAAAAGATATCCAAAATTTTAGTTTCTTTTTGAATTTCCGACAAAAGATTTTTGCAAAAATTTCAATTATTTAAAATATCTTGACTTTTTTTACTAAAATTTACACTTTTGCTCAAAATTTTTACTCATGTTTAAAATTTAGACATTTTTGAAAGTTTAATTTTTCCTAAAATCTAGTTTTATGTCGTGATATTTTGACGATTTTTTTAAAATGTTCAAGTTTTTCAAAAATTCAACATTCTCTGGAATTGGGAATTTTTTTGAAAATTTTGTTTTAAAATTTTGAATTTTTTTTAAAAGTGAGCTTTTTTTCTCAAAATTTCAATTTTTTTTCGAAATTGCGACTTTGTAATTTTTAAAGTTCTTTGAAAAATTTGACTTTTGTTGAAAAATTGAATTTATTTTAAAAAATCGACTTTTTAAATTTCGATTTATTATTGAAAATTTCGACTTTTTTACAATTTGGACATTTAATATATTATCTTTTCAAAACTGTCTTTTTTTTAACATGGTAACCTTTTCTCGTAACATCGACTTATTTTGTTGGAAATTTCGACTTTTTTTTAAATTATGACTTTTTAAAAAAAGTTTTACTGAAAATGTCAACTTTTTGAAAATTTGATTTTTTCTAAAATTTAGTTTTTTGTCATGACATTTTGACCAGTTTTTGAAAATGTCCAAATTTGTGAAAATTCAACTTTTTCTGGAATTTTGAATTTTTTTGAAAATCTTGATTTAAGATTTCAAATTTTTTTTGAAAAGTGTGCTTCTCTTCGAAAAATTAGACTTTTGTCTAAATTTAGACTTCTGTCTAAATTTAGACTTTTTCTTAAAATTTCAATTTTTTTTCAAAAATAAATTTTTCTCGAAATTTCGACTTTCTTCGTGATTTTTAAAATTCTTTGAAAAATTTTACGTTTGTTAAAAATTAAAATTATTTTAAAAATTGGATTTAGATTTTTTATTGAAAATTTGGACTTTTTTGACTATTTAGACATTCCAACATATTAACTTTTCAAAACTTTCTTTTCTTCAATATTTTAATTTTTTCTCGTAATGTCGACTTTTTTGATTGGAAATTTCGACTTTCATTTTCTGAAGTTATGACTTTTTTAAAAAGTTATTTATTATGTTGAGGTTTTATATTCTAAGATTATGTTGAAAATTTCGACTTTGTTAAAAATTTGGTTTTTTCTACAAATTAAATTTTTTCCCAAAATTTTGACTATTTTGAAGAAATGTCAATTTTTTAGAGATTTCAGCTTCTGCAGAAATTTCTATTTTTTTGAAATATTGACTTAAAAATTTCGACCTTTTTGAGAAATTAGAATTTTTCCAAATTTGAATTTTTCTTAAAATTTCCATTTTTATAATTTTTTTAAAAATTGGCACTTTTTTGAAAATTTTGACTTTCCAGAATTGTGACTTGAAAGTTTCAATGTTTTTTAAAAATTTCAATTTTTTTTGTAAATTTTGAATTCTGTTAAAAATTTGAATTTTAAAATTTTTTAAAAATGTTGACATCTTTTGAAATTTCGACTTTTTTTGAAATTCCGACTTTTGATAATCTGGACTTTCTAAAAAATTTTGACTTTTTCGAAAAATAAATTTACATTTTCTTCAAATTTCGATTTTCCTTTAATGTTGAAGTTTCAAAGATCTGAGGAAAAAATACATTTTTAGATATTTACAAATTTAGTAACTAATTCGAAAAATCAAGAGATCTGATTCAATTCAATACAATTTTCATAAAGTTTAAAAATTGCATATCAGAAGGTATTATTTTGACATTTTTTGTGAAACGGTGTTGACGCCTTAACACAGTCTTATAAAAAAAGTAAATAAAAACAAATAAGAAGAGTAGTATTGTATTGATTGAAGAGGCCATTAGTTTGTAGTTTAGTGAGAAACACCATTTACTAAAAAATAGACCAAAATGCCGTACTTAGCTGAAACCCACAATATTGAAATTTTAATAATGATTAGCTTCGGAGGTAGACTAAGAATATAACAAGAAGTTATTCCTTTATTCAGACAGAAGTATCCTGATTAACCACCCATATCCCAAAGTACCGTAAGCAAGATTGAAAAACAGTTTCGGGAAAATGGGCATTTAAGAAAAACAAGTATTTCCCGTCAGAATGTGCTCAATAGAGATGTCAAAATTAATGTACTTCTTTCTCGAAAATTCTCATGTCCCCATTAGTCAGATAGGTAGGAAACTCGAAATTAGACAGTCTTCAGTTGCAAGAATTCTGAAAATGAAAAAATTTCATCCTTATAAAATGACAATCCTCCATGAACTCTTAGAAGATGATCCGAATAGATGACTTCAGATTTGCGAAAAAATGATGGATCTACTGGTCAGAAATGTTCTAAGCATACAAAATATCCTATTGATTCAGATGAATCAACGTTTATGTTAAATGGTGAGCTAAATCGTCAAAACTGTCTTTACTGGGCAAACAATGGGGCAAGGTATTTAAAATTATTGCAGGAAGAGCTAATTCCTGATTTAGATATTTTGTTTTCTCATCCGGTCGAAGCTGATGTCCCGTATGGAAACATCTGGTTTAAGCAAGACGGTGCCCCTCCTTATTTTGCAAGACCTGTTCGTGAGTATTTGGATGATGTATTGGTAGAAGAGGACCTTTTGAATGGCCATCCAGATCTCCGGACTTAACACCTATGGACTATTTCTTATGGGGGTATTTAAAGAGCAAAAATTTTAGGATCAAACCTGCAAATATTGAGGAGTTAAAAGGACGAATAAGACAGGAGTGTAGACTAATTTCGCCCGAAGTAATTAGAAATGTTCAAAACGAGTTTAAGTTCCGTTTAAGGTATTGTCAGTTAGTAAATGAATAACATTTTGAATATTTATTGAAGAAAGATTATTGAGTAGAATCAGATTCCTTGATTTTTCAAATTAGTTAATATTTGTAAAATATCTTTTAAATGACAAGAAATAAAAAATTGAAATTTAGTACACATATGTATCGTGATATATCCTTTAAGAATATGTAGTCAAAAAAAATGAAACTTTTCTACATTAAAAAGAGCGCAAATTAAAATATTGATCGACCTGTCCAAGCTCATTTCCGAAAAAAAATTGTCTTTGATTTACCAAATTTATTCCAAGTTACAGACTCGCACTTTATAAAAAAGACTCTTACGGTTCGGTCATATTCCATGTCATTGGGGACATCTATTTGAGAAAAGCTGTATTATAGATTTTAAGAGCATTCACTCCACGGCCAACTATATAAGACGCAAATGTATTATTGGCTGCCTAGCGTTTTATACCGGCATTTTATGATTCTATACAGAGTACAAAATTTTAGAAAAACAAAGTAAACATTAAATTGTTATTCAATTTTAATGTTTTTTAATACCTATTTGCAGGATATAGGATATGACTACAGGGTGACCAGAAATTAATGGGACCCAGCTTAAATACAGCTTCTTGTGGTCAAATAGAACCGATTTGGACAAACTTGGCTTATTGTTAATCCAAAAGTACCTCGTTTAGAAGTTACAGGCCTTCAAAGAAAAAAAATTGTGGGAATAATTCAGAAACAAAACGTCCAATCGTGTTGAAATTCGGTACAGTTATGTTTCAGATAATTACAGGCATTATAGAGGAGTAAATAGTGTCGTATACTGTAGTCATCTCGGGTACTTAAGTTCCTCGTATGTTGCATGCGAATACTAGGCCCATTCCCGATTCATAATTGTGGCCGATTCTTGCATTCGAGACAATAGTCATGCATTACGCTCGCGCGCCTGCATTCAAATACGTAGTTTGCGTAACTGTTATACAGAATGTTTCGTAACTCGACAACCAAAATGAAATATATGTAAAATCGAATTCTAAACATAAAAAAAGAACAACTTTTTCTCATAACATAATAATAAAACACGATTAAGTGAATTACAAGAAACTTAAAAAAAAACTTATCACTATCAGTGATGCAAAGTTTAAAAAACAAATAAAATTAGAAAAAAAAACTATAATATATACAATTACAATTCCTAAAATGATGTGATATGACATTTATTAAATATTTTCGGTACTGCCACTGCATGCTCAGAGTCATCTGCATTCGAATAATCATTCGATTCTTAAAAGTATCCGAAATCAAAGTATTCGTTTCTGAAAATCGTGCGATTATCCCATCACTACTGTAGAGGGCGCTATCAGCAATTTTTTTGTATCTTATTTTTATCGCTTTTTTTGGCTGGTCCTATTCTGATACGTTTGGCTGAAAATTATTATAAAACAATCTATTTTGCACCGTTTTCTGTAAAAAGGCGTTTGAAAATTTGCACACAATAAAATACTTTAAATAATTTTTCTAATTCAGTCAAGTTACGAAGTAACCACTTGTCAAAATCATGTTGATACACTTAAACTAAATAAAATTTGCTCAAAAGCGTGTCAGATTACAATTAATTGTTGTACTGAGTTAGTAATTCTTGTTTTGTAGCCGTGCAAAGTGTAAATGCAATGTGTAATTAACGTCAAATTATTAATATTATTGTAATTTGACAGAATTTTGAACAAATTTGTTATATTTAAGCATATCGATGTCAAGCGTCGATTGACAAGCGTTAACTCCGTAACTTGATCGAATTAAAAAATTTCTTTCAAGTATTTTAATGTGCGAGAATTTTCAAACGCGTTTCTACCGAAAACAGTGCACTGTATCAATTTGAAACAGGTATAGCTTTTCTACGCAAAATTGATTGTTCTATCATAATTTTCAGTCAAGCGCATCAGAATATGGCCAGCAAAAAAGATGCGCCCTCTAAAATATGTAGCACTATTTACACCTTTGTAATGCTTGTAATTATTTAAAACATAACTTTAATAAATTTCAACACGATTGGAGGTTTCCTTTCTGAATTATACCCACAAGAAGAAAAAAATTATTTTTCTTTAAAGACCTGTAACTTCTAAACGAGATACTTTTGGACTAATCTAAGTTTGTTTAAATCGGTTCTATTCAATCACAGGAAGCTGTATTTAAGTTAGGTCCCATTACTTTTCGGACATTCTGCATACAGCGCTAGCCATAAGTGTCCCCCACTTATTTCTACCCTTTGAATGATTACTTAGATTCATACAATTTCGAAGATGAAAATAAAGGTTTGTAAACTTCTCAACAAATGATAATAGGTGACGTAATCAACATAGATGACATCATCATAAGATCACAAGACCACTATGACCAATAACTTTAAGTGGTATCATATGGCAAGTGACATCTCGTTTGAAAGGTATTTAACCCGCCGTTAGAAGCGCACTGTCTCTCGGACCACACTTATATTTATTATTTTATATTTCAATAATTAGTTTTCTAATGATGCTGATTTTGTGATGCTAGGTCAAGTGATTAATTATATGTCCATTTTTGTAAGTTATAGCTATTTACATTAAGTGATACCGCGCCCGCCCACGCATGTTAAATTGTTTTTTGCTTGGAAATAAGTCAGTAAAACGAATTTCCAAACAAGATTTGTCTAAATAAAAATTATTTTGGATTCTAATTCTTAAATATAATATTGTAAGGACATGTAATTATGGAATTTAGAATCTAAGGAAATTTTCTAGGAAGATCTGATAAGGGAAAGCGGCCGCGATAATGAAGCAAACTGCGTTCCGGAAATTTCGGCAAACGATAAGCCTTATCTGCTGAAAACTTCTGGAACCCGAACCAGAGATCTATATAAAGGGGGTCCGGTTAGCTTTCTCTTAATCAGACAGTTAGTCAGTGTAGTTAGTTAGTGAGTTAGGAGTTAAAAGTCAATTATTCAGTTGTAGTGTTCCGAGTTTAGTTTGGAAATAAAGTGTTTATAATTCACGGCGTAACAACCATTCGAACCGATAGACCGCAACGATATTATTGAAAATTTAGTTCCGTATGTCCTATAATGATTTGGATTTTGTATTTGGCTAAATTTTTTGTTTGTAGGTGAAAGCGGTGCATGATTGTATTTTCATTTTATAAATAAATATACCAAGATTCCACATTTCATCACAGAATTAAAAAAAGTTAAAAACTAACATTAATTTTAGATGTGGCCTGTGAGACCGCGCGGGCCTCATCGTGTGACAAAATATGACCTGCCTACTCAAGGTTAAAAGACCTATTCAATTAGTTTCTAAAAAATCTCAAAATGGGCAAAAATTATCCTAAAATTTCAAATTTAGATTAAAGATATATTCGAAATTTAATAACTTCAGTTAGATCTTAAAACAATCCTTTCTCAAATTTTCGTGATTAAAATCAACATAACAAGAAATAATGGAACTTTATAATAAATTTCAAAAAAAATATAAAATCCCAAAAATTTTGATTTCAATCTCGAAACTTAGGCTTAGATACGAGAGAAGGTTAAATTGTGAAGTCTGATCTTGAAATGAAATTTGATTGTAGACTTCAAGCCCCAATTTCGGAAAAAAATAATAAGTTTTGTAATTGTAATTTTTTCATCAATTATTGTATTATTATCTGTATTGTAGAAATTTCAACTGATTTCTCAAATTTTGATTTTAAACCTAAAAACTCTAGAAGTGCAGAACTTTCAAGTTTACTTTCGAAGTATAAAAGATTCCAAAAATTTCGAGAACCGATATTTTGTTAATATTTCAAATTTAATATTTTCATGTAAAGTTAAAAATTGAAAAGCTGAAAGTTCTGCGTTTTGAAAATAATGTGTTATTTTATTAAATTCAAAATTATTTACTAAAGTGCTAACCGCATAAACACGTAATTTCACTATATAGCAACCATCATTGACAATTATTGGACATAAAACAAGCGCAGAGACTTATAGTGCCATTTAAAATGTCTTGGGCACAATTTTGTAAATTATTTGCAGCAGCACGATTTATTTTTATAATTATAATATCTAATTTCAACTCAAGTCAATCCACAAAAATGATACTAGTCAACTATTATTATATAAATTAACAAAGCCGTATCGGATTATTAGTGTTACTACTATGATTTAAATTTAAATTTCGAAAAAAGGAGCCAAAAAATCATTTTTGAAATACTGAAATAAAATGTTTTGAAATCAATGTTCTGAAACGATGAATTAAGGTGATTTTAAAATTTCGGCTTTTTTAAATATTTTAAAGTTTGGGACAGAGACTTAAATCTTTAATCTTGACATTTTACCATTTATGAAAGTGTATTAGCAAAAAGGCGAACAGTTGCATTTATCAAAATTTAAAGTTAATCTAATTTTTTTATCAAAATTTCGTGTTAAAAGTTGAAATTTATTTTTACAAATTTTGAATTTCTCGGTCTATTCTGCTTGTTATTGCAGTTATTGCAGCTATTCCAAAGAATGATTCCAAAATATTGAAATAAAATTTATTTTTAATCAAAATTGACAAAAAAAGTCACAACTTAAGTTCATTCCTTGTTATTAAAAATTAACAGTAATATTTGTTTTGAGAGGTATTATCACCAAGATGATTTTTTTCAATACCTATCTTAGTGATCAATTTTTTTCTCCCCAGACAGCACAGAAGATTCAGTGTCGCGACGAATTACATTTGTAATTTGTAATATCTTTTAAATGACAAAAAATAAAAAATACAAATTTGGTACTTATGTGTAATTTGATATCTCATTTAAGAATAGTCATGAAAAAAATAGGGTTGCCATTTAAAAAAAATTGTCGATGACGTCCTATTTTAAATTTGGGACATTCTGTATAAAATTTTCCTACATTAAAAAGAGCGCAAATTAAAATATTAATCAACGAATCCAAGCATATTTCCGAAAAAAAACTGTCTTTGATTTACTGAATTTATTCCAAGTTACAGACTAGCACTGTATTTAAAAAGCTACCGACAATCCATTAGGAGGAGTAAAATCTACATGAAAATCCATAAAAGACCAGGTTTTTAATTTTCTGAATTTGTTAAAGATAAAGATAATAATGGGGGGTATCTATTAAGAAAATTAACCCTCTACAACTATTTACATTAACATTGCATTTTAAATCTATATCTACGTATAAATATGTGTTTATTGCATACGGTACACGGTGATAAATAAATATATTGTATTTTAAATATGCGTTCACAACTTACCCGAAGTACGCATTTCCCAGAAAGCGGGTTTTATTTCAGTTTCACAAACTTTACCGTTACAGAAATGTTTCCTGGTTTGTAAACGTGAAACTTATCTTATGCTGGGATAAGAACAACCTAAGTTAGACTGGTCTTGTCGCCCTGATTAGTTCCTTGTATTGATATAAAGTTACATGTAAATGTTTTAGTTTGTTGCATACTTTCGATCGTGTAGGTTCATTTAGAGAATTATAAGATTGCTTGTACATTCGATCTTGCGTGGGTCTTTTATGTCAGACCATAATGACAAAGTGACAGTTGTTATATCAGGCTCTGTTGCAAAGTGAACGCCGTGAAAAAGTATGCAAGTTGAACAGATTGTGTTTGCGTGCGAGGTGTTTTTTTTTTCATCTTAACACAAGCCATTGTGTATCATGTTATATTTATTAATTAGATTCTATTACATTTTCACAAAAATTGCCCCAAATATTTTAAAATTTATTGGAATAATGAATATGCAACTGCAATATGAATTAAATAAAATTAGTAATCAAACTTTTCGTGGAAAGAACTGGTTCTTGGTTATATTCAAAAACTGAGATACAGATCTTGCCTCCAGAAACCAAGAGAGATTAAAAACATAACAGTTGCTGTGTGTTTTTTTATCTTTCTTGGTTTCAGGAAACAATATTTGTATATTCATTTTTTAGTATTCAAAAATTTATTGATTTTAAGTTTAATACCTGAGTAAAACATTGTGCACCATATATATTAATTAGATAAGCTTATTATCCTCTTTCCTAATAATTATTCTAAATATTTTAAAATTTACCGAAACAAGGTATAAGTTACTGCTAAGTAAATTAAATAAACTTAATTTCTCAAAAATTTATTGACTCAAAGTTTAATAACAGGGTAAATTCTTGTGTTGTCAATACAATGGCCACTTAAAAAAATGGCTATAATCTTCTAATGATAATACCTTAGAAAAATAATCTGTAGACCATCAGCAATTAAGTGGGTGTGCAAGATATTAAATAAACTACTAAATTATGTAAAGTTTCTAATAGACTCTTCAACAATTACCTACTCTTGTAAAGTTTATAGCACTGTAGTAAAATGAATAACAACCCACACATGAAAGGACAGATTAGCTTTTTCAACACCGCCCAACATTTCAGATAAAAAGAGAAAATTGTTACAAATAAATAATGATATATTTATTTGAGAGATCACTTTTATAAAAATTGCCCAATCCAATTAAAGGACACAAAACAATTATCACTTTTTAACGGTGATGTGCTTCAAATTTCAAAATGGATATAAGTGTCCCGGAAGAGGTTTATGCGGATACAAATGGGGATACACCGCCCAAGGTCCCAGAACGAGGTCGTTATAAAATGAGTGGAAATGGAACCCTAAATAGGTATGTTTTATAATAAATTAGTTATTTGACTGCGACCTTGATGACCGAATATTTATGCAATTCGCCACTATTTTTAATTTCAATTCTGCTCTAAGAATTTTTTTGTCGGAAGAGTGTAAAAACAGGTCGATTTTGTCTAAAATGTTTTAACTTTAATTTTTATTATTAACATTTCGTTTAGTTTCGTTCATTTTATGTGGCTATTTCGTTGCCTCATTAATTTTTTCATCAGCATTGGATAAAGAAACTTATTTAGTTAACATAAAAAGCATAAATAATACGGAACATATTGGACAAAAATGCAAACAAAGGCATATAGCCTTAATGGAAAATATTTTTCAAACATTAAAATAAACAGGCCAAATTTCTGATTTTATAGCCCACTACTTAAATGCTCAAAAAAAAAAATAAACGACGCAATTTTAAGATCAATAGCCGACCACACACGAATCTCTGATCTGAGGATTTAATCCGTAAAGATATATGTAGTATATGCGCACTTGGCTCATCATTATACGAAGTTCCAAACATTAAAGCTTTTAGACAGTAGGCAACCACTTATAAGCAAGGTGAGTAATTAGTACGGTTAAGCCCTGTTGCTCCTAGAATTTCTATAGAACCCCATAGTATAGTAATCGAATCATGAAAATTTTAAGTAGCTTTCTGATCGAGAAGAGGTTCACCTGCCTTAAATTATGTGAGACTAAAAAATTAATTACCGAAAAAAATTTACGATGATTAATTCTTACCAAAATGACATTTCTAAATAATTTTCTTAGCTGATAAAACAACTAAAAAACTCCTTCAAATCATCTCGAACACTTGAAGTAGTTTACTGATATATTCTAGTCCTGAAAACGATCTTTCAAATAGTTTAATTGTATCCCAAATTGTGAGATGTCCATTTTTATCAACTAAAAAAAGTAAGAACTGCAAATGAATGTCTGCCGATGAAAAACTAAAATTAACAACCTCTTAAATATATTTTTTACACAGCGTGATAGTTAATGTTGCCAAGCGGAGCCCCTATAACCATCATGTAGCCCCTTGACATCCAGCGCCCTAGCTTGCCTATATGAACAGATTGGCCCTTAAATCAGTACCTACACGATATCGAAAATAGTTTCCCGAGAAATTCACATCCAATTCTAAAAAAATCAACTTTTCCTTCAAATTGTCTGATGAGTAATTTGTTATATCTACGAATTCCGACTGAAGGAATATTTCCTCAACAACGATATGCGCGATTTTTGCTCAAGAAAACCCGAGCACATTTTTTTGCTTAACCAAGATTTTGGTGGAACGGACTGGTACTTGGTTATCTTCAAAAATTGAAATACAAAACTTGTCCCCTGAAACCAAGAAAGATTAAAAAAACACAACAAAGGTCGCTCTAACGCGTTTCGACAGCCAAGCTATCATCGTCAGGGTGATACAGTATCTCTCTGAAGATGATAGCTTGGCTGTCGAAACGCGTTAGGGCAACCTTTGTTGTGTTTTTTAATCTTTCTTGGTTTCGGGAGACAAGTTTTGTATTTCAATGTTTTTAACCAAGATTTATTGGAGGCAAAATTCTTTTGGGAATGAGAAATTGAGTATTGCATTGATTCCAGGATAGTTTCAGTGATGGATTCGGCAAGTGAGGAAGAAATACTCTAAGGAGTCTCTTAATTTTGCCCAGTTTGCAGAGCTAAAGTGCCAAATCTTGTATCTCACAAGGAGGTAGTATATAAAGTGAACAAGAGGCTGCTACAAGCTTGTGATCGGTGTTTGCAAGCGGTAATCTTTCAGTACTTTATACGAATGTGTAGAACTGGCAGGGAAAACGTCGCGTAAATTAGGTTAATCGATTGATGGGAATCCTCAACCGATTGTGCTAGTCCACACTAATGGCGAAAGCCTTTGCCACCCTTCCCGCGTCGTCAGTTCAAAAAAATACTAACCAGGGAATGTCGCATAAATTGAAGTCACCAAGAGAAACAACTTCAGCGTTTAAATAATTCACCTGTAGGTGACCGAACGCTATGAAGAGATATGAGAAATGATGTCTGTATGAGGGATCGCTTGGGGAAAAATTAAATAAACAATTGAATATTATTTCATTTTTGGAACAGATTTTTAGCTAAATCACATTATGACGAGGATGAATATCCTGTGAAAGCACAAATTTTCCTCTTATATTAAAACTTTGTGTGCAAGTCAGATGAACAGTATTGATGGACGGGGATATCTGAGTTCCTGTCAGTTCAGGGGTCGTTCATTATGAAGGTGCTAATGAATCGAGTTTAGATTTGAGTTTAGGTCACGAATATTTATTAATGAATATATGAATATTTGGAAGAAATTGGGCCCAGGGCATAGAACAGGAACCGAATGACGTGTCAGAGACGGAAACATGATGCAAACATCATTTCACTGCCTCCCATAGACACATGAGGTGGTACTGCCTCGGAAGACTGAAAACTGCCTTCCCTCAACTTCATGCCAGACAAAATACGAAGAGCGGCCAAGTTTATATAAACACTCAGGCGGCTGAATATTTAGAAACTGTTATTTAAAATCTATTTTAAAAATGAATCATATTATAAAGTCATACTTGTAAAGAAAATCAGAAGAATGTTTCACTTAACATTTTTAAAAAAAGGATGCAGTGCCTCAGAAATTACACTTGAAACTATAAAATTAACGCCAAAAAATTACATACAGATAACGAAAATTCTTAGCAATAATTATAGGCGTTGTTGCATTTTGATCGAGCCGTGCGGTATAATGCATTTCTTCTATCAGACTAATCACACGATGTCTCAGTATCGCGAAATTATACTTGAAAATTCTTAATGGATATTCATGGTTTTATTTAAGCATTGTGCTGAGCCTTGTGAATATGTTTAGAGGAAGACTAGTAGACAAATATGGTAATCCTTCGAGATTAATATTTTCTTTTTTATGACCAAAATGTTCTCATCTGTTTTATTGTCAATTTAATTGTAAGTAAATAAGGAATGATGCCTGATTATTTCGATGGCTGTTTAAATAATCGAAACCAATAAAAATCGCTTCAGAACGCCATTCGAAGTAAAATTTACAGTAACATTTATGCTATAAAAGTAGCATTGGTTTTATTTAGATCTAAAAATGGCCCTCTTTCGGTAATTCTTGTAAAAGCTTTAATTTGTATTCTAAACTAATTAACTATATTTCTGTATCACCTGGTCTTTATTCTAATAGTAGCAGTACTAGGGTATTAATTGTTGCTATCGTATCCAATCGAATAAAACTAAGTTAAATAATATTTATTTTGTACGTACATCGTATACTAAGAATTTTTATATTGATCGTTGAATCGTCGAATTTTCTCAGAAAATTAGAAAGTTCCCCTTCAAGTTTAACACAAAAATTTTTTTTTCTCTCAAAACTATTCCTAACATAAAAATACTTTATGCCATATGAGTTTAACAAAAAAATCCTTCTCATCGTATTTCGTTATTGATATGACTAGTTACATTGATTATAATTAAAAATGTTTTGTTCTATAATAAGTACCTTGTTTAGTGCATACTGCAAAGATATACATGTAAAGACAAAATTGCCAGTTAAAAGCCAGTGCCTAATTTTTGCAGCTTCTATTTCCATAACAATTATACTTACTTCAGTACATTTTATTTCCTTATCATATATTCAATGTTTATTGTGTAGTTTCTAGCGCTTCAGCTATCTCATGTTATTAAATGTCAGAAAATTTAAAGGACTCTAACCTACAATATGTATGAAAGTTATAAAAACTTGAGATTTATAAGTTTGATTTTTTCCTAATAAACTAGCTTATGGTTTAATAAAAATTAAACTATTTGACCAATCATTTCCAAAATCAATAGGGTTCCAATTCTAAAAAATTCCAATTCAATGGAAACGAGATTTGCAAAAATTGGTTAAGAATTGCAACCTGCTGCGTGGGAACAAACATTCGGATAGACTGACATCCTTATTCACAGGCGATTTTTGGAGGAAATCACAATTTAAAAATATAGTAAGTGGTATCATCGTCTAGAGTCCAGAGAAAGCTCTTCTCTATTTAAAAAGCTATATTACAACTGATTTGGCATAAAATTACCCAGGGTATAGCAAGTTTTGTGGCGAAAAGTTGAATGTTTTGGCATTTCCCGATAATAGAGTAAACCACTACTGACACGTCGCAGTGGTTGTGATGAGCAATATACGGGTCGAAGAGCAAACACATTGGATTTTTTAGCTATGATCGGATCACAAAAATTGCGGTTCTAATATGGATAACATACTGTTTCTTCTCTATAGGATATTGTTAGAAACTTTATATATCTTTTGAATTTGGCGCATTAAAGCAATTAAGAGCATCGAACAATCAGTCATTGATGCGTGGGTCTTACGCGTCGACTGAGTGTACGAGAGCTAGACATAAAACTCTTCAAACTGTTCATGCGCAACTCTGTTCCATCAACAGACCAGCCGCGAAGCTTAAATATTTTTAAGAGAATCTAACACGGCCAAACTGACAACATTCCGCTCTCGGAATGCCCTAAAGACTTTCTTAGCTGTAAAAGAAAACATTATGCACATGAACATAAGCAAATACTTTTATTTGCCATCATAAAAAAATAGAAGAAAACAAAATCAAACAAACAACAAAACCATAAGTACTTAAGCTGGTAAAACATGTAAGCAATAAACAAATTGACAAACGAGTAAACTAAATCGGAACAATAAATTTTCTTATCGTTCAGCTTTGGGTGCATCCATCATCTCTCTCGTCACGATGTCTACCAGTAAAATTACTTTGCTGAAACAAATCAGCAATGTTTGATCTGTTTTAAATTTGCAGAATTTAGGAAACCCAAAGGCTTTAAATGTTCTCTATTGTGATACAAACAAAAAAAAACATTATTCCAGAGCACGATGGAAATACTAGGTCTTAGAGATGTGAACACTCCGTTGCGCCGCGCAATTGCGCCAATTCGCTTCATTGCGTCGACTGAGTCAACACACATTTTAAATGCGCTACAGCGCACAACTCATTTGAAAGAGTACCGATGCGAGGTGCGAAAGCAAGTGAGTTAACTTATTGTTAGTGCACCAAAATACTCTGTTGCGTTTGAGTTACTGAGTTAACTTAACAAATTTCTAGGTATATTCAGAATGGCTCTTTTTAATTTTTCTCTTCAAAGATACGATGGGAGCCTTACTTTAGAGCAATTGCGCTTACGATTGAACCTCCTTTTAAAACAAAACATAAAAAAATATTGATGCTGATATAAACACGCTAGAGGCACTTGGTTACGAAGGATTAACATCAATTAGATTAGCTGTTGACGCGATGGAGGCACTGGCCTGCGATGGGTCAACACTAATCCACTTTGATGTAGACACGATGGAGGCACTCACGCCTACGATGGGTCAAACATCAACTAGATTAGCTGTTGACGCGATGGAGGCACTCGCCTGCGATGGGTCAACACTAATTTGTTTTGATGTAGACACGATGGAGGCACTCGCCTGCGATGGGTCAAACATCAATTAGATTAGCTGTTGACGCGATGGAGGCACCCGCCTGCGATGGGTCAACACTAATCCACCTAGATGTAGACACGATGGAGGCACTCGCCTGCGATGGGTCAAACATCAATTAGATTAGCTGTTGACGCGATGGAGGCACTCGCCTGCGATGGGTCAACACCAATCCGCTTAGATGTAGACACGATGGAGGCACTCGCCTGCGATGGGTTTAACATCAATTAGTTTTTAGGTAACATTTCCGGCAATCGAATTATGCAATACCATAAAATTATAACTCGATGGAATACCTTCAAATTTTCGGTGGGTTATATGAATCGATATATAAAATGGCTACAAGACAGATAACACCAACATCTAACACGGCATGGTGTCTCCACAGCATTTCAATCGTATCAAAACTAGATAAAAATTACATTTGGCAATGACAAAAGGCGTACTGCTGTTTAAACATGAAAGGAAAATCATCTCATCATCATCATCTGAAGTTTTTAACTGATGGATTTGATCGGAAGGTGAAATATGTGCGTTAGTGGAAAACATGATATTTGGCATGTGACGATCCAAATACGCAGATCAAACCATTACGGATTAAATTCCCAGATCAGATTCGTTGGTGTATGACCTGCGAATTATTTCATCGTTTCACGTTTTCGGCAATTATCAGTTTATCAACATTGGCTTGTACTATGAAGAATATCCATGTGATCCACTGAAACTAGTATGGAGGCTGATGGAGGTAAATCAGCTAAAATAGTTCGAATTTAATATACGTGCACTTCCTTTCCAAACACCAATTTAATTGGAAAGAAAAGAACCTGTAGTTCTGTGATATTAATTATACGAATTGAATCTTTAAAAGTTCGGTCATCCTGACGATTCATCGATTTCAATATAAAGAAGCTTGATAAGAGCAGTAATGTTCGATTTGATCGTTTTTCCTATGTATGTATGTCATACGTTACTTGCACTGATTGATTTAAAAATAGCACACTGAAAAATTACGATTGTTTGTGTAACAATCCACAACATAAATTTTAGGGGTACCATAACAAGAAATGTATTTGTGCAACCTCTTTAGCGCTGCATGTAACCAAGCATAGTGAGGAATTCTGCATTGAATTCTCGTAGCGATTTAAAAAATTAGCAAATTTTAACCAAGATGCTTTAAGACAGTGTTGAAAAGACATAGTTGGAATCCCGAAAATGGGCACAGCATGGGGCAATTTGGTTTCAAATAAGTATACACGTAAATTGGGAATAACAAGCGTTTCAAGTTCGTATGTGTGATTGTTGGATTTGGCTTTCCAGCTGTGCTAGCTAAGAGCACTACCTTAGTCTGATGAGCCTATTTCTGAAGAGAAAAAAAAAGAAGTTATATCGCCACATACTTTTTTTTTACATCCTTGTACCCATCTAGGTGTCTATTGAGAGGTTGAGACAAAAAACATGAACATGTCTGTATGTAGAACAAGACCAAAAATAATTAGGTCATTAAAGAATAGCAGGGCCCAATATAAAGGTCACATGAGTGGTTTACCTTTATCCCATGCTTTTAAGTTCAGCTTTTCGGCTGTTTGTTTACTTTAGAAGGAAACCGATAATATGTCGTAACTAGACAAAATATTCGGTACTCACAAAAATAAAATCGAGTTCTATACTCACTTCAAGAAATTCGATAAATACTTTTCTACAATGAAATGTGTTGAAAATGGGGTGTATGAACGATTCAGTTCAATAAAATAGCACACTTTAATTATAGGGCCTTTGTTTTCATAAGAGGCCTCGGAAGGTGTGTATTGTGTCGACAAAATTTATCACCAATTTGTCTTCGAAGCAAAATCTTTGTCGTGATTATTTCCAAATACATCTGGTCCATTTTACAACACACAAATTGATTCAAAACAAAAAATTATATTGAGTCTATCTTAAACGGGTGTTGAGTCCGTTGAGTTAGGTAATTATGTTCCTTTTCTAAATACATCGAGCCAAAGCGATAAAGCTTTCAGCGTTTATGAAGGGACGGACGAGGGCAGCTAGCGATGGCATATTCTCGATGTCGCGTCGCCCAAGAATTCAAGAGTGTTTACATTAGTCCCAGTTGAAGTTTCTAAAACTATCGAATTACATTCGAGGGTGTCTAATATTTTACTTTAAGATAAACACCGAAAGATTTCCACTTTCACGCTTTAAACGTGATTTTCAATAAAATGAATTTCGTGGACCACTATAATGATGTAAAATGTAAGATTTAGTTCTTTAAAGTAACAATCTGTTATCAACCGAGGGTACTCGCACAAGGTCAGCGATCTCAGGGGTCAAGTACGATAGGATGCTGAGGGTAAAAAATTCTGGCAATGCACCGAAATGCGGCGGTTGGGTTGAGGCATTCTTTCGGGGTGATTCATTGGGAATGTGTGGGCTCGGCTAGCAATCGCTAACATTGATGGTTAAATGTTTCATTTCTATCAGCTCGAATTTTTAAATACATAGTTAAACAAAATTACAATTAAATCATCAACAAATGCTGTAAAGCCAGAATTATTAAAAACTGCCGTACGCATCGCTAATTCATATTTCGAATAAGCAATTATTTTAGTCAAACAATCAGAAGAATTAGGCGTAAAAATTCAAATTTTCCATTCTGGCATATTTGACAATTCGACATTTCAGTAGTACAACGGTACATAATCATGTGTTTCCAAAATTTAAAAACTTGGTGCGTCAGCTTGTAGTTGCGTTCTATAAAACAACTCCAGGTTTCTTCTGCAAGTTACCAGGCGGCAAAAATAAATGATTAAGCTCTACTTACAGTTTCTCTGTCAGACAAACCAAACTTATTTTTACACCCCTCGGTGCTCACCAACCAAGCATCTGAATCAAATCTGAGAAATGCCAAAATCTAGGAGTTGTATAACTTTCATTCACAATAAAAGTTTATAAGCACAAAAACGACACGTTGACCCCACACCTGATGTTAGAAACTTTATATATCTTTTGAATTTGGCGCATTAAAGCAATTAAGAGCATCGAACAATCAGTCATTGATGCGTGGGTCTTACGCGTCGACTGAGTGTACGAGAGCTAGACATAAAACTCTTCAAACTGTTCATGCGCAACTCTGTTCCATCAACAGACCAGCCGCGAAGCTTAAATATTTTTAAGAGAATCTAACAATATCTTATCTTTTGAGCCATGTTCATTTCGAAAAAGTTTTTCCTCTGGTACGGTTGACATACTGAGTTACCGTGTGTTGATTGCATTCCTTCGCCATATTTTTTTGTGTCACATTCACTGCGGAAGAATTTTGTCTTTGATATAATTAACTTACTGAGTTATCGTGCTATTCTGTCTTGAATTTAGATTTATCCTTTGATGAAGTTTCTTACGATAGTGGGCAAAACGTCGAACATGTATAATCTTGACACACCGCAACTGCAAGCCTTCGAAACATATCTGGTTGAGCCAGTCATATTTACGAATGTACTAATATGCCATCCATTGTAAATAGCCATTTACAAAATAAAAATCCGCTACAGAAATAGGGAATTATTCTGAAGACACTGACTCATCTTATTTTTGCTTGCCTGAAAGGAGCGGATGTGATGTAGCGGTTATTGAAGGCACGCAGATCAAAAAATATCATCCGATCGATATGCATAACTTCTGGAAAACAATCAGTTAATAAATTAATGTTAGCTCCAGTGGCGGCTGATGCTAATAAAATTTGGGGGTTGCAAAGAGACATTAGCAAAAATGTGCCGAAACTGGAAATTTTAAATTAAGCTTGAGGAATTAGGAGATATTTAGGATTTTAAATTGATGTATCTTGTACATATATAGTATATTGCTAAAATTCCCCTTTTTTTATATTCGCAAAAAAACAGAAAGAAAAAGAAGAGAAAGTGCATACGATAGACGATCTTTGGCAGCTGCAAATTTATCAATTTTTACTGAAATCGAGTATTTCTTGGATTAAGTCCTTTTCTTTGAAGACATCGTTAATGAGGACAAGCACGTAGCCAGGGGGGGGGTCCAAGGGGTCCGGACCCCCCCCGAAATGAATATTCGCCAAAAAATTTACAATAATACGAATTGAAATATCAATAGAAAAATGGTTGATTGTATATTTAAGCATGTAAATAATTTCCGAAATTGCCAACTACTAAGTTTATGATAAGCAAAATCGCCATGTAGGCATTTTAAGAAAAATTGGCAATGAGCTCAAGGCTTCCCAATATATACTTCAATCGTCACGTACGTGCAGCAGCGGCATTGCAGTCAAAGGACAAATTCTTATACCTAATCTCGTTTTTTATATTAGCTCATATTTCATATTGCCAAATTGCCATAGGAAATACAATACAAATCATGATTATGGTACGAGTTAAGAATTAGTCGACAAGTCGACTCTTGATCGGTGATAAGTTAAATACGTGACTTAAAATGGATATTAGGAAATTTTTCTTTGGTAAGTTTCTCGTTTTTATTTGTCAAATTTATATAATGTTAAGGTCACTAGATTTTATTCTTCATTTTTACTAATTACCAAAATGAAAAAAAAAATAAAAGAAACGAATACGTAAAAATAATTAATATATGTTCTTATATTTTCTGAAGAATATTTTCTAGAAATTTTGATAATTTAACAAAATTCCGAGTCGAAATTGAAAATTCTAAATTCTTTTCTTGAATTTTACGTCTCTGTAAGCACATAATCCATTTCATTAATTTATTTTTTTTAATTCCAAGGACGTATAAATAATTTTTTGCCGAATTCTGGTGTTTTTTCACAAAAACGTTTTACTTTTGATTCATAAATTTTCTATATATTGCAACGTTTTTCTAAATTTCGATTATTTTTAGAAATTTTCGAAATATCAACTTTTTTGTAAAATTCTTTCAACTTTCTTTTAATTTTTTATTTAAATTCAACATTTCAACTTTTTCAGAGATTTCTCTCTTTTGATAAGCATATTTATACGCATTTTGACATTATTTTCAAAATATTCATTTTAGTTTAAAAATATAAACTTTTTTTTTATTAAAGTTTGGACTTTTAATTTTCCTTTTATTTAAACGAAATTTTTATTTGAAATTCCAACTTTTGATGTTTTTAAGACTTAATTTTTATTTAACATTTTGAAATAATTTAGAAATATCAACATTTTTATTTTTCCGTTTCGACTTTAAAATCGAAATTTCTAAAAAAAATGATTTTATTAATTTCGTTTTTCTTAAAATTTTCAGTTTAACTAGAAATATTTTTTATAATGTTCGCGTTTTTTGTTTGAAATTTTAATTTTTTCTAAAGATCTTTATTTTAAAATTTCATTTTTTTTTAATTTCTTTTCTAAATTTTTTGCTTTGCATTAAAAATTGTGTGCTTAAATTTTTTCAAATTTTAATTTTAGTCACGAAATTTCTACTTTTAAAAAAAAAATTCTAGTTTAAACCCAAAATTTTTGAACTATCAGAAAATTTTCGGTTTTTTCTCAATATTTAATTTTTTTCTAAATATTTCGGTTAACTCAACATTTTTAGTTTTAAAAAAATTAACTTTAATTTCGAAGCTTCTGGAATTTGTTTGATAAAGCGCTTTTCTTTTTTCATCTTTTTAATTTTTCGTCCAAATTTCTACTTTTCGTGAAGACTTTTAGATTCACCTATTTCCTTTCTAAAATAAATTTAAAGTTTCGACAAAAATCGAAATTACGAATTAAAATGGAAGCTTCTGTTGAAATTTTTTAATTTCATCTTTTAATATCTAATATTCCTAATTTCGTCTTTGATCTAAAATTTGAAGCTGTTCTGAAAAGTTCAAAAATCACGTATTTTGAAAAAAATACTGGATAATTCTAAATTTTTTTCAAAATGTCGAGATAAACTAGATTTGAAAGATTTAAATATCGAGACTGAAGTCGAAGTTGAATTTCAAATTATAGTTCAAATGTCGAAGGTAAGATTGGAAATTTTACGCAATTTTACGTAAAAGTAAAAAATGAGCACATAGTAAAAGACCAAGACATTTATTGATTTAAAAACTCATCTTTTTCTTTAAATTTTGCAATATTGCTCATTTTGAAGAAGTTTATGTCTCTAAGATAAAAAAAAGGGGTAGTTGGACCCTCCCCGAACGAAAATCCTGGCTACGTGCCTGAATGAGGACAATCTTTCCTGGCATAATGAATTTTTTTTAAAAGTATTTATTCTTTCCAGACTGGAGAAGCACCACTCTGCATCAGCAGAAGCCTTTGGGATAGTTATCAGGATTTTTAAAAGATTTAGAGTTTCACTAAGCTCACTGTTTACTGAAATAATGTTATAGAGTACAAGTAAATCAAAAGCAGATTTAAACTTTTCTTTTTCGTAGATTACAGTTAGCTCAGTGCTAAGTTTTTATAAATTAAAAAATGGATAGTGGTTTCTTTAAAATTGGTTAAACTTTTCAAAAAAAAAACTAAGGTTGCTGCAATTAAATGGCCAGTGAAGCTAATTCGTTCTTTAGCTTAGCAGATAACAATGTCGCATAGGTACTTCTTTAGCTTCGCGAACTACTTCTGTTAAAACTTCGCTTTTTACAAAACACCATCTGCACATTATTTAAGTCATGTATAGGTCATCCATGTCGCTTAATTTCCAGTTTTTTTTTTGATACAGATCGGTTAGAGAATGGCTGCGCAATTAAACTTTGCACCGAATTCATTTTTATTTGTGTTTCAAGACTCGCAACATTGACCGATAACAGATTATAATAGTGTATCGATATTTGGTTTGCATCCACAAGTGCAACCTAATGCTTGCTTATGGGCAAGTATTTTAAGCGAACAAAGTAAGAGTTAAGGCGCAGGTGCATATGTGTAAAGCAAAGTTTGCAGTCTAGCCTGCAAACCTTGCAAACCATGGACCCAACAATGTCGTCAAACGCTTACGAATCGGCGGAATCCGCTATAGTCATTAGTATGTTTGATTAATTTGGTAGCTATAAATCTGTTATCAATAAATAAAATAAACAACACAAAGAACAATTTACTTTCTTTTTTATCTCAGCGTTTTTTTGGAGGTTGCGCAAACCTGCAAACCTTAGCACTAGCCGCCACTGGTTAGCTCTCTTAAAGATTAACTGTTGCAAATGTGTTAGCAATCATTTTCATTCATTTAGTAGCCCCTTCTAATGATGTTACATGATATACGATTGTATGTTAATTAAAACTTGTTTTTACTTACTTTGCACCAAACTATCCTCCCATTTTAATATAAAATATTTTCTTTAACCGACGATGTATTATAAAACCTTTGTGAGGGACAGACGGACGGGTGAACGGACGATACGAGAGTGAGATAATAAGGGTGGAACCATAAAAATTAAAACTAAATAACCTTTTACAATAATATAAATATCTTACAAACCGGGTTCGATAAGCTAAAATAAAAATATTAGAAATTACCCTTTACAAGATTCAATCGGTTTATATAACATTTTATAAAGCAGATTGCTGCTGTGATCCTGAGCATTAGGCAATATTTAAAAAAAGAAAAATAAGAATAAAATTTGTTTCTCCAATAGCATAGGAACAGTCAAATCAGTCAAGACAAATTACTTTCATTCTATGGTTCGATTTCAAATAAAATAAAAAAACACTGATTTTTAAATACTTGCATGTTATTTAAAATCGAAAACTTCAGGAACATTTTAAAATAAATACATAAAGAAGATAACATCGTTGGTAAAACCAAAAGTGCACACCAGGGGAATTCATTTATAATTTACAGTTAAATTTGCACAAAAAAGCAAAAGTTCGTTTTCAAGCTCAACACAGACATTTATTTTTGCCTCCAAAGCTATTCCTAATATAAAAAAAATATACCTTATGCCACAAAAAATATTCCTCATCACATTACAATGCACATGTGACCAATTAAAATGGTTGCAAATAAAAATGTTTTGTTCGGTAACAAGCACATTGTTTAGTGAACTTACTGTGAGGATTTAAAGACAACATTATGGGCCATAAGTCAATGCGTAATTTGTGCAACTTTAATTTCCATGACAAATATTACTATGGTTGCTACATTTCATTTCGGTACCTTATATTATTATATTCAGCTAGCTAGTTTTCAGCTGCCTCACCTTGAATATCAGCAATGTATGTTTACACTAGACACTTTATTCCGTACATTTCTCTCTGATATTAAGTATATTAAGTGTCAATTATCCTGAGACAAGCTTGCCAAGATTTATTTACACAGCTAATAGTCTCGGATAGCTTCTCTCCGGACAGTTGACACTTAATATATTTTCTCTAACACTATTATAGAAAATTGTGATAGAACAAATATTATTCCGGCGCCCATTAGAAATACTCGTAAATCTACAAACCGTTTAGAATAAGTCCAAAGAAGGTTTCACCTCTTTACCACATTAAATAAATAATTACGCGATACGTATTTCGCCAGCAGAACTGGCATTTTCAAGCGTACTAATCTAAAAAGATTAGCAAAAGATGCATCGACGTCATCTGCATTGAGATTCAAATCGATACTAGTATCGATGCTAGTATCGATTTGAATCTCAATGCAGATGACGTCGATGCAATTTTAGATTAGTACGCTTGAAAATGCCAGTTCTGCTGGCGAAATACGTATCGCGTAATTATTTATTTAATTGTCCATGTGGTAAATGGGTGAAACCTTCTTTGGACTTAATCACAAGCCACAGTGTTTAGTTCAGTGCTTTACCGTTTAGAATAATTATATCCTGCTTTTGATGGATCAGAAGCGGTTTAAGTTCATTATAGGCCGGCATATCAAGTAATCTGTTTTCGTTGCTATGGTTACATGTAACAGTTATAGTATTTTTTTAACATTTAGGGGTTTTTCTATAATATTGTTAGATAAACTATAGTCTACGTCTACAACACTTTTTGAATGGCATATTCCACACGGCGAAACCGTAACCCTCGCCTACGGCTCGGGCTGCAAACTTTTCGATCCTGTGGAATATGAGCCATTCCATAAGTTGTTGTAAAATATACTCTTATGTCAGAGAGAAATGTACGGAATAAAGTGTTTAGTGTAAATGCACCGTAATATTCTTGGGAGATGATAGTTTCGAAATAAATAAGCTTGACGTATTATCTCTTACTCCTTTGATGTGGTTGTCATAATTTAGTCGTCATTTGAACAAACAGCACAAAACAATTTCTGTAAAACGAAAAGAAAAAACTTTTAGTTAAATTAATTTTTCTTAAGAATGAAGACGAATTACATTTGGCTATTTTAAACTGTACTTAATACGAACTTAACCTACAATATGTATAAAAGTTATAAGAACCTGAGATTCCCAAGTTTGATTTTTCCCTAATAAACTATGTTTTTCTTTAATAAAATGTAAGCTATTTAATCAATCATTTCCAAAATCAATATGGTTCTATTATGAACAATTCCCGATCGATAAAAGCAATAATGTAAAAAGATATTTACAGAGGCTTACAGTCGTTTTTCAGTAACGAGTTTTGGAATTAATAACAATTTAAAAATGTAGCATTTGATATCACCGTCTAGAACCTAGATGAAACTCTCCTCTATCGAAAAAGCCATTTTACAACTGATTTGGTGCAAAATTACCTATATATATATATATATATATATATATATATCATTTTTATGGAGTGTTTTTGGCATTTTCCGATACTAGAGTTAACTATATAAAAATAAGAACAAAATTATAAATTAGAAATTATAATATAGTAGCATAAGCTGGCATATGAAATTTGCAAAAATTTTTATGCAAATGAAGCGGAATAATTATACAAATATTGTAGAGTATTTTAATTGTAAAGCAAATTTGCATTATCATAAACAAAATATTTTTATTAGAATTTAAACCATATCTAATACATGAACTGGGATTACATTAGAAATGACTAATAATAATGATAATTTAAGATCTGAGTATCATCCGAGAAATGTTATCCACATAAAGTTGTGGTTTGGAACTTTCTTTGATTGAGTTTGACTCGCCTGCCTTCACTCTTTTTGTACTTTAAAATTTCATGTAAAATAAGTCTAAATTATTGGCATGAAATGTAAAATAAACCAGTAAAATTTTCGATAAAGGTGTAATAAATTATTTTCATTCTTTCTTATGTTTTTCCCGTACAGGTTAACGAGTCTCATCTTTATCTCTTATTAATTTCTCCACCGAATACAAGCAACGTCTATTAGTGTTAGTGAGGAAACATTGATTAAAAGAGATTTTCAAAGACTTAATAAGGCAATAAGCAAAGTTGTTGGCATTAACTTTAAGTTGGTTCCATATAAAATACTAATTGCAGCCGGTAAACGGTGTTGCTGATTAATTTAATTTCGAATTGGAAGGCCAACTTCATATAATGCCGCTTGTAAAAAATCAGACAGCATTGCAACGACGATTTTTTATTACTTCGAAACGGGAAAGTAGTATCTGTGCGAAACACATGGAGTTTCGACCGATCGCTTGTATTAAGATCGCTGAAAAATATGTAATAAATGAACAAGTTTGCAACATGAAAAAAATCAAAACAAGATTATGTATATTGCTTTGGTTGTTAGTGGTCGCTATCAAGGTCTTTTAACACTTTCTGCTAATACAGCGATGGAGGATGTGGTTAAGAAAATTAATGTAGACCTCTATCAAGCTCGAAGTGATAGTTAAAAATAATTTTTTGTTAACAGTATACAATTAATATATTATTATTTGTTATATATACTTTTGACAATTAAAAATTAATGTCGTATTTAGTAGTTTTCCAAATAAATTATTAATTTAAAGTAAATAACTGATAATAATAACGTAGATTGTTCCGCCTCGAAAACTTCAAAAGACCGTTCTGCGGATCTCACTGAATAAGTTTGCGACTAAATTAGCTGCACATGTCATGGATTTACGGTAGGTTGCCTGAAAAGAGGCCAATTTTTTGGGCCCATTGTGCTATCCTCTTGAAACAGGTGTCTTTGGTCATTCATTCAGCCACTCTATTTTATTGAAAAATTAAAAGACATTCATTGGATGCGCTCCTCTCAAACTAGCCAGATTAAGCCAGAATTTCCAGAAGTACCTCAGCGTGGATCATGTTACTAATGCTAAGGCCAGGCACTAATACATCACGTACTCGAAACTCTCATCTTCTTTTAAGCACTCCCTGCACCTTGGGCTTTTATGATGACCATTCTGTTGAGTCAGCCAATTATAATAAAAATAATGAATCCTTTTTTCATTTTTACTTCTTACTGCTAGTGTAAGTATAACATTTGGAAGCTTGTAAGTCAGAATGAATTTATGAGCAAAATTTTTTTTTATTGAAAAATACCTAACTTAAAGGTTGACGTTGTATTGATCATATCTTCTGTCTAAAGCAAACTATTGAAAAGCGCATTGAAAACAATTTGGAAACCCACATGGTATGTGTTTCTCCAAAAGGCACATGACACTGTTTCATTGGATAGAATATGGCAGCTATTAAGTGACAAAAATATACCATCGGTTTACATAAATGAGTAAGATAATTGTATGAAAATATGACGAGTGCCATAAAGATTGGTCGAATGATAACTAAAGAAATAAACGTGACAAAAGGACCCCATGCACTATTGCTCCCACATTATTCAAAATCGATCCAGAAGGCCTCCTTACAACTTGGAAGAAGAAATGTGAACCTATGTTTATATCGATTGGAAAGAACAAATTATACAGTTTACACTACGCATACGATCAATTCATTCTAGCTAAAGATCACCAGAACATTCACTATATGTTGCGTAAAGTAGACGAGGCATATATAGAATGAAGACTAACCCTAAACCCATCTAAAACAGAGTACCTAGTAATCGGAAATAGAGAACATCTAAAATTCCGCGATACTGAAATTAAGAGTACTGACTCATACACATACCTTGGTGTAAAGCTAACAAATGATGCTCGAAATTCAAATAAATCACTTGCAGAGTTGGACAAGGAAACACTGCAATAATACAATTTTATGGGCTAATACGGAACAATAGTAGTAATCAAAACACCACGATTAGAATTTATAAAATTATTGTTGAAAGCATCGCACCTATGGCTCTGAACTAGGGGTCATTAATAGTAGGGACGCCTGGAAGATTAATGCTATGGAGATGAATTACTGGCGTAGATGCTGTCAAGTAACAAGAAAGGACAAGGTTAGGAATACAGATAGTAGACGAAGATTGGAAATTGACATCAGCACAATGGATACAACATAATGTAAAAAGCTGTATTGGCATGGACATTTCCAGAGAATGGATAAATATCGATGGCTCAAACGAGGTCTAGATTGGATCTCTCTAAATCGGAGAAAAAGAAGCAGATAGAGGAAAGGCTGGAAAAATAAGGTAGAGAACACCATGGGGGAAAGAGATTTGGAGGACGGCAACTGCAGAAGTTGAAAACAATGAAGACTAGGATTCGAAAAACATTGCCAACCGTAATAAATCGCAATTAAAAAAAAGGGTTGATGTGATATCTTGAAAGGGGGTGCAAATTAGGATGGCAAGATTTCTCGAATTTCCAAAAAATACTATCTTCCACAATTGCAAGGAAACCTTCCGTAATTTCAGAGACAGGATGAGGATCTTTTTTTCAGCCATCAATATTACATTTACGCTGCGGTACATTTTAGTTAGAAGCTGATCAGCTATTTTTAGTTGCCAAATTAGCTTTACAACAGATAATATCCGGTGTCCAATTGAAAAAGTCATCAAGCTAGCCTAATGGATTATCATGTTACTTTGCAAAAGGTCTTGTAATGCTGATTTTTCTTTCATGTTGATGGGGTAGGGTAGAGGTAAAAAAACTAAGTTTTCATTATTGGAAGCCCTCTGCTTAATTCGAAATCCTCAAAAAAATAATAGCGTAATAAAGTTTAATAAAAACTTTTTTCAATATAAGATTTATGCTGTTCATTTCGAAACAATTAAATTATAAAAAAAGTAACAGCTCTTCTAAAGTACCGCACTACTCACTTCGAATTTTTGACCGGCTGGGGACGATATACATGTCGCATTCCGCATGTTCGCGACAAAACATGCATTGCTTGGTTCATTTGTAATTGGTTCTCGCAATCAGTGTCGCGTGAGGATGGCGTCGAGGATATCTTTGGCGGGATAATTTCATTTCAATGTCTTCCAATGAAATTAAATGAACTGTATACTTTGTGTACTTCATTGCGAGCCACTCGCAAGGAACAGTAAAATAATATATCATTATATTATAAATGGTACTTTTACTAATTTATGCCATTTATGAGTAAATCTTTTATCCTAAAAAGAAAACAGTAAATCACTCATTTCACGAGTTAAGTCGCGCCACCTGGCGGTCTTTAAGACAAGTCGCCACTATTTGAACCATATTTTAACTCCTAAATTATTTTTTTATGAAGTATTTAAGGCAAGCTGATCTATTACATAAAATATTTCACTATTCTTCATCATTCTTCATCAGAATCCCCAAATATTCCAATAAATTTTACGTGAGTCCAATCACTTTTTCAAAAATATCTGCCAGATGGCATCCGTCATTTTGTTTTTAAAGTTGCGATATCAGCTTCGTGATTCAGTGATTTCGAAAACGTATAAACGATGCATTTAGGGGTGACTCTAGGCCTTAATCTGGCTAGAGCGACATTGTTGCCTTTGGCGCTCTCCTTTGATCGACAAACGTTCTAGCTCAGTTGAATGAAATCGACAAAGAAATATACATATTTCCTTTCTTTTCCAATAAATAATTCTTAACTACATAGTTGAATATTCTTAACAATTTTATACGAACTAAAAAAGCTGCTTTCCTCATGAGCCCTTTCTCCTTTTTTACAAATTAGCGCTTACCGAATTTCTATTTTGTCTTTTTTTCTCATATTGTCTTTCACATTTACTATTCTGTTGCCCCTTGTCACTCGGCGTGTAGTAGAGAGCGTATACTGATTTTGACAAGATATTTCCATTCTAACCCACTGCGTGGCGTAGTCTTTGACTAGATTCAGTTTATGTTTTTAACAGAAAAAAGCATTTTTGTTATGTATTGAATTTTTATCTGGTATCTATACTATGGAATATCGTTGGAAATAAACAAATGATGAAATAAAATAAAGATAAATTTGGAAAACATATAAATATAAGAAAAATAGAAATTAGTTATTGTTTTTTAAAAGCTAATGTTTAATTTTCAAAATTTAGAAAACCTGAGTTCAGTTAAAAAAAACAAAAGATATAAAACTGCCCTTAGATTCAAAACGAAAATCCAAAATAAACATTTTGAAAGGGGAATATTACAAAATATACATTTTTAATCTCGAAATTCTGAGTTTGGCGTCAAAATTTCCAACAAAATTTATATCTATAAAAATATTCAAGTTAACAATCTAAATACAAATCCAAAAGTATAAAATGAGAATGTGCGCGGAAACTATGAACTAAAGACTCGAAGTTTCTAAAAAAATAAGGAAAAAAATTTGGACCTAACTCTAAAGTTTATTTTTTTTACTATAAGTAATAATTATTTAGATTTTGTTAAAACTGTCTCAGTCTAGGTCCTAAATAAAAAGGAACGATATTTAGCCATTTTATCGAAATTGATCAGATAACAAGGGAGAAAAAATAAAACAGAATTTAAAAATTGATGAAATAAAAAAAAATCATGAGGGCACGATTTTACATCACAAAAAGTTTCAGAGTCAATTTATTTTATGTGATAACCCTAAGGCCAAATTATCTCAAAGAACTCAGACGTATATCATTGTTCTATATCTTTTTGTATAATTTTTGATTCCAATTTATTAGTAAGAACTTTAGAGATATTTACAGAAATGTGTTATACTTTTAAAAATGAAGAACACTTTTTAAAATATCGACAAAAGCAAACCATTAATTAAATTCCACCAGAAATCTATCGAGTTTCCAAATAACTGTCATATACCTACATTCCTGAATGCTCAAATATTGCGATTTTTAACAATCTCGTGTTGAACACAGCTGTTTTAAACTCGTAAATAATTATTTAAACCAGGGGTGACTAACACTTTGGAAATGCAGGTCGCATATTAAGAATGTCTCATCCATGAGGACAAGAAATGTTTGGCCGAAGTATGATGAATTTAAAAGATAAAAAATTTGGTCGATAAGAAATATTCTCGTAGGCCGTAGGTTGGCCACCTCTGATTTAAACGGATAAAAATAATATTTTGTATATAGGGTGAATTATTAGTACGATAAAGTCCTGTAGCTCTAATAATTTTTTTGATAAAAATAATTTTTTGGACCAAGGTACACCATCATAAGATGCACATTTTAAGAGTGTATGACCAAAATTTAAAAAAAATGTTATTAAATGATAAAACCATTAGTTTATCGTCAATGTATGGTCCAGTCCACGAATTTAATCAAATACAAATACGAAATTTTAGTGTTCCTAAAATTTGATTTTGTTAGTTTATTTTTCATAGAATATTGCTGTTTTTGTTTTAAATTAGGAATTTTGAATAAAAAGGTCTAAATCTTCTCAAATGTATTAAAAAAAGTATGAAAAGTTCATCAATTTCTAAATATTTTGAAGTTTTAAACAAAATTTATAGGGGAAATTTTGAGCTTTCTTAAAATAATTAACGTCTTCTCAAAATCCCCTATTAAAACTTTTATTTTTTTATAGGAAAAAAATTTAAATAATAGCTGAGAAATAAATCGACATATGTATTTTAAAAATGTTTGAATTTTACTGTATCGCTCTATTTATTCTTAATGCATGACATTGTTCCATGTTAAGTAACTCAAAATAATCCAGTTACTGTGAAATTGCGAATCATAACATTAATTTATGTTTGTTGGAAATGCTTTCTTTAACTGAACCTAGCCAAGTGCAGGGTATGCATGTTTTTTACTCCTGGAATAATTCATTGTAATTTAGGTTGACCAGCTGCATCTGTAAAAAAAGATTAAACATGTCTATTAGATTCGAATAACCGTTCTGCAAACAAGAAGCTGCAAATTGAACAAAATAATCTGCCTAACATTTGATTTATGATTAGATAATTGGGGTATTCATTCCGGTAACTTAAACCAAACTAGTCATAAAAAGGGTTAGGGTCCGGCAACGTATGGAGTTACCGAAGAACACATTTCGTGTTAGAAGTTATCATTTTATAGAAGCTAGTATTATACCGGGTGTTTTTTTTTAGTTGAGAGGTTACCTTTATATGGAGTATGACTTATAAAGGTAAACTGATTTTGTCGATGGAGCTAATCGGAGCTAAACTACCTTTAAAAAATATTTCCAACTTCCTCCCACTTCCGGTTATACCGGAAGTAGACATCAACTTTCTTATTTTAAATGGCAACCCCCAAATTTTATACTTTATTTGGATTTTACATAGAAAAATAAGGTGAGCTTATGTATACATGTTTATTTCTATCTTTGATAGTTTTAAAGATATTTCAATTTTTCGAAAAAAAAAATGACAGAAAAGAAGGGTTATTTTGACTTTTTGTATCTTTTTTATTATTTGCAGTAAAAACATGAAATTTGGGTTGAAGTCATGCAATATTATGGAGACTGTAATAATGTAATCAGGTTGTCGATTTATTACACAGGGTGATGGAAATTTTATGATCTTTATTGTTTTTGTTTTATTCAAAAAAACTCCGTTTTTTCAAATGGGAACTATGTGTTTTTTAATCATTTTTGGATCCCTCACTTAAAAAGAAGAAAAAAGTTATATGACTAATTTTTTAGAATTCTGCAGGGTTACAGAGATATAATTCAAAATAAAAAAGAAAAATATATCTTTTTTTTCTCTAGTAGCAAGTTGGTAGTAGACAACAAAATTTTCAAAAAAAAACATAACCACAACGCCTAAAAATTTTGGGCTAAATAACATTTAAAAGATAACCGTACAAGAAGAATACTTATAGAAAAATGTTTAGGGAGCCACGAATATAAGTTTCGTAAAAATGGTTTGTTAAAAAGACTTCTCATTTTTGGAGTAATGAAAATCAACAACAAATGTTCAAGAAAATTCGTCCTTTCACTGTTATGCTATTAGATTAGAACTCAGGATTTGTAAGCGTTAAATTTCATAATGAAAATCGAAATGGAAATTTTTTAGTGATTTTTTTTACTACTGCATGACAAGCATATTGCTAGGAACAATTGGATGTGCCTAAAAAGGTTACTCAATTCGAAATCTTAAAATATGCCTTTAAATGTATTGAAACAGTAGATCGTCCTTGTTGTTCTTGATGTAAATTTTTTGTCAGTTATTTTTTTTTCCTATTACTTATCATGATTAATTATTTAAGCTTTTATTGCCTTCAGTTAATTTACTACTTAAACAAAAAAGAGATGTTTGATTCTTTTTATTTTGAGATTTATGTAAAATACCTCTGCAACGGCTCAAAATTTTAAAAAATAAGCAATATACCTTTTTTCTCCTTTTTATGTGCAGAATCCAAAAATGATTAAAAAACATGTAGTTCCCATTTAAAAAAACAGAGTTTTTTTGAATAAAACAAAAACAGCAAAGATTATAAAATTTTCATCACCCTGTATAATAAATGTAAAATCTGATTACGTTATTACAGTCTTTATAATATTTCGTGACTTCAACCATAATTTCAGGTTTTTGCTGCAAATAATAAAAAAGATACAAATAGTCAAAATAACCCTCTTTTCTTTCATTTTTTTTTTCGAAAAATTGAAATATCTTTAAAACTATCAAAGGTAGCAATAAACATGTATACATAAACTCACCTTATTCTTTTACGTAAAATCCAAATAAAATATAACATTTGAGGGTTGCTATTTAAAATAAGAAAGTTGATGTCTACTTCCGGTATAACCGATAGTGGGGGGAAGTTGAAACTATTCTTAGAAAATAGTTTAGCCCCGATTAGCCCCATCGACAAAATCAGCTTGCCTGTATAATAACTAGTACTCTATATAAGGGTAACCTCCCAACTAAAAAAACAGCCGGTATGTAGTATTCCTGTTGCTAAAAATTTTGTACAACTCATAAATGAAAATTATGAGAATATTATTGAAATATTTAGATTGATAAGGGATATTAAAAAACTCGTTGATAAAACCAAACATACACATCCATCCATTTGTTTTATAACTTAAACTTGAGTTTCGACTTCAAACTTAAAAAAACAGGTTGAACATGTTGATGCATATACAGATTACTGAAATAGTAAGTAGAAATCGTTTTCTATGACATAAGCTAAAGAGTTTGTCTCAAAAAAGAAAGTGAAATGTTTTTTACCCTTTTACATTGTTATTGAGAGATTTCTAATTTACAACCTACAACATGTATAAACCCTTTGATTTCTAAGTTTGATTATTTACTTATAAACTATATTTATACATAAATTTCCCTTTAATAAAAATGAAACTACTTATTATATCAGTTAAAAAATCAATAGGCTTATATTTTTATCAATTCTGAATCGATAAAAAAGGAGTCTCATGATTTCGTTGCCCTTTACGAAAAAAGTGAAAAAAATTCATAAAAAATTGTGCGCATAGCGTGTTTATGTCCATACACAGAGGCTAACGGTTCGAAGTCAGTGACAGATTCACTTATGAGAGTATCCTATGCTCCTAGGTAAATATTGTAGGGGGCCACTCGCAAGTAATATACTTTGATGACTAGCACTATTCTGGGTAGCTAGTTTTCTTACAGGTGAAACAGATTATTTTTCAATCATTCTTACATGTAAGAATTAAAAGTCTCTTATGATAAATAAAAATATTCCTTCACTTGCCAGAAAATGGGTTTGTTGTCTAAGAATGAACTATAATTCGTTGAAGTCAATTCATTTTGGAATTTGTCGAAAATCCTGTTGAATTATTAGATGATGTTAATAACCCTCTGAGTTAGTAGTTCGCAAACTATGTGTCGGGGTGCTCGCGAGCACCAAAAATATGCGACAGGGGCGCCGCGAAAATATTTATTAGAAACAGTATCGACAGAAGACGAATTTAAATCAGTTTATTTATATTCTCAATACATTGCAAGATCTCATGCACACTTTAAAATTAACTGGAAGATTTCTGGACAGCTCAATTTTATTTTTCTGGATTATTTAAACTTTGTTGAAGGTTAATTGTCAAAATGGTAACTAGCCCCGGCGGAAGAGCAAATAAAAAGTTTTTTTTTTAATAGGAACTACATTTTTCATTACTTAATGTGAAGGCTTAGGTCTTAGAGGATTACTAGGGAAAATTTCGGAGAAAAATCGAAAGAGCCGTTGAAAATGAGAAATCCGGAGCTTTGTCTGTTTTTTCTATTTTTATTCAAAACGTTACACTCAAATTAATCAGATGTAATGACTTTTGAACTTATTGCATATCAAAGGTATTGATTTCTTTGTGTCTGTATAATGAGGAACTATAATTTCATTTCCTAGAAAATTAAAAATAACTTAAAGACCGTTTGAAATAAAGATAAAGTTATAGTAACAAAACTTACCTAAAATTGTGCTAAATGTTATGCAGGGTGTATTATTTAACATCAGAAAGTTTGTAAACTTTCGCTTTAAAGTGCTTCAAAATAAACATTCTTTTCTTTGAAGAAGTCACGTCTTGATTCCTATCTAAATTTTCGAGATTGTAATCTAAATAGTTTTTATGTAATTCTAATCCGAATTTTTAGTTTTCTTCCCAAAATTTCAATAAATCATGGCTTTTAATAAGAAATCTAAAAACTGGTGAAATCTTTTTTTATAAATACGAGATTTACTTGATATTTCGACCTTTAAACAAAAATATTAGGTTTTGATTTTTTAACTTGTCTTCTAGGACCTTTTTGCAGAGCAACCGCTTCGCTAGGTGTTTGTGTTTTAACTGTTGGTAGTTCAGCTACCTATGATTTACTATACACACCTAGAAGGCTACATGACTGTAGACCAGGTTGCATTCTACTTGCATACGAAGCTTCAGATAATAAAAAGCCTTTTCGATGACTTCACTTGTGACGTGAAATTTGGACAATGATTTTTGTGTCACAAGTTGTTCCACTCATAAACAAAATCACATATTTCAGCGTTTTCTCGACTTTTTCTGGCACTTACCTCTTAAAGTAGGTTTTCGATGGGCTATAGTGCATGTGAGTATACGAGTTGTAGCAAATTCACTTCTGACTACTTCTGACTAGAGGGATTTCGAAAACGGCAAGAGATGGAGCATCGGTTAAACTAAGGCAAAGTTGCACAATTTGGCGATCAGGAATATGCTATTGATATCTCTTAGTGTTCTTGAGACTTTGAATAAAAAAGAAAAATTTGAGATTTAGTTTTTATTATTTTTTGGTGCTATTTGAAGTAATCGTACGTTCTTTTAAATACGAACATATAATTGTTATTGTATCTTTGTAAAGCTTTTGAATCTCCGACTTCATCGATGTATGTGGCTAAACGTGTCGTAACTTTAAGCCATTATGAAGGAAAAAACACTTTTCTGAGATTAACTTCGTTGAAATATTTTTGCATGGTTAATAAGTAGGTTATTATTATTAAGAACGAAATTATACAAATTTAATTAATTGGTAAGAACACAAGGTAATGGCTCAATAAATAAATTTGAATAAAGAACAGCAGACATAACTGATCACCAAATATAATGACTAATAACTAGACAATGGATATTTAGAATAACAAATAACAAATAAAAAAAATATCTGCCACATTTCGCTTCTCGTATTTTCATTACATTATGGTTACTCACTTCAAAAATACAAAATACGTAAATCTAAAAAAGGTTTTTTCCTGATGACAGTTTACTGTTATGAAACGTTTAGTAACATAAAAGTTTGATACATTAGTGAAGCCGGAGATTTAAAAGCTATACAAAGATGCAATAAAAATTACAGACTCCTATTTAAAATAACGTACTTGATGATGCTAGCGAAAATACGAAACGTCTGATAAGAAAACTATTTAAGCTATCCTAGAAAGGATAAAAAACGCCACGTGTTTTTAGTTTTTGACTATTTTTCAAATAACGCCAAGAAAAAATAAAAACAAAAATCCGAAATTTTACTTGTTTTAAAAAATCTCGAGAGCAGCAGCGGATATTTTCAATTTCTCGACGGCATAATTCGCCAAATAGTGCAACTTTGCCCCAATTTAATAGATGCCGTATCTCTTACCTCTTTTCGAGATCCCTCTAGTGAGAAACGAATTTGTTACATTCTGTATGCTCAAAAGATTCATACCATATTGAGTGATGTGTAACCGATTTTCGATTTATAAGGAACATTTTTGTTTTATATTTCGAATTTTTCAATATTTTTTAAAATTTATTTTGCTGCATTGCACAAAAAGAGAAAAATGTTTCAACAGTTTTTAAAATTTTCTCATTTCATCCATATTAATCGGTCGCTTATTTTTACTAAAGGTTTCTAATAGGAATCTGTGGCTACTGCTACCACCTCATTAATGGGCATTACCGCCCCCTATGGGAATCAATGGTAACCCGCTCCTTTTTGCGGCCGTAGAACGATTATTAAGGGGAGCTTTTTTCATTAATCATCAATTTGATTCTAACTGAGGAAAAGCCGACCGGCTTTATAGTCCCGCTTTGGGTTCTAGAAGGAACAAGCAGATAAGACTTATCGTTTGCCGAAATTCCTGGAACGCTTATCTGCCGTTTGATTCATTATCGCGGCCACTTCCCCTTATCAAATTTTCTAGAAAATTCCTAACTAAATTTTATAATTACATTTTGTTACACTATTATTATTATAGTACTATTAGCACTGATAGTAGTGAGAGGACCATTTTTTAGCCGACAATTTTATTTAACGGATACAGAAAATACTTTTTGGGTCGTTAGTTATATTTAACAAACATAGAAGAAACCTATTTAAAAATTTTATTTTAACTTACCGAGCGCAGCATGTAAGCTAAAATGAAATTTTTGAAATAACTCAAGGCGAGTCAATAATGATCCAAAAATAAAACAGAAGGAAGAATTTACTTTTAATCCTAAACTTAAAATCTACACCTAAAGATTTCTCTTCTGTTGCTGTCCTAAAAAGGTTGACGATCCATGTCTAAACTACTCTTTAAATAAGGAAGTAATTGAGACCAATATGTAAATAAATACATTTTATTAGTTCTATGTATAAAATTTAAATATTGTAAACATCGAATTTTTACTACATATTTATATTTTATTATTATTGTTTTATTAATTTTTCTTCCTAATTAAGAGTACTGGGGAAAGTAATGTTATTATTATTAAGTGTCTTACTCGTTGGCTGCCGTGTAATCAGAAGATAGCTTGCTGCTTTTAGTATCATCATATTTATCATTATCTCTGCCAGCCATCCAATTTTCAATTTCTTCTACAGTGCGAGGTAGTCGAACTAATTTATCGCAACCATTAGCATTTATATAGACTGCTTCTTTGATTCTAATGCCCCCAAAACCTCGAAATTTTTTTATAAGTTCCGGAACGAAGAATTTTGACGTATTTTCATCGTGTAAAGCTTCATCTAAGAGGTGATCAATAAAATAACATCCAGGTCCTACGGTAATAACCATACCTTCTTCCATATTCCTAGCGGTTCTTAAAAAACGAACGCTTGTCTTCTCAGTTGGTCTAGGAGGAGAGTCCTAAACAAAACAACATTATTCTCCAACAGTTGGTGTAAAAAGTTATGTTACCTCTGTGTATCCACCAACATCAAAATTATCTAATCCTAGAAAGTGACCCAAACCATGTGGTTGAAACACTCCAGCTATTCCAGCTTTCATCATTTCTGAAACTTCCCCTCGCAGTAGTCCACCTGCCTTTAAGCAGGCTAGCAAGGTTTCGTTTGCCAATAGGTGCATATTTTTCCAATTTATTCCAGGCTTAAGAGCATTTAATACTGCATTTTGGGATGCCAAAACAGATTCATAAATAAATTTTCTCCCCGGGGTAAATTTTCCACTAACAGGGAAGGTACAAGCCATGTTAGCTGAGTAGCCTAGGTGACAAACTCCAGCATCTATGATGCACAGATCACTGTAATGCAGTACATGAGGATTAGGTGTGGAGGTATCTCCATAATATAGCGTAGCTGTATTAGTTCCAGCTACACAGTCAGGTGGATAGGAAGTAAATTTACAACCGCCTTTACTGTAACAATGATGAAGTAGCTCAGATTCACATTCATATTCTACCCGACCTGGCTTTACGAAGCGCATTACGTGTCTATGTGCACCCGCAGAGACATCCATAGCATATCTCAGGGCTTCCATTTCATACCAAGTTTTTTTTAGTCTCAGATTAATCATAACTGGAAGCAAAGTTTCTTTATCTAAATTAAAATCATTAATTCCCCCAAAGTCAGCCTCCATAACTGGCAGGCCACTATCGGAGTTTTTTCCACTAAGTATTAATAGTTTATTAAAATCTACTTTTTTTAATATCCATCCGATATCTTCTTTAAAATATACATTTGGTATTTTATATTTTTTGCTAACAGCTTCAAGATCAGGAGCTTGCCCTTTTAAAATCGCATACAAAGTGGAAACTCTAGGTATAAATAAATAAGCTTGGCCAGTTTTTACATGTAAACCGCCACTACATCCAGGTTCCATCACTCCGAAAGTCCACATGAAAAAAGATTCCTGCCGAAATGGATATTTCAAGTCCGTGTCGTAAAAATTTATGTGTTTACCTCCTTGCAACAAAACCATGCTTCTATTATGCCCCAGCTTATCGAGATTATCTGCTAAACGTTTGCGATTTTCCTGAAATATATGATACGGATACTCCCAGTCGGTTAAATCTGTTATGGTCTTCACGCAAAATCCGTCATCTGAACCCATTTTGGTAAATATCAATATTGAGTGAGATGATTAAAAATATTGACAAATAATGACGGGTGATCATGTAACCATAGAAACGGAGATCCAGTGACGGATTTTGAGAAGTCCTTTTAGTAGAGTGTCTAAGGGTTTTGACCTAGAATTTCAGTTAGTATGTGTGAAATTAAATAAAAATATATGGAATGTTCAGCTAATAGTATTTTTAAAAAAGCTTATCGATTAAAAAATTGTGATCTTTATTAAAAATAATAATAATAATCCGGGTGTTGCAAAATAAGATGCTTATACTTAAGGAGCATAATCCTTGAGCGATTTTAAGAAAAAAAGTTTATATCAACATACGTCCGGAACCGCTTTATTTTTAAGTTACAGGGTCTTGAAAATTAAGAAAAAATTTGGTTTTTCCTTAAAACTATGAACCCATTTGAACGGTTTTCGGTTAAAACAATTATAAAGCTTTAAAAAGTATGTTTACTTATTTCGTAGCATGGGTTTATTAATTATTAAAAATAGTTATATTCCAAAAACATATAAATCTAACTTACATATTAATATAAATTTTCATAAAGAAACTCTAATGAACAAAGTTGTCTTAAAATAAGGCTTTAAATTGGTAGAAAAGAGGAATATAAAAAGAAATGCATTTTATTATATTATTATATTTTTTACTAAAAATAAACAGTCTTACTGAAAGCCATATTTATTTTGAATACTAAAAAAAAACCAATAACGCAATGTTTTTTTTATTAAAAGTATTCAAAGATAAGTTAATTGAAAACCATTCGTCACAAAAAAAAGTTGAGGGGGCATTTTTACCAACAAGTGAAGGATGTTTATGAAATTGATGCTTATTTTAAAAAAAAGCAGTGGTGTAAAATTTTGATTTAGCTATGTTATGCGGATAGAAGAGTTTAGGAATTGGGATAAAATAGCCCAAACTGTTTCACCTCCTAAATTGTACTCCTTTGTGGCAGTAAAGGTGGGGGGGGGGGGGGAAGGCAAAGGGAAGTGTTCTTGTAACAAGGAGTTTAAAATCATATCATTTCGTTGATGTCTAGTTTCAATGAAATTTTGGACCGTAAATAATAGCGTACAGGGCAAAAGCGAATTTTTCATATAAAAATAATGTGATTTAGCTAAATTTACCTTTTACCAACAGTTGATATTAACAGAGATACAGGAGGTCAAAGTTGAAAAAAAAAATCTGAATTTTTCGAATAACTATTGAATAAATTGTAACACAGGCATACGATTTGGCACAAGGGGGTTTCTTAAGTAGATAAAGTCTAATTTGCTAACATATGACCAATAGCTGATAGGGGGCGCTACCTGCACTATCCTGCATAATTCTAAATCATCATAACTTTTTGTGTACCCACGTATATTTATTTTAAACAGGTTGTTTTATTTCCTCATCTTTTATGTAAAAAAGGCATACCTTCTGAAATTTCATACCAGCAACCGTTTCCAAGATATACTGGCAATCTGTTAGTAAATTAGACTCTATCTACTTAAGAAACCCCCTTGTGCCAAATTGTGTGCCTATATTGCAATTTAATCAATAGATATATAAAAAAATCGGATGTTTTTTCAACTTTAACATCCTCTATTTCGGTTAAAATCAACTTTTGGTATAAGGTAAATATAGCTAAATTACATTATTTTTATACGAAAAATTGACTCTTACTCTATGTACTTATGGTCCATTCGTATAAAACCAGCAAACTTTGGCAAATATTCTCCGCATGTGATGTCAGTGATGTCACGGATGTGAAATGTATGCCTCCTATTCATAAATGTTGTTGCATTTAGGGCTCGTAAAGGTTTACTCTTGTAAATTTACAACATTTTATAAAATCAATTTTAATTTTATATTTTAAACTGATTTATGGAGAAAGATTATTAAAAATAATATTTAATAACAATTAGAAATATTTTCGCAGGTCAAAAGTTGACCAACAGATTTATTTTATAAGCTTATAAATGATAAAATGTAAACGAGAATTGTTTACAAAGTTAACACAAAGTGAGGTCTATGTTTTGTCAATATTTCAATACGTGGCCATCCATCAAAGCCAATAAATGAGCTTACTCCCTGAGAAGACCATAAACAAAAGCTCAAAGAAGACATCTTGCATCGCCCATTGTTAAAATATATGATATTACAGCTACGATATCTTCAAATTTCTATTTGATCTTATAACTTATAAATAGAGACCGGATGATGTATTTGGAATATTTATAAGCAGAAAATAGAAAAATAAAACATTATTCGATCCCTTAAAAGAGAGCCAAATCAATTCCTCTCCAGCATGGAGCTGCCGATAGCAGCTAATGGTTTAAGACTTTATAGGTCAATTTTTAATTATAGGAATACTCGAGAATATCTACTTTTTTAACTAATTTAGTGTTTATGAAGAAAAGAAATATTTGTTGGTAAACAATGCATCGGTATCATCTGTTTCCCTCATAGATGCACAAACTTCAGAACTGTTGTAGTGGTCGTAGAACATTATTTTTTGAGCATGTATTAACTGCTTTATAACATTTGCATCCAACTTTATTTCAAATATGTCGCATTGTTCGTGTTTTTACATTAACAATTTGTTATTGCAATCGGCTGATGCAGAAATCGAATCTAATGGCCTTCTTAAAACTCTCCGAGGTAAATTATTACTCCATTATTTGCATGTAAAAACACGCAAACAATGATGGTGGTGATGATATGCATGAAAATGCTTATCATCATTCGGTAATTTGTTAAAATTAACGACTTTATGACTGAGGCACCCTGTGTAAATGCTTTAAAATTCAGAATACTTTAAGTTCTATTCGTGTCAAACATTTCCATCTCTAATTGTTTATTCTGCCGCACAGACTGATGGAATCTTTATCAAATTCGGAATGGAGAATCAACATTTTTTTTCTCAGAATTGAATCTCCAAAGATTATTTAAAATTCATTAATGGTTAATGAACACATTGAAAGATAGGAAAGAACATAAATAACTATAAAAACAGTTTAAGCACTACTCCATCATTTATTGAAAATATTAAGATCTAATCGCTTTATTTTTAAGCAAATAATCACTTTTCATTTTGAAATGATTCTGTTGTAGATTATGTGGTTCTTCAATTTAATCGTATGCTATACTTATATAATTTTCAATCACATCAGCTTTTGTAAAATCTTCTTCATGTTCGCCATAATATTTGCCATAATCAGTGAAATCTTCAAAGCGACCAAATCCTGGTGTAAGTAGTATCCAAGTTTTTGGATTGGAAATACTAAAAGGTTCAGTAGTCGGTCCTGGAGAGTTATTGGTACTACTACCACCAAATATTGAACCTAAAATTTTAAGAATCCAGTTTACATGTTTGGCAATTTCCAGTAAAATCTAGCAAAATAAACAATTTTTCAAACCTATAGGGGAAGCAGGGGTAATGGCGCTCATCGGGTAATGCCGTTCACCTTAAATACTTGACAAAAACGACACATAAAAAACATCATGGAGTCTGAAACGCGGAAGATTTGATGCATGAGGAGGCAGCAGTAACAAACTGCAATCCACTCGAAACATGGCAAAGTAAAGTGTAAATGTTTGTTCGCGGCTTTCCTCATCTAATTTTTGCCAGTTACTTTTTGTTGATAAGTCCACAATTTTAGTATTTATTTATTATTGCTACTAATATTTTTAGTAAAAAGACATTCTATTTAGCGATGACGTAAACACTTTTGATAATATTAAGTACATGTTTCTACATTTCAATTTTAACTCAACCGTCGTTTGGGCTAATACCGCTGAAGTGACTCTTATGAGATGTTTCACATTTTCTTAACAGATATAATCCAAAAATGGTCAAAAGACCATCCCTAAAGCGGTTTTAAATAAAAGAGACTTGCGAGAAAGATGTGGAAATAAAACTAAAAGAAAGCAACAAATAATAAGAGCAGAACAAATTACAAAAATAATACCAATAATAAAAAAAATGCAATACATTATAAAAAGAAAATTTTATAAACTTAAAGTGTTGTTGGGAAGTTCTTCTGAGACCAAACGTGAAGAATATCAAGATCTTTGCAGTAGTGACATTTGCCAAGGCTTTGGATGGAATAACTAGATGTGGTATCACTGTACCACATACAAGCTTGACCTCATGCCATATATTCCGGATACTGAATGGAATCATTTTCTTAAGAGTACTTCTGTGATTTGTATGATTAAGTTTAAAACCCGACAACTACTCATACCTATTACTTCTATTGGGAATAATTTATGCCTAGTTGTGATTGTAGACTTTAATTTGGTTATTTAAAATCGATCTTTCCAATATTTTACTAATCTCTCTATTACATCAAACAATCCACCCAAAATGTCATTACCCCTTTACTTCTAATTTTTGGTAAAAAATAAATACATTTTGGACTGAAAAGTTGATTACTGAATAGTTGTTGTTATTTTGTCAAAGTTTTGGTATAAATTAAAATTTAACAAAAATAAAGCGGGTTTTCCTTATATGAACGGCATTTCCCCTATTTTCCCTGCACGTTCAAACAAATTCGCTCCTCACTACAGGGACCTCGAAAACGGAAAAGAGATGCATCATCGATAAAATAAGGCCAAGTTGAATAATTTGGTGACGAGTAATATGGCGTCTATCAATCGAAATTATCTCTTGCTGCTCTTGAGATTTAACAAAAAAAAGTAAAATTTTGGATTTTGGTTTTTATTTTTTTTTGGTGTTATTTGAAGAGTAATCGAAAAACTAAAAACGCTTTTTGATTGGCGTTTTTTATTAAGAGACTAAATAGACTGAACGCTTCAATCTCGTAGAATGAGAACAGTTGGTTGAACGCAAAATGCGGGGAAGAGTGAACTCGATATCCGCCTACTCTTGACACGGTCAGATTAAGTCAAATTTGTAAATATTAAACCTGGCGCGTAACGGTTCTAACGATTTAGATCTTTGATACGGGACGCGTGGTAGCAATATTATTAAGCGCATTATTGTTTTTCTTTTTCGCTGAGATGTCAATTATTTTTATATATAGGCCAAACATATAAAATTAAATTCGAGTATTTGTTTAGCAATATTGCTGTGTTGCTAATATGGCCCCCTTGAAATATCATAAGATGAACGCTTATCAATATTTAAATTTTGTATTTATTTTGGAACATCAACATCAGAAAGTGCGCTAACAACAAAAGAAAAAAAAAAACTTTTTAAAACCAATTCAAATTCCAGTAAAAGTTTATTTTAATATTTTGAATTACATACCTTTATTGTATTCGGTTCTATGGGGGTCTTAATTTCAAACACTCTGACCCGAAGTAAAAAAAAATGCAACAGTTTAGATTTAATTTAATATTATTATTTTGTTAATTTTTTACTTATATATTAAAATGCAAATTATTAGTTTTTTGTTATTATAAATTTCGCCTTTTTTCTATGGATTCCAACTTTTCGGTTCCACTCTTTACGTTTTTCCTAAAATTTCGATCTGAAGCTTGAATGTTTGACTTTTTATATAAATATTTAATTTTTCCTCTAAATAAAAATTCGCATTTTTGGTTTTTACTTGTTTATCTAAAATTTTAACTTACATCTGGACTTTTTCTCGAAATTTCGGAAATAGCGTTTTTTAATGAATGGAATTTATTTTTAAATTTCGATTTTTTTTATGTATCGTATAACGTAAATTATTGTTTTTTTTTCTAAATTCTGCCTTTTTCCTCGGGATTCTAATTTTTTTGTTTCAATTTTTACGTTTTTCCTGAAATTTTAATTTTAATTTTGAAATTTTGACTTTTTTAGAAACATTAATTGTGTTCTCGAAATGTGTCTGATCTTGATTTGTCGATCTTTTATTACAAAATTTTTAAAGATATGTTTCAAATTGAACTTTTTTATCTCGAAATTTCTAGATTATCTCGAAAATAATAAGAATTTGAAGATGGAAATTCAGTATTTTGATAAAAAAATGAAAATTTGGAAAAGAAATAAAAATTTCTACAAAAACCCGAAATTTATAAAAAAAACTATCGTATTTTATTTCAGCCTTTTTTTCTCTTTTTCATCAACATCGATTTTATTCAAAATTCCTTGTTTTTTTCTTAATTTTTCTCAAACGACCCCTTTTTTTCTTCTTCTACTAGTTGATACCCATTTCTTTTTCTAGATGAAAGAAGGAAAAAAGTCTTGCGTCATCTTTTTGGAAAATCCGATTTTTTTTTGAAGTATTCGATTTCTATTCAAAATTTCGAGTTACTTGGAATCTTTCGACATTTTAAAATTTCAAATCTCCTTCTAAGTTTCGATCTTTGAAAACATTGACTTTCTGAAGTGTTCGATTTTTTTTTAATCCGACTTTTTCTTCCAATTTAAAATTTTTCAATTTTTTTTAATTCCCAATTTTTTCAAATATAGCCTATAAATTTCAACATTTTTACAATATCACCTTTCTTTAAGATTTTGATTTATCTTCGAATTTTTTGATCTTTTCTTAAAATTTTCACCTTTGATTTTTTTCTTTAAATTTGATTATGTTGAAATTTTGATTTTTAAAACTGCCTTTTTTGAAAATGTCTATATTTGCTTAAACTTTCGGCAATTTCTCTAAGCTTTAAACATATTTCAAAATTTTTACTTGTTTTTCAACAATTTCGACTTTTTCTCAAAGTTTTGATCCTTATGCAGTAAATTAGACTTTTATTTGAAAAATTCTTTTTTTATAATTTTCACTATTTTGAAAAATTGTACAATATTTTCCTTTAAATTTGGAGATTTTTAAAATTTTAGAACCTTTTCAAGGATTTTCACCTTTTTTTTGAAAATTTCCATTTTCTTTCATCAAAATTTTAACTTTTTCTCGAAGTTTTAACTTTTTGAAAATGTAATTTTTTCAACATTCTCTGACTTTCAACAAAATCTGACTTTCCGTAAACATTTGGCTATTTCTAAGGTTTTTTTGCACTTCGAATATTTGTAATTTTGACTTGAAAAAAGTTCGCCTATTTCTGAAAATTTTTAATTTTTATTTTGAAGGATCTGACTAAATTGAAAATTTTTAAATTTTGAACAAATTGTCTAAAATAAACTCGAAGCTTTTAATTTTAAAGCTGACAATTAAAATAAAAGTTGTTTTAAGTTTAAAAAAGCTAAAAAAAATTGAAATTTAGAAGAATTTTCAAGTTTAAAATCTGTTGGGAATTATAAAAAAAGAGCACAAAACGAGATTTTGGCTTCAATTCCAAAGTTATAGTATTTGAATTGAAATATGGGGGAACATTTTTTTTTAATGATTTCTTCAGAAAATTTCGACATTATTACCAAATTTTGCCTTCGAACTAAAAATTTCGAGAAACAGTTTTGTAGAAATTTAGAATTTTTTTATCTTATCCTTGCATTTCGACTTCGAAATTTTTACTTCACATATGAAATTTCAACTTTAAATTTCGAAAGTAATATAATTTTTTATTACATAATTTTCTTAAATGCTTTATCTGACATTTTCAAATTCATTCCAAATTTTTCATCATCGTGAAATTGCAATTTTGAAAAAATAATTGGAAAATCCAAATTTGCATTTGTAATTCTGAGAAAAAATTGAGATTTCAAAAAATAATTTTTACAATCTTAAGATTACGACTTAATTAAAAAAAATGATTCAAAACCGAAGAAAGTCGAAATGTTGAATAAAAAAATTTAAAATGGAAAAACTTTTAAGAAAAAGTTTAAAATTTTTTTGAACTTGTTTCGATTATTTGATATATTCCTCGACAATTTAAGAAATAAGAAATGAAAAAAAAAATCTTTTAATTGTCTCCTTTAATTTTTGGTTTTAAATACGGACACTATTTTCAACATTTTGTTAAAGTCGAAATTAAAAAAAAACATTTGTTGAAATTTAAAACTGGGAAAACATCGAAAATTCTGAAAAAAACTGGCAACATTTAAAAAAATAATCTCTTTTATTTTGTTAGAGCTTTGACTTGTTCTTCGGAAACCCTAGAATTTAATACCTTAATTTTATGGTTGAAATTTCCGTTTGCTTTTTAAAACTTCAATAAATATTTTGAGTTCGGGAAAAAAGTTAGATATTTGTATTTAACGAGCCCACAGGTGACGGTTAGCTTGATTAAGTTGCAGTTGTCAGAGATTTGACGCTTTTTTAAATTAATCTGTGTGTAGCATCAATTCATTAAAAATACGTTATCACTGTCCAAGCATTTATGTTCACATTGCAAACCCTCACAGAAAATTAATTTCGGTAAATCTAAAATTTCATATTTTAAGTGAAAATTTTTGGAAAAATCTTCAAGTAGAAATCTACTCAAGTTTTTGATTGTGTGCAGAAAATTTTGACTATAAACTTGAAATTTCGAGAAGAAAATTTAAAAATGTCTAAAAACAAAATGTACCTCCATATTTCGATTGAAACATCGTAAATGCCAAACTTTCGAGTCTAAAACTTAAATTTTTAACAGTTAACTGAAGCGAATTCGTAAAAAAGACGAACTATGTACTGATAACCTTCAAAAATTTGGATAAATTCATGTGGAGACGCATTGATCAAGATGTTAGGTTGTAGGCAGTTTTTAATATAACTTGTGTATTATTTATCACATAAAAATTGCCTATAAGTCAGTGCTCATTTTTACTATCCTGGAGGCTGAATTTTGAATAATAATCCCTTCTTAGTGCTTACCTACGTATTGCAGAAAACACCTATATGAAGTCTCGTGTTCCTAGACCTGTTCGTTTAGGCCTTGCGTTGTCTGTCAGTCAGTTCTTAAAGATTTATTACATAGATTTGCGAAATTGAAATTTAATTGTCCACTTTTTTATGTTGACCTTTTCCTTAATTTCTACATTTTCGACTTTGTATCTACTTATTTCCATATTATCCAAATTTTGAATTATTTTAGCAAATTCGCGGGTTTAAACTCGAAATTTTGTCCATAAAGAGTTGTGGACTTATTTCAAATTTGGTCAAATGATATTTGAATATAGTTGCTTATGCCGCCTCCTTATGGTGCCGCCTGATTAGGTTGCCTCTTTGCATCATAGCACAGCAATGAATGATTATGCCCGTTTTCAGATTCCGACTATGAAGTCGTTTAAGTAATATAGAAACAAGCAGCATGGGACGTTTTCTTCAACTATTTATTAGCTTATTTTCTCTGCTTAACAAGTTGCATCGATGAAAAAATTTGCAGATTTCTCGAAAAATGTGACCTGTAGCGTTATTAATGACAAGTACCTCTATTCATTTAAAACCATGCAAAAGTTTAGAAGTAACCCTACATAATAGGGTATTGTTGGAACAGCATATTGTGTATCTAGTAGTAAAAGTAAAAAGAAAACATTTCCGTACGACGATGTAAATTGTGACCGAGGCGTTAGCCGAGACTAATAAACATCTGGGAATGTGCTTTTACTACGAGGTAGACCTACCATTTTTTCTAAAATTGCAATCATTACTTAAATTAAGGAATTTTTATAAATTCATGGCTTTTTTCATTGTCACTTAATTTTTTATAAAATCAGTTCTGTGACAATCATTATTTGTTTCTTTTTATCTGGTAGGGGAAAGCTACCTACTTTCTTGACCTATAACAGAATAGTCTATTCTAAAACAAGTTATGGAATGGCATATATTCCACACGATCGAAAAGTTTGTAGTATAGCCCAAGCTGCAGGTGAGGGTTAGGGTTTCGCGAGTGTAGAATATCCCATTTCAAACGTGTTGCAGACTATACTTTCTCTAAATAAATACCTTAATTGTTACATATAACCCCCGCCCGATAATTAGCGTAAACAGTTTCTGATTCGTCAAAAGGCGTAGTAAAATATTAATTTTTTTATTGTATCATTCAAAATTAAGTGTCCTTTCATTTAAATCTTTATTGAAAATTATTAACCTCATTCTCGTAATATTTGACTTCATAATAACTTATTGTTAGTGGCACGTAATACCTTAGTTACCTATCATAATACCCTAGATATAAATTTCATTTTAAAAGTTTGTTGATTTTGTTTATTAATTTTATTTAACATTTTTGTGACCCAGTTTGGAAATATTTAAACTTTTATTAATGAATGTTGACAATATTCTGAAACATTTTTTGTTGAGTTTTTTATGTCATCGTTGTCAATGATACCATAAAGCTTTGAATGCAACTCGATTATCAGCGATTCTCGGACGTGTGACATCCTCAATTATTATAAATGGCATAATTATTTTGTTACATTAATAACTAAACACGGTTTGTAAAACTACCGACACCGTTTAGAATTATATTCTGCACGTCTATGGACAAATTAGGATAGAGTTTAGTTTAACATTCTTCAGAACCTTAAGGGCTGTTAATGGGAAACTGGGCTTGTATTCTTTGATAGATTTTTTTTACGAAATGCTTATTTATATTATTAGAAAAAATTGACGTTATTATTATAAAATAAATTTGAGATAACTAATTTAGTTTTAGATTTCAAAAAAGCCCTTATTGCTTACCTACACATACTTGAAATTCATCAAAAGCCAATTGCTCAAAAAATTGACATTTTTAACCCTTACCTTGTGGAATTTTTTTATATTCACAATTATTAAACTCTAATAACGATACATACAACAACAGATATTAAAAATTCCACAATGTTTTTATAAATATTTGCTGCGACTGAACTTGGTTTCGCCTTTCAGCATTGTCAGCGGTTATATCAGCAGTTTGTCTAGGTTCGATCATAGCAAATATTTATAGAAACATTGTGGAATTTTTAATATCTCTTCTTGTATTTATCGTTAATAGAGTTTAATAGTTATGAATTACTTAAAAGAAAACGAAATTATTTGCTTTTATTTTCGATAATTTGCTTATAAATTAAATAAACCTGACAATTCCTGCAAAAACAACCTTTGCCACATTTTCAATTTTGAGGTAATTTAGCTGACAAAGAGATAGGTGTAAGTGGTGGAATGGCGAACACCTAAGGGAGATTTCAAATATCATGAAGAAATTGCTTATTCAGAATGTTCAGCTATTTTATTAGCTACTTTTAAAACCAACTTTATTAAGTATTTTTATAAATGTAGCATTTAAAAGCAAAAACAAAACACTACCTGTCCTGGTTTACCTGACGTTACTGGGGTAATGGCGAACTAGCCTCATTATATTATAAATCACTTGTCAAACTTTCGATGGTGATTGATTATCTGAACATTCCTCGTGTGCTCAGTTTTTACATGATTAACACAACCCAATCTTTAAATGGTGGGCTTTTACATTTGTCATTATAAAAAATGTAATAATCCTCATCACTATATTTTTGGACTCTTTATTCTTTTTATTTACATTGTTATAAAAATTCTGAATAATTTGGATATTTTTTACACCTTTTTACGCTTTCATTGTGTAATGCCGAGTGCTCCAGATTGCCCCAACTCAGGTCGTTGGCAATTATCTTTGATTGTGGAAGGGAAAATATTTAACTTGGACACACATTTTATTGTGCTACTGCTGCTGTGTGTGCAATACGATCTTTAAATAGTAAATATTTGTGTCTGCAAATTTCATGTTATAACTACTAGCCACCAAGCTACATTGAGTTTAATCCATGAAAAAATTACATTGTAAACAACAAAATTCTTACAATATTCATGTTTTGAATAATGTCTACAGTGCTTTGCTCCATTTATGGTATAAATAAGGAGGTGAAATGATTTGTAAGGCGGAGGTGAGCAAAAAGTTATCAGACATTTCTAACATAGTAGAATCGCTGTGTTCGGGATTACCCTGCCTTCGTGTTTACTTTACTTTTCCCTAATTTTTTTAATGCTAGAGAATGGTAATAGCCTAATACTTGTGTTCTTTTTAGATAAATTATAAAAGTATTGTTACTATTTAATTAAATATTGATTTAATACTAATAATATTGCTTTATCTGAAATCCAATTTTTATCCTTTAATGGCAATTTATTACGGTAAAATAAATGTATATACTTACTTATAAATGTAAACACCGCATTAGGTGGGAATACAAATACTGTGTGTAGAATACTTTGAAGCACTGAAGTTATTCGATCAAAGACATACCACAAATCCTTAAGTTTTATTTGATTTTGTTTTCCTTCTACACTAAGAGAAGCTATCTCCTGCAAACATTTTTCCAAAAATTGATCTTTATATTTTATAAATACTTACCCTTCCATGTACCAAGCTTGCAACTAGTACAACTATTAAGCAGCACTTAATCATTACTGATGAATTTAGAGAAGTTGAGAAATACCTGTAACACCTTAACACCTCATAAATGAGACTATATATATATATAATGCTTATTATATTACTTTTTGAGTGTCACGTATTCTGAGAAATTATCGTAAAAATTACCTATGTTCGGTATTCACATTTTTAAACTATTTGAAGGATGTTCCCTACAGGGTGACCAATATTTCATTATTTATATTTATTTCATAAAAATAAGGCATATGTCTAACAGCATCGAATTTGCATATTTGTATGGACACCAAGAAACTACTTATGGCACTTTCACAGAAGACCGCCTTTCAGTTCCAGCTAGGTATTCTGCCTAATTTACTAGTTGTTATTATTATTTTACAAGCTGCTGTAAGAATAAATGCGGGTATACGATTACAAGAATTGTTTATGATATCAGAAATCAGCATCGTTTATTTTCATTAGGGCGGAACAATGTTGATGGATGTTGACATCGCGAACTGAACATCGGGCATAAATAGTAATAAATCAAACTCAAAATGTAGATGCTCTTTAATGTCGATGTTCTATTACTAATGAATATACGGTACTAATCAAAAGTCCTATTTTCGATCTTCTGATTAGTTATACTTATTGTTATGTTTATGAAATTTCTAGGATGAAAATAAAAGCTTGTAACCTTCTTAACAAATGATAATAGGTGACGTAATCATCATTAATGACGCCATAATGCAATTACATCGATAATTTTAAACGCCACCCTATGACAAGTGACACCTCGTTTGAAAGGTAGGTATTAAAAATGCCTATTCAGTCATAGAGGGAATGATCCGAATATGGGCTCCCATCTTGTTTTTTATTTATTACTTAAACGGCTTACGTAGCTGGAATCTGAAAATTGGCACAACGTTAGTCTGGAGACTTTCATGTTAACATTTCTCCAATGTATGTATATTATGTAAATATACTAAATTAAATCTAAACTGTTGCCATTTTTTTTACTTACGGTCAGAGTGTTTGAGACATGGGCAGCCATAAAAAATGAAAACAATAATGGTATGTAATTCAAAATATTAAAATAAACTATCACTGGAATTTAAAATGGATTTAAAAATGTTCATTTTTCTTTTGTTATGGAACGTAGCGGCAAAGCATTAAACGACAAAACAAATTATTCAGCCTTTTTAAATTTCGGTGCTCTAGGAAGATCCATTTCCTCTAACATTTTTAGTGACACTTTTAGTGCACTTCGTAAGCTTACTAATAAAAAAAGAACAACATTTAAATATTAGTGCGAATATGGACCCGCTAATATTATGACATTCTAAGAGGCCCACATTACAACACAGCATTATTAAGAAACAAATACTCGAAATTCTTTTTATAGGTCTGTGTGGGCATTTTATTAAATAAAAATAATAGTTTTACATAAAAGTATTTCTCATTTTATCAACACTCGTAATCATATTTAGTTTTAATTATATCAAATGTCTTACTTACAACTTAGCTTAAAAAATTGAAATACAAATCTTGTCCCCTGAAACCAAGAAAGATTAAAAAACGCAACAAAGCTTGCTCTTACGCGCTTCGATAGCCAAGCTATCATCTTCAGAGAGATACTCTTTGAAGATAACCAAGGACCAGTCCGTTCCACCAAAACTTGCCTTAGCAAAATATTCAAACGTATAGAATTAAATTTAAAAATAAATGCAAAACGAAAACTGAATGTGATATCGAATAGTTTTAGCTTCCAGTTAAACATATTTTAAGCATTTGGTCAAAAATGTCACTCATAAACTATCATGATTTGATGGGGGCCAATGTTAGTTGCAAGGCACATATTCGGACCTTCTCATCTACTAGTTCTGTTAAGAGTAGTTTTGAGGGATTAAATAAGTGCTAGTAGAACGTACTCTTTTCCCATCGATTTATAGATAAAATTAAGAAAATATTAAGTATTTATTATGCATTTTTATTTTTGTTTATAAAATGGCTTTTGCTTAAAAGTTTTTGCAACAATAAGTAGATATAGGGAAATTTTAAGAAGCATTGATTCCGGTCGTATGCAGAATATTCCATTTTCGATGGTTTTGCCATATTATTACTATTTATAGCCGAGATAAAGGATCGGGGTTTTCACAATCCTAAGCCAATTTTGTGAGATATGTAAATTACCTGGTCGTAGCAAAAATATTGTATTTTTATCTATTTTAGCACAATCTTAAAAAATTTAAATTTTTTGAATATCTTAGATTGTTTGTAGCTCTTTTACGGTTGACTAAAAAAATTGTTCTTAGTGCAGTTTTTCCCGCGGAATTTAATGACGTAAATGTCTTTTTAATTGGTCACATGGTCTTGGAATTAAGACTTAAAACTCTATTTTTTTAGACAAAAACCATAGCAGGCAATGATTTATAATGAAAAGCAATTTTTTCTTCTTTCAAAAATACATAGGTTTATATATTTATTTCAAAAATTTCGGAGTTATGATGATTTTTATTAAGTTTAATAATTTTATTTACCATTTCTGCGGCACAGTTTGGAAATATTTAAAGTTTTATTAATGAAAGAAAAAAAATGAAATATTTCCAAACTAGATAGCAGAAATGGTAAATAAAATTAATAAACATAATGTTTCCTACCAATAAGAGTCCACCATAAAGAATCTTTTATTAGTTTGCAATGTACTTTGCGCAGATTTTTTGTATTATATTATATTTACTAATGAAAAAGTTTTCTGGCAAGCGAAGAAATGTCTAACGTTAAAGGACATAACTCCTATAGAGAGAAGGTGGTGGACGGTTGATGGCGACGACGGCTCAGAAGAAAGGGTTCGTTTTATTTCGTTTAAAAATTTTATAGAGCAGTCCAAACGATGTAGATAAAAGCGTTCTTATTATAATACCTTGAAACTAATTTTAAAGTTGAAATACTCCTAAATTATAAAATAACTTAGGTTTTATACGTTTGTGACATGAAATGATTTTTTTAAAATATATTTCGAGTATTCTTGCCACTTGTGAACTTAACTAAATTTATTTGTCTTTCATTTCATTTTACATTTGGATCATGTTTTTTGTTGCTTTTGCTTTTGCTGTTGTTTTGTATGGTATTCAAAAGGAGTCGTTTTGCAGTGTTATAACAATTATGCTGAGGTATTATTTTATTTGTGTTCACCAAAAGGCTTAGAACTCTTATCGGGAATTGTGTAGTAATATTACTTGCTTAAAAACACATTTGGCTGCAGACAAGGAGCAATTTTCATCAGTTTGGATTTTTTGTAAGTTAGTGATTACGTTGTTCAAGACAAAAAGAGACAAAGTCCTCCTGCTTCCACGAAATTAATGTGTTTGAACGAAACTGCATTTTCTCAGACTGGTAAACTCTGGGGTTAGTTTGAAAATGTTGCGTTTATCTACCTTTATTTTTATTTCGCGGATTCGCATTAAATAATTCCCGAAGAGAGTAAAACGAATCTTCACTTTTAACCTTCCGTGGCTGCAGATTGTCCACCGGTTGTCTGTTCGAAGGCAACAGCTCCTTAAATTTTCGGCATCACGTGACTTGCCAGGAATTTTTTTATTGGCAGATGTAAATGTCGACCTTGTAAATGTCGCTTCATACATATACATGTATAAGTTAATAGAAAAATCGTCCTAACTTCAAAATTTTTTGAAATGAATATATTAAAGCCATACAGCGTGTCCCGTATCGCTATGTTCAAATTTTGAGAATATTAACTAGACTTTATTCTAAAACTAAAAAACATAAAAGTTGTAGGTCGATCTTCTTTTGTTTAAAAGTTATGATTGAAACTTTACTGTAAACAAACTTTTTCATATATCTTCAGAAATAAAAGGTGGCCATGCAACAGAATCCCCCCAACCAATCTATTGTGGATAATTGTTACTGAGAAAATTTCGAACATGTATTCCAAACTGTGGTGGTACGCCGTCCATTTGAAACCACATATCCCTTCTCAATAAAGTGGAACTTCTTGTTCTTCAGTAAGGAATTGTAAATTATTAAACGAATGGGAGTAGCTGAAACGAATATTTTGCGAATTTACCATTGGCGTCTGGTTTACTCTATCTAAATATTAAGATAGTCACTGCTAAATTTTGAGTTAAATTTTAATTTGATTTTGTTGGCACTTTTGCATGACGATCTAGATATCTAATTTCTTTTTTCTTAACAGTTTGTAACATGAATTTTTTTCTTAACTCTTCTTATTGCCTGTATAATTTTATAGGCCCGTAACTTTTGAACAAAAGAAGATCGACCTACAGCTTTTGGGTTTTTTTTAATCTTAGAATTAAGTCTAGTTTAGGCTCCCAAAATTTGAACATAACGATACTGGACACTCTGTATATTTTTTAGATAAAATGCTCGTTCGTTTAAAATTATTGCCTCCTATGTTTTCTATTTAAAAAACCATGAAATCAATTAAAAAAAAAGCATGAGAAAAAGTTTTGGTCAAATTTGTGTAGCTACAAACAATTGAACATTTTGGAAATTTTTCTAAATTGTGCTAAAACTGGTAAAAATACATTTTTGTTATGACCAGGTAAGTTATCTCACAAAATTGGTCCAGGTTTGTGAAAACCCTGATCCTCTATGTCTGCTGCAAATAGTAGTAATAGGGCAAAACCATCGAAAATGGAAGGCACTGTATACAGATTTAAAAAAATCGATAAAACGAATTCTTAAAATTTTAATATTAAAAACTGAAGTAATGGATTTTAAATTTTATAAGAATTAAAAGAATTCATTTCAAAATGTCAGTTTATCAAGCTCTATTAGTAAAAAAAAACATCGGGTTAAAAAATTCTACAATTGCAGAATTTTACTTATAAATTGTAAATTACGTAGGTAATGAATTTATGCGTTACTTTTGCATCTCACTGTATATATTTTATTCTTAAATTTTTTCTAATAGTTTTTTGGAAATTCGACCTCCATCTTGTAATTTGAACTTTTTTACCGAAATTTCGATTTTCTTTCTCATTAATTTCGACTGCCTACTCAAAATTTTAAATTTTTCTTGGTAATGTTGTCGACATTATAGTATAAATTTTAAGAACAAATCGGAGGTTTGAATTTTTATGGTCAACATTTTAAGAGTTTTTTTAACTTTTGAGTTTTTTCTCGAAATATTAATTTTCCTCTCAAAATATTCAGTTTAAATTTAAAATATCGCTTTTTTTCAAAAAACTTAGAATATTTTCACCAATTTTAGTCTTGAAATATTTATTTAATAAAAAAATCTAGAACAGTTAAAAGTTTGTCTTTTAAAGAATAACTTTATATTGGGATGGTGAAGGGTGGTCGGATAATTTTTTAAATTGCATTCTTCTGAAGATTTAGTACTTTTTTCCTAATTAATGATTGTGAATGCCATTTTTTCTCAAAAAATTTAACATGTACTCCTGATTCCCTCTCCAGCAAGAGTTTTTATATATAATGATTTTTTCTCATAAATCCACAAATAAAAAAGAAATCCCGCTTTCGTACTTCATCTTGGGACACATTGTATGTTTTTATAATTATATTCAAGGTAATAGGATAATAAACACGAATGAGAGTAATAGGAGATATTTAGGAAAACCCAAAAACTATGAATTTTGGTTTAAAAATTTCATTAAACGTCAATGGCAATTCTATAGTTTTAAGAGTTTAGTGCAATTAAGGTAGCTAACATTTAATACTTTTATAGAACTACGTGTAATTAATTGATTAGACTGAATTCAGAACAATTCATAATGATTAACAATTAAAAAAATAATTATTGTGAATAATCTTAAACCTTAAATCAAACCAATCTAGATAATAATTAATTTATTTAATCGTGGATCGGTATTGCCTTAATAATAGCATTAAATCCTTGGTCCACATGGCTCATGCAAACTTCGTTACTCAGTAACTGAATTATCACTGGAACTAGGTTGATGATCACTTTTTCAAGAAATTCTTGAAGACCTTCAATAAAACAATATGTACCTGCAGATATACCTATTTTTCACTATATTACCCAATTCTTTCAAAATTTGATGTGTTCGACCCTTAGCTTCACGAAAACTATCAGTAGCAGTCAACAGCAGAGCTTTTTTACTGTCGGCAGATGTTGATAACGCATGTGTGAATTCCTTGGATAGACCTTTTAACTTGGGAGCTCCTGGAACGCCGGCTATTTTGTCTTCCGCCTCTAATAATTTGGCCTTCACGCCACCTAGATCGAGCGGATCATAATGTGGTGTTCGAATAATTGGATTGTGCTGTCCATGATTCAAATTATGGCTTTCAATTAAAACTGGAATGTTTCCTTTAAGAATAGGGTACTATGTAACTTTATCCCTATTTACTGTTACCTTTACCTTTTTTAATATCTTCTGGATGACCAGCGTGATCTTCAGTGAATATGGAATGAGCATCTTTCTGAAAATAACATTGCTATTTAGGTTAAGTGTTTTTAAATATTGGAAGTTACTCCATTTTGTAAATTCTTGTGAAATACAACATTTTGCCTCGCTCAAGTTAAAAACCCCTAGTTTGGATTTTAAAGATCATGGCAAAGATCTTATGGTTAGATGAAATGATAATTTCCCATTTGATTGATAGTTTAAATTATGGGGCTTTCAGTAATGAAAATTACATATTTATTATGAGATTATTCGTGGGTTAAAAATGTAAACAGTTTTATTGGTCTATGTTGAAAAACTATTATTATGCCATTATGATAAGGTGAATGGGTTTGCTACCGAGATTATTCCATATCATACGAATAGAAAAAGGCGATTTACAACTGTCAAAATACAGTTTTCTGAGATATGAATTAGCTGTTGGACATTGTTTAGGTCCTCCTTGAAAAAAGAAAAAATGTTAATCATTCAGTGATATTTTCGGTTCTGACATCCCCGAAGAACTCATTTAATCAGTATTATTCGCACAAAGATCGGCTGCTAACGGTAACGAACTGCGAACAGTGCAAACTATTTTGAAAAGAAATGGGTCCAAGAGATATTTTCCGACGATCATTACTAACGTTTTGAAAAACAGTAAATAGAATATAAGTATAATCTGCACCTACCGCAATAAATGAAATGTTTGGACCATGCTAGGAAGTCCGTCGTTAACATATACTTCAAAAACAACGACTTAACTGCCGATAAATATTTAATATTTTTTGACATAAAATAATCCGATTGTTTGAGGCCTGAACAATAATTTTGAAAATGTGTTGTTATTTAATTTTTTACTATTTCTGTTTTAGTTTTTGTCAGCCTGATTAATTATTATCTTCGTACACTTGGTTTCATCATTTAGTTTTTCAAATTCCTGTTTTTATCTTTTGTCAGAAGGGTTTATTATAGAAACCAAAATTGTAAAATAGATGTAATTATTTTCATATTAGTTTGAAGGGTATGGAAATATAAATAATTATATGGCGAAACAATTTGTAAAAATTTAGATATCAGATGTACCTTCTTTGCGAAGTTGGGTTAATTTCATTCTTTGGTATTTAGTTAATAGTTTTGTTAACGATTGGCAATATTTTCAAATTTGCCCTAAACAATAATTGCATTAAATCTTAATTTATCAATCGCTGTTTGTGACCTAATATTAGCCCAAAAACCACTAAAAACCATTTAAAAATTAACGTAAATATAAATAACAACAAAATGTAACCATTAGTTGGAGATATTCGCTACCTCCAGCCTGTCTTACCAACCTTTCTTAGTGACATGATAGTGTGAGAGGCAAAGGACAAAACTGTGTCTACAACCTTCAATAGATAAACTCAGCAGATTTTTGACAAAACGAACATCATAAGAGGGTCAAGCTGAAAGGAATGCTTGAAGAATATGAGAGGGTAGAGCATGTGATGTGCTACTGCCCGTTCTTTCCATCAATAAAAGCATTCAGGTTGGGAACTTCTAGTTTAGTGTGGTTAGTTTGAGGGAGGCGCATTCAAGGCTCTCCAATAAAATTGGGTGTGGAACTTCGATTATGGGGAAGTAGAATGAGCCTAGAAATGGGGGCTAATAGGTGCCGGTTGAATTTAAGCATCCACCTAAAATAAGGATTAATTTGAAATTCATTTAAAAGGTCTAATGATTTTCTTCTTTTTTTCATTTTTTTGTCTTTACTAAGTCTTCCGAATACATAGTTCAAATTAATAACAACATAATAACTGAGGCTTCCTGCATATTTATTTTATGAATTATAAATAAAATTACAGTTAATTTATCTGCTAAATAAAAGTAGAATAATTCAATTCATGTTTTGTACTTTCCTAGGCCAAAGTGAACTTTTTTTCAATACTTACATTTCCATTTGCCACAAAGCAACAAAAACTGACGTAAAACAAGAATGTAATAAAATGCTTAGACATCTTGCTGCTATTGATGTATTTTTGTTAATGTTTAAATGCATATTTTATAAATTCGCTTAAATTGCAAACGTGATAATTACAACCCATTTTCCAGATTAAAAATACGTGCTTATTTTCTAGCTTCAAATTGTGTGGTTGAATATAAATTGATTTTATTTTGCTTTGTGTAAAGCTTATTAGAATATATGGGTATATACATAGTACCATACATATGTCGTTAAAATTCTCCAAAAAATTACAAACAGATGTAAATAAATATGCAACAACCACGTAAGGATAAACATTGATAGGATATCATTAGAACATCCTTTGGAAGTACAAGGTCGAGGGGATATAGCAATTATGAATTTAACTTTTTAATTGAAGGCATGATACATGGGATATCAGTTTAATATTTTAAGTTGGAACCTAGCAGTTATTGTAGTTAGAAATAATCTACCAGTCTCCTGAATATCGATCAAATTAATTCAAGTTTTAATAGAAAAGATTATTACAAAAAAAAAATATCTCCAATGTTCTCGACTACATCACGTCTCCGACACTCAATAAGAAATGCATCATTGAGTGTTTGTTGTAGCAGAGTGTTCCGCTGAGATCAATAGTAAATATCAATCTGAAAAACAAGTAATTTCCGGTGTGAAGTCGTAACCTTCTCTCTAGACTTATCTTCTTCCGACTAATCAAGCTAGAAACGTGCAAACAAAACCAAACAAACTAAAATATCCATGGAGATCGATAGATGGAAAATCAAAGGGAAAAGCGTAATACTTTCACTTTAAAATCCAGAAAGATGGCAATTCGTATTTCCCTATAAATTAATATGCATTGAAAAGTCAAAACGCTAGATATTAATATTTTTTTAAATTACATCAATTATCTTCATACAGGGTGAGTCACTAAGCAGGAATCGGTCTTTGGTAGGCGTATTGTTCAAAATATCGAAAAATGTTTCGAATAAAAGTTGTTCGAAATAAAGTTCTCCACAACCTAAAATTATTGCCAAATATGGCGGCCTTCCGGTTGCACCGGAAATGAACACAACTTTCTTATTTTAAATAGAACACCCAATGTATTTTTACATTTTTGGATTTCTTGTTAAAAATGAATATGAATTTATAAAGACGACATAGGCCCTTAGTTGAACCTTTTTCGCGTAATTTAATTTTTTTGGTTATATTTGACGATTTCGGAGCTTGACGCCATTAACGATATTTTCCAAACACAATGAGTCAGAGTTGTGTGGCATACGGTTTTGGATTCAGGAAAAAATGGAATATTTGTTTACGTCTTTGCTGTTAGCAAGATTTCTTAAATTTCTTCACTTCCGTCGACTCAATTCTTCAGTTGTTCAAACATGCATAACTTAATTTTTTCAAATAAAACCATCTATCTTGGATTATCTTATCGGATGTGAAATTAAATTCCCTTTTTTTTGGTACCAGGTATTGCCATCTCCGTCCAATAATTTTTGAGAAATTTAGAATTTTGTAAAAATTTTAATTAATTTCGTATTGTCGCGTTAGCCCTGGATGTCGCGGTTTTGTTTCGTCTCGTTTGTCCGGCAATAACTGACAGTTTATCTCATTGTTGTCGCGAGGTCTTGGTATTAGTACTGAAAGACAATGTTTTCTCAAGAAGAATTGGTCGATATGGTTTACGCCTTGGGCAGTGCTGACAAAAATCCATTTCTTGCCTCAAGAATTTATGCCCAACGCTTTGCCGATCGGAGGACATCCAAATTCAGCGGCATTCGCTAAATTGAGAGAGAGGTTTAAGCAAACTGGCAGTACGAAATACGAGAAAAAGGATCGTAGAAAACCAACGACGCATGAAGAAAACCAAGTTTTAGTAGCGGCTGCTGTTGTCCAAGATCCGCACTTAAGAACCAGAAGAATAAGTGTGACATTACAAATAAGCCAAAAATCGGTTTCATGATTGTTGTGTAAAAACAAGTTTCATCCGTATCACACCTAGCTAGTGCAAGAACTCAATCAAGCTGACTAACAATCGATGCAGTTGTGTGAATGGACGTTACATAATCTGCAGGAACAAAATGACCGTTTTGGACATTGTACTATTGAAACCGGTTTAACTAAGGGCCTCTGTCGTCTTAATAAATTCATATTCATTTTTAACAAGGAATCCAAAAATGTAAAAATACATAGGGTATTCTATTTAAAATAAGAAAATTGTGTTCATTTCCGGTGCAACCGGAAGGCCGCCATATTTGGCAATAATTTTAGGTTGTGGAGAACTTTATTTCGAACAACTTTTATTTAAAACATTTTTCGATATTTTGAACGATACGCCTACCAAAGACCGATTCCCGCTTAGTGACTCACTCTGTATACAGCGTGTCCCACCGGGAATCGCCGCGATCAATATCTGGCAAAGTACTTATCTAAAACATTTGAAAATTTGGCAACTTAACAAAGACAATGGGGTTAACATTACTAAAATATTCGCAAAGTTGTGGTATTTCCGCTTATACCGGAAGTTGACTACCAACTTCGTTATGTTAAATAAGGCACCCTATATATTTTTAAATTTTTGGATTTAATTTAATATTTTAAGGTCACTTTAAATAACAAACATTGTTCCTAAAATTTATAGTTTTTGAGATAATCGGATTTTTATAAAAAAATTTGAGATACAAGGTTCCACAAAATTCTTTGCATCTTTTTCCAGAAACTAGATATTTATTTCATATTTGGTATATGGGTAGAGCACATAAAAAGGTATCTTGCACATTTTTCATAAGTTCAAAAACATTATACCGAGTGTTGAATTCAGGTCTGCATATTTTGGTAAATTCAAACAGCGATAACTTTGTTACCTCAAATAGAACCTTATATGATAACGAAGGCTTCCACGGCCAGAGTCAGTACAGGATATACTTCTTCCGGGATTGGACCGTGTCACAGAACTACTGAAAGTGTTCGACGTTTCGCCCACCATCGTAGGGGGCTTCTTCAGGAACAAAGAAAGAAAAATAGATGAAATGAGGGACTATGCAAAAAAGAAAAATAAAAATAAAAGGCCAATTTCAAAGCATCAGAGCACGGTAACTCAGTATGTCCACCATACCAGAGGCGAAACTCTTCTGAATTGAAAATTGGTACAAAGGATAAGAAAGTCTAGACAGAAGAGCACGGTAACTCAGTATGTCCACCATACCAGAGGCGAAACTCTTCTGAATTGACACTTGGTACAAAAGAAAGTTTAGGCAGAAGAGCACGGTAACTCAGTATGTCCACCATACCGAGTTACCGTGCTCTTCTGCCTAAACTTTCTTTTGTACCAAGTGTCAATTCAGAAGAGTTTCGCCTCTGGTATGGTGGACATACTGAGTTACCGTGCTCTTCTGTCTAGACTTTCTTATCCTTTGTACCAATTTTCAATTCAGAAGAGTTTCGCCTCTGGTATGGTGGACATACTGAGTTACCGTGCTCTGATGCTTTGAAATTGGCCTTTTATTTTTATTTTTCTTTTTTGCATAGTCCCTCATTTCATCTATTTTTCTTTCTTTGTTCCTGAAGAAGCCCCCTACGATGGTGGGCGAAACGTCGAACACTTTCAGTAGTTCTGTGACACGGTCCAATCCCGGAAGAAGTATATCCTGTAGAACCTTATATGTTTTCAGCCTATCTTATGTAGATTTTAGTTATCTTTCACCTAATATAAGCTTTCTAAGGATTGCTCTTAGAACTTTTAGAAATAATTGCAATTTTTTACTTTTTTTTGCCATTTCACATTAAATGAACTCTTATCGGGTAGCATATCAGTGACGCTATGAGTAGAAATAATCTCTATCGACAATTATACTGTCAGGAAACCATTTGTCAAATTATTTATAGTTTATTTTATAGTGTGTGGTGAAGGTAAAATGAAAACATGCCTGACCATCTTTTTTAAAAATGAGAATTATTTTAAATTGTTTATTATTTTCTGACGATGTATGGGCGTACCCAGGGTCTGGGCCAGGGAGGGGCAAATCAGACTTTTTAAAAGCACCTAGTCAAAAAGTCAAATAAATAAACATAAATTAAAAAAGGTAATTTTGTATAAGAATTTTTTTTATACAATAGCTATTTTAAAAGTATCTTTGAAGGGTCTTCAGCAAAACGGTTTATAACGTCTTCCGTGAAAGAATCGCCCATAGTGTTAACAAATTTTCTATGTACACTGAGCATACAAAGCCTATTTAATCTAGCTTCGAACATAATCGATCTTAGCCACGATTTTCAGCGACTGAATGTGCTGCTGAATGACCTTTCAATTGTAGCCAGTAAAATTTCTAGGGTTGTAGGTACGTAAATAAAATCCAGGAGGGGCAGAATCAAATAAAATCCGAAAATGCAAAATTATATAGGGTGCCTCATTTAAAATAACGAAGTTGGTGTCAACTCCCGGTATAAGCGGAAATATTACACTATTGAGAATATTTTAGTTTTGTTGGCCTTGTCGACTTTGCTAAAATTTAAATTATGAATGAGTATTTTGTCAGATATCGATCGCGGCGATTCCTGGCGGAACCCACTGTATATTGACATATTTGTGTAATCGGTTTAATGGTTTTTGAACTATTTTAATTTTATTGTGAATACCTCGAGGCAAAAACGTTATTATAAAAACTCGTAATAAATCCACAAATAAAGTAATAAAATTGGGACAATTTTTTTTTATACCAATGTATCTGCATTTAGTAAATTCATATTTTTTTAACAAAGCTAATAACGGTTATTTTGAAAATGTAATATAATTTGTATTAGGAATTCATATATTTTGTGTGCTTTGCTGATTATTTTATTTGTTGGTTTATTACGAGTTTATAACGTATCGTTTTTCTCTCGATGTAGTCACAATAAAGTTAAAATAACTTAAAAACCAGTAAATCGATTATGTAACATGTGTATGTTGTAATCAGAATGACTAATAGGAGTCAAATCTGCAAAAATATACAAGGTGTTCCATTTAAACAACCCAACTTTCTTGCGTTCTCTGTATATTTTCAACGCTAGTGCCAATCCATTAGCAGAAATGAATTTTAAATAAAAAAGGGTAAAAACAGCTTCTTAATTTTTTGAATGTATCAAAAATAAAGCTAAATTAAGGGAGTGAGTATCCATTTGGAAAACTAAATCTGTACAGGAAAGAAAATTTAAACTCTAATCTCGAAATTTCGTCCTCCTTTTTAATAAAGAAAATCAACAACGACGCAAATATTTAAAAATGACCCTTTACTGAAATATTCAGGGATTTCTTTCTCTGATAAAACGGCATTAAAATACAATTCAGTTCGATCAATTTATTTAAAGTGAAAAAAAAAAAAAATCAGGCGTTGTTTTGAGTAAAATCAATGCTTCTGTTTTATATATCCTAACTGTATTGTTCGCTATTATTGGCCAATGACACCAATTCGGCAATGAAAGTTTCCTAATGAAGGCGGTCCTGCCTAATACAATGTAATTAATTCAATGTTGGAATGTGTATTCTACATACCTAAGTCGCTTGCGAAATAATTGCTCATTGTAACTTTTAGCTATTTCTCAGCATGTATACAGGATGTTTCACTCATTTTGTCACTAATTTTACCCACTTATTCGGAAGGTTTAGTAAACAAAAGCGCCGAAAAAAAATTCCCCTTTTTAAAACAGCGGTACATCAACCTATAAACTCCCCTTGACAGGGTGCTTCTATTGCGTAATAAACTCTCCTAATAAACATTGTTTACAGTTTTATAAGCCAATAGATTTCCCCAACAGGGATCTCCTAATTCACAACAAACTTTGCCAAAAATATTGTTTACAACTTCATAGGTCAATAGACACTTATCACCTTACCAGTAGCACAGATAAGTCAGTCTGGAGAGAGTAAATGTAACTAAATAATATTAATATTATTTTGTCATAATATTTAATTATTTGTATTTCAATACACTTAAAATTAGCGTGAAAATAAATGTTTTAGCAGTTCTGATGAAAAATAAAAGAGGAATTTTGAAAATATCATGATTTAAAATGAGAATGAACACAATAACCTAACTAAAATAGGAATCCTATGAAATTAAATAATGACGCATTGATAAACTAAGTGTTAAATGCTCAAACAGCTCAATTATTTTATTTCAGAGGACATGAAACATTGGTGGGCAGTTAGGTTGAGTACGAGAAATGCGGCAAGTTTAAATTTTCAACATAACCCAAACATTTCATTTCTCAGTGTATCTAATGTATTAGGAATATACTAACGCCTACTTTTCCGAACTATTTGCAGATTCCTGGCCTTAATGAAGAAAAAAAGACGATTCGTCTCTAAACAATACATAGTTTAAAACACTTCCATAACTACTATCTGCATTCCTTTATATAATTCAGATAAGGTTTAATAATAATAATCTGCCGCTATATAGTGTGTCCTACAGAACGTGAAATAACATGGTTATTTATTAGTGGAGATAGAAAATTGGTTAAATAGGAAAAGTAGTGTCGAATTTTAACCACATCAGCATGGCGTTGAGAAAACAATTGAATACTGCCTTGTTTAGGTTGGACAAAAGTGAGAAATGTCATTTTTTAAAATCTGCTGAAACTTCTTTACATGTTGTCCGATTAAAAAACTTGTAATCTCCTTTGGTTGACTTTTCAAAATACTTTACAGTGATTGGCTCATTTTGTTGAATAACTTTTGAGAAAATTATATGACAACTCCCGCGGATACTGTAGATTATGTAGATAATTTTTAAAGCCTACCCTTTTGGGGTAGTGGCGGTAAATGTTAACATGCCTTTACTGCTCTATAGAACGTTAGATTAATATCTATTGTTGAGTATACCTTAGAATTGGTTACAAAAATTTAGATTTTGATCATGAAGTAAAAATATACTGGGTTATTCACGAAACAAGACACGGAAGATTATGTCTATATTACTTGATTTTTAAAATGGTTTGGTTTTAGGATGGATAGTTACCCATTGGCGGTACATTTTAAAATTAGTTTCATAATTTATAGGGAGTCCAAAAAGCATAAAACATATGGGAGAGTTGCCGATATCGTATCACCTAATTGTAATCCTATTTTTTCAGTACTGGCATGTACATTAGCCAGTTCAAAATTATTGGGTATCTTCTACAAAGACAAAGAGTCTACAACATTTTTTGAAGTGAAAACTTCTTAAGGCACGTTGAGCGACTTAAGATATGAAACAAACGAATAGTTTCGGATTACCAATAACGTTAATGCAAACTAGCGACATACTCTAATCTCTCGTAGGTAGGTACATGTATCTATGAATAGATTCCGCAATAGAATTAAAAAAAACGCGATATCGGCAACGAGGTTTAAACCTCGGACTCGCCACCCCCAAACCAATTGCTCTACCATTGAAACCTAAACTTGCCTGATGATATAACCCTTCCCCTGAAGTTAAATTGAATATGCAAAAAAGTGTATACTGTAATTGTTTAAATCGTGTTTTAATTTAATTTTTATTATTCCTATTCTCTCCGTACATTAGAAAAGAAAAAACGCTGGCAAAATTCTGGCAGGTCGGTAGGCGTCAATTCGAAATGTTCCGTCCGAGACAACGGCAATAAAGACACGCCTCGCACCTACGAACTTATTAATATTTTTGTTTACAGTTTTGATCTGTCAATTTTGGAGGGGACTTGTGTCATAAAATTGATTTTTCTTTGATATTGGAATCTCCTACAGGCAACAATTTGAAAGAAACAATGAGCAGCTTTATGTTATATACCAGTAACTGTTCATTTATATAAAAATAGACGTTAGTGAGCGAGACCTGATTATAGAGAAGGCAGTTGAAATCTAATGAATTAAAAACTCCAATAAGGCAATTGTGGAGCCGTTGTGAAAGTTTTTAAAAATGGACGAAAATGCTTTGAACATTTACTCAGTTTAATAATTGAAGCCAGAAGGAGATATTCTAAAATTACATAGAGTTTCAAAGGGTATCGATAATTAATAACATCTTGAAGATTTCTAATTTTTTATGACCAAAGTTTAATGTATCCTTTTGATGTTGCTAAGTGAAATATTTCTTTATAAATATAGATAGATATAAGTAATGGTACACATAGCAAGAGGGGATTTTTTGTATAAAAGTAATACGATTGACCTAAATCTATTTCATACTAAATTCGACATTAACCGAGATACAGGAGGTCAAAGTTGAAAAATAAAAAATCGATTTTTTCTTATAACTGTTGAATTAATTTAATAAAGGCACGAAATTTGGCACAATAAGGTTTCTTAAGTCCAAAAACTCTAATTTGCCAACATATTACCAACAGCTAATAGGGGGCGCCACCTGCGCTATTCTGCATGACTAAATCATCATAGCATTTTGTGCTTCCACGTATATTTATTTTAAATATTTTAATATTTCCCCATATTTTCTACGTAAAAAAGCATACCTTTGGAAAGTTGATACGAGTAACCGTTTTTAAGATATTTGCCTTTAAAGTTTGAAGTACCTTCAAATATTAGATTTTTGAAGTAGGCTTGAAAAAAAATAGTAATAAGACAGCTTTCAAAGTAACATGTCAAATATCACTCTGCTGATAATATTATTACCTAAATTTTGAAAATCTCAATAAAGAAAATGCAAAAATTAAGATATAATGTATTTTCTAATATATAAATGTGAGATATATCTGGGTCCGCACAAGAAAATTTTAATGGTCTGGGTGGTCAAAGTAGCTATTTAAATATAAATTTCAACAAGAGGCAGCCAGATTTTTAATTGTTTACAACCTTTTTACATGGCAAAGGTCACTTCTTCCATATATGTATTTTAAAAATAAATTTTGTTTTGGTGCTTTGTTTAAATTTGCTTTAGAAATTTAAAAAGTATGTGTAATAATAATGTCAGTAAAGTAATATTTGATATAAATTATTTTACCGCCCGATTTATCTTTTTTTTTTAAAGCCTACTACGAAAATTTTACATTTAAATAAGTTAAAATAAACGTACGGTAAACATTGAAGGTAAATATTTTAAAAACGGTTGAACAATTCAATATTTAGAAGGTATACCTTTTTGATAACGAAGGCTTCCACGGCCAGAGTTAGTACAGGATATACTTCTTCCGGGATTGGACCGTGTCAAAGAACTACTAAAAGTGATCAGTATACCTTTTTTGCGTAAAAATGTAGATAAATAAAATTATGTATTTAAAATAAGTATACACGGAGAACCAAAAAGTTTTGATGCTTTAGAATAATACAGGGTAGCGCAGCTGGCGCCCCCGTTGAGCTACTGTCAATCTATTAGCAAATTAGAATTTGTCGACCAAAGAAACTCCCCTATGCCAAATTTCTTGTCTATATTGAAATGTGCTAATCAGTTATGTCAAAAAATCAAATGTTTTTTTTTTCAAATTTGATACCCTGTACCTCGGTTAATATCAACTTTTAGTACCGGGATATCAAAAATTATCTTGGTCAAGGGTGGTTGTGGAATGAAATGAAATAATTCTGTCACTGTCACACTGACATCATCAATAACCTACAAATTTCATACCTATTTATTTCAGTTGTAAAACAATAATGAACTACAAATTATGAAATAACGGTTTTAGTAACAAGAAAAACTAAATTACAGTAATTGTTTGAAATGTCCCCAGTTTTGTTCCATGCACGCGCCTACACATGCTGTGAAAAGCGTTTTGCAACATTTCTGGCGTTATGGTTGCACATTGCTGAACAATTCCTTGTGCAAATTATTTTCCGGAGTTGCGAAAATCTTGTTTTTTAAGTAAGGAAATATAAAATAGTCCATAATTGTCAAACAAGGTGATCTCGGAGGAAACTTAACTTCTGTATGCAAACTTATCAGCCGGTCATCAAAAAACTCGCGGAGGAAAGCAATATTTTTTCGTGTAGTATATGCTGTTGCACCGTCGTGCTGGAAATAACCCTACCGAAGTTCATCATCGTTTAACTGTTGCACAAATTCAGCCAAAAAGTTGTGTCTGTACCTTTCTGCGTTGACGGTGAAATCGAAAACAATTGGCCCAATTATTCTTCTGCGAGAAACTGGCATCCAAACACCAATTCTTTGAGCATGTAGTGGCGGTTCAGTAAGAACATGAGGGTTATCATTGCTCCACATTCACATATTTTGAGAATTGATGTATCCCGAAAGGTGGAACCACGCTTCATCAAAAAAAAGTTAAGTCCAGAATGTCGTCAATCATTAAATTATTGACAAACCAATGGCAGTAAGCAAGGCGTCTGGGGTGGTCTGCGGGCAGAAGAGCTTGATATGCTTGCGTCTTATGTGGGTTCATGTTCAAGTCTTTCTTTAAAATCTTCTGATATGTTCCATAAAAAAGTCCAATTTTCTGAGAAAGACGTTTCAAAGTTTTTGCAGGCTCCTCTTCCATACGTTGACGAACCTCATTGACAACTTTTTCTGTACGAACTCTTGGTCTACCAGCACCTTATTTAAGAGTCAAGTAGCAACTTACAGAGTACCTGCTACTGCTACTTTGTCACTGTTACGCGATCGCAAATCGCAGTCAAAAAGAACCGAGCAAGGAGCAACCTACAAGAAATAGCTGCTACTTCACTAAACTGTTCCTGCTACTTTGTCACAGTAGGATTATACAATAACAGTCCCTATGCTAAATCACTGAGAGTCGCAGTCACTTTCGGACGATAAGAGAATTGGTACATAAATATGTTTTTAATTCATTTGGCAGACAATCTTTTATAAACTTTGTTAACGTTTAAGGAACTCGAATGTAGGATATAATATTGATCACTTTTTCTATTTTGAGAATTTTAAGAGTCCTCTGAATTTATAAGAGGTAAACATGTAATTTAAATCGTAAAATTGACCAGCCAATAATGAGTAAAGGTATCAGTATAATTTAGCTGTTTTATTTTGACATAATTTCTAAAAGTAACTAATTAAAAACAAAGAAGGGTAAAAATATAAAAATAAGCTCCATATTAAGAGTCACACAACCAGTTTCGCGAAACACTTCAACACAATTTGTAAGGCACGCATAAAAATTGTCCGGTAATATTGCCACGTTTGGAAAGTGCTCTCGAAAATTGTCCAAACACAAACGTTGACTGTATTGTCAATTTCCATTAATTAGCGCACCCGTTCGAAAATAGGCTTCAATCATGAAAATTTTGTGCTGTGTGGTAAGAGGCATGATTCAAAAACTGGATTAGAAAATTTCAGCCCAATGACTTGACAGATTCTGACACAACAAAACATATTCAAAAATTTAAAGTAAGACACATGTTTTACATTTCACAACCACCCTTGACCAAGATAATTTTTGATACGCGGTATAAGGTAAATGTAGCTAAATCACATTATTTTTATACGAAAAATCAACTCTTGCTCTATGGTCCACTTTGTATAAAGGTAAATTTGTTTTAATATACAAGGTGATTTTAAATGTAATACCATAAATTCGGGATCGTATTTTAGAACCCAAAATAAGAGGAAAAGTCTATAAAAACATATGTCGTAAAACGCTTCATTTTCGAGTTACAGGGTGTGGAAGGTTAATTCCTAATTATAGTTTTTAATTACAGATAATTAAATGAAATTTGGCACAACTCCATAGCCTTTTATACTGTTTCGAAAAATCTAAGAATTAATTAAGGCAACTTAACCAGTGGCTATATCGACAGAGGCGGTGCTTAAAACGTGCCTTATTTACTTTGTGTGCGCTTTTGTGGCAAATTTTTAACAAAAATGTAAACTAAAAACATTTTTACATAAAAAAGATACTCCTACCGAAATTCGATATTGTCAGCGGTTTTCGAGTAAAATGCATTTATATATTTCCATGCCTTAAAAAGAAACTCTCCAGAAGAGTTTCGCCTCTGGTTACCGTGCTCTGATGTTTTGAAATTGGCCTTTTCATTCTTTCATTTTTGCATATTCCCTTATATATCTCTTTTCATTTATCGTTTCTTTTCTTTGTTCCTGAAGAAGCCCTCTACGATAGTGGACGAAACGTGGAACACTTTTGGTAGTTCTTTGACGCGGTCCAATCCCGGAAGCATTATATCCTGTACCTTGAAAAATATTTAAAGTTCTAGTTTTTTATTATTTTTTATTACCGTTTTCTTACCTTGTATTTGTTTCAAATGTAATTTTTTACCTTGTGTTTACAAATGGCGATTTTTTATTGCTTTATTATTTATGTCTTGTTTGGAAAATAAATGATTAATTCAGTAATCGAATTTTATTTGGACACTCTATAAATAAAAGTCAATGTCTGGTCAAATATAAATCGCGTAAGTTAGTCATATAATAAGAGAAGAAGAAGATTGACGTATGCGCATATATATACATACTACCCGTTCCTGTCAATCTGTTGTGTCATAATTCTATGTACCCATATAAATGTAATACTTCTATATGGCGTGTTGCGTATAATCGCCTACTGCAAAGAGCTTTGTCAAAAAGGTGAGATGGAAGTATATGTCGTACTCTTTCCAGGACAAGCATTCTGCGCATACGTTAGAAATCTTCATGATTTTTCGGATGTTTTGTCCAAGGAACACAAATAGGAACGTCGTGGCATAATTAAAATATCAATACAAATTGCTAACTAATAAATTTAATACAGGGCAAAATAAAAAAAAAAACAATACAACATATCGTTAACACATATACCGAATCAAACAAATCGTAAGTCGAATAAAGACTCTCCAGTTAGTTTCCCTGTTTTCCTATGGAAAATATATTTACCTATTACTTTTCGACAAATGTTAAATATCATAAAAATATTTATTATACATTAAATGCAAAAATCAGGGCAACATTTAATTAACTTCTTTATAGCGAGAACAGATGACAAGATGAGCGGGAACACTAATAAATGAATGACAACAATGACAACCGTTGAAAAGAGAGATATTTGAAATAAACTTTAGCATTGGTTAATATATTCTGTCCTTGAAAAAGACAAACATATATATCCATCGCACCTTTTCAACAGAAAGCAAAGGTTCAAAACACGCCATATAGAAGTATTACATATATGGGCCAAAGTCAGCTGTGCACGGCCAAACATAAACACCGGTTAACCCGCGCCTAGCGATTCGTTCATTTCGTTCATTCATGCGCAATACTCGCCAATCACCTATGTTCCATCTTTATCCGATTTAGTCAGAATAAACTCACGATAGAGAATAGGGAGCTGGCTATATAGAAGTATTAGATATATGTATGTACCCTGTCTTCTTAATATAAGTATATGTTTTGTGGTCTAGACAGGCAGTCAAATTGCTGACCTGTATCGTCTTTGTAAGTAGGGCATAATTATTGAAAGAATTGTAACCAATATAACGTAAGCCATAAATTTTTTTAAGAAAACTTTGAATAGTTAAAACGGTTCCACCTACAATCCCAGAATCCACGGAATTTGCATATACATAGATAAAACGGAGGCAAATAAAATAACATTGAGTAGGGTCAAAATAAATCGCCCAAAATCTATTTATAAACAAAGCCCAGGGCTGAATTTCATATGTTACGCAGCCTCCTATACGCCCAGGCCCGTCAATAATTATAAACATTGAAGAAGAGAGATCACCCACTTGTCAGATTCATGCGCGTGTGTCTTGCGGATGCATTTCACATTCTGCGCGATTGCATCCTTCTCGTCCGCTTTCCGGTGCGGATAATCGAAGAGAGAGAGATACATCACCGAAAGACAATTTCAGCCGCTGATCAATGCGTACTTCCAGCACGGAATAGCTTGTCGGCATAGGCAGTCGATTCACGAGTTAACTGTGGGCGGCCGATTTTGACAGATTGGTTTTCTCACGTGTGGATTGCGCGAGGTCTTGCACATCACTTTACGGACGGAAACTAATTGAATTTTTTTATGTGTTATATCCATGCGTTTAGTTGATATTTCATAAGTAAATAGTGCTCGATTAGGTTGAGTAGGTCGCGTTCTGCGATTTAAACTTTTTAAAGGGATCGTGTTTGTTTGAAAACTTTGTTTTGTTATTGCTATAGTGTTGGTTTTGTGGAATAATGTGAATTTTTCATTGGGATTACACTATGCTGAAAATCCAGATGTTAGAGCAACTTGTCACCAATGAAAATCAAGGGTAAATATACCAATGCATGGGTTCCTACTTTGTGATATAATGAGGAATAATTTCAATTTAATGATTTTGTTTTGCAAAATATACAGTGTGTTTCAAAGAAAACTATCCACCCTAAATAATTATTAGATTGTCATGTTTAGGAAAAACTCAAAAATATATCAATAAATATGTACAGTGTGTTTAACACTCATCCCTGTGCCCCCGGATTAACCTCTCCTATTTTTTTTAATAGGACATCCTATATTCTCTTTTTTGGAATAAAGTATGTCATCCAAAGTGGCCCTAACTATCAGATAAAATCCAAAAATGAAAAAATATATAATGTGTCTCATTTAAATTAACGAAGTTGGTCTCAACTTACAATATAACCGGAAGTAGTATAGCTTTTCGAATATTTTAGTTGTGTTGGCTTCGTCGACTTTGCTAAGTTGTTAAATTTTCAAATTTTTTAGATTAGTTCTTCGTCAGATATAGATCGCGGCGATTCCCAGTAGGACACAATGTATGCTATATTATTTATGAACCTTGCCTAAGAGAAAGGATTTGTTTAGAAGCTACATAATTCTTGCTGTCGATTTATTTTCAATCACCGAAAGTAATATCACATATCTCATAACTTTGGAGAACCGTGGTGGCTACAACTTGAGAATATATTTCTCCTTCATCTCCAAATATTTGTCTTAAATATTTTTGAGAATAAAATTCCTTCTAAATTTCTAAAAAATAAACTCATCCCCAGACTTCATACCCACTCAGTAAATATTCTTTATCCCAATAAGTTAACTATTCGGACTGTGCCCCTTTGTAGATCTTTCGGCGAGCATTTACACCTAATGGGATTAAACTATATAATTCACTCCCTCAAAAGATGTTTAAGTGTACAACAGTTGAAAAATAAGTAGAAAGAGCTTCTTTTATCTTAATGTGAACTTAATCTTAATTTAGAATCAGAATAATCTGCAATACTATTCATTTTCTTATTGTATAATATGCAACTATATTATAACAGTAGTCTTTGAAATATCTACCTAAATGCAGAGTAATATAAATCCTTTTGATTTAATTTTTCAAACTCTCCATTTTTTCTCTTCTTTATTTCTCTCCTTTCAGTTCTTCCTTCCTAGGTTAGTCATATGGGTTAAGTAGAATAATAGCGTCTCGGCTATACTTCGCCTTGTCACTTAATAATGGAATTTTGTAATCTAATTATCAGCTCCCAGTTTAGCATGACCAATAAAGGCCTTATTATTATTATTATTCATTTGTAAATGGAAATGATAGAATATATCTGTACGTTTAATTATTTTTAGGCACTTGAAGCAGAATAAAACCATTACCAATTTTCCTTTTTTTCTCTTAGATATCTTTAATGTATTACATGATTGTACATACCAATTGTAACAGAAAACTAAGCCAGTATTGTATTGTGGGCACGATAGTCGGTTAGGAAGAATATGCTTTTGCATTCCATTGCACGGTTTCTCGTCATGAATATTTAAATTGTAGAGTAGAAATGTCAAGAAAACTATTATTTTGCAAGAACTGCATCCAGATGGGTATACATTTCGCGTAATCAGTCGCAGACAGATGCAATTTTCAATGCAATGAGTGCAGTAGACCTTCATAAATTATAATTTAAAAGGGAGATACTTATATATTAACTTGGAAAAATGTAAAAATCAATTTGTAATTAATAAAGAAATAGGGTAAGTCAAGGCGATACCGAAGATCACAAAATAATGGCAGTGTAACAGTGTATAATAATTCCAGATTTAAAAAAGTGGTACGTTTACTTTTAAAAAAGAAAGGTCGAAATAATAAAAATTTTAAGTCTATTGACTTTAACAGAAGAGAATCAGCAAATGCAGCACAATTAACAGCATTTATAATATACTTGTTAACAGAAATTTTCTTTTAAATTATACTATAACTATAACTATACTAAAATTAAACAGTTCTTATGAATATTCACTTATTACATATTCTACTTATTATCACATTGTGTAAAATTTGTAAATATACTTAATTATGAAAATAAGTAGTAGTTGCCCTTTTTTTATACCATAATTGTTGATACGCTGAGGTAGAAATTTTTAAGATTGGATTATTATTTTTATTACTATTACTGTACAATATATTAAGGCATTTCAATTCTAAATGCAATTTCTTTGGAACGTTTATAGTAGGTATGGCGCACCCATCAAACAAAATTTAGTACAATAAACAAAGAGTGAGTCATTCTAGGTCACTAACGAGCAGCTATGCATGTTCTCCAAATTGGTCACACGCTGTAGCGTATTTCAATCAGTAGTAGTAACGCAGAGGAATGTATAAGTACGTTGGAGTATTACAAATTAAAAACGCCCCAGTGGCGTCCTATGTTAAATAATATTTAATTTAAGACTTCATATCTTCGTGTTAAATTAATTCAAAATTCAAATGCCCCTAAAATAAAATAATCTTTCTTTCATTCAAAATCAATGAAAACTTTCTTTAAAGGATAATTTTAACTACTACCAAAAATATTTATATATAGTTGGTAAAATTAAATATGCACACTCCATCAGCTAAAACTTTCAAGTTCAGTCTCGATTATAATATCGCAATGTGGACTAAATCTCACTTTAAATTCAAGATTTTAGGAAAGGAATCCAACGTACGACTTCAAAGTTAAAATATCTACTTGTTTTTTTATTATACAAGGTGATTCTAAAAGTAGTACCATAACTTTAGGGTCATATTTTAGAACCCAAAATAAGACTAAAAGTCTACATAAATTATTGAAATACAGAACTTGCCCCCTGAAACCAAGAAAAACAAAACAAAAAACACAACAAAGGTTGCTCTAATGCGTTTCGACAGCTGGGTTGTCGAAACGCGTTAGAGCAACCTTTGTTGCTCTAACGCGGAACAAGTTCTGTACTTCAATTTTTGAAGATAACCAAGGGCCGGTCCGTTCCACCAAAAATACATAAACTATGTCGTAAAATGCTTCTTTTCCGAGTTACAGGGTGTGGACGGTTAGTTACTTTTTGATTATAGTTTTTTATTAATAGTTGCGAAACGTGTACAGATAATTGAATGAATCTGACTTAACTCCATACCTTTCTGTACCCTTTCCAAAAATTTAAGAATTATTTAACAGAACTTAACAAATAACAAATTTAAAAATATTAGTTTTTATTTAGAGAAATTGCTTAAAGTGAACCCTGGTGACAAAAAAAAATAGAAATGCTAATGGTATTTATTCTTTTTTTCATTTCAATGCTAATAATGTGTTACATCCGATATTTTTGGGCGAGCGTTTTTAATGCATCGAGATATAAAAATACCTTTTTTATGTAAAAGCGTATGCAGTTTATATTTTTGTTACGAAGCGATATATATATATATATATATATATATATATATATATATAACATATGTTTATATAAACTGTTCGTCTTAATATGAATCTGAATTTATGGTACTACTTTTAGAATCACCTTGTACAGGGTGAGCGAAACTCGATGTCTCGGCGATATTATAAGAAAAGGAAAAACTATATAAGAAATCTGAAAAGAGATTCTTACATTGGATTGAATAAGGTCCATTTTAAGCCCAATTTGCATATTTTTCCAGATTTGAATACCAAAGTAATGACATCATCAAATTTTTTTCTTCAGAAACATACCTATATTTTTGCACATTTAAAAGAAGCTAATTTTTCTAAACAAATTTTGTAAACAAAAATATTTCTTATCTATTTTCGTTAAAAAGTTATAAGCAAATTTATTGTAAAAAGCGTATTATTAAAAATTCGCAATTGCTATGATTTAATCAAACAGCCCTTGGGAACAAATCTATTAAATATTTTTAAGTTTAGAATAACATGTTTAGGGTATCTCAGGAATTATTTATCTGCTCTTCTAGGGTTCTCTTGAAATTCCCCATAAACTAATAAATAATACAGGGTCAGTCAGAAAAAAAGGAGTATATATATATAAATATAATTGGGAAAGTTTTGGTGCTCCAATTTAACATTTTAGCTTTAGACGACTTAAACAAGTGTACCTTTTCTTTGTAGAATTGATCGTTCTTTTATACTGTCTATTGGTTTTACGTAAAACTTAACAGATAAAACAAAATAAAAAAATATGTTTAAATTTATATGATTATCTGAAACTGGCGCCCTCTAAAGGCAGCATCAATATAAATTCAAAATTGGTAATTCTCACACCGAAAAACATAAAATTGCCAAATAATAAATTTATAGCATTAAAATTTCTCAATTATAAAAAAAATTCAGAATAAAATTTAAACCTGAACGCCCTGTATCTCTTAAACCAGCCACATTGGTATAAGGCATGTTGAGCTAAATCGTAATATTTTCATGTCTAGTATCTCCAGTTTAGCGTTGGCCCATTCTTTCTGACTCACCCTGCATATCATTACAAGTCAAATGGCAACATAAAATGTTTGTCAACCATTAGTTCAGTTATTGACAGATGCCACTATGCTTTTATTTTTAATTTATTTCATTTCCAGATGCTATTTGTCCAAATCGTAGTAATTAGGAATTTTTGATAATATCCTTTTTTTACAATAAAATTGCTAATAATTTTTTAACCAAAAAAATATATCAATTTTTTTCTACAAAATTTGTTAAAAAAAATTAGGTCTTTTTAAATATGTAGAAATACAGGTATGTTTCTGGAAAAAAATTTAATGATATCATTACTTTGGTTTCCATATTTGGAAAAATATGCAAATTTGACTTAAAATAGACCTTAGTGAATCTAATTTAAGAACCTATTTTCTGATTTCTTATATCGTTTTTCCTTTTCTTATAATAGAGGTGAGACATCGAGTTTCTCTTACCCTGTACATATTAGAGTTTTCAGTCGTAGTTTTGGTTTCAATCTAGAAAGATTTTTTTTCAAAATTTCGATTTTCTTCCGTTCCTTAGGTATTTAAAATTTTAAGGCAGTCGAATGCTGGTCTCGAATTTTATACGTTTTTCTCAAACCGAATCGCTTTGGGCTGATTTTTTTTATTAAATAATTGTGTGTAACCTTTCCAATTTTTCAGCTCCTCTTGAATTTTTTCAAACAGTGTGAAGATGGCCTTTCGAATGAATAATAATAATAATTTTCGGGGAAGGCGAACTGGAATTAGTAAAAATGGTATTTATTGATAAAATTAAATAAGCCCATATACTTCTTGACTTTTAACATCGCACATTTAATGAATATTAACAATTAAAAAAGATAACAAAGAAGTTACTGCTTGGAGAAGGTCTCCTTTTTCTAAAACACTTCATTACACTTAATTTCTTTAAAAATAATTAGTCTTGAGTCTCAGTTGTCATAATCCAGTTCTGTAACGTTTATTTTTCATAAAGGTACATGGACGTTATTTATTGAAGTATTAAAACGTGTAGCAGGTGCATATAAAATTATTTTTATTTTTTTTTATTGGAAGTTTTCTGTAGCTAGAAAAGTAAGCCGTTTAGGCCGTTCCTTTTTAGTTTATACTAGTTTATAGCAACTTATCTTCCTAATCCCATGAATGTTCAATATCAGAATCGGAACCTACTTAAAACCTACCTTGTATAAAATATAAAGGTAGAAAATTGGAACAAATATTGTATATTCCATTTTTAAATATTTTATATGCCATACACTTCAAATGAAATCATTTCTGCCATATGTGAGTTCGATGTGTGTCATTAACTGTATATCCGCCGAGAACTTTGACGAGCAGGCCCTGCGTCGGAATAATTATTAACGGAGCCGATTTCCTTCATAAAAAGTTGCAAATTAATAGTACAAAGCACACAAAAACGAGCAAAGGTTAACTTTATTAAGTATCATTATACTTGTTTTGATATAGTTACGTTGGCTATTAGTGGTTTCGTAACGTGATCTTATTTATGAAATCATCAAGGCTGCTCCTTAAGAAATTTTCTTCAGAAGCTCCACGCTAAGGGGGTTTCTTTAAATTATTTTTTGTTGCAAAGTTATGCTTTATTCATTCGGTGAAAAAAAATTTCTAGTTTGTTACAAACATATATACAGGAAGCTGTTACCCTTGATATATCGGTCGTTGGTGTATTTCGCACTTTTCGCCTGCTGGACCCTATTTAAGGTTTACAGATCTCCATGTTGCACGTGTGGCGTTGTCTTAAATTAATCTACGAAAAAATATCTACAAAATTTGTAATCCAAAACTTGAGAACAACTATTTACATATGAAATTTTGATTGCAGCACTTATTTAGAATATAAGAAATTAATTTCTTTACACTTACTATTTTCCAACAAATTTTATAACTGTGCCAACTTTCAAGTTGACTGGATTAGTAATTTTCGACATACACAGTAAGTGGTGGGACGTGGCATAATATGAGCAACTTCGTTATTAGTAGAGATATAAAGTCGGTTAAAGGAGCCAAGTAGTGCAGAATTTCATGAACATGCCATTCAGAAATCAGTTCAATACTGGCTTGTTTAGATTTTATTAAGAATAAAGCGAAAAACGTTATTTTCTAAAATCTACTGTAACTGCTCTATTTGTAGTACAATTAAAAAAAAAACTTTAATTATGTTGCTTGATATGTTGAAAGCTTTATAGTGGCGGTTATTTATTTAATTAATTTTTCTTTTGAAAAAATCATGAGAACTTTGATTTTGCTTTGGAACTCCATATTACATTATTCCATTTTAGGATTCAGCAAAATTTTCTGAGTTATCTGTAAAAAGTGAAATATAAGCGCCGTCACAACAACATTTATTTGTTTTCAAATATGTACTAGAGTTCACGATCAAAGTCCAATTTAGGTATCCTGGATCTCGTTATTTTCCCATACCCAATTTTAAACCAGCAATTAGACAAACACTACAGTCAAGCGTTAAATTAAAGTGCAACCCTCAAAGGAAAAAAAATAAAATTACCCCTTTATTTAAAATCTTAGATCAGGCGCAGCTCCAGGAGTGGCAATGGATTCAATGATCCGTGACGGAATATTATGCGGCACAATTGTTACGGTGAAATATGTGAAATATTGAAGAAAATCCTTTTTTGTTGGCGTTAAAATTATTTAGGGCGCATAAATTGTTGATATATTGTGAAGGTACGAAATTTTAGGGTGAGCGAAAAGATTGATACATCGCAGCAAGTAGGTTTTTTTTAGTCGTCGGAATTGTTGATATCCTATGGAGTGTGGTTTTTTGCTTGTTGACAATTATTTGAAATTTCTGGAAAATGTCACAAAAATTGTCCATCCCTAGACAACATTCTGGATAGTACCCTCACTTAGATTGGGTGATATTTTAAATTGTTTACCTCTTTACTACCATTGTAGAACAATTCTTCAGAAAACAAAGTTAGAAGACTATACTTAAGTATATTAATCATATTAGGTGTGAAATTCCTAAAGGATATTAAAATAAATATGGCTGTACGGCTGTTTTGTGGAAAGTTCAAGTCTATAAATATTTTTTAGTATAGTAGTAGATCATTATTAACATAAAAAATGGAACTAAAAGCATCTGAAATATGTAATTATTTGCGACTAGCAATGCAACGGTAGAAATTATATCATGTGCAAGTAAGGATATTAATTTTGTCACGATAGCATGCAAAAATCCGAAACCATTTCCTACAGTTATTAAGTGCAGTGCAGAGCTGAAAATGTAAGAGCACTTTTTAATTGCACATCCTGTTTAGTTACTGCATTTTACAGTAAAGCACGCTATCAAATTTAACTGAAAGAACTTCCTGTTAGTTAATATTAATTTAAGGTTAATTAAAATAATTAAATTTTAATTTCGACATGTGGTGTCTCTACTCACATTAACCGTTTTACTTGCATTTGTTTTTATGTCATTGAACCAGATAATGCAATATAAAATCGTGGTTTCTATAAAAGACCCAACTTAACAATATTTACGGTATTCGTTTTATTGGCGTTGATGTCAACAGGAACACTTTTATTACTGATATCAACCGTTTATAAACCTTAGAGTCCTATTAGCAAATAGTTTATTTGTGATTTTATGGATTCTATATTGATTATAAATCATGAGAAATTGTACTTAACCTTCAACTTTCTTAAATCAGATGAAACTTGTTTTTTCCTTGGAACACACAAGAAGAGTCCAATCAAGTGCAAAACTTGGTCCTATACAGTTATTAATTGTATTTAATGACTTTATGCCATTAGACGATTTGAGTAGAATAATCATCATCTTAAGCTGCATTGAAGGTAACACAACTAATTAGAATTGCGAAAAAATTGATAATTGTTTTATATTTACCAATTTTCAGTACGTAACAAAATAAAAGCAACGATTTTTGACAGCACATACTGGTTCAGAATCAATCACTGGATACTGAATCACATGATGAATGAATTACAATAAGGTGCTTGTATTTATATCTTACCCCCGCTTCTGGACGTTTTCAGGTCGACAAAAATTCCTGTTCTAGATTAGATTGTGTGCTCAGGAAATGTACATTTGCACATGAATCACTCAATATAAAAATAATCTGGTACGTTTCATAAAGGGATGCATATACTTTGCAATTTCTAATCACCGTTAAAATAATTAATACATTTTCAAATAATCAAAATTTTACACTCTTACGACCGAAGTAAATAAACCCGTCGCTTTATTGTATTTATTTTTCATAATTTTGTATACATTCACATAAGTCAAACTTTATTTGTGGATAGTTATTTAAATAAGTTCCTGTTTAAGCTATACATGTGCTGTAATAATTAGTTCTAATATTCTTTATTATTCTATTCTACTATTCTTTATCGGGAAAAGAATGCTACCACCACACATTAGGAATTAAGATAATAATTGTTTTTGTCAAGAATTTAGCAAAACATTTTACCTCTTCTGGATTAGATTTTTTAACACATCTTCTTATTCAGTGTTTCCTGTTGCCTTTATTAATAATTATATAAAACTACTATACAAGATTTAGGTTTCTATATTGTGCATTAATATATCAATAGTCTGTTCTTCTTTAATATCTACAAATTTAATACAACTGAACAGTGTAGTATAGTATTTAAAAAAAAATAACGGAAAAAACTATCACTGATCAACAATATTTTGTTTCATTTTCTTACTAAACACCCCACTCCAACAAAATTTAATTTTTCTTGCGTTTACCATATCGAATTTCGCGGATTTGAAAAGAGACTTTGATTCTGTTTACATTCAGTTGTTATATAGGTTCATTTCTTTGGTTTGGCCATACATGTGGTTATTTAGACAAGCGTGACTTGGGGATATTATTTAATTCATAACGACTAACCAACTCATCAAATAAGCGAAATCCATTTGTTAGGATCGAAAAATTAGCATCCTGAAAGAAATAATTTAAAATATATATAGAGGTTTTAACAAATTCACTACAGGGATCTCGAAAACAGGAATTCACCACAGCCTTGCTTAGCAAGACAAGACAAGAAATTAGCAAGCGAAACAAGAAATTTTGCTTTGTTTACTGTTACGAAACGTTTAGCCACATACATCAATAAAGTCAAACATTCAAAAGCTACATAATGATGCAATAATAATTACAGGTCCGTATTTAAAATAACGCACTTGATGATGGTAGTGAAAAGACGAAAAGTCTAATAAAAAAAGCCTCTTATGCTATCTTGTAGAGAATAAAAAATATCAGTAAAAAGTGCTTTCGATTACTCTTCAAATAACGCCAAGAAATAATAAAAACGAAAATCCAAAATTTGCTTTTTTTTTTAATCTCAAGAACAAGTGATAGGCGAATCAGGGATAATGGCGTTCCTCGGGTAATTCCGCTCACCTCAATTACTTGATAATAATGGCACATAGAGAAACCTTATGGAGGTTACAATGTAGACGGTTTGATGCATGAGGAAGTAGCAATAACAAATTTCTCCACTGGTAGAGTAAATTGCATATGTTTGTTTGCGGCTTTCCAGTTAACTTTTTGGCCATATTTTATATTTTCTTTACAGATATATTCAGAAATGGTCAAAGGACTACCCTTAAAGTGACTTAAAACTAAAAAGACCTGCGAGAAAGGTGTTTTAAAAGGGAAATAAAATTAAAGAAAAGCAAGATATAATAGAACTAGAAAAATTACAAAAATAATATCAATAACAGTAACAAAAATGCAGTAAATTATAAAAATATGAAAGAAAAATATTACAAACGTGAAGTTTTGCAGGGAAAATCTTCGGAGATCGAACATGAAGAAAATCAAGATCTTTGCAGTAGTGATGAAATGGATGTGGACGATGAAAACTATAACAAATGCTATATCTGCCAAGGCTTTGGATGAAATAACTAGAAGTGGTATCACCACTATACTACACACAAGCTTGACCTCATGCCATATGCTCTGAATACTGATAAGATCCTTTTCTTAAGAGTACATCTGTGATTTTTATGATAAAGGTTAAAACCTGACGAATACTCATACCTATTACTTACTTCTAGTAAAAATAATTTGTGCGTAATAGTGACTGTAGACATTAATTTAGTTGTTTAAAGCTGATATCTCTAATATTTTACGAATCTCTCTATTTCATTTAAACAATCCAGCTTGAACGTCATTTCCCCATTTCCTGAGCGGTATTACCCTTAGTCTGGAGTAATGCCGCCCAAATTTGTTTTTTTATACATTTTATTACTAATTTATGGTACAAGATAAATACGTTTTGTGCTGAAACGTTGATTATTGAATAGTTAAAATTTAGTTCTTTTGTCAGAATTTTGGTTTAAATAAAATATAACAAAAATAAAGCGTTTTTTTCTTAAGTAAGCGGCATTCCCCCTATTTTAGATTTCTCAACGGAATATTTCTGATTGACAAATTGTGCAACTCTTTAAGCGAATTTGTTACAACCTGCATATGTCATCACAAATTTTTGATACAAAAGATGCATGACTTTTTCTGAAGAAATGATCCAAAAAAGCATAGTCTTGATTTGTTGAAAGGCATTTCTGCAGAATTCCTTCAGTAGCGATATCAAACTATACACTTAAACTATAATAAGGTCTTACACGTTGTATAGATGGAAATATATTTTAAAAGAAATAACCTTTAGTTAAAAAAAATTATTCGTCATTAAAAAATTAGTCTTATTACTTTTGTCATAAAATATTACTACATATTTCATATTCTAGTTACAAAACTGTCCACTCACTTTATTGCATGCATTATGAAATTAATTTAATATAATCGGATGGATGCAGTTTAACTGTTTTATTGTTATTAAAATGCAAGAACGTATAGATAATCTAGAATATCCTTCGGCATTATGTAAGGACCTGATCCGGAAAATACTTTTATTGCATGGCGTGCTGGAATTCTACACACGATTAATTCTTCAATCGCTAACGCATTTTTGCGTGAACATGTTACACTATGTTGTATTTGTTTCACCATTTCTTCTGAAGCAGAGATAATTATATCATTCATGTATGTATTACTCAACCAATGCCAAGTAGCACAAAAAATATAACAATAGCGGAATATTTTCCGCGGATTGGAATTCGAATTTCAAAATATCCTTGAAAATTAGTGAATTATCATGGTGAATGTTGCTTACACATTTTATCCTAATAATAATTATCTATATGATAATTGTGCAAGGTTTGTTTTTACCGTCAGATGACGCCCTTTTATTTGTTTAAACGAATTTTATTGATTAAAAGCCCTAATCAGCTACATGAGAAAGATGGTAAATATTGGTTTGTTGGTATGATTTTTGCTCACCACGATCGCGCCGCAGTTCTATTATCGAGAAATGCTAAAAAGTCAACTTTCCGCCATAAAAGCCGAAATTTTGAAAAGTGCAGAACTTTTTGTAATATTAAAAATTAAAAGAAAAAGGGTGTGTGAATATGACTCCACCCTTTCCTAACAGATGTCATTTTCAGTATTGTTTGCGTGTACTAATAAATGGCTATATTTGTTTTCGATCCTACTGAATGTCATCTATCTAAGGCATTATGTGATATTTGATTGAAGTGCAAGCAACAAGTGTTTCCACGTTTTTGAAAATGTTGGTTTTCGTTCCAAATAAGCATCATTTGCGGGAAGTGTTATTACATTATTTTATTGCAAAAAAACTGCAGCACAGCACGTTTGCTTGTTGAAATTTATTGTGAGCATGCTCCATCTGATACAACTTGTAAGGAATGGTTTCGACAATTTCAAAATAACGATTTTAGCTCTGAGAATAAAGAACATGGAAAATTACCAAAAATATTTGAAGATGCTGAATTGGAAGCATTATTGGCGGAGGATTATTATCAAACTCAATTAGAATTAGCTGCAGCATTAAATGTTGATCGTTCAACTGTTGCAAGGCGTTTACAAACAATAGGAATGATTCAAAAATCTTGTAATTGGGTTTCACATGAATTGAAAGAAAGATACATGGAACGTCGAATAACCATTTGCGAAATGATGCTTCAAAGACAGCAAAGAAAAGGATTTTTGCATCGAATAGCTGTAGGAGATAAAAAGTGGTTACATTATGAGAATCCTAAACGGGAAGCCAGGTAAACTTGGCCCATCACAGCCAAAAAAAGTATTCACTGTGCCAAGGTTATGGTCTGCATTTGATGGGATCAGAAATGTGTTGTATATTATGAGTTACTAAAACTCTCTGAAATTATCAATGGACAAGTTTACCGATGACAACTAATGCGTTTGAAGCGAGCCATAGAAAAAAAAAAAACCAGAATGGGAGAACAGGCACAACAAATTAATTCTTCAACATGACAATGCCAAACCACATACCGCAGAAGTCGTAAATAAATATTTAGATGGACAGCACTGGGAAGTGTTATTCCATCCGCCATATTCACCAGACATAGCTCCTTACGATTACCACCTATTCCAGACGATGCAGTCAACGGATGATTTCTCAACGAATATTTCTGATCGCCAAATTGTGCAACTTTGCCCCAATTTAACCGAGGCTGTATCTCTTACCGTTTTTGAGATCCCTGCACTGAGAAGCGAATTTGTTACAATCTCTATAGTGAATGGTTATTTAATTATAGCCTATTGTGTAAAAATGACCAGAGTGCTTTGGAAAAAATTATAATATCTGAAATGTCAAATTGTGAATTCAGAGCGAACAACTTAGATGAAATTAAGAATAAAATGTCGTAGAAATTGATAATATAATAATCATTACGAGAATACATTCAACAAACTTAATGAGCAGATAATTAGGAGGCTAAATTTATGTAATAATAAAGTGGTAGTCTAACAAAAGCTATTTTACTTATGTTATGCATTATTGTAACTGCATTGTCTTGGCCTATTCGGCTATGTAAAATTTCAATATGGCGTCTATAAGAAAAATAAAAGTTGAAGAACACATATTAGGAACCAAGAGAGATGAATAAAATCTAATTTTATCATTATAATAAAATAGGTGCCTTATACGCTACTACTAAATTTTGTAACATTATCTTTATAAATAAATGAGATTACCAGAGCACTGAACTAAACACTGTGGCTTGTGATTAAGTCCATGTAAAGTTTCACCCCTTTACCACATCAGTAATTAATTAAATAATTACGCGATACGTAGTTCGCCAGCAAAACGAGCATTTTCAAGCGCACTAATCTAAATACAGATGCATCGACGTCTTCTGCTTTGAGATTCAAATCGAAACTGGCGGTCTTTTGCTTTCTTTCTTAATTCTAATTGTTTATCACATCTGGGGCATGCAATTTTGACCTGCCACAAATAACGTTCAATAAACTGGAGGCCGCCAATGGTCCTTTATCTCCGTATCGTTTGCATTAGTTTACAAGATCCCAACGGTGAGACGTGAAAAAGTATTAACCCTGTATAAACGAACCAATTTATAGGCCATCACATGTCATTTATTGGACATGTGAAGTTCTTTCATGAAATCGACTTTATAAAATCGAAAATTTGGTGAGCTCTCTTGGTGACTCACGCTGAAGATCAAGTGCTGTAAATTTGGAAATTTTATCTTCATAAATGAAGAAAAAATAGGGGGTGTAACATGATCCTGTTACGCCCGATATGAGCAAAGCTATGATATTAAGAAACAAAAGATGTATTCAAAAAGTGTCAAAAATATACAGGTGGCTATTTAAAAAAAATGAACATTTCTTCATAGCAACAAGAGATGCAAAGAGAAAAAAAAAGGTTGAAGTTGCCTTAATATCTGTCGTCAATAACCATTCAACTTTTGCACAATTTTTTTTTATTTTAGATTACCGACCTACTTTGAAAAAGAACAGGCAAACTTTCAACTTTTATTAAGGTCAGTTTTTCTCTAAAACGTAGATATTAAAAGTTACAGTCAATATTCCATACTTTTTTGACACATTGTATTATTACTAATATATTCACATACCTGTATGTACTAGAGCACTAATCTAAACACTGTGGCTTGTGATTAAGTCAATAGAAGGTTTTACCTCTTTATCATATCGGAAATTAAACAAATAATTATGCGATATGTATTTTGCGAGCAGAACTGACATTTTCAAGCGCACTTATCAATTAAGACATAATTCTATTTTAATTTTTTTTAGAAATATGTCGAAATCTGTTACCATTTTATATAACGCGCAGAAGCGGCGACAATAATTTTAAAATAAAAACATATGAAAGTGCCGTCGATAGACTAAATAGCACTTTCTATAGAAACTAAATTTGTTAAATTTCATTAAGGCTAACTGAAGTAAATGGTATTTAAAAAAATTTTTTTTGACGTCTCCCAACCACTTCATTTTTAGAGATAGAACAAAAAAGTGTAAAACAAAAACAAGTCGAAATTACTCTAGGATTACAATGCATGTATTTTCGATATACCTTAATTATGTAAAATTTCTAGAAAATCCTAATAATTTTCTATCTAGTCCTATCTATAACGCCACCTAGCGGTCATTTTAGAATCTGAAAAATACTTTTTAGAGATTTTTCAGAACCATTTATTGAAATTTTTCCCCAAAGCTGTAAAGTGATTCGTTGCTGAGATATAGCCGGCGGCCTTTATTAGTTGGCCACCTGGTATATGTATTTTTTTTTCTATCAAACCAATACTTTCGGTTTTTGACCTGACGGTTTATTTGGATTATCTCATCGAGCTGGAGAAATGTAGTAAATCCTCATTATCTACAACATTTATTTAAGGGAACCTTCAATGGAAACAGAATTATCAAGGCGTTTGGCGTTTGTTGATACGAAGGGAAAATGCCATGACTCACAGGTTGGCGACAAATTGGATTTTATGTCATTGTAGAGCCTGTTCTTAGGGAAATACATCCTGCTATTTTGATGCTAAATAAGGCGACCCTTATTGCGCCCCATTTGATTAAATTGACACTTACTGCATAAGCCGGGAAATGATGAATTACGGTATTATATTAAATTCTATTTAATATTATTACGGAGATATTTGGTTCAACTAATTTGAAATCAGTGCCCCAAAAGAGGGTAAATATCGGAAGTTTTATTGAATCTGCACGCACACAGATGGATTATTACATTACTAGTGGAGAGTCGTTAGATGTATAAAATGAAAAATTTTGGAAAATATCATCAATGAGCAAATTTTTATGCAATTGGTTGCATTTTATTATTAAGATACTATACTAAAATGTTTACTAACTAGAACTTAACTTACAGTTTATCGAAAAATTAGGAAATAACCATGAATCAGTAATTAATTTATAGTAGCTGCAATAATTTAAATTTTAAGGGACAAAATATGATATTATTTATGTTTTTGGAGTTAGTAAATTAGTATCCAAGGTTAGAAATACCAAATTTAAAAGGAAATGAATTTAAACTGCGTTTAATTGTCTTCAACTGCTTTATAAACCTTTCTCAAAAGATGATGGGTAAGGAAATTGAAGCTTGCCAATTTCCTTACCCGTCGCCTTTTGCGTCTTCCTTTTAATAAAGAAAGATTTAGAAAGGAGTTAAAGACAATTAAACATATAGCTGGATTTAATAGTTTCCATCCAAATATTATTTAGAAAATTAGTAAATATAACCACTTTCCGAACTGATGAAACCAGAAGGTAGCACGACTTTTAGATCGATGACAAAATATCCCCGAAATAATATCCACAGATCCAACAGACAAAATATCTGCTGCAAAAATATACACTGGCAAAATATCCGAAGCACAAAATATCCAGTCAATAAATTATCTGATGACAAAATAACTGACAGACAAAATAATCCGGTCTATAAATTAAATGCATCAATTTTTTCTGATCAAAGTACTAACCTACTGTAATTGCTAGCCCTTGTTCACTGTAAGTGTATTTGACTATGTGGTTTCTAATTTAAGTTAATTAATCGATGTAGATAATAATAATTATTCTTGCAGTAATATTTGGTTGTTATTAATTGTGTGTAGGGTAAGAATTGTTAACACTGATTTTCGACACTCGCTAGTTAAATATTAATCTTGTACACTGTACAGACATTTATACAGTGAGTCTAAAAAGTATTCGTACACCTAGCCATTGACTTAAAAAGAATGAATTTTTTCGGTTTAAATATATCTACATATTTCTTTGAAAAAATAATTGAGTTGATTACTCTGCAGTGCCTCCCACCAGGAATCGCCGCGATCGATATCCGACTAAAAAATTTGAAAGTTTAACAAATCGCTGGGAAATATTTTTGAAGTTCTAAAATGACCGCTAGGTGGCGTAATAGGTAAGACTGAATAGAAAATTAGGATTTTCTCGAAATTTTGCCCAATTAAGGTATATGGAAAATATATGCATTGTAATCCTAGAATATTTTCAATTTGTTTTGCTTTACACTTTTTGTTCTGTCTTTAAAAATAAAGTGGTGGGGAGACGTCGAAAAAAATTTTTTTTAAATACAATTTACTTCAGTTAGCCCTAAGGAAATTTAACAAATTTAGTCTTTATAGAAAGAGTGCTATTTAGTCTATCGACGGCACTTTCACGTGCTTTTATTTTAAAATTATTGTCGCTGCTACAGTGCGTAATATAAAATGGTAACAAATTTCTCCGTTTTTCTAAAAAAAATTAAATAGAATGATATGTCAATTTTAATATCTTAAAATAGAGAATTAAAAGCCCTAAATATCAGTAAAAATCTCAACTCGATATCTTTTGTCTAACCGAAGATATTGACAAACAAAATTTAAGTTATAAATAATCACATAGTTTGTCTACAAAACTGGTAAAGTGGCCCTTGAAAAAAGTTAATTGCAAAAATAAAATAAAAAAGTGCAAATCTTTAAGGTTGCAAATGTGTTTACTACCTGCTCTTCTAACTGAATTGTTATTTCCGCTTTTACATTTCTTTATAAAATAAAAAATTGGTTTCAAGGGACAAGATTTGTATTTCGATTTTTAAAATTAAAAAGATTTAAACAAATGAAGAAGCATTTGACATGCTAACTAACCATTTATTTCGAATGCATGAAAATGCAAGCGATGCTGCTAAATCTACGCGTGCAGTATCCCGAAAAACGTAATCAAAGTAAAAGTGTTTTACTTCGACTGATACATCGCATGCGCACCACAGGAAATGTGCATGTTGCTATGTTCGGAAGACAACGTAGAGGCCATCCTGGTCCCCAGATCTGACTTGCCTTGATTTTTATTTGTCAGGCGAATAGAAGACCTTGTTTTTGCCAACAAACCTACAAAAGAAAGGTCATGATCGAAAGAATAAGAAACAGTATTTAGAATGGTCAATGCTAAAAGTTAAAATGGCAGTGTTGTTTATTCATCAGAGGATTCACTGCATGAAAATGATGGCCGCAATCAGTTTGAACATCTAGGACTCCAGTCAATAGAGGATATTAATTTAACATTTTTAATGTAATGCAGTGTCTTTTTTTTTACTTTTTTGAATATTAGATTGTTCCTTCGGTTAATTTTTTTACATTATTCACTGTTATTACTATTAAATCATTGTAGGTATGTTAATTACTTATTTTTATATTGTGTAAGACAAATTCTAAACCTCCTCTGATGTCGGATTCTAAATGGTAAACATCGTCATCAGGCTTTTACGTTACTGAAATTTTATTTGCCAATATCTCCGCTTAGATAAAAGATATCAAGTTGCGGTTTTCACTGATATCTCGAACTTTCAATTCTCTATTTTAAGATATCAAAATTGACATATCTTCCTATTTAATTTTTTATAGAAAAACAGCGAAATTTGTTACCATTTTATATAACGCGCTGTAGCAACGACAATAATTTTAAAATAAAAACATATGAAAGTGCTTTCGATAGACTAAATAACACTCTTTCTATAGAGACTAAATTTGTTAAATTTTATTAAGGCTAACTGAAGTAAATGGTATTTAAAAAAATATTTTTGGTGTCTCCCCACCACTTTATTTTTAGAGGTAGAAGAAAGAGTGTAGAACAAAAACATATTGAAACTACTCTAGGATTACAGTGCATGCATTTTCAATTACCTTAATTAAGCAAAATCTCAAGAAAATCCTAATTTTCTATTTAGCTTCACGTATTACGCCACCTAGCGGTCATTTTAGAACCTCAAAAATATTTTCCAGGGATTTTTCAGGCCCACTTTTCTTATCGAAATTTTTTTCTCAAAACTGTGGGATGGTTCGTTGCTGAGATATAGCCGGCGTCCTTTCTTAGTTGGCCACCCGGTACGTTTAAAAATTCGATTAAAGATGTTTTGCACCATAGAGATGGGTAGCGCAGTGAAATTTGGTGAGTTAACTCAGTAACTCGGGCGCAACAGACTGGGTTGGCGCTTTGAGTTAACTCAATTGCGCCATGGCGCAGACAATGCTGGTTGGAACTTTTGTACATTTGCGTTGCATGGATAACAGTAGCACGTAGCACGCGTGTTGAGATGTTGAGTTGAGGATTCGAAAGGGACACGTCAACCTTGCTTATTTAAGTGATATCGTAACTTCGTAACGCAATAACTCAATGAGTTGCAGCGTGAAGCCAAGCACTACAGTCTATATTCTACACGTTCGCTCGCAAGACATACGAGACAAAACACGTCAAGTGAGCACCCCCAAAAACCACTATGTCGTCGATCTTTATGAAACATAAATCAAATGAATGCCTATACCAATACTAAACATAGCCCCAAAAAATTTTGAAAAATTTCAATTTTTATTGTTTTTACGAATGTTTAAATATGTTAATTACTTTTAATTAAAAAATTAATTTCTCGGACACTTTCTAACGAAATGTTACGAACTTTTTATGAGAGATTCTTAGTAGTTTATATTTTCAAATGAAACAAACAATTTCCTTCAATTTATTTATTTATCTATTTATTTATAATAATTAAATAAACAATTAAATTTTTTACCATGTTCTCATGTTTCGATTTTTTCAAATCTAGGCGCAAAATGTTCGCCGGACCTTGAACTATAAGAATCCGCAAAAAAATTTGACTTCCCGACTCATTCTGTAACTCGGCATCAATTTTTTCGATACAAGGTTACTCTACGCTGGAGCGCCTGAGCGTACGTTCTGCGTACGCCGAGAAATTAACTTACATTTTTTTGGTTATTCGGGTGATTGGAGCTTTTTTATCTTCGGAATACATCTTACAAACTATATTATCTGAATTTACGGGATTAAAATTGTGGAACTGTTTTAGTACCTGTAAAACGTTCCATCAATCGGCTTTCATTTGAATCATGATCGAACTGTGAACAGAAGCTGAAACTTATTTTTTTGAAAATACTGCTCGTCCATTCATTTGTTATGTGTTTTTCGTTGACACTTTGAAAACTCGCTTGATACGCGTGTTTTTTTACGCATCCACCCACACCGTCGCACGCTCCTTTGCCGTGTGACGTTGTGGAGAAGTTCCACTCTGCATCGACTCCAAAATTACTACGGTGACAAATCAGATTTATGAAATTGTACTTATTTTTGTAGTATGATCTTGCTCCGTCAGAGAAATAAAACAGCAACAAAATCTTTTTTCAAAAATTCTACTAGCTTTGTATTAGGCAAATGAACTGAACTGGCATCGTGTGTAACTTTTTCCGAAATCAAAACGTGATTTATGTGCTGCATTTTTTCATCTTTACGAAAGTATATCACGTACGGATGCAAAGTTATTTGGTTACTTGACCAGTGGTACGATTGTATTGCATTTTGTACGTAGCATGTATAGTTTTTGGCAAAATCTAAACAAACAACGAATTCACCATTACACACCGATTATGACTTCTTATTAAAGTAAGCAGCTTGTGACTCGGCTGAAAAATCATGCTTCAGAAGATTTGTCCAATTTTTTTCCAAAGATTTCAGAAATTCGTTACTACTCACGACTTGTTCGGTGATGTTACATCTGAAATGGAAATTTCACGGTGATACATGGAAAATCGAAAAACAAATTATGAGAATTAGGCAAAAATCGAAATGTTCTATACCTGTCAGTATTGGTCCATTGAGTGTAAGGAATTTCTTGAATATTATTATCATCGAGTTGTTTCTTTAGCCGTTCAGTAATACCTTGTATATTTGGACACACGTGATAAGTCTATAAAAAGCATGCAGGAGTTGAAATTTCACATACTGAAACTTTTATCAAATCGTCACATTTTTCAACGAAATAAATTTCATGCTTCTTCAATTCTTTTTTCAAACCGAATAACTTGAGTCTAATATTTTGATGAATTTTACAAACACAAACGCTGTGAGTACCACTTTGACCTGCTGCAATGCATTCAGGTGATTTGAGTTTTTGGAATCTTGTGAGACCTATCTTAGTCTCTGAAAATTTTTCTTGATATTGTTCATGAAGATCTTTTATGTTAAATAATAATAGTCCTTTCTGAGCTCGAATTTTTTGGCCATCTTTGACAGAAATATTATCTTTCATACCAGGCATTGCGTGAATAGTATCATCTGAAAGATAGAAATTCATTACATTCTCTCGTGTCGATTCAGAAAGTTTTTTTTCCTTTTTTTTCGAAGGTTCCGAAGCAAATCCAGAATTTGCTGCCAAAGCCTTAGCTTGAGACGCCATACCACGTGAAACATTGAACTCTCGACGAATTTTTTTCGTACTGAAATCAGCAGGTAGAGTGGTTAGTACTTTAATTTTTCCGGATCGAGTTTCTTCTTTCGAAAAAGCCTCCTTCAGAATCAACGGTACTTGTAATATTTCCATCAATCTAATTATGTATTATTGTCTTGACGGATTGTTTATCTTTTTTTGTAAGTTGATCTGAGGGATGTTTCTTTATCGGTGGTTCAACAAAATCGTTCAAAATATCGTTGATTTTCTTAATACACTTCAGATTCTTTAGTTCATCATCAACTTGAAAATTAGGATCATAAATTTCATCATCAGTGTCAGAAAAGTCCTCTGGATCGCTTACTATTTCCTTTTCACATACATCCACACAAACTTTTTCAGATTCCTTCATTTTAACTACTTTTTCTATCAATATTAAATTCAAATCGCGCTCACGCTTATAGATTGCTTTTTTACATGGTTTACACATGTACAAATTAATAAATTTCTTAAACTTAGCGTTTCCTTTCTTCTGAATCACTATAAGATCCGATCGCAAGTGAATTGTTCTTTGCTTTTTTCAAAGGATTACAACATTCATTGATGGGTCCCATCGTGCCTATCAAACTCTTCTTAACAATTCTTCACATACGATTACTACATTTCGAAACCACAAAACAATATCAACACTACAGATTATACCCGACATGCCAGAACGCGACGCGACAGGTATGCAACCTTGTATACAGCGCAGTAGTGTATTGATCTTTGTAAACAAATGACTATCGGGGAGTCAAATTATTTTGCGGATTCTTATAGTCCAAGGTTTGAGAAACATTTTGCGCCTAGATTCGAAAAAATCGAAACATGAGAACATTGTTAAAAATTCAATTGTTTATTTAATTATTATAAATAAATAGATAAATAAATAAATGTACGAAAATTGTTTATTAAATTTGAAAATATAAACTACTAAGAATCTCTCATAAAATGTTCATTACATTTCGTTGAAAAGTATCCGAGAAATTATTTTTTTATTTAAAAATAATTAAAATATTTAAACATTGGTAAAAACAATAAAAATTGAAATTTTGCAAAATTTTTTGGGGCTATGTTTAGTATTGGTATAGTCATTCATTTGATCTATGTTTCATAAAAATCGACGACATAGTGGTTTTTGGGGGTGCTCACTTGACGATGAAAATGAGTTATCTGCTGTGGCACATTTAAAAAGTGTGTTAACTCAGTCGGCGCAATGAGATGAGTTAGCGCAATTGCAGCCCAGTGTTACACATCACTAGGCTCCATAATAGAATGTGCATTCCAACTGGTGACATTTCCGCTAAAAACATCTAAAATGCTGTGTAGGGAAATAATTAAATAAAATTAATTCAAATGTCAAATTTTTTTTGTCAACCGTGGCCACTTTGAGTAATTTCTGTAAAGAAAAGCTAATGTTTTTAAATTTATTTATTAAATATTTGCGAAACATTTTTTTAAAATTATTTGTTAAAAATAGTTTTTTTGCAAAGTCCATTTTAGGTAATAAACATACTATAGGTTTTCTTTCATTTTAAAGCCAACTTTGTGTTACATCCGAGATTTTTGGGGGAGTGTCTTTAATGCATCGAGATATAAAAATGCATTTTACTCGTTGGCAATATCGAGTTTTGGTAGGAGCACCTTTTTTACGTAAAAAGGTTTGTAGTTTTAATTTTTGTTATAAACCTGCGACAAAAGTGCACACAAAATACATAAGGCACATTTTAAGCACTGCCCCCCTCGATATACCCGCCGCTGGTTAAGTTCTGCTAATTAATTGGTAGATTTTTTAAAAGGATACGAAATGATATAAGACTGTGCCAAATTTTATTCAAATATCTGTTTCGCAACTATTAATTGAAAACTATAATTAGCAATTAACTTTCAACAGAGTATTTGTGGGATTCTCTCAGCAACAAAATTCAAGAGCATCACATTTCACGTAAAGAAATATAAAAAGCATTTTTGGAAGAATGGGCACTGGTACTCTCTTCTTACACTTCTAAATTATTTAGTTCTATGCCAAAAAGACTCCTTCTTATTATTAAATCTAAGAGCAGACCAATGGAGTACTATCTGTTTTTTTTTCTTAGATTTATGTGGTGAATTTTTAAAAATACGAATACTTTTTCTGCGGACTTTTGGATAAATATTATGTAAATGTTTTTTTTTTTCGGTTTTCGTATTTGTTTTTCTTGGTGTTTTTATAATAAATAAAGCACTGTAACTACTCCGTGATTGACTCAATTATTTTTTTAAAATAATTAAATATATTCAACCCGAGACAATTCGTTCTTCATGTCCATTGCTAGGTACGAATACTTTTTAAACTCACTGTACATACAGGATGACAATTTGAAAAGTAGCAATCGGGAATATCTCATAGGAAAAAAATGCTATCATTACGAATTAAAAAGCATATCGGTGGATTGGAGGGGGAACCAAAATGAAGCACTTTTTGACTCATCTTGCCTTATCCCGTAGGGGGTAGCCACCCCAACGTAATTTTTTTTTAATACAACCTTTCTTGTGCGGCACATCGTTGGAGAGCTCGTTGATTTTTCTTTACAGTCTTATAACAAAATATTATGTTTTACGATTAGTTTTTGAAACATCGATATCTCAAAAACAAATTGTACGATTTAAGATTTTGCTATAAGGCTGTAAAGACAAAGCAACCCCTAGGACACCGTATCGATTAAAAATTTTACTACATTGTCTTAAAACACTTAAAATGGGAAATTTTCTTGATTTACCGACCGAAAAATAAATTTTTCGGAAAAGAAAACCTCGGATTCTTGATCAATGACCCAATTTCGAAAAATAGGTTCATCATATTGTCTCTAAATTCCAACAACCCTACTAGGATATTAAAAATTTGTAATGCTTTTCCGACCGGGAAATGAGCTTTCAGAAAAATAGATCTCGGATCCTTAATCAGCGACCCCGACAACGCCTAGAACACCGTTTCGAGTAAATATTTTACTACATACAAGCAATGAGTTTTCCGAGAAAACTAACCACAAATTTGCGTTAATTTTCCCGACATTCGGAATTTCTTAGAAATACGGACCATTTAGGGGGTTGTTTTCAAGATTAAGGGGTGAAGGAGGGTCGAGCGACTTTGTCTTGGTAGCAGTGAATGATCCTTGGGTCATCAGATATCGAATGCAAAAAGAATTTTGAAAATCTAACTTATATATTATTTTTATTTCCTGGCTTATTGCCTGGATTATACGCATGGTTTGAGTGGAACTTTACCAAAAAAGGGCTTAATATGAAATTAAAATCAGTTTTAGACAGAATGAAAGATAAGGTAAAACAAACGGACAAGTCAGGTATTTACCAAATTTTCTGTAAAGATTGTAATCAAAAGTACGTCGGACAGATTAGAGAATCTCTCAAAATCCGGCTGAAGAAGCATTTGGCTCATTTAAAGTACAGAAGAACGGAGCAGTCAAGTGTGGCTTGCCACGATTTTGAATTAGGCCACTCATCCATGGTAAAAATATTTGAAGTTAATAGACAGGTACTTTGTGATATAGCGACGTGTATGATTAGAAGCGCATGCGCGTGCGACTGCGGTATATTAGGATTAATTTTAGGATTACTTAGCTTGTCTATCGAAACAAACTAAATTAAGTGTTGTTGCATTTTTTAAACTTTCTTGGTTTCAGGGGATAACATTTGTATATCAATTTTTGTTATATTTCCTGTTAAATATCGTTTATAAGTTGTAAATATTTAACAATTCCAGCAAAGAGTTAAAAATTTCATTACTGGGATAACATAAGTGGACCTATTACCTAAGCATGAATGATAAAGTACACCTTGGTGGCTTTTGTAAAATTCATAGACATTTATAAACATTGAAGAGATTGCGAGGTTCTGGAAGTGTAAGGCTCAATAAATCTCGCTTCTGTATGGCAAACGACCTCATATTTTTACAGATGCTTTTTCTCTTTTAAAATAAGCACATGCCCGGAAAGAAATATGTCTCATTTATAATAAAAGTTAATGTTGGCTCGGTATGATGTGTTGGTACGTTTATCTAATAGCCCTGTAAATAATGGTAGGGAAAGACAACTTGTTAATTCTCTTGCACAAGCAATGCGTTATTAGCCAAGTAACTAACAACTACTGGATATATGATGAAAAATGATTAAATTTTATTGCTAAAATATGCGGTTTCTCACGTCACCATTTATTAGATGAGGTGCGGCCTTATAAGACCAAACATAAATTACGCCTTTTAAGCGTTATACAATTTATTCACAGTATTTACAATGCTTCAGCTATTTTTTTGCATAAAATGAAGGTAAATTTTGCATTTAAAAATTTATGTAAACAGCGTAAGATATTAATATTTGGCTATCGTAAACGATACAAATCTTACTGGAAGAAACCACAAAACATTACAGAGGGAGTGACAGCATGATACTATTAGTTGTAGTGACATGAAGTGAGAAGGAATGCTATATTACTTCATTTTTCCTTTCTTCAGGACGCTACGAACACATTTCTTCTTTCTTCTATTTATGTTATCCATTTTCTGAAAAGTATATTGTATATTTTATATTTTTTAAAGAAATATTATTTTCTTTATCCTTACGCACAAACATTTTTGTCACACCCCCTAAATTAGTTATCTTTACAGATTGTAAACAATTCGCTTCTCACTACAGGGATCTCGAAAACGATAACAGCATCTGTTAAATTGGAGCAAAGTTGCACAATTTGCCGATGAGGAATATGCCGTTGAGAAATCAAAAATATCTTTTGCTGTTCTTGAGATTTTTGAAAAAAAGTAAAATTTTGAATTTTCTCTTTTATTATATACTGGCGTTATTTGAAGAGTAATCGAAATACTAAAAACAACTTTTATTGACGTTTCACATCCTTTACAAGATAGCATAAACCGTTTTTGTATTAGACGTTTCGTCTGTTTGGTACCACCATCAAATATTTTATTTTGAATACAGACCTTTTCTTGCAAGTTTTGACCAATTTTTTTATTCTATTTTCAACCACATAAACCACTCAAGCAAATATATACAGGTCCGCCATTAGTGCGTGGATGGAAGAGAGCTCCTAAGCCTGAAAAGATATCAAAATGAAATTTTGTCCAGTGGTGTACATTTATAGGAACCACATTTTAAAATTATTTTCATTTTATTGTATTAATTATTTACAGAGTGTTGATAAATAGAACACCCTGTATATTTTTATATATTTGGATAGCTCTATAAAAATGCAACAAAATAATGTAGAGTTTATTGGAGTCTTGATGGATCCTTTTCCTAATAGAGGATCATAAATCCTGAAATAGGACTCCGATGCAGCCATTTGTAAATACTCAATATGATGTAGTATTAATTAATTTGCAACATAAACATTCATTAATAGTCTTTTAGTTTCCATAAACCATTAAAATGTTGTTTTATATTCTTTAGTTATACAGAGTGATAGAGGTTTGCAAATCCAAGAATTACTAAAAAATTTTCAATAGAATGGCCTATTTTTAATACTCAGTATAAAAGGAAGATGAAATTACCTTTCTAATAATACCAATTACGTGGAGTTTTTTTTGATAGGTTTCATGAAAATTAACTTTCAAAATATTATTTTTTTTTAATTTTTAAGTTTTTGGTAAACACAACTAGGATATTTGTAATTATTACTAATTAAATAAATAGTTGATATTATTAACTTTTAAACAAATTATTAACATTCGTAAATAATATTCGAAACTTTGCAGATATTTAATTGGGTGCCCGAAAAATTGACAATTAAAATATGTATTTTATAGGATCGTTTACATAAAAACTTTCGGAAATCTGAAGAGATATTAAAATAAAATTATTTTCAGTAAGGTACATCTATAACGGGCACATTTTAAAATTATTTTCTTTTTTACGGCACTGATCATATACAGAGTGTTGACATAAACTTGGTTTTTTAAATAGAACACCCAGTATATTTTTGCATATTTAAATAGCCCCTTAAAAATGCAGCAAAATAAATATCGGGTTTATGGAGGTTTTGATGGGTTATTTTCCTGGTAGAGGCTCCTAAATCCGAAAACAGGACTCCGATGCAGCCATTTGCGACATAAGCAATCATTAATAGTCTAAAGTTTTCATAAACCATAAGAATGTTGTCGTATATTCTTTAGTTATACAGAGTGATCCAGGTTTGTAAATCTAATAATTACTAAAAAATTTTAAATGAAAGGTTCATTTGCTTGAAAACTTTTAAATGTAACCCAACATAATGTAGTATTGTTGGAAACCTAATTTTATCTTCTTTTCATATTAGAAAATAAAAATAGGGCATTCTATTCAAATTTTTTTAATAATTTTTGGATTTGCAAACCTCGATCACTCTGTATAAGTAAAAAACATAAGATAACATGTTTATGGTTTATGAAAACTAAAAGACTATCATTGATTGTTTTTGTTGCAAATTAGTCAATACTACATCATACTGAGTGTTTACAAATGACTGCATCAGAGCCCTTTCTCGGGATTTATGATCCTCTATTAGGAAAACAACCCATCAAAATCTCCATAAACCCTACATTATTTTTCTGCAAATATGTAAAAATATACAAGGTGTTCAATTTAAAAAAAAGTAAGTTTATATCAAAACTTTGTATATGATTGGTACAATAAAATGAAAATAATGTTGAAATGTGCTGCTTATAGATGTACGCCACTGGGCAAAATTTCATTTTGATATCTTCTCAGGTTTAGGAGCTATTCTCCGTCCACGCACTAATGGCAGACCCTGTAGATGGCATCGCCCCTCATCCACGTTGGAAGGAAAAATATACATATATGCATACTTAAATGGAGTCTGGGTAACTGAATTATAGCTCAGGGCCTTTATAATGGAACAACTTGTACACATTATAGAATAAATTTTTTCTTCGGCTTTTTTTAGACAAAGGGGACATTTTATAAGACACCACTAATTCAAATTTAAATTAAAAATTCATTACGCTGACTAATAGCAGAAAAAACGTAAAATTTCTTGATTTAACTATAATGAAATGCATAATTTTAAATTTACAAAACGACATTACATTAGGAGTTAGGATTTCTTACTTTCAATTTAACACAACCTTGTAGCATTAAATTCAACGATAAACTTAGCTTATGTACTACTGATGAATTATCCAATCTTTACAACGAACGATATGACAACATAACCAGAAATATGATGCAACCGTAAAGGGTTGAAAAGGTTACTGTGTGCGGCAACTGTAATTCTTGTATTATGGATTTACATTATAGCAAATTCTATTAAATACAAACGCCCTCGGGGTGACATGCGTTTGATAAATAAACTTAAGAAATAATGTCAATTAAATGGTTTGTAATGAATGTGATAAAAAATGCTTCCAAGACTTTCAGTACAAAATATACTTCTTTCGGGATTGGATCATCTGAGAGAACTACTAAAAGTTTCTCACTTTTCACTCACCATCGTAGGGGGCTTTTTTCGGGAAAAAAGAAATAATAAATGAAAATTACACAAAGTACAAGCCAAAAATGCAAGAAATTAAAAAACCAAATTCAAAACAGCAGAGCACGGTAACTTACTATGTCCACAATTCTTCTGAAATGAGTATGTCAACCATACCAGAGACGAAACTCTTCTGATCGGAAAGAAAGAAAAGAAACTTTACCTTTCTTCTACGCAATGGCGCACCGGGAGTAATGATGCGCGAATATTATGGATGATTGGTTTCCAGATGGAGGAAAACATCGCAAATTTTTCATACTCGGTTATTTCGGAGTTATTTGTCAAGATGAGTTTAAATAAGTGCCAGTTTTCTAGCATGCGCTGTTGAAGTGCACATAACAGTGAGCAGTCGAAACAATTATATTTTGTCTTTCTCTTTATGTCGTTCAATATTGCAAAGTATTTTGAGAACTTGAGAAATCAAGCAATTTCAAAACCATTTTTTAATAAATAACAAAACATTTGAAAATTAAAAATTAAACATTATATTCAAATTGTTGATGGTTAACGGCTAGACAATATCTTGATCTAACCACTAAGGCTTGTTGAATATTTTCTACCATTTGTGAGATAATAGAGCTGTATTTTTGGCGGATCATTTCCTTCATTGCCTGAATATTTTTTAATCCATTAAAACAAACTTTAGTTTTAAAATAAAACCAGAGAACATAATCTAATGGGCTTTAATCTGGCGATCTTCCATGTCAATTCATTTAATTATATCCGGCAAAACTGCAAACAGGTTGTAATTCTTTAAACTAATCACTGCCGTACTCGCATCGAGAGCGCCTGCTCGAATATTGGCACTTTTAATTATTTATTATACTTTAGTGAATATCTCCGTTATCTATTAACCGATTATGGTGGGGCGTTAAAAATTACGTAAGTGACAACTTAGAAATAAAAATCGACCCGACTGAGAATTTTTTTAAAATATATTTTTTAACAATTTTATAGAATTTATTCGGTACTTTTGGGAAGCACAGAAATATGTTCCATCCAGTAATAGTTATAACGGAAGTAAAAAAACTGACTATTGCCGAGACAGTAAATTAACCTCACAATGTATTATTCAAGAAATGCAATAGGAAATAATACTGGTTTGCATCAATGTGTATGTAAATGTATGTTTTCTATTAATTTCAACCCACTCTAAATGATTAATGAGGTTATACTGAAACTATGAAGGACGAGTTAAAGCAAAATTAATAACTGATTTATTCATTTCCGTTTATGTCGCAATTTGTAAAAGTAGGTACTTATTGCAGTTAATGTGTTGTGAATTTTTAAAGAAATGCACGAAAATCTTTGAAAAAACGCAAGTTTTTAATTTAAAATATGTCAACAGAAAATTACAAAAAGGGAAAAATCATCAGAGGATCTCAGTAAAAATTTGTATTCTGATAGCTACTAAAAAGAGCTGCATTTATTTTGATGAAATTCTGAAACGTCAGTTCTCTAAAACTTATAAAGTGGTTTTTTTTACCCCCGCTACGGTGACATCAGTATGTTGCAAAACTATGCTGTTATTGTATCGCGAGAATGGCAGTAGTAGGAACGTTACTTTTATGTCAAAATTTAACGTTTCATAGTTAAATTGAGTGTATACTCTCTTCGCCCAACAGATATAGTTAGGCGATGCCCCTCAATAAAAGCCAGGTTCACACAATATTAAGGAATAGTTTTAAAATGTAATAGTAAAAAATCATAGAAAATAAAGTCGAATAGAATTGTACAAAAAGTTAATAAATCATTATATTAAAATTTTTCCTTATTTAATGGAACCAGTATCATAGTAAAAATATCATAAGAAAAATAGAAAATATATACAAATATGTATCAAAAGAATCTAACATAATAATATACTGTTTATTGCATTTTTCCTATGACCATTAGTTACATTCTTACGGCTTGTTGAAAGAGTGGCGAAGGGTCTTTTAGTTTACAGGTTATGTTATTTCTTGACATTTACAATTAGCCTTTTATTTGCTCCCTTTACAATTCGATAGCATGCATTAAATTTGGAATGATTGGGAGACAATCCCAAATCAGCAATGTTGTGTTCCTTTGCCACCTCATCAGTTATATTGCTTTGAATAATATTAGCCTCGTGAATAAGATCTAGAAATTCAGCTCTAAATATGTTTGCCTCATAACGGATTTCTTCCTGATACTCTCCAGTTTTCTTTGAGACCATCTTCAACAAAATTCTCCTCTGATCCTTTGTGTAGAATTATAAGATGACTTCCTTTGCATGATGGGTTCTTTAAGCCACTTGTTTTCTTACTAAGTAGAACGAAAAATGAAACTTATTTGGCTGTAATTGTCACTTTAAAAGTCAACTTTACTAATGACGACTAAACTTATACTTATACAATAGAAATTATTTATTCATATATGGCGCTTTATTTATGGCAGTGGTTTAACTATATTTGTTGGGTGAACAGTGTATGTATAGCAAGGTTAAAGCTTTGTTGCTCATCAATAATAATGAAAAAATAGATGGTTTGTACTGTGAGTTTATTGCATACAATATGTATAAAAGAATTTCCCAATAAACATTTTTATTTCCTAACCTTACCTAACCCAACTAAACAGATAGTGTTGCTTTTGTAGAGTTAATTTGGCGTTCGAGTATTTATGTGGGTGATTACTGGTTATAAGTAGGAAATATTTTTAGTGAATATACATCTACCATAATGATGAGGCCAAGGAAGATCGAAACCAGTCTATGTATAATTGTTGGTTGTAGATATTTTCAACTGTAGCACATCGGACCATTTCCTGTCACAACATTTAATTGACATTATTTGTTAAGTTAAACAATTTAAACAGATGTCACGCCGATGGTGCCACTCAGAATCTGGAAGAATAAAATATTGTTATGGTTACCAGATGCAAACATGTAAATCAAGTCATATTGTCGGTTCCCGAAGAAGTCGGAAGTTGGATGATTTACTTTTTCGCATGAATCATTAGTGGCTTAGTTTTTGACAGAAATATCTAAAATATTTGAAGCACTAAATAACAATCTTAATATCTTAAAATAAAATCACTACTCAAAACAAGTGAAATGAAGATATAGATTTTTTCTTCCAAGGCCTCCTACCAACTCTAATATCTGTAACTCTAAGCATCTTGTTGTGATTTATCGCATTTACGACGTCAAAAGTAATTAATTAATGTCATAATTGCTAACATTCATATTAGTTTACTAGCATCGAAGTTATTAAGAGTGTATTTCTGATTGTCGCATTCGCATAATTATAACGTGTAATAACATCCACTAACCTACATTACATCGGGTCGGAGGCTCTTATAATACAATTCTTCAAGGCACTTTGATTAATATTTGGCCATTTATACCATTACTAACACACTTACTAACATGAAACTAAACTCATGGGTATATTTCATAAAAACGTTAATTACAAGTAAGCAACGCAATCTGCAATTCAATCAATTTTCTTAATAGATTTAAGCGCCCTCAAACAATAGCTTCCATGAAAAGGACTGCCGCCAAAGTTCAAACAGAAAATGAAGTATTGCAGCTCTGGAAGACATTTATAAACGTCTTCAAATTCTATTAGACATGAAAGCATGTATAATTAAATTTGCCAAGAGAACAATAATTTACCATTTAACAAAACAATAAATCTCATGCTGGGTAGAATAATTAGCAGATGTTAATTACCTGGTTATATATATATACGTGTACGTACAATCGTCTAGAAGATTCTCTTTTTAAAATAATCAACAATGCTGTTCACGAGATTATTGCAGCGGCCAGCATAACTCACCTTCATTTATTGAAATAATTTAGCTGTCAACCGCATTTATTATTATTAAAAGTAAATTTATGATAGATGTTTTGCCTACGTAAATAATCACCGCTGCAACTTCCACCTCTACAGTGTTCTACAAGATATCAGAATTGTATTTCAATATGACTAAATAAAATCTAAAAGATTTACACACCTTTAAACAAAGATCTGAATAATATTCAGAATTCAGAAAACATCTTCAAATTATTTTAATTTTAACAAAACAGTTAAACCAGATTATGTACAATGTAACTAAAGTCACAAATGTCACTAGTATTAAGGTAATTTTTTTGTATTGTGGATTGCACAGCAGCGTCCATTAAATGCAAGCGCAGTTGTAGCATAATTTGGCGATGTCAAAGCCACTTGGAGTCAATGGCAGACTGAAGTTGGTTTTAAATACGAGTTTAAAATGTATTAGATTCATACTGATTTTTCTTTATTTTCTATTAAAATTAAAGGAATTATGACGTAAAACACCTAGCACATTGTATATAAATGTCCCACTCCTAACCTACATTACGATGTTGTGAAACTTTTGGACATTTGGATATGGAATTCCGTATTTGGGCTTTTCAGAGATAATATTTTGACACTTTAGGTTAAACCATAAGTTGGTACAAACTTTCTAATTTTAAATTAAATATGCTGCATATGATTTAATTTTTCAGTTTTTGGTGAAATGCTAAATGGGCCTATTTATTACAGCTTTATGTTTATAACCTCTACTGGCATTTCAAATACAGTCGAACCCGTATAAGTGAGTGTTCAGGGAACACGGTTTTTTTTTAGCTTATAGATGTTTTTTGTTTTTCATTATCCAATTTTACTCTTATGGAGGGTCAAAGGTGTTAGAAAGCAGTGACGGCTAGTGCTAAAAAATATAGGAGGCTGCAAAGAAACACCTACAAAAATGGGCCGAAATTATATTTACTGTTAAAGTTTTATTTATTTACAACAAAAACTAACTTATTATAAGGGAAAGTCCAAACGACGATATTTACCAGTTGCAATTTTATCAATAACTCTTTGATTTAAGTCGGGTTTTCTTGGTCAATACATTATGGTTTGCAGTGCTACGTACAACCCATGATAATGTATAAGTAAGGTAATCCGACGCGAGGCGAAATGTGGTACGTAATCGGGAGAGTGGCGGCTTAGAGAGAGATAAACAGAACGATGTTTAAGAACTGACGTAACTCTATGCAAAGTATACGGCACCGTCCGACGTATGTCTGGAATATTGGTTGTAATTTAAAAAAAGAATTTAGAACAAAATATTTTAAATAAACTTTTTTTGGTTAATTATTTGCCACATTTTGGTGACCTTAATTTCTTTTTTCCTGCTTTTGTTTCATTGCTACAGTAACGAACTTTAAAATTTCAAATGACATCCGTATTTTTTGTTGGCTTTTTTAGAATTTGCATATCTTTCTGCATTTGCTGACCGCAAATCTTACAGGGTTTAGAAGTGAAAAAGTTCGAGAAAATATAATAATTTTATAATTTTACCGATTCTCATATTAAATAATTTAATACTATTTTTAAACATGTGTTAGTAATTAAAATGAAATTTTTGCCAGTATATCTATGTTCGTTTTTGGTAACGATTTCATTTTAGTACTTAGATTTCTTTAAAAATAACACTAAAAAATGAATGATAAAAATCAGTAAAATTACGATTCCTCGAAATTTTTCGAATCTAACCCCTATAAATTTGATGTTACCGAATGCAGGAAGTTAAGATATGTTTCAAAAGAGCAAATAAAATATGCAGGTGTGCAATTGAAAACTCAAAAATTAGTTACCAAAGCAACGAAATAAGAGTTAAGAAAACAAAATCAAAGTCACTGGAAAGTGACAAATAATTAACCAAAAAAGCTTATCTGACACATTTTTTCTATAAATTTTGTTTAAAAAATTATAGCTAATGTTCTATACATACGCCGGACCCTGATAAACCAAACGACTCGTCTGTCTATTAATATCATTTTTCTTTCTTAAATATAGAAAAAGAATTTTATGTTTAAATTACTTTGGGCATAAGCTAATTTAATAGAAACTGATTAAGTTTATTAAGAAATACGTATTCACCACAGTTCATTGTCCATTTCTCTTAAAACAAAATCTGCACTAAAATGTTTTTCGCATATAAAATCCCTAGTTGACAACAGCCGGTCATTTCGCGGGATTTTTCGTCTCCATACATAAACTTTGTCCATAGGCACTCGAAACAACGACACTTTTTCATGACAGCTTTTATAACCACTGTTACACATAAACACAAAACAAGTCTTGCCCATTTTGTAATTAAAATATAAATATAAAACCGAAAAATTGCGAAACAATTGCATAAAGTATCAATATTTGCATAAGAAAGCATTGCTTAATCTACTCAAGGCGGCCCTTCTACTGTCTATCCTAAATATGGTGTTCTCTTATCAATCGTCTCCGTTTTAGTGCCACTTATCGCAACAGTGAGATATAGCGGGTTACATTACGAGCCTTATATTATATCATGGTACAACCCAATGCTGCTTATGGGCGCGTATTCAAACCAAACAAAATATTAGTTAAAGCGCAGATGCGTACATGTAACATAAAGGTTGCAATCTAGCGTGCAAACTCTGCAAACCAAATAACGTAATATCCATCAAACCAGTCGGTAGTGTGTTTGGTTGTTTGGTTATGGTAAATGCGTTATTTATTATGACAATGAATAAAAATTACTTTGTGTTTATCCCAGTCTTAGTTTTTTTTTTGGCGGTTGTGCAAACCTGCAAACCTTAGCACCAGCCGCCACTGTTAGAAAGCATGGTGAAAATTATTTATTTACTTTTTTACGTATATTTACTTAAAAATTTATTTTGTGTTTACTTAAGGAAATCCGTCATTTCCTTTGACTGAAAAAGTTGGACTATCACTAAAGCTAGAGCAATAAAAGTTTAGTTTCTTTGAAATGAGCTACATGTCTGAATCCAAATCCTGGTTTGCCTGTTTATTTTTATATGTACAGGGTTATTGATCATGTATTAACCCATAGCCTATCTCGCTTAATTTTAAAGATACGAAAAAAATACAAAAGAGTAAATTGATGTAGGTCTAAAAATATTTTAATTATATGCTATTAAAATAAAATTGCCTAATCCAATTTTGATATATTTAACAAACATCAGTTTTTTAATGGAACACCCTGTATATTTTAACATATTTAAGTACCCCTCTTTTTTTTGATTCCAATGATGCATGATAAGTTATATATTTATTTCAAATATTTTGGCAGAAATGATGTATTTTTAACAAAATAACCGTTCCGTTAAGTCCGGAGACCTGGATGGCCTTTGAATGGCCATCCAGGTCTCCGGACTTAACACCTATGGACTATTTTTATACGGGTATTTGAAGAGCATAGTTTTTAAGACCAAACCTGCAAATATTGAGGAGTTGAAAGGACGAATAAGACAGGAATGAAGACTAATTTCTCGCGAATCAATTGGAAATGTTCAAAACGAGTTTCAGTTCAGTTTAGGATATTGTCAGTTAGTAAATGGACAACATTTTGAACACTCATAGAGTTTTTTCGCTTATTCAAATTCGCCTGTAATTGCAATTTTTTCTTTTACAAAAACATGTTTCTTAAGCACTTCCAATCAAACTTTAATGTTATTTATGCAAGTAGAATACAACCTAGACTGCAAATTCATGCAGCCCCTTTAGGCGTGTATAGTGAATCATAGGTAGCTGAACTACCAACAGTTGAAACACTGCCACCTAGCGAAGCGGTTGCTCTCTAGGAAAATCCCCAGAAGACATTTATAAATTGAAAGTAGACCAATGACATTGTGGCACCCCATTAAAGAGACCCATAATTGCCTGATCCTCCATTTAATGCACTAAAGCTTCTTATTCCCGCGATCACTTATTTCAGTTTGAGCTTCTTGAAAAATTAGTGTTCATTTGAGTCTTTTCTTAAATACCTAGACCATTCGGAACAACCAAATTTTCAGGCAGTTTTTACTGAACGCTATTTTACTCATTTTTGATATATAAAAAATAGATCTGAATATAGTGAAAATAAAATTGTCAAATGCCGGTTTCTTTTTTCGAGTATTGACATTGACTTACAATTTATTTTAGGAAAAAAAATTCAATATTATTTACCTTTTTGAACGTTTTCCGAAAAGGAAATATATTGATTTGATTAGTCAAAATTGTAATTGTGATATTTATTTCATGATTAGTTAGTTTTACGTTATCTCGTTTTCCTCATTCCTCGAAACGCTGGAAACCTTAATGAGGCAGCATTAATATTTTCAAATTAATGTCGTGCAAAAAGTGCATAAATATCCTCTCGTCGAAGAAGAGTCATATTTATCACATGCCGTGGATGGTACGAGAAGTTATGTGTTGAGCAAGATTCACATGTTTCTTTTACTTGTAGTGGATGTCGGAATGTGCGATCTTCATAATTATATAATGTTTTTCACTTTAAAATCCCATAAATCCTACCTTACCTCTGTGATTATATGAAATTATATTTAACGAAGTGGTGTGATATCTATTTGAAGACTCGTAAATTTAAAAATATTGCCATTTTGTGATTCACTGTGCATGCTAATGGGTTGCAGGACAAATATAATTTGAGAGTGTGTTATAAGGATACATAATGTGTCGGTACGCAATAACTATATTGTAGAATATGTAACCAGACCTACTTTTAAGGTGATATACAGTGTGTCCCACTGGGAATCGATATCGATATTTTAGTGCCAGTTTGGATAACAAACATTGCTCTTAAAATTTATAGTTTTTGAGATAATTGGATTTTTATAAAAAATTTGACAGATGCAAGGTCCTACGAAATTCTTTATATCTTTTTTCAGTTATTAATTTGATATTTGGTGCGTAAGTAGAACATATAGGGGAAACCTGTTCAAAGTGGATACCCCGTGCAAAGCGAATAGTGCTCACTACTCCCAAATTGTTCGTTAGCAACCGCGTTGTCACTGTAATGGTCGCCTGATGCCGCTTCATGCGCGGCAAGTACTCCGGCACGTGTTTACCTCGCGCGGCCCCAGTGAGTGGACGAAGTGTGTTTTTGTTCGAAAAATACTAATTTTAAGAGGTAAGCTATTCGTTTATAACAATAATATTATTTGTGAGATGTTGTTAGTTATGAGAAGGATTTAATTCATGATTATATAGCTCTCAAATATGTGTAAATCACGAGTTTAGATGCACTGTTTTTTTTAATAATTTGGGATAACCTCAAAAATGTACCCGAAGGGCAAAGCGAATCGGGCAAAGTGGACACCCTATTCTCTTTGCCCGGTCATCACGAGTAATATAATTTTATGGAATTATGTATTTTATTACGTTTTTTGCAGATGGTCAATAGATATTAAAGAAAGACAGCGCAAGGTGCTTGGAGTAAAGATGCTATGCAGACTGCAATAAATTTATGTAAGGCGGGAGAATCTATCAAAGGGACAGCCAAAAAATATGGACTTGCATATGCCACCCTATACAGACGTGTCAAAAGTGGAATTGCTTCTTCACAGCTCGGTCGATTCCGTCCTATATTCACGGAGAACCAAGAAATTGAAATGGTGACTTACCTACAAAATATGGACGCAGTGTTTTTCGGCCTCACTCGGGATGAATTTATGAGTTTAGCATTTGAGTATGCACAACGCAACAATTTGCAATACCCTGAGAGTTGGAATAAAAATAAAAAAGCTGGAGAAAAATGGCTGCGAAGATTTTTATCTCGTCATACCAACTTGACGCTAAGAACTCCAGAATCAACATCTGTGGCGAGAGCGAAAGGATTTAATCGCCGCGAAGTGGACCATTTTTATGAAAATCTTGAATTTGCCATTGAAAAAAATAACATCGAAGCCTCCAGACTATACAATATGGACGAAACGGGGATATCAACGACCTCAAATAAGCCCCCAAAGTTTCTTTCCGTAAAAGGGAAAAAGCAAGTAGGCATGATTTCAAGTGCAGAACGTGGCCAATTAACCACCGTTATCGGGTGTTGTAATGCAGCTGGTAGTTTTCTTCCACCTTTTCTAATTTTTGCAAGAAAGGAGATGCAACCAAGACTTCTTGATGGAAGTCCCCCAGGGACTCAAGGAACGTGTACCCCTAATGGTTGGACATCAGGCGAAGTTTTCTTGAACTGGCTGTATTTCTTTGTAGACCAAGTGAGGCCAACAGTAGACAAAAAGGTCCTATTATTATTAGATAACCATGAAAGCCACAAATACTTTCCTCCACTTGAGTACGATACAAAAAATAACGTGGTGATATTATCCTTAGCACCGCATACTACTCACAAAATGCAACCTATGGATGTTGCTGTGTACGGCCCACTGAAAACGCATTTTGAAAGGGAAGTGAACATTTTTCAAAAATCTCACCCCGGCCGCATCATAAACCAGTACGATGTATCTAGAATGCTAGCACCAGCTTTTCTCAAAGCTGCTGTGACCATCAATGCAGTGCATGGATTTGAACGACCTGGAATATGGCCCGTAAAAAAGCACGCTTTTGGTGATGAGCATTTTGCACCAGCCGAGGTACTTGCAGGCACATCAAATTTGAATACTCATGCTGAAACTTTGCCCCCACTGGAAATAATTGATTTGCCTACTTCTGTTGTTCAAGCGTCACCTTCAATTGAAACTCACGATCAACCCATGCCACCTTCAATGGTAAATGACACTCAACAATCTGATTCGGTCATAAATTCTATTTAAGAAAAAAATTCACAGATTTTAGTATCCATTAATCCTTTACCTGTTTCTTCGTCAAATGAAGTTCTAGGTCAGGGTCAGTCTCAAGACGACGTTAACATTAAAGAAGGTCTTTGCATTCCTACGGGATCTGCAACTACAAAAGAAACTCAAGGCAATGATGTTCCCGTCACTTCGCCCGAACCTGGATGTTCTAAGACCTACTATAGTCCTTTAGTTTTAAAACCTATTCCTCAGCCTTCTAAATCAACAACATTACGTAAACGGGAGTTACAAAGATCGATCTACAATACTGACAAGTAGTCCAGCAAAGGAAGAGCAGAAACAGAAATTTGAAAATTCAAAGAAGACTGTAAAAAAGACTGCTGACAAAAAGACTGCTAAATTAAAAATCTCTGCTAAAAAAATGAAAAAGAGTGCAAAAGATAATAAAAAGCAGAAGAAAATAAAGAAATTTGATATCAGGTGCATTTTCTGCGGTGAAATGTACATTGAAGAAGATGATCAGCCAACGGAAAACTGGACACAATGTAGTATTTGTACTCAGTGCTGTCATAAAGAGTGTTCAGCTTTCGAACAGTGATAATTTTGTTTGTGATAACTGCAATTATTAGAGGTGTAACAGAAAACAAATATTTTAAATATGTTCTTTTAATTTTCAATGTTTATTTTGTTTGTAAGTTTAATCTCATGCCAATTAATGTTGTTATTCGTTTTGCCCATGTATCATATTCACTTTACCCGGTGCCTCGGGCAAAGTGGATAATAAGCCACTGTTGTAAACTTGACTTATAACTAAAAATTTAACTAATATTAATGACAAATATTATACTATACTGTAAGTTCATTTAATAAAGACTGTTTATAAATAATTGTTTCAATTTCCCAGTTATAACTGAGTCAAAATAATCAAAAACAGTTAAAGGTATTCACTTTACCCGGGTTTCCCCTACTTGCACAACTTCTATAAGTTCAAAAATATTATACCGAGCGTTGAATTCACATCTGAACATTTTGATAGATTCAAATAGCGAAAACTTTGTTATTTTAAATGAAACACTGAATATTTTTTTACCCTGTCTTATGTAGATTTTAATTATCCTTTACCCGAATAAGCTTTCCAAGGGTTGTTGTTACAACTTTTAGAAATAATTGCATTTTTTTTTCTTTTATTTTCCCATTTTACATTAAATGGATTATTATCGGGTCGCATATTAGTGACGTTATGAGAAGAAATAATCTCTATCGACAACTAAACTATCAGGAAACTATTTGTCAAATTATTGATAGTTTATTTTATAGTATGTGGTGAAGCTAAAATGAAAACATGCCTGACTATCTTTTTTTAGTAACGAGAATTATTTTAAATTGTTTCTTATTTTCTGAAGATGTAACAAAGTAATATCAGGAACATGTGATAATGATAAATTTGCTGTCCGATATCCAGATATGGTAAAGCCCTCATGAAATCCAGCAAAGCAAATGGTAAAAAATGTCACAAATCTCGACTCCGTTAAAGAGAAATCAGATAGAAGAAAATCTGCTGTTCATAATAAAAATGTCGAAATGGCACTTCCAATTATGTGGACTAGTCATGTTTTAATTTTAGCTTCATTACACACTATGAACTACTATAAATAATTTGACTGATTGTTTCATAATTTAATTATCGATATAGATTGTTTCTTTTTTTTTAAATACATTTAATTTGTTTTTACTTATGCCACTGAAATGCTACTCAATAAGGATTCAATGACTGTGAAATAAAAACAAGTTAAAATTGCAATTGTTTCTAAACATTTTAAAAGAAACTGCCGCAATGCGTATATCAGTTGGAAGATAATTTATATCTGCACTAGATAGGTCAAAAAAATATAGGGTATTCCATTTGAGATACCATAGTTATTGCTGTTTGAATTTACCAAAATTTGCAGACCTGAATTCAACACTTGGTATAATGTTTTTGAAGATATGAAATATGTGCAAGATAGCTTCGTATGTGTTCTATGTACCTATTAAATATGAAGTAAATGTCTGGTTTCTGGAAAAAGATACAAAGAATTTCGTAGAACCTTGCATCTGTCAAATTTTTTATAAAAATTCAATTATCTCAAAAACTATAAATTTTAGGAACAATGTTTGTTATCCAAAGTGACCTTAAAATATCAAATAAAATTCAGAAATATATAGGGCGTCTCATTTAAAATAACGAAGTTGGTGTCAACTTCCGGTATAGACGGAAGTATTAACACTTTGCGAATATTTTAGTTGTGCTGGCCTCGTCGATTTTGCCAAGCTGTTAAGTTTTCAACATTTTTAGACGAGTACTTTCTCAGATATCGATCGCGGCGATTTCCGGTGGGACACATTGTATATGGTCCTTGCATCGATTATGCAGATACAAATCGGATTCAAAGAACTCAAAATTCCTGTTTACGATATATTTATTTTTGAGAATATTTTAGTTGTGTTGGCCTTGTTGACTTTGTCAGATATCGATCGCTGCGATTCCCGGTGGAACACACTGTATAGCTGGGAAACTTTTTTTTACAGCTGGCCAAGGCTAAATATTTTCCTACTCCCACCTGTATATTCACTGTTTTTTTTACACCTTGCAAGCAGAATAGGTAGGTCCTGGGTAGGGCATATCGGTCAAGTGAAAGGATACATCGTAAGTCAAGCTGAGATTGGTCGATTTTATGTCCACACTAGTGAGGATATGAAATTGACCAATTATAGCATGCGATAAAGGCGAATGTCATTTTTGGATTCAAAATTATACCATAGAATCTATCAAACTAAGGTATTTACCGAATAAAATATTTAAAATGGGTGCTTTTAGTGCAGAATTAATAAACTGCATCCCAGCTGACATTTCTGAAGCTGCAAGTGAAATATCCAAGATATTATTACCTTAGGAATCAAGTAGCAAATTTTATTATGTTACTTTTATGACGTTTCGTTGACACATGGACACTTGATATAAAATATATTAGATATTTAAATGTCGTATAAAAAATTATTGATTTGTTAAATCGTAGTTTGTACAACAAGAGCGGATATGATGTCCATATCGCACGAGAACGGATTTTGAGCACGACGATGTAGGCGGAGTGCCTCAATCGTTCGAGTGCGATTTGGACAATCCGCTCGAATTGTACAGCTACTTTTTCCTACGAATATGATCAATGAAAAACAAAATTAGGACTTAACAAATCAATGTGTCAAAGAAACGTAATAAAGGGTCTAGCCGTACTTCCATAGTGAAATTGCCCCCACCGGGAACCTATATCGTGATCTATTTCATTACGTATAGGATCACATTAGCAATTACTATATGTGAATTTTCCCCCTCCATCCTTGGTTATTAAGGAAATAATTAAAAAAAAAACCTTCCTGAGGCACCTTTTTTTCTAAGCTACATATTTATTAAACTATTAAAGGTAGCAAAACAAAACAAACTAATGCTGATGGTACACTGTAGGGTCTATTTTATTAATATTTTTGGGAAAGCTAGCCCCTTGCAAATATTAATAAAATACAAATAAAAATGTTCAGTATTAATTTCTCTAGGATTTCTTCAAGTGACCACTCTACAAAAAATATGGAAAATGTGTCCATAAGTCTTCTAACAGCGTACCAAGTTTCGTTAAAATCCAAGTGGTGCAACATGTCAAAAAAATTAAATATGTCTGCCCATAACGTCTGCGCCTGTTGCCTTGTATATTTGAAATAAATATAATTGTTATCCTACTTTAAAATGGTTTCCATATTAAATAAAATACTTTTCCAGATTGCTTGAGGAATAAAAGTTCATATTAATTTAAGTACTAATATTTTTTATTTTCAAGTTACAGGCTGTTTCATTATAGAGGCAAATAAAATGAGTTTTATATTTCGGAAACCCCTCTGACTTGGCTTCATGGAATTTCATACACGGTATTAGTACTTTAAAAGCTAACTTCTCCCATTCATTTAGTTTTTTTAACGCCTGACGCTTAGGGTACTAACATTAAAGTTTTATATGAGAAAAGAGGTACGCCACTGTTTTTTAAGGTTTTGAATAAATGAAAGTTTAAAAATGGTCACCAAATACCAAAAAATGTATAACTGAACGCAGGAGATGATTTTTGCAAGCTAATAAAAATTCATACAGGGGGTGACTTAACAAAAACAATCCAATAAAGTTTGTGATTTTGTTTTGCGACAAAATGAGAAAATAGTTAGATTATTTTTGGCAGGAAACCATATTTTGCAATACATTTGATAGTTTTAAATGCAACTTCCTTGCTAGGATTCAAGTTGCACATCAAACTTTTTTTTTCTTTTGCAACCATATGTTACTTTTTGAATTTCATTAATTTTATTTGAAGATATATTAGGAAGTATACCCTGTAGCATGCAAACTTCCATTATCATTTTCTTCAAAACAAAGCAGTTATTTAGACATATGGAAAACAATGCTCCTAAGTAGTTTATTAGAAAAGAAATTATTTCACTTGCAAGTATTGTATTTAAATAGAAAATCTGTTGTAATTGTGGAAGTACTCTATAAAATTATTTTATAAAAATAATGCATGTTTTTCTATAAGAGCTTGGTATGTTTAACCGACCGATAAATAAATAACGATGACGATAGGTGGCAAAATTGTTCTGAAATTAGTAACAAAATTTCGATAAAAAGGATATAGGAGCTGCGACTAATAAAATACGGAACTAAATGTAATATGATCTACTCTGTACAATAACGTGTTATCAAAGGGCTACCTGTCTCTACATCGTCATTTTGAATGAGATATTCAGTAATTCATTTTTTATTAGCCACAGATCGCGTCTCTCGGAATTTTGCTACTAATTTCAGAACAATTCTTATTGGAGTGTTATTTCTGGAAAAGATGAGTTATTTATTAGTTATCTTTATAAAACAATTTTATCACAGGTACCCTTCCCGCAATCGAATAAACCATTTTAATTAGAGATAACATGTCAGAGTAAATTCACTTTCTTGTCACAACCGTAGAGATACTACATGTTCTATCATCTGAATCTCTTTTTATTCCTATATAGAACAAAATAAATAAATAAACCAGAATAAAGGTAAACATTTTACTGAATCTGAATGACAAGCACACTACCTTATATCTTAAAAAATTAATCGAAATTAAAAATAGTTAAAGTATCAAATGGGTTTTCCAACGATATGCAACATGGGCCCCTTTCCATTAAAATTGTTAAAAGAGATGCAAGCCCTATTTAGGAAACTGTCGTTAAAACGACTAAAGTTGTCTTGATTCAAACAAAATCTACCTATTTTTGCATTTTTTTCAACAATAAAAAAAAATCCTAGCATTTATTGGCTCTTTTAAGTTTTTGTTGCTTCACCTCGTATATAAATTGTTATAAATTTGCAAGGCTATTTTTCTGTTTTCAGTTATACATTTTTTGGTACTACATAACAATTCTTAAACTTTCATCTTCTTAAGACTTTAACATATAGTGACATGGCATTTTTCTCATATGAAAATTTAATATTAATATTTTAACGTACGCCTCTGGGGTTTGAAAAAAAAGTGAATAAATGCAAAAGTTTTCCTTTAATATACTGATACTATGTATCAAATTTATTTTATGACGCTAAGTCAAAGGGTTTCTGAAATATAAATAAAACTAATTTTATATTCCTCTATAATGAAACAGCCTGTAACTTGGAAATAAAAAAGATTAGAACTTGGATTTATATGAATTTTTATTCCTTAAGTAATCCACAAAGTTATATTATTCAATATGGAAACGTATTTAAGGTAGGATAATAATAATAGTTACATTTACTTCATATCAGCAGGCTTAGAGATTATATGCAGACATATTAATTTTTTTTTGACATGTTGTACCAATGAAACTTGATATGCTGTTAGGTGACATATGAATACATTTTCTGTATTTTTTGTAAAGTGGTCACTCCAAAAGACATCATAGAAATTAATAATGAAAATTTTTATTCGTATTTTATTGATATTTCTAGAGGGGCTAGCTCCCCTGAAAAACATTTATAAAATGGATCTTGCAGTGTACTATCACAATCAGTTTCTTTTTCTTCGCTAACTTCAATAGTTTAACAGATAAATGGCTTGGAAAAAAAAGTGCCTCAGGAAGGTTTTTTTTTATTATCTCCATGGTAGCCGAAGATGGAGGGGGGAAATCCACCTATATTAATTTCTAATGACATTCTGTATGCAACGACATAGATCACGGTATAGGTTTCCGATGGATGGGGGCAACTTCGCTATGGAAGTACGGCTAGACTCTTTAAATTTGTCGTAACAAAATTCACATTTACTATTTGATGTTTAAGGTAATAATATGATGAATATTGCACTTGCAACATTAGAAATGGCAGCTGGGATGCAGGTTATTGACTCTGCACTAAAAGCACTCATTTTAAATAATTTCTTCGGTAAATACGTTTGTCTGATAGATTCTATGGTATAATTTTGAATCCAGAAATTGCTTCTTAAAATATAATGTTATTTAATGTACCGGGTGCCAATTAAGAAAGGAGGCTGGCTATATCTCAGCAACGAACCATCCCACAGTTTTGAGAAAAAAAATTCAATAAGAAAAGTGGCCCTGAAAAATCGCTGGAAAATATTTTTGAGGTTTTAGAATGACCGCTAGGTGGCGTAATACGTGAAGCTAAATAGAAAATTAGGATTTTCTCGAAATTTTGCTTAATTAAGGTATATTGAAAATGCATGCATTGTAATCCCAGAGTAGTTTCAATATGTTTTTGTTCTACATTCTTTCTTTTATCTCAAAAAATAAAGTGGTGGGGGGACATTGAAAAAAAATTTTAAATACCATTTACTTCAGTTAGCCTCTATAAAATTTAACAAATTTAGTCTCTATAAAAAGAGTGTTATTTAGTCTATCGAAAGCACTTTCATATGTTTTTATTTTAAAATTATTGTCGTTGCTACAGCGCGTTATATAAAATGGTAACAAATTTCGCCGTTTTTCTAAAAAAAATTAAATAGGAAGATATGTCAATTCTGATATCTTAAAATAGAGAATTGAAAGCCCTAGATATCAGTGAAAACCGCAACTCGATATCTTTTATCTAAACAGAGATATTGGCAAATAAAATTTCCGTAACGTAAAAGCTTGATGATGTTTACCATTTAGAATACAAAATCAGAGGAGGTTTAGAATTTGTCTTACATAATATAAAAATAAGTAATTAACATACCTACAATGATCTAATAGTAATAATAGTGAATAATGTAAGAAAATTAACCGAAGAAACAATCTAATATTCAAAAAAGTAAAAAAAAGGCACTGCATTACATTAAAAATGTTAAATTAATATCCTCTATTGACTGGGGCCCTAGATGTTCAAACTGATTGCAGCCCATCATTTTCATGCAGTGGATCCTCTGACGAATGAACAGCATCTGCAATTTTAAATTTTACCATTGACCGTTCTACCCCTCTCAATATTGTTTCTTATTCTTTCGATCATGCCCTTTCTTTTGTAGGCTTCTTGGCAAAAACAAAGTCTTCTATTGGCCTGACAAATAAAAATCAAGGCAAGTCAGATTTGGGGACCTGGATGGCCAAGAAAACTGACTTCCACTTCCTATCTACCTGCCACGTGGGCCTGGTTTTGTACGGTGGTTCATCATATCCCCAAGTCATTAGCTATTGTTCTAGCACTTAAATGAGGATTTAATTTCACATATTCTAAAACAGTGATAATATTTTGCTCGATGCCACCTCTACGTTCTCTATTTTAAGATATCCAAATTGACATATCATTCTATTTAATTTTTTTTAGAAAAACGGCGAAATTTGTTACCGATTTATATAACGCACTGTTGCAGCGACAATAATTTTAAAATAAATACACGTGAAAGTGCCGTCGATAGACTAAATATCACTCTATCGCTAAACACTAAATTTGTTAAATTTCCTTAAGGCTAACTGAAGTAAATGGTATTTAAAAAATTTTTCTTCGACGTCTCTCCACCACTTTATTTTTAAAGACAGAACAAAAAGTGTAAAGCAAAACAAATCGAAAATATTCTAGAATTACAATGCATGTATTTTTCATATACCTTAATTAGGCAAAATTCCGAGAAAATCCTAATTTTCTATTCAGTCTTACCTATTACGCCGCCTAGCGGTCATTTTAGAACTTCAAAAATATTTTCCAGCGATTTTTCAGGGCCACTTTTCTTATTGAAATTTTTTCCCCAAAGCTGTAAAGTGATTCGTTGCTGAGATATAGCCGGCGTCCTTTCTTAGTTGGCCACCCGGTACTTACATTTTGCCCGTAAGAGGAATAGCAACTTGTGAAATATTTGCACTGGAACAGTTTAGTAAAATCAGCAGTGAGCTCAGAAATTTTGAATCAACGAACCCTCAAATCATGCTACTTTCTTGACAGTGTCATAGTGTCTTACCAGAAGTCATACTGACTTGTATGAAAGACATTTATACAAATATGCTGGATATAATTTCGTTGCCCCTCCCCGTTCTTTGTAACAATACAGCAACGGTGAACTCTATAAGATATATAGAGTTTACTGTACAGCAAGAGGCAAGAGGGCCATCAAAATATTAGTATGAGATTCATGCAAAACAGGCATCAATAATATTTAATACCACATGCAATTACAATGCGGTAAGTAAGTGCATTAGCTGCGGGTAATTTTTGTCATACATAGTGTAATTTAGTAAGCAATAAACTGTCAGAGTGTCCTGCGCTATAATACAACCCGGATTTATTTAGTGTGATTGGAAGTCTGGGATACTTAAAATACAACTTGCCAGTTTCAGATGCAAATGCTCGAGCAGTCAATAAATTACGTCGTAATGTTCTTCTCGACTTCACTTATTGTGTTTTGCGTATCGATTGCTTATCAGATTTTATGTTTGCAATACGTCTTCCAGTTCATGTATTCTTCTTTGGGTTTGACATTTTAACATCGCATATTTGGGTGAATGAACTAACATAATTAACTTAGGTATCCCTATCTTTGTTCAGAGTAATTGTGCTCTGTCATTGTGGACATAATTTTAAATGATCAATATTTTTTCCTTATGTCCGATAATATTTTTATTTTGTTCGATCATACGATTAAAATTTAATAGCAATGCTCCTAAAACACCAATCAATATCCTGACTAAAAAAGTTTTTCGTTATTATATTTTTGAGATTCCCCATTGAAAAATTTGATACTAGCGTCAATATTCTTTGAGAGATGTTTTTAAAGAAGGAAGCTGCTGTAGAGTTATATCCAGCGATGCATTTTTTTGCAAATGTTGGTGCACTAATTAGAGCTTTGATGTCACAGTTCATTTTGTTACTCGAAATTGATTATGTACAGGGTTAGTTTTCTTAATGGATATCCCCCATTTTTATTCTTAATTTAGGCCGATTCAAAAAATGAAAAATCTGGTTTTTCACGGTTTTCTGTATGGCTTTCATTTTTCCTAACGAACTTGCAGAAACGTTGTAAATATACAGAGTATGCAAAAGGTTAGACTTTTTTAAATGGAACACCCTGTATATTTTTGCAGATTTCAGTTCCTTTAGTCATTCCGATTACAAATATATACACATGTTATATAATCGGCTTACTGGATTTTGAGTTATTTTAATTTTATTGTCACTACATCGAGACAAAACGATATTTTATAATAAAACAACAAATGAAGTAATCTGCAAACAAAACATTAGTTTATGAATTATCAAAGCAAATCACATCACATTTTTAAAATAGGCATTATTAATTCGAAACATTTCAAACAATGTTTAGTAAAATGAGAGCGAATTTTTTGCAAAATTGATGCATTTAATTACTTTTCAATTTTCTTCTTGAATTTGATTTTAATTGGTCGACGGTTGTCACTGGTTTACTGTAATTTTTTCTTTGAGATTTGAAATCCGCCCAGCATAACAAATAGGACCAACTGGAATCCATTAATATTTTTTTTATAGAAAATGCATAACAACAAATTTTATAGTAAACTAGTATTGGAGTGTCTAGGGGTTTTGACCTAGGATTACAGGTACAGTGGATGAAATTAAATAAAAATATATGAAATGTTTTGATAATAATATATGTTACAAAGTTTACCCATTAAAAAATTGCGATCTTTATTAAAAATAATAGCAATAAAAATAAACTGGGTGTTTCAAAATAAGGTGCTCATACTTAAGGAGCATAGTCCTCGAGCGATTCTAAGGAAAAAAGTTTATATCACATAAGTCCGGAACAGCTTTATTTTTAAGTTAGTGGCCCTGAAAATTAGGAAGAATTATTTAAGAAAAAATTTAGTTTTTTCTTAAATACTACCACTTGAAATATATTTTTCAATTTTGGTAGATACTAACTAGGCATAAACACAATTTTCTTGCAGGAAAAATATTTGATTTTCTTCCATCACTGACGCCCACGCTAATATGTCAATGTGATATAAACTTTTTTTCTTAAAATCGCTTGAGGATTATGCTCCTTAAGTATGAGCACCTTATTTTGAAACACCCAGTTTATTATTATTACTATTATTTTTAATGAAGATCACAATTTTTGAATATGTAAACTTTTTTATATATATTGTTAGCTAAACATCCCATATATTTTTATTTAATTTCACTTACTGTAACTGTAATCCTAGGTTTTTGGATTTTTAATGCTCCAAGCACTCCGCTATAGTTGAAACTATAAAGTGATTAGAAAAGCAAATTAAATAAAATATACTAATAATATACTAAATATTGATGCATCAGTTTTTCAAAAAATTTGTTCTAATTTAAAAACCGTTTTTTGAAATGTAAGGACATTAATGGTGGTTATTACAAAACTGTGATGTATTTGTCTCAGTTTTTCATAAATTTTGTTTTGTTTGCTGATTACTTCATTTGATGATTTATTATGAATTTATAAAATATCGCTTTTGTCTCGATGTGGTCACAATAAAATTAAAATAACTCAAAAACTAGTAAGCCAATCGTATAATATGTGTACAGGGCCTTTGGTTATAAATGCACCCCCCATTTATGTTTCGAATTATGATAGATACAAAAAAAATTGAATAAAAAAGTTTCTAGATATCTCTTAAATTTTTATTTGAAGTAAGTTTGCGATATACAGGGTGCTACGTTTTTTCAGAATCAAACTCAACTTTGGTTTTTTAAATGGAACAACCCAATTATTTTTTTATTTTCGAATTTTCCCAAAAATTCCACATATGTTTTATGTAACATACCTATATCTAAATTCAATTGTTTCCGAAATATTGATAGTTATAGATCGCCAATATGATCTTGATTTTTCGTAAATAATAGATATCTATAAGAAATGTTAGATTTAAAAGTTTATAGAAATCGCTTAAATATTTATTTCAAATATGTTTGCTATATACAGGATGTTTAGCTTTCCAGAATACAAATCAATTTTGTTTTTTTAATAGAACATCCGAATCATGTTGTTATATTTGCACTACTTTGATAAGTATTTCATAAAACATAGAAACATAGCTTATTGTTAGACTCAGCAGTTTCAAAAATGTTGTTACTTAAAAAACTGACAATTTTCTAAACTTAAAACGAAAACCTATAAGTATAACTCTGAAACCGTTTTACATAGAAGAAATGGGCCTTTCCCTTTTTATTATTGATATATTTTGAAATAAGCCAGCTTTTTATGTTACTTCATTTTTTGTTATTAAAGTTTTAATCGAAATGAACTTAGGATCATATTGACGATTTAGAACCATCAATATTTTCAAAGCAGTTAAATTTAGATATGGGGTATATTGTATAAAATATATTTTCAGGGGAATTCAAAAATGAAAAAGTAATCGGACTGTTCTACTTAAAAAAACAACCAAATTAAGTTTGGATTCTGGAAAAACAAAACTCCCGGTATATCGATGAATCATTTTAAACAAAAATTTAGGCAATTCTTGAAAACCTTTACATTTAACATTTCTCGTAGATACCTGATTATTAGTATCAAATAAAACTCAAATTGGCTATTTATAACTATCATTATTTTGGAAACAATTAAATTTAGCTATAGGTATGTTTAATAAAATATATGTGAACTTTTTAGGAGAATTCGAAAACAAAAAAATAATTGGAGTGTTCCGTTTAAAAAACAAAAGTTGACTTTGATTCTGAAAAAAGGTAGCACCCTGTATATCGCAAACTTATTTCAAATAAAAATTCAAGAGATATTTAAAATCTTTTTCATTTAAATTTTTTTATATCTATCATAATTCGAAAGATAAATGGGGGGTGCATTTATAACCAAAGACCCTGTACATACTTGTTATCAGAATGACTAAAGGAACTTAAATTTGCAAAAATACACAGGGTGTTCCATTTAAAAAAGTTTAAGTTGCATACCCTTCTAACTACCAAGCTGAATAGATTTCAGCGGTTAGGAACAGTAGTCACCAAGAGCATGTAAGTTCAACCCACAAGTGTAGTTCAATGCCGGAAGGGGTATTAGCCCTCGGAGTAGTTGTTTCTTGTGGATTGGGCTTCAAATATTTAAATTTTTAACACAGTAAATTTTTAACACAGTAAATTACTGATGAAACGTCTATTCATGTTAAAATTTCCTTATTTTTCTTTTTTATATTTAAAAAAAAATTATTTTTAAGTATTTCTTCCCCATTGGTCCCTTTCCATGTTATGCACTGCTGATGAGCTCAAATAAGAGCGAAACATCGATGTCCAGTGCTACAACCTCTTATATGTATTTTTTTTTATATTTTCCTAATTTATCAAAAAAACAAAATTTTTATTTTTTCCATATCTAATTTTTGGTCTACTATTTTTCATTATTCCTATTCTATGTAAAATAAACTAACCTTTTAATTTGTAAACTGTCATGAAGTGACGTTTTCAATAAATTTAAATATCACGTAGTCGCATTTCAAAAACTGTTTATAAAATTGTCAACAAACCATAAAAATTTAAATATTTCCAAACTGGGCCGAAGAACTGTTAAATAAATTGAAAAAAACATAATATTTCCGGTCAATAAGGGTCTACCATGAAGAACTGAAATTGTTATTTCAATAATAATTTGAATATCCCACAAACTGGGTTCGGTAAGCTAAAATAAAATTTTTGAAATAATTTAGGACGAATATTTGGCATCTTTATGAATTATGAATTCAAGACGAAATAATAATGATCCAAAAATTAAAAAGTGCCCTTGTCACTTGTGAAATTCACCAAATTTATTTATCTTAAATTTCATTTTACATTTGGATCATATTTTGTTGCTCATTTTACCTTCGCTCTTATTCTATATGGTATCAAAGGTAGTCGTTTTGCGGTGTTGTTATGATTATGTCCGGATATGTTATTTTATTGTGTTTGTCCAAAAGGTTTAGAACTCTCATTCGGAAATGTGTAGTAATATTAGTTTCTTAAAAAACCATTCTGCTGTAGATAACGCATATCCAGTAAACAAGTTTAATCAGTTTTGGTATTTTTTTTTGGGTTAGTGACTACACTTTTCGAGACAAAGCGCGCCCGCTTCCAGAAAATTAACATGTTTGAGGAAAACTGCATTTTCTCGGACCTCGAACCGTTAAAGTTTAAGGTTAAGTTGAAAGCGTTGTGTTTATCTACTTCGTTTCATGGACCTGCTCCATAAAATTTTCAAATAGAATCTTCACTTTAAACCTGCCGTGGCTCTGAACCGTTTACTGATTGCTTCTTCGAAGGCGATAGCTTCTTAAAATTTCGGTATCATCATCCAGAGAATTTTCTTATTGGCAGATGTAACACATCAACTAGCACTTAAAATTTTTGAAATACATATTTAAACATATATATGTTTGAAAATAAGCAAAAATACTCTTTCATTTATAAACATTACCTTCTATGGTTTCCATTTAAAAAATAGAGTTTTAGGTTATAACTACAAAACCAAAGGACCAATTAAAAAATCATTTCCACCATTAGATTCTACGTGAAAAACTGCGTTAAGAACGGTTTTAATCAAATTTTTCTAGTTAACCGAAAAGGATAAGTATAAGATTTTCGAAAATTTTTAATTTTTCAAAATTCTGCTAAAACGAGTAAGGATACAAAAACCATCACTTTATAGAGAATTTGAAATTACTTAAACTTGATTTTTTCGAGATTACAGTAAAAATTAAGAAGCTTAGGAAGAAATTGCAGATCTAATTGAAATATTCAGAAAAAATCTAATTCTCTAGCAATAACCCAGTATTTATCAGAAAATTATGGTTTTAAAATTTTTAGAAATTCCGACTTTATTTGGAGATTTCGAATTTTTAACAAGAAAACATGAGACAGTTTAAGTTTAAACTAAAATTTTGAGAAAAAGCTGAACGTGTCGAGGAAACACTTAAATTTGTCTTTAAATAAATTTCGAGTCGTGCAATTTGTTTTTTCTCATTTGAATTTTTTTCAGGTATTTTATGTCTTATGATTCATCAGTCAGCATTTTCTAGTTAAAGTAGAGATTTTGAGGAAACAGTTTAAATTTTGAGATAAAAATCTAAACTTTCAAATTAGAATAATAAAATTTCTAGAAAGAAATTAAATATCTGGAATTTGTTAATTAATTAAAATGTTACTTAAGTTCTCTTTCAAAAGACTTAATTTGTTCTTATCACTGACACTTAACACTGATGAGTTACAAATTGACATGCTTGTATTATGCATATTACCATTCGTTACACACATTAATTCTTGTATAGAACTATCGATATTTCCAAAAGATTGGAAAGTGACAAAAGTATATTCCTTGCCTAAAAAGCATATCATAACTAGTATTAATGAATTACGCACAATTTCAATTCTACCTGTCAACCTTGTCAAAAGTATTATGAAAAGTAGCAAGTGATCAAGTTGAAATCATATTAACCTATATAATATTTTGCTGAGTAGTCATTTAGGTTTAAGGCAGGGTTATAGTTGCACAACTGCCTTACTAGAGCTTACAGATGATGTTTTTAGGGATATAGATCCCTTGATCTATATCCCTATACAGTAACTCCTTAGCTACTATTGCATTAATATTACTTGATTATACAAAAGCATTTGATACTATTAATCATAAGTTGCTCTATAGTATATTTAATTACTTGGGTTTCTCTAATACCGTAATTAGCTTTATCAAAGGTTACCTTTCGGATCGATTTCAATTTGTAGAAACGAAAGTAGGAAAATCTGATACAAAAAACATTTTATGGGGTGTGCCCCAAGGTTCGGAATTAGGACCCACTTTGTTCTGTATTTATTCAAATAACATTTGCTCAACTCTGAATAATTGTAAAGTCTATATGTATGCTGATGACACCCAAGTAAGATTTACGATTTCTGACCTTGACGTTAAAGTTACGAATAAATTTGTTAATGTAGAATTGTCAGAAGTGGTTCCTTTTCTAAAAGACATCAATTAACCATTAATCCAATAAACACAAGTATTGATATTTGAAAAAGATAAAACGAAACTTTCAGGACAATGATCAATTAGTGTTGATGGGGTTAATGTTATTTGTATAGATGTGGCTAGAAATTTAGGTCTTGAGCTTGATTCTAGTTTAAGATTTAGACAACATGTCAAAAAATGTATAAAAAGGGCTTATGCAAATCTAAAAATGCTTTTCCCACATAGCCATATTTTAGATCAAAAAACTAAGATTTTATTGTGTGACACTATGGTTCTTAGTCATTTTAATTATTGTGATACTATACAGTGTGTCCCACCGGGAATCGCCGCGATCGATATCTAGTGAAGTACTTATCTAAAACATTTAAAAATTCGGCAACTTAGCAAAGACAATAGGACCAACAAAACTAAAATATTCGCAAGGTTGTGGTATTTTTGGTTATACCGGAAGTTGACACCAACTTCGTTATTTTAAATGAAGCATCCTATATATTTTTGCATTTTTGGATTTAATTTAATATTTTAAGGTAACTTTGAATAACAAACATTGTTCCTAAAATATTTATTTCATATTTGGTATGCGAGTAGAGCACATACAAGGCTATCTTGCAGAACTTTCATAAGTTCAAAAACATTGCATCGAGTGTTGAATTCAGGTCTGCATATTTTGGTAAATTCAAACGGCGATAACTTTGTTATCTCAAATAGAACACCTTATATTTTTTCTGCCTTATCTTATATAGATTTAACTTATCTTTCACCTAATATAAGCTTTTTAAGGGTTGCTCTTACAACTTTTAGAAATAATTGCAATTTCTTACTTTTTTTTGCCATTTCACATTAAATGAACTCTTATCGGCTAGCATATTACTGACGTTATGAATAGAAATAATCTCTATCGACAATTATACTATCAGGAAACCATTTGTCAAATTATTTATAGTATAACGCAATGTAAATAGATGAAATAGGATTTAGAATAGAATTGTAGAATCTAGTAAATAAAAAAAGTTTCTAGAAGGTTCTGATAAGGGGAAAGCGGCCGCGATAACGAAACAAACGGCAGATAAGCGTTCCAGAAATTTCGGCATTCGATAAGCCTTATCTGCCGAAAATTCTGGAAGCCGGGGGCCGAAACTATAAAAAGGCGGTCAGCTTTCCCTCGAGTCAGTCAGTTAGAATCAGTGCAATTAGTGAGTTAGTAGAAGCGAGTTAATTGTCAATTGTGGTGATCCAAGATGAGTTCAGTAATAAAGTGGGTATAATCTATCACGTGTATCAATTCGAACCGATAACGCACGTAACAATAGTTTATTTTATAGCGTGTGGTGAAGCTAAAATGAAAACATGCCTGACCATCTTTTTTAGCAATGACAATTATTTTAAATTTTCTATTATTTTCTGACGACGTAACAAAGTAATATCACAAACATGTGATACAGCGATAAATTTGCTGTTCGATATCTTATAAAGCCCCCATGAAATCCAATAAAGCGAATGGTAGAAAATCTTACAAATCTCACAAAGATACATCAGATAGAAGAAAATCTGTTGTTGATAATAAAAATGTCGAAATAGGATTTCCAATTATGTCAACTAGTCATGTTTTAGTCTTACCTTCATCACACACTATGAACTACTATATGTAATTTTACTGATTGTTTCATAATTTAAATGTCGATAACGATTGTTTCTTTTTTTTTAAGTACATTTCATTTGTTTCTACTTATTATGCTACTGATATGCTATCCAACAAAAATTCGATGACTGTGAAATAAAAAACAAAATGTTAAAATTGCAATTATTTGCAAAAGTTGAAAAAGAAACTCCCGCAGTGCCTATATCAGTTAAAGATAATTTAAATCTGCCTTGGATAGGTCAAAAAAATATAGAGTGTTCCATTTGAGGTAACAGATTTACCAATCGTGAAATCACCACTCGGTATAATGTTTTTTAATCTATGAAGGTTGTGCAAGATAGCTTCCTATGTGTTCTACTCACCAAATATGAAATAAATATCTAGTTTCCGTCAACTTCCGGCATAACCGGAAGTATACCGGAAGTATTACAACTTCACGAATATTTTAATTGTGTTGGCCTCGTTAACTTTGTTAAGCTGTTAAATTTTCAAAATTTTTAGACCAGTACTTTGTCAGATATCGATCGCGGCGATTCCCGGTGGGACACACTGTATTTGGTCCTTGCATCGATTATGCAGATACAAACCGGATTCAAAGAACTCAAAATTCCGCTTACGATATACTTATGGTATAGGAAAGTATGAAAGCATTAGTTATAAATTGAAAGATGCCAATTGGTTAAATATGAAAGCCAGACGAAAGTTGCATATGGTAACATTGTATCACAAAATTATTATGTATAAATCTCCTCCTTATCTCTACAATAAAATAATCTTTCGGTGTGATGTTCACAATGTGCATACTCACTTCAGGGGCAAAATCTCACCTCCCCTCCACCGAAGCGCTAAATTCCACGAATCATTTTCTTACATGATTTTCAAGCTATACAACCATGTTCCTCCAGACTTAAAACATCTTGCACTAAATAAATTTCAAACAAGCTATAAACGAATTTTACATGAGTATTAATGTGAAATATTTTCTGCTTCATATAGTTAATAATTATTCTGATTGCTTCTTTTTAATTTAAAACATTTTTAGAGCCATAAATATTTTGTTCTGTTATTATATTATAATCATAAGGGGCGGCACTTCGATCAGTGTATGCTGTTTGCAGCCCCATTTTGCAGATTTAAATACATAATATATACTTTATTATGCTAAGGTAATACTTATTGCACTGTATTATAAATATTCTGCAAATAAAGTTATTATTATTATTATTATTATTATTATTATTATTATTATTATTATTATTATTATTATTATTATTATTATTATTATTATTATTATTATTATTTTTGTTTTCTCCTTTGATGGGTTTTCTTGTAACTAGGGTTCTTAGAACCATTCATTCACAGTGTTTAAATTGCGGTTAATTAAACATTCTCCTCGATATTCAGAGTTTTCCTTATTATTCGGCGTGTTTCTAGGATGACGGATTGTTGCATCTCTTTGGCTGTTGCAATTATGTTTGTGTTTAGTTCTTTTATGTTTTGTAGGTAGCTTAGAAAATGTCGGCTAAACAGACCAGTTACCGACACCACCACAGGTATTACTCTCACTGATTTTAGTTTGTGTATTTGTTTATATTCTTCAGTAAGTCCCATATATTTGCCAATCTTCTCTCGTTCCTTCTGTTCTAAATTGTGATCGTTCGGGTGGAATATATCCAATAAGAAAGCATTTTTCTGATATTTATCTACCAGTACTATATCCGGACGGTTTGCCGCAATCGGTCTGTCAGTAATGATGGTCGTATCCCAGTATAACAAGTAATGCTCGTTTTCTAAAACTGGATGAGGAATGTATTTATAATATGGTTCTTTCTTGCTTTCTGATAGAGCAGTACTTAATGCCAGTTCTTGTGGCTCTTAGTGTAATCACTAGCTGCTAGTGTAGTGCATCTCGATGTTAGGTGTTCTATAGTTTCAGAAACTTTTTCTCATAATCTACATTTATCGCTAGTTACGGTTCTTTTTTCTATATATTTTTGATAGTTTCTGGTTGCTATTATCCCATCTTCTATTGCTATGATAAAACCTTCCGTTTCAGGGTATAGTATTCCTTTTCTGAGCCACAGTGTTGATAGTTCTGTATTTGGATGCAAAAGTTTCTGAGGATATTTCCCATGAAGCGGTTTATTTATCCAGATATCCTTAGCTTCGTTCAATGTAGGTGTTTCGGTTTGTACTCCGTCACAAAGTCGTAGGGGTGAATACTTGTCAATCGCATTCATTATCAAATGTAATTTGGACACATTCGATCTGCTGATAAAGTATTTAGTCAGCCCTTTTAGAATCTTAGCGTGTAATATCTGCATGTTCAATATCCCTCTTCTTCCAATGTTGCGTGGTAAGTATAATCTTTCCGAGCACGACTTGGGATTGATAGCTAATTCAATGCTATTATTGCCTGGTGGCACCACTGTATGTGGTTTGCCTCTGATATTATGTTTTTCTGGCTGGGCTTTAAGTTTTCAATTTTCTTAATTATATCTACTAGGCTGTCACCTTTCTTCTTTAAGATATATGTGGATAGTCCTACTATTGTTGCTTTATATGCTGTTTCTACTTTACGAAGTCCTCTACCCCCCTCTAATCTAGGTAAGTAAAGTCTATCCACGTCTGCTCTGGGATGTAGTAACTTATACGTGGTCAGTAGCTTACGGGTCTTCCTGTCCAATTGCCTAAGTTCCTCTTTTGTCCAATTTATCATACCAAAACTATATTCTAGTACGGGCATTGCTAGATTACCAATCGCTGTTATTTTATTTTTTCCTGTGCCGGGTGTCCTATTAACCTAATTCTTCGAACATACTCTTTTTTTATCTTATCTTTCATCTCGGCATGTTCGATGTCACGGTTTTCTGTCACTCCTAGATATTTATATGCCTTTTCAGGTTCAAGGTTTTTAATTTCAGTTTGTTTGTCCATCTGTAGGTTTTCTGTGTATTTAATCTGCCCTTTATGTATGACTACCTTGGCGCACTTGTCCAGTCTAAATTGCATACAGACATCTTCACTGAATTGTTTCACAATGCCTAACATGTCATTAACTCCACCTTCATTGCAGCTGAAGAGTTTTAGATCATCCATGTATAGTAAATGGTGAACCGATGTTTTCTGTACTTTATATCCGCGGTCACTTTCACGCAGTTCTCTTGATAAGGGTATTAAGCACATGCAGAACAAAAGGGGGGACAGCGAGTCACCTTGGAAGATTCCTCTGTTGATATTTATGGTATTAGTTTCTATCACTCCTTGTTCTGTTAATCTTGCTCTCGTATTCCATTTTTCCATAGCCGTTGTGCAGAAGTGGACTATTTCGGGATCTAGATGATATATTTGCATAGCTTGTTTTATCCAACTGTGTGGAATGCTGTCGAACGCTTTTTTGTAGTCTATGCAAGCCATGGCCAATCCCCTTTTCTTTTCTTTACTGTCTTCCATAATTAGCTTATTTAATAACAGGTGCTCCTTGCATCCCAAAGAACCCCTGGAGCAACCTTTTTGCTCAGCTGGTAGAAGATTGTTATTTACTAGATGCTCATAAATTTTATCCGAGAATATTTTGGTGATGAGTTTATAGATAACTGATAAGCATGTTATTGGTCGGTAATTATTCGCTTTGCATGTGTCTTCTGTTTTTGGTAACAGAAAAGTAATACCTTGCGTAAGCCATTCTGGGATCTGTTCTGGGTGTTTTTTGAGTTCATTTAACGCATAAGCGAATGCCTTATGTGTAGTGTGAAATTTTTTTAACCAAAAGTTTGGTATTTTGTCCAAACGGGGCGCTTTCCAGTTAGCTGCATTTGATAAGGCCTTTTCTATGTCTCTGATGGTGATCTCTTCGCTTGACATAAAATGTACTTTCTGCGTAGATTTCTCTTCTCTTTTTATCCACTTTGCTTTTGAATTGTGCCTTGCATTTGTTTCCCACTGATCCTTCCAAAAGGCTCTTATTTCATTTTGTGATGGTGCTTTTGTCATCCCTGTACTTTTTGTTTTTAACTCTTGGTAGAACTCTTTTCCATTTTCTTCAAAAAATCTGTTTTGTTGATAAAAGTCATTTCTCTTTTGATATCTTCGTATTCGCTGTGCATATGCAAGCACCTTTTCTTTTAACATTTCCTCTACTTTCTGATAGCTGCAGTTATTAGAGATTTCATATTTAATTTTCAAGGAATTTATTCGATGCTGTACCCTTTTAGAATGTGTTTTGTCAGATTTCCCCTCAGCTAATAAGGATAATTCTTTTCGTAATTCTTCTATTCTTTTCTGTATTCTCAGTTTCCATCTGGGGCTTTTATGTTGCTTGTTTCTTGTTGTGTTATCCCTTATTTTCATTAACTTTCTTGTGATAACTAACGCGCTAGAGTATACCAAGTTGTTTAGTTCAGTGATGTCTTTTGTTTGACTTCGTGCGATATATTCTTGTATGATGTTATTGGCTTTTAATATCATTTTTTTGGCTTTATTTGTTTCTTTGATTTTCGGAAGTCTGCTTCTTTCTGTCATGCTAACTATCTTACTGTTTTCAAGTTCACTGTATATTTTAATCTTTAATTCTAAATCTAAATTTGCTACGGTGGTCTGCTCTGCCTTACTATTGGTATTTTCTAAGTCTAGAGATCCCTTTTCTTTGCCGGTAGTATTATTTTCACTTGAAATTGTCGTGTTTATTTGTTCTCCGCTATTGTTGTTGAAATGTTGACCTTCTTGAACGTCTTGGGTATTTGTGTGGGTTCTTTGGCCCAACTCTCCTGCTGGTGTCTGTTGGTTGGTTATTGATTTTCTTACTGAGTTTTGTATTACATCCAGTTCACTTTGTGTTAATTTTTTATTGTTTATGGTGTACCTTCTTTGTGTTGCTAGGCTTTTAGAAGATATATTTGGTCTTGTGTTTGGGTTTCTGTCCCTCCAAAGTTCAAATACATTCCTTTCTGTAGCAGTTTGTTTCTCCTGCATGTAGTAGTAACACCATATTATCTCCGCATATTCTTTCTTGCCCCAACGGAGTCTGTTACCATTATTTTCTCCAATATTGGTTTCATCTTTATTTTGATGTTGTGAAATCACTGGTGCAATTTGAGTTTCCTCGTTTTGACTGACAGTGTTTTCTGTTGGTGTATGTCTTAGCGAAGATGCTTGTTCACTGTTTACACAGTTTTCCTTGTTTTGTTTTGTTTTATTTCTTGTTATCATCGTGGTCCCACGAGTAGCTAGGGTGTGTTCGGTCCACCATGGCGGAGCCCCGCATTACCATGGTAAGGCGGCTTATCTACAACCAAGTTGCGCCTGTTGCTCGGAGGACTCCGTACATAACTGTTTAACCCAACAGCCATTCATCTCTTCTGCACGGGTCGCGTAACACATTGAGATTGGGGTTATTTTTTCGGGGTTTTCTCCTCTACGCCCAGGGCCGTGGTGGCGCTACTCACCATGGTAAGATGCTTACGCTCCTTACCCCCTTGCGAGTTTATTATTATTATTATTATTATTATTATTATTATTATTATTATTATTATTATTATTATTATTATTATTATAATAATATTATTATTATTATTATTGGTTTATTCTCAGCTATGGCTGGTGTATCCACTTCAGCTTGCGGGTTGTTAACCAAGCAAACTAAAGGTCTATTGTTTGTTCTTTAGATAGGTGGATTCAGGAATTTACGATCAGTGGTGCACGTTTGCAGTATGACGGCTTTCTGTAAGTTTATGTGTATTGTTTTTGAGACATCCAGTTTCTCCAGGTTCCGTACAAATGATAATGGTGTTATTTCTGTTGGAGACTGGATCATCTGTACGATTTTGACATGGCGTTGCTTCTATAGCTCTTTGACTTCAATTGTCAACGGTGTGTATTTTTCTATTTTCTCTTGTTCTTTTTGTTGAATGTTGTTGTCTAATGATATGGTAAAGTCGATAAGGTATGTTGTTTGTTCCTTCTTTATCATGTATGTGATGTCAGGTCTATTGTGTGCCATTGTCCTGTCAGTTTGCAGCGTTACGTCTTAATACAGTTTTGCTTCAGTATTTTCCAACAGTTGTTGCGGGAAATATTTGAAGTATGGCTGCCTTTCTGTAACTAAGTTGTGCTTCAGAGCTATTTCCTGGTGGAGAATTTTATCTGCTGTATTGTGTCTGTCTGTATAGTCTGTGCCTGCAAGTAATCTGCATCCGCTTATGATGTGTTCAATGGTTTCAGGATACATTTGGCATTTCCTACAGAGATCCGACTGCATGTTTGGTTCCTTTAATATATACTTGCGATAGTTTTTTGTCGCTATTACGTGGTCCTGTATCGCCAACGCGAATCCGTCTGTTTCAGGGTGTAGTTGTCCAGAAGTCAGCCATGCGTATGAATGTTCTTTGCTGATATAAGGTTGTTGCACGATTTGGTAGTGACGACCGTGCAGAACTTTCTGGGGCCATTGCAGTAGTTTTTCTTGCTTGTTGATGGCTTTATTTCTGTTGTTTTCGTCAGGTTGTTGTGTTGACATTTGGTTCAGATTTAGGGGGGTATACTGCTGGTCTGCTTTGATCACTTTATGCAGTTGACTCTCTTCTTTCGACAGAAAGTATGCTCTGAGTTGTTTAATTTGGTTTTGATGCAGCTCGGTAACGTCTATTAGTCCTCTTTCTCCTTGATGCCTTGGCAATGTGATTCTTTCTGTACATGCTTTTGGATGGTGCATTTTATGTTGTGATAGTTGGGTACGATTTATTCTGTTCATGTCCTCAGTATCTGTGGTTATCCATTTGATGATTCCAAATGAATATGTCAAAAGTGGTATTGCATAGGTATTGATGGCTTTTATAATATTTTTCGAGTTTAGTTTCGAGTTTAGGATATTCGATATTCGTTTTTTATAGTTTTGGATTATTTGTATTTTTATTTGTTTGTGGCATTTTGCTGAAATCCCAGATATTTGTATGTTTCGTGTTTTTCCATCATCTCTATAAATTCGTTGTTCATTGTTTCTATTCTCTGAGTTTCAGCCCATCTTCCCTTTTCGATTCTGAGGACTTTGCCTTTATCTATCCCAAAGTGTACGCTCAGGTCTTTACTGACATCTTCGGTTGTTTTAATCAGGTATTTGATTTGAGTCGCTGTTGAACCATATATTTTAATGTCATCCATATACATGAGGTGACTTACTGTGTGTTCTATTCTTGATCTATTTTTTAAATGAAAGCCGTATGTCGTCTCATTAAGTGACCTCGATAGTGGATTTAGGGCTGCACAGGACCAAAGGGCGCCTAAAGAATCACCTTGAAAAATACCCCTCTTGATTGATATGTGGTCAGTGTGTATGCTTGTGTCTTCGTTTCCCGTGTTTAGGTGTATTATAGTCGCTTTCCACGATTTCATTAGGTGTCCTAAGAATGTACTTAGTGTCTTTGGGACTTTATATAATTCTAGAATCTGCTTCAGCCAGCTATGGGGAACAGGAGTCAAAAGCTTTTTGGTAGTCTATGTAGCAAGTATATAGATTTCGCTGATGTTTTTCTGCTTGTTTCATCATTACAGTATCGATTACAAGTTGTTCTTTGCAGCCTTGACTTTTCTTTTTACATCCTTTTTGTTCTTCTGTCAGCATGTTATTTGTGAGTAAATGTGTGTCCAATTTTTCCGTGATTATCGAGGTGATTATCTTATATAATGTCGATAAACATGTAATCGGGCGGTAGTTTGCTGGGTTTCGAGTATTCTGACAATTTGACTATATAGGTGAGACCTTCAGTTAGAAATTCCGGTGTTTTTTCAGGATTATTTAAAATATCATTTACGGCTTGTGCAAGTGGTCTATGTATTGAAGTTAATTGTTTGCACCAAAAATTTTGAATGCCACCCATTCCTGGTGCTTTCCATCCGTGTGTTTTCTTTATAGCTTTTTCTAGTTCAGCTATTGTAATTGTTATGTCTTGGGCTACTTGAATATGTGTGAAATGTTTCTGCTCGTCTTGAATCCATTTTGCTGTGTTATTATGGTTTACAGGGTTACTCCATATGTTGCTCCAGAACACTGATACTTCTTCTTTGCTAGGTGGTATGATTGTTCCCTTTTCCGTTGATGTGATGTTATTGTAGAAACTTTTCTCATTATTTCGGAAGATATTGTTTTGTTGTTTTCTGACGTTTGTTTCCTTGTACCTTCTTAGCCTTGTACTGTAGACCGCTAGTTTTTGTTTTAGGTTGTCCAGCTCAATTTCTGGAGTGTTTTGGTTGTTGGGTATGCTAAGCTTTTTAACTCTTTATTAATTTATTAGATCTGTTTCCGTTGATATATTAGGGTGAGTCGTCCTATATCTTGTCTAAGGGTGTTTATTTTCTTTTCTAGTCTCTTTTGCCAGTTAGGAATATTCGGTGTGTTGTTTCTGTGGAAATTGACCTTTTGGTTGTTTAGAGCTAACGTTGTATATGCCGCACTGTATACAATGGTGTGTAGTTCTTTTAATGAGTGAGCACAGTTAGTAGCTATAATTGTTGTTATAGTTTTATTGAGAGATCGTATTGTCTTGTATGTGTTTTTATTGCATCTTTTTCGAGGAAGTCTTGGTCTTTTTCTTGGGTCGATTTGTTCCCATCGTGTGATCTGTTTACTTAGTTCATCTTTAACTGACTCTTCCGTATTTCGCATTGCTTGTGTTGTTACGTTCTGCTGTGGCATTGTGGGGGATGGTAATTCTCTGATGCTGTGCCGATGACTTGATCTTGAATGGCAGTGGCGAATCCCTCTGTTTTGGGAACAGGTATCCTCTGGTTAACCATTCTAGGGAGGCCTTTCCGTATATGTGCTCTGCTTTGAGACTCGTTGGGTATCTACCATGTAGTTCCTTGCTTAAGCATCGTTCGATTTTGTTGTTGGGTTCAGCCGGTGCTTTTAGTTCTGTGAATAGCTTTAACGGGGTGATATTTCTATCGAGCGAGACTATGCATCTGTATATATTAGTTTTGTATTGCTTTTTCCAGAAAGTATGTTCTTAAGTTTGCAGTCTGTTTGTCATGAAGGATGGTAATGTCAATTACTCCACGGCCTCCTTGTGTGAAATATTTCAATTGAGCTTTTGGGGTGATGGAGCCGGTATTTTGTACTGAATGTACGTATGGTTCCATTTAGGTCTTCTAACTCTGTGTTCGTCCATGTAAGTATTGCGAACGCGTTGATTGCGTTCGTCATAATTTTGGAATATAGTTTTCTATTCATTAGGAGTTTTAATCTTGTTTTAAACTTCTCGGTCAGTAATATTTTGGACCGTTTGTAATCAATTTCTTTGGCTTGTTCGTCCCTAAGTATTTATATACTCTTCTTCTTCCATTTCATTTATTTGTCCTTGCTCTGTATCGGAACCCTCATGTCATCCATTTTCCTTTTTTCCATTGCACTTATTCGACATTTGTCTAATCCAAACTGCATTCTTATGTCATCGCTGTAGATAGCAATAATATTTATTAGTTCTTGTAAGTCTTTTTTTTTTGTTTTTGCAAATAATTTGATATCGTCCATATAAAGTAAGTGGCTTATGTTTTGATCTTTTTGAAGTACTACGCCTTTTTATTTTCCGTTAATGAAACTGGAAATTCGATTTAGTGCCATGCAGAACCACAAAGCACTGAGCGCGTCTCCTTGAAAGATTCCTGACCGAATGTTTACGCTTCCTATGTTTCTTTGTGTTGTACCGATAGTAAGAGTAGTTTTCCATTTTTTCATGAATTTTATAAATACGTAATATTTCTATCAGCCATGAGTGTGGGATGCTATCAAATACTTTTTTATAACCAATGTAGGCTGAGTAGATATGTTTATTGGTTCCTTTTATTTTTCCTGTCATAACTGCGTCTATTGTGAGTTGATCCTTGCAGCCTTTTGTAGCTTTTCTGCATCCTTTTTGTTCCCACCCAAGTATGTCGTTATTTTCTAAGTGGTGATCGATTTTTTCTGTAATAATGGAGGTAAATATTTTATATATTGTGGGAAGACAGTAATCGGTCTATATTTACTGGGGTCTCTACTTACTGATATGGTTTTGAGAAGTAAATACGTGATGCCTTCAGTCATGAACTCAGGTATATTTTCATTATCTGTAAGTACCTTTGTAAGGAGCGCTAACATTTTTTTGGTGCATGCTGTTTAGTTTCTTCCACCAATAGTTGTGTATTTTGTCTTGTCCGGGTGCCTTCCAATTTTGTGTTTTTTTAATAGCATTTTCTACTTCTTTTATGGTAATTTTATAAATGTTCATTTCTGTTTTGTTGTGAGTATGTCTCTTCTCCTCTTCAATCCATGGGGCTCTTTTTTCATGCTGTTTCTCTTCTGACCAGATAGTCCCTAAGTATCCTCTTGCACTTTCTAATTCTGGGTTTTCTTTTTGTTCGTATTGTTGTTGTGTAAGCTGCCTATAAAATTGTTTCTGGTTAACTGTTCTTGTACCTTTTTAATTGTTTTGCAGTCGCTGCAAGAGATTGTTTTAGATAGTCCAGTATCTCGGTTTGATTTGTATTTTTTGTGTTGGTATATTTTTCTACAATTTTCTTTGATTTTCTGTGGGTTCTTTTACTTGCTGTTTGTTTTTATGCTTGTGTTACTTGACCTATTTCTCTACGTAGTTCTTTTAATTTTCGATCGAGTCTTTCTTTCCATTATGGTTTCCGGTTCTCTCCGCGCTATTTTCTCCTGGTTTGTAAGTTATCTATGTTTTGTTTATGCATTTTAATTGCTGTTACTGCTCCAATATAAAGTACAGTGTGGGTATTTATTAGATTGCTGTTGTTTTGAATGTTTTGGCTAATCAACCTGTTTATTATGTTAATTATTTCTTTCGCGTGTTTTGGGATTTTTGGTCTCATTAGATCTTATGACTGCGTATTCACTAAATGTTTCTTCGTATCAGTTACATGTGTCCTCTTCCAGTTCTGTTTCTCTTTTCTTGATGGTTTTTTTGTTGTTCTTCCCAAAATACTTCAGGAATCAAGTGAGATATTTTAAATATGTTTTTACAAAAATATTATAAACAAAATTACCCAACTTCAACTGACTCTGTATCCATAATAGTTAAGGAGATCCCAATGGGGAGACTTGAAATAGTACTTTATACACTTCAAAGTGAAATTTTCCGATTTTAAATTTTCAGACAATCGATTTCCTCTTTAAAACTGTGAATTTTTACTCAAAATTCGAAGGTAACGTTGAGATTAAAACAAAAATTGTGACAAAAACTTGACGTTTCTGTGAAATCGATATTTGGGAAATAGTTTGAAATGTTATTTGTACAAAAATTTTGAAAAATGAAAAATGCTAAATTTAAACTGAAAACTGTTTATGGTTCAAGTAAAAATTTGTAGGGTAAAGTCAGGATTTATATTATGGATTTAAATAAAATTTTGAAGAAAAAACTTGAAGCTTTTCGAGAAAGTAAAATCTTAGGAACAATTCGAAATAGTTTTAAAAATCGTTAAGTATTCGCGATTAAAAAAAGTTGTTTTCCTAGAGTTTGTAATTATTACCTGAAATTTTTATTTCAGAGATTAAACTTTAGAATTCAGATTTTTTATTTGGTTATTAACATTTCGGTTTTTAAGATAATTTTTTTACTCAAATTACTCAAAACGCCCAAACTCCCGATGTTCCTCGTTAAAGTTAAACTACAACGTCGAAATCTTTTTATTAAAATCTAAACTTTGAAATTTAATTGAAATTTTAAAAGAACAAATCGAGATCTTTAGACTAAAATCAGAATTTCTAGAAAATCTGGAAATTTTCCGAGATAATTCGAACTTTTAAAATATCTCTTCATGTCCGGTTCTGTGTCTTTTGGAATAATGTGAAATATAAATGAGATGAATAATAAATACTATTTGTCTCATGATGTAATAACAATTTCGGTTATTTCAGATATTTAAATAATACCATCTATCGTTCCTACTAAAAAAACGAATGTCAAAACATTAATTATAAAAATAACTTTATTATAAAATGTTTATTAAATATTTAAGTCATAAACTTGAAATAGTTTAAATATTTTGAGTGGACAATTCATAAACTCTAAGTTGAATTGATTGCGTATTTTTTTGTCATTTTTCGTTTAAAATTTATCCCTAGTTGATTAATGAATGCGATATCTAATAAAATTATGATTTGCGCCATTGACCGCTATTCTATAAATTCATTCTATAATATCCATGCTAAACAACGATTATCATCCATATTCAATTATCGACACGGAATCATCGTTTGTCCCTAATTTTCAATCCATTTTTACAAATTAAATAACAATGAAGTTTCCAACAGCATCTGTCACTGAATTAGATCGAGAAGGGCTTTTTTAACTAAACAACGGATTTCTCAAATTGTCATTGGAAAGGCATCTCATTAGTGTGAAGTCTAGAAAGCTAGCCGGCTTTTTATTGTGGCTATCCTTTGTCATTAGTGGCTTGAGGTTTCGTGCGAAGATCTAAACAATGCATCTTGAAATTCAGTAACTCATTAATCTCCAAATGGTCCCAACTGCTTTTCTTATAAACCGGCAAAGAAACATTAACAACGACCGACGACTAATTAAAAATAGAAGGCAGCGCACATTGTTTTTTCTGCTCCAGTGATATAATAACAAATTCGAACGAAGTAATTATTACGTAAGTTTGTATTTTGGAATTGCATAAGAAAACGTCGCCTTGGGATGCATTGCAATTGAAACTTACTCTCTTTCGCTAAAAATGTCTCTTGTAATATTTAATCGAGCCAGCTAAAAACAAATGAATGTTCATGTCACGTGCAGTCGCCCTCTTGGATATTTAATGAAAGCTTTTCATTATAACTTTACTCTGATTATTATTCCTTACCAGATGCAAGATCATGGCATGCCGGTAGTGTGCTGGTTTTATCTTTGAAATGTACCACATGGCTCTCTTTCTCTCTCTCTCTCAATCTTACTGCAGTGCGATAAAGAAAAGTGAATCAACGTTACCAGACTAAATGAATTTCTGTATTTCGTTCACTAAATTGTTCATTTAGCCATTTGCCATTATGTATTTAGAACCGTATTTTGCACACCCTGAACTCGAAATCACCAAATAAAAAATGCAAAATGAATTCGTGTTTGAAAAGTATCGCCAAAATGAGTAGTACAGAAGAATCCGGCTAAATATTAAAATTATTTTATCTTTCCTACAATAAACCTATCTATTGGACTTCAGTGAACTCGATATGTAGAATTAAAATGTAATTAATGGTAACTTGTTTGTATTTTTTAAAAATACGTTTTTCTTTAACGAATCTAATTCAATACGTTTCTATTTTTATGTTCTTGTAAAGTGGAGAATTTCTAAACGATAATCACTTTTCTGTTCTAGCTAACTTAATTAGCTTCTTTCACTCGTTTTAACTTTTACATTAATAACAGTTATTCTCATGTTCAATTTCACTTACTGCATTCGTTAGGCTGCAGGGTTTAGACATTTAGAATGCCGATAATCTTAAACAGAACTCGCTAGTCTTTGTTGGTGATTTGCATGTGATAAAAGATTTTATAAGGATAATTTATCTATAATTAAAATAGTACATGCATAGTATAAGCAGCACTGCCTCTACAGTAATTGAAATATAATGCATGTATATTTGAGCATATGAAAACCTCTAAAATAGTCTCACTAGTAAGATTTTTCTTCACTGATGGAAGTAATATTTGAAATAAGAATTCTGTATTTAATTTATATTGTTTGTCAACTGATAGCTAATAACACTTAAAGAGAAAGCCAACAAAACACCATAAATGCCCCTGCTGCGGTGCCATTAAACGAGATCGCATGTTACTCTGAGTCAATTTAAATTCGCACTGCCACAATTAACTCTACTGTGAATTATTATTAGTTGTTGTTTCATCAACCAAGTTCCTGTTAATGCGTCATAAAATGTCTATTGTTTAAACCATGATGGCGATTCCATGTCTAAAATGTTTTCACGTCGCCCCTATTCTTTTTAAAAATATCACGGAGAAGTTTGCACGTTTTCATTTACGTTTATTCTAGTCTGTAGGGATTTCCCGAAAAAGGAAAATGCCACCTGCTTTTTTACTTCAAAGTGATATTTACTTTCCGGAGCGTTGTTCACATTTAACCCCTGATAGATATCGAAGTGCGAAAACCTTTAAATGTCAGGAAATTTTGCTTATTTACACAGAAAATAATAATTTGCAATTTGTGAAACCGCTAGTTCCGTCCCTGAAATATCAATATACCATATTCTGTTCACTCAACAGATATAGTTAGGCCACTTCCCCTCAAAAAAAGACAGGTTTACACGATATTAAGGAATAATAAGAAAATAAATCATAGAAAATAAAGTCGAATAGAATTGTACAAATAATTAATAAATCGTTATATTAGTGGCAGCTAGTGCTAAAAAAATTGAAGGTTGCAAAGAAACACCTACAAAAAATGGCGCGAAACTATATTTACTGTTAAAGAATCCGTTTTATGTATTTACAACAAAAACAAACTTATTATAAGGGGAAGTCCATACGACGATATTTATCAGTTGCAATTTTATCAATAACTCTTTGATTTAAGTCGGGTATTCTTGGTCAATACATTATGGTTTGCAGTGCTACGTACAACCCAATGCTGCTTATGGGCGCGTAATCACACCAACCAAAGTATTAGCTAACGCGCAGATGCGTACATGTAAAACAAAGGTTGTAATCTAGCGTGCAAACTCTGCAAACCAAATAACAATATATCTATCAAACAGGAACGAATCAGGGGAATTTGCTACAGTCGGTAATATGTTTGGTTGTTTGGTAATGGTAAATGCGTTATTTATTATGACAATGAACAAAAATTACTTTGTTTTTATTCCAGCGTTAGTTTTTTTTTGGCGGTTGTGCAAACTTGCAAACCTTAGCACCAGCCGCCACTTCGTTATATTAAAATTATTATTTATTTAATGCAACCAGAGTCATGATATGGTAAAAACATGATATGGATTAAGTATTATCCTCATCAACAAAACCTAAGAGTTTAGCTCTAACTATGTTTGCTTCATAATGAATTTTTTTCCGATAATCTCCAGTTTTATTTGAGACGATCTTCAACAAAATTCTCCTGTGATCCTTTTTGTAGAATTAGGAAGTTTTAATTTTTTTAAATACGCTCCATTATAGTCCTAAAAATTATGAAACGACCAACATATTTTTTTTTAAATACCTTTTAAATTGGCTGAATTATAGTCCTGTGAAGTTCAAATTTGTCACATCCTCTCGATTCGCCGCTGAAAACATTTGTGACGTCATAAAACATGATAGGAGTCTGGATCGCTTAAAGTCGTCTTGTCTTTGCCGTGGTCTTTCAGTTAACACCATTTCAATTCTTGTTTCCGTCGTCATTTCGTGCTAAATAAATAAGGCAAAAAATGAGTGCAAAGACTTTCTCATGTAAATATTGTATAGTTCCTAAATGTAGAAATACTACTCTCATTAGCCCGGAGAAGTACCGAAAGTACAAAGTTTAAGAAAAAAGTGGTGCAGAGTTATGAAAAGATGTGATAAACAAACACTTTTATGTCAGTCTTCCTTATATTGCTGTGAAGATCATTTTAATATAAGTATAACCCAATTTAATAACAAACATAAATATGTGGGTAATAAATAAATAAATAGTCTAATTGTTAAATAAGTAAATTTAAATATAATATCGCTCGTTTTAAAAAAATTATATTAAAAGAAAAAAGATGACTTTTTTCCCTGTTTTTAATCTTCATTTGTTATTAAGTGTAATATTACATAAGTGAAATGTAACGTCACTGGTTTTTATTTAATATATTTTTGTAAAATACAACAAAAACATTGTTGTAGGTCGAAGCAGATGTACCTTTGTGATAACTTTTTCATTTTCATTACATTCAAATGAACAGTGGTACGGCGTATTCCTTACTTTATGTTCCGGTGTTATTCTTGCTCGTACAATACAATGATTTTCTTCTCTTTTTACTTGCACGTATCCAATCTATATCTATTCTTATAATGAAACAACACTTTCATCACCCTTAAATATAAATAATGTTTTTGTTAATAAGTCGTTCTTATATAAAAAAAATCTCAAAACCAAACATTGATATCGACATACTGCAGAACAATGACATCACTAGATCCTTCACTAAATATTTACTAATTTCTTAAATAACAGTTAATATGCACTAGTCAATACTAATTATTTTTATAAGGATAAGCAGTTCAAACGTTCTTAAGAAAATAGTGAAATAGTCTACTTACTTTGAAAGCTTTGCACCCCGAATTTCTGCACTGGTATATAGTGGATTATTCGAAAAAAATCTATAATCATTGCTACATCCACTTTCGATAAATTTTTGGAATCGCCACGAACAAAACCTTCTTCCATTGATACCGAATCCGCGTAAATTTGGTAAAAATAAAAATTTTAAAAAAATCGAAATAGTATTTTAGTCTGGAAGTCTATAGCACTGCTGTTCACCGTCGGTTCAAAAATTACTAGGCAAAACTGTCGGGAAAGGCTAGGCCTTTTTGTGTCTGACACGGGACTGCTTCTGGTTTGTCCACCGAGGCCTTTTATTGGGAAGCAATTGTCATTAAGATTCAATTTACCAACCCAACGAATTCTAGAAGGAATGCAATTATCGGCTTTTGTCTATCTCAATTGCAGTTCCATTAAAATGAAACGCAAATACACAGGTGAGATAAAACGGAAACATCTCTGATGGAGCTTGCGGTATGAAATACTTTAGACTGACAGATAAGATCCATACATTAACAACTAAAGAAGAGATACATATAGATTGCACAAAAATTAATCTACAAACGTGTCTCTGTCACTATAAATTCACCTTTGAGCAATCACTTCACTAAACTGTGAGTCTTTGATCCGCGAAAAAATTGTTTTTCTATTCGGTGACGGGTCGTATTGGGGGAGCAGGTCGAAGACGGTCCACATGGATCTTTTGCAGTAAACCGTCTCTAAAGATCCACTAGCACGTCTCACCTGCTGCACGAATGATGGCATAGGGTCCCTGCCATCGGGCTTCAAAAGGTCGACGGACTTCGTTTCGCACCAAGATGGAATCCCCCGGAAGGTATTGGTGGAGATGTCGTCTTCGTTGGGGCCATCTTTTTCGAATGTAAAGCGCTTGATTTCTTCGAGCGACTTTTCGTTGATCGGTTATGTCTCGTAGAGGCGGTGTGGCTGTAGTATCCCATTCTCCAGGTCCAAGGAGCAGGTGGCCCATAAGGATTTCACTGGGCGATTTACCAGTGGCGGCGCTCCTTCTCCTTCGGAGACTAAAGAGCGTAGCCGGCAGGTAGGCATCCCAAGAGCTGGAATCTTGTCCTGATAGACGAATTTGGATGCCCTTCTTAATTTCTCGATTGCGCAATTCTGCTGGATTTGCCCTCGGGTGGTAGGTGGCAGTCGTCCAATGTGCTGCTTTCCATTGTTCGCAACTTCTTGTCCAGCGGCGGCTCAAGAACTGGGGTCCATTATCAATTATGATCTCTCGTGGATAGCCGTATCTGTGGAAGACTTGCTCCTCCACAAGCTGAGTGATACGGCTAGTCCGCGTTTCAGGAATGGCAAACGCTTCGACCCATCGGGAGAAAAGGTCAGTGACCGTGAGCACAAAACGATTGCCGTCATCTGTCACTGGATATGGCCCCATCAAGTCGCATGCTATGGTCTGCCATGGTTCAGTTGGCTGACGCGGTCGCAGATCGGCGGCGGCATGTGGTGGCTTCCTTTTGAATTAAGCGCACAACAAGCAGCCTCTGACGTATTGGGCGACATCTTGAGAAACGGAAGGCCAGAAGAAATGTCGGGAGATTGTATCTGCTGTTTCTTCCCGTCCTGGATGTCCCGCTAATTGGGAGTCATGATATTCGAAAATGACCCTCTCTATCATGGATTCCGGAACTATGAGACGCATCATCTCGCGTCGATAGAGGTGGCCATCTTGCTCTATATAGAGCTGGTGTGAGCGCCGTTCCCAGTCTTCTGGGTCTGGGCCGAGAGGCGTTTGTAGTTGGGCCAGCATTGCTTGGATAGCTTCGTCTTGCTCCTGGGCTCGTTTGACTTCTTCAGTTAATGTTACGATCTCCAGTTGCCAGCATAAAGGTTCTGGTACGGGTTCTTGTCGGGCTTGAATTGGTGGAAGAATTTCTTCCAGGTCGGTGAAGTCGGCCGGAGATGTTGTCGGTTGGGGATGTCGGGATAATTCATCTGGAAGTTCGTTAAGTTTTCCGGGACAATGCTCTATCGTGAAAGAATACTGTTGCAAGAGCAGTGCCCGGCGAGTAATTTTGGCCCTGTCGCCTTTCATTTTATTTAACCACTGAAGAGCGCGATTGTCCGTTCTGAGAGTAAAGGGGCGACTCTCCAGAAACTGACGGTATCTTTTTACGGCCCAGACGATAGCTAGGCACTCCTGTTCATTCACATGATATCGCTGCTCAGCAGGGGTGAACTTAGCGCTGGCATATGATATAATCCTCTTCCCTCCATCCTGAATTGGCTGGTAAAGAACAGCTGACATTCCGACTCCACTTGCGTCTATCTGGAGAATAAAAGGCAGATTTGGGTCTGGCCGGTGCACTTTCCTGGGTTCCTTCATGGCGTCTTTAATGGCTCTGAAGGCGACGTCACATTCTTCACTCCAACGATATGGTTTCTTGGTACTTAGAATGTTGGTGAGAGGTGCGGCTAGCTGTGCGAAATTAGGTATATATTCGCGCAGCCAACCACAGAGGCCTAGAAATCGTCGAAGCTGGGTTCGCGTCTTCGGAGATTCCATAGCTTGGATAGACTCCAAGTGACATTCTAAGGGCTCGTTGCTAGATGCTCCCACATGGTGACCTAGGTACTGAATTTGGGAACTTCCAAGTTGACACTTTTCTAGTGCACAGGTTAGTCCAGGGGATCGAAGTCTCTCAAAAACGACCTGGAGATGCGTAAGGTGCTCTTCGTAGGTAGAGGAATTAACAATTGTGTCATCCAAGTAGACCAACGCAATGTCATTCAAGAGGCCAGGCAATACTTCTTGAGATATGAAGCGTTGGAAATTCCCAGGTGCGTTCTTGAGCCCAAATGGAAGCACCCTAATTTGGTAAGTAGCGCCATTTGGTGTCGTAAATGCTGTATATTTCTTGGAGTTTTGGCTTAGGGAAATTTGCCAATAGCCAGCCTTTAGGTCCAGTGTCGAGAAGATGGTGGCGTTTCCCAGATCTTTTAAAGTTTGAGGAATGAGACGAAGAGACGTTGACTCATCCGCAGTCTGGGAGTTAAGTTGCCTATAATCAACGCAAAATCTCCAAGTGCCATCTTTTTTTGGTACCATGACCACAGGAGAGATGTATTCAGATGTGCTTGGCTCGATGATCTTGCTGGCCATCATCTCCTCAATCTGCATATCTGCCTCAATAGGCATATGGTCGCAGTTGGAATGGTGTTGGATTTTTAAACCGGATTTCGTTTGTCATAGATCGAGTAGTGGTATAGCCTATTTGACCAGCAAAAATGTCTTTAAATTCATCGAGGAGTTTGCGTAGATTTGGCTGCAGTTGTGTTGGAAAAGCATTCTCAATGGTGGGTGTCGTGATGCTGTGGTCTTTGTGGTAGATTGGCCCCAAAAGATATTCTGTGTACCTGCGTTCATTGCCGAAGTAGAATCATCTTCTTCTTGTGTCTAGATAGGCATTTTCCTCTTCCATCCAGGGATAACCTAAGATCACTTCCTCGTTAAGACCCTCGGCCACCAGAAATTTAATGGTCTTTGCATGGGTCCCAACTTGGACCTCCAGGTTCTGGACTCCAGTGACGACGGATGTGGCCTTGGCGGCTAGTTGCAAGGAAGTTCGATATGGGTAACACTCTTGGCTGATTAGTCCAGCTCGGACAAAATTACCATTAGCACCAGTATCAACGAGTGCTGAATAGCTTTTTCTTCCGATGCTAATCTGAATGCGTAGCAGGCTACACGATGGCTTTCCGGTCTGGAGTGACCGGATTAATGCTGGGTACGGCTGTTGGTTGGGAGCTCGGTGCCGCCGTGAGCGACGAGCTTCCTGTCGTTTCCCTGATTTGATTCTGCACGAAGTTCCCTGCGCCAGTTGCCTTGGTTATTTGGATAGCCGCATTCCAATGAAATCCTGGGCAAAACCAACATCTTGGAAGCGTCTGTTGATTTTTCATTATTCTTTTACTCTCAGATTTCTTCTCGGTTGGTTGTGAATCCTTCTTTATGAAAGTTTCAGCTTTAAAGTCTGCCTCAAATGCGGAAGCAGTTTCGATTAGTTCGATCATTGTATCGAACTTATGTGCCTTTATGAATCGCTTTAAGCGAGGATGTACCTGTTGAAAAAGTATCTTCGCTAATGCTCCTTCGGAAATTTCCGGGGCCACTCTTGCTGCTAATCGCTGTTTGTGTATAAGAAATTCGTCGACTGACTGTTGTAATTCATGAGCCTTACCGTAGAGCTCTGCAAGTATTTCTTGCAGCACTTGGTCTGACGCGTACTCTCGTTTTAATTTTGCACAGAAAAATTGATAATTTATAAACAGGTGGTTATTCTTCTCGGCCCACACTGCTGCTTTACCTTTCAACAGTCCTAAGCATACGGATAGACGGTCTTCCTCGGAGGTTTCTTTGGTGTTCTCTTCTAATTTATTCAAGAACTTTATCGGATCATCGTAAATTAGCTCCTCAAAAGATGGTAGTTTCACTGAAACGGGCGTCTTCATTGCATTCATTGTCTTCTGGACCATGTGAACCGCCCTTTCATCGGATAGCCGCGTGGACTGCTGCAGCATTCCCGCAAGCTTCGTTAAAAATGACTTAGTCCATTGTGAGTCCATATTTCTTTCAGATGGATCACTGTCACTTGTTGAAGAAGTTGTGGGGTTAGTTGAGTGCCTTTCTGGTTCAGTATCTTCTGTTTTTTCACTTCTCGTAGTTGGCATCTCAGGGTTTCTGCTCGGGTTCGCTTGCATTCACTATACAACTTGTGCCCCACGTTGGGACCACCAAACTAATACCGAATCCGCGTAAATTTGGTAAAAAATAAAAATTTAAAAAAAATCGAAATATTATTTTAGTCTGGAAGTCTATAGCACTGCTGTTTACCGTCGGTACAAAAATCACTAGGCAAAACTGTCGGAAAAGGCTAGGCCTTTTGTGTCTGACACGGGACTGCCTCTGGTTTGTCCACCGAGGCCTTTTATTGGGAAGCGATTGTCATTAAGATTCAATTTACCACCCCAACGAATTGTAGAAAGAATGCAATTATCGGCTTTTGTCTATCTCAATTGCAGTTCCATTAAAATGAAACGCAATTAGGACAGTTGATGGTAAACGTCTATTAAACATCCGGGCTGTAATGGACCCAGGGACAAAAGCTTTGAGCAATTATCTCAGGCTCGACATTACTCACCCTTTGTCCATCCTAATTGCATTTTTCATGATAAGGAAAAGCACTTAAGACGACAAACATCCTGTTATTCATTGGGGTGTAATTATCTTATCACTTTAGTGAATACTTCAATTTCTGCCTAGCCTTTTTTTTTTCTACCGTTAAGCGTCGTCAAAAAGAAGAATATACGGTATAACCATTGTCGATTATTTCACAACAACAACAAAATAAAACAATTCATTGAATTCAGACTGCCGTGTGTTAATTTATTATATATTTAGTTTATAGGTAGTAACAGCCGGTATATTAGCCGGGTCGTACCTAGTGACGTCACGCAACATTTGCCGAGTCGCCTGTACCATAAATACTTTAAAGTGCATTAACTTATTCGAATTTAAAGATATTGAAATAATTCTTTCGGCAATTTTTTAGGTTTACTTTATACTAATCACGTAACTTAATTAGTAATACTTTTGGCAAGTGGAAACTTCCTAATTATAAGATGACTTCCCTTGCACGATGGATTCTTCAATCCATTTGTTTTGTAACTGTTTTGTACGAAAAATATTTGTCACTATAGAAGTCAACATTACGAATGACCTGAGTGATCAAACTTATTTTGGTGTGTGTGATTTTCAATAGAAATAATTTAATCAAACATGGCGCTTTATTTATTGAAGTGGTCTAACTATATCTGTTGAGTGAACACAGTATAGGTACCTACCTCGCCTTCATCCGGGTGAACAATTTCCATATTACAATTTGATGTGATTTACTAGTGTAATTTATTTTAGTATTTGTAAGTATCGGATGTAACAGGATCATGGTACACCCCTTTTCTTTTCCTTATTTATGAAGATAACATTTTCAAATTTTCTACGCCTGGCAGACTTATGAAATGTCAAATTTTGACATATAAATGACATTCCTACTGCTGTCACTTTTTCTAAAACTGGCACCAACTTTTGATTTTTAAAGGGAACACCCTGTATATTATTACATTTATAGAATATGTAAAATTTACTGAATACAATACACCTAAAATAAGTGATTTTTAAAAGGTCAAACATTTTTTTAGTCCCATTTTTTTTTAAACCTAGAAGACTATGACTCATTCTCATTATTTCTAATGGATCATATTAACGCCAAAAACATCAAGTCGCGCGAAAAAAGAAGTATTTTATTCTTCTATCACCTGATAAAGTTAACAAAATGGTATTTATATCATAACTTCATTCTCTTAAATGGCACCATAATGGTACTGCGGTACTACGAGAAAGTATAGTTAATGGCGAATCTAATCATATTTTAATTTTTGCCATGAAATCAATAGAACCGAAGTTACAGGCAAAAGATTTCAAAATATTCGGTTTTCATTTATTTGAAGATTTATTCAATACGAGCATTAAATAGTTGAGCAAAACAGATCAAAAAAATTAACGCTTCCCTGTCACCCAGATTCAAAATCCTTTGTAATTTCCACAAGTATCTTTAAGTATCAGTCAGCATTATATATCCCGGCCTTTACAGCCGGGCTCAACATCTGACCTACAATTATTCCTTCCAGCTCTTCTGGTCTTAATGTTTCTTTGCCTGTCAGATTATATCTGTATCGGGCAAAGTTTGAACAAGTATAAATAATGTGTAAACGTGTTTCCTTTTCAGTCCCACACAGTTGACATCGGTCGCTTTCTGCTAGATTGACTTTAACCAGGTGTTCTTTAAAAAAACCCGTGGCCGGTGAGCAGACCTAGTGCTTTGCTTAGTCTACTTTTATTCATGGCGATAAGTACTTCAGCCCTTGATTGCAAGGGTTTATCCATCAGCAGTCTGCTTGCCTGCAGGTAGTTCTGTTCCTCCTTTATATGAGCCCGTTCGAGATTTTTTAATATGATGTTTCTGCCTACAGCATAAGGCACACCTACAACCTATTCGGTGGGAACTTCCAAAGAGCACCCTCTTGCCAGTTCGTCGGCGACCTCGCTCCGTATATGTTGCTATGCCCGGACACTCAAAAAGTGTGACCTTGTTGGTTTCTCCCAGTCCATTAAGAGTTTGCACACAGTCCCACACCATGGTTGGAATGGTGGTATGCACCTCTGGGGCATTTAACGCTGCACGGCTATCCATGCAGATGGAGACTGAGCGACGAGGCGTCATATTGATATAGAAATTTGCGCATTCTCGAATGGCCCATACTTCAGCCATAAAGACCGAAGCATGTTGTCCCATTTGAATACTTTTCCTCTAATTATTGCTTGGTCTGTAGATCCCAGCTCCGTATCTACATCTTCATTAAGAGTAACTGGCCTCTGGTTGATGTAAATTGTTTCGTATGCGTCAAGTTCTCTGTTACTTGTGACCGATCTTAACAATTTTAGAGTTTGAAGAAATATTTGAAGAAAATATCCTCCGGTTACAATAACTGAATATTGACTGAACAATTTTTGTGTTCATTTTTATCAGGGACCATATGTTAAACTCTCTGAACCTAAGTTTAATTTTGTATTATTATATTCTTTTAAATTGGAAAAATCTAATGTGAAACGATTGTTTATAAGTCTATGGGTAAACGATATGCCAATTATAAGTTTCCAACTGGGCAAACCGTTTAAATAATATATGGTAGAAAAAAAAATAGGGACCCATATTCGGACCTTTTCCTCTAATGATTATTTTTAAAATAAAATATTTAATAGTGCTATTTGATAATTATGTGTTAACCTTTAGAGATCAGGGAATGCCGAGAATCAATATAGAAACTACAACGAAGTATTACGAAAAATGTAATATATCGGGTGTAATAGGATCATGATAACCCCCTCAAGAAAAAATTTTCAAATTTGCTACACTTGATGTACTTATAAAATGTCAAATTTTGACACTAAAATGACATCCCTACTGCTGTCACTTTCGCTAAAACTGATACTAACTTTTGATTTTTAAACAGAAGACCCTGTATATTATTACATTTTTGAAATCTGCACAATTTTCTAAATACAGTACAAATAAAATAAGTGATTTTTAAAGGATCGAAAATATTTTTGATCCTATTTTATTTTCCAACCAAAAAGGTCATGACTCATCCTAATTAATTCTAACCGATCACATTAAAATTAATTAAAAGGGCAACATGTAAAAAAACATATACATTATAATTTGCTTTATTTTTGAAGTTTGTCAAAATTAGAAGTAAATACATGTAGAGAAAATATGTGGCCTACGTTCGTTTGTATTCCTAGGCCGGAAAAGATTATAATCCAATTTGAATTGTTGGTATGACAACAAGAAGCGAACAACAAGAGAATATTGTATCTTATATAAAACACGCTATTAAGATGATCGGATTTATTCCGGAGTTATGAGAGGCTGATTAGCGAATTTCTAGATGACAGATAAGTATGCTACAGTAAAACAAATTGCGGTATAACCCGCAGCATTCGATTTCCTAATTACATAATTATACTAAATGCAATATAAAGTGTATAAATCTGTAAAACAAGTAGCAAGCGTAAAAGGATTCTTGCAGCTCGTAGGTTTAGTTGTTGGTAGGAAATTACACGATTATGTCGTCAATGCAGCCTTGGTTTTCTGCCTTCAGGAATTGCAACTTGTCATATTTCCGGTGTTCACTTTTCAAAGCTTTCCGCGGCTTCCAAGCACTTTTGGTTGTCGGTATGTCGGTAGATTAGATACTAATGTGATGTTACTAATACTAATAACTAAATTAGGAGCCAGTAGTGTAACGCTTAGCGTCTTTACTCACATGTTTTGCTCGTTATTAGTTATTATACTTACACTACAACCTCGTTATAACAAGAAGGTAGAGGACCAGTAAAAACGTTCGTTATAAGGGATTCCTGTTATAAATAGCACTGTATGTAAATGTAAACAACAGTCTAGGGTATAAGGAATTTACTAGTTGTATTCGATTACTTGTTATATGGTCTTGTTATAAAGGGGTTCTATATTAATTGCTAGGCATAAAATCTCTTACTAGTAGTTATTAACAAATGCTTTTGATAAACCTCTGTAAATAAGTCCATCACTCATTCCGACAACTGGTAGTTCCTTTACTCTTTCTACATACATTATACATTGTTACATACATTACTTATAATATTTGTTTATACGAAAGGTTAGAAAAGTCGAAACTTTAAGGACTAAATCTCAGAATTAATTTTTCCTTTATTTCTGCCCATTTTACGACCTCATATCGACCCGCAAAATATTAAATCTACATATATTAATAAAATTGAAGCCTCTAACTATCTGTCGACTGAGATTTCGGCTGATCTTGGAAACTGCTAAATCGAATTTAATGAAGCTTTAGGAAAATGTAAAGTATTTTTTGGGGTATGTTTTAGGCTATTTTTATTCCAGTCAAACATATCTTCCACTTCTAAGAACTCAACTGTGTTAACAATTTTCTTTGAGGTTATATGTTACAAATATGTATATGTATACAAATTTTTCCTATGTAGTGAGTTCCTGCTATTTTTTTGTCATGTCTACTTATGTTCCATATGTCAGTAATATTTTAACCAGATAAGTAAACAACCACATCCTTAAAAATGTTTTATTGATTTGATTTATTAATGTAAGAAAAATCTTTTATTGCTGAATTATACTTTTGAAACACCTAAAAAAAGCAATAGTGGATGGACCTCTTCTGTTCCTGATAGAACTGCAGACTTTTTATGTTAGGGTTAAATGTCAATTAGCCCAGAACAAATCAGGTAAGGAACATACGTCACTTCCGATAAAACTTAAACCAACTTTTGATTTTTAAATAGAATTCCCTGTGTATTATTACGTTTTGGGTATCTGCACAATTTTCTGAATACAACACACCTAAAATAAGTCATTTTTAAGGAATAGAAAATTTTGTTGGTCCCATCTTATTTTTTAACCTAGAAGGCTACAACTCATTCTAATTAGTTCTAATGGACCGCATGAACCATACAAAAATCAAATCACGCGAAAAAGGATTATTTCATTTTTTATCGTGTGACATAGTTAACAATAATGGTTTTTATATCATAACTTCCTTTTCTTAAAAGCCACCATAATGCTACTGTGGTACCAAGAAAAATTATAACTAATGGTGAATCTAACCATATTTTCATTTTTGCTGTGAGATCCATAGAACTGAAGTTACAGTCAAAAGAATTCAAAATATTCGGTTTTAACTTATTTGAAGAATCACTCAATAAGAACATAAGGTAGCTGAGGAAAACATTAAAAAAATTGATGCTTCCTTAGTTTTCTAATTTAATTTTTTGCAGCGTTAATGTGTATCGGGTGTACCATGATCCTGTTACACCCGATATAAAAGGGAAACCAATCCTCAAGATTTATGACCAATATAATATTATGCGCCACCTATAATTCTAGGGGTGCTGCAGTAAAGAGCGCGAATCTATTGTTGTGAAATTGTGAAAGATGACGTTATTGGACCTTGCGCAGATAAGGTCGGCAGGGGTCAGATAGTTATGAATACATTTATTGTAGTGCAGTTTTTTCAATTTTAAATTATTTCTAGCATGTTTAAAAATCACGAGATTTAAAACCTTCATTTAATAAACACCTTATGTAAAGAAAAATATTCCCTTGCGATATCAGGCAACATTTCGTCGCTACGGTGACGCTGCCATCTATATGCAAGTCTCGTATTCTAAACTGGGAAATTTCTAAAAGTGTGCAAGGTATCCTATTTTCAGTACTTTTCGGTGGTATTGGACTTGTTACTAAAGACATAGTGCCGGGATTTTCACTTTTCTTGAGTTTTCAGTGTCCAATTTTAGGCCCCTAGAAGTTGAATTTTGAAAAATTCTTTCTTAGTGCTCACCTAGGCTGTAATCTTCGTGTGCAAAATATCATTCTTCTAGAGCTACCCCTTAAGGCTCTGCATTGTCTGTCAGTCATTGTTAGAGATACTCCTCTTTTATAGCAGTAGGCTATGAACAATTTATTAGAAACAAATGAAAAAGCATAAATTAAGTTATCTTGGTATTTTGTTTAAAATTATTTGAGCTTTGAATCTTGTTACACCAGCACTTTTCTCTACTTTTCAACGGCATGATAAAACTGATGATTCTGCATTTTCTCTCCCTGTAGCTGAACATTGTAAAGGAATTGGTGTGGCGTTCGGAATGGACCAATAATGTTGATAAATGCAATTAGAAAAATAACAAAAATATACCAATATTGCATTCGACGCAGGCTTTGTAGTTTCGAAAACTATCTTTGCAATATTTCAGGTTGTTTTTACGAGTTATAAGTTTTGTGTCTTGCAATAGTGGTTAAAAAATTAACTTTCGGATAGTTTAATTTTGGATTTGCTTCTAATAAATTAGTCATAGCTTACTGCTATAACTAAGGTAAATTATAAAATATCGAACTTTCAGCTTATTTTTCAAAATAAATCTTAGGTAATAATTAGGTGATCCGTTAACTATGGCGGAAATTTCAAGGACAATGAGTACCAAAATATATGACTTTGTTATATAAACAATTCCTTTTGACCTACTGTTTTTTAAATACAGGGTGTTAAAATTTTCATTCTTTAAGGGATATTTTTTATATCTTTCAAACGAATAAACTATCACAAGATCCAAAAAATCATAGAATTAGTGTCTAGGACCAGTGGCGCGGAAGTTCTAATAGGAAAAAGAGCAACTATGCCCCAGATCTACAGCACTGGCAATGTGTGTAAACCTTTCTTACAGGGAAACACAAGCACTCTACGAGATAGTCAACACCACCAAATATATTTTTAATATTTTTATTCTATCGAGAAATACAAAAAAAAGAACCTTTAAAAAATGAAAACTTCAATACCCTCTATCTCTAAAACGGTACTTTTAAGAGAGATTGTTGAAATATCAAAGTCATATTTTTTTTTGATAATCTCAGGATGGACCACAACTAATAGTACATAGAGCAAAAGTAGATTTTCCGTATAAAAATAACGTGATTTAGCTACATTTACCTTATACCAACAGATGTTATTAACAGAGATACAGGGTGTCAAAGTTAAAAAAAAATTGTGATTTTTTCGCATAGCTGATGAACATTTGTTATAGGGGGATCTCTTTGGTCAAAAAATTCTAATTTACTAACAGTTTGTCAGTAACTCATAGGGGGCGCCACCTGCGCTACCTTGTATTATTCTAAAGCATCATAACATTTTTGTGCCTTCATGTACACTTATTTTAAATGAATATTTTTATTTACCTACATTTTCTACGTAAAAAAGGTATACTTTCTAAATGTTCATACAAGCAAGTTCATCAAGATATTTGCCTTCACAGTTTGCCGTACGTTTATTTTAAGTTATGTAAATGTGAATTTTTCGTAGTAAGTTTCAAAATAAAAGTAATAAAACTGACTCTAAAATAGTTTATATCAAATATTACTCTACTGACATTATTATTACACATATTTTTGTAATTTCTAAAGCAAATTTAAATGAAATACCAAAACAAAATTTATTTTCAAAAATAAAATGACCTTTTTTCATGTAAGAGGATTGTAAACAATTAAAAATCTGGCTGTCCTTTATTGAAATTCGTCTCCAAATATCGGCTTTGACCACCCAGAATATTAAAATTTTTTTGTGTGGACTCAGAGATCATATCTCACATCTGGATTCTGGATTCGTTGTGGGTTGCCTAAAGTTTAGTTTTTCTCTGCACGGAATTGTAATGAATGCGTAAGTTTGTCTGCATGTTATTATTGATGCCCACATGGCTTTGTGTTTACGATAAGTTTCTTCGTTAAGTAGGGATCTTACGGTTGATCTCGTCAGGGAAAGGGTTGGTTCCAGTCCAACGAATTGTCCCTCCGAACCCTTCCTCGTCAGTTTGCCAGCGCGTTCGTTTCCCTCTTTCCCAGAATGTCCTTTGATCCACATTAGATCAATTGCATTCTCTTGTGATAGACGTTCTAAAGCTAGGTAGCAGTTCCATACCAGCACTGAGGTTGTTTTCACATTCCTCAGGGTCTTAAGGGCTGCCTGGCTGTCCGTCTTTATTTAGATATATTTTCCTGTAATGTTCAGTTGCGTCATTTGTTCGGCGCTATATAAAATTCCCAACATCTCCGCTTGGAAGATTGTTAAGTATTTATCTAATTTAATATTTACATTTAGGTTCAGGTCTTCCGAGAAGATTCCCGTTCCAGTGCCCGCAGTTGTTTTCGATCCATCCGTGTATATACTTACGTCTAGTATCCTTGCTTGTAATTCATCCATTTTTATACGGTAGGATTTTGTGAAGTTATATTTCACTGGTAGATGGTCCATCGGCGCACCCAGAATAGGTGCCTTCTGGAGCGCCCCCTTCATTATGCGTCGGTGACCCACCATTTTACCTACCGCATTCTACATTCCTCCTGCTCGCAGGCGGAGTGCAGAAGCCTGTGCCGCCCCCTCCGGAAATATATCGAGAGGTGGCAGGCACAAGATTGCTTCCATTGCTGCTGTTGGAGTGGATTTCATTGCTCCTACCACTGCCAGACACCCTAGTCTCTGGATATGATTTAGCTTTTGTTTTATAGGGTGGTGCACTTTGTCTTTGGCCATTAAGCTATAACTCCTTAGCTTACAATTGGTCTGTTGACTGCCGTGTATAGCCAAAAGGTCATCTTAGGGGATAACCCCCAAGACCTCCCCACGGCCCCACGGCATTGCCAGAAGATTTTGTAAGCTTTGTTTATTTTAATTTCAATGAGGTACTTCCAGCTCAGTTTGCTGTCAAGTTCAATACCAAGGTATTTCACTCGATTTGCCAAACCGAGTTGGATTTCCATGAGTTTGGGAAATTTTAGTCCTGCCAATTTCCTCTTATTCGTGAAAAGAACCATTTCCGTCTTTGCAGGGTTTGCTGCTAGGGAATGTTCTTTACACCATTTCTCGACTATATATAGGGCACCTGGCATGAACTCGAAGAGTACTTCCTCGTGTTTACCTGAAAGCTGAATGGTTATATCATCTGCGTAGCCAATTTTACAGAGACCCCGATCATTGAATTTTCGGATAAGGTCATCCGCTATGATTAACCATGTAATGGGGGATAATACACGTCCTTGCGGACATCTCTTACTTACGATTCCTCTGATCGTGTATTCTCCTGCTGTAACTTGTATTGCTCGCCACTCAAGTATATGTTGTGTGAGTTCCCGCAAGGCGGGTTCAATACCACTACGCTCAAGTGTCAGAGAAATGCTATTGAAGTTAGATCAGTCAAAGGCACCTTCTATGTCCAGAAATACACCCAGGGTGTGCTCTTTTACTTCTAGCGATCTCTCGATCCTGCTATCTGCTGAATGTAGCGCAGTTTCGGTGCCGGAAGTAAAAGCATGTTGATTTGAATGTAAGGGGTAGTGTATATCGAGGCTATCCCTTATATATCTGTCGCACAACCTCTCCAACGTCTTCAGTAGGAAGGACGTTAGACTGATTGGGCGACACGATTTAGCCTCACCTTGAGGTTTACCCGGTTTTGGAATGAAAATTACTTTGAGTTCCCTCCATACTCGGGGTATGTATTTAAAGGCAACACACGCCCTGAAAATTTGCACCAGGTGTTTTTGTATCCACACCATTCCCCACTGAAGCGGGGCAGAGTGGATACCGTCCAACCCGGGAGATTTGAAGGAAGCAAAGGATTGTACGGCCCAGTTCACTTTTGCGTCATTTACCATTTGAACAGTCAGCTCTCAGTCCCTATTTCTAGGGTGAGAGGCTGAATGCCCATGCTACTTATGGCCTGGTATAGCACACCATCCTGGAAAGTGCGTGTTTAGTAGCTCTGAAGCTGTTTGTGCGGGTATACTGGTATATGTACCGCGGCCCACTTTATCATGCTTACCTGTTGGTTTGGATCTTTCGAGAGTATCTTTTTCAGTCGGGAAACTGATGTAGTAGACTCTACGTCATTACAGAGTTCTCTCCATTTCTCCCTTTATCTCTTGCGAATAAGTTTCTTGTATTGTTTCCGGTGGTTGTGGTAAGCCTCCCAGTCACATATGAGTTTTGTCTTTTTCGCTTTGTTGAAGAACTTGTTTGCCTGAGATCTGAGTTTTTTGAGTTGCCCGTTCCACCAAGGGGTTGCCCGGGTTTCTCGAAGTTCAGTTCTCATTGGAAAAGCCTACTCATATGCTGTACTGATATTTTTTCGCACTGAAGTGACGTATTTTTCGATGAGTTCAACTGTTCCGATTCTCTGTTTCTATAGTCCCTAGGAGCTTTTCCAGAGGAGTATTGTAATCCTCCCTGTCTCTCTCGCACCTCTATGTTAGAAAATAAATTACGTCCTAATTTTTTGGATTTTATTTATTGAGATTTTCAAAATTTAGGTAATAATATTATCAGCAAAGTAATATTTGACATAAATTAGTTTCAAAGCTGTCTTATGATTACTTTTTTTTCAAGCCTACTTCGAAAATTTAATTGTTTATTAATTTAAAACCAAGGCACGTCAAGCTTTAAAGGCAAATATCTTGGAAACGGTTGCTCGTATTAACTTTCAGAAAGTACACATTTTTTACGTAAAAAAGATGGGGAAATAAAATAACCCATTTAAAAGAAATATACGTGGGTCCACAAAAAAGTTATGATGATTTAGAATTATGCACGATAGCGCAGGTAGCGCTCCCTATCAGTTGTTGGTAATATGTTAACAAATTAGAGTTTTTCGACTTAAGAAATTCCCTTATGCCAAATTTCGTGCCTTTACCTTAATTCATTTCATAATTATACGAAAAAATCGAAATCACATTATTTTTATTTGAAAAATGCACCATTGTTCTGTGTACCATTACTTATGCTCCACCCTGTATTGTTCCAAAAGTTCGGCCACAGTTACCACACCACCCTGTATATTCTTGAAAATAGCAAATTATGCTTAATTAATATAAAAAATAATATACAGGGTTAGGACTATTTCACGTCTCACCATTGGGATCTTGTAAATAATTGCAGATACGGAATCGGTTAAATTACAAAAAAAATTGCCTTTTATGAAAACAGATTCGAAACATCTCACTTGATTCCTGAAATATTTTGAAAAAAAATGAAAATCAGAAATCTTAATTTTTTTAAATGTCTCATTTGTTTATAAAGATAATGTTACAAAACTTGGTAATCGGGTATAAGGCATCTATTTTATTATAATGGTAAAATTAGATTTTATTTATCTCTGTTGGTTCTCAATATGTGATCTTCAACTTTTTTCTATGGACGCCATATTGAAATTTTACATGGCCGAAAGGCCAAGACAATGCAATTGCAACGATATATGATATCAGTAAAAAATCTTTTGTCAGACTGCCACAAGTATTTTTTATGATTATCAACAGTAGGTCAGTCCCGTAAAAATTTATGATTGTTATGTCAATCCTATAATTGTCAGTTTCAGTAGCCAACGAAGTTTTTTTGTAAGCTGATTTAAATAATATTCTATTTAATTACACAAATAATTAATTGAATAATGTTTTCATTGATAGAAAAGAATATTTATAATTTCTATGTAGGGGAGCAAGAAAATAGAAAAGAGACATCCTAAAATTATTTATTTACAATTATATGCAGAAAGACAGTAGCTGAATAGTACCGTTTTCCAGAAATTCTACAGATGTGTGAAGCAAAACGGTTCTTTATTAAAAAGAGGAATAGAAAAATATAAAGTGAATCCAAATTTCAATGAAATCAATGATCTTAGGCAATTTAATGTACATCCTGAAGTTTCAACCACTGCAATCATCAAAGAATATCACAAAAGAGGTGCAAGTAGGCAAAATTGAAAAAATAATAAAAAGAATCCATCGATTAGATGCAAGAGATGCTAAGAGATTATATTTTGTCACTTACTGGAGGAAAAAAAATAATAAATTTTCATCGTACCTTATGTGGTCTGATGAGTCCTTCTTTACAAATAATGAATTATTTAACCGGAACAATTATCACTACTGATCGCATTTGGACAGTGGCGGCTGGTCTTAAAGAGCGCAAGAGCGCACGCTTCCCGTGAAATGAGCGATCTATTCTTTTCTGTTTAATGCAAAAGACTTGGATTTATCATATTTTTAAACACAAAATAATGATATATTAATTAACTAATACTTGTGAGTGACTTGGAATGAAGTACGCAAGTTCGCGTATTCCATTATATTATATATTATAAGGAAATATAAATTAGTTGGTGCGTTAAGATTTGGGCACCTAGCGTGGCTGCCGTGCGATACCTATCAACAGCCTCCACGAGATGCGGATAAATAAACCACAGAACACCACGTTAAAGCTAGCCAGCGGTACGCCGCTCGCTCATGTGATATTGCCAAATGGTGAGTACAAGTCAGAGTTTAAATTGTGTATTTACGGTTCATCATGCTAAATGCGTAGGTGCCGGCTAATGTGATTGCGTTTGCTAATTGTGCCGCTTACAGACCTAACTGCCAATAGTACCGCTATTCACAAAGAGATAGCAGTACCCATTCTAGGGTCTAATTATTAATTTGTAGATTTGGATTTGGACAATTTTGATGAGAAAGTAATGGAACACTTTATTTCTTTAAAAGATCGTAGAGCGGATTTTGTTTATGAAAAACATTTTTTTTTCTTGTTTTTGTAGAGTTCAATTAGAACTTTGCAATAAAATACATTTTATCTTCAAATGCAGTTTTCATGAAAAAGTGATATAATTTTATTCCTATGAAAGCAAATAATTTTAATTAAGTAATCTAGAGCCACACAGAGTACTTTAAAGAGACTCAGAAATGTGGTTAATGTTTTTTTTGTACTTGAAAATAATGAGATGATATCCCGAAAATATGTTGGAGGTTGTAAGATGTTAGTTAAATTTAATTCGTAAAAATACTATTAAATATCACACCTTTTGTATCACTTTTGTTTCTCCTAAATTTAATACCTTACTACGGCACTGGGGTCATATAAACTCTTAACTATTAATATTTTTGCATCTGCGCACCCCCTGTCAAAAAGTCACCAGCCGCCACTGCATTTGGGGATCAAGGCATCAAGTTAGATTTAGTGTTAATTTGTAACTTACGGATCAAATAAAATTTGACTCTATTTTATAGTTTTTTTATTCAGTTTATTGGCTTTTTCTTCGCCGGTCACTCCTTTCACAATCCTAAATTTCAGTACCTTCTATTAAGGAATGGCAATCTGTTTTAGATTGCCGCAAACAGCGATTGCGTTGGATCTTGGTTTGTCAATCGCTGTTTGGGACTCAACACTGAAAAACACTTAAAACTATATTAAAATTCAAACGACGTAAAAAATAAATAACAACAAGATTATTCAAAATTTTAACGTTTCGGGCAGTGTTATTCTCTGCCCGTCGTCAGAAAACCAATTCAAATATATTCCTTTACAAAATTTTTTTGTAAACTGTCAGAATTACTTTCTGACAGCTTACAAAAAAATTTTGTAAAGGAATATATTTGAATTGGTTTTCTGACGACGGGCAGAGAATAACACTGCCCGAAACGTTAAAATTTTGAATAATCTTGTTGTTATTTATTTTTTACGTCGTTTGAATTTTAATATAGTTTTAAGTGTTTTTCAGTGTTGAGTCCCAAACAGCGATTGACAAACCAAGATCCAACGCAATCGCTGTTTGCGGCAATCTAAAACAGATTGCCATTCCTTAATAGAAGGTACTGAAATTTAGGATTGTGAAAGGAGTGACCGGCGAAGAAAAAGCCAATAAACTGAATAAAAAAATATGAATACTTCGCAAATAAATTACAGAGAATATCTATTTTATAGGTGGAATTTAAAGCAGTTGAACCACTCCAAAAGAGTTAGTGTTGGTAGTCAATCGATTGCCAGAAAGCAACTTCTAGCCACATAAATCTCCGGTTCTTAGTCTATTAGATTATTTTTTATACTAGATAACTGATAATTTATAGCATTGCTATAACGATATAATTTTGATAGCAATAACCTACTATTAAAAATCATAATAATAACCTATGTGGCAGTAGGACAAAAGATTTTTCACATATGTTGTACATTGTTGTAATTGTCTTGGCCTTTTCGGCCATGTAAAATTCCAATATGGATTCCATAAAAATAAAAGTTGAAGATCTCATTGAGAATCAAGAGAGATAAATAAAATCTAATTTCACCATTACAAGGTGATTCTAAATGTAGTACCCTAAATTCAGGATCGTATTTTAGAGCCCAAAATAAAACGAAAAGTTTATATAAACATATGTCGTAAAACGCTTCGTTTCTGAGTTACAGGGTGTGGAAGGTAAGTTCCTAATTACAATTTATAATTAATAGTTGCGAAATGGAATTTGACACCTTACTTGTTCGTGTCCTTTCAAAAAATCTAAAAATTAATTAACACAACTTAACCAGTGGCGGGTACATCGAGGGGGGCAGTGCTTAAAATGTGCCTTATTTATTTTGTGTCCACTTTTGTGGCAATTTTTTAACAAAAATATAAACTACAAACATTTTTACATGAAAAAGATACTCTTACCGAAAGATATTTTTAGCGGTTTTCGAGTAAAATGCATTTTTATATTTCCATGCATTAAAAGTGCTTGACCAAAAATATGCAATGTAACATATAGTTGGCATTGAAATGAAAGAAAATAAATAGTATTGACATTTTCATGTTTTCTTGTTACCGGTAGTCACTTTGAGCAATTTTTGTAAATAAAAGCCAATGTTAATAAATTTGTTATTTATTAGATTCTTACAAAACATTCTTTTTATTAATTAAAAATATCTTTTTTGTAAAGTACACTTTAGGTAATAAACATATCCTAGTTTTTTTTTCCATTTAAAAGCCAACTTTGCTTTACATCCGAGATTTTTCGGGGAGTTCTTTTAATGTATCGAGATATAGAAATGCCTTTTACTCGAAAATTGCTGACAATATCGAGTTTCAGTAAGAGCACTTTTTTTACGTAAAAAAGTTTGTCGTTTATATTTTTGTCACGAAGCTGCGACAAAAGTGCACAAAAAATAAATAAGGCTCATTTTAAGCACAGCCCCTCTCGATATACCCACCAGTGTTTAAGTTCTGTTATTTAATTCCTAAATTTTTTGAAAGGACACGAAAAGGTATGAAGTTGTGCCAAATGTCCTTCAAATATCTGTACACGTTTCGCAATTATTAACTAAAAACTATAGTCAGGAACTAACCTTCCACACCCTGTAACTTGGAAACGAAGCATTTTACGACACATGTTTATATGGAAGTTTCGTCTTATTTTGGACTCTTAAATATGGTCTTAAATTTATAGTACTACTTTTAGAATCACCTTGTATAATAAAATAGAAGTCTTATACCCGATAACCAAATTTTGTAACATTATCTTTATAAATAAATGAGATATTTAAAAAAAATAAATATTTCTGTTTTTTCAAAATATATCAGGAATCAAGTGAGATATTTCGAATCTGTTTTCATAAAAATATTACCATCAAAATTAGGCAACATATTTGTAATTAAACCGATTCTGTATCTGCAATAGTTTACAAGCTTCCAATGGTGAAACGTGAAATAGAACTAACCGTGTGTATGGCGTTTCATTTATAAAATATAACTTTGGTTAATATCTCAAAAATTTGACAAAAACTGTACCAAAATCGGTTTTTACCTTTTAGATATATAGTGTGTCCCACGGTGAAGTACTGGATTTCTTTTTTTATTTGTGGGTTTATTTATTTTTTTTTTTTGGGTGGAACGGATTGGTCCTTGGTTATCTTCAAAAATTGAAATACAAATCTTGGCCCCTGCAACCAAGAAATATTAAAAAACACAACAGAGGTTGCTCTAATGCGTTTCGACAGATAAGCTGTCATCTTTAGAGATATATTGTATCTCTCTAAAGATGATAGCTTGGCTATCAAAACGCGATAGAGCAACCTTTGTTGTGTTTTTTAATCTGTCTTGGTTTCAGGGGACAAGATTTGTGTTTCAATTTTTCTGGGTTTATGTGAAAAAGTGATTCTTTATAAAAACTCCTGCCTGATCTTAAATCACCGAAAATTACATTTTTTTTCTAGTTTTTTGTGTACAGTTAGTTGAATTATTTGAAAATTTCAAAAAAATTGCCAAAAAGATATTGTTGTAATTTTTAGCGGTATCCAAAACAAGTTACAAATCAATGTTGGACACAAGAAAATATAAAGTTATTTCATAATAGCAATAAGTGATTAAACTAAAAAATCATTATTTAAAGATGTTACTACCTACTTCTGTGCAAATTTCTAGTCTCTTTAAAATTTTCTAGGCATTTCGTTTCTGCAGTTTTATTTTTTGAATTGTAATGCACAGACCGATAGGTTTAAATATCTATTAAATTCGGAATTTGAAAAATAAATATCAATTTCGATCTTGTTAGATCTGGTCTATTTGGCATACCCAACTTCAATCTAACCAATGCCCCGTCCCGTTTGAAAGTGTACACTAAAAAATTACAAATGTTCCCAAATGTAATTTGTGGCGATACTAAATTTTCTGTGCTGTCTGGAGAGAATAAAATAAATTACTGTGATAGGGATTGAAAAAAATTCATCTTTGTGATGATTCATATTTGAACAAATATTATTGTTAATTTGTCAATAATAAGGAATTAACTTAGGTTTTTGCTTTCTTTGCCAAGTTTGATTAAAAATAAATTTATTTCAATATTTCGAATCATTCTTTGTGTTGTCTTCTAAAGTAACCAGACATTTCTATGTATAGAGCCACCTAGCAGTCTGTAGAAGAAACTATAGAATAACTTCAACAACTGTTAAGCAAGTAGAATAGATCCATAATGCAATAATGCCCGCGTTTAGAGGGCAATTCATATCTATTCGATTTGCAAACATTTCTGAAAATAAATTAAAATTTGAGATTTTTGTACTTTTAAATCATGTTTTTCGATACTACCAAAAATACCGTCAGTTTACTCCAGGTTATTTTTTAGAATTTTCAAGTAATTCAACTTCCTGTATAAAAATAAATTAAATTAAGATCAAGCACGAATTTTTATAAAGACTGACTTTTCCTCGTAAATATACAAATAAATAAGAAACGCCTCTTCAGTACTTTATCTTGGGACACACTGTGCATAAGAGGAAATACGGAGTATGTGTGCATGTAGTTTAAAAACTAACACAACTGTGACTTTGACAGCTGAATGTTTATACTCAAAAGGTAGGACATTAAAATAAAAAGCTCAATACTATCTTAATAACATTTCCAGTACCCACGAAGAGTGTCAACAATGGGACACTTTGTACATCTTTGCTTATTATGCACATACGTATACAGTCTAGTTATAAAGTTTGGAACAAAATTCATAATTCCATTGCATTCTGTTTTCAAGAAAAACGCTGGAACAGGTCAATTTGAATTTTTAAAAGTGAGCTTATGACGTAATAATTTTATTTATGACGTCACACATCTTTGCGCAATGACGTCGTCATCGGTTTTTTTAGATGGCAACCCCAATTTACTTTTGCTGTTTTTTGTAAACCTTTTTATTACTGAAATTGTGATGTTAAAATAATTGTACCTTACATAACAATTTTTCTGAAAAAAACATGCCATTATTTTAAAAAATAAAAAGTTATATTTCATGGAAAAAATTAAGTATTACACCAAAAAAAAAAACAAAAAGAAACAAAATTTAACGTAAACGTTCAAATTGTTTTCCACCAATCACCAAACCATATGACATTGACCGATACGGGTATAAACAGCTTGAACATTACACTCCAGGAAGTCAGGATTGATTTGTACCACTTTAGCTCGGATTCTTTGCCGTAGTTCTTCTAAATTATTGGGCCTGTCAACATAAACTAACTCACAGAAAAAATCCAATGGAATTAAATCTGGTAAACGCGGGGGCCACTCCATTCCTGCTCGACGCCCTATCCAATTTCCAGGAAATGTGGCATCGAGATATCGACGGACGTCAGCGCCAAAGTGAGGAAGAGCCCCATCTTGTTGAAACCAAATATTGTAATGGGGTATATCGGGGTCGTCATTATTTGGAAATAGAATTGCTAGAGCTGGTACTAAATCAAATTGCAAGAAATCCGGATATCGTGCTGCAGTAAGGATGTCTTGAAAAATGTAAGGCTCTTGAAAACGTCGTGCGATTATTCCTAACCACAACTTTATTTGACTTACCTTTGATTATGGGAATCTTAAATCCAGTAAAAATTTTACCGTGTCCAGTACCTGGAGTTGTGCCGATGTACTGTCTCATTCAGACAAAAAGTGGCTTCGTCAGAAAATATTTCTTTTTTTCGAAAAATTATTATCTAAGGTACAATTATTTTTACATCATCATTTCAGTAATAAAAAGGTATACAAGAAATAGCAAATATAAATTGGGGTTGCCATTTAAAAAACCGATTATGACGTCATTGCGCAAAGATGGGTGACGTCATAAATAACATTCTTACATCATAATCTGGCTTTAAAAAAAATCGAATCGACCTGTCCCAGAGTTTTTCTTGAAAACAATACATAACGAAATTATGAAATTTGTTCGAAACTTTTTCACCATATTCTATGTATGGATTATGTAGTAGGTAGTTGAAATAATTGGAAATTACAATTAGTATAGTTGATATCTTGTCTGATAGGCATGATAATGAGAATATTGTTAACAGGTTAAATTCTGAAGCTGTGAACAATAACTAGTGATTTGACTAGCTGTAAAACTTTTATGAAGACTTTACATTATATTGTAAATTAAACTATCAGAACCTTATTAAATTAATGTTTTACATAAAATCTAAATATATATTTTCTTGTTAATTGTGCTTAGTTTAAGAAATACTCTTAAATACAAATCAGCATTAAATTCCTGAAGCTCTCTAACTTTTTCATTTCAACCATTATATACTGTATAGTGCATACCTACCCTTAACCATTGTATAGTGCTTACCTTTTCAGAATGTTGTAATGTTTAAGTTTTGGCGGTTAATCAAATTTATATTTTCCAAAAATACCTAAACGTCCCTTTATAGGCGTTGAACGGGATTATTATTTATTGCTTCTATCGACCCATTACAGGTAGTTTCTTTTTCAGGTACGTACGTATTCATTTCACTACCACTTCTCAAGGCGCATTTGGTATTCCTGCCAGGCAAGGTAAGTGCGACAGCTACTGATATATGAATTACATACAAAAGCGTGTTTGAATGGTTGCTGCTAGCTATAGACTGACTGAATTACTGCGTTTTGCAATGCGACTAGCACCGTGTTGAAGATATGCAAGGAAAAAGGATGTATAGAAAGCACCTACATTACGCTTAAGGTGCGACGTCACGTCGCCCGCAGTAATCCATTCTTGCCTACATGTTCCTATATTAACCCTTGATTTTTTTTGGTCTACCTAGTTGCGAAATCGAATACATTTCAATTCTATTAACTCAGGCTGGTACGACAAATATCCATCGGATTCCTTTCATTTATTGGACCTTCGGTTCATTAATAGTTTTATGAAAAATCCTGAGAGGGGGGGACACTTTTTATATTTGTTTTATTTTTATGCGTACTTTCTAAAGCAAGAAATAAGTGTGGAGTTAAAAGGGATTGCTCAAGAGGGAAGGACAATTTTTTTTAATGATTTATGGGTTCGATGAATTTTGACTACTCAATAATTTTATGAGCGTATTTTTGGTGTCAAAATAAGACGTTGTCTTTTTATAAACATGTGTCCTAAATTGCAATCCCTTCGAGATACAGTCATCGTACGTTGCGCAAGAAAAGTCGAATATATTACATTGTGACTACAGTTAAGGATCAAATATTTAGAAAATTTATGGGAGCCTGTTTTTAGGCATTCTATCCATTTTTTGTTTCAAAAACAATGTAAAACCAATTTTACAGAAGGTAGAGGGAGGCATTCACTTTTTTTTAACGAAATTTTATGTTTCCACTAAAAAATTTGGAATTCAAATAACGTCATCCATTTAGTCATGAAAAGATCTAAAATTTCGGTAACATGCATTTTTCTGATATAACTAACCGTTTGCAAGAAAGAAGGAGTCAACCAATGGGGACTATTATTACAATAATCTAATAAAGCTTACAATTAGTTAACTTTCTAGGCCAAAATAACTAATAATAAACACTGAATAACACCTTTTATCTTAAATTAAAGTTAAACTATATTTCGAAACTCAATAAATAAAATAGAAAACGTCAAAACAGGTTATAAAACGAATTAACAAAAAATGTAAGAGATCGAAATTTTATTTATTATTTAATATTATTTGAATTCCAAATTTCTTGGTGGAAACATAACATTTCTGCTAAAAAATATAAATACTACCCTCTAGTACCCTTAAAATTATTTTTGAAGGAAAAAATAAATATAGTACTGTGGTGAGTCGAGTTCTACTAAACTGTTCTATTTCCTCGTTTGTTTTATTTAATTGAATTTTATTCAATATTTTCTTGGAAATATTAAATCTACAAATACTGTATTATAAAAATTCTTTGTAACAAAACGTTTGCGTGAGAAACAGACTTTTTAACAGTTCACAAATTAGATAAGGGTTATATTGTTAGACCTGGTTTGTTTCAAAAAAATGATTTAAGTACACATAAATACGGATATCTGAGTAAAAGAACATGTTAGTTTTGAAGGGACCGCTAAAAGTCACATAGCATAAATTAGGGACAAAAGCTGTTGAGTCTCAGTAACGGAGGCCGTAGCAAATCTCTCGGCAAGACCATGTGGTGGTAGACTGGAGGAATTTGACGCTCAAAAAAACGACCTTATAAACACGTACAATTGTAAGTTATTTGAATTTCAATTATCAAAGTAAAACTCGTAAGATAAGGGGATGGCAAGATTCAAAATGGGTTTGCAGTTTGATTTGCACTTTAAGAATCCTTTTCAAAACTTATTTAAGGGTTAATTTGGATTAGAAATATTTAAATTAGTAGAAATTCTGCATCCTCATGCCCTCTAGCGAGATGCAGAGGATATCTTTCGGTGCCCAGAAATTAAGGTTAGGAGGGCGTGAAGATAAAACACCAAAGACCAACTTTGAGGTAGTCAAATACTAAACTTCGATGAAACTAGTTAAAATTATGGTCAACCCCCGGACTTACGAAAACGAGTACGAAATACGGGAGTTTTAAAAATTGCTTTGGTTTGTGCTAATTAACGTAAATGAACACAGAAAAAAAAAACAATTTCCTGTTCAACGTGAAGTTCTTGTGCCATTTGTGTGATGTTTCCCACGGAAAAAAAATAGGCAAGTAAATTTTACATTGTCAGATGATTTTATTTGATGATTTTTCGCTCTTATATGATTTAATTACCTTTTCCTAAAATTTGAGAAAATACTTGTTCCTAACTTTGAGTAAAATGGGGTTGGGGGGCTTACAAAAAAAAATTCCACAACAAACCGAATGAATGAGAAAGTCGCTGTTAGAAAATAATTATAGGTCCAAGAATCCTACCGCTGACTGGTGCAATTACCAGTCTCAGTTAAAAGAAAAAAAACAAGCACAAAGAGAACAGAAAGAAAAAAGACGGAAACAAATAAAGCAAATTTGTTTCGAAAATCTTCTGTTTTCTTAAGGTCGTTCTTCGATGTTCTGCTGTTGGAAACTGAGTTTCCAGGGGTTCAAAAAATCGATCAGACCCATCACCGCAGGTTCGATAACTGACAGCAGGCATCTATATTAGGATTTGCTGATGATGTACTGTAAGTTCTCGGAACGTGAAAAACAAGGAAAACCGGAACCGGTGTTAGTAAGAAGGTTGTCTGAAGAACTTTCCAGACATAGACAAAGTCCCAACACATGTGAACCCCTGGGTGTGCTCCGCGGGAACGTACGTCCTTAACACCCTAGAAGGAGTAGTAACCTCTTCTGGTTCTTGTTCTGGTGTACTCGCCCGGCCTGCCTTATCCGTGGGTCCCCACATCGGTTACACGTCCAAAAAAAAGGACCCCCTATATAGGCCACGGAGAATTACAACATCGCGCGTTGCGATCGGGAAGCTTTTGCAAAATTACTAATTTATAGTCGCATGCCTAGATTTACTGTCAACATAAATTTACTAACGTAGGTGGACGAGCAGTATTAGCATCAGCTCTCGTTAGGGAAATATTTTAATGAAAGAAATAGGAACTTCTTGCCAGTGTCTGACTTTAATTTAAATGTTTTTTTTGGTGCTAAGTCAGGCTTAGCCACTTTCTAAGCCAAAAAACGTCCCTTTTATTAGACTAATAGCCGTAGAAGTAGATGTAGTGTTGGAAGGGAAAATTCTGCTCAGACAGTTTCTACGAAATCTGAACAATATTTCTAGTCTATTTTATAACACTGGTTTGAGTTCGAGTGTTTGAGATTGGTATGAGAAAAACAGAAAACAAACAAAGGAACAAGTTAACAAAGGAAAGAAAGAGAGTGAGAGAACGAGAGATCTGTAAGATTGAATCAACATTTAAAAATTTGATTTATCACGATAAATCACAACTTCATTTCCAAGCTTGAGCTCCATTTTCTCGTAGCATTATTCTTTGGATATTGTTAGCTCAAAGCTTTCAGCAGGAAACTGTATACTCTGTGACGAATGCTTGAATATAGAAGCGACAAAACACACAAGAATTGGGAAATAAAAACAGACACCTGAAAATAGTTTGAGAACATCTGTGTACAAACTAACCAGCGAACACCCACAGATAATCAGGTACAAAGGTAGCTGCATTTGGTTTGAAAACCTTTGAGTACAAACTAAATGGCTCAGCTGGGGAAAACATTGTGATTATTAGGGTTAAGATAAACTTTGGGAAATTAATAACCGACGTACCATATATGAGCGAAAGAGTTAAACAAAGAATGTCAGATTACTTGTGCTTAATGAATTCTCTTAATTTTTTAAAGAAATATTTCTCTCAGATCTGTGTCCAGCAAATTTAAACAAGTTAAAACAAACAGGTTCACTTTATTTTGTTGTATTTTGTTTAAGAACACTTGAAAATCACAAACTTGAAATTTTGTTGATTTATTTGTTGACCTATTGTAATAAAACGTTGAGGTCTATTGTTGTTTGAATTTGATAACACTTCCCAGTCGACTCTACGAGCTGGGGTTACAATTTATTGGAATAAAATAATTTTAAACACAACGTAGACAAATTGGGTCCGAAAATCGAAGGTAAATTATTCTTCGAAAATTTTTAAAGATGAGCAAAATTCGACAATTTTGGAAAACCACATACAATCACTAGTTATGGTCGCTCATCGCAGTACCTAAAAAAACAGGTTCTTGCAATTGTTCAAAATATTTGATCAGTAATTATAGTCACAATTTAACATAATCAATTTTTCTTGCGCAACTTACAGCGGTTGTAGCTCGAAGCGGGTGCAGTTTAGGACACATTTATAGAAAGAAAAATGCTTACTTTGACTTCAAAAATACGTTTTTAAAATATGTTCATCGAATTTTGAATCACCCTGTATTTACCAAAGTATGCTTACTATTCTTGATACTAAAAGAGTGTAATATTTACTTTAAAATGCTAATATTAAAAAAACGCGGAAAAAGTCATACACAATGTTAAAAAAGTGATTCTAAAATTCAGTTGTACATTCATTTCTGACAGGTAGTTTACATTTGAAAAAATTAAATTCTTCATTCAAAAATTAGTAGTAGGTGCGCGAAAGGTAATAAATCAACTGAAAGCAATGCAAAATACAGGCCAAGCTTTTAAGAAGTTAAGATAAATAAATCATTCAGTTATTTTCAATGGTAGAGGAATTATGAATTTTTAAATAGACCCTTGCGGTACTGATTTTTATCTAACAATATGGTATAAGTCAACGTAACATATTTGCTAAGAATGGTATTACAAGCAGTTCGAACTAGCCGTTCGATAAATCTTTCTTAGGCGTGGTTTTTTTCACAAAACAACGTTACATTTAAGAACTTTAATGCACAACATAGTTTTTTACATCTAAACGAAAATTATGACTAATTGACAACTACCTGACAGTTGCTAACAATAATAATTACTAACATCTGACAAATGGAAACGTTTTAGACTTAAAATTTCATGTTTAATTTATTAAAAAAACAAACAAACATATATGATTCTCATTTCTAGTATTTTGAATTTAGATTTGCAGCAGGCATCTATAGCTGTCTGCCAAAGTGCAATTGGATTTGCCGATTGACAATAAAATCCTCACATGGAATAACAATCAAATGAGAAAAAATAATTTATAATTTGAAAAAAAAAAACATAATTGTCCTCAATACAACAATGTAGTTACAACCATATATTTTTTGTAATTCCATCAGGACAAATCTTTTCCATTTTGTAGCGTATTAGTTCACAATTTTTGAATTACACTTTTACATACAAGCCGATTGCCAAACCATTGCATGGCCTACTCGATCATTGTATATCTCTTCCTTGGATTTATTGAAAATAATAATTGAACTGTCAACGCATTTTTGCAGCATGAAAAATTAGTTAACTAGAAAGGTTTTTTATTCTCAGCGTTAGCCTTGTTGTGTGCAGTGAGTATTACGGATTAAAATTTTTATATTCAGTGAGCGATAAGAAAAAACGTTGTTTGATAATAAAAATACCGAATATTTTGAATTCGATTAGATTATTGTCCAACATCGACGTTGAGTTATCCTTCAACGACCATAATCTTTGACAACAAGTTTTATTACCAGATTGTCAAAATCGTAGTGGCAACTTCGGAACCTGCAGTCATAACTATTGTAGTTGCAGTCACAATTGTCAGAATTGCAGTCATACAATTTGTAAATGCAGTATTAAAAGAGAATATTGTATTCCCAGTGATCACGTATTTGCAAGGAATTTAAAACCACTCGTAAAAGCCTATAAAATAGAACCTTTGCCTCACCAAAATTTCTAGGTAGGAATGACCAATGACCAACTAATTAATCGTCCTTTGCATATTTATTTTTGAAAATTGTTAATTTTAATTACTTTGCTGAATATAATACTAGGATTAATTATGATATATACATTCCTTGCTTCCACGATGTTTCTATAAATATTTGCTATCATCGGACCTAGTTTCACTTTTCAGCATCATCGGCGGTTATACCAGTAGTTTGTTTAGCCATTGTTATGCTAGCAAACTCCATGGATCACAGACTTCTACGAATATTCCATCTGATCCGAATTCTCATCCAAAGCTTCAATTAGAGGTGTGTTCAGAAGATCAAGCTGCTCGTTAAGTGTAAATTGTCTCGATTTTACATATTTGTGAATTTCTATGGTTTCCAAGAAATAAAGTTTTTTATACTACTGCAAATTGATATATTTATGGATAATTTAGAAAACAAAATATTTAGTTTTCATGAGTCGAGAAATATCATCTTTTGGTACAGATATGTAGATGATATACTAAGCTGACATTCTGGGCTCTTCTAGGAAATTAGATACATTTTTAGAATACATTAATGCCTACATTCAAATATTGAATTTGCCGCAAGCATTGAAAATGGAAATGAAATAAATTTTCTGGATTTAACCACATTAAGAAACCTAGATATGCAGACGTTACAATTCCAAATAATTCCTTACATTCAATTTCACTACAAATTGGCAGCATAAAATTCGATGATAAATATAGCTTATATGGTACCAATGAATGAAAGAAATTTTCATCGAGAAATTAATATAATTGAACAAATAGCTTATAGCAATGGATATTCTGAAAACACCATTAATAAGTTGATATCCAAAAAAGAATACAAATTAGCTATTAATTTTATTTTTTCTAAACAACCAGCCACAAAAACAGACTTTTTGCTATAACATATTTTGGAAACATCTCCAAAAAGATAAGTAATATAATTTCTCATACATCCGAAGCAACACCTAGCTTTAAATAATTTAATTCGTTAAATAACATGATTTATAACGCTAAAGAGAAAACTTCACGACTTAGTAAATCTGCTATTTATAAATTGAATTGCTCCGAGTGTAATGATGTCTACATAGGTCAAATATCACCTAATTTTCACATTAGGTACAGCGAATATCTGCTGTCTTTAGAAATAAACATCCAAAAAGATCAAACTTCTTAAAGCATCTATTAGAAAAAAAACGTATGGTAAACTTACATGCACGGACACAGTAGAAGTATTACATATTTGCAATAATACCAAAAAACTTAATTTTTTGGAAGGTAAACAAATTCACAAATATTTACAATCGAGTCAATTTACACTTATGAACATATGTCTTGATCTTCGAAATACACCTTTAATTGACATTTTGGATGATAATTATTTCAACTGATAATTCTCCATGTTTATTACCGCAGATATCGAAAGAGTATGTACTTAGGGCACTTGAAAAACTGAAACCGAAAAATACCAAAAGTTTGATGGTATTCATGCATTCGTACTAAGGGATTGTGCTTCAATTTTGGCTTATTCGTTCTCTGTTTTATTTAATTGACCACTTAAGTCTGCTGTCTTTCCTGATATTTGGAAAAAAATCAAAAATGATAGGGATAGGGAGGTAATTGAGAATTATAGACCTATTTTAATCTTGAGCAACTTTAGTAAAATTTTTGAATTAGTTATTCATGAAATTCTATTCAGTCACCTTATATTACAAATTTCTGTTGATGAGCATGGGTTTATGCCCGGCCGATCTATTGTAATTTGCTTTGTGGTACTCAGTATCTCTTTGGGAGTCTTGCGGGTCAGGCTGATGTCATTTTTAACGACTTCTCTAAGGCTTTTAACAAATTAGACCACGGAAAATTGTTGCACAAATTGTCAGCCTTTGGACTTAATAATGATTTTTTGAGTATTTTTATTAATTTCATCATTTGTCTTGTAATTCATTACTGTATGCTGTCGACCTAAAATTGATGAGGACAATTAAATCACTTGATGACTGCATTGGGCTGCAGTGTGACTTGGAGAGGATTAAGCAGTGGTGTATCTGTAATCATTTATTTCTGAATTCTAGGATATTTACTGGAAAACCACCTCCAATCAGATTTGTTTATACTTTAAATAATCAAGCATTGAAATCTGTTACTCAATTTAGTGATTGTGGTGTGACCTTTTCAACTAAATTATCGTGTACTGACCATATTAAAGGTATATTATCTAGAGCTAACAAAAATTTAGGATTTACAATTCGCAACACTCGCCAATTTGAAGGACATAGTACAATAATAGTATTGTACAATGCTTTTGTAAGGTCTAAACTTGAATATGCCTCAGTAGTTTGGAGTCCACGCTATGTTTTTTTTTGCATGAACTACTAAATAATCTAGTTGATCCCCCTGAGCGCTCTTACATCAAATTATCTCCTCCTCATCTATGAATACGTTATCATTCATCTATATTTAATATACCGACATGTAGAACCAATGTACGTAACAAGTCTCCGATTCTTGTAATGTGTTACAATTATTTCTTAGTTGACAATATGTTAGATATCTTTTGTTGTAGTCTTAGTAGAGTTAGAAGTGCATTTTTTCATCAAATGTATATGTAGGTAAAGTTTGTACTTTATAAATCTTTGATATTTTGTTTTTTTTTCTGTAGTTTTGTATTTTTGATTATTGCCTGTCCTATAATTGGATGTATTTCTGTCAGGGCAGTGTTATTAAATAAATAAATAAATAAGTAAATAAATAAATAAATAAATAAATAAATAAATAAATAAATAAATAAATAAATAAATAAATAAATAAATAAATAAATAAATAAATAAATAAGTAAGTAAATAAATAAATAAATAAATAAATATATAAATATATAAATAAATAAATAATTCGGATTAGGCGAAATATTCGTAGGAGTTTGTGATCCATGGAGCTTGTTAACATACCAACAAACCAACAAACTGGTGGTATAACCGCCGACGATGCTGCAAAGCGAAATCAGGTTCGGTCAGAGCAAATATTTATAGAAACATGGTGGCATTTTTAATATGTGTTGTTGTATTTATCGTTAATAGAGTTTAATAGTTATGAATATTGAAGAATTCCACAAAGTAAGGGTTAAAAATGTCAATCCTCCTTTTTATTAAAACATACTGAAATTAAAAACAGTGCATTTCAGTTTTTACTCCAAATTAGGTAATATTTTGTCTAAAACAATAAATATGTTTGAATATTTTAGATGCATCATTAAGTTTTCAACTTATTAGGCATAATATTAAATGGCTACTTTTAAAGAAACATGCCTTTTCCTTTATAGCTTTAACCAATTAATAAAGTTTCAGGTGTTCCTCCTTTCTGAGCAGTTTCATCAAATTAAGCAAGAAGTTTTTATTATTAAGACGATTAACAGTGCGTAACTTATTGCAGCAAATTGATTACCTATATTGTTAAATTGTGTGTGGATCTAATTTTCTGACAGATGCCCCGGCAGTTGCTCTTTATTTACTCACAAATTATTTCCTCGACCAAAAATGATGTCGTTAACATGTTTTTTGTTTCCTCATTTCACTTCTCTATTCCCGAAGAAGCGAAACAGATATTCCTTTATAAGAGTAAGTAAATTAAGTCTTAGCTAGTATTAGGCGGCTGCAGGCTACAACGGAAATTATAGCCGAAGGTGAATAGTGGTCAATTTGTGTTAGGAATTGCCCTCTCCGTACAAAGATATTGCCCCATTGAATTTTAACAGCTGCTGTTAAATTTATACCCTGCAAGTGGTTGGTGCGAGATTTCGCGCTACAGTAGAATTTAATGGATGCTCCTCTGCCTTTCAGAACTTTTCAAGTCATTTCTTGGTCTTGTTACTTGTCTTTGGTCATTTCAGTCCGACGAAAGCCTTTGCTTTAGTGTAGTGAGGCTTAACAAGCCAATTTAAACTTCTCGTATCAATTTAAGATCAGATGAAGAGATATAATATTATTATCCGATACACATAGTTCTTAATTACTATCTATAATCTATACATCTATAACTCTACACTATCTAAAGAGGTAAAAGAGGGCAAAATCTAATTTCGAGTTTAATTTGGAATAAATTTAATAATCTGTTTTTTGAACCGAAATTTTATGCAAATAATAATCTATCAAAAAATAATGAAACCCGTTTTTCGCCGGTCTCAATAATTCATCAATTCGATAACGAAGGCTTCCACGGCCACACACTGGCTAATTCATCAATTCCTTAAGCATATAATGTATTTTAGCGATTTTAATATTAAACACCTAAAGGGGGGAAATTTAAAAGGTGTTTCTTATCCCAAAACTCTTTCTAAATATTCTAAGAAAATATAGTCAGGCTGAACCAAATTTGATTTCCTTTACAGGGAATGTCGGAAACTATTAGAGATACAATGAAGTTTAAATGGGCAAAATAGTATGGAATGTAATGCATAACAATATTCCGCTGAGAAAACAATTAAATTCCAATTGGTCTTGATATTATGTACATAATAGAAAACTGAAAATCGTCATTTATAATAATCGGGTGTAATTTGTTTACTGGAAGTCTGATCGAAAAAAATGAAAAACCCTAGGCAGATGTTTTTTTAAAGCATTTTCATTGGTTGATGTTATTTTTTCTAAAATAAACTATTTCCGAGAAAATTATTATTTCTTATAGACGCGATATTGAATTTTATCATTTTCGAATTCAGTATATTTTTCTGATTAATTTGATACCTGACATGCCATACTTCAAATATGGCAAAGTGGGCTAAAAAGGTAATTTATAATTTTTAAACAAAAAAAAATATAGCAGGTAATGCAAGTGCAGTACCTTTTAATAATAAAAATACAGAACCTGATTGCGTAATAATAATTATTCAAAAACTAAAAATATTGTAACAAACTATGTAATATTGAAATAGTTATTAGTCTAATAGTAGCGTGCATGTACCCCTTTAAATGACGTAAAATTCCGAAAACGTAGATGTTCTAAAAATTTCATTAGGGGAACTTGTCTGTGGCTGTGCGTTACAGAAATTTATTATTTTTATACAAAAAAATTATATTAACAATTAACAATCGATGCAAGTGCCATAATTCTTAACGATACATTTCAGGATAAACTGTAAGATACACAGTGCTTCCCAAAATTAATGGATGAATTCTATAAAATTGTTAACAAACATATTTTAAAAAATGCTTGGACGGGTAGATTTTTATTTCTAAATTACCACTTAAACATGATACTTTCAACCCGAACTTTTTTCTATTGTATTCAATATAAAAAGATCTATTAATCGAGGTAAGAGGTACTTTGCTATTTGAATTTTTAAAGTTGTGGTTGCGAACCCTTTGACAATGACAGTTTAAAAATAATATTATACGCGTCTGAGTATTTTTCTGAAATATGTTTATTTGCGGTTTTATAGAATTTACTTTTGGGAAGCACTGTATAGACTACTATATCAAATAATGTTGACAAATATGTTTAACTATTTTAAACAGACAGTAAACGAAAGAAAAATTGGGAAACCTGGTATTAAAATAAATGGGACTTCGAGTGCACATAGTATTTATAAATCAGTTGCATGATAAAACCCCTCTTTCGTACTCACCTGAAGAAAGTCTCTAAACGGTTATCCTTTTTCCTAATTAAAGCATTCCAGTTCGATTAACTTATTAAAACTGACTGAAAAGTTTAAAATACTTAACAATATTTAATAAAATTCTTAAATACCTAAATATTGACACATGTTTGACGCTTTCTGCCTTTTGTTTATTAATATGTATGCTGAGGTCATCACTGAGAATTATTTGAGATCGTATGTTATTATAATAATATAAAGTATTAATTTTTCAGGTTTTCAATATTAGATTTTGAATGCGAGCTTAAATATTGTTAGGTGTTACCGGCTCGATAATCAAACACTGTAGATATTTTGACATATTTATTTAACACTGAAAACTTATTCCTCTAACGTCAAATAACTACAAAACACATAAGAAACGACTATTGTATTTATGCAAATCATCCTTCTTAGGATTTTTTACTTTTAAAGAAGTAAATCTCCCCTAAAAAATTCTTAGAATGTTTCCTGGGAATCACCTCATTTAAAAATATCAATATTATACAGTTTGTTACAGTATTTTTAGCTTCTTAATAGTAATTAGCGATTCCATCTCCTAATATTTGTTATTTTTTTTAATAATAAATTAGTTTATTTAACATACTTTGCAAGTTGAAGAATGCCATATCAAAGATGAAATTAGTGATAAAATCATACTGAATTCAAAAATGGCAAAATTAAATATGGCCCCCATAAGAAATAATACTGTTACGGGCTTAATCGGTTCGAATGGATTACACTTGTCGAATAATACCCACTTTATTACCAAACTAAACTCGGATCACTAAAACTGAACAAATAACTCACTTATTATTGACTTCTAACTACACTGACTTTTACTGACCTACTCGAGGCAGAGCTGGCCGCTTTATATAGTTTTGGCCTCCAGGTTCAATCCGGCAGATAAGGCTTATCGTTTGCCGAAATTTCGGGAACGCTTATCTGCCGTTTGCTTCGTTATCGCGGCCGCTTTCCCCATATCAGATCTTTCTAGAAATATTTCTTATGCACTAAATTCTACAATTTACATTTCGTTACACTGCTTCCCCCTTAAGATTGATCGTCCCGATCAGTTCCAATCAGTCACTTCGCCACTAAACTTGCACAGTCTGTTCAGGTGTACCACTTCCATCTTAGTCCTGGGGCTACGCTGGATCCTGTATACCAAGTTGTTGATCCTCTTCAGCACTTTGTAGGGCCCTTCCCATGATGGCGTAAACTTCGGCGAAACTCCTTTCTTTCGCTGAGGAGTGTATAGCCATACCAATTCGCCATCACTGAAACCACCATGGTTGGCATTCACGTCATACCTGGTCTTCATCCGGTCCGTCGCCAAGTTGATCTTTGTCCGCACCAGAGCATGCGTTTGCAGTGTCGCTTCCCTCAAGTCGTCTACGAAACCCACCGTCTCTCTGGGGGTCTCCCTTGGTGATCCAAATACCAAGTCACACAGAAGCCGTAGTTTCCTCCCAAAGATCACCTTTGCCGGAGTCTGACCTGTTGTTTACTTGTTTACATTGTCTGATGCTGGGAATAGCCCGCCACATGGATTGCAATTCTTTCAAATGGAGCTCCCACATTATTCTGCTTCAGGGCCCCTTTGGTTCTTGTACGAGGACCCTTGCATGCGGCGCAGGTGACACATTTCCGACACCACCGCTCTACGTCCTCCCTGCAGTTAACCGAATCTTCTCCAGGGTCTTGTTTATCCCTAGATGTCCACCAGAGGTCCCATTGTGCACCTCTCACAAGACCTATGGAATTTTCTCCTGAGGCACCACCAACTTACCCATGCTCTCTTCAGCACCTCGTCCTCTACCTGGAGGGATTTCCATTGGGCCCACAAATTCTTAAGAACTGGACTTCTGTCGGAAACCTGTCGCCATTCCGGTCTATCTCCAGCTTCTTTCCATTGCAATATGGGTCCGATGTCAGCGTCGCTCTTCTGTAGCTCCCGAAGACTTTCAAGTCCATCCGTCTTCTGGCTGAACAGACGTACATAACCCCAGGAAACTCCTCAGTTCATGTTTATCTTTGGGTCTTGGCCAGTCACGGATTGCTTGAGTCTTGCTGATATTTGTTTCTACTCCCGAAACTGATACAGTGTCGCCCAAGAATTCTACTTTCCTTTGGAACAAAGAACATTTCTTCGGATTCAGCTTTATGTTAGCTTGTTTTAATCTATCGAAGACTTTTTGAAGATTTTCCAGATGTTCTTTAAAGCTCTTGCCCATCACCATGACGTCATCTAAGTAAACCAAGCAAGTTTTCCAAGTGAGTCCTCGAAGTACCAGTTCCATTAAATGTTCTAAAGTAGCCGGTGCGTTACATAGTCAAAGGCATAACCGTGAACTGATATAATTCACTTTCTGACGAAAAGGCCGTCTTCTCTTTGTCATTGGGGTCTATGCTTACTTGCCAATATCCACTCTTAAAGTCCAGAGTTGAAAACCAGGTGGACTCAGACAAGGTTGTTAGGGTGTCATCAATTCTTGGCAAGGGGTAACTGTCTTTCTTAGTGACGTCGTTCAATTTCCGGTAGTCGACACATAATCTTGTTGACCCGTCCTTCATTGTAACCAAGACTACAGGGAAAGACCATGGACTATTGGACTCCTCGATGACTCTATCTTTCATCATCTTATTAACCAATCCCGCGACTTCCTCTTGCTTGGCCACCGGTAATCTTCTAGGAGGTTGACGAATAGGTGTTGCATCGCCGGTGTTGATTTTGTGTCGAACTATGTCCGTCCTTCCTAGATTCTGGTCTCCGTCGGTGAAAGCGTCGTGGTTTTTCTTGAGAAATGATCTAGCCAGAGCTGCTTCTTCCTTGGACAAGTGCTTCAAGTCCACGTCCAACTTGACTTGCCCAATCTTCGTTTTCTGTACTGGCGCACATTTGTCATCCAGGGAGCTTATGGAGGCTACTGGGGTACAGACTGCCAGAGTACTATCCTTCTTGATTGAGCGTGCTGTTGGAAATACGTTGACAACTCACTACCTTCTGAGATGTTCTAACCACGGATCTCGCCACTAGTAAACTCTTGGAAATGTCATAAGTCGGTTCCACTATTCCAACGCAGTAGCCCAAATCTCCTTCCATCACAGCCATAACCGTCTTCTCGCTGCTTCCCTGCACCACATCTGTTTCGCAGGCAAACAGTCTTACATCCTTTGGTGTGGTGGGTCTTTGGTGTAGTCAGGACAAGCTCTTCATCTTCAATCTTTAAAATGTTCTGCGCTGGGTCGAAAGTAAAGCCATGTTGCCTGATTACGTCCACCTCCAGAATCAGCTCGTCTTCGATATCTGCCACCAACACCCGATGCAAAATCCGCAGTTTTCCCAGACCAATCATGACGTCTGCCTCTCCTATGATTGGCGCAGTATCTCCCGTAACCATTCTGAGGACCATTCTTTGCGAACCTTCAGTTGTGACGGTAGAATGTTCTTTCGTGCTAAAGTAACCATGGCGCCTGTGTCCACTGTTGCCTGTACATTCCTTCCATCTACGCTGGCTGCCACTACCAAACTTTCCATGGTCCTTTTTGTCTGTTTGATGAAAATAGTTTTGGGGGCTCGTTGTTCGTTACCAGCCAGTGAGCGCCCCTTTCCACTGGCTGATTTTAGTTTTCCTGCTGTGGGGCTTGTCGACTTCTTGGGGCCGACCTGCAGTCCTTCTTGAAGTGCTCCGGTTTGCCGCAGTTGTAACATGCGCTTCTGTTGGATCTTTAAGAGCTCCCACCAGTTCTTGGATGCTCGCTTTCATTTCCTTCATGTTAGTGCTCATGCTACGGTCCATTTTCTTTAGGCTAGCGCTTATGTTCGCGTTCATCTCTTTTATGTTAGAGCAAGATCAGGGTCGTTCAAAGCCTCTTCGATGTCCGGCCTTCTTTATCCTGCGTGACGCCCCTGGCTCTGAAACCTTGTAAGCAGCTTCAACCTCCAAAGCTCTAATCAGTGCCTCCCTTGATGTTCGAACGTTTGACAAGCGTATCATTCTTTGGACTTCCGGGTCTCTTATTTCTTCTATAAAGATTCTAACTGCGTGAAGTTCCAGAAAGTCTGTTGGTGCTGTTGGATAGGCAATATACGCCAGTCTTCTCACGTCAGCCTCGAATTCTTGCAGGGTCTCGCCGCTTTTCTGCCTTCTCACTAGCAGCTGTGATTGGACAACTTGCTGCAAATGGTGGTCTCCAAATCTCAGTTCTAAAGCCCTAACTAGATCTTCATAGTTGGCTTGTTCGTGATCAGATAGAGTTCGAAGTAATTCCAAAACATCTCCGCGCAGGGATTCCACCAATGAGGTCGCCTTTGCTTCTTCCGTTCATCGATTGGCCTTAGCGGCAGCTTCGAACTGTTTTCTGTAGGTCTGGAAGGATGTTTTTTCATCATAGATCGGAGGTTGTGTGCTTTGTCCACTTAGCAACTACTTGATGTCATTTTTGATGTTGCTGATCTCCCCCTGTGTTACATTTTCCAAATCAAGAAGCTTGCTGTTGAATTTTTCTTTCACTTCATCAATTTCTTCCCTGACTTCACTAATCTCTTCTTGCATTTCTTCTCTCATTTCTGTAATTTGTTCTTTCATTTCTCCTTTCATTCCTGTATTTTGTTCTTTCACTTCTTCTTTCATTTCTTCTCTCATTCCGGTAATTTGTTCTTTCATTTCTTCTTTCATTTTTGGAATGTCTACTCCCATTTTTTTACTTATATTTGCTAGTAGACTATGCAGTTCTTGTTTTTCTGCATTCCTTCTCTGTTTTTCGTGTCGTCTTCGTTCTTCCTCCTGTTCTTTTTCTTGTCGTCTTCGTTCTTCATCTTGTCGTCTTCATTCTTCCTCCTGTTCTTTTTCTTGTCGTCTTCTTTCTTCATCTTGTCGTCTTCGTTCTTCTTCCTGTTCTTTTTCTCGTCCTCTTCGTTCTTCTTCCTGTTCTTTTTCCTGTTGTCTTTTTTCCTTCTCCTGTTCTTTTTCTTGTCGTCTTTCTTCTGCCTGGTCCTTAAACATTGCTAATAACGCTTGCAGTTGTTGTTCCATTTTGGCCGATTTTAATCTCGTATCCATAAAGCGTTTTAGAATGTCCAAGATTTTTCTTGAGGCGCCTTGTATAAACTATTTAACAGTTTAAAACGTCCGAGATAAAGGCAAATGTGGGGAATTGGTGAAATTCTCCGTAATAAAGCGCAATAATAATCCCGCTTCTGACACCAGATGTTACGGGCTTTATCGGTTCAAATTGATTACACTTGTCTAATAATACCCACTTTGTTACCAAACTAAACTCGGATCACTACAACTGAACAAATAACTCACTCATTATTGACTTCTAACCTACTAACTACACTGAGTTTAACTGACTTACTCGACGGAGAGCTGGCCGCTTTATACAGTTTTGGCCTCCAGGTTCTAGAACAATCCGGCAGATAAGGCTTATCGTTTGATGAAATTTCGGGAACGCTTATCTGCCGTTTGCTTCGTTATCGCGGCCGCTTTCCCCTTATCAGATCTTTCTAGAAATATTTCTTATGCACTAAATTCTACAATTTACATTTCGTTACAATACAGTTGACATAATTTTCGCGGAAATAGTTTAGTTCAGAAAAAATTAAGATATACTAGTGGTTTAAAAAGCAACTGCCTACAGTTTTTGATTTTTTTCGATCGGACTTTAAATTAACAAGTTAAAGCTGATTTGTAAAAATCACGATTTTTAGTTTTTTTAAATAAAATCAAGCCGAACTAAAATTAATTTGTTTTCTCAGCGGAATGCTGTTACGCATTAAATTCTGCATTATCTACTATGCACATTTAGGGTTCTTTGTATCTTAAATAGTTTTTGAGATCTCTGTAATGAAAATCAAATTTGGTTCAGTCTGTATAAACACGTCTAGTCTTTCCCCAATTTTAACAATTAGGCCCCTGAGGAGTAAGAAGGGGTAAAATCGAGTTTCGAGATTTGTGTGATGATATATGATACATGATATAAGACCGGTAATGTTACCCGCTATATCTCACTGTTGCGCGAAGTGGCACTTAAAGTGGAGACGATTGAAAAGAGAGCACTATATGAAGGATGGATAGTAGAAGGTATGCCTTGAGTAAATTAAGCATTGCTTTCTTATGGAAGTGTTAATACTTATGCAATTGCCTATGTGCAATAGTGGTTGTACAGGGTGATTCAGTTATAATGGCAATAATTTTAAGGGAAAATAGAGAAAAATTTGTATAATACAAATACGTGATTAAAAAAATTTCTTTCATAATTACGCTGAAATGAAATATGTTAAAATTATAATTTAAACCTCATTTTGAGCTGTTACTGACTCCAAAGTTCCAAGGCCCAGATAACGGGTCAAACAAATAAACAAAACATTGCCTAAATGACAATACGAAAAACATTAAATGATCCTGGCTCGGCACCTATGGTTGCGGAAAAGTCGTTGGGTGATTTGCTTTCTTATATGAAAACCGGGTAAAAACGAATTGCAAAAGAAAGTTACGCGAAATTAAAAAAAAAAGGTGAAATCGCGAGATGGGTGCAAACGTTGATATCAACGCTGTATATAATGAATTAAATTCGCTGTTGTGGGTGCAAGTGTTAAAAGTGGTTAATACTCGAGAGTTATTTCCCCACGTTATATTTCTTGAGACCCTCTGTGATTCGATGGACATTTTTTAAACCATGTGCAGTTTACCGACGAATCATCACTTTTTTCATGCGCCCGACAGGTCTAGAATAGTTCGAAAAAGAGGTACTCGAGTATTAATGTAAGTACACTGCACCTATTCTGACTGTCGGCTATCGTTGACATATTTTTTTAAAAACAACAACCTAGCTGCTAACCAACGTTAATATGCTTCAAAATTAAATAAACCATTGCACTGTATCGTTATTTATTTTCTAGAGTCAATATTTTAGTTTGAGTCGTTTGTGTTCGTTTATTTTTTGAATTTGCCTTGTAGTTTTCATCAGACCAATTGATTAACGAAACAAAAAAAAAATGTAAAAAGTTTTAAGTGTATGGAAAATACAAATACTTATTCGTCAACATAAATAATAGAGATTTGTTGCCCATTAATTAGCGATATTTCGTACTTGTCAGTCCGGCTTATCATTGCAGCTGATGAGTGGATGATAACGTGATAAGGGTCTGTTGCCGTAAAGCATTTAGGCCGTTTTTAGAATCACACGGGTAGCACCCATCACCCGCGCGCGGCTGTATATATTATATTCCATTAACAAAGTTATGTCCTCTTGTATATTTAAGAACGAAAAATGATATTAATAGACAAATGAGCTGTTTGATTTATCAGGTTTCGGTGTATATGGAAAAGTGGCTATTACTTTTTTAAAAATGTTTATAGAAAGAATAAGTCAGATAAGCTTTTTTTGGTTAATTATTTGCTATTTTTCGAGTGACTTTCATTTTGTTTTCCCTGCTTTTATTTTGTTATTTTGGTAACCAGTTTTTGAATTTTCAAATGACACCTGCATTTTTTGATTTGCCCTCTTGGAATCACCTTAACTTTCTATATTCGGTAAAATTAAATCTATAGGGGTTAGATTCGGAGAATTTAGAGAAACCATAACTTTACTCATTTTTATCTTTCATTTTTTAATGTTGTGTTTAAATATATCTAAGCAACTAAAATGAAATTCTTACCAAAACAAAAGTTTAATGTTAATTATTAACGCATGTTTAAAAATAGTATTAAACTATTTAATATGAGAACATGCGAATTAGGTAAAAATAAAAAGGTCACCAAAATGTGACAAATAGTTAACCAAAAAAAGTTCATTTGAAACATTTTTTTCTAACATTTTTTTTTTATAAAAGTTACAGCCAATATTCCAGACATAGGTCAGATGGTGCCATATACTTTGCATTGAGTACGCCAGTTCTTAAACATCTTACTGTCTATCTCTCTCGCCAGTCTCCCGACTGCGTGCCACATTTCGCCTTGTCTCAGGCCGTTTTTAGAGTCACGCGGCAGCAAGTTATTTAGAATGGAACGGGTGGCCGCACGCGGGTGCGTCGCTGCAAACAAATGTATCCTACCTACCCGCGCGCGGGTGACGGATGCCACCCGTGTGACTCTAAAAACGGCCTCAGAGTACCTGACACCAGCTTGGTGTGGAACAAAGTTAATACTGCATTTTATTTATTAATATTTAATGTAAATAATTTATTAAAGAAATAATGAAGCAAGTTTTCGCCGAGTTTAGCAATTCACGTCCTAAGGTTATTAAAATTTGGTAAAGAAAAAAATCAAAGAAATGATTTTACGACCCAAATTTTTATAGAAAGAAATAAAAAAATGAAGCACACATTTGGCCAATTTTAATAATTCAACCCCTAAAATAAAACAGAATATTTTAGTTGTAAAAAAATTAAAAACATCATTTCATAACCCAAAACTCTATGGCAAATAATTTATAAAACAAATAAATAAACACGAATTTGGCCGATTTTGATGGATCAAAATATTATATTAAACAATCTACCATAGCGGCATAGCAAGTAAATGATTTTTATTTTTTAATTCGGAAACCGGCCGTCGTAGGACAAAAAGTCAAGAGCTCATTTTTGATAGAAACACAACAAAGACTAGGACAATAATTCTTATTTTGAAAAATAGCATTGGCGTCACATTTTTTTTTTCAAAAATGTGTATCGACCTGTTTGTGGGAACGCCACTGGTGGAATCAGAACAAATGTTTTTTTGTCAAAATACTTGCTTTTATACCCAGATATCGTGTACTAAATATCAAAAAAATATCTAAACCAGTCTCAGAAATATTGAAGAAAAACCGATTTTTTCTTCAATTTTTACCGCCCTGTATATCGAAAATGAAGCGTTTCCGGACCTATGTTAATATGAAAATTTTGTCTTAAAATTGCCCAACGAATATCCCCCTGCCGGTTCAGCATGCAATTATGAAACACCCTGTATATCGAACTCTGGTCCGTTTTTTTCGTTTTATTTTTTTATTCTGATTTTATAAATTAGGTTACTTGAGTGTTTATTTTACCTAAACTAAAAGGTAAAAAAAAACTTATAGCACATTAATGCAGCACCTGTTAATTACTTTGGTATCATGAGAGTAAATTGGGTAAGAGATTTGTTTTAAAGTAGAATTGTTAGTAGGTATAATTTGTCATAATTGTGTCTTGACCCTTAGAAATTAGCGAATTTTGAAAATCAACACATTTTGAATCCATGACGAAGAATTATAAAGAATGAAGTATACTCAGAAATACGAAATAGGTTATTTTGAATAAAAATACACATAACGACACTCGTCCACTCGGGCGAAGCCGAAGCAGGTCGCTGCTTTTCAATAAGACAGACGATTATAAAAATAAATACAGAGAAAAAATGTAAATCCCAAAAAATGTAGTATGCAATTTTTTCTAGCAGAATTAAATTTTCTGCAACTCTGATTAACAAACAATCAAAAATGTCCAGTTTAGCATCAGTGAACGAAATTAGTGCGAAAATCTAAGAAAATGCACGTAAAGATACCACTTTTATATGAAAAAGCCCCAATCATCTTGCGATGAAATGAGTTATACAAAGTATCAGGAAAATAAGAGGACCCAGCTTAAATATAGCTTCGAGTGGTCGAATTGAACCCATTTAGACCAACTTAGCTTAGTCCAAAAGTGCCTGGTTTAGAGGTTACAGGCCCCCAAAGAAAAAACATTCTTGTTGTGGATATAATTCAGAAATGAAACGTTCAATCATGTTGACATTTGGTATAGTTATGTTTTAAATAAGTAATAAGCATTACGAAGGAAGTAAATAGTGTCGCATATTGTAGAGGGTGCTGTTGGGAGTTTTTTTGTATATCATTTTTATTGTATCTTTTTTACTGGTCCTATTCTAATATGTTTGACTCAAAATTATGATAGAGCGATTAATTCTGCGAAGAAAAGCTATACATGTTTCAAGTTGATACAATGCACCCGTTTCGGTAGAAAGGCGTTTGGAGATTTCCGTACATTAAAACATTTGAAATAAATTTTCTAATTCGATTAAGTTCCGAAGTCACCACATTGATATACTTTAAATTGAACAAATTTATTCATAAGTATGTCAGACTACAATAATATTGATAATTTTAAATTAATTGCATATTACAGTTAAACTTTGCACAACCACACAACAAGAATTATTAACTCAGTACAACAATTAATTGTAGTCTGACAGGCTTTCCAGTAAATTTTCTTTAGTTTAGGTTTATCAACATAATTTTGACCAGTGGCAAGTTTAAACTTTACGTTTTGCACAACCACACGACGAGAATTCTAACTCAGTACAACAATTAATTGTAATCTACCAGGCTTTTGAGCAAATTTTCTTTAGTTTCAGTGTATCAAAAACAAAAGAAGAAATTGCTGTCATTTGCTCTTATGTAAAAATAAATTAACTTAATCAAAATGTTATGAAAAACGCCTATTATTTATATCACCTGACAAATACTTAAATAGATTTGCATTTTTGGTTATTATGTGGCGGAACTAGGTCTAATTAATTTTGTCCAGTGCTATGTATGTCAAATGCAACAAATTAAGGAAGATATAGGTAGGAACCAAATTTATATGGGAAAATTTGCCATTAGGCACTAATTACAATTACAAATTATCGTCGCTGATTCCATTGAGATGCGTTCTAGTGAAAGTGAAAACTGTTCAACTTTAATTCGCATTTGAATTAGTTGACGTGGATATAATTTGCTTTACAACGGTGCTCCGTCCCGTGTAATTAGCTGGGGATGAAATGCAGAGTTGGCTTGGACTGAATTAATGACAAGGATATACTATTTTCAGTGTGTATTGTTGCTCAACCTCGTTTAGGCATTGGGATTTTTATTCTAAGCTTTTTTCCACCTTCTGCTGATAATGAGTTCTTTATGAAAGTACGAAATTTTATAATACTTATACAGTAAACTTCGGATATAACGAACCACGAAGATGATACCTATACAGGGTATCCCACTGGGAATCGCCGCGATCGATAACTGGCAAAGTACTCATCTACAAAATTTGAAAATTTGGCAACTTAGCAAAGGCGAGGAGGGCAATACAATGTAAATATTCGTAAAGTTGTAGTATTTCTGATTATACCGGAAGTTGATACAAACTTCGTTATTTTAAATAAAATACCCTACATATTTTTGCACTTTTGGTTTCTACTTGATTGTTAAGGCCACTTTGGATAACAAACATTGCTCTTAAAGTTTTTATTTTCCGAGATAAGTAGATTTTTATAAAAAAACTGACAGATGCGAGGTCCCACGAAATTCCTTGTTTCTTTTTCCAGATACCAGATATTAATTTCATATTTGGTACGGCATTAAAGCACATACGAGGCTATTTTCATAAATTCGAAAACGTTATAGTGAATGTCACATTCAAGACTGAATATTTTGATAAATTCAAGCAGCCATAATTTTGTTATCTTAAATAGAACACTGTATATTTTTTAGCCTATTTAGCCGATGTAGAATTTAATTATCTTTTACCTGACATAAGCATTCTAGGGGTTGCTGGTACAACTTTTGCAAATAACCATAATTTTTTACTTTTATTTCATATCAACTGAACTCTTATCAGGTCGCATATCAGTGACAGAATGAACAACAACTAAATTATTAGGCAAATATTTGTCAAATTATTTTTAGTTTATCTTACAGTATGGGGCAATGCTAAAATGAAAACATGTCTGACATATTAAATTACTTAGAACATTTTGTTGAGTTCAAAAATGAGATAATTCAATATGGTGCCCTAAAGAAAAAAGTTGTTACAGTTTTCTCTGAAATGTTCAATTCAATAAATAAATAACTACGCACCTGTAAAGCTTTCAATGAACGAAACAAAAATGAGTTGAGGTTTTTTTAGTCAAACAGTAAATAAAGAAGGAACAACAAATTCTAGAAAATGGCTTTTTTTTCACTTTTTTCTTAATAAAATCTAAACAAGCCGGTATTCAATTGTTTTCTTAATGGCATGTTAAGAGACATGAAATTCCACACTACTTTGCTTATTCAACCTTATTGTATATCTCTACTAATAACGAAGTTACCAATGTTACCAATGGAAGACACTGTATAGTGAAACAATTATAAAATGTGCTTTTAAAAGTAATTTTAAGGAAAAAGTTTCCTACGAATATTATCCAGAAACTCCTAATAAAATAGATGCAAGGTGTTAAAGTTTGAATAAAAAAAAGGTTTATTGTTTTATTTTTAAGTTTTCAGAGTTATTTAAACTAAATTTTGCACACATGGTGTGTAGATAAAGGATCATAAAATAAGAGAAAATTAAATTTCTATCTCAACTAGTGGCGGAGTTGCGGGTAATCTGTGATATTGTTTTGAAAAAAAAGTAGTACGCCGCTAAACAAAATTAAATAAAATACAATTTTTGGCTAAAGCATTTAATTTTAAAGAAGAGTTTTTTCTTAACATTTTTTTTTTGCCATTTACTACCTTATGTTTTACGTAGGAACTGTTCGACTACAATGTATGCTGGTCTTTAAATAATCACTGACTAACAGAAAGAGGGGTAAGTTTAAGATGCTACGACACTGGATAAAATGAAATGAATTCACAGTTTTGGATATAGTTGACTCTTAACGTTCTTTCATATTTGTCACTATTGTGACAGAATTTAACTTTTTGGGACTTTCCTTAGTGAAAGTACGAGTGAGAGTGATGTTTTTTCCAAAACCAACGATACGACGCAACCGACGTGGCAAATGCGGAAAAATGTCCAAGAAATAACTTTTATTCAAAATTAAATACTTTACCCAAAACAGGTATTTTATTTAATTTCTCAGTGGTATACCGCGTTTTTCCTACAATAATATCACAGATTACTTGTAACTCCACCACTGGTTGAGATAGAAACTTAGTTTTATTTTATTTTGTGATTCTTCATTCATACACCATATGTGCAAAATATGATTTAAATATCTTAGAAAACTTGAAAGTGAAAAAGTAAAAACTTTTTTTTTAATTCAAATTTCAACACCTTGTATCTTTTTTATTAAGAGTTTCCGGATACATGTTCATAGCAAACTTTTTGCTTAAAATTGTTTTTTCTATCATCTGTTTTATTTAAGGCATTTAAAACGAGGACAGCCTGTACATATATTTCTGTCAAAAATATTTTTGTTTCCGAAAACATGGCAGGATTTAGAAAATTTTATCGTATTCATGTCTGACCCTGTATACAGCGTGTCCCACCGGGAATCGCTGCGATCGATATCTAACAAAGTACTCATCTAAAAAAATTAAAACTTTGGCAACTAGGCAAAGTCGACAAGACCTATACAATTAAATATTCGCAAAGTTGTAGTGCTTGGGGTTATAGCAGACGTTGACACCAAGTTCGCAATTTTAAATGAGACCCCTATATATTTTTGCATTTTTGGATGTAATTTGATCTTCTAAGGCCACTTTGGGTAACAAATAATATTCTCAAAATTCATAGTTTTCGAGTAAACGGATTTTTATAAGAAATTTGGCAGATGAAAAGTCCTACGAAATTCTTTGCGTCTTCTTCCAAAAATTAAATATTAATTTTATATTTAATATGTGAGTAGGACACATATAAAACATAAATTCAAAAACATTATACCGGCACAAAATTTAAAAAAATAAGTAATATAACTTTTTTCTTCTTTTTATGTGAAGAATCCAAAAATGAAAAAAAAAACATATAGTTCCCATTTAAAAAAACAAAATTTTTTTGAATAAATCAAAAACAGCAAAGATTATAAAATTTCCATCACTCTGTATAATAAATGTGAAATCTGATTACGTTATTATAGTCTTTATAATATTCCGTGACTTCAACTCAAATTTCATGTTTTTACTGTAAATAATAAAAAAAAAACACAAACAGTCAAACTAACCCTCTTTTCTGTCATTTTTTTTTCTCGAAAAATCGAAATATCTTTAAAACTATCAAAGGTAGCAATAAACATGAATATATAAACTCACCTTATTTTTTTACGCAAAATCCAAATAAAATATACCTTATACCAAAACTTGATATTAACTAAGATACAGGATGTCAAACTTAAAAAAAAAATTGTCTTTTTTCACATAACTGATGAACACATTGCATTATAGACAAGAAATTTGTTATGGGGGAATTTCTCTAGTCAAGAAATTCTAATTTGCTAACATGTTGTCAGTAACTCTCAGGAGGTGCCACCTTCGCGACCTTGTATTATTCTAAAGCATCATAACTTTTTTGTGCCTTCATATACACTTATTTTAGATATATATTTTTATTTACCTACATTTTTTAAGTAAAAAAGTTATACTTTCTAAATGTTGATACAAGCATCCGTTCTTAAGATATTTGCCTTCAAAGTTTGCCGTACGTTTATTTTAAGTTATGTAAATGTGAATTTTTCTCAGTAGGTTTCAAAATAAAAGTAATAAAACTGACTCACATATTTTTTAAATTTCTAAAGCAAATTTAAAAAAAACAGCAAAACAAAATTCATTTTCAAAAATAAGCATGTGGGAAATAACCTTTTTCATGTAAAGGGATTGTCAACAATTAAAAATCTGGCTGTCCTTTATCGAAATGCATTTCCAAAAATCTGCTTTGACCACCCAGACTAATAAAATTTTCTTATGCGGACTCAAAGATTATATCTCACACCTCTATGTTAGAAAATAAATTACGTCTTAATTTTTTGCATTTTTTTAATTGAGATTTTCAAAATTCAGGTAATAATAGTATCAACAAAGTAATATTTGACATAAATTAGTTTCAAAGCTGTCTTATGATCACTTTTTTTTCAAGCCTACTTCGAAAATTTAATATCTTAGTAATTTAAAATAAAGGCAGATCAAGCTTTAAAGGCAAATATTTCGGAAACGGTTGCTCGTATCAACTTTCAGAAAGTACACCTTTTTTTCGGAAAAAAGATGGGGAAATAAAATTACCCATTTAAAGTTAATATACGTGGGTGCATAAAAAAGTTATGATGATTTAGAATTATGCAGGATAGCGCAGGTAGCGCCCCCTACCAGCTATTGGTAATATGTTAGCAAATTAAAGTTTGTCGATTTAAGAAACTCCCTTGTGCCAAATTTTGTGCCTTTATTACAATTCATTCCATAATTATACGAAAAAAATCGAAATTTTTTGTTTCAACTTTGTATATATATATATACAGGGTCATAATGTCATTAATTTTAACCACGTATTCGGGAGACTTAGTAAAGACAGAAAATCGAAAAAAATAATTTTTTTATTCAACTTTTAAGAATCGGGGTAATTACCCTTAAAATTGCCTTTGTGCTGCGCCACTGGACCAGTAGATTATTTAACCGGGAGGCACCCAGTTCGAACGTTGAATGACAACAGCTACGTTGTCATATTTCTTACTTTCATTTGTCAAATTTATTACATAAATTTGGAGGTTAAGTTTTAAGCCCTTTTCATCACAGAACGGCTGGATGCGGCTGCAACTAAATCCGATTTGTGTTCGCAATACCGGGCCTTTGATACTGCGACTTTAACCGAACAATCTAACAACAACAACAGGGCATCTGATAGATTTAGTTGAATTGAAACAACTCACCGCAAGAACAAGAATCAGTGAAAGCCGGTTGAAGGTTTCCTCAAGTAAAGTTCAAGCTTTAGAATCAGCCGATTTTTCCAGTCTTCTTGATTGTTTCAACTTGTTTACTGGTTTTAAAGTCAACAACAAAGTGACAAAGTGCTGTGTACAGATGAATGTTATTTTACCAGTGCTGGTATTTTACTTTACTTTACTTTGCAGTAAGTAAATATGAACAGGTTTTCAACCTCTCTAAAGGATTAACTCAGTCAGTAGATTGTTTTTTTTTACTACTTCTATTACGAAACATATGTGTTTGATTATTTAATCTGTTGAAGTTTTGTAACTTATGTATTAAAATGTCTAACACTGAAATAAATAATTTGTTTGCAGTCACAACATACACATTGTTCAGACAAAAATGTACATGCCGCCCATCAGTTTGGCTTGCAGAGCAGATTTGCTGTCAATGTATGAAACAGAGTATTCAGCAATTGTCCAGATTTTCTACAAGATACACTGTAAGACAGAGCTTAGCCCAGTTTGCTCGCTTTGCAGGAACCCTCGTGAAAGAAGAATGTTGCAAAAAGAATGTTACATTCTGCAGGAAAAGGAAACTATGATGAAAGGTAAACTGGCTCTTTTCATAACAAGCAAATTAGTTCTGCCAAAAAATTGTCATTAATTACTCAAAACTATCAAATATGTAGATGATGATCTTGCTTGGCAGGGCAGAATACCGTTTATTTTAATTTTTTTTCTGTGCAATGTTTCATTAAAAACCTCTTTGCTAAATAGATTATATTCTTGAATGTTATGGTGAATGATTGTTATTTTTCTATAATTAATTTGTAGAACTGTGATAATTGAATTCATTCTTGTCTAAAAATGTACATGACGAACTTGGATCTTAAAAAAGTTAAAATTTTTAAGTTATCAGGGTATTATAAAATAAAACATTTTTATTTTATTTCTTTACTACAATTTTACATTACTGTTCCCAGTGTGAAGGAAAGAAAGTTTTTCCAAGTGATACATATCTATCTTTTTTGTTGTAAAAATTGTGAATCAAATATACTGAAAGTCTTAACTAACACGGAAAGGTCGCGAAGTGTCCGGCGCCGATTTTGCTAATTTTTGGATATGTTTTAGAGGACCAAAATCTAAGAGACACGTATTTTTTTTTATCGGCTGATAAACGGTTTTAAGGGTAGTTTTACCCCCTCAAAGTTGTGGCAAAAAATGCAGATTTTGCTGTTTCTCACATACCAAAAATGATATTCGAGTCGTTTCTTTTTCCAAAAGTTTTGTTTTGACGAGAAATAAAAGAAAAAAAAAATTTCAAAATTTTTCCACCCCCCTCATGGGGGCAAACTACCCCATTTAGAAGTGTTTTAATCATAAAAATGGTAATTACGTCAACAAAATTTTGAAAAAAAATATATGTTATTTTATACACCAAAACTAATTTTACCTGTTTTTGGATTTTGTCGAAAAAAACATTTTTGCGGGGTAAACACCACTTACACGAATACGTATATGATAGGATGTATTTATATGATTTTTGTTTTATTTTTTTTCTGAAGCGAAGTATTTCGACGAGAAACTAATAAAATAATGTTTTAAGATTTTTTCGGTGACACCTCATCCCCACCCTCCACCCTTCCCTTATAGGAGGCTGAGCTACCTACTTAAAAAACCGGAAAATTCGAGATTATTATGATCCCTCTACTATCTATATATAGCAAAAGAAAAGTTTACCAAATTTTTTTAACCCCACCCCTCCTAATAGGGGTAAATTATCCCCTTATGAAATTTTTAATTAACAAGAAAATAGTCATTATAACAGCTAAATTTTGAAAAATAAATGTTATTTTATACATCAAAATTAATTTTACTTTTATTTGCGTTTTGTTGAAGGAAAATATTTTGGGGGTAAACACCCTTTAGGTCAAACACGTATATAATAGGATGTATTTCTATGATTTTTAATTCGTTTTTTATCTGAAACGAAGTATTTCAACGAGGAATAAGAAAATTAATTTTTTTGAACGAAAAAAATTCTAAACTTTTGCACCTTCGTAAGGGAGTAAACTACTCCTTTCTGAGGTTTTTAAGTATTCAAAAAATTGTCATTATAACAGCAAAATTTTGAAGAAAAAACATTATATTTTATAACCAAAACTTATTTTATTGAATTTTTTTGGGGTTTGTCGAAGAAAAACTTTCGGGGGCAAATTTGTATATAAAATATCTATATAAAAACTGCGGTCAGTTAGTTGTCTGAACTTTATAAAAATTTAGAAGTTTTGTATATTAGATATTCCTACACGTGAAATATGGGAATTTACCAAAACATTTAAGTGTATATTATTATGGCGGTAAAGATATTCGTTTCTTTTTTTCCTGGAACGAAATATTTCAACAAGAAACAATAAAAATAATTTTACCGAATTTTTCTAGCCACACCTCGCGTCCTATTTCTATCAGAAGGATAAGTCACCTGGGATGGGAAATGCAAAAATTTAAAACTTTTCTAAACTTTGTTGTGTGGTACCTAGAGAGACAGCAATTATCTCGAATTTCCAGTTTTTCAAGTAGATAGCTAACTGGCTCATTCTAGTGGTATGCCAAGACGAAGGGTGAGAACGGTAGAACCAAAATTTAAAAATAATATTTTTCTACCTTCTTTAAAATACTTCGTTTCAAAAATAACGAACCGAAAATTATACAAATATATCTCCTATTATATATATAAATATTTGCGATAAAGGGTGTTTACCCCCAAAATATTTTCCTTCACCAAAACCCAAATACAGATAAAATAAATTTTGATATATAAAACAACATTTATTTTTCAAAATTGAGCTGTTATAATGACTATTTCCTTGCTAATTAAAAATTTCATAAGGGGGTAATTTACTCCTATCAGGAGGGGTTGGGGTAAAAAAATTTGGTAAACTCTTCTTTCGGTGTATAAAGATAGTAGATGGATCATAATAATCTCGAATATTCCGGTTTTTGAAGTAGGTAGCTCAGCCTCCTATAAGGGAAGGGTGGAGGGTGGGGACGAGGGGTCACCGAAAAAATCTTAAAAAAATATTTCATTAGTTTCTCGTCGAAATACTTCGCTTCAGAAAAAAAATAAAACAAAAATCATAAAAATACATCCTATCACATACGTATTCGTGTAAGTGGTATTTACCCCCAAAAAATTTTTTTTCAACAAAATCCAAAAACAGATAAAATTAGTTTTAGTGTATAAAATAACATATATTTTTTTCAAAATTTTGCTAACGTAATTACCATTTTTATGATTAAAACACTTCTAAATGGGGTAGTTTGCCCCCATGAGGGGGGTGGGAAAATTTTGAAAAATTTTTTTCTTTTATTCCTCGTCAAAACAAAACTTTTGGAAAAAGAAACGACTCGAATATCATTTTTGGTATGTGAGAAACAGCAAAATCTGCATTTTTTGCCCCAACTTTGAGGGGGTAAAACTACCCTTAAAACCGTTTATCAGCCGATAAATAAAAATACGTGTCTCTTAAATTTTGGTCCTCTAAAACATATCCAAAAATTAGCAAAATCGGCGCCGGACACTTCGCGACCTTTCCTTGTAAGAATTTTTAGGAAAAGTTTTAAATTCCAGTCTTAACATTTAGGAAAAATATCAAAACTGAAAGTTTAAAGTTGAAATTTTGACAAAAACAATTATTTATTACTACCAGCATCACTTTGAAACAATTAAAACCTGTAAGAAAAAAAAATTAAAATTTCAGTAATGAGAAATTTCGAAGTCGCAATTTAGAAGAAGCAAAGAAAGGAAAAATCTAAAAAAAAAGTAGAAATTTCAAGTGAAAGACAAAATTTAATCCCCCTAAGAGCAACATTCTTGAAGCATAGAGGACAATCAAAGAGAGCAAATTCCGAATCTAGGTTAATTCACCGAAAAACAATTGACCTACCACAATTGCCCAAATGCAAGTCATCGAAATCACAATTCTTGGTTTTTTCCGAATTTGCAAACTTAAAAGCCAGTGCGTTTGTTACTTCAGAATTTGGGAAAAAAGCTTTTGCCATAAATTATCTGTTCTTTTTTTAGTTTTAACTTTAATCTCAAAATGTCAACCTTTTTTATGAAATTTTAGGTTTGAGTTAGATTTTATTTTAAAGTCTCAGTTTGGGATTTTGTTTTTCACTTTTTACCTCAATTTTTAATTTTAAGCTTAACAAATTTCGACATGCTGCCATTTAAAATATTTTTTCGAAAATTTTACTTTACTCTGGAAATTTAGACCAGTTCCACAAAAACTCGAGTTTAAATTAGAGATTTGGGAATATTGTATAATAAATTTCCAGTGTGTTTGTAGCAATTTCAATGTTTTTCTTAGAATTTCTAAGTTATAGGTACTATGTTTAGGAGTGGCGAGCGTGCCTTAAACGGGCCCTGTATCTAAATTTGTTGGGTAGGTCCAGATGAAGGGTAAAGATTTTTCACAGCAGCAATAAAAACACTCGCATTGAATTAAAATTATTAAATACTGACTAGCGAATGTCACCCGATCCCACTTATTACCTTTTTATCGCGTATAGATTTTTTTTTATTTCGATAATTTCAATTGTTTTTTAAATTTTTGTAAGTTTAACTTTTTTTTACAAAAATTTCGATTCTTTTCCAAATTTTTACCTTATTTACAAACCTTCCCCTTTAGAAAATTTTGATTTTTGTTTGAAATTTAAAATACTTTAAAATTTGTAATTTTTTGAAAATGTCGAATTTTTTAAATAATTTAATTTCTCTCAAAATTTCGAATTTTTGATCAATATCAAATTAATATTTCACCGTAAAAACTTATTTAAAAAGTTTGACTTTTTTTAAATATTTGACTTTTTTTAAAATTTCAACTTTATCCAAAATTTCAGCAGTTTTCAAAAATTGTAACTTTTTTCAAAATTTCAACTTCCTTGGAATTCTTCCTTCCTTAAAATTTTTGACCTTTCTGATAATTTCGACTATTTTTAAAATTTTGCTTTTCGAATAATTCAGATTTTTTTTAAAACTTGACAAAAAAGTGTTGGTAAGATCAAATTTTTTTAAAGGTTTGATTTTTAAAAATTTCGGTTTTATTTAAAAATTTAGACTTAAACTTGAACTTTTTAAGACTTAAATATTTCAGTTTTTTTCAAAATATCTACTTTTTGAAAATTTTTCAGGAAAATTTTATTTGTTTTGAAAATGTCGATTTTCTCAAATTTTAACTTTTCTAATGATTTTGGCATTTCTTCAATATTTACACCCTTAAAAATTTAGGCTTTTTTTAAAAATTTTAAAATAGTTGAATTCTTTTAAATTTGGACATTTTTGTAATAATTTGACCAAGTTTGGAAATTTTAGACTAATTCTCAATTTTTAATTTTTTTAAATTAAATTTCAAATGATTTTGAATAATTTTAGCATTTTTTCAAATTTCAAAACAAATTTCTACTTGTTTTAAAACTTGAAGATTTTTCAATTTTTTCTTATTCATACTTAAATTTTTTTACGTGTTTTCAAATTTCTTGACTTTTCAAAATTCTAATATTTTTGCAAATTTCAACCCTAAAATTTGAACTGAAAATTTCAGCAACTATTTTTCAAAATTTCAAATTTTTTTGGGACATCGTAAATTGTTTTTGAATTTTGTTTTTTTTTCAAAATTTTATAATTTTCGCAAACTTCCGTTTTTCTTTTTGAAAATTTAGATTTTCTTTAAAAATTTGTCTCTTTTTGGACTTTTTAAATATTTTGTAATATTTCGAATTTTAGCCAAATTTGGACTTTTTTTTCAAAAATTTTAATTTTTCATAAAAGTTTCCATCCTAAAATTTTAGCGAATAGGTCGTAATTCTTTGAAAGTTTTGCCTATTTCTAAATTTTTGTTTTTTTTTTCAAAGGGTTATTTTTGCAAAATTTCGACTGAACATTTCGACAATTTTTTAAAATAACAATTTTTTATTAAGATTTGGTTTTGTTCAAAATTTTGTTGTTTTTGTAAAATTTCGATTTGTTTTGAGTATTATTTTACATTTCAGCATTTCTTCAAAATTTCTAACTTTTTATAAAAATTATCATTCAAAACTGTTGGCTTTTTTAAAGAACGTTCGACTTTTTTGAAAATTTTGACTTCTTTTATTTTTGACGTTTCTTCAGTATATTTAAGAGTTTCAAAAATTTTGAAGATATGATCAAAAAGATCTATTTTTTTTTTTAATTTCGCCCTTTTAAAAAGAATTTGAATTGTTTTTAAATATGTCGGTAATTTTTCCGAACTCTTAAATTTTTTTTGAAAATGTCAACATTTCCAACATGATAACAATTTTTTCAAAATTTTGACCTATTTTTGAAAATCGTTATATTCTTTTTCGGAAATTTTAACTGTCTGACATTTCAGACATTTTTAAAAATTTCGACTTTTTTCAGTAACTTGGGCCTTTAAATTTTTGACTTGAAATTCAAACTTTTCTTGAAAATTTTGTCAATTTTCAAATTTTAGTCTCCTCCTGAAAATTTGGAATTTTTAGAACTTTCTGCCTTGGTTTCAAATTTTTTGAAAATTTCGTTTGTTCCGAAATTTCAGCATTCTCCAAAATTTCAACTTTTTAGAAGGTTTAAAAGACCATCTTTTAAAATGTCGACATTTGTCAAAAATTGCACTAAAATGTTAGAAAAATGTATTTGGAGCTATAAATTATTTACAATTTTTCTAGATCACTAAATGTGCTGGGTATATGGAAATGACACGATGATTCATTGGAAAATTGGGACAATACAGTTACACCATTAAGGCGAAGAATAACAATATTTTAAGTGAGATTCTCCCAACAAAACCCGAGTATACTGTAATTAATAAAATATTAATTATTGGTACCACAGTTAATGTAAATAAATAAATAAAAGATGTTTCAGGTTTTCGATTTATTTCCTTTAATTTACGAAAGCAGTAGCGACATGGGCCTTCCTACTAATGTTATATTGCGTCCCAAACTTAAAAGCGGGTAAATTTTAAATCGGCCAAATTTACAATCGATAAAACTGGTGAAATGAATTTTCCAAATTTCAGGTCTACGAAGTCGATAGTTAAAGTTAGTATAATTACTCTAAGAGGCTAAGCGAGTTTCAAGCCCTTCCAAAAACCCAAATAGATGACAGTAATTTGGTAGAATAGGATTAACTTTTGGAAAGCTATAACTTAAATTCTTTCCCAAATTTTTAAACTTTGCATTTTGACCTTTTCTAGATCTTTGAATTTTTTTTATATTTAGAAGCAAAATTCTTAAAAAATCGAAGAATTTGACAGGTCAAACAGATATCACCTCCCATTTATACTTCTTTTGAAAGTCTGGAATATTCTTCGAAATGCACTTTTTTCAAAACTTTGATTTTTTTAATCTTGTTGAAAGTATGTTTTTTATGAAAGGCTGTTATTTTTTCCAAATCTAGATTATATTTCAAAATTTAGAGAGCTTTTCAAAATTTGAACCTTCCCTGAAAATTTCCACTTTCCAGAATTTAGATGTTTTCAAAAATTTCGACTTGTCTGATATTTTTCACATTTCCTCTAAATTTTCAATCTACCAAAATTCCTTTTTTTTAATATCAACTTACAAAATAATTTCGACATTTTTGGAAATTTTGACTTTTTTAGGAGTTGATTTTTTTTAAATTTTAGGCTGAAAATTTCGAAATTTTCTGGAAATTTTGATATTTTTTAAACAGTTCGCCTATGCTTTATAATTTCCACATTGTTTTAAATTTCAACTATTGTTTAAAATTGCTACTTTTTGCAAAATTTAAATTTTTTAATTTCTAAAATGTTGAAATCTTTTTTCAAAATTTATTTTTTTTTAATTTGGATCTTTATGAAAAATGGGGTTTTTTGGATATTGCTAAAGATTCCGATTTTATTTCAAAATCTCAACTTTTTTTATCAAAATATTTACTGTGGTCAAAGTTTAGGCCTTTTAATAAAATTCTATTTTAAAAAAAATTCACTAGTTCTTCAAAATTTCGACTCTTTTGAAAATCTCTGAAGTTTTCATCAAAATTTCAATTTTTATTTTGAAAATTAGTACGACTTCAGAGATTTCTATTTTTCTTTTGAAAATTTCGATGTTTTAAAAATTAACTTTTTGAATTACAATTTTTTATACATGTTTGGATATTTTTTGACATTTTGACTTTTTTAAGTTTTGATTTTCATGTTTTTAATTAGCGCTACTTTAGAACGTTCGCCTTTTTTTGAAAATTTCTATCATCTTTCAAATCTAGATATTCCTTGAAATGTTTGTTTTTTTAATTTCAGACTATTTTGCAAATTTTCAACTTTTTGAAATTTCCAATTTTTGATAAGAATTTAAATTATTTCAAATCTTTAATTTCTTAAAATTTCGCAATCTCATAAAATTTTTGAAAATTTTGCATTTCCTATGAAAATTTCGATGTTTTTCAAAAATTTGACCTTTTCAAAATTTTTAGTTTTTTCCAAAATTTGAATCATTTTTATCAAATTTCTCACTTTTTAAAATTCTTCTCATAATTACACTTTACAGATAAATTTTAAGCCTTTTTTTTAGTTTCAAGCATTAAAATGAAAATAAATAAATAAAAAGGACATAAAAAAGAACCACATATGTTTTCCATTTTATTTTAAAGCAGCTTTTTACATGGTTACATTATTTCATACAATAAAATGTAACATAAAAAATGAATGAGAAGAAACAGGTTAACATTTAAAAAGATCAAAAATGCTTCAAATGTTGCCACCTCATTCAGTCCATTTTGATTGTTGCTAATTTCCACAAATTCTTCTCTAATGCTTTGCTGTAATGTGGTGTTCGAAAGATTTTATTCTTTAGGTGTAGCTAGCAATTTCAGTATTTTTACTCATTAGTCAGTAGTACTGTACCTAGCCTTCAATGGACCCTGTGAAAAATATTAAATTTAGGCCTCGCAAAAAACAATAATTTCATACATACCACCTGAACATAATTTCGAGAATTAAAAAAAGGTCATCATCGTCATAAACACTTTTGTGTCCTATTCTTATCTTGCCCCCTGTACATTTGCACCTGCCTCTCTACAGCCCTGTTAATCAATGAACAAAATAGTTCCTTAAAAACTTCATTGTTTCTGGTCTGCAGTGTAAAGTGGCACATTTTGTTGAAAATATCCTTCTCTAATTTCATTATTCTGAAGTTTGTAAATTGCCGAAGAATTTCAGTGTGATATCTTTGCAATTTACAATACCTAGTTTAAAAATATATTAAAAATTGTTTTGATTTTATGATTTATCTGTTACCTTGAAAAGTGATTGGTCCTATGAGATTTCGATGTTCATCTGTCCTATTTTTTCTGGATATAATGCTTTTTACTCTCACATTTTGTGAATTATGTATCCCGTTGATTCAAACCAGTGTTCAACTGAGATAACTTTAATTGTGTTCAGGGATGTACAAGTAGATGCAACTAAAATACTAAGTTGCTGCTGAACTTATCACATGAATGTTCTTGGTGAACTTTCCATTATTGCTTTAGCCCCTGCATCAGCATTGTTTGTGCATTTTCCTTGTGCTCCAGCAGACTCTCAGTTTTCCTAAAGTGCAGGAAATCTCCAACAAAATTAAGAAAATCACTCTGCAAATATCTCATGCTCAAGCGAGCTTGTGCAGCAGTTTCCTCTGTGCCCCACTCTACCAACTTTTTGCGGCACAATCTGCTTCACTCAACAAATTTGTAACTATCCATAGTTTTCAAATAGTGCACAAACAAAGTTATGGCATTTAGTCCCCAAGTCCTAGATGCAATTTCACACGAAATAAACCCACTTTCGATCACCATTCACCTTTTGATCAGTTCGAGATCGTTCCATAAGAACCACTGCTACAAACATTTTTTGTTTCAAATGGAAACCATCGTAAAGAAAGAACAAACAACGGCAGAACTATTTCACCACGGTATTCGTTTAAAAACCAGGTAGGAAACCTCCGTAATAAAAAGCAGAGCATGATAAACAAAACCACAAAAATTGACAGTATTGACAGTTGACAATTACAGGTGACCATTGAACTACTTTTACTTCACAGATAATAATATGTAATAAGAAATCGCCGGCCTTTTTTTTTTCGTTACCTGCTCTTGCTTTTGTTCGCTATAACTTCTTCTAACAAGGCATTAGACAATCAAAGCACACTGGATGACTTTTTTACTTAAACACTGAATAGTTCATTCTGCAGCCGCCACCCGGATTTTGTTTGTATTACATCAAACATTAAATTCTTTTATCTATTATAATTATTAGGCATTTCTGCAATTCGCATTAGATATGTTAAATGATTATAAATCTATTTATCATGTCTTAACAGCGTTGATTCAATCAGCGCTAACAGTATAACGAAAATATTTTAAAATTTTGGCAACCCCGCACCCAAGCTGACAGAGGTCAATTTGGATATGTCATACCATATACTTAATAAGTATATATATCATACGAAGCTACATGACCGCCAGTGGCAGCCTGAAAAGGGGTTTTAATTATGATTTGAAATGATTTTTTTTTGGGCGAAAATAGCAATAGCCATGTTGTGTAATACAGCTGTAGCTACAATAACAGTCATAGCTTTGTCAACATCCAAGCGAATTCCCAAAGACAGAATTGGAAAACGTCGCTTCCACACACCGTATTGCCTCTCAACGACATTTCTAGTACGAATGATGGACTCGTTATAGCAGCAGTATTTGCCTGTCCCAACTTTGTCATCAAATATTTTTCTATGCGATACCCACTGTCTCCAACCAAAATATATTTACCATACTGACCCCGTTCAAACTGATGTTGTTGAAAACTGTCTGATCATAAACTGATCCAGGCCAGCATGTCACAATATTTCTTATTCTTAATTTGGCATCTGATATGGTCTGTACATTTAGGGCAAAAAAACCTTTTCGAGATCTAAATATTTCGGCATCCTCACCACCTGGAGATCGGATTTTTATCAGAGTACAATCAATAGCACCAATTGTGCGCGGGAAACTTGCTATTCTGTAGAAATCCAAAGCCACTTCTTCCATTTCATTCCTACTGCACATCTAGATTTATCTTTGGCTTAATCTGCAGATTTGCTTCGCACATTCTTTTTACAATTCGACTAGCAGACGACTTAGAAACCCCAACAAAGTCCCGTGCTGTTATTAACATGCTTCCAGAAGCAAGAAATTTGAGCGTCAACAACAGCTGTATAATGGGCTGAATGCAGCCTCCTCTGAAAATGAATGATTTCATTAAAAAATTATCTACAGTAGAACAGTGAAAATTTGCTTACCGATTTGTTGGTAGCCTTATCTCATCTTGTATTTCGTTTAATAGCGACGAAAATGTTGGCTTTGTTATTCGAAATCAGTTAAAAAATGCAAGCTCGTCATACTCTTCAAAATAGTTCGTCCTTTTACGGTACACTTTCCGCCTTCTTTCAATAATTTCTTCATCTTCTGATGAACTACTTAAACTAGAACTATAATGCCTCGCTATCGATAAGTAAAATAAAATAAACCAAACAATTTAAAAAAATGTATGTATTTGACCTCTCTCCTACTGTCAAACTGTCTGACTTTTCTAAAACGAGCTTTAACTTTTCCTAAAGTGTCGTTATCCGCATTTTAAGTTAAATGCGCCTTTAAATGGAGATTTACCTTAAAGAGCGTAACGCACTTTAAAGGATGTTTAAAATTTAAAGGCTCCTTTTAATTGACTATGAAACCGGCCCTAAGTTGCCAAATTTTTAATTTTTTTTATATAAGTACAGGGTTATTGATCATATATTGACCCATAGCCTGTCTCGCTTATTTTTAAAAATACGAAAAATATAGAAGATATTAAATTAGTGTAGATCTAAAAATGTTTTTATTATATGCTATTAAAAAACAATTGCATAACCCAGTTTTGATATATTTAACAAATTTCAGTTTTTTTAAATGGAACATCCTGTATATTTTGACATATTTAAGTAGCCCTCTTTTTTCTGATTCCAATGATGCATAATAATTTCTATATTTATTTCAAATATTTTGGCAACAATGATGTATTTTTAACTAAATAACCATTCCGTTAAACTGTTTGTAAAAATAATGAACTACAGATTTTAAAAATTTTAAATATTGAAATGAATTGTATGGCTAATAATGCAGTAATCTGAAACATCATTTAGAAGTATGCAGGAACTGAAATGGAGGTCATTTTCAGAAATTTTCTAGTTTCAAAAAATTATTTTCTCGTTACAAATATCTCATTTCTGCCAAAATGGTTGGAACAAATTTATAACTGGTATACAGGGTGGAACATAAGTAATGGTACATAGAGCAAGAATAGATTTTTCGTATAAAAATAACGTGATTTAGCCACATTTACCTTATACCAATAGTTGATATTAACAGAGATAAAGGGGTCAAAGTTGAAAAAAAAATTGTGATTTTTTCGCATAACTGATGAACACATTTCACTATAGACAAGAAATTTGGCATAGGGGGTTTCTTTGGTCAAGAAATTTTAATTTACTAACAGATTGTCAGTAACTCATAGGGGGCGCCACTCGCGCTATCTTGTATTATTGTAAGGCATCATAACCTTTTTGTGACTTGATGTACACTTATTTTAAATAGATATTTTTATTTGCTCACATTTTTTACGTAAAAAAGGTATACTTTCTAAATGTTGATTCAAGCAACCGTTTTCAAGATATTTGCCTTCAAACTTTGCCGTACGTTTATTTTAAGTTATGTAAATGTGAAATTTTCGCAGTAGGTTTCAAAATAAAAGTAATAACAGTGACTCTAAAATAGTTTGTATCAAATATTACTCTACTGGGATCATTATTACACCTATTTTTTAAATTTATAAAGCAAATTTAACTAAAATACCAAAACAAAATTTATTTTCAAAAATAAGTATGTTGGAAATGACCTTTTTCATGTGAAGGGATTTGTAAAAAATTAAAAATCTGGCTGTCTTTTATTGAAATTTATCTCCAAATATCTATTTTGACCACTCAGACTATTAAAATTTTCTTGTGCGGACTCAGAGATCATATCTGACATCTCTATGTTATAAAATAAATTACGTCTTAATTTTTTGGATTTTCTTTAGAGATTTTCAAAATTTAGGTAATAATATTATCAGCAAAGTAATGTTTGACATACATTAGTTTCAAAACTGTCTTATGATTACTTTTTTTTCAAGTCTACTTCGAAAATTTAATATCTTAGTAATTTAAAACCAAGGCACGTCAAGCTTTAAAGGCAAATATCTTGGAAACGGTTGCTCGTATCAACTTTCAGAAAGTACACCTTTTTTACGTAAAAAATATGGGGGAATAAAATAACCTATTTAAAATTAATATACGTGGGTGCACAAAAAAGTTATGATGACTTAGAATTATGCAGGAGAGTGCAGGTAGCGCCCCCTATCAGCTATTGATAATATGTTAGCAAATTAGACTTTGCCGACTTAGGAAACTCCCTTGTGCCAAATTTCGTGCCTATATTACAATTCATTCCATAATTATACGAAAAAATCGAATTTTTTTTTTCAACTTTAACACCCTGTATCTCTGTTAATATCAATTTGTGGTATAAGGTTAATGTAGCTAAGTCACATTATTTTTATTCGAAAATTCCACCATTGCTCTGTGTACCATTACTTATGGTCCACCCTGTAAATCATTGAAATCAACAAAATAGGGCTATCAGAATATGTGAAAATGTTCAGGCTGTTCTATTTAATAAACTCAAGTTTTGTTAAATGTATTGAAATTGGGTTATTCAATTGTTTTTATGATAGCATATGATAAAAATATTTTTAAATCCACACCAACTTGATCTCTTATATTTTTTTCGTATCTTTAAAAATAAGCGAGAATATGTGATCAACAACCCTGTACTTTGCCAGGTATCGATCGCGGCGATTCTCGGTGGGACACACTGTATAGCCGTTTTTAGAGTCACGCGGGTGGCACCCGTCACCCGCGCGCGGGTAAGAAGGATACATTTGTTTGCAGCGACGCACCCGCGTGCGGCCACCCGTTCCATTCTAAATAACTTGCTGCAAACACCCGCGCGCGGGTGACGAGTGCTACCCGCGTGACTCTAAAAACGGCCTATAGGTGCAGAGAGCTTATCCGCATAATCGTCATGTTCAAGGTAACCTTTAACCCAGCATTGATACGGTGGGCTATAATATACCCCACCGTATCAGTGCTACTTTACAACGTCATAGTGTATGTACCCGCACACCCGCTTCACAAGCCTTCTTGTATCTTCATTTTATGTATTTTATCATGAAAAAAACCTACACATTTGAGTCTTTAAAGTATCGCTATGAAAGTTATACGCAGTTAGTTCACATTACAGATATATCTCATCCTACGGATCGTGTTATAATTTTTTATTTGCATATCCTACCAAACCTTTTAGATATACCATATATAAAAAACTTATGTTAGAGTCCTTTTTCATTTAGAATAATAATAATATCTTTTAATTTACTACACTACATATATTTATAAAAGCCAAAATTGGCATAAAGCTGATAATCCTACTATTCTCAATTTCCTCAAAAGTGGAGAACACTTTTATATTACACATTTTTGAGATCTGCACACTTTTCCCATACACAGTGGCATAAAATAAGCGATTTGAATTATCAAAAAAATTTGGATTCATATTACTTTTCAGTACAGAGAGCCATGACCAGAAAAATGTTTATTTTTCCTATGTCTAATATATTTTTATCTTCTCCCATTCATGGAGAAGGTCTATTTTTTCAATACATCTGATACATTTTTTCAAAGTGCGCTGGTAATACAGGATTTTTTTTTAAATACAATCCATTCTCAAAGCTCAACCCTATTTCTGCATATTTTTGGGTAGACAATTTTAAACTTTTTTTTACTTTTGATTTCTTTTTATCCCTACATATTTCTACATTTAAATTAATTCATATTGCAGTGTTTCTGGTCCATATTCTATCGTAAGCAACATGTCTAGCATCGTAACTTACTGTGCAAAATATGAGTAGCCCCTGTACCCCACCGCACTAACGCCGGTTTAAAGGTGATACAACAGATATGTTGTATGTTGCCGGTCATCTGTTGGTCTGGATGGCGTCGTTCTGTAACACAGTATTCAATCACCTAGGACGGATTCGTCAGATGTTCACGTGTGCCATGGTCTGGTGGGCAGAACTTATTGTGATGCAACGCGTCAAACAATGAAATAACGGTGGTTCTATTTATCCCTAGCAGAGGTAAAGAGAGGTAGAGTTTGAATCTTATTATAGAGAATTGTCCCACTTGAAATAAAAAAAGAAATGTATTTGTCGAATGTGTTTCAATTTTCTATTAATGATTCAATTCTGTTTTTTGTCAAATATCTTTATTATACAGGGTATTGAGCGAGGAATTGATCGTTCCAAGAAAAAAATGTGGAAAATATGATGTTAAATTGTGGATACATTTCCAGATGCAAAAATTTAAATTTTCGTTTTTAATCGCTAAGCGCATCATTGAAACGATTTTTTAAATGAAATATGATATTTTTCAATACACATTAATAAGCTTGACAATTTTCTTGGCAACATGCCCTTAACCTACATCACATATCCGCGACATTTTTAAAAACAAATGCAAAATTGACAGGTAGTCGAATCAAAATCAAAAAGGACTATTTTCTATTCACCCAACAGATATAATTAGGCTAATTTCCCTTAAAAAAAGATCGGTTCAGACAATATTTATGAAAAATGAATAATAAACAGTGTGTTTTCTAATAAATCCATAATAAAGTTTTTCTCCTTTGGCGCGTTAATTATTATGGCATCAAAGAAGCAATAGGCATTTTAATCTGGTTAGAAAAATCTAATTTCTCTTATAAGTTTTGAATCGTTACTTTAGCGAATTCGATCCCGGTTTAGGTTAAAAGTTATTATTTTTTCAATTCTTAGCCAATACTAATTATTTTATATTGAGCTCGCTACAGGTTATACGAGAATATGAAGATTTAGATAGGTTCATTTCCTTAATAATTTTGAAGAAATCATTTTTATGTATGATTCAGAACACATCATTTTCATGCTGTTTTCTATTTTCAGCTGAAGCTCCTCTTTGAGCATCATACCATGTTGTTTTCTGTATTGACAGGCTTCATTTGCATATTTTTTGAAAATATACGCGTTGTTGCATCATCGTCAACCAAACTGTCACTAGGAGGATTTTGCAGATTCTCTAATACTCAACGAGTTTATCATGTACAAGGTAGCCCTCATACAATACGGCATCTCATAACACGGTTTCGCTATAAGACGGATTTGTAAATTCCGGGAACCCTCCTACGACACGGAATCCTATAACAAGGTTTCGCTAAAACACGGTTTCGCTATAACACGATATGAAAGCTGCAAAAAGCTTTGTACAACATTGTACTTCTACAGCCGCGGCAAGGCTTGCTGTCCTAAAGATACAGTGTTGCGGAAATATTTATTTCCATCTCCGTGGCCTGAAATCAAAAGTGTCTCACGCTTCTAGTCGGCGGGGGTGAAAGTAGTAGGAGTGGGGGTGAAACAAAGTCATTTTGATGTTTTACTTTTGCATATTCAATTGTTATAAACCAGTTTTATAACATTTTATCAAATATTTTTAATTACGATAGGAAATTTAGTAATTGAATTTTAAATGAGAAATTAGCGCTTTTACACTACACATGTCTGCCTGCCAGGCAAACCTGCCAAGTTTGCTGTTCTCCCTTTAAATGTAACCTGTCTTTCTTAATGTATATGTTTTGTGGTCGGCAGTCTGCGTCAAGGCACGGTGTGTTAAAGAACAATTTTTTCGTCTTTAAGACATTAAGATTCAGCCCCAAGCCATGTCAGATAAACATAAAAAAAACAACGTTTAAAAGGAATTTTTTTTCTTTAGAAGCAAGATGCAAATCTTGGATGGTCTTTTGAAAGGAGAAAAAGCATCTCACCTTGGAAAAGGCATTAATTTGAATGAAGCAACAGTCCGGACTATAAAAAAAAAATGAAAAAGCAATAAGAAGTGCAGTTGTTGCAGGATCTTCGACATCCGCAAAACGTGCGGCTTCCCCAGGACATCAATAATTGAGAAAATGGAAATGGCACCCAGCGTTTGGATTGATGATTGCTGTCAAAAAAGAATTGCATTAGATGGCAATATCATAAAACAAAAAGCACTAAAAATTTACAAACATCTTAAAGAACAAGTAGAATTCTCTGTCAATCCAGATTTTGTATCAAGTAAAGCTTGGTTCAAAATATTCAAAAAGCGTTTTGCAATTCGTAGCATAAGAATCCAAGGAGAGTCTGCGTCGGCTGATCATGAAGCCACTAGGACGTATCCAGAAAAAATTTAAAACATTATAGAAGAGCAAGGATACACAGCGGGTCAAGTTTTCAATGCCAACGAAACTGGAATTTGGTGGAAAAAATGCTTTATATCGAAAAAAGAAAAAACTGCATCCGGATTTAAGGTGTCTAAAGATCGTCTAACGCTCCTTTTGTGCAGTAATGCATCGAGGGACTTCATGGCAAAACCCTTGCTAGTTTGTAGATCTTTAAATCCTCGTGCACTTAAAGACGTAAATAAAAACACCTTGCCGGTATTTGGAGAGTAAATCCAAGAGCTTGGGTAACTGGAAATTTATTTAAAGATTGGTTTTCAAATTGTTTTGTGCCAAGCGTTGAGAGTTATTTAAGGCAGAAAAATTTGAGCTTCAAAGCGCTATTACTATTACATAATGCCACGCACAAGATTTGAACCGTCTCAACGTCAAAATATTGTTTCTACCACCTAACACTACTTCGTTGCTCCAACCATTGAACCAAGGTATTATTTACTCCTTTAAAACGTAATATTTAAGAAGAGCATTACAGTGGGTTTTAGGCGTAACCGATTCAAAATCAATTAAGGTAATGAAAGCTTGGAAGAAATTTTCAGTCAAGCACTGTATCGAAATCATATCTTTGTCGCTGAAAGAACTGAAAACATCAACGTTAAATGCTTGTTGGAAAAAGATATGGCCCTCTTCAGTTGAAACAGAAAACGTGCGTGAGTCGCCAGAAAATGAAGTTGGTGCAATATTGGAACTTGTAAAAGTTGAGCATAACAGCTTCGCATGTGTTCTACTTACGTACCAAATATGAAATAAATATCTGGTTTCTGGAAAAAGATACAAAGAGTTTCGTGGGACCTTGCATCTGTCAATTTTTTTATAAAAATCCAATTATCTCGAAAACTATAAATTTTCAGAACAATGTTTGTTATCCAAAGTGTCCTTAAAATATCAAATAAAATCCAAAAATATATAGGGTGTCTCATCATTTAAAATAATGAACTTGGTGTCAACTTCCGGTATAACCGGAAATACTTTAACTTTGCGAATATTTTAGTTGTATTGATCTTGTTGTCTTTGTTCAGTTGCTAAATTTTCAAATGTTTTACAAGAGTACTTTGCCAGATATCGATCGCGGCGTTTCTCGGTGGAACACACTGTATACATATTATAATTTATAACTTTATTGAGATGGGCATATTCCTAGCTTTAAAATTATAGCAAATTCTATGTAGTTATTTTAAATAGTTTTTATGTTGTTACTATTATAAAAAAAAACAATTTTTAAAGAATAAAATCAGTAGTAATTTTCAAAGAATGTTTAAAAATTACAGAAAATTTTATGTGTAATATCATTCAATTTAGTGTTATTTGAATAATTTCATTTTGCGCTGAGAAGTACCACTAAGTTCGTGACCCATTTTCTGTTGTTGTTCTCGTGGTCAATAAACGTTTGGGCAGAGTTCGTAGAAACATATTTTACAAGGCCCTCACCATGCTTTTTATAATACCGATAATGAGGAAAGTTATCTTCGTCCAATCTAATATGGAGTGAAATAAAAACTAAAGATTGTAGAGATGTGTACTTCGTGAATGAAAAAAAGAACGACTCTTTTCGGTGAACTAAACGAACCAGTTCGTGATTGTAACTGATTAGTTAAGTACCATTAATACCATCATGTGCTCTTATTGTATAATTGAATTTTCTCTTGAATGATGAATAAATAAATAAACAAATAGATAAATAAATAACTTGGCAACCTAACAAGCAAATTTAAAAAGCTTGACACCTTTGTGATATAGTTATAATAATTAAGTATAAGTTTTAGTAAGTATAAATAATAGGTGTTCCATTTAAGACAAAAGGGTAGGGTTCTGTTTTAATTTAAAATGCCATTCTTCAGCCATTCAAAAGGAGCGAATGAAGTAAAAGTTTTTTCATTCAATCTTTCGATATGCTTCATGTTATGATACAAATGAATAAGCAACCCTTATGCATGACAAAAAAGCAGACAAAATTGATATAAATGACTCAACTCACTGGACTATGGATGATAGACAGATGTTTTGTCATACATATCGAGTTAGTGACTCTCACTGTGTGACTGGAGTTGTGTTAGCTGTGCTTCTGTAAAATTTGATGAATTTATGACAAAATGAAATGAAAAAATTTGTCATCTCAACAACTGCTGAACTAAGGATTTCTTTTTCCACAGAATAAACGTATACTATGCCAGTGAATTTTTTGGTGAAATAATTCGGAGAAAGATGGAAATCATTTTAATGCCTTTATTTGATGTTAGATATGAGTAATCCATTTGCTGGCCTATACATATCGGGCGTAACAGGATCATGGCACACCTCTTATTTTCTCTTTATTTATTAGAATTACATTTTCAAAGTTACTGCACTTAATATACTTATGCAGTGTCAAATTTTGACATAAAAATGACATTCCTTCTGCTGTCAGTTTCGCTAAAATTGATCCTAACTTTTGATTTTTAAATCAAACACAATGTATATTATTACATTTTTGGAATCTGCACATTTTTCTTAATACAATACACATAAAATAAGTGTTTTTTTAAAGGATTAATCATTTTTTTTTTGGTCCCATTTTATTTTTCAATCTAGTAGGTCATGACTCATCCCAATTCATTCTGCTGCCAAAAATTAAATTAGGAAAACTTAGGAAGCCTCAGTTTTTTAAATTTGTTTTCCACAGCTACCTTATGTTCTTATTGAATAAATCTTTAAATAAATTGAAACCGAAGATCTTGAATTCTTTTAGCTGTAACTTCAGTTCTATTGATTTCACAGCAAAAATGAAAATATGGCTAGATTTGCTATTAATTATATTTTTTATTGTGGTACCACAGTACCAATATGGTGCCATTTAAGAAAATGAAGTTGTGATGTGAAAACCAATTTTGCTAATTTTATAACGTGATAAAAGAATGAAATACTTCTTTTTCAACGTGATTTGATTTTTACAGCGTTAACGTGGTCGGTTAGAGTTAAGCAGGGTGAGTCGGGACCTTCTAGGTTGAAAAATAAAATGAGATCAAAAAAATTTTCGATCCTTTAAAAATCACTTATTTCACGTTTATTGTATTCATAAGGTTGTGCAGATTTAAAAATATATAATAATATATAGGATGTTTCATTTAAAAATTAACAGTTGGTATCAATATTAGCGAAAGTGACAGCAGCAGGAATGTAATTTTTATGTCAAAATTTGACATCTCATAAGTACATCAAGTGTAGCAAGTTTAAAAATGTTATCTTTATAAATAAGAAAAAAATAGGGGGTGTACCATGATCCTGTTGCACTCGATATATTAAATAACTTACTTTAATTTCGGTTTTGTACCGTTTTCCTTTTATGGTTTCCTGGAAACTCCTAAATTGCGTTTTAAGAAGCTTATCTAATAAAAGCAGTCTAGAACTTCATCTACATTTTAAATTAGGTGCATTTAAAATCTATTTAAAATTCACTTCAATTGATTATTCATTTCTTAGTGCACCTCTTTTTTTAAACGAAGTGGTTTCGCCAAAACTCGATTTAAAGTTTTTATCTTCAAGTGATAGAGTTACTTCTTTTGCCTAATTGGAGACTGTTTAGTATTCAGTGCAGCGAAATGGAACGATTTTAATGAAGTCGAGTTCATCTTTGCAAGCTGAATGGTGGGCCAAAAAACTGGTAATGAATCTCTCAGAGCGATTTCCTCGTTAAGCTTGGGGATATGTTATGAAACATGAGCTTAATATACGAAACTGTATGCTCATAAGTTAAAGCTTATGATTTTAATATTAATAAATGTAAATAAATTTCGCTATTGCTGTACAGTCCGTTAGGTCATATGTTTGTTTTTGAAGTTTTAACTAAACATGTTCTCTTGGGGCAGTTCGTTTTCTTAATGAACAGTGTTTAGTTTTTATCCACAGAACTTTTGTAATAAGCGAACGTGAAATATTTCATCTCTTTATTAAATTTTACGGTCAGGACTTAGATATTTTATTTAAGTTTTATTACAAAATTTAATACCTCTGTACAAATAATCAGTGGCTGCTGCGGCCTTTGAGTAATATAATCAACACATGTTTGATTTTTTCAGGTCGTAAGCTTCTTTCATTTTGTCAAATTAAAACACTTTCCCCTCATGCATTGTCGACACAGGAAAGTTATATTGAATAATCTGACATTGATGGACTACTTGAATAATTTATTAAAGTGTAATACTACTATTGTTGTAAGTAAAAAATCCTTTTGTTGTGCAGTTCATGGTCAAATATTTAAAAGCAGCTTATTAGTTTCAAATATGTATTTGATGGAAGATATTTTAGGTTTACTGCGTTATTAACTCTGCAGAATTTTCAGAACATTGCTACCCACCTAAGCATCTAGCTAGATAGGATGATAAATTTAATTCATAACAATTTGTATCTTATAGACATTAGTTTCAGGAAGATTGTTCACTATTGTTCAATACCGGCAAATAACGGACACACGCTATAATTAATGTTCTTGCTATCTATTGTTTCAAGTAACAAATTGCTGTCAGCTTTACACAAATTGACAATTGCAATTCTTACTGAACAACTCATTAAAATGTGTTGCAATGTTAATAAATCACTCCTATCAAATTCCTCGATAATTTAAACCTTTACAAAAAATTGCGACTACCAGCATGAAAGAAAACAATTCTTGAGCAAAGGCACACCCTTTTAACACCGTTGCAGTATGGTCCTATAATAAAATTTTACGTGGATGTAAGAGGGTAGTTAAAACACAATAGAGTCAGCGTGAGTGATTATTAAGCAATAAAGGTTAAGAAGTATACTTCTATTACATCCCTTTTAGAATATCTGATTATAAAAGAATTGGGGCAGGATGAGGCAACACTTTTTTCTGGGGGTGAATGTCCCCATCCTAAGAAAGGTATAATTTTATAAGTCCGATAAAATCAAATAATATACCTTGCTTGATTCGATTTTAATAGGATTTTTTTCTATTCTGCTTAAAATATTCCGAAAGGATGTATTTGGAACCAAAGAGTTCGTTCTTCTCTTACAAAAAAAAAGTGCACTGAATGAAAAATCAGGGTCGACCGGTGAATGACATAAATTCCACGTTTTTACAGATTAAGGGAAAGCGGGGAAAGCACGAACACTGAGTAATCCCGAACACAGCGATTGTACTATGTTACAAATATGTGATATCTTTTTGCTCAACCCAAATTTATAAATCATTTCATCTTCTATACTATACCATAAACGAAGCAAGGAACTCGAATTTTTTTTAATTTGTTGTTTACGATGTAATTTTTTCACAAATTAAACTCGACATAGCTTGGTTTCTCTAAGCAGTTCTAATACGAGATTTGCAGATATAAATATTTACTATTCAAATGTAATATATACATATGATCATATTGAGACAGTGAAATATGTCACCAAATTAAATGTTTTATTTTAATTTTTCATTATAAAGAGTAATGGCGAAAAAACTGTGTTGGTGGGTTTGGGAAATTTTGGACACTCAGCATTGCACAATAGAAGCGAGCGTAAAAAGTTATAAAAAAATTTACATATTATTGAAAATGGTTATAACAATATAAATAATAAAGAGAAAAAGTCCAGAAATATGGCAGTAAAGATTGTTGTATTTTTTGTAACTAAAAATGTAAAAGCGCTGCGCTTAAAGATTGGATCGTGTTAATAATATAAAAACTCAGCACACGAGAAATTTTTCGCAATTGAATGCTGATAACTGATAATTAGAGTAGTTCGCTATTACCCCACTAACGTTGAGTAAAACGAACAGGAGTGTTTTGCCCTTAAATGAGATATTTATAAAAAATATTTCATAAAGTTGCTTTAAGAGGTAGTTATAATTAAAAATAGTTGAACATTCTAAATAAGAAATAAAAAAACTATTGCAAAATCCCTTTGTTTTATTTGAAATCTCCCTTAAGGATATTTGTAGACATATACTGAAGCAGTTTTAATAACCTGTGATTCCCAAATACTTGATAAAATGTGTAATGCTTCTAAATATCAAAGTCCTTAATAAGTCTGCCCTTAAGTCGCGTTTTTTGTCCCGTTTTGATTGCTGTAGAATCAAATGGTGTATTCTACTAATAACAATTTATTGCTATTGCACACCATGACCGTTCTATTATCGAGAAATGCCCAAAACATGATTTTTCGTCCTAAAATTGCCTATACCTCTGATAATTTTGCACTAAATCGCTTTTAATATAACTTTTTGGATAGTGAAGAGCTTTTTCGAATCTCTGCTACATTCGCAAGTTCTTGTTAACTCCAAAATTCGTTATTAAAAAACGAATGTCAATTCCGATTGGTCCGTGTGTACGTATGTTATCGTGTCATTTTGGTTTCTATCGATTCGGCATTTCTTAGAATATAACCTTATTGATTTTGCTGATGATTGGTCAAAAGTTTGATTTTTATTAAAGAAAAATTTAGTTTATTAGAGAAAAATCAAACTTGAGAAACTCAGGCCCTTATAACTTTTATATACTTTTGCATATTGTAGGTTAGGTTCCTTTCAAGTAGAGTATAAAAGGGTAAGACCTAATTTCCTTTCGTTTTCGAGAAAATCCATTTATCGAACATTTTTTTCTTCTACTTTCATAGAAATTGTTTTGTGTTCTTTCTTTAAGTAAGTATGAATAAGTATGATGGCAAAATTATGACAAACGTCTCAAACTTATTTATTTTAAAACTGTTATCTTTTAAGAAATTGGAGTAATCACTACTAAAAGGCCAAAGACTCCATAAATATAAGAAACCGAAATGAAATGTACTGCAGTATAATCATGGAAATAGAATCTGGCACAAATTGAGCACTGGCTTTTTGTTGAAGATTATGTCTTTAAATACTTGTAGTAAGTTCACTAAACAGGATGTTTAATACCGAACATAACATTTTTACTTATAACCATTGTAACTCATCATAGGAAAACCCAATATGATGAGATGAATATATTTTTGTGAAATGCATGTGGAGGAATAGCTTTTTTTAGATTTTAAAGCAAAAATTTCCAATTTAAGTTAAATGTGTCAAAAAAAGTAAAAAATTCGACTGTAAGTTATAAAATCAATTCCCGCAGTGTGCAGTTCGGTTTTACCAACGATTTAACCTTCGATAGAGTCCAATAACCTTATTTTTTTTTACTTCAAGATATTCGCAAGGGGCAACCCCATTATGTTTTCAGAGCACCGCGAGTAGGGTGTGGAAACAAGGATAGATGGCGATGAACCACTTTTTTAAAGAAGGATAAGTTGTAATTTTTGAGGAAAATTCCGTTCGGAAAGAATTCCTTAGCTTGGGAGTTCTATAGAAAAATGAGTCTCCTTAGATAGAAGTCCTAATTGTGTCAAGTTGGACCGCACAGAAATTTGCTGCCTCTGACTGTCTTGTATGCCTTAAAAACCTTACCACTGGAGGTATCAGCCTTATTAGTTTCTGCGAGCATCTCCCATGAAAGTACTTGTGGAAAAGATATAAGTAACCAACTGTCCACCTGTGCTCTAGTGCTTTTAGAGAATTGGTCAAACTATTTTCAATTAGGCGAATTGTTCTTCTTTGAACTGAATCCAAAAGAGCCAAAGTGTGCTTTGGGTGGGCTGAAATTTAAACATAAGAACTGTATTTTTAGTCTTGACTTAACTAGAGTTTTATATAGAGTGAGCAGCTGATGAGATGTGAAGTACCTTTTAGCCCTAAAAAGAAAGCCTAGCTTCTGAAAAGCGGACTTTGTAATGACGCGTAAACGATCGCCCCAAGAAAGTTGATGCTCGCATTTACTTCTACGATAGACAGATTAAATCCCATCAGGAGGATTTTACGGACCAGGTTTTCATTACCCTAGTCCAGAACAGTTTCGTGATCCCGATTAATCATCTGCATTTGCTGTTCCCTTAGCCGATCTGAAGCACCGACGGATAACGGTTTGTCGGAGAAAAAAGATGACACCAGGCTACTATCATCTGCGTAGCTGTATATTGGATTGAAAGTTGGAGCTAAGCGATCGTTTATGTGTAACAGAAATAGAGTAGGAGACATAAAAAACCTCTGAGCCACCCCTGCATCAATCTTAAATGTTTCGGATGAGGTGCCGTTAACGGCGACCTATAAAGATCTGTCAGCGGGAAAACTGGATAACATTTAACAGAGGCCAGGAGGAATACCAAAAAATGTTTATCTGGCGAAATTAGATCGGTATAAGACTTTGTCGAAGGCCTTTGAGATATTCCATGCCACAATCCTAGACTCACTGTGTTTTTCCATAGCTGAGTTACAATTATGAGTAACATATGCCAGTAGATCGCCAGTTGAGCGTTGTTGTCTCAAACCCTATTGCCTGTTTGAGATGATTTTAGTCTTCTCCAGATGTTTGAGAATGTTGACGTTTTTAACCTTTTCAATTACTTTAGATATAACGGGCAACAAATATATCGGGCGATAATTGTTAGCCAGATTCCTTTTTGCCTTTTTAGGGACAGGCTGCACCCTAGCAAATTTTCATATATCAGGGATTATATCTTTGTTGTCAGAAAGTGTGAACAATTTGCTTAGGACAGAAGTCAACTCTGGGGTGTACTTCCTAAGAACAATAGCGGTAATACCACCAAAAGAACAAGCTTTCGATGTGTCGAGCTCGATGAGAATCTTCCTGACTGCGTTGTCTGAAAACAACTTCAGGCATCAAACCTTAGAAGAATAGAAGGTTCTGCGTTTCGAGAATCAAGTTTGGAGTTTTCAGCAAACACAAGGCTAGCAGGTCAGCCTTTTAATTGGAAGTAGTCGCAATATTTTTGTTGTCATCGAGTAAAGGTGGAAAATTTGAAGATGTAAAATTATGTCCAATCGACTGTAAATCCCCAAAAGTACTTGGAACTCTTCGGATAGTTGATAAGCGTCTGGCTCATTTTACGATCGAAAAAACTTTTTTTTTGCCAATAACCCTTTTAGAAAAATTTTGTGCACCTAAAAAGTCTCGACTGAGGGATTACTTCGCCCATGACGATATGCGCGATTTTTGCAGGACACAGCCCAAGCACATTTTTTATTGAACTAAGATTACTGGAGACAGTCTTCTTTTGGGAATGGGGAATTGAGCTTTCCATACCAACTAGGATCATTTCAGTGATGAATTCGGCGACTGAGAAAGGGTTTATGAGTTAAAGCAAACTTCTTGCCATGGGAAAGAAGTCTCTTAATTCTTCCCAGTTTGCAGTGTCAAAGTTCCAAACCCTACGGGACTGTGTCTGAGAAGGAAGTCGTATATTAAGCGAGCTAGAGGCTGCTACAAGCTTGTGATGGGAATTTTCAAGTGATCACATTGATTTTATACAAATTTGGAGTATTTGTAAGGAATTCTTGGGGTTCCTCCACCAATCTGTTTCTTTTTTTAACTTTTTAAAATTTAGACCCACTTGCAAATGATAATCTATATGCCTTTGGAGCACTGCGAGAAGTATGCGGAGATAAACATAAGCCGATGAATTGCTCTTTTAAAGGTCAGAGCATTGGTAGAGAAAATGTTGGAGAAAAGTAAGAAAAAACCGTTGAATGAGAAATGATAGTTTACAGTTTTTTTTTGATTTTTCTGCAATGTTATCCTCACATATCTTACACCAAATTAATCAGAAAACACGTGCCGAAAAATGGGACACTATACCATATTTCCCATCAAGTTTGAGTTACCTATCTTTAAAAAGGCATGTTCGGTGTGGTTCGCTGGAAAACAATAACGTTTTTCTTTTCTTTGCTTTTAATTATGAACATTTGGTATCTTAAATATATTTATGTATTTACAAAAACTGGTTTTTTACTCGAAAGTGGAAAAAAGAGACATTAATTTAAAATTTTATAATTACAGTTACGTACACACAACTGTTACATTTCCCACCTTAAAAACACAAAAATGGTTTATACCTATTTGTGTGTCTAAATTATTTGCTCTAGTTAGTAAACGCTGATTGCTGATTTATTAAATTAAATTTAAATCTTGGAATTATATAATTACCAACCGTTACATTCTAAAGCCTTACAGAGAATGTACCGGGTGGCCAACTAAGAAAGGACACCGGCTATATCTCAGCAACGAATCACTTTACAGCTTTGGGAAAAAAATTTCAATAAGAAAAATGGCCCCGAAAAATCGCTGGAAAATATTTTTGAAGTTCTAAAATAACCGCTAGGTGGCGAAATAGGTAAGACTGAATAGAAAATTAGGATTTTCTCGAAATTTTTCCAAATTAAGGTATATGGAAAATACATGCATTGTAATCCTAGAATATTTTCGATTTATTTTGCTTTACACTTTTTGTTCTGTCTTTAAAAATAAAGTGGTGGGGAGACGTCGAAAAGAATTTTTTTTAAATACCATTTACTTTAGTTAGTCTTAAGGAAATTTAACAAATTTAGTCTTTATTAAAAGAGTGCTATTTAGTCTATCGACGACACTTTCACGTGTTTCTATTTTAAAATTATTGTTGCTGCTACAGTGCGTTATATAAAATGCGAACAAATTTCGCCGTTTTTCTAAAAAAAATTAAATAGAATGATACGTCAATTTAAATATCTTAAAATAGAGAATTAAAAGCCCTAAATATCAGTAAAAAGCGCAACTCGATATCTTTTGTCTAACCGAAGATATTGGCAAACAAAATTTAAGTTATGAATAATCACATAATTTGTCTACAAAACTGGTAAATTGGCCCTTGAAAAAAGTTAACTGCAAAAATAAAATAAAAAAGTACAAATCTTTAAAGTTGCATATGTGTTTACTACCTGCTCTTTTAACTGAATTATTATGTCCGCTTTTACATTTCTTTATAAAATAAAAAATTGGTTTCAGGGGACAAGATTTGTATTTCAGTTTTTAAAATTAAAAAGATTTAAACAAATGAAGAAGCATTTGAAATGGTAACAAACCATTTATTTCGAATGCATGAAAATGCAAGTGATGCTGCTAAATCTACGCGTGTAGTATCCCGAAAAACGTAATCAAAGTGAAAGAGTTTTCCTTCGACTGATACATCGCATACGCACCACAGGAAATTGCATGTTGCTATGTACCGGGTGGCCAATTAAGAAAGAACGCTGGCTATATCTCAGCAACGAACCATCCCTCAGTTCTGAGAAAAAAATTTCAATAAGAAAAGTGGCCCTGAAAAATCGCTGGAAAATATTTTTGAGGTTCTAACATGACCGCTAGGTGGCGTAATACGTGAAGCTAAATAGAAAATTAGGATTTTCTCGAAATTTTGCTTAATTAAGGTATATTGAAAATGCATGCATTGTAATCCTAGAGTAGTTTCAATATGTTTTTGTTCTACACTCTTTCTTCTATCTCGAAAAATAAAGGAATGGGGGGACATTGAAAAAAAAATTTTTAGATATCATTTACTTCAGTTAGCCTCAATAAAATTTAACAAATTTAGTCTCTATAGAAAGAGTGTTATTTAGTCTATCGAAAGCACTTTCATATGTTTTTATTTTAAAATTATTGTCGTTGCTACAGCGCGTTATATAAAATTGTAACAAATTTCGCCGTTTTTCTAAAAAAATTAAATAGGAAGATATGTCAATTCTGATATCCTTAAATAGAGAATTGAAAGCCCTAGATATCAGTGAAAACCGCAACTCGATATCTTTTATCTAACCGGAGATATTGGCAAATAAAATTTCAGAAACGTAAAAGCTTGATGATGTTTACCATTTAGAATACAAAATCAGAGGAGGTTTAGAATTTGTCTTACATAATATAAAAATACGTAATTAACATACCTACAATGATCTAATAGTAATAATAGTGAATAATGTAAAAAAATTAACCGAAGAAACAATCTAATATTCAGAAAAGTAAAAAAAATACACTGCATTACATTAAAAATGTTAAATTAATATCCTCTATTGACTGGAGCCCTAGATGTTCAAAATTATTGCAGCCCATCATTTTCATGCAGTGAATCCTCTGACGAATGAACAGCACTGCAATTTTAAATTTTAACATTGACCATTCTACCCCTCTAAATATTGTTTCTTATTCTTTCGATCATGCCCTTTCTTTTGTAGGCTTGTTGGCAAAAACAAGGTCTTCTATTGGCCTGACAAATAAAAATCAAGGCAAGTCAGATCTGGGGACCTGGATGGCCAAGAAAACTGACTTCCACTTCCCATCAACCTGCCACGTGGGCCTGGTTTTGTACGGTGGTTCATCATATCCCCAAGTCATAAGCTATTGTTCTAGCACTTAAATGAGGATTTAATTTCACGTATTCTAAAACAGTTATAATATTTTGCTCGATGCCACTTCTACGTTATCTTTTGAACATAGCAACATGCACATATCCTGTGGTGCGTATGCGATGTATCAGTCGAAGGAAAGCTCCTTCACTTTGATTACGTTTTTCGGGATACTGCACCCGTAGATTTAGCAGCATCACCTACATTTTCATGCATTCGAAATAAATGGTTAGTTAGCATGCTTCTTCATTTGTTTAAATCCTTATAATTTTAAAAATTGAAATACAAATCTTGTTCCCTGAAACTAATTTTTTATTTTCTAAAGAAATGTAAAAGCGGAAATAACAATTCAGTTAGAAGAGCAGGTAGTAAACACAACTGCAACCTTAAAGATTTGCACTTTTTTATTTCATTTTTCCACTTAATTTTTTTCAAGGGCCACTTTACCAGTTTTGTAGACTAACTATGTGATGATTTATAACTTAAACTTTGTTTGTCAATATCTTCGGTTAGACAAAAGATATCGAGTTGCGATTTTTACTGATATTCAGGGCCTTTAATTCTCTACTTTAAGATATCCAAATTGACATTGACATTGCATTGACATTGTATTTAATTTTTTTTTAGAAAATGGCGAAATTTGTTACCATTTTATATAACGCACTGTAGCAGCGACAATAATTTTAAAATAAAAACACGTGAAAGTGCCGTCGATAGACTAAATAGCACTTTTTCGATAAATACTAAATTTGTTAAATTTCCTTAAGGCTAACTGAAGTAAATGGTATTAAAAAAAAATTTTCTTTGACGTCTCCCCACCACTTTATTTTTAAAGACAGAACAAAAAGTGTAAAGCAAAACAAATCGAAAATATTCTAAGATTACAATGCATGAATTTTTCATATACCTTAATTAGGCAAAATTCCGTGAAAATCCTAATTTTCTATTCAGTCTTACCTATTACGCCAGCTAGCGGTCATTTTAGAACTTCAAAAATATTTTCCAGCGATTTTTCAGGGCCACTTTTCTTATTAAAACTTTTTTCCCCAAAGCTGTAAAGTGATTCGTTACTGAGATATAGCCGGCGTCCTTTCTTAGTTGGCCACCCGGTATACACAGATAAGGAAAAATTTTTATTGTCCATGCAAAACGCTAAGAATTGTCCCTTCCATAGTTTTCTACGGCCGCTGAACGTATTCCCCTACTTTGACGCAGCATGCTCGTATCTTCCTGTTTAGATGTTACAAAAAACTCGTCGAGAGTTTTACAACAGTATGGAATATTGTTTAGCGCAGTCGGGCGGCCTATTTGAACTCCTTATATTGTAATATTTAAAGAGTTATTTTGTTATATTCTTTATTAGAATTATTACTTAATTTGTTTCAGAAATCTCGTTTATTTATTTTGGTTATCAAAAAATATCAGTTTTATTTTGCCTCGGACGTTGATTAAATCAACAGACTAAAAGAACAAACAGCATGTGGTACGCCAATTTTAATAAAATTGTTGCCTGCCAGTAGTAAACCCGTAACAAAACAGGTTAGAACCTATGATGTACAACTGAAATATCCACCAGCACTGATCGCTGCGCTCTGCGTTGAATTGTTTACACCGGTGTAGGAGAATACAAGGCGCCGCCCATCTGTTCCACTATTAGCTCCCAATGTTAAATATCTCATTAACATTCTCCCTATGGACAGTGTTTGACTTTCCTGATGTATACATATATATATATATATATTCCCTTATACCGTAAGGTGTCGCTATGTTCAGAAGATAATATAGAGGTGGCATCGAGCAAAATATTATAAATGTTTTAGAATATGTGAAATTTAATGCTCATTTAGGTTCTAGAATGATAGCTAATGACTTGGGGATATGCCAAACCACCGTTCAAAACCAGGCCCACGTGGCAGGTACATAGGAAGTGGCAGTCAGTTTTCTTGGCCATCCAGGTCCCCAAATCTGGCTTGCCTTGATTTTTATTTGTTAGGCGAATAGAAAATCTTGTTTTTGCCAAGAAGCCTACAAAAGAAAGGGATTGAAAGAATAAGAAACAATATGTAGAGGGGTAGAATGGTCAGTGGTAAAAGTTAAAATTGCAGTGTTGTTTATTCGTCAGAGGATTCACTGCATGAAAATAAGCTGCAATTAGTTTGAACATCTGGGGCTCCAGTCAATAGAGGATATTAATTTAACATTTTTAATGTAATGCAGTGCCTTTTTTTTTTACTTTTTTGAATATTACATTGTTTCTTCGGTTCATTTTTTTACATTATTCACTGTTATTACTATTAGATCATTGTAGGTATGTTAATTACTTATTTTTATATTATGTAAGACAAATTCGAAACCTCCTCTGATTTCGTATTCTAAATGGTAAACAGTGTCATCAAGTTTTTATTTTATTGAAATTTCATTTGCCAATATCTCCGGTTAGATAAGAGATATCGAGTTGGGGTTTTCACTGATATCTAGGGCTCTATTTTAAATATCAAAATTGAGATATCTTCCTATTTAATTTTCTTTAGACAAACGGCAAAATTTGTTATCATTTTTTATAACGCGCTGTAGCAACGACAATAATTTTAAAATAAAAACATATAAAAATATTTTCGATAGACGAAATAACACTCTTTCTATAGAGACTAAATTTGTTAGATTTTTACTGAGGCTAACTGAAGTTAATGGTATTTAAAAAAATTTTCTTTCGATGTCTCCCCACCACTTTATTTTTAGAGATAGAAGAAAGAGTGTAGAACAAAAACATATTGAAACTACTCTACGATTACATTGCATGCATTTTCAATATACCTTACTTAAGCAAAATTTCGAGAAAATTCTAATTTTCTATTTAGCTTCACGTATTACGCCACCTAGCGGTCATTTTAGAACCTCAAAAATATTTTCCAGCGATTTTTCAAGGCCACTTTTGTTATTAAAATTTTTTTCTCAAAACTGTGGGATGGTTCGTTGCTGAGATATAACCGGCGTCCTTTCTTCGTTGGCCACCCGGTACATAAAAAATTAAAGTATTTAACAACACTCATACCCAAAAAACACACAGGGAAATAGAGCCTTGTCCACCCGGCACAGTTGGACTATGTAAGGGTCAATCTTTGTGTCGTTCAGTAACCTGAAAATTTCTAGCATACTTTGATTGAAATTTGAATATACAAAAGGCCCAAACGTTAAAGCCACAACACGTATAAAGATATCATAATAGAATTATCTTTGTCCTTCTGGTTATGTAATAAGCCTTTGCCTAATACATAGTGCTCTATTATTATAACACCTTTGTATTGTAGTCCATTCACTCCAGTAATTCTATATGCAAGGTAAAAGGGAAGTACGGAGAATTATTTAACACGGTATTTTTTGATAATCGTCTTAGCTTGATGTATTTAATATTTTCGCAATTTATTTTTATTTGATTTGAATCAAGTTTAAAGTGTAAAAGGCTAAATTTATGAATTGATGGCACCATCATTTATTGTTTATTTCCAACAAGACGATACATCAAGCCGTAACTTTGATCTATAAAGGTCATTTCTGAACAATAACTTACCTCAAAAATGACTAGTTACCCATGAACCGGTAAGATTGGCCTCTCCAAATTTTCCACCTTTCGGCTCTGGATTTTGTTGTTGTTTCATGCCAAACCATATGTATGACACCTTACGTCCGTACTGAACCTTGTGAGGGAATTGTTTTGACCGAGCAGTTCAAAATAGACCAATGATTCTGTTAAACGTAATTAGAAAAATAACAAAAATATACCAATATTGCATTCGATTTTGGAAACTATTCAGGTTGGTTTTAGCTATAAGTTTTAGAAGAGTAGTGTTTTAAAGTGAGAATACACAATATGATAACGAAGGCTTCCAACGGCCAGAGTCAGTACAGGATATACTTCTTCCGGGATTGAATCGTGTCAAAGAACTACTAAAAGTGTTCGATGTTTCACCCACCATCGTAGGGGATCAAAGAGACAAATGAAAAATAAAATACAAGGAAATATTAAATGAAAAATATAAAAAGGCCAATTTCAAAACGTCAGAGTACGGTAACTCAGTATGTCCACCATACCAGAGGCAAAACTCTTCTAATTGAAAATTTGGTACAAAGGATAAGCAAGTTTAGGCAGAATAGGTAACTCACTATGTCCACCATACTTCTGAGAGGAAAGAAAGAACGGGAAACTTTATATACCATTCGTCTGCGCTATCACTCCCGAAGATTTCCGATGGTTGGTTTTCAGATGACCTCGCATATCTTCCTATTATAGTAATTGGGAATATTGGATATAATTGAAATATTATCAAAAAGAATCTTATGTCCGGTCTCATGTTGTTGTTCCGCAATGGCTGACTGCGAAAATAAACCAGACTTAAGACATCTTTGGTGCTCGGAGATTCGCGTCTTAAATGATAGCCCCGTTTCTCCGATGTACACTGAACCACAAGAACAAGGAACCCTGTACACACCATTAGAACGAAAGGTTGACATTTTATCTTTGGGAGATAGGAGGAGCTGTTGGATTTTTGAGGATGATGAAAAAATGGGTTTAATGTTGTATTTTCTTAATAATTTTCCGATTTGAACATAAGGAAGAAAGGCTTAGGAAGAAATTTGTTACCGTTTGGATTTTCATTGATATTGTTACCTGGGATAGGCGACTTGTGATACCGATGGATACCAAATTGTTGGTTTTGGAAGCGCTGGCTAATCATCTGTCAGCCTTTATCTAAGGAAATCGGTCATCTTGTCTCTCGCGTGGTTCATTTTTTGCGAAATCCATCACACAGTGCGGTACGCGAAGTGTTCCACGTGGTTTTGGGTATTTTTCCCAAAAGGGATGTACTACGAAGTGCCTTTGGGTCATCTGGAGTTGTCGCAGTTCGTGCACATTACCGCACATATGCATTAACATGGTCAACTGCTATAAGTAATTTTACTTATTGTTTCATAATTTAAACGTCGATATTGATTGTTTCTTTTTTCAAGTACATTTCATATGTTTCTACTTATTATGTCACTGATATGCTACTCATTAAGAATTCAATGATTGCTGTTAGCATTTACCAAAATGTACAGCCGTGAAATCACCACTCAGTATAATGTTTTTTAATCTATGAAAGCTGCTCTAAAACTATGAATTTTAAGAACAATGTTTGTGATTCAAAGTAGCCTTAAAATATCAAATAAAATCAAAAAATGTAAAAATATATGGGGTGTCTCAGTCTAAAATAACGAAGATGGTGTCAACTTTCGGTATAAGCAAAATTATTGCAAGTTTGAGAATATTTTAGTTGTGTTGGTCTCGTCGACTTTGCTAAGTTGTTAAATTTTCAAATTTTTTAGAGGAGTACTTTGTCAGATATTAATTGCGGCGATTTCCGGTGGGACACATTGTGTATCAGATATTATAATTCCATGGTCATGCAACTTCTATTAAAAGCTTATAATGGGAAAACCACAACCTATTGCCGAAGTTATCATTCACAAAATAAATGACAATTCACTGGTACCTGATTTTACGGTCGATATCATGTAGAGGAGTTTAAAGAATTATTGTTAAATGACGAACAACAACGTCTGTTGCTTTGGTATTTCTATGATGCTACACAAGATTCTCCCAATTCTTTTTTATTTCTTCAATTGCTGTTCTCAGTATGACATCCTGTTGACTATATACATCTGGATTCTTTTCTGCTAGCGTGAAATTTTTAAGCAGATAGTTCTAATCAAAATAATAATATACAGCCAAATAAATGTTCAGTAATGAAATAGTCGAACCTGCTAAAAGTTTAAAATATTTACAACAATTAAGATCGGTTTTGGCTTTTCTTGATCTCATCAATATACCACGGTCTCTATAAATATTTCCAAGTTGTATTAAGCAATAGGGAACATTTCTGCTGCATGCTAAGTAAAACTAATTAGATTTACATAGTTCGTATTTCGGGTAGTTTGAAATGAAACGTTCTCTGTGTATTTTTTTGTGTTCAACTTTGGATGAATTCATATGTCTGTAAAATAATATTGGACCAATTTCATTGAAAAACGCTTCGAGTAATTAGGAAAAAGGTTTTCTTTAATTACCTAACCATTAGTTTTGGTTAGTAACAGCCGACAACTGACGAATAAATCTTCATCATCATTTTTGAAGTTCTCAAAAAGCAAACATTATTTTGCTCACGATACACATATTTACCAAAAGATAAGTACTTTATGTACTCGTATTATTTTACTTTTATGAGTACGAGTTAAATAAACAAATATTTCTGTAAAATAAGTTTCATTTAATCTTACTGTTTCTCTAAAAAGCAATTGGTTTAGGGAGGGGAATTTTACCGTAACAATGACAATATATTGGTCCAAAGAGTTGGCATGGATTTTTGTGTTTTTTCACTGGAGCAGAATGTTTGATAAGTTCCCTAGTTTTGTTAGGAAAGTGATCTATTGTCGTTAGTAGAAACTGCACAGTACCACAAAAAAATTACACTATTTGTTACTGCTAACACTTCTGAGTCCCTATTCTGTTGACGCTTTCACATTTATTGGAATAAAGACGAGAGGCTAATTTTCTTCAATAATTCGAGGATGTAATATAATATGTATGAGAAACTCAAAATCCACAGAATACACAAGTCAGCAACAAAGATGCTGTCTGGATATTTTCAACTCATTTCTATGTATTTAGGTGTTCTGAAAACTAAAAAAAAATACTCAAAAAATTCCATAATGTTAGGTTATTTTGCAAAACGCAAAATTTTATTATAAAAAAGGTTTTTTTTTTGGGCTAACTTGAAGTCATAAATAATAGGTACAATTTTATTTTGACTACTGTTTTTAAATGTATACAGGTCATAAGTATTATTAATTTCTAAATGAGGAACACCCTGTGTGAGCTAAATTAACAAACATAAACATGTTGTAACCTGAACGAGCGCGCTCCCATAGTGCAGAAAGTGGCGCGGTACAATTACGTGTTAACTCGTCATTGTTTTATAGATCTTGATTCAATATAGTGCAGTGTCGTCTGTGCGGAAGTGTGTGAACTCGTTTGACTATTTCTGTCATAATTGTGGCGAATATGTAGATTAAAGCAACAAATTAATATTACGGACTTTGTAAAAAGAGTATACTTTGCCAGAATTATAACAGTATTTTGGCTTAAAACTTGGAGATCAGTATAAAGTTTGGGCACGATGTGTTGAAGACCTTCGAAATTGATTTAAGGGCAAGAAAAAAGTTTTCCAATATGCGATTCTTGTGGTATGGCGCGAGCAAAAGAATCATAGGGATGATTATTACTTTTGTCCGTGTTGTGCAATGTGAAAGGGTATAATTCAAAACGGCAATCAGCTATTCGTCCCATCCCTCATGGGACCGAAATACCAGTGACCAAGGTCCCTACTACCTTGGAACAGATTCCAAGTTCTGACGAAAATGGTCCTACACCTGAACCAGATGACAAGTCAAGTTTTAAATTTAACAATATTAGAAAATACAGTGCCAATATGCGAATCCAATCAAAGTTAAAGATACGTATGTGAATTCTAAAGCTGCAAGATTTATTTATATTAAGATATGTATATATATTCAATTAGGGGATTACCAATTACAGGTACAGAAGTACTGAAATCGAAAGTCGTATCTCGCCACCACATACCTCGAATAGGCCGCCGAGACAATTTTTCTAGTGAGTATTTTATTATCCCATAATTCGATTCTTTGTATTCGAATAAATATTCGATTCTCAAATAATCGTTCGATTATTCAAACACTAGGTACTCATTTGTCACATTATCAGCTCATTGCGGCCACGCGTTAGTTGGGTCGAGAGCAATATATGACGTTAAGCTGTCGCGGGTTGTGATTTTATGATTATGTCTTTTGAAAGATAAGCTAATTATAAAGTTTTGCTTAGACTTTCAATTTTTTAACTTTAGAATAATTAGATATGTTTATATTTTATAATTTTAATAAAAACAAAAACGACAAAGATGAAAGGAAGGGTCCAAGAAGCATCTCGTTGCAGCTTTCAGCAGTGTGAGCTGTGTGTAGGAATGGATAAGAAAGATAAATATTTTAATTTTCTTTGAGGCTGGAACGAGTTTGATGTAATAAAAATGTTTTGTTATTGTGATTTGTTTTGGGAAATTATTTTATTCGACTTTATTTTTTTCATTATTTTAATCTGGGCGTTATTTGGCAGTGGTGCTTAATAACGCCCATTGACATAGTTTTTCTGGTTTAATTTAAATGGAATAGTGTATCTTTTTTCTTTCGCTAAAGTCGACTTTTTGTAAGATATACTTATGCTTGATTTACAATAATGATAGTTTGTATTTTATTGGTAACCTTTTTTGAAATATTAAATAAAGAACCTTGGATGGGCGTTAATAGGGGCAACATATCTTAACACATGAGCGTATCAATAAATTTGAACAAAACATCATTCAGCAATCTAGACAAACCCTCTAAAGTTAATTAATAATAATAATGCTCATTAAGTTGGTTTTATTACGTGTATACAAATTAATTCTAATAATGGGAAAGTGTGTTAGCACAATCTATAGCTATCTTACAACAATCTGCTATATCTCTTATATATGGTTCTTAATTAAACCCAGAAACAAATTAAAATTTTAAAGCAAAAAAAATAATCCGACACAAAAATTGTAAAGGTAATTATTCATCCAATTCCGTAGACGATGTCTATACTAATATTATAAAGAGAGAACTTCTGATAGACTGAGAAACCTAATCATCAACGCACAGCCGTAACTAATAAAGTCAGAAACATAAAACTTGGGAAGAAAATTTCCTTTTTGGTGTAGATAAGCAATAACAAGGGATTTTTGTAAATTCCTCCTATAAGAGGTACCAATCATATACAGAGTGTTGATATAAACCTACTTTTTTTTAAACAGAACACCCTGTATATTTTTACATATTTGGATAGTCCTATAAAAATGCAGTAAAATAATAGAGTTTATGGAAGTTCTGATGGGGCCTTTTCCTAATAGAGGACCATGAAATCCGGAAATAGGACTCCGATGCAGCCATTTGTAAACACTCAGTATGATCTAGTATTGACTAATTTGCAACATAAACAGTCACTGATAGTGTTTTAGTTTCCATAAACTATTAAAATGTTGTTTTATATTCTTTTGTTATACAGAGTGATGGAGGTTTGCAAATCCAAGAATTACTAAAACATTTTAAAAGGATTGGCCTATTTTTAATGCCTAGTATGAAAAGAATATAAAATTATCTTTCTAATAATACCAATTACGTAGAGTTTCTTTTGATACATTTCGTGCAAATTAACTTTTTTTGAATTTTTAAGTTTTTGGTAAACCCAACTATGATTATTTGTAATTATTACTAATTAAATAAATAGTTGGTATTATTAATTAACTTTTAAACAAACTGTTAACATTCGTAAATAATAATTGAAACTTGGCATATATTTAACTGGGTGCCCGAAAAATTTACAATTAAAAATATGTATTTTATAGGATCGTTTACGTTAGGAAGTCTGAAGAGATATTAAAATGAAATTTTTTCCAGTAACGTACATCTATAGGGGGCACATTTTAAAATTATTTTCATTTTATTGCACTGATCATATACAGAGTGTTGACATAAAGTTGTTATTTTTAAAATAGAACACTCTGTATTTTTTTGCATATTTAAATAGCCCCATAAAAATGCAGCAAAATAATATTAGGTTCATGGGGGTTTTGATGGGTTATTTTCCTAGTAGAGGTTCCTAAATCCGAAAACAGGACTCCGATGCAGCCATTTGTAAACACTCTGTATGATGTAGTATTAACCACTTTGCGACATAAGCAGTCATTGATAGTCGTAAGTTTTCATAAACCATAAGAAAGTTGTCATATATTCTCTAGTTATATAGAGTGATCCAGGTTTTCAAATCTAATAATTACTAAAACATTTTAAATGAAAAGCTCATTTGCATGAAAACTATCAAATGTAACCCCACATAATATAGTATTGTTGGAAAGCTAATTTTATCTTCTTGTCATATTAGGAAATAAAAATAGGGCATTCCATTTAACATTCTTTAGTAATTTTTGGATTTGCAAACCTCGCTCACTCTGTATAAGTAAAAAACATAAGACAACATATTTATGATTTATGGAAACTAAAAGACTATCAATGATTGTTTTTGTTGCAAATTGGTCAATACTACATCATACTGAGTGTTTACAAATGACTGCATCAGAGTCCTGTCTTTGGATTTATGATCCTCTACTAGGAAAACAACCCATCAAAATCCCCATAAACCCTATATTATTTTGCTACATGTTTATAGGGCTGTTTAAATATGTAAAAATATACAGGATGTTATATTTAAAAAAAGTAAGTTTATATCAACACTCTGTATATGATAGGTACAATAAAATAAAAATAATTTAAAAATGTGCTGCCTATAGATGTACGCTACTGGGCAAAATTTCATTTTGATGTCTTCTCAGGTTTAGGAGCTATTCTCCGTCCACGCACTAATGGCGGACTCTGGATAGTTCCCGGTTCGGGTTCTAGAAGAATCCAGCAGATAAAGCTTATCCCTTGCTGAAATTTCCGGAGCGCTTATCTGCCGTTTAATTTATTATCGCGGCCGCTTCCCTTTATCAAATTTTCTAGCTAAATTTTATAATTACATTTCGTTATATTGCTTTCCTCTTAAGACTGAGCGTCCCGATCAGTTCCAATCAGTCACCTCGCCACTATATTTGCACAGTCTGTAGAGGTGTACCATTTTCATCTTGGTCCTGGGGCTACGCTGGATCCTGTACACCAAGTCGTTGATCCTATTTAGCACTTTGTACGATCCTTCCCAAGATGGCGTAAACTTCGGCGAAACTCCTTTCCTTCGCTGAGGGTTGTATAGCCATACCAATTTGCCCTCACTAAAACCACCATGGTAGGCGTTTTCTTGTTTTCATCCGGTTCGTCGCCAAGTTGATCTTCGTCCGCACTAGGGCATGTGTCTCCAGTATTGCTTCTCTCAAGCCGTCTACGAAACCCGTCGTCTCCCTGGCGGTCTCCCTTGGTGATTCAAACACCAAGTCACACGGAAGCTGCAGTTCTGTCCCGAAGATCACTTTTGCCGGAGTCTGACCCGTGGTTTCATGAGTTGCCGCGCGATAGGCCATTAGAAACAGTGGTAGTTGTCGGTCCCAGTCTGTCTGATGCTTGGAAACAACCTTCCAAAGATGTTCCTCCAAGGGCCTGTTAAATTTTTCCCCCATTCCATCAGACTGTGGATGAAGAGGTGTCGTTCGAGTTTTCTTTATTCCAAGAAGACGGCACACGTCTTGCACACCCTCGATTCGAAGCTCCTTCCTTGGCCCGAGTGTAGTTCTAAGGGAACACCAAATCGAAAGATGAAGTTATCCACAAGAATCCTTGCGACTGTGGTAGCTTCCGGGTTGGGGATGGCGTAAGCTTCAAGTTATTTACTGAAATAATCCATGGCCACCACGATCTCCTTGTTTCCATCGTTTGATGTTGGGAATGGTCCTGCCACATCGATTGCAATTCTTTCAAATGGAGCTCCCACATTATACTGCTTTAGGCTTTCTTTGGTTCTTGTACGAGGGCCCTTGGATGCAGCGCAGGTGAAATATTTTCGACACCACCGCTCGACGTGCTCTCCGCAGTTATCCCAATAGAACCGTTTCCGAATCGTCTCCAGGGTCTTGTTCATCCCTAGATGTTCACCAGAGGTCCCATTGTGCACCTACCACAAAACCTGTGGAATCTTCTTCTGAGGCACCACCAACTACAAGTTGACAGGCTTTCCATCCGCGCTTTCCCATGCCCTCTTCAGCGTCCTTCACGTCCTCTACCTGGGGGGATTTCCATTGGACCCACATTCCAATGTGGGCTCGATATCAGTATAGCTCTTCTGTAGCTCCCGAAGATCTTCAAAAGTCCGTCCATCTTCTGGCTGGAGAGACGCGACCCTTATATTCAGCATGTCCTCACGGTTCTCAAATCAGCTGCAGTGTTTGCAATCCCCACAAGGTCTTCTGGACAAAGCATCAGCGTTGTTATGCTGTCGCCTAGGTCGATGATGCCCCTTAAAGTGGTACTGTTGGAGCCTTTCTAACCATCTAGCCGTCTGTTTCTCTGCGTTCTTCATTCGGAATAACCAAGAAAGCGCGAAATGATCAGTCCTGATGAGGAATTCTTGCCCATACAAATACTTGTAGAAGTGTTCCACGGCTTTCACTGTCACAAGAAGTTCCTTCCTGGTGGTGCAGTAATTCCTCTCCGATTTCGTCAAGATCTTGCTGTAATATTCGATGACTCTTTCTTCACCGCCTTAAATTTGGGACAGCATAGCCCCAATGCCGACGTTGCTGGCATCAGTGTCTAACACGAACTTCCCATTCTGCTGAGGATAAGCCAAGATAGGGCTTGTGCACAAGGCGGACATCAGTTTTCGGAAAGCGCTATCATAATCGGGAGGCCAGACATACGGCGTTCTTCGATTAGTCGGTGTAATGGCGCAGCGATGATGGCGTAACCTTTTACAAATCTTCTGTAATAGGTGCATAACCCAAGGAACTTCCTCAACTCCTGTTTATTTTTGGGTCTTGGCCAGTCACGGATTGCTTGAATATCGCGTGCCACAGTAACCTTCACTCCTGTGTCCACTGTTGCCTGTACATTCCTTCCATCCACGCTGGTTTCCATCATCAAACTCTCCTTGGTCCTTTTTATCTGTTTAATGGGAAGAGTTTTGGGGACTGGTTTCTCGACATTAGCCAGCGAGTTTTTCCTCTCGCCCTGTTGTTTTTTTACTGTGGGGCTTATCGACTTTTTGGGGGTTGACTTGCAGTCCTTCTTGACGCCACAGCTGTAAAATGTAATCTGGGTTATGTTTCTGATGGATTTACCCTTAATTTTCTTGATCTTAGCACTTATATTCTCGTTCATTTCCTTTATGTTAGCACTCATGTTCGCGTTCATTTCCTTCATGTTAGCGTTTGTTCCCAAGGTCAGGGTCATTCTCGGCCTCTTCGATGACGGCCTTCTTTATTCTTCGTGACGCCTCTGGATCTGAAACCTTGTAAGCAGCTTCAACCTCCAAAGCTGTAATCAGTGCCTCACTCGATGTTTGGAAGTTTGACAGGCGCATTACTCTCTTGACTTCTGGGTCTCCTATACCTTCTATGAAAATTCTAGCTGTGTAAAGTTCCAGAAATTCAGTTGGTGCTGTTGGATATGCGACATACGCCAGTCTTTTTACATCAGCTTGGAATTCTTGCAGCGTTTCATCACTTTTCTGCTTCCTTACTGGTAGTTGTGACTGGGTGACTTACGGCAAATGATGGTCTCCAAATCTCAGCCCTAAGTCCTAACTAAATCTACATAGATAGCCAGTTCATGGTCAGATAGAGCTCGGACTAGTTTTATAGCTTTTCCGTGCAGGGATACCACCAATCAAGTCGCTTTTTCGTCTAACGTCCACCTATTCGCCGTAGCTGTAGCTTCGAACTATATCCTGTAGGCCTGGAAAGATGTTTGTCTATCATAGGTCGGAGGTTTCACTTTTTGGGAAGAAATAGCGGGTACACTTTCGAATTCATGTTGTGTATATTGTCCACTTAGGAACTTCTTCATGGCCTTTTTGATGTTGCTGATCTTTTTTTGTGTTACTTTGTCCAAATCAAGAAGTTTGTTATTGATTTCTGCTTTTACTTCTCCAATTTCTTCCTTGACTTCGTCAATCTCTTCTTCCATTTCTTCTCTCATTCCTGTAATTTGTTCTTTCACTTCTTCTTTCATTTTTGCAACGTCTACTCCCATTTTTTTAGCTATATTCACTGCAGTAGACTCCCGCTAAAGTTGCGCTCACCGGACTGGAGCGACCGTTAAAGTCGCTACTCCCCGTTATCCCTACCGTTGTCGAAAAATGTATATGTTTTATTGCTCCTTGTGCGGTTGAGTGGGTTATTCAAAAGTGGCGCTAAAATACGGAAGTCTAATTCGTCGTTCTAAAATTAGAGTAGAGGAATATCCGCGCAACTTCAGCCATCGTATCCTGTCAACTTTAACGAGCGGGTAACTTTAACAGGCGCAACTTTAGCGGGAGTTGACTGTAACAGACTATGCAATTCTTGTTTGTCTGCATTCCTTTTCTGTTCTTTTTCTTGTTTCTCTTGTTTTTGTTCTTCCTCCTATTCTTTTTCTTTTTCCTCTTTGTCTTTCATCATTGCTGATAGCGCTTTCAATTGTTATTCCATGTTGACCGATTTTAATCTTGTTTCCATAAAGCAATCTAGAATGTTCGAGATTTTTCTTGACACGCCCCGTATAAACTATTTTTTCAGTTTATATATATATATATATATATATATATATATATATATATAACCTCGTACGAATTCCTTCGAGAAATACATCACAATCCATAACTAATTCCACTTCTGACACCAGTTTTGCGCGTTATCGGTTCGAATGATTAACACTTGGTGAAATGTAACCGATTTATTTGAAAACCGAACTTGGAACGCTACAATTGTAATTCGCTTACACTGTTTAATTAAGAAACTTATTCATTGACTTCTAACTAAGAACCTGACTTCACTTGAGGGAAAAGCGACCGCCTTATGTTATGTTATGTTATGCCATTTTTGGTCAAAAACTGCTTTACGAATAGAGCTGGCCTGTGAGAAGGCGAGGGACACATTTGGCTGCAATTCTTCTCATGTGCAGATTTTTGGATATAATCCGCGAAATTAAACTCCATGAAGCTGATCAACGGTTCAGCGGCGATCCCCACGAAAGGAGCTTTGGTTTTGCTGACCTTTTCGTCACTTCTTGATGTTTTTAGGGGCGTCCTGAACGGGGTTGGTCCTCAATTGACATTTCTCCATTTTCAAAACGTGAAAACCACCCGTTACTTAGCGCAGCATTCTGATAAGCAGTCTTAAGCATTGCAATAGTTTCTGCGGCCGATTTCCCCAACAGGAAACAAAACTTCCCTAACAAAAACCTGGTCGAACAATGGGTTCCCCCACTCTCCTTTCCCACGGCAGCCCAATTCCTGTTACTTTTGTGTCCCCACGTACACTAGATATTTTAAATATAAATTTATTTTCAAAATCAATAATAACAATGATAATATTAATAATAATAATTTAAGTCGCTTTTCGAGTATAGCTCGTCAGTGTGCCTTATGGCATGAAAAACCAATGACGAGCTATTTTACCGGAAGGCGTTAAAATAAGTCTTCAATTGCGGTAATTATTTTAATTAAAACTCCAAGGTTGCATAATTATTAAAAATTGAATTTTAATTGGGTACTCGTTAGTACAAGTACAAAAGTGAATAAAGTGGAAAAATACTAGAACTAGTTTAATATTTTTAAATTTCAAGGATTGTTCCATTTGCAACGACCAACATGTTATAAACCAAAGTGCTATAAAAGAAATAAAACACTTTTTGCCTAATTCTTTCTATTTCTCATGGAAACACTCCATATTAGGGTCGACCTTTATGTCACTTTAATTGCTTGAAACCAGCCCTTTTCACTATAAAGTAAATGCCATATATCATGATAAATTTCGTTAAAGGCCTCTTCAACATTATTTTCATGATGCAGTAAAAAAGTCCACAAGGCAGATGCCCAACGTAATGTTCTTCAGCTCTTTTAGCGGAGATTAGATTACTTGATGGCACAGATGGCACTAATTCGCTGAAAAAATATTCTTGACACGTACGAATTTTATTAATGATAGTACATTAAACAGCGTGGTATCAGTTATAAGCATTCAATTGTTAGATGATTATCATAACATCTATCCCATATTTGCATATACAAAATAAATCAAAGGCTATTGAGATTTCATGTTTATACTGCCTTATTTATGTCAGTTTTCAAAGCTTTTATGTTGAAACAAAGAATGTTGCACACCTTTCAGGGCGTACTTGAAATCGTCATGTTTTATACGAATGCCCATAAACAACGAAACAACAATGATGTTTTGCAGAAGTTGTTACCCCATGAAATACGCCCGACACCCCTAACATAATTGCAATGCGTAGGGTATGCCTAAATCAGGGAACAACTGGGACGGACGGGGACTGTTTGGATTATCGCTCTCTTATGGTGAATATGATGATTTAAAATAGTCTAACCTTTGTAGCAAAATGATTTGTTATTGATCTTTCAAGTATTTATATGTTCTAATCCTTTTCAAAATAAGAGATAAAATTCAGTCAGTGTTAAAAAAGCTATGAAAGGAAATCTTCTATTAGGGAAATGTATGTTCATTTAAGCAAAATGCAGTTGCTTTTTTTTCGAATTATCTGAGCATTGTTATGAAGCTATAATATTATTTTCCACAAAATTCATTTAGATGGATTCATCCAGTGGAAGCAAAATTAAAATATATTTTGTTTGTGTAGAAATAGTTCTTGAACTTTTGCTTTACTAAATTCCAATAAAAGGTACATCAAAGTTGCTGTAAAGTTACACTTTTTCTTATAAATTTAATGTTTTATTCCGGTGTATCTTTTCATTGCTTGTTATTAATTTATGTTCTTGTTATATTCCAAAACTTCATGTAGGTAGGTACTATACTATACTATACAAATTTTGTTGAACTTGTTGAGTTGTTAACCCATTTTTGACTTAGGTTAAATTCTGCTAGTACTCTTTTGTTTATTATTATTATTTCGTTCAGTTCCTGTTTAAAATAAATTCCTCTTTAAAATTGTTACAGTTTTGTTTATTTGCCTCTAGTAATTGCCAACAATTCTAGTAACATTCTATTTTTCACATTAAGTATTAAATATCATTTTCTACAATTCAAGTTCTTTTAAAAGAATGTGTGCAAACAATTTGTTTATGATATTTTCATAGTTTAAATATAACGGATAGCAGAATATTAACCGTACATTTAATTCAGTTAATATAAGTTTTCGGGAACATTCTATTTGTTAAAAAGAATGTTAGACTTATTAAGCGGTTTTTTATGATATCAGGATTCAGTGTTACTTTTTATGACAATATTTTAGAATAGGTACAAATTTAGATATACAGCTCCTATAAAGCGTGTTCCACTGTGAATCGCCGCCATCGATATCTGGCAAAGTAGTCATCTAAAACATTTGGCAACTTAGCAAAGTCAGCAAGACCAACTACAACAACAACAATTAAAATATTCGTAAAGATGTAGTTCTTCCAGTTGACACCAACTTCGTTATTTTAAATGACACACCCTATATATTTTTGCGTTTTTGAATTTCACTTGATATTTTAAGGCCACTTTAAATAACAAACATTTTTATTAAAATTTATAGTTGTTGAGATAATTGGATTTTTATTAAAAAATTGACAGATGCAAGGTTCCACAAAATTCTTTGTATCTTTTTGCAGAAACTAGATATTAATTTCATATTTGGTATGTTATGTTATGTTACATTATATCAAGTGTTGTTTGTTTTTGAATTTAGGAAAGTTGGGCAAGATAATTTCATATGTGTCCTACCCACGTACCAAATATGAAATTAATATCTGGTTTGTGGAAAAAGATGCAAAGAATTTCGTGCATTTGTCAAATTTCTTATAAAAATCTACTTATCTCGAAAGCTATACATTTTAAGAACAATGTTCGTTATCAAAAGTGGTCTTAAAATAATAAATTAATTGCAAAAATGCAAAAATGTATAGGGTATCTTATTTAAAGTAACGAAGTTGGTGTTAACTGGTATAAATTGAATTTCTACAGCTTTGCAAATATTTTAGTTGTGTTTGTCATATCGATTTTGCTAAGTTGTCAAATTTTCAAGTTTTTTAGATGACCACTTTGTCAGATATCGACCACGGGGGTTTCCCGGTGGGACACACTGTAAGTCGTTTAATTGGATTTTCTGATTTAACAATTAAAAATTGGGCCTACATACATCTTGCGAAATTGACTGGTGAAGCATAATCGTGCATGATAACTAAATGTGATTAACTTGAGAGGGAGTCTCTTTGTGCCGTTAACCACAGTATAGGTATTGGCTTACGCATACAGTAGCGACAAGAAGTGTCGGTACTTTTGATCTAGAAGTAGCTAAAACCGTTGACCTTCATTGAAGTCAGCTATGTTGGGAATTGTACGCGCCCGCGAAAATTTAAATTTATTAACGAAACAAAACCATCAAGTTTATTAATTTCAATAGTTTTTACCGCCTAAATTCTAACTTACTTCTTTACAAATAGTCCAAAAATTCTTGTTCCCGTGTATTTTTTAAATACTGTGTATTTTGTAATTACTGATAACCTGATAAGTATATAAAGAATACACAAAGAAAAACTAAAGATAGATTATGACTGATGGTAAAATAATTTCTATAGGAAACAACTTGTTTATTTTTTGTATAAAACTGGCAAATACAAGTATAATAAAACAATTTTTTTTAATGAAACAAAATGGGTGTACCCGAAATTAAGAAAAAAAACTGATTTTATCAAATTATTATTACTCTTAGAGTTACATTTTCCTCTTTTCTCTTTTATTTGGTTTCATCTTATTAGCGCAATGAATTATAACAAGACTGACATTTAAATAAAACTGATCCACTGTTGCCAGATGACCTAAACATTATTCGCGAACAATCTTTTTCTTGATTAAAAATTCCACAATTCGGATGAAAATCCCTGACCATATCAATTTCTAGAACATCCATAAATGTAGATAAATTGTCTTACATTTTGACCACGAATGGTTAACATATGAACGTAAAACAAAAAATTATATTCGCTCAAGTGCTGATTTTCCTGAAAACTTGGCAATTCGGAACTGATATTCAGTTATGCAATGACCATAGATCTCATTTCTGATTATCATAGAACTATGCGACGCAATGCTCGGAATTGTACAAATTGACGCATACGCAACCAAAATTCGTGATAAAATTTTAGCACTAATAAGCTAATATCTATACTGTGCCTTGACTGCTAGAATGGAAGAAATAAATTTAACATTTTCAAATCTCTCTTCTGCAAACCCACGTAAGCCATATTACACCTCAGTAGTATCTTATATTTTTCATTTAAAATAAGGATGATTTACATGGTTTACAAAGGAATTCGTTTAATTATATTTTACGCCTACTCTGGTGGCAGAGAAGCACTATTTAATTACAGATTTCTAATTTCGATAGCAATATTGAATCAAGTGTAATAATTGCAAGACATGATTGAACTGCTATTAATAACTAATTAAATACAGATATTACTAAAATGTCTTCTATTGGGAATTTCACTTTTTATTATGATATGTAATGTAACTTGATATCTGCTAAAGCATATACTCTTCAAAACCGATGTTGTTCTTGTTATTATCGGTTGTCCAAGAATTTGCATTTTAATTAATTTGTACACTACGATCATTACGTTGGTCTTGTTTTGCTCTATTATCGGGAAATGCTAAAAAACACGACCCATACTAATCGTTATTTGCATGCAGAGTCCCATCATCACCCTTCCCAAAAACGTTATAAATTCACTGGTTTTACGAGCTGCAGCCGATAAATCTTTCAGACGAATTGAATAAAATTCGTTTTAACCTCCGCAAAAATGGTTACAAATCGCACGACATTGAAACTGTCATTAGACGACATCTTCACTCTACCCCTCTTCACAAAATTCAAAAGTTTCTTCTAAAGCCTTTCTTCCTTATGTTTACGGAGTAACAGATCAAATGGGAAAATTATTGAGAAAACACAACATTAAACCCATTTTTTAATCATCCTCAAAAATCCAACAGCTCCCCCATCTCCCAAAGACAAAATTTCATCCTTTCATTCTAATGGTGTGTAAAGGGTTCCTTGTTCTTGTGGTTCAGTGTACATCGGAGAAACGGGACGATCATTTAAGACGCGAATATCCGAGCACCAAAGATGTCTTAAGTCTGGTTTATTTTCGCAGTCAGTCATTGCGGAACATCAACATGAGACCGGACATAAGATTCTTTTTGGTAATATTTCAATTATATCCAATATTCTCAATTACTATAATAGGAAGATATGCGACGCCATTGAAATCCAAACCATCGGACATTTTCGGGAGGGATCGCGAATGGTATATAAAGTTTCCCTTTCTTTCTTTCCGCTCAGAAGAGTTTCGCCTCTGGTATGGTAGACATACTGAGTTATCGTGCTCTGATGTTTTCAAATTGGCCTTTTTTCATTTTTGTATATTTCCTTGTATTTTATTTTTTATTTATTGTTTCTTTGTTTCTGAAGAAGCCCCCGACGATGGTGGGCGAAACATCCAACACTTTTAGTAGTTCTTTGACACGGTCCCTGGAAGAAGTATATCCTGTACTGACTCTCACCGTGGAAGCCTTCGTTGTCATACTCTTTTTTTTAAGTTCTAGTAATTTCCATTTTAAACTTGGCATATATTCCTAAACCCTGTATTCATTTGATTTTTTCTTCTGGAATTTCGAGTTGAAAGTTGCAATTTGCAGTTGTTTTTCTTAATGTTTGAATTTAAAAACCAAGTTCTAAAAGCTGACGAGCTCAAATGAGAGCGAATCATCGATGTCCAGTGCTACAACCTTTTTTTGTATTTCTATAATTTGTCAAAAAAACAATTTTTTTTTCATATCTAATTTTGGTCTTATATTTTTCATTTTTCCCTATTTTATGTAAAATAAACTAACCTATTTTTTGTCAACTGAGGTGACGTTTTAAATAAATTTAGATATTACGTAGTCATATTTCAAAAACTGTGTTAGAATATTGTCAACAAACATTAATAAAAATTTAAATATTTCCAAACTGGGTCTTAGAATTGTTAAATAAAATAAACATACATAATATCTCCGACCAATAAGAGTCCGCCTTGGGAACTGTATGAGATTAGGCATTTTGCCATTTTAGATTAAAACTTTTTTTATTTAAATAGTTGTTTCTCTTATTTCCAACAGTCTCTGTTTCCAACAAAGGCAATTGAGAGATATACAAGCAAATCTTAATTATACTAAAGTGAAATGAGATGATGTTCTTTCCGGGTTGCCAATCATACGCGGCAATATACCAAAGTACATCTTCATATCTTATTTCATTAGCTAACTGCATCTTTGGAAATTAATAACATAGATGTTATCAGTGGACAAAACGAATCATCCATCCCTAACATGCGCATAGAATCTGTAGAGAATAAAGCGCTATATGGGAGGCATCCTAAGAAGCTCGAAAAGTCCATCGCGCAAAGAGAGAGGGGCTCCCCTAGTTCTCGATGCCGAGAACGGAGTTTATTACACAGCAGATCAAGAACTTATACATTTTTAGTATGCCTTCTGCCGCCATGACGGTAGGATAGGGAATAACTCTGTCATTCCTCGTACAAGGCTGGATATCGCACGTGCGTTCGCATTATTGCAGCGAGAATAAAGCCACACGTGGTTCGAACAAGTGCGTCTACAAAAGATACCGTATCTCTAACGTATTTTCTTGAACAGGTTATGTTTACCTTGCGAAAAAAGGGGACGTAATACCAGTATGTGTGTTTGTGACGATTGTTTAGGATACATTTCTGAAAGTAAACAAAGTGATCTGCATAGTGAAAATGGTGATTGTGATATCCTGTGAAGTGTTCATTGTGGCCTCATTCCAGTAAAAAAAAATAGCATTAAGCACAATCCTTATGTATACTGAGTATACAAACTTGTAACAAAAATACCAATTTTACCATAATTTATCAGGCGAATCCACAAGTGTCGCTAAAGTCAGAAGAAAGCTTACATGCAAAATTTCAAAAGAAATAGCTGATCAATTAATCATTAGAATAATTAAGATAATCAGAGGTCATTAATTGAAGTATTAAGAGTTTTGATGTATTCTATTGAGCCAACAAATCATTAAGGAAATATTACTTTTAGATGAATTACATCGGATGTATAATTCTAATTAATGCTACGCAGTCTCCTCAGTATCAAGAAAATGTATAGGTATATTTTTAAAAATCACACCTATTGGTGAATTCATCATTTTGATTATTAGGTATTTTTCGTATTAAAATTATACTTAATATTTAAATATCTTGGTTATTGTAATATCTCCATTGCTCATCACTTCCAACTTACCCAGTGACTCTTAGGGTCTTAGTACTCCAAAAGTGTAATAGGGGTTTTTGTTTTGGTGGAACGGACTGGTCCTTGGTTATCTTCAAAAATTGAAATACAAATCCTGTCCCGTGAAACCAGGAAAGATTAAAAAACACAACAAAGGTTGCTCTAACGCGTTTCGATAGCCAAGATATCATCTTCAGAGAGATACTGTATCTTTGCGAAGGAGTGTTATTTTTATTCATGTTTTATTGGCTTTTTCTTCGCCATTTACTCCTTCCACCAGTAACCTTATGTTAAGTATTGTCAATTTTTTATAGATTCTCCTAAGCACGATTGCGTTCGAACTTTGTTAATCGCTGTTTGTGACTAAACACTGAAAAACTCTTCAAATTATCTTAAAATTTAAACGACCTAAAACTAATTAATAACAAGAAGTTTTTAATGTTTCAGGCAGTGTTATTCTCTGTCTGTCATCAACAGTGAAAATTAGAAAAAAGTTTTTTTTAAATAAATTAATAAAGGTTTTTGATTTTTTCTGATAATGACTCTTGAACATTGTAATAAGAAATAAGTGCATGTAACTACTTACATTCTTTTATATTCCCTGCCTGGTATAATTATCTGTTTATTTATTTTATGTAGATGTGTTAGAAAAAGTTTCCCCCAAATGACTTTCTACTATTAAAGTCTCCATATGCCAAGCTTTTACTATTTTAATTATATTTTCCACACTTCGTTTACCTTGGATAAGCCTATAAAATAATTCGGTATAACATTAAAGCAATATTTTTATATTACGTTTATTTTTACGTCTTCCCTAACTAGAAGCAGTTTCAGAGAAAGGCGGAAACTTGTGCTAGCCTAAGTTCTGCAGAATGCGTTTCATGTAATTTTATCTCTGAGGCCACAATGAAGTTCAAGCTCCCTGCAACAGTTCCTTTGGTTGAAAGAATGAAATTTTCTGTTCCAGTCAGTTTAGTGTAATGATATATAACAATATTTCGAACATACAAAATCTTCAATCAATGCTTCTCCTGCAGATTTATTGTAAATATCAGAGAAATGTGATTATAAAGTGAAAATAAAAAGTTTCACATTAATATGGATAAAATTGATGTCCAATGACATCTACTATGTAATTTGTATACATAAGGAAACGAAAATTAAATTTCCATATTACGCAAGTTGCAATAAAAATTGTCTTATAATTTATAATCATCGATAGTCATAAAACACCGTTTGTTATCTCATCGAGATTCAAAAACAAACATATGTAGCAACTGTTGCAAGAAAAGGGAGAGGGCAGCAAGTCAGTGTAATTTTTTTTTAAACAGTTATGTGTCACTTTAATGTAGTGCAATAATTGTGGATTTCCATTGGATTTTATTAAGGAACACCATGAAATATTTTACCACTGGACATAGAGAATCGTACACGTTGATTGCAAGAAAGAGACACATGAAAAAATTGTAAGTGATTTTACTTTTATAAAACCAGCGGAATTAATGCTTTTAAGGATAATTTTTTATACACATGTGTAAAATCTGTAGAACATGTAACTATAAACATAGGTGTGAATGTCAAACTTTAAAACCATATTTCTTGTATGTATGAATATTTTATTGCATTTTTATCTGAATATATATCATTAAGTAAACCATCATTGATGAAAGAAAGTAAATATAGCAAATAAATGCTACATTAATATACATATCACATATCTGAATGTTTACATCTTTTCCGTTAAAACTCAAATCATTGAAGTCGCTATTGCTCTATAGATAATTCGTCACTTATCAATAACATACCACAAAATGTTTTGATTCTTCGTTTGATTCATGTAACCTTATCGTATTTGCATAGCTGTTTAAATAAACTTATCAAAGGCCGATTTGTTGCAGAAGAGGAATTGTAAATAAATATTAAAATTGCATCTGTTTAATAGGTCACATAAAAAAACGATAGTATTTTTTTACTACTTTGTTCTTTTCCCAAATCGAAACATTATTGTATCAAAGATTTTTTTAACATCCATAGGATAACTGTTTTCATAAACTGAGATCTACTGAACTTAAAGAAAATATGCTTGAAATTTTTTGGGTGTTACATTGTTTATTCAGTGTAATTTTTTATTAAAAAGATGCGTTTTAAAAACTTATTAAAGGAATCATTTGAAAATAAGTTGAAATGAAGAACATTAATTTTTTTTGCATACTTCCCCCGTCAGATTTGTCAAATACCTATTTATCTAAAAGAAAATATAAAGGACTAATAATGCCAGATATATTTAATTTTATAAGTATAGTTAATTCTATAATAACGGTTTCTTATTTTTTATTTTCTAAAAAATCAAAAATTCTCTGTAATATTTTTTTTATTTGTGGTAACTTGTATAACACCATTCTCATATTTGCCTAAAAGATGTAATAAATCAATATACCTGTTGATACATAATCTTTTAATAAGTTCAATTCTTTCTTTGCTGGAGGTAAATTCTGCGAAAAATTCATTTCACTACAAGCCTCGTCCCAACTACAAAAAGAACCAAGTAAATCATTTTTGGTACTGTTCAATTTCTTTAAAACTTGATCCAGCATGTTTACGCCTTGAAGATCTTTATGAGCTTTATCACAATGTATGCTCAGTTATTAGGCAATATTGTGTAACTTGTTATCACCTTTGTTTATTTTTTCCGTTTTTCTTTTTATGATAGTGAATCAAAATACCCAAGAATTATTCCAGGAAAGTGTTTTCTATAGCACCCATTAATCGAGGATAATCGAATGAGCAATTATGAGCAGTTATAATACATTTTCGTTTGAATAGAGATAAAAATTAATACTTTTCACAAGGTAACAGTTACAAGAGGTTTACCATGAAGAACAAGCTTATTACAAACCCGTTGCAAGCCATGCACATTGCTTGCTCCCTCAGAAATTATTTGCGTTGGTTTAACGTACACTGAAAACTCATAATGCTTGTATTTTGCAGCTATTTGTGAAATATCAGAGATCTCTGAAAAACTGCCCGTTTCCAAGTCAAATAACACTGACATCGGTTCTTTATGATGATTTACTTTTGCAATTGGAATATATTCATGTAGAGGATGAAATAGGCCTATATTATTTTGATGCAAAGTACCCACTTTAGTTTCGTTTTTATTTTTTAATGCTGTTTTATATTTTTTTAAAGCAATACATTTTGCTTTGGCATCTTGTCTAACACATTTGGCATACCTTTTTTGGCTAACAGAAACAATTTTGTTACAAAATTTTACCTATGGTATGAGCCCCAGATGACATTTTGAGACTTTCCAAAAGATGAATAACATATTTTTCTCCTATGTCTTTTTTATTGATCGCACATGCTACTCTGCCATCTCCAGCGGCTGAGTTATCATATAATCGTGTTTTTTGAGCCTTACTTACTCTCATAGCAACCTTATTATGCCTTCATTACGTGAAGCCCCACTAACAAATTGTCAGGATTTGAGTGCTAGATTACCAAAAATAAATTTTAAAGCTTCAAAAAAATTTATATCCATTTTAGTCGTCACCTATATTTGTTTGTTTATAACCTTCAGTATTTGTTCGCCAAAAGCTAAACAACAAGCAGTACCTAACCTAGTAAATAGCACGTCCGAAAGAGAAGAAGTAAAAAAATATAACCTAAACAGCCTGAGTTAAGACAGCACGAGAAACCTATACAGAAACAAACCTAGAAAAAAACCTCGATGATAATATGACCAGCAATGAAGCAGAGAGACAATACACGACCATCTCACGAACACCATCCACATAGCAGCTTTTGAGGCGTTGGGAATAAAGGCGACAGAGACCAGTTCTAGAAACCCATGGTAGAATGAAGAACTGGAGGGGATGAAACATAATAAGTAAGAAAAATATGAGAAATGGTTAGCTTCACCAGAACCAGTACACAATACAATATAAGCAAGCCGAGGCACAATACAGAAGAAAAATCATATATAGGTGAAAAACGAAAAATGAAAAGGAAAGTGCAGAAAAATAGACAACTATATCGGGGGTAATAGGATCATGGTGTACCTCCTACATTTTCTTTATTTATGAAAATAAAACTTTTAAAGTTGCTACACTTGATGTATTTCTGAAATGTGAAATTTTGACAGCAAATTGAAATTCCTACTGCTGTCACTTTCGCTAACACTAATACGAACTTTTGATTTTTAAATGGAATACCCTGTATATTAGTACAGTTTTTGCATCTGCACAATTTTCTGGATAGAATACACATAAATTTATTTGGTCTCATTTTATTTTTCAGCCTAGAAGGTCACGACTCATCCTAATAACGCTAACTGACGAGATTAGCGCTGCAAAAATATCAAAAGGAGGTGTCCTTTTTTTAAATTTTGAATTCCTTTGGAACTTCAGTTCTACTGATTTCATAGCAAAAATGAAAATATGGTTAGATTCGCCATTAATTATACTTTTTGATGGTACCACAGTACCAATATGGTGCCATTTAAGAAAATGAAGTTATGACATAAAAACTATTTTTGTTAACTTATTATTATTAAAGATAGAAGCATAAAATGCACCTTTTTTCATGTGATTTAATTTTTTTAGCATTAATGTGGTCCATTAGAATTAATTAGAATGATTCATAGCCTTCTATGTCGAAAAATAAAATGGGACCAGAAAGATTTTCGATTCTCTTAAAATTAATTTTTTAAGCGTATTGCATTTAGAAAATTGCGCAGATTCCAAAAATGTAATAATTTACAGGGTGTTCCATTTAAAAATCAAAAGTTGGTATCAGTTTTAGCGAAGGTGACAGCAGTAGGAATGTCATTTTTATGTTAAAATTTGACATTTCATAAGTACATCGAGTGTAGTAAGTTTGAACATTTTTTCTTCAAAAATAAAGAAAAAAAGGAGTGTACCTTGATCCTGTTACATCCGATCCGTGGAAAACACTTAAATCGCTAAGGTCATAAAAACAACACAAACATTTTATGAACATAATCCCGATGGACAATTTCACTCAATACAAATAAAAAAGATATGTGCAAAGAAACAGACGGCCATGCTCTTACAATTAAGAGCGATAGAATAGAGGTTGAAACTCAGGACGTAACGCAAGCGATGAAAGAAGACTAATTGCCACTGAGATGGATTTCTTGCGTCGATAAGAACAAGTGAAAAATGGGCCTTCCACGGGACCAGGAAGTATAAAGGGTCCGCCATTAGTGTGTGGATGGAGAATAGGCTCTTAAGCCTGGGAAGACATCAAAATAAAATTTTGCCTAGCTGACGCACATCTATAGGGAGCACATTTTAAAATTATTTTCATTTTGTTGTACCAATCATATAGAGTCTTGATATAAACTTTCTTTTTTTAAAATAGAATACCCTGTATATTTTTACATATTTAGATAGCCTTGTAAAAATGTAGTAAAATAATGTAGGGTTTATGGGGGTTTTGATGGGTCATTTTCCTAATAGAGAATCATAAATCCGGAGACAGGACTCTGATGCAGTCAATCGTAAACACTCAGTATGATGTAGTATTGACCAATTTACAAAAAAAATATTCATTAATAGTAGTAGTAGTAGTAGTAGTAGTAGTAGTAGTAGTAGTAGTAGTAGTAGTAGTAGTAGTTTCAATAAACCATAAACATGTTATCTTATGTTTTTTTACTTATACGGAGTGGTCGAGGTTTTCAAATCCAAAAATTACTAAAAATTTTTAAATGGAATGGCCTATTTTTATTACCTAATATAAAAAGAAGATAAAATTAGCTTTCCAACAAAACTACATTATGTGGGATTACATTTGATAGTTTTCATGCAAATGAACTTTTCATTTAAATTTTTTTAGTAATTATTAGATTTGCAAACCTGGATCACTTTGTATAACTAAAGAATATACGACAGCATTCTTATGGTTTATAAAAACTTAAGACTATCAATGATTGCTTATGTCGCAAATTGATTGATAATACTTCATACAGAGTGTTTACAAATGGCTGCATCGTAGTCCTGTTTTCGGATTTAGGAGCCTCTACAAGGAAAATAACCCATCAAAAGCCCTTATATTATTGTGCTGCATTTTTATGGGGCTAGTTATATATGCAAAAATATACAGGGTGTTCTATTAAAAAAAAACAAGTTTATGTCAACACTCTGTATATGATCAGCGCAAAATAAAATCGATAAAGAAGCAAACGGCAGATAAGCGTTCCAGAAATTTCGGCAAACGGTAAGCCTTATCTACTGGATTTTTCTAGAAAAGGCGGTCACCTTTCCCTCGAGGAGTTAAGAGTCAGTCAGTCAGTGTAGTTAGTGAGTTAGTAGTTAGAAGTAATTAAGTGAGTTAATTATTCACCTGTAATGTTCCGAGTTTAGTCTGGAAATAAAGTGTTTTACAATTCACGTGTTAATAACCATTTTCGAACCGATAGCCCGCAACAGTATTTTAAAAACATTAGTTTTGTTTAGCTCAAAAGAATCTGAGAAAAACCTTATTTTATTAAAATAAATCTAGAGAATTTTATTTTTTTAAAATCTTTTATCTTAAATTAAATAACTATTAAATTTTAAATTATCCCCACAGATATTCATATTAAAGCAAGCTTAGCTGTTCCTTAACAGAAATGGAAAATAATGTCCAGGGTGTGCTATTGAAATTTTTTGGGTCATTTTGCGTTTGCCAATCACCCTGTACAACGCTAAATGTTATTTAATTAAAATTACACCTTTTTTTTAAAAAAGTATGGTTCTGAAATAATCTGTATTAAAAATAAAATCATTGGGGTGTTTCTCGTCTTTCAAGCCAGCTTGCAACTTGGGCTTAATTATTACGATTTTTCTAAATATCTCAAAAATTGTTAACCGCAGACCTCTATTATTTGGTATCGTTTTAATCAGCATTTAGTAAGAGATTTAAATATGTAAACATATATAGGGTGTTCTACTTAAAAAGAGACAACTTTAGTGCACCACTCGCTATATATATATATATATATATATATATATATATATATATATATATATATAGTAAAAAATTGTAGAATGTGCACCTTATGCTAATGTATCTTCATGCCAAAAATATTTTTGTTAAGCGAAAAAGTTGTAGGAGCTACAGAGCTTTACCGTAGCAATGAGTCACCCTGTATACCTATAATTCCTTTGAAGTACACTAATAAAAGGCTACCTCCTGTTAACATTGATGAAATGCAATTAGGTAAAATTAAAGTAACAAACATTTTAATTTTCTTTGCAAAGTTAACATGAAATGTAAGAATTTTTATTAGTTTCTCTTAAACTTAGGAAATTGTGTACATATACGCAATATCCTACACCACTTAAATTTCTTCATGTTTCATTATAAATATATCAAATTTTCTCGATTACTTACCGCTGTGTTGAAATTAAGGTCAGTGTTTTCACCAGAGTCAATTTTATAGATATACTGAAATAGCAACGTTTGTTTTATTAACAAGAAGAGTGTTAATTATTAATCTATTATTCACTTCAGTTGATGTTAATGAAATATGATGGTCCATTAATCATACGATGATAGCTTATTTCCTTTTTGTTCTCTTAAACAAAGTAATTGTGTGAACATAGGAAAATCATACAGATTGGAGTATTGTACTTAAAAGAGCTTCAGCAGTAAAAATATTCCAACCATTCCATATTTTAAAGAGGCGGTAGAAATGGAAAATATATTTTTTATTGCGTAAGCAATGCTGTTTGTTTAAGACATTTAGTGTTAAGTAAGCATTAATCTTTTTCAGTACAATTTGCGATCTATTCATCTGAAAGGTAACTATCTTTATCGAAGCTGAAGTTATTACAAAACAGGTTCTCCCTCGTACGAATATGTTATTTCACTTTTACTTTCTCAATATTTGTATCTGCTTACACATATGAAGTGATATTGTAACCAGATTCCAATTTGCCTTCGAGTGTACAAATGTATGTAGAATTATGGCAATTTGTTATGGAAACAGAGGATATATAAATATTTAAGTTTGAAACACACTTAAGAGTAGTAAAGAGATTAGGGATATTAAGAATATATCAGATAGAGTTCTGTATTTTAGCCCCCAATTTGATAATGCGATTGTATACATATTTACCGTAGTAATTTGTTCAGTTTAAAGGTTCGGAGTAAAAGTTACAAGTTGATAAAGTGCGTTCAAATAAAAATGTTATCAAAATATGACTTCGTCTGTTTTCGTCTTTCGGGTTGCACGTGGATGATGTCAAATTTGAAGTTTTGTCTATATTTAAGGTTTGGAAAATCTTCACGTTTTCGTTGCGTAGCTAATGTTTTGTAAACGTCCTTTAGTAGAGCATAAGTCATTCAGTTTGGGATGGCTAATCCATTGTCAGAGATAAATATTTGCGAAATCTAAACCAAGTGTTGCAACAAATACCTAGTAAGTTTTTTTTGGTGGAACGGACTGGTTCTTGATTATCTTCAAAAATTGAAATACAAATCTTGTCCCCTGAAACCAAGAGAGAAAAAAAATCACAACAAAAATTGCTCTAACGTTTCGACAGAAAAGCTATCATCTTCAGAGAGATACTAGTTGTATCCCTCTGAAAATGATAGCTTTGCTGTCGAAACGCGTTAGATCATGCTTGTTGTGTTTTTTAATCTTTTTTGGTTTCAGGGGGCAAGATTTGCATTTCAATTTACCTAGTAAGTTATCAACCTAAATTTTAAACTAAGCCTGAAATAAATGGTAATATAAGTCAGGGCCATATTTGGGATCTGTAGATCCTAAGGCTGAACTTGTGATGCGGAACCAGCCACAATTTTTTTTAACTTGGCCTGCAAAAATTCCATTTTAGTCTAATTTTCTGATCTGATTCTTATTTTCTAAAGAAAGCCATTGATAGTTTATATTGTAGCAGATATTTATGCGGTATTTAGAACCTAATAATGGATAAGAATCAAATGAGGGAAATTCTTAAACTAGAATACCTAGATTGCAATAATGTTCTAAATGTGTAGTAGTGGATCATAGGTATCTGAAACTACAAACTGTTGATTTACTGACGTTTAACATAAATGTTCACTCTAATAAGTTGGAAGACTTTATTTTAATGCACAGATCTATAGTGATCAGGTTTACGAATCCATTAAAAGATGCGAAAATTCAAGAAATACTAAATTTATTAAAACTAAATCTAAAGACTATGACAAATTAAAACTGTGAAGTTAAAGAAGAAATGATGTAATTTTAAAGTATGCGTATATGGACAAAATATACTTTTTGGCGGTTGCTGGTTTCACTCGCCATCGTTACTTCTGTTAAAAGCCCAATTAACCAAAAAGTGCAAACCTAGACGAAATTCCCACAGAGCCAAAAATTTGCAGAGATCTTTGGATAGGCATTATAAATGAAATTTGAGAAGGATCCATTGGGAATCGATCCGACATTCAAGGTCCAAGATCATGAGAATCAGTTTTTCGCGAATATCTCTTAAGCAGTTAATTATGTTATAAAAATGGTTATTGTCAAAATTATAGAGAATACAATTTACGACAAAAAAGTTCTTAAATTTTTTCTTCTACGAATAATCGTATATAATTATAGATTTTCCAGTTTTGTAAAAAGTACACGACGTTTCTCCTTTCAACATCTGCTGCTACTCATCCACATTTATACCAAGTCTATTAAAAAGTTCAGATATGGGCTAAGTAATAAATTCGAATCCTGAATAGTGGGGATGGGTGAGGATTAATAACTAATCTGGAGCCAATTCAAACATTTCTTCCACCTGCTCCAGAAATATTACTCAATATGATTTTTTGCAACTGCACAATGGTTTCAATTTCAAATGTGGTACACATTTGCTCTACAGTATGTGGTAATTACCACAGGCAGTCATAGCTCTAATGTGACGTTCGAACATCTTGCTGCCTTCAGAAATAAAGATCAAATTTTGTAAAGCATCTATTAGAAGCACAATATAAACTTATTTGCGCGAAAGCAGCACAAGTATTACATATTTGCCATAACACCAAAAAACTTAATTTCTTGGAAGTCATAGAAATTCACAAATATTTACAATCTACTCAATTTACACTTATGAACGAGCAGCTTGTTGTTCTGAACACATCTCTAATTAAAGCTTTGGACGAGAATTCGGATTAGACGGAATATTAGACGGAATAGGAGTCTGTGATCCATGGAGCTTGTTAGTATAACAACGGCTAAACAAATGGCTGGTATAACCGCTGATAATGCTGTAAAGCGAAACTGGTCGGGTTGTAGCAAATATTTATAGAAATATTGTTGTTTTAATGGTTAATAAAGTTTAATAGTTATGAATATTGAAGAAGTAAGGGTGAGAAATGTCAAGCATAGTAACAATTAAACATTGGTATTTTTTACAAGTGGAGTGGAGTTAGTAACTGTTTAAATTTTCTGCACATTATACTTATCATTAAGCTCTATCTAGTAAGTAAACGGAACCGAGTTATTGTTTTTATTTTGTGTTGCTTTTTTATGCAAATTACCACAACAACAATAACAAGAATAAAACATTAGCTGCCGATTGATGACACTGGCGGTCCGAGGGCAGAGAAGACTTCTGCCCTGAGCTAAACTTAGGTGTATATTGTGAAATCTGGATTTACTTGTTGAGAATTCAGTATCTCTAGCCAAGCGAAAAAAGAAGACAGTGCATTATTCAGCGATATATTTATATTTAATAAAGAAATGATAAACAGTTTCGCATTTGACAGTTACTCAATCCCTAGCATGTTACAGTGTCATCCTGTAAAGGCTAAACTATTTTAAAATTTATAATAGACATTAAGCTGCTTCTCACATAGAGATTCGAGATATTATGTACGTAAAAACAGTAAATGTGTGCATGTAACTCAGCTTTTAGCCATGTGAGAACGGATGTAGATATTAATTTGTTAACGCGGTATAATTTATACATCAAAAAGGTCTTCTTTGTGGAAAAGGAAACCGGAAGTGAATTGCTAAGTCGAGGACCTAAGAGCTCTACTATTCAATTTGTAGCTTTTGGTGAATTAAGCGAGAGTTGTTGTTGATCTAAGAAAATTACTAGTTCTGTGTTGTACTTGCCTGTAATTACATTTTATTAATTTTAAACGGCACTTTGGGGAACAATTTACATGTTTCTTGAACGTTCAAGATTAAATAATTATAGCTGATTGTTCCAGCTTGCTTTTAGAAATACAAACTAATGTACGCGTTCAAATTTTCTGTAAGTTTCTTTGTTATGTTTTGAGTAAATATATTGATATTATTTAGTTCTTAATATTATTACTGCACTAGAAAAATATCCTAATGGAAAAGGCTACCAAATATTTTGTTATAAGTTCTTTGGCATTGTAATTAATTAACTGTTAGTTCGATTTGCACCTACACTCTCCCCTCAGGTTATTTTGCGCGAAACATGCCAGTATAAGTGCAAAACTGTCACTTGGAAAAAAAATGCGTTAAAATCTCGCAGGATTAACTCGACGAAAAACAAAGTGCGGGAATGGAACGTTGCCATTCATAGTGACAAACTTCTGGAAAACCACGTTCTTTGCGTACCACTTGGAACAGCGCGATCTTGTCAGGATGCACCAAAAGACTGTAAGTGTAAAGCAGCCTAATGCAATCTCAGTAAAGACTAATGTTATTCTCTTATAAAAACTTGTAAAATTTACTTATTAGAAACTATGAATTCTACACAAAACATTACTATAAGCATTCAAAAAACACTCTCCTTATGCTTGCGTCATGCTTTGTGTACTAAATAGTGAAGTAGTAGCTGGTGATAGTAGCACTGTTAATATTCTTTTCTTAATTTCTTCCTTAGTAATCAACTTGACTATCTATCTGTAGAAGATTCGAGAACGAGATAAATTGAGAATTCCCTAGAGGATACTCTTTCAGCCTTTTTTCATCAAGTTGATGATCTTTGCAGTCATTCAGCATTTCAGAGAATTGTAATTAGTAAAGCTGGGATTATGTGTAGCAAAACAAGTAAAAAATATGCATGCAATATGCCCTAAAATACTTGCAAAATATGCACTATAAAATATTTCATATGCATTTATTTCCATAAAAAATTTCAAATAATAGTGGTGTTAAGCATTAATACACAGGAAAAATATAAATACATGTACCTGCAGTCGATTCAACAAGAAACGTTCTTCGATTTTTCAAAAACTGTTAATGATTTTGCTTTTATAGACTTGTTGGTGAAAAAGTGCATTCGGTTACCACGTCGCAGATACTAAAGTATTTTACTATCGCTGGAACTATCAACCAAAAGGTTCACGTATATCTTACAGTGCGACTGCCAAATATTTAAAACAGTCGAAGACATTCGTCAAGAGGTGGGTTAAATCCTATAAAACGAACGAAGATCTTCCCGATAGAGGCAAATTGGAAGTGACAATAAAATAGCAGGATAAAGTCATCTTACAGCTGTTTAAGCGCAATCTTATTCTACAGTTACATGAAACCAAAGCCAAGCTAGCTAAAAGAGGAGTTGACGTCAGCATAAATACCATTTGGCTGAGAAAAGCATACAATATCGAAGCACGAGGCAAAACCCAAAAAATGCAAGGTCTGGGCTGTCGAGAATCTCGAGTGCAATTGGTTCAATATTATTTTTTCTGACAAAGCATCGTTTTGGGCATGGAATTCCATAAAGTGTACTGGTGAGCGATTGCTTCAGTGAACCATGAAACACCCAGTAAACTCCATGTTCGGGGATATTACTATGAGCACCGATTTTGGGTGTTTAGAGCTCTTTATGCAGAACTTGGATGCTCAGAAAATCGTCATTATTTATAATCGTGGTTTTCTAAAGCCCAGTCCAGAAGATGTTTGTTGTCGAAAGCGAAGACTGCATTTTACGGTAGGACAATGATCCAAAACATCGGAGTCGCCTCTGTACCCCATGGCGAGCAGAAACTGGCATCGTAACTTCAGACTGGTTTTCACAGTCTCTTGATGCAAATCCAGTGAAAATTATTTGGAGCGCTGCAATAAAGAAACGTGCAGGAACACGTGTCTTCATCCTCGAGCAGCTTTCACGAAAAATCAGAGAGATATGGCGCTTATTACTCCTAGGATCTGCTGAAAAGCTAGTAGAAAGTATGCCCAAAGGGTGCTAGGCTATTCTGGAAATGGATTGGACCATCTAATAGGTAGTTGCGCTGTAAGCTTTTTAACGTTCTTTCAATTAAAAAGTAAAAATCAAAAAATCTTCAATAGTTTTTCTAAAACCGAAGAACGTTTCTTGATGAACGTACTGTATATAAAACACAGCTTTATTTCAAATTAACACTTAATTATCTAACTTGATTGCTTTTGTATTGACTGAACAAAAACAAATTTATCATACCAGTTAGAAAAAAAAACCTGAAATATGCAAAACAAAAAATTTCATATGCATTCATTAAAAAATATCTAAATATGCAGCATATGCACTTTATATGCATTTTGTATTCACATCAGGAAAGTCAAACACTGTCCATAGGGAGAATGTTAATGAGAGATTTAACATTGAGAGCTAATAGTGGGATAGATGGGCGGCGCCTTGTATTCTCCTATACCGGTGTAAACGATTCAACGCAGAGCGCAGCGATCAGTGCTGGTGGAGATTTCAGTAGTACATCATAGCTTCTTATGTTTTTTTCAATTTATTTAACATTTCTTCGGCCCAGTTTGGAAATATTTAAATTTATATGGTTTGTTGACAATTTTCTAAGCAATTTTTGAAATGCGACTACGTGATATTTAAAAACGTCACTTCATGACAGTTTACAAATTAAGAGGTTAGTTTATTTTACATAGAATAGGAATAATGAAAAATAGGAGACCAAAAATTAGATGTGGAAAAAATAAAAATTTTGTTTTTTTTTTTTGATAAATTAGGAAAATATAAAAAAATACATAAAAAAGGTTGTAGCACTGGACATCGATGTTTCGCTCTCATTTGAGCTCGTCAGCAGTGCATAACATGGAAGGGGAACAATGAGGAAGAAATACTTCAAAATAAAATTTTTTTAAAATATAAAAAAGAAAAATAAAGAAATTTTAACATGAATAGACGTTTCATCATCAATTTACTGTTAAACATTTTTTTACTGTGTTAAAAATTTAAATATTTTAAGCCCGATCCACAAGAAACAACTACTCCGAGGGCTAATACCCCTTCCGGCATTGAACTACACTTGTGGGTCGAACTTACATGCTCTTGGTGACTAGTGTTCCTAACCTACCATAAAGAATAGCTTCTTATGTGTTTTGTTGCGGGATTTCTACTGGCAGGCAACAATTTTATTAAAATTTGAGTACCACATGTTGTTCGTTCTTTTAGTCCGTTGATTTCATCAACATCTGAGGTAAAATAAAACTGATATTTTTTGGTAACCAAAATAAATAAACGAGATTTCTTAAACAAAATAAATAATAATTCTTATCAAGAATATAACATAATAACTCTTTAAACATTACAATATAAGGAGTTTAGAGTGTGCTAAACAATATTCCAGTCTGTTGTTAAACTCTCGACGAGTTTTTTCTAACATCTAAACTTGAAGATACGAGCATACTGCGTCAAAGTAGGGGAATACGTTCAGCGGCCGTAGAAAACTATGGAAGGGACAATTCTTATCGTTTTACATGGACAATGAAAATTTTTCCTTATCTGTATAATCCCAGCTCTAGTAATTAGTATTGCTTTTAGTATTTTGAAGGCGACAATAATAATTGTTCCCTATGCATCCCTGACCTGTGGCGTGAAAATTTTGTATTGTATTCATCGGCACGGACAGTACTTGGTGCAATGGAAATTTTAATATCATAAGATTTACTTCGATGACTTTCCTGAGCCCAGCAGATTTACTATTTACTGTTTCAAATTTTCGAATGCACAGACAGAGACCGTCAAGGTTTTATGAATTGCATACTTTATATTTAATTGTATTAATATAATTTTCCTCAACTATATGATATTAGGCGTAACTGTGGTTGGTAATATTTTTAAATTCTGAATTTTTTATTTTTGAATTATTCATAATATAGGATTCCTAAATTAATAAGAGTAGAATATAGCGAAGAATATGGACTCTCGATAAACATCAAGAAGACAAAATTCATGCTTATAACAAAGTTGAGACAAAATATCGGCAACTTATACATCCACAATCAGGCAGTTTTTTTTTTAAATGTAATCCACTCTCAAAGGGAAAACCCATTATGCTTTCAAAGCACTGCGAGTAGAATGCGGAAACAAGGATAGATGGCGATGAGCCGCCTTCTTAAACGAGGATAGGTTGTAACTTTTGGGGAAAATTCCTTTCGGAACAAGTTCCATAACTTGGAAGTTCTATAGAAAAAAGAGTCTCCATAGACAGAAGTCCTCACTGTGTCAAACTGGACCGCACAGGAATTTATTGTCTCCGACTGTCTAGTATGCTTCAAGAACATTGCCCTTGGGGGGACCAACCCTATTAGTTCCAGCGAGTATCTTCCGTGATAGTACTTGTAGAAAAGAGACAAGTCACCAACCATACGCCTGTTCTCTAGTGTTTCGAGGAAATCGGTCAGACTTTCGTCATCAATTAGGCGAATCGCTCTTCTTTGAATTGAATTCAAGGGAGCTAAAGGGTGTTTCGGGGCTGAACTTCAAACATGAGAACAGTATTCTAGTGTTGACTCAACTTGAGCGTTGTATAATGTTAGTAGCTGATGAGATGTGAAGTACTTTTTAGCTCTGAAAAGAAAGTCTAGATTCTAAGAGGCGTCCCAAGATAAGTTAGTGCTCGCATTCACTCCTAGGATAGATAGATTAGATCCCATCGGAAGGTTTTTGCCGTCCATTAGTATGTTTTGTTGCATTATCCCTTCATGTTTTCTTATAGAAAACCGCGGCCTGAGTTTTTGAAGCGTTGAAATCGACCAAATTGTTCTTACCCCATTTCAGAATAATATCGAGATCCCGATAAATCGTCTGTATCTGCTGTTCCCTTAGTCGATCTGAAGCAGCGATAGATAATGGTTTGTCGTTGGAGAAAAAAGATGACACAAGGTTACTATCATCTGCGTAGCTGTATATAGGATTGGAAGTTGAAGCTAAGAGATCGTTTATGTGTAACAGAAATAGAGTAGGAGACAGAACAGACCCCTGAGGCACCCCTGCGTTAATCGCAAATGTCTCGGATGAGATGCCATCGACGATGGCCTGAAGAGATCTGTCAGCGAGAAAATTGGATATCAAATGACAGACTCCAGGAGGAAGACCAAAAGATATTAATTTAGCGAGAAGAGATCGGTGCCAGACTCTGTCGAAAGCCTTTGAGGTATCCAATGCCACAATCCTAGCCTCACCATGTTTTTCCATAGCTGAGTTAGAGATATAAGAAACATATGCCAGTAGATCGCCAATGGAACGTTGGTGTCTAAAACCGTATTATCTGTCGGAGATGATTCTATTTTCCTCCAGATATTTGAGAATCTCGATGTTGATAACCTTTTCCACCACTTAGATATAACGGGTAACAAAGATATAGGGTGATAATTGTTAGCCAGATTCATTTTTCCCTTTTTAGGGACAGGCTGCACCCTAGCAGATTTCCACATGTTAAGGAATACACTCTTGTTGTAAAAGAGTGTGAACAATTTGCTTAGGACAGGAGTCAATTTTGGGGCGCACTTCTTAAGAACAATAGCGGGAATACCATCAAAGCCAGAAGGTTTCAAGGTATCGAGCTCAAGGAGAATCTTCCTGATTGTGCGTTGTCTGAACAGCCCGAGCCCCTTTTTTTACCGAACCAAGATTTACTGGAGGCAGACTTCTTTTGGGAGTGGGGAATTGAGCATTCCATGCCAATCAGGATAGTTTCCGTGATAGATTCGGCGACTAAGGAAATTGAACATGTGAGGAAATATAATTACCTAGGAACCTGCGTAAACGAGAACAATGACAGTGAAATAAAAATAAGAATAGAAAAAACAAGAATTACATTCATGAAAATGAAAAAAGTACTGTGCGGCCGAGATTTAAATCTTGATCTGAAAACTCGATTGATGAGGTGCTATGTACTGTCTGTGCTTTATTATGAAATGGAGACATGGACAATGAGGTCGAAGGATACTTAAGATTGGAGAGTCTTAAATTGTGGATGTACCGTCGAATTCTGAGAATACCGTGGATAGAAAAGGTTTCTAAGGAAAGTATATTAACAAGAATAAGAAAGCAAAGGGAGGTCTTGGTAACAATCAAAATATAAAAACTACAATATTTGGGACATATCATGAGAGGAGACAGATATCGATTGCCGCAATTCATAATAGAGAGGAAAATCGCAGGAAAAAGAACTGTAGGCACAAGATGACACTCTTGGTTAAATAATACTCCACTGCTCCAATAACCAGCTATATAGAACAGCCGCATGAAATATTAACATAGCCTTGATGATTGCCAACCTTCAGAATGAAGAAGGCACCTGAAGAAGAAGAAGAAAAATAAAGAAGAAGAAATACGATAAATGAATTTTTCTACCTATTGGGTGTTAAAAAGTCATCAAGTGTGCCACAAGGTTTTGGTAGAAGAGGACGTAGCCAAAAAGAATGTTTTTTGACATTATATTTATGCAAAGAATTTTCTAAGGCAAAAGAAAATCCTTTGTGATTTCAGTTGCTGAGATACACAAACTCATAAAATAAAGAATCCCTTTTTTTCGGTCTTTGAGTGATCTTATTCAAAACCTTTGGGGTGTTCCACCACTAGCTTTGTTAAGATGGTAGGTTCCATGTATTAAAACCTTTTAGTTGTTATTCAATGACAATCCATTTGAGACATATCTACGTTAAAAACATAAGAAATTTTTACAGCCAACCCGATGACTCGCATTTGAACTCCCGATACATATACATATGCAGTATCAGACAAAATTAAATTGACTTTTATAAAACTTTTCGGCAGGTGTGAAATACATTGCAATCTGCAAGAAAGAATAGGTTAATGTTTGCAACGCTTCATTTGCATTGGTGTGCAAAAGACTGGAAAAGTGTGCTATTTAGTGTTGAAAGTAAGTTCAATTTGATTGGTACTGAAGGTTCTCAATATATTCATCGACCAACACGAAAAAAAAATCATCCTAAATTCGTTTCAAGAACTGTTAAGAAAGGCGGGGGAAACATTATGGTTTGGGACGCTTTCTCGGGTTTTGGTATGGGCCCTATACACAGAATTATTGGGAAAATGGATCGATTCATGTACTGCAATATATTAGCAACAGTCATGTATCCATATGGTGCGTGGTAAATGCCATTGTCATACATTTTTCAGCACGACAATGACCCTAAACACTCATCAACATTTGCTAAAGAGTAGTTAATCAATAAAAAAGTTAATGTTATGAAATGGCCTGCTCAATCTCCGGATTTAAATCCAATTGAGAACCTTTGGGCAATAGTCGACAAACAAATAAGAACAAAAAAAATTAGTAATAGGGAAGAACTTTTTCAAAAACTTTAGAAAATTTGGAAGTCTATTGACCCTAAGATAATAACAAGTTTAATTGAATCAATGTCAGAAATATGTTGTAGTGCTATAGACAATAATGGGTACTGGACAAAATATTAATAAGTTTGTGACAAGTTTATGAAAATCTAACTTTTTGTAGCAGCCAATTTAATTATGTCGCATTCAATATCTCTTGTTTTTTGAATTTATTTTTTTTATGAAGTATTCCAACTGATTTTATAAATTAACATTTTTTCTTATAATAAAAATTATTACCTTTTGCGTCATGCTATTAATTTTATTAATTTTAAGATGATCATAAAAATATTGGGATTCCCTAAAAGTCAATTTAATTTTGTCCGATACTGTATATTAAAAACTTATCGTAGCACATCTGAAAAATGCTAAAACACGACGTTTTTGTTTGTGTCCAAAATTTTATTCTCCTATGCGAAGAAGTAAATTTTCAAATACGCCATTGAAAAGAATTTTTTGATTCTCTGTACACTTGTCCTTCACTTTTGAAATTTGGTCAATTCGTTTAGAATTGACGAAATTCGTAATCTTTACTAATACATTTCTCGAAAAATGCAAGAAATCGCTATTATTTAAAGTGAAGGAATTTTTGTGGTGTTTCTTGTGATTTCTACAATCACACTTTCCCCACAGATTATTTAGTCTTGTTTGCAGTTGTGTGTGAGTAAACATTTAATTCTTGCATTTTTCGATAAATGTAATTACTGAAATTTCAAGACTTCCTAACTTCTAAACGACTTAACCGACATTTACGCTAGATATTTTGTAAAAACTTGTATGTCTTGATTGTGCGGTAAAAATTACTGAAGTCAAATTAATTTTCTGCAGACAGATGTCTTCTCTTTTATTCTTATTGCAACTGCAAATGCATCGTTGTCCTACATATCTTTGAGTCAAGTAATAAAGCAGTAAAAGAAATGAATACGAGCCTAACCATATGTTCTCTTCCGTTTATGGATCGCGGCACAATTACAATTATCGTCGAGTTTAATTTTAATTACAAGAATTCTGATCACCTTTCAACGCTTTGGCGGTGAAAGTAATAAATTTGGGGAAATTATTGAAGTTGTATAGTTTATGAATATTTCTATTTTTAAAAATATAATTTTTGTTTTTTAACGCCTGCAAAATATATTAATTACTACACGCTACACGAAAATGATAATCTACAAGTTTATTAATCTATCACATGCGATGAAAGCATAAAATATTTATTTATGTTTAAGAATATGAAATGTTTGTTCTAATGAAATTAATTGAAAAAGTGACTTCAGTTGAACCTTTTACCTTTGGCAGTTGTTGGCTAGCTTCCAGATTTGACGATTAAAGTTAATGCCCCTTGAAAGGATAAAACCAATGTTAGTAAATCTTAAAATTGCCGAAATCTTTAACTTAATTGGCAGGCCTTGGGTCGTTTATGGTTATTATTATATGGCACAATAATAAAAGATAATCAATTTTCTGGTCTTGCTTTAGCAATAAAACGGTTTACCTCCAAGCTATTCGAATTTCTTTAGCGGCTAATGAAAAATAACCTATATTCTGACTCATTACAAGGATTTTTAAGGCAGTTTACGTATATCATTAAATCGTCTTTCAGATGCCGTAAAATTGTTTTAAAAATTCAATGAAAATTCGATGCCTTCATGAATTATAAAAGTCTAATGAATCAATCAAATTTTAGATCGAACTGACATAGTAAGAATTGATGTAATGTAAATGATATATTAAATGTTTATATATAAAATTCTCTGCAATACTGAGATTATTAAAGCAAAAAACTTGAATCGTCTGTATACGAAATTAACAAAGCATGAAAATAGGAGTTGTAGCATTAGTTGTTTATCTTGCAGAGTAACAGTAAATTAAAAAGCAAAAATCAAACCTGCAACTTGTATTCGTGTAACTGTTAACTTTTTGTTCCTGTTTACGATCTGAATTAGATGGTAGTGACTTTGTTGCTCAACAATTGAATAGTGAACGTAATTTATCTTTAAAACTCAATACTACAATTAATTGTTCTCTTCTGACGTGATATAATGCTTACTTACTAAGATCATATTTATTTTTGCCGGAAATAATGCACTCTTAAAAATTGGTTATACAGAGTGTCCAAGATAATGATTCCCGTATGTTGCACAATTAAGAGGTTAACGAAATGAGGCCTAGAAAAACGCCATACAATTTTTATTTTCCGAGTTATTTAAAGAAGGCATATTCTTATGTTTTTTTCTGATTTTAATAACAGCGGTAGAGCAAAATACGGTCCTCAGTTTGTTTACTTAATATTTTATAAGCCCTTTTTATTCTGAATTCAACCATGTATAACGTAATATTATTTAACTGCGTTTTTAGGCATATGTTCTTAAAAAATAATTAAAGACTGACCTGTATTGCACAAAATTACTTTAAAATTTCATACGACAAATGGTTCGTAAACTAAGAAACCTGGTCCGGTGTTAGCAAATATTTATCCTAACATTGTGGAATTTTTAATATCTGTTGCTTTTTAATTGTTATTAAAGTTTAATAGTTATGAACTTTAAGAATGTCAAGATGTTACAGTGACTCACAGCTTAAATGAAGCAGTTATCCATATTTTATTATAAAAGCGCATATAAAAATAAGCAAATGAAAATTGGGGGGAATATTGGTTGTAGTAAATAGGGGTATGTATATTTACCCCTAGAATAATATAAATACAATGCTGTCAATAACCAAAATATAAATGAAAATTTCGATTTCGCCAATCATTAGATGTTTATAATAGTAAACCTTAATTTTCTGCCATATTATTTGTACCAAATGTTTTAAAACAGACACAAATAGCTGTGCGGATCTTCATACCACAATTGAGAAGTCACAAATAATGATTAACCATTTTAATAATGGTTACGACTATAGGAAATTTCTAAAATAGTCACAAAGGTCAAGGAACACTTCAACATTTTATAAAAAATTATACTAAAGCAAAGTTGGACCTTAAATAAATTAAAAAAAGCTTATAACAAAATTTTTACTCAATACGAAAAGGAGCGGATGTAAGAACAACCACCAAAAACCCTAAATTAAGTGCTTCAAAGTTAACAGTAGAAGTTCATAAGATATCAAAAATCAACGTTGAGCAAAATAAATATGACCTGTTTTAAGGGGATGCAAGAACAATGCAACCTAGACTACAAATTCATGCAGCGCCCTCCAGGCGTGTATAGTGAATCATAGGTAGCTGAACTACCAACAGTTGAAACACTGCCACCTAGCGAAGCGGTTGCTCTCTAGGAGAGTTCCCAGAAGGCAAGGATTCTATAATGCACAGACCGATAGGTTTGAACATTTATTAGATTCGAAGTTTGGAAACCAAATACCGGTTTTAATCTTGTTAGATCTCGTCAGTTTGGCATATCCAACTCGAATGCTAATAAATGTTCCGACAAGTAAGTACTAAAACATTCACAGGCGTCAAGCGGGTGACTCTTTAGTACTACCACCTATTGGTCCATAGAGAAACTATCGCCTGGAGGGCTGCATGAATTTGTAGTCTAGGTTGCATTCTTCTTGCATACGACATTGTTGGCAATGGCCATAGTTACAATTAATTTCCTATATTTTCCCGAAGAGAACGCCAAAATCTTATTTGGTTAGATCTAGGCTGAAGTGATGATTTCAATTTTTTTAGAATTTATAGTTAGGGGTACATTTCACCCCGAAGATCTCGCCGTCAGTCGATCAGCTTTTGACAGTTAATTTCCTATATTTTTCCGAATATAATGCCAAAAACTTATTTGGTTAGGTCCAGGCTGTAGTTATGATTTGAATTTTTTTAAAATTTTTAGATAGGGGTACATTTCATCCCGAAAATCCCGCCTTCAGTCGATCAGCTTTTTACAATTAATTTCCTATATTTTCCCGAAGAGAATGCCAAAATCTTATTTGCTTAGGTCTAGACTGTAGTGATGATTTGAATTTTTTTAGAATTTATAGTTAGGGGTACATTTCACCCCGAAGATCCCGCCTTCAGTCGATCAGCTTTTTACAGCTGCATTTTTATATCTTTCTGAATAAAATGCCATAATATTATTTGGTTAGTTCTAGGCTATAGTTATGATTTGAATTTCTTTAGAATAGGGGTAGATTTGAACCCGAAGATCCCCCCGTCAGTCGACCAGCTTTTTACAATTAATTTCCTATATTTTTCCGAATATAATGCCAAAAACTTATTTGGTTAGGTCCAGGCTGTAGTTATGATTTAAATTTTTTTTTTAATTTATAGGTAGGGGTACAATTCACCCCGAAGATCCCGCCGTCAATCTATTAGCTTTTTATAATTAATTTCCTATATTTTCCCGAAGAGAATGCCAAAATCTTATTTGGTTAGGCCCAGGCTATAGTAATGATTTGACTTTTTTTAGAATTTATAGTTAGGGGTACATTTCACCCCGAAGATCCCGCCGTCAGTCGATCAGCTTTTTACAGTTGCTTTTTTATATCTTTCTGAATAAAATACCATAATCTTATTTGGTTAGGTCTAGGCTATAGTTATGATTTGAATTTCTTTAGAATTTATAGATAGTGGTAGATTTGAACCCGAAGATCCCCCCGTCAGTCGATCAGCTTTTTACTATTAATTTCCTATATTTTTCCGAATATAATGCCAAAAACTTATTTGGTTATTAGGTCCAGGCTGTAGTTATGATTTGAATTGTTTTTAAATTTATAGATAGGGGTACATTTCACCCCGAAGATCCCGTCGTCAGTAAATAAGACTTTTACTGTTAATTTTTTATATTTTTCTGAATAGAATGTAAAAATCTTATTTGGTTAGGTCCAGGCTGTAATTATGATTTGAATTTTTTTATGATTCTTATATAGGGGTGCATTTCACCCTAAGGATCTCGGCGTTAGTTGATGAGCTTGTACGAATTGAATTCCCATATTTTTGTGAACAAAATGTTAAAGTTTTATTTGGTTAGGTCAACGCGTTTGGTATATATGAATTTTTATATAATTTATTGATATTTACTTTAATAGAATGGTCGCCTAACGCTGCTAATATTTTGGCCGCTACGACGGATTATTTTCTGTCTGCATGCTCGTTGCCGGCAACTCATATCGCGATACCCGCACGCCCATGGACGTTCGGTTAACTTCGTAAAAGTGGCTGCTGGGTTTTGGCCGCTGTCTTCACACCGGTTGAAAAAATTGGGACCGCAAAAGGAGCTAATTACATTTTGCATTTAAGTCGATGCTTTATGTGTTAATAATTCAAATTCAAAGACCTCTTACCTATAAGGATAACTATGCATCAGCGACGAAGTGTATACCATTTCAAAGCATTATATATAGAGCCGCCACCAAACGGGGCTCTTGCAGAATGATGGAACTCGCAAATCTGCTCTGCTTACAGCCTTTAAGAGATCTTAAGCTAAACCTGGATTTGTCAGTGAATAAAATTTTCTTCCAGTCAATCACAAACTTATGTTGACAATTTCTGGCAAATTCCGATCTTTGAGCTTTATGCTGTTTGATACGTAACGCCTTTTTGCTGACTCTAATTAATTCAACTTTATGTAAACATCTTTCGAGTATTTCAGATATTACACATTATTAGTGACTCTCTGTTTTCTGACATCTGATTGTCTCGGAAAAGGGTCATCTCTTTGATTGGTATATTATTTTTTCTTGATTTGCTCTTCGAATGTAAAACCCAGTTCCGCTAAACTCTCTGACTATGCAATTTATGCTGGAATGATTTCTTCCCGATAAAGGCAACATAATAGATCAACTGTCCCCTATGCAGCCAAAGTTGATTCCCATGCTGCCTTTTTTAAGGACAATTTTTTTGTGATTTATCTTTTTTTAATTTCGAACACTAGTAAAGGAGCGTTAAAACATATCTCATACAGCTGTTAGCACAAATGAGCTTAATGACGTTTTTTAATCAGCAGCTTCTGAACGGATTTTAAAACATTAGTTGTTAAAAGCGAGTAGCTGACGATTTTGATTTTAAAATAAAACAACATTGGCTCCAGAAGTCAGAAAAGGACCAGCTGACATCAAAAATTATTATATCCTTGTAATGTTTTTAAAAAATGTTAGTAGTGCGTTAATTTTGTCCAGGAGTTCATGTGTAAAAGAAACGACAGCTTATGTTTAAAAGTTTACAATTTTAGTAATACAGGACTATTCATTATATTTTTAATCATGGGAAATGAAATCTTAATATGTAAAACGTAATTAAACTGTTATGATTGAATTCGTAATAAAAAGAGTTTCAATAGTTTATATTTATAAAGTCAGGACATTTAAAATAATGAAATTGATGATGGTTGTTTGAAGACTAATGAAAAAAAAAAAAAAATAAGACCACATTATTTAGGTTCGCTTAAGATTGTAATAATAAAGTTTTATCATTATTATTAACGACAGAAAAATATATAATAAAAAATTTAAACTTAAAAATTTCATGGAATGTTTCTGGGCGTCATTTAATTAGTCTTTTAATTGCGCAACTTTTCCCATTAAACCAAATCTGTATCTTTTGCCGTTTCAGAGGTGGCCATCACCAAACACCTTCGTTACCTTGAACACGGTGTAAAATCCCTTAATACCTGTGCCTAATGTAATGGCTATCATGAATCTATTACGCTTTAGTTCCATTTTTTATTGTATATATCATATGTTTACATGTTTTTACTTTTGTTGTTGTTCTTGATGCTTGTGGATGTATTATCTTAACTTTTTGTATTGAAAGGAAAAAAGAACCCTAAAAAACAACCATTCTTTTCTAATCTAATTTTAAATTAATCTGAAGCATATACTGAATTCGAAAATGATAAAATCCAATATGGCGTCCATAAGATATAAAAAAGTTGACATAATTTTCTCGGAAAATGTTTGGTTAAAAAGAAATAGCGTATATCAGTAAACAAGGCCTTAAAAAGCCGCTAACTATGACCTTAATTTTTTTTCAATTGAAATTCAAATGAACAAGTTACAGCTGATTATTAAAAATGGAGATCACGAATTGGAATTTAATTGTTTTATCGTATCATGGAAAATTAAGTCTCCTTTAAGTTAAATCTTTATTGATAATTATTAACTTCATAATATTATAGTAGCTTCATAATAACTTAGTAGCACATAGTACATTAGTTACAATTTTAATACATTAGTTACCTATCATAATACCTTAGATACTAATCTTATTTTAAAAGTTTGTTTGTCGATTTTTTTACGTCACCGTTGTCAATGATTCGATAAAGTTTTGAATGCAACTCGATTATTAGCGATTTAAACAATCTCGGATGTGGACAGAATATTCGGCTAACGCCTTATCGCCTGGCAACGTCGTCGATTATTAGAAATGGCATAATAATCTCGTTACATTACTAGCAATTTTGAACAGAATATTATTAGGCATTAAATACTGCATTACTCTACCCAATTAAGCTACCTTGTGTCTCTAATAGTTTAAGAGTTCCCTGTGGTGGAAACCAAATTTGGGTCAGCCTGTATATCGGGTCTAACAGCATCATGGTACACCGCCCTATTTTTCTTTATTTATGAAGATAAAATCTTTAAACCTGTAACACTTGATGTAATTATGAAATGACAATTTTTGACATAAAAAAACATTCCGTCTGCTGTCACTTTCGATAAAACTGATAATAATTTTTGATCTTTAAATAGAACACCCGCAGTATTATTACATTTTTGGAATTTACACAATTTTCTGGATACAATAAATACAAAATAAATGGTTTTTTAAAGGAAAAAGGCAATATGAAGCTGAATATTTTTTATGAAACCTGTGTATCGTAAGGTATGTTTGATGTTAGAAATAGTTTTGAGAGAAAAGTAGATGTGCATGTTTAGCTTGGAAATCAACATTTTGCTAATTTCTAAAATTTTGAAGTTCAAAGTAAAAATTTTACATTTTCAAAGGTTAAAATGTCAAAAAAAGGTGCAAGTTTAACTGTAAGCTATATAAAACCAATTTTCGTGATGCACACTTTTTCATAAAACTCTGAAATTAATGCATGTGCTTAAATAAGCGTGCTAGATAGAATTCTTTCTTTGCAAATGAAAGGACAATTGTGGGTAATTGTCTTATACAAATGCACTAAACGGAACTAAAACATTCGGTGTAAAATAAAGTTGTTCTCTCTGTCTCTCTCTTTTAGCTTGAGGATGTATATACAGTGAAATACATAATTTAAACGGACCGATAAAGACAAAGAAAAATGAATGTAGTCGCAATCGCTCTTCCACGTCCTGGAATCTGTATTCATCTCTTTGGACATTGGCGAATGCAAGTTAAACCAACATAATTATAAAGTGTCAAAGGGTTAATTGGAATTAGTAACCGTTTTAGTTCTAATTTGTAATTGAAGAAATACTAACCGGATTTTATCTTGAAAAATTTCTTATAAGTTGAAAATGTACGGCGCTTTAAATATTGTAATTAAAAGTCAATATCAGCACAGTTTATATATGGTTGATTAAAGAGTTTAATTCATTTAAATTACAATATTCATTAACTATCTTTTGTACTTAGAACTTAGTGTAAAGTATTACCAATTATTATTGTACAATAAATCGGTCGAGGTCCTGATTTACACCAGGAAAAATAAACATGCACTAAAAGTTGAAGCACATATGTACAGCGTATTTCAAGATAGAGAACTGAAGGGGGATTTTATTTTATTTGTAGGTTTACGAGAAAAAGTCATTGTTTATAAGAATTTCTGCTCTATCTTAAATCACCGAAAATGACATTTTTGTCGAGTCTCTTTGCACTTGCAGGTAAAATTTCAAAAAATGACCAAGAGTAAATTCTTATTTTTGACGGTATCGAAAAATGTTACTTAGAAATGTAGTTTATAATAACAAAACATGCTCAAAAACCAAATTTTGGTTAATTGTCTAAAGATTAAATCAGGTTACAAATCAAGATCAGACACAAAAAATAAAGGGGTATTTGATAATAACAATAAGTAAAAAAACATCATCATTCAAATTGAAAGATATTACCACATGTTTCTGTGCGAATTATTTTTCTCTTTATAATTCTGTCGGCATTTCGTACCTGCAGTTTCTGAATTTTAATGCACAGACTCATAGGTTTTTGTCAATTTGTCAATAATACGGAATTAATTTGCGTTTTCACTTTACTTGGCAAGCTTGATTAAAAATAAAATTTATTTCAATATTTCGAATCATTCTTTGAGGTGTTTTCTTAAGTAATCACAAATTTCTTGCTGTAGAGCGACCTAACGGTCTGTAAAAGAAAACTATGGGATGGTTTCAACAACAGTCATGCAGGCAGAATATACCCAGAGTGCAATAATGCCCACGTTTAGAGGGCTGCATTACTGCAGTACAGGTATATTCTACAATATTTGCAAAAAATTCTTTAAATAAATTAAAATCTAAAATTTAGGCTTTTTTGTAGTTCTAAACCATATTAAATATTTTTCGATACTACCAAAAATAACAGCAGTTTACTCGAAGTCATTTTCTAGAACTTTCAAATAATTGAACTCCCGGTATAAAAAATAAACAAAATAATGTCATTTTCAGTGATTTAAGATTAAACAGGAATTTGTATAAAGAATAACTTTTTTTTCGTAACTTCGCAAGTAAACAATAAACCCCTCTTTAGTACTCCATCTTACTCCACTACTGTATAAGTGTTACCATTTGATATTCAAGGCTTTTCGATCCATTAACGCTTTCTTGTGAAAAGCGAAATGGGAGAAAATTCAAGGGGAAATTTTGTTTCCCGCGCTTTTCTTCCCTTAAGGTACAACATTATGTGCTTCGATCTTAAGAGTATCAATATGTGTTTTAACTGTAACTATTTTTAAATTAATGCATCTTGCAGCCAACAATGTCATTATACAGGGTAAGTCAGTCATAATGGCATTAATTTTAACAGAAGGTAGAGAAAAATGAGTATGATACGAATTCGTTATTGAAATATATGTTTATAGTACATTTTCGCCGAAAAAAAATCATTTCAAATCATAATTAAAACCCCTTTTCGGGCTGCCACTGGCACCATGCGGCTTCGTATTAAGTAAACAGTAGTTCAATGGTCATGTGTCATTGTCCACTGTTAACTGTCATTAGTGTCAATTTTTGCGGTTTTGTTTATCATGCTTTACTTTTCATAGTTGCTTTTGCAACGAATACTGTGGTTAAATACTTCTGCCGTTGTTTGTTCTTTCTTTATGACGGTTTTCATGGAACAGAGAATGTTTGTAGCAGTGCTTGTTATCGAACGATTGCGAACTGATTAAAAAGTGGATGAAGATGGAGAGTGGGTTTATTTAGTGTAGAATTGCAAAAAGTACTTGAGGATTAAATTCCTTAATTTTTATGTGGATTTCGTGCACTTTTTGAAAACTATGGATAGTTACAAATATTTTTAGTGAAGTAGATTGTGCCACAAAATACGGTAGTGGGGCACAGAGGAGTAAATTTCTTAATTTTGTTGGGGATTTCATGCTCTACGAAAGCTGAGAGGGTGTTGGAGAATTCAGGCAGTCGAGCACAAGGAAAACTCAGAAACGATGCTGTTGTAGAGGCTGAAACAATAATGGAAAATGCTCCAAAGGGATATAAGTTCAGTAGCAACTTCGCTTTTTAGTTGCATTTATTTGCACATCCCCGAAGACAACTAAACGTCATATTCTCTGATGAACATTGGTTTGAATCAACAGGATGAATAATTCACAAAATATGAGAGTCTGAAATGCTGAAAATCCTTATGAAACTATGCAGAAAGCATAGGAGATATACATCGTTGCCTTATAGAACCAAACTGTTTTCAAGGTAAGTCAATGTAATGTAAATAAAATCAAAACAATTTGTAATATATTCTTAAACTAGATGTAGTAAATCTGAAAAAGTGTCCCATTTAAATTCTTCAAGATGTGCAACTTTACAATACACTGGGCTGAAATTAAGAATAGAGCTCAAAAATGCTGATGATGATCATGACGATGACCTTTTTTTAGACAAAATTATTTTCGTGTGGTACGTAGTAAGTGTTTTTCTTTCTTTGAGGCCTAAATTTAACATTATTCACAGGGCCCCTTGAAAGCCAGCTACGGTACTGTTGCCTAATTAGTTATACTGAAATTGCTGGCTACAGCTGAAAATTAAAATTTTTCAAACACCACGTTTACAACAAAGCATAAAGAGGGATTTATGGAAATCAGCAACAATTGAATCATTTTCTCTCAAATTTTTTATATTATTATGTTTTACTGTAGGATTTAATGCAACCAACATGTAAAAAGCTGCTTTAAAATAAAATAGAGAACAGAGGCACAGTTGTTTTTCACAGTCTTTATCGTTTTTTTCTTTGTTCCTAATTTTACCACTAAGAAAGAGCTTGAGATTTAAAAATAAAACACCAAATTCATTTGTAAACAGTATATTAGTAGGGAAATTTTAAAAAGTCTGATATTTAAAAAATGGTTCGAATTCTGGAAAAAGCCAAAAGTTCGAAAAGGTGAAACTTTTGAAAGAAAATTCACAAAAATTTAATAAGATTTTGGCAAATTTTTTAAATGTGAAAATTTGAAAAAAATTAAAATTGTCAACGAAAATTAGAAATGTCAAAACTTAAAAACAGTTGAAATCAAAAAAAAAATATTGACATTTTAAAAATTCTAAATTTGGAGAAAATCCTGAATTTTTCAAAGGGTGAAATTTTGCAAAACAGTCGGAAGTTGCAAAAAACAAATATTTCAAAAAATATCTAGCTTCCACAAAAAATCGAAAATTTCAAAAAAATTGAAATTTTAAAAAAAATTTCACAAAAGTCGAAGTTTTGAAAATAAAGACGGAATTTCCCCTAAATTTTTTTAAAAAATCGAAAATTCAAGAAGCGAAACTTTAAATGAAGTCAAAATTTCAAAAAAATGTTTAAACAATTATTCGAAGTTCTACTAGTTTTCGAAAATTAGTTGACGTTTTCGAAAAATAAAATTTTCGAAACTAGAATTTTTTCAAAATGGGAATTTTTAAAAAGCCTAAAGTTTAACCAAAGGCCAAATTTTTGATAAAAAAAGTAGAAAGTTTGAAATAAAATCGGAATCTTTAGCAAAATTCAAAAAACCCCATTTTTTAAAAACAACCGAATTAAAAAAAAATCCTTACATTTGGAAATTTAAAAAATTAAAATTTTGAAGAGGTAAAATATTTTAAAAGTAGTTGACATTTTATAAAATTTTGGAAATTATATAACTTAGAAGAAATTGAAAAGAAAATTAAAATTACCAGAGAATTTCGAAGCTCCCTCAAAATTTAAAAAAATGAACTATTTTAAAAAAGTCAAAATTTCCAAAAATGTCGAAACACAAGTGTCAACAAGTCGATCCGAAATTTTTGAAAATATCTAAATTCTGGACAGTGGAAATTTTCAGGGAAGCTTCAAATTTTGAAAAGCTCTCTAAATTTTAAAATATAATCTAGATTTGGAAAAGGGCAACCTTTCACAAAAAACATATTTTGAAACAAATTTTAAAAATCAAAATTTTGAAAAAAGGAGACATTTTGAAGAATTATCAAGATTTTCAAAAGAAGTATAAATAAGAGGTGATTGATTTGTTTGATCTGTCAAACTGTTCGATTTTTCATGAATTTTACATCTAAATATGGAAAAAATTCAAATATTTAGAAAAGGTCGAAATGCAAAGTTTAACAATTTGGGAAAGAAGTTAAGTTACAGCTTTCCAAAAATTAATCCTATTCTCGCAAATTACAGTTATATATTTGGAATTTTGGAAGGGCTTGAAACTCGCTTAGCCTCTTAAGGGTAATTATTCTAACTTTTACTATCGACTTAATTGTAAATTTGGCCGCCTTAAAATTTACCCGCTTTCGAGTTAAGGGCGAAATATAACACTAGTAGGAACGCCCACGTTGCCCGCAGAATACGCTTGTTGTGCGCTACTGCTTTGGTAAATTAAGGAAATAAATCGAAAACCTGAAACATCTTTTATTTATTTATTTACATTAACTGTGATACCAATAATTAATATTTTATTAATTACAGCACATTTATACCCGGATTCTGTTGCGAGAATCTCAGTTGAAATATTGTTATACCTTGTCTTGATGGTGTACCTGTATTGTCCCAATTTTCCAATGAATCGTCCTATCATCTCCACATACTCAGCATATTTAGTGATCTAAAAAAAATTGTTAATAATTTACAGCTCTAAATAGATTTTTCTAACATTTTAGCGAAATTTTTGAAAAATGTCGACATTTTAAAATATGGTTAAACCTTCTAAGGCGTTGAAACTTTGGAAAATGCTGAAATTTTCAAAAAATCTAAAGCCAAGGCAGAAGTTTCAAAAAATTCCAAATTTTCAGGTGGGGACTAAATTTTGAAAATTGACAAAATTTTTAAGAAAAGTTTGAATTTTAAATCAAAAATTTTAAGGTCTAAATTATTGAAAAAAAGTCGACATTATCAAAAATGTCTGAAATGTCCATAGACAGTTAAAATTAAAAAAAAAAGTATAAAGATTTTTAAAAATAGTTAAAAATTTTGAAAAAATTAATATGTCGGAAATGTTGACATTTTCAAAAAATTCGAGAATTCGGAAAAATTATCGACATTTTTAAAAACAATTAGAATTCTTTTTAAAAAGGCGATTTTAAAAATAATGAGATATTTTTGGTCAAATCTACAAAATTTTTGAAAATTCTAAACATACTGAAATAAAGTTAAAATTAATAGAAGTCAAAATTTTCAAAAAAGCCGAAATTTTGAGTAGTTACATTTTCAAAAAAGCCGAATATTCTTTAAAAAAGCCAAAAATTATGAACGAAATTTTTATAAAAGTTAAAATTTTGAAGAAATGATAAAATTTAAAATAATAGTCGAAATTTTGAGAAAAAATAAATGTCGACATTTAAAAAAAAATTCAAATTTGGCCAAAAATTGCAAATTTTCCAGAAAAATTCAAAATCTTAAAATAATTTTAAGATGTCAAAATTTCACAGAAATTTGAAATTTTCCCAAAACAACTCGAAATTTTACAAAAATAATAACATTTTGAACAAAACGAAATATTCAAAAAAAATTGTTATTTTAAAAAACAGTCGACATTTTCAAAAAGTCGAAATTTTAGTGCCAAAAGTTACCAAAAAAAAGTTGGAATTTTGAAAAAAGTAAAAAATTTTGAAAACGCCAGAAATTTTCCAAAAAAAGTCGAAATTTTGAAAGAAAAATATCGACATTTTTATAAAAGTGCAAATGTGGTCAAATGATATGTAAAAAAGTCAAAATTTCAACATTTTATGAAAAAACCGAAATTTTGCAAAAATGACCTTTAAAAAAAACAAAAATTTAGAAATGGGCAAAACCCAGAAAATTACGATCAATTCGCCAAAATTTTTGAATGGAAACTTTCATAAAAAATTAAAATTTTTGAAAAAAGTTCAAATTTGGCTAAAATTTTAAAATTTTCAGAATTGAAAATATTTCAAAATATTCAAAAAGTTCAAAAAAGTCAAAATTTCAAAGAAAATCTAAATATTTTGAAAATAATCGAAAATTTGCAAGAATTATGAGATTTTGAAAAAAAAGGAAATTTAAAAACAATTACCCTCTCTCAAAAAAATTTGAAATTTTGAAAAATAGTTGTTGAAATTTTCAGTCCAAATTTTAGGGTTAAAATTGCAAATTTGAAAGGAGTCGAGATACAGTGAAACCTCCCTTAGCAGACACCTCTATTAGGCGGACAGTTTTTCATAGTCCGGAATTGTATCAGAAAATTCCATACAATAGAATCTCTGTTGAGCGGACTCTCTATTGGGAGGACACGTATTTCTACACACAACATGCCAATGTTATCTCTTAACCGGACACCACAATGTTGCATTGACAGGACATTTCACTCAAACATATCGAAAGGAAAAAATAAATTCGCCAAAGGATATCTTTGACGTAAACCAGTCCTCCATCGAAGCTTCACATGAAGAAAGGAAAAGTAGTTACATATTTGTTATTTTAAAATAAATGAGCAGGAATTAAAATAAGTTTTATTTTGCAGCTAAATCACGAGTTTTTTTTCGAAACTTTAAATTTTAAACAATCGCGGTTTTTTACGACTATTTTTGCATAATTTCCAATTTGACGTTTTAATTTTTTTAATTCGAATTTTAACTCGAAAGAGGAAAATTACAATTAAAAAAACTAAATTTCTAATCAAAATAAAAACTATGAAAAAAAAAAACTAATGTAATTTGAAAATCAACAAAATGTCCACTTGATTTTTCATAAAAAAAATTGAGGTCGAATATTAAGATATGTTATGAAAATTCCTTATTTAAACAAAATTTTGATCTCAGAAATATTTTCACTTCCAAGATTTTCCGGTGTCAATACTCAAATTTTTTATAAATTTTAAGTTTCTCGAAGTTTAAATTTTTGTTTTCAGTTTGAAGTTTAAACTTGAAATCTTAAATTTTTTTCTAAATTTTAATTTTAAATCGAAATTTAAAATAAAAATATCAAATTTTTGAATAAATGAGTCCTAATTTTGAATGAGAAAGTCATAATTTTGAAAAAACTTTGATCTATTTTAAAAAATTCCCAAAATTTCGAGTTTGTCCTTAACACTGGAACTTAAACTCTAATTTCGAGAAAAATTTTGAAAGTTCAATTTTAGATTCCAAAATTTTCGCTTCAGTTTATAAATTGATGCTTTAGTTAAAATCAAAATTTCCAAAGAACATATTTTAATGTTGACTTTGAGGTAAAATTTCAACTTTAATACACAAATATCTGAAGGACATTTTTTAGAAAACTCCAATAATCGTCCTTCAGCATTTTTTCTGGATTTGGATTTAATCACAAATTTTCGACCTTAGAGTCACATTTAAGAAAACAATTAGAAATTAAAATTTAAAATTTTGAAAAATGTGAAGATATATAAAAAAACAATAAAAATTCTGTAATATTGATTGTTTTATAACAATTTTGATTTGAACATTCGAAGTTTTGAGGGAAAAAATTGAAAATTTCAGATTGAACTTGTGTCAGCCTTTTTTTTAACATTTTGACTTTTTTTTACACGGTTTTAGAACTTTCACAATTTTTACTCTTTTCTCAAAATTTTGATTTTAAAATGCACAACTTTATTTCTTAATGTTCAAAATGTTGAGTAATAATTTGAAATTTTGTCTTCTTTGTCGAAATTTCGAGTTTTCTTCGAACTTTGAACTTTAAATCACGAAATTTGAACATGGATTAAAAAAAAGAAATTCCAAGTTCCAAGACATTTCTGATGTGTGATATCTAAAAAAACGGAAATAATAAGTAAGCAAACAAATTTTGGTTACCATGTCTCATGAACGGACCCCTCCCATATGCGGACATATTTTGGCAGTCCCGAAGGTGCCCGCTTAAGAGAAATTTCACTGTATTTGAAAACACGTAAAAATTTTCAAAAGTTTAATTTAAAAAAAAATTAAAAATCTTTAAGTTTTAAAACAAGTCGAAATCGAGAATTTAAAAAAATGTTAAAAGTGTTCAGAATCATTCGAAATTTTATTTAGAAAAAAATGAAAATTTTGAAAAATAGTCTAACATTTCCAAAAATAGTCCAAATTTTAGAAAATGTCCAAATTGAAAAGAATTCAAATATTTTCAAACTTTTAAAGAAAGACTAAATTTTTAAGGGTGTAGATATTGAAGAAATGCCAAAATTATCAGAAAAGTTAAAATTTAAAAAAGTCGACATTTTCAAAACAAATAAAAATTTCCTGAAAAGTAGAAACCTAAAAATTTTGAAGTTTTCAAAAAAAGTAGATATTTTGAAAAAGCTGAAATATTCAAGTCTTAAAAAGTTTAAGATTGAGAAGAAGTCGAAATTTCGATAAATATCTAAATTTTTAAATAAAATCGAAATTTTTAAAAATCAAACCTTTAATAAGATTGGATTTTACCAAAACTTTTTTTAGTCAAGTTTAAAAAAAATTGAATTTTTCGAAAGGCAAAATTTTGAAAATAGTCGAAATTATTAGAAAGGTAAAAAATTTCAAGAAAGTCGAAATTTTAAAAGAAGTTAAAATTTTTGAAAAATCTTGAAATTTTGGATAAAGCTGAAATTTTGAAAAAATGTCAAACATTTAAAAAAAGCCAAACTTTTTAAATAAGTGTTTACCTTTTTTTCGTTTTAATAGTAATTTGATATTGATAAAAAAGTCGAAATTATGAGAAATATTCAACCATTTAAAAAACTTAACATTTTCAAAAAATTCAAAATTTTAATGTAAAATCAAAAAAATTGAAACAAAAGTCGACTTTTTTATAGGGGAAGATTTGTAAATAAGGTAAAAATTTTGAAAAAGATCGAAATTCTGGAAAAAAAGGTACAATTAAAAAAATTTAAAAAACCATCGAAATTGTCGAAAAATATCGAAATTTAAAAAAAATCTATACCCGATAAAGAAAGTAATGTGTGGGACTGGGTGACATTAGCTAGTCAATATTTAATTATTTTGTGAAAAATCTTTATCCTTCATTTGGGCCCCCCAGCAAATTTTCATACCTGGTCCGTTTAAGGCACGCTACGCCACTGCTAAACATAGTACCTACAACTTAGGAATTTTAAGAAAAACGTTGAAATTTGTAAAAACACTGAAAATTTATTATGCAATATTCCAAACTCTCGAATTTACACTCGAATTTTCGTGAAATGCGTCTAAATTTCCAGAGTCAAGTATAATTTTTGAAAAAATATTCAAAATGGCAGCATATCGAAATTTATTAACCTTAAAATTAAGAATTGAGGTAAAAAGTGATAAACAAAATCTTAAACTTGGACTTTAAAATAAAATCTAATTCAAACCTAAAATTTCCTAAAAAAAAAGTTGACATTTTGAGATTTAACTTAAAACTAAAACAAAAAACAGATAATTTATGGCAAAAGCTTTTTTCCCAAATTCTAAAGTAATAAACGCAGTGGCTTTTCGACTTTGCAAATTCGGAAAAAACCAAGAATTGCGATTACGATGACTTGTATTTGGGAATTTTAGGAGCTGAATTGTTTTTTGGTGAATTAACCTAGATCCGGAACTTGCTGTCTTTGATTGTCTTTTATGTTTCAAGAATGTTGCCCTTAGGAAATTAAATTTTGACTTTCACTCTTTCACTTTTTCCTTTCTTTGCTAGTTCTAAATTGCGACTCCTTGAAATTTCTCATTACTAAAATTTTGGATTTTCTTTTGTCTTACAGGTTTTCATTGTTTCAAGGTGATGCTGGTAGCAATAAATAATTATTTTTCTCAAAATTTCAAGTTTAAATTTTCAGTTTTGATATTTTTTTTTAAATGTTAAGACTGAAAATTTAAAACTTTTCCTAAAAATTCTTAGCTAAGACTTTCAGTACATTTGATCCTAATTTTCACAAAAAAAATAAAAAGATAGATTTGTCACACGGAAAAACTTTTTTTTCTAACACAATAAAACAAAATTGTAGTAAAAAAAAAATGTTTTATTGGTATTTTACCCTGATTACTTAACATTTTTAATTTTTTTAAAACCCAAGTTCGTACTGCACATTTTTAAACAAGAATGAATTCAAATTCTTATTTCTGAAAATTAATTGAGGAAAAATAACAGTCATTCACCATAACATTTAGGAATATAATCCATTTAGCAAAGAGGTTTGTAATTATAAACTGCACAGAAGAAAAAATCACAATAAACAGTATTCTGCCCAACAGTATCCTTTAGGATAGCAGAATATTTATACACAAGTATATGCTTTTACCTTTTACCATAGTTTCCTTTTCTTGCAGAATATAACATTCTTTTTGTAACACTCTTCTTTCACATGGGTTCCTGCAAGCGAGCAAAATGGGCCAAGCTCCGTCTTACAGTGCATCTTGCAGAAAATGTGGACAATTGATGAATACTCCATTCCATACATTGACAACAAATCTGCTCTGAAAGCTAAACTGATGGGCAACATGTGCATTTTTGTCTGAACAATGTGTCTGTTGTTACTGCAAAAAAAATATTTATTTCAGTGTAAGACATTTTAATATTTAAGTTACAAAACTTCAACAGATTAAGTAATTAGACACGTACGTTTCGTAATAAAAGTAGTAATAAAAAAAAACAATCCACCGACTGAGTTAATCATTAAGAGGTTGAAAAGCTCTTCATATTTACTTACTGTTAAGTTAAGCATCTATTTAAAATACCAGCACTGGTAAAATAATATTTATCTGTCCACAGTACTTGGCCAATGCAGAATACACTCGCAATTAGCTATTTTGATTTTGAAACCAGTAAACCAGTTGAAACAACCAAATCACTGGAAAAATCCGCTGATTCTAAAGCTTGAACATTACTTGACCTACTCGACTAAATTTATCAGATGCTCTACATGTTAGGTTGCTGTCGTGGTATCACAAGGCCCGGTATTGCGAACACAAATCGAATTTAGTTGCACCCGCATCCAGCCGTTCTGTGATGAAAAGGGCTTAAATCTTAACCTGCAAAATGTAATTAATTTAATTTGACAATTGAGAGTGGGGAATATGATAACGTAGATTTTGTCATTCAACGTTCGAACTGTGTGTCCCCCGGTTAAATAATCTACTGGTCCAGTGGCTCGGTGCAAATGCAAGTTTTAGCGTAATTGCCTCGAGTTTTAAGAGTTGAATAGAAACATTATTTTTTTTTGTTTTCTGTCTTTACTAAGCCTCTCGAATGCGGATTGGATTTGCCTCTGGACTACAGAACTGGGAAAGAAACAAACGTTCCAGTTGGTAGGTTTTGACGTCATGATTGAGTGTTTAATTTAGGCCCAATTCTTACATATTCTCGACCGTACCTAGTACCTAGTAGTTATCTTATTGGAAGAAATTGTGGCTTCAATAGCACTTTATAAAATAGTGGTATTTAATTTTTATACTTTTCACATAATGCGTCTGCATCATAAAACTTCTGGTATGGTTTTTTAATATTGCGTTTTTTCCTTAGGTGTGGCAAAGGGTAAATGCTACATGTTATTTATTCGGTAGAAAAATGAATAAAATAATGTAAATTAGTTTTATAGAAAATTTAAATCAATACACCTTTTTAATTTTTTGAATTTGTCAAAAATAAAGTTAAAAAGAGGTATCCATTTAGAAAACTAACTCTGTAAATGAACTATAAACATCAGAACGTGTCACCTACGAGAATTATCGTGATGGTAACGCAAACCATTAGTTTTTCCCCTATCAAAAATCGCTCAACGCACCTAAAGAAGTTTTCACTTCAGCAATAATTAAAATAAAAACGTATAGCGATTGTAAAGACTACTTTTAATAATCCAATTCGTGTTGTTAATTTCACTATATTCTTTGCATCATTTTCTAAATTTATGCCAAGACGAATTTGAAAACATTGTTCAGAAATTGCAATTCCTTTTAACTTAAAATTAGTTGCAAATCAGATATTATTTTTTTTTATTGTATAATATAAATATACACAATCTACTGTTAGGTATATTCCTTTGTAAATCACACACTTTTTTCAAACTGTTCATTAATATGCGTTAGTTTTTTGAATCTGGCACTTTTAACAAACGAAAAGTTTACCAAGTCCTACTTAAAATGTCTTTTAATAACAGTTATTTAAAATAACAATCCGAAAGTTGAGCCCGACATGCAAATAATTACGGTGTAAACAACAATAAAACATTCCCTTGTATACCCTGTATAAACGGTGGTTTAGGGAGAGACGGATTATAGTAAATGAAGTTTGTTTTTTTTCGATAGATTCAGAAAACGCGAAACTTTGTAATAATTGGAAAATACCTTTCGAGTATCAGCCACTTCGCAACACTTGTACTCACCGTTTTTATTTCCGCAGTGTTCGTGTTCATTTTAAATCTAATCAGCCAATGTCTTTTTGCGGGCCCTCGGGGTCGAAGGTATCATTTAATGACTTTAATGTTTTTATCTTTCAGAAATGTTTTGTTTTTCCAGATTCTCGCAGCCGTCAATTATTCTTCTTTTTATTTAGCGATGTAAAAGCCAACAAAAGTCAATGAGAGCCCCAAAAGTGGTTTAAATTATAATCTGATTTTTTTTTTCTTTCGCGTAAACATACATGATATGAATTTTTTATCACACATTCGCATATTCTTCTCTCATGACATTGTGACTAGGACTTATAGTAACATTATCATTGATAATGTTACATTATTCCAAGGAATTTTTTGAACGAGGAAAAACAAGAAAATGCAAAAATCGCTACCGGAAAAAGGGGAGTATTTACCGGTCTGATAAAATATGTTCGATAACATCTAGTAATGTAAGAGAAATTTACATAAATTTACATGTATGTATATTTTAGTGCAGTATGGTATCGAGTTATAACCCAATACAACAGCCGCAAACACCATGTGCACAAATTGATATTTAGATGAGGCCGGATTCATAATAAAACAAAACACTACTCATCGGAATCAAAATGGTCTTGTTCTGCTGGTAATGTAGACACATAAAGAGGAGCTTTTTTGTTTTTATTCGCTGAATATAAAGAATGACATGAAATACTAGATGTGTGTGAACTATTGTCTCTATTATGTATCATGCCGAAAGTTCTAACATTAATTGTTCGTGATTTTAGGGAAACCTTAAAACGAAACATCCTTATTCTAAATTATCCATTTCAAATGTCTCAGTAATGAAATCATTGTTAAATATTTGTGATGCATTTTGTTTGACTCCTTAGACGAAGTTAAGAAATATGTACATCCCTCATATTAGAAAGTTTAAAGTATAAACATTATTGGGTTTTTTAGAAACATAGAAGCGATGATTAGTCTTCACAACATGAAACTTCTTGCACATTTAAATTCCAAACACTTTTGCACAGTAAGCAAGATGACATTGTGGTAAGCAATATTATAACAAAACTGAAATAATCAAATATCTGTGTGATGTTGGTTCAGTTAACTTCTAAAAGAGGTGGTAATTCATCATTAAGGAATTGTAAATTATTAAACGAATGGGAGTAGCTGAAACGAATATTTGGCGAATGTACCATTGTCGTCTGGTTTGCTCTATCTAAATATTAAGATAATCATTGCTAAATTTTGAGTTAAATTTAAATTTGATCCTGTTGGCACTCTTGCCTGACAACCTAGATCTCTAATTTCTTTTTTCTTAACAATTTGTAAAATAAATTTGAAAAAAATCTCTTAACTCTGCTTATTGTCTGGATAATTTTATAGCCCCGTAACTTTTGAACAAAAGAAGATCGACCTACAACTGTTGGGGTTTTTAGTCTATAAACAGAAATTTAAAATTCAACATTGTGGAATTTTCAATTTCTCTTGCGTTTTTATCGTTAGTAAAGTTTAATAGTTATAAATATTAAAGAATTGAAAATGTCAACAATCCCATATTTTCGTGCTTTGTGCCGACCAAAGAATATGCCACCTTTGACAAATGACTGATGTCAAATTTGAAATTATCTTAACGCATATTTCTCATTATCAGGAAAAAGGTCTAATAATTATATACATATTTGGCATGTCAGTCAATAACTTGCACAACATCAACTTTGCAAAGAATAATTTTAAAGAAACCGCTCCGCTTATATGGTGACCAGGGGGGCTAGGGCGTTGCACCCCCCTCCCCCGAAATTTTTTAGCTTCACACTAGATAGAACTGAAGTTTCCAGATGTGCGACCTTTTTAAAAACCATTTTTAATGGATCATTTTGTTTTCATACTGAAATGCAAGGATGTTTTTTTTAAAGCCAAAGAAAGCACCAAAAAGGTAAAATTCTCTAAAAACAAAACAAGCCAAAACTCACAATTAACAACAACAAAAATTTGAAATCTCAGTCGAAATTAAAAAAAAATTAGGTTATATTCTATATTCAGAAGAAGTATAACATTTTCAAATAAAGGATTTCTTAAAATTTCGAGTTCATTTTCGAATTTTTACCCTAAATCTTAAAATTATTACTTTAAACTCATTCAAATTTAAACTTTTCTGAAAATTTCTTTTTTTTTATTTGAAATTTCCATCTTACTTTTTGAATTTTATTAAAATGATGTTAAATTTTGCAAGTTTTTTAAGCTAAACTTCCCATTTGGAAAAAAAATTAAATTTTTGAGAAGAACTGGAAATTTAAACAAGCGATTTTTTGAGATTTAACACCTAATTTTGAGAAAATCTTGAATTTTGTGATAATAGTTTTACAGTTTTGGAATTTGAAAATTTAATTTTTAAATTCGGTATTTGAATAAAATTTTGAATATTAGACCTTTTATTAAAAAATCAAAATCTCTTATAAGGCATTATTTTGAGAACACATTTTTTAATAAGTTATTCGTATGAATTTCTTCTATAGTTTTTCTAACATGGCGATTGAACTTTTAAAAAAATGTCTAAAATGTCGATTCTTTTATAAATTTCGAGTTTTACACAAAATTTGAGCATTTTTAAGTTGAAAATTTCAGGATTTTTTTAATAACTTTAACCCATCAGCTTAATTCAAAATTTTTAATTTTTTCAAAAAGTTTTAATTTCATAATAAAAAATTTCGAAATTTTTTATGAAGTTGATTTTTTCATAAAAAATTTTTCGATTATGATTTCGAAAATTCGACTTTTTTCTCCAAAATTCGACTTCCAAATGAAAACTTCCAAAAAAATATTGAAATTTCTATCTTAGTTATTATATTTCAATTTTAATTAAGAAATGTTTTACTTTTAATCTCAACATTTTAACTTTAAATTCATATTTTTAGAAAATTTATAAAAATTTTACAACTTTTTACGACGAGTTTAAAAATGTCAAGATTAGAGTAAAAAATTTAAAAAAAATGAGCCTAATGCCCTTAGTTTATTTTTCAAAATTTTTACATTACCACTGGCTCAAAATTCAGACTTCTTCAAAATATTTTGACCTCTTTTTTAGACATTTAATTTATAAAGATCCCCTGGCCATTTTGAGAACACACTAGAAGTTTCTGGAAATATCAAAGATTATTTTTTGACAAAATGTTGAGTGTTATTAGTTTTTGTTAATAGAATTTATCTTTTGGAAATTAGAGATTTTTAAAAAAATTTGTACTTCAAACCTTTTTTTTTTCAAAAATTATAGCTTCTTTTTTCTTCGGATTTAGAGAGTAATTCTAAATGTCAACTTATTTCTAAAATTTCGAATTCAAAAAACCAAAAATTTCGAGTTCGAGCAGGTAAATTTGTTATGAATTAACATATCCTACTTTTTGTTCGAAATTCAAAATTTCTAAAAAAGTTAATATTTTCAGAAATGTTTATTAATGAATTCTGGTTATTTCTAAGCATATACACGGTCGTAATTAAACTTTTTCTAGAACGAGTTTGTCCACTCTAGATGTAGACTTTTCTATACAGTTCAAAAAAAATTCCAAACTCAAAAAACTCTAGATTAAATTCAGATTTTAAACTTTGAATTTTGAGAAATAAAGTAAAAGTATTAACATACTTCGCATTTAACAAAAAATCTAATTCAAATTGAAAACTTCCAAAAAAGGTCGAAATTTTGAGATTTAAGGTAAAACTTAAAAAGAAAACGATAAATAACTTTATAGCAAAAACTTTTTTTCGAAATTCGGAAGAATCAAATGCATTTCGACATTGCAAATTCAGATAGCAACAATAATTCCCAAATTGCGCAAAATAAAAAACGTAGGAATTAAAGTTGTTGTCAGTAAGAAAAAGGACCGTGTCTTCTTAGTTCTAACCTAAACGCAAACTAGGTAGTTTTAGCAGAAGGATCGCAGCCCCCCCCCCCCCCCCCCGCAAAAAGATCCTGGTTACGGGCCTGTCTGAAAGGTTAAATATATTAAAGAACCTTCTGTATATTTTACCTAATTTATCATTTTTTCAGTGTTTTTGATTATTTAATTCCTGTTTTATTGGTCCGCCTTTTTGGAGGATATTTAATAGTAGTTTCCCTAAGGTCATCGAGCTAATTACATATATTAGATTCCTGCAAAAATGCTGTCTAAAAGAAAAAATAATAATCGAGATTAGGGCGAGAGCAAGTTAGCAGCAAATAGTTTTTCTTTCGAATTTCGACTTAAAACTTTGATTTTCAATTTAAAATACCAATTTTGCTATCTAAATTCCAAATTCAAATTTAAAATCCCAAATTTAAGCTACTAATTTTTTATTCTTATTATTTTTCAAATTTCGATATTTTTCTCTAATTTTCTAGTTTAGAGTTGTATTATTTATTTTTGTTTTCTTCCTAAATGTTAGCTTTAAATTAAAAATATCGACCTTTTCTTGAAACGACGGAGTGTAGAAAAGCAAAGTTTTACTAAACGATTACCTTAGAGCTTTTGAGTACAAGCGAGTGCAGCTTTGTCGATTGACATCATAGCCGTTGACAACTTTTATTTTTTAGTAAAGTAGCACAAATTATTTAAAATGCGAAAAATGTCATTATCTTAACGATTTTTGCAAAGTTTCCATTGAAACATTTTAGTTATGGTTTAACGTTTACAATAAAAGTTTGTTTACGGACATGTTTAAGATAACAGTTCATCCCAATTTTTATTTGATTTGATTATAACGGAGTTGCCATTTATAATGGATAATGTCAGTACATTTTACGTAAGTCCTCAGTAATAGTGAACACTGCATGTTAAAAATTAGTGATGTGTTGATGTAAAATATTTTCCCATTGAACTTAAAGTTCTAATTCAAGAAAATATACCCAGATTCCAGTGATCGATGTTCGAAATATTCTAATCATTTTTTACGACATAAGATGACTAATAAATCTGATGTCTCTGAATAGGCTGGATATCATTGGGCGAATTTTGTACCAATTCCAGTGTAGTATGGATTTTCTGTAGTCTCAACTTTTTAACAAGTAGCTCTATTAGTACTGTGGTTGACTCAAACTCATGCTGTTTAAAAGGGATCAATCGTAGTAGAGCTCTTATCCATATCATTATTATATTATTATTATTAATATATCATATTATTTGAGAATCTATGTATACGTTGTCTCTTGTTTCAAGTACTTATAGTCTATAAGTTTTAAATTAGTAAGCATGTTTTTCTTGCGCATCATGTTTCAAATATCTAATTTAAGATCATAGTGATTACGGTAATTTTTCTTAACATGAATATTAATTTGTATCAATATTCCAATTACTAATATGTTTTAATAATGACTTGTAATGTAATGCATTAATTGTTTTAATGGTTAATTTGGCGACTAGAAGTCAAGAATTTTAGTTATGTTTATTTAACCAAGTCATAAAAACATAACTTAAAATATATATTGACAGCTTGTTGGCCAATTTCAATTCAATGAGATGTTTTCATTTGTTACAATTATCGTGTAAAAAAAAAGAGCTGAAGTTAAACAACAATGGAAAACAACTGGTTTCATCAACTGGGTTTATGCTGCCACCAACGTTGAAAGATGTCTGAAATATTTTAATGCTTTAAATTGTGGAGAATTTACAAGTAATTTTGAGTTAAGGATAAGTGAAGCATTCGATTGGATGAAGAATGTTTTTCATTTGTAAATGCTCTTCAGTTATTTTATTCACATAATGCTCCAAAATATTTTACAAGCACTTATTTATCAATTTCCGGACAATCTCGCGGACAGGTCGATTTTTATTTTTAAAATATTACCTTTTGATATGTAAAAATTAATGATGAAATCATTGATTTTCGGACAAAGAGGTCGTTCTTTTAACGATAGCCTCAGATTTGCTGGTTGCTTTTACTATATTTTTGGATTGAGCTTCAGATTTTTGGATTACTTTTACTATATTTTTGGATTGCCTAAATGAAAATAGTGACCTAAAAAGTTGACATCTCACATATTAATTTTATTCAGAAAATGACATTTTCCGTGAAATCTTGGGTGATGATACATTTGGAACAAAATTGAATATACCATTTTTTCCTTTTTTTATATCAATATTTTGATAAAACAAAAGGAAACGTTAATAAAGACAACCAAACCGTGTTTTTGCGAATCAGGCTTTTCCCCAATAAGTATTTATTCTCCTTTAAAACGGCAGTTCACCGACCTTTATCTTCATTACCACCTCCTACTTGCAATGCTGCAAGGGCATAATAGGATTCCCCCTTGCGAGTGGAAGGTACTTAAAAAAAAATTAAAAATTGGGCAGTTATGGGGACTGTTGACAGAAGCAAATTATAACATCAAAAATAAAAATTTAATAATTTGTAAATTAAAAATATTATTTTTATGTTATTTATCTTTTATATTTGTACACAATCTAGTCTTTGATCTTGTCTATCTTGGGTTACTGCATATTAAATAACCTGTCACGCTATCTAAGTTTTATATTTGCACAGCAAATTTAAAGGTATTTAAAAAAATATAAATTTTCGGGTTGCTATTTGACGGATTAGCGAGGTTCGGATAAGCGTGGTTCGGATTGGAGAGCTCGGATTAGCGAGATTCGGATTAGCAATACCCAGATTCGCGAGGTTCGGATTTGCGGGGTGTCAGATTACCGAAACTATGTAATAATTCTAACAAAACTGAAATTTTGTTAAAATATTCCATAGTTTGGATTAGATTATCTGGCAGGTAGTTCAAAGTGGCATTTTTTGCTAACGTACAATCGTTCGGTTGTTCCCTATTTAGTAACCTAATGAGCCTAAAGAAGTTTTCACTTCAAAAAAAACTTTTTGTGACTTCCAATTCACAAATTAGAGTCGAAGTTTAAAGAAAAGTAAAAGTGTCATGTTTTTGAAACATGAAAAATTTCTCGTTTAAATTTGAACTATTTAGAAATAATTGTATATAATGAAGAATATTTTAGTTTTTAAATTTAGACATTTGTTCTCAAAATAAAAATTTTATTAAAGTAAAAAAAAAGTAAAGTGAAAACTTTAATCCGGAAATTTCAACTTTTTCTCGAAATCAGGCTTTGGAGTTGAAAATTTTGGAGAAAATTTAGGATTTAGTATTTAAAATTTAGGGGAAAGCATTCAATTTTAGAAAGAATCTTATTGATAAGTTTAGCACTTCTCGAGTTCCACAATTCCTTTTTTTTAATTATATTATATTATATTATATTTTAAATATATTATATTTAATTATATTTAGGCCGAGATTTCTGGAAAAAGCTGGTGTTGTAGGAAAATTCTATATTGTTTTTTTACCACTACATTTTAGAAACGTTTAAACTTACTACGAGAATTTCTTTTTTTCTCTTAGAACTCTTCGAGAAAAAAGTTATGTACATTTTGGAAACTATTCCAAAAAAAAAAAATTAGAAATTTCGAAATTTCTAGTTAACCTGAAAATTCAACCATAAAGTCGAAATTTCAAGCAAATGCAAAAAATTAATTCTTTTGATCAGATTTTTCGACTTCTGATGTTCTTAAAATATTCTAAATGTTAATTTTTATTCAAAATTTTCATTTTACAAGTGGAATATTTCAACTCAAAACTAAAATTTGTAAATTTGTTCATTTTTTGAGTATAAAATGTAAATGTCGAAAATAAATTTTTAACCAAAATATTGCGATTCAAATCAAAATTTGGGTAAAAGTGATATTTCTGAAAAAAAAAATCGATATTTCAAGAAATAGCATTTTTAAAAAAAATCTAGAATTGGAAATTTCAAGTTAAAACCTTCGACATAAAAAAATCAGAGTAAGTGTCTAATTTTTTTTTCGAAATTTCTATTTTTTTGGTTAAATCTGAAGTATTCAGATTTTTATATCTTTAATTATTTACTTTCAAGTTCCAATTTCAAAGTGGAATTTTTAACGTTATATTCAAACTGTCGACCCTATTGCTGAAATTATGAGGTTACAGCTGTATGTTTTTTTCAATTTATTTAACATTTCTTCGGCCCAGTTTGGAAATATTTAAATTTTTATGGTTTGTTGACAATTTTCTAAACAATTTTTTGAAATGCGACTACGTGATATTTAAATTTATTGAGAACGTCACTTCATGACAGTTTACAAATTAAGAGGTTAGTTTATTTTACATAGAATAGGAATAATGAAAAATAGGAGACCAAAAATTGGATATGGAAAAAATAAAAATTTTTGTATTTTTGATAAATTAGGAAAATATAAAAAAATACATAAAAAAGGTTGTAGCACTGGACATCGATGTTTCGCTCTCATTTGAGCTCGTCTGCAGTGCATAACATGGAAAGGGAACAATGAGGGAGAAATACTTAAAAATAAAAAAAAAATTTTAAAATATAAAAAAGAAAAATAAAGAAATTTTAACATGAATAGACGTTTCATCATCAATTTACTGTGTTAAAAATTTACTGTGTTAAAAATTTAAATATTTGAAGCCCGATCCACAAGAAACAACTACTAACTCTAGTTACAGCTGTAACTAGAGTTTGCGGTTGAGGTAAAATTTTGGAAAAAATCTATGTTTCAAAAAGAATTAGAAATAGCTTTGTAAAAAATCTGAAGTTTCAGGAAGACTGACATTGTAAAATAAAGATTGGAAATTTAGAATTTATTTTGCAATTTCTACTTCATTTCGCTTTCGAAATGTCGATTATGTTGGTAAGGATTAAACCTTGGGAGGAAAATGAACATTTCAATGTTTAGATTAAAATTTTGAGGTCGAATTCAGGACTTCTAGAAAAACTCGAAATTTCTCAATTAGTCACCTTCAGTTCCTAATTAGATTAGGGTTTACACAGTCAAAATGTTTGATTCAGGAAACGATAAAAATATGCAACTAAATCTCTAATCTGTTTTAAACACGTGCTTCTGGCTATAAATCTGCAAAATATGTAGTATGAAATATATTCTTTTTCACTTTGAGATTCTTATTGACTCGCCTTGAATTACACATTTTTTCTATTTTAACTTACCGAGTCTAGTTTATACGTTATTTAAATTATTATTTAAATAAATGATTTCCTTTATTTTTGAAAAATATTTTTTGGCACTTCTTCTAATAAAACGTCATTAAAACAGCTCTTCAGCGGCAATTCTGTAATCGAGATAAAATAAATTTAATGAGGCATGAGTCAGGCAACCCTAATGCTAATGTAAAAAAAACCGGCTTTTTGAGATGACAGAGGGTGCCTTGTTTTATTTTGTTACCCACACGTTTGGCCTGTCCTTATGGCCTTAATCCATTTAATTTCAAGCTTAACTGAATTTATTTACGCCAACATTTTTGATTTCATATTTTATATTAGTCGCACAATCAGTAGACCACATTAAAAGCCAAAACAGTTTCATGAATAAAACATTTATTTCGTTAAATGGTACAGAAGGATCGGGATTTAAAATTCTTGAACACTAATTGCAAAAATAGAAAAAGAGAACACTCAAGAACAATGCCAATCAAAATTCGCTGCTTCCGTTGGCTCGATTTTCAATGTATTCAAATTGATTCAGTTATTCAGGCCATAACATTTTATTGGATTTATTATGACGCCTGTTCACTCGCTTGAATTTTTAGTGAAAATACCAGGAATTTATTTATAAATGCATTATATGGATTCTGGTTTCAGTAGCTGAGTATAATGGCATGATATGAAGCAGGAATTCTAATTGGAAATGTTGTGCAATTTTCGATTGTTATGTATTGCCAAGCGTAAAAATTTAATTGAAAATTCATTTGCATGGATTATACATATGTTTCACTTCTATTGTGCAATTTCAAGAATTCGATTTCTCTTTAAAATATGCTTCATTTGTAAAATTCATTAGCGTATATCTTCGGTGGTTAAGCGTGAAAAAAATTTTTATTTATTTTTCAATCAATTATTTATATACCTATATTTCAGAGTTCTGGGTTAAAAAATATTTCAATTTTTTAAATAAATGTTGTAGAAAAATTTCTAAAAATATTTTCATAACATTGATTCTCTTAAAGTTTGCCATTGGGTCACCAATGTGCAGGAATATTAACGACACTCCTTCCTTCAAACTGTATTAACATCAGACGAATATAGAAAGAGACAGATTAAATTGTTGGTGTCTCCAATCACCCAAATCTATCACAGATGAACGTTTGTATCGATAGTTGAAGAACGAATTAAGTGAGAGCATGTAGGGGGGTGGTGGATATTTGTCTGGTATTAAATTTAAGCTAATTTTATCAGCGTAGTATAATTTGAATTTGACAAATATCAGAGAAAATCTGTCATTTAGGTTTGGCGTCTGTTGAAGGAAAAGTTGGAAAAGTGCAATTTGTGTTAGGCGATTTTATTTATAGCGACTAAAAAAGGAGCTCCACTTCATAGTAGTTTACATTTGACAACTAAAAAAAAAGAAATTTACAAATCAATTCTTAAATTAAGAATCACTTCATCGTTTCTGAAATTCACGAACCACTTCATTGGGCCCCCATATTGCACGGGTTCCTCCCTCTAGACGTTCCCAAACAAAGGGTTATAATAAACCAGCAAAACAAATATTTTTTTACTAAAAAATGGCTTTATTGCTCCTAAATATTCTACGCAGTTACCGAAAGCTTTTGCCTATGTTTGAGCAGATTGGGTTTGGTCCATCTTGTAAAACCCATATCATTGACAAGTGCCCCTCCCAGACGCTAAATAAGTTCAAAATAAATAACTGAAAAATACGGAATAAAATAAAAAATAAAAAATTTGTAGAAATATTTTTATGCAATATTTATGTCGCCTTGTATATTCATACTTTTTAACGCTAATCTGACAGACATAACATGGCGGTGTTATAATTTGCAATACTTTTCCTGATTAGATTTCTTGTGGCACAGCGACACCTTCTTTCTACATTTTCGCGAATTGTAACGTAAACACCTCACAGGATTTTATGCTGTCGAACGTGCGATTATTTAGGTTTTCAAGCATTTAAATGTTATTACTCAAATCAATGAGTTTAGCAGATTTAAAAAAATTAGGTGCAATTTCAGTCTGTAGCATTGCTCACTTTGCTATTATTGAAGATACAAAATTGGTTAAAATAGCAAACTAGTACATTTTTTGACGCTGAATAAGATGACCTCATGGGAAAAACAATTAGACGTCGCGTTTTTTGCGATTTTAGACAAAGTTCCAATTTTTTTAATCGAACACTGTATATTCTTTCGTTTTTATGAAAGAAAATGGAATATGGAATAAAAATGGTTACTACAAAATTTTTGCTAATTTTTGAACAATAACAGAGTTATGAGGACTTAAACGTACATCATGAGAAATCCAAAATTAATGTGAAATTAGCATGGTAGTCCATGAAACTAAAAATTGAACGTCTTAGGGATAGTAGATTAAATATTTACAAATATTTACTATTCATTCCTAATAAAAATTTATATTTTTGAAACTGCTAATTTCACCTTTAGAAGTTGCTTGAAAATGTATCTTCGCTCTTTAATACATTTCTGTACTTATTTCCAGATAGCATGAATACATTTTAAGGCAGTTCTGCTACCTCATTTTCAATAACTTCTTCTCGAAGTACTTAGATTTTTTAGGTTATTTACATTATCATCTCACTTTGTTTAAATACGATTTTTAAGATAATCCCAGAAGAAAAATTCAATTGGGTTCAAATCAGGTGATCTTGGAGGCCATTCAATAATTCCATTAGTTCCAATTCACATGTCTTAGAAGAGGACGGGTTTTCCTATAATTATACGTAGGAGATCAATTCTGCTGGAATGTGACATGTTGCCTGCTTAATAAATCTATTTTATCTAAAAAATTATTATCTAAGGTGTTTTGCATAATTTTCACATATCTTTCATCATTCAGGGAAAATGCATAAATGAAAGGTTCGAAGATTCTTATTGAAATTATCCCTCGCTATATCTCAAGACTAAAATGTATTTGAGGAACTCATAGCTTAATTAATATTCATCTTAGCAAAAAATTTATAATAACTATTTTTATTCTAAATGGCACTACCTTCTATAAAAACAAAAAATATACAGAGTGTTCCATTAAAAAAATTGGAACTTTGCCAAAAATGGTAAAACGGCGATGTTCAAATGTTTTTTTCGCAATGTCACCTTAATTCAGCGTCGAGAACTGTACTATTTGCCAATTCAACCAATTTTGTATCTTTAATAATAACAAAAATTGAAATACAGAACTTATCCCCTGAAACCAAGAAAGATTAAAAAACACAACAAACGTTGTTCTAACGCGTTTCGACAGCCAAGCTGTCATCTTCAGAGAGATGCAACTGTAGTTTTTTTTAGTTATCTTTCACCTAATATAAGCTTTCTAGGGGTTACTTTTACAACTTTTAGAAATAATTTTTTATTTTCCATTTCACATTAAATTAATTCTTATCGGGTCGTATATAAGTGACGTTATGAGTAGAAATAATCTCTATCGGCAATTATACTTTTTGAAAACCATTTGTCAAATTATTTATAGCTGATAAAATCAACTATCTATTGAAAATTATATTGTCAGGAAACCATTTGTCAAATTATTTATAGTTTATTTTATAGTGTGTGGTGAAGCTAAAATGAAAACATGCCTGACCATCTTTTTTAGTAATAAGAATTATTTTAAATTGCTTATTATTTTCTATGTAACAGAGTAATATCACAATCATGTGATACAGTGGTAAACTTGCTGTTCGATATCCAATAAAGCCTCCATGAAATCCATGAAAGCGAATGGTAGAAAATCTCACCAATTTCGATTCCGTCAAAGAGAAATCAGATAGAAGAAAATCTGTTGTTGATAACAGAAATGTCGAAATAGGATTTCCCATTATGTCAACTAGTCATGTTTTAATTTTAGCTTCATCACACACTATAAATTACTGTAAGTAATGTCATTGATTGTTTCATAATTTAAATGTCGATATCGATTGTTTCTTCTTTTTTAAGTACATTTAATTTGTTTCTACTTATTATGTCACTGATATGCTATTCAATAAGATTTCAATGGCCGTGGAATAAAAAAATAAGTGAAGATTACAATTACTTTCAAAAGTTGCAAAGAAACTCCCGCAATGCCTATATCAGTTGAAAGATAATTTAAATCTTAATTAGATAGGTCAAAAAAATATAGGTGTTCCATTTGAGATAACAAAGTTATCGCTGTTTGAATTTACTAAAATGTACAGTCATGAAATCACCACTCGGTATAATGTTTTTTAATCTATGAAAGTTGTGTAACATAGCTTCGTATGCGTTCTGCTCATCTACCAAATATGAAATAAATATCTAATTTCTAAAAAAAGATACAAAGAATTTAGTGGGACCTTGCATCTGTCAATTTTTTTATAAAAATACAATTATCTTAAAAACTAAATTTTAAGAACAATGTTTGTTATTCAAAGTGGCCTTAAAATATCAAATAAAATTCAAAAATGCAAAAATATATAGGGTGTCTCATTTAAAATAACGAAATTTGTGTCAACTTCCGGTATAACCGAAAGGATTACAACTTTGCGAATATTTTAGTTGTGTTGGAGTCGCCGATTTTGCCGCGTTGCTAAATTTTCTAATGTTTTAGATAAGTACTTTGTCAGATATTGATCGCGACGATTGCCGATGGGACACTCTGTATAGATACCTGACAGCGAAAATTGAACCATTATAAAATTGAATATTTTTGGGATCCTTAATTCTGAACATTGAATGACTTCACCTAGTTGAAGTCGTTATTTTTTAGTTTTTTAATTTAGTTTTTTAGTTATCCGTTTTGCAGGGTCGCCGCTTGTAGGCATTTAGATTTTCGCCGCACTAATCAAGAGGAGGGGCAGTTGTTTCACATATATTTGAGATATTATGGGATATCTTTAGAAAAATTCGATATTTCTACATTGATATAATAAATTCCAAGAAAATCCTCTATATTTTTGTAAAAATAATCACGAAATTTCGAATCATCATAACTGATGAGTTAAAATCAAAAAATAAGTCAAATGCCAAGATTTCGAGATTTAGATTTATTTGAAAAAACTAATAAAGATTGTCGATTTTAACCTGGTGCGTTGGTAAAAAAACTTTCTAGTTGAACTTGTAGATTTCGTGTTTTCTTTAGAAATTTTTAAATTTGGAATTTAAAAAATATTTTTAAGATATCAGCAAATTTTCAACCCACAAGCCTAAACATCATTAAAAGTTGAATATTAGTTTTTAAATTATTAATTTCGAGCTTAGCTATTAAAATAATGAGCTTATTGATACCCAGAGAAACTGATTTCTTTTTTGAAATTTTGATTTCTTAAAATTTTGATTTTAATCTTGTTTGATAATTATTCCCTTTTTCATAAAAGAACTTCGACCTCAAGTTCTGGAATTTTGTAGGACTTTTGAAATTCTAGTGAATTTCAAGTCTAAAAATTAAGGCATCCAACAAAATTTCGAATAATGCAGAACCTGTTACTACGCATTTTTCTAGCTCCGGCTCATACCCAGGACACTTTTTCTACCTATAACAGCCCCAAAAATGCAAGACTGAACGTGCAGTAACATTTATAGTAGTTAAGAAATGGATAGAGTCAATATACCTTGTAGCAATTTGTCGTTCTAAATACTGTTTTCATTCATGCGTATCAATAGAACATTAACACGCTTTGGGTAGATATGGGTCAGGCGTGTCAAAGCCTTAAAATTTCCTTATTAAAATTGGAATTTTGTAAGTCCTTTTGTCGGAAATTCGATTTTTTTTCTCAGAATTTCGTAATGAACTTTGTAAATTATATTTCTTTCCTAAATTCTTGACTTAAAATTTGCACTTTTAAATTCTTTTATACAAAATATCGATTTTTCTTTTAATTCAAAATTTTTAAAAATTTGGGTTTTTCCTTCTACTTAAAATTTTGTAATTGTGAATTAAATTTAAACTTAAAATGACATTATTCTCAAACTTTCAACTAGGCGCAATACACTTTGAAAATTTTTGGGAAAAGACGAAATTTCAAGCGAAATTCAAGAAATGGGCATTTTGTTTTTCTTCATATATAGGGTAAGCCAGAAAGTATGGGCCAACGCTAATCTGGGGATAATAAGACACCAAGCAATACAGGGCGTTCAAAGTTTAAATTTCATTCTCAAATTTTTCTACAATTGAGAATGTTTTAAAGCTATTAATTTAATATTTAGGAATTTTATGTTCATTGATGTGGGAATTACGAATTTTAGGTTTATTTCGGTCTTGCCTTTAGAAGACGCTAGTTTCACATTATTATTTATGCAAATTAAAACATATTTTTTCCATTGAGTTGGACTACAGTTATGTAGCCTTCTAGGTGTATATAGAAAGTCATAAGTAGCTGAACTACCAACAGTTGAAACACAAACACCTAGCGAAGCGGTTGCTCTCTAGGAAGGTCCCAGAAGACAAGAATTCTAATGCAAGAGAGACCAATAGTTTTGAACATTTATTAGATTCGAAGTTTGGAAACCAAAGACCGGTTTCGATCTTGTTCGATCTCGTCAGTTTGGTATGTCCAGCTCGAATGCCAACATATGTTCTGGCAAGTAAGTATTATAGAATTCACGGACGTCACCTGTGCGATTCTCAATACTACTGCCACGTATTGGTCAACAGTGAAACTATGGCCAACGCCAAGTGTCGCGTGCAAATAGAATGCAACATGTACTACAATTGGAAATTCAGCTGCCTATGATTCACTGTACACCCGTAACTGTAGTTCAGATTGCATTGTATTTGCAAACAACACTTGTTGGCGTTGGCCATAGTTTCACTATGGATCAATAGGTGGCGGTAATATTAAAAATCGCACAGTCGACGTCCGTTGAGTCTATAGTATTTACTTGCCGGAACATTTGTTGGCATTCGAGTTGGATACACTAAATTGAGGAGATGTAACAAGATCGAAACCGGTCTTTAGTGCCCAAACTTCGAATCTAATAAATGTTCAAACCTATAAATACTACTGCCACGTATTGGTCAACAGTGAAACTATGGCCAACGCCAAGTGTCGCGTGCAAATAGAATGCAACATGTACTACAATTGGAAATTCAGCTGCCTATGATTCACTGTACACCCGTAACTGTAGTTCAGATTGCATTGTATTTGCAAACAACACTTGTTGGCGTTGGCCATAGTTTCACTATGGATCAATAGGTGGCGGTAATATTAAAAATCGCACAGTCGACGTCCGTTGAGTCTATAGTATTTACTTGCCGGAACATTTGTTGGCATTCGAGTTGGATACACTAAATTGAGGAGATGTAACAAGATCGAAACCGGTCTTTAGTGCCCAAACTTCGAATCTAATAAATGTTCAAACCTATATTGGTTGGTCCTGTGCGTTAGAATTCTTGTTGAGTTATGCTTAAAACAAGTGAAGAATATAAAAAAACGATGAATTTTACAAAAAAAGCTGCTCTTGTTTAGGTTGTCCAAATTTATCGGTTTTTAAGTTTTTTGCATTTAAAAGGTTCAATGAATTTTGTTATGATTTTTTTTATTCTTAAAATATGCAAAGATACGGAGAAGAAATCAAAGCAACAGTAAATAACAATTATTGGTTATAGAGACAATGACAGCCTTCAAATCCAATGCTCCAGTGCTCAATAAATGTTAAATTACGCTCTCTTAAATGTGGAAATCAAAAATTTTCCTATTTTTCTTTCTTTTGGATTATATGCAGCAACTGTAACTTTAACGAGTTCTTCCTGATGAACCAAGTTCTTCAAATTTGAAAAAATATAGTATATTAGAGACTTAAAAAATCATAAAAAAATACACTGAAACCTCTAAATGTAAATAAATTAAAAACCTATAGATTTAAACGACTTAAACAAAAATACCTTTTATTTTTAGAATTGATCGTTCTTTTATATTCTCTACTTGTTTTAAGCGTAATTCGACAGAGAAAAGTTAAAATAAGCTTAAAATTATTAATCCTTACATAAATAAATATAAAACTTTTAATTTTTAGATTTATAGCATCAAAACTTTCTCAATATTGGGAGATTTTTCGATATTCGTTTTTGTTTACTTTTTATAATTCCGACTTTAAATTTGAAAATTGCTCTATCAGGGTGGCTGACAGGCATTCAGTAGGCTTGTAATTTTCTACATTTACATTCACAACTAACATATGTACCATCCCTTTTTATTTTTAATTATCGATTTTGGGAGGAAGATACTAAGATCCGATTTTTATTTAAAGAGAAGGCGAAGTAACCTAAAGTTTGGAAACCGTTGCATTGAATCATACAGTGATTTTAGGTGGTGTTGCATTGCCAATAGAAGAAATGGGGGGTGTTGTGTCAAAGGTGATTCGCTCACCTTAATTGGAAACTTTTAAACTTGCTCAAACTATCTATATATTTCTCGCACCTACATATTTTGTACAGTAATGAAATGACAATGTGACAGATATTTTACAAGATCATTTATAGTAATTATAATGTGAATATTGCAATTCTGAAATGTGTTTAATTTATGCAATGTCAACTTGTCCTGGTCACTCAGTCAGTGTATCATCACTACACCTAGTTCTCAAGACTCAACGGCATTTATTTTCAATTACTTGGTTGTTTCTTTAATTGATTAATGATTAACAAACAGTTATTTGTCTCAAAATAGTTAAGTGTTGTGCTTATGAATGTACCAGCGTAAAACCTGAATTATGTGAAAGAAAAATCTTAATCTTTGTATCAATATACGTTTTATTCGTAATAATATAAGTAATAATTTGTATAGCTGATTAGAAATATATAGAAATTCCAATTGGTCTGCTGTTTGCAAAAAAATTGTGCAGATTCCAAAAAAAAATTAACGTGTTCCATTTAAAAATTACAATTTGGTATGACATTCTGCGAAATTTACAATAGCAGGAATATCATTTTCATGTCAAAAATTGACGTTTCATAATTATACTATGTGTAGCAAGTTTCAAGACTTTACCTTCATGAATAAAGAAAAACTGGGGACGGGGAGGAATGTTTCATAAGTCTGTTACACCCGACATGCGTCCTTATTCACTTTTAATAAACGGTCGATTGTACATTAATATTTTAGGGTGATATTGTTGTGCGTTATCGGTTCGAATGATTATTAACACTTGGTGAATTGTACCCTCTTTATTTCCAAACTAAACTCGGGACACTACAACTGAATAATTAACTCACTTATTCATTGACTTCTAACTGCTAGTTCACTAACTAACTACACTGACTAACTGCAGGAAAGGCGACCGCCTTATATAGGTCCCGCTTTCGGGTTCTAGAAGTTTCCAGCAGATAAGACTTATCGTTTGCCGAAATTTCTGGAACGCTTATCTGCCGTTTGCTTCATTATCGCGGCCGCTTTCCCTTATCAGATTTTTCTAGAAAATTTCCTTACGTTCTAAATTCTATAATTACATTTCGTTACAATATATTTCAGCTTCCCTTTCGTAAATCTGTGTGAATAGCAACTCTGTCAGCTCATAAATGCAGGCCATTACAATTGTTATGTCAGTAATATCAAGAGAAGATAGAGAAATATAAGTTTAATACGAATATGCGATTTTTTTTTAATGAATATTTTCTTTTCAAATCAAGCGGGTTTGACATCGCTCAATAATAATAAGAAGAATATGGCAGACGCTCAATCGGGAGAAACAAGACATACGCTTCTTTGCATGAAAATCGGTCAATATTTTCTGACAATCATTACAAAGACTAAAATTAATTATATTATATACGATCGAATTTCTAAATCAAGCTGTCACAGTTGTTCCTAGTTTTAGAAAATGTTTATGTTTTTATGTTATGTTATGTTATGTTATGTTATGTTTTTATATACGGAAATTATATTTCTAGGCACATTAAATATTTAATGCGAGTACTAGTTTGCTTATATTAGTAAACTAGTACTAATACTAGTTCGCTAAAATATTGTACCTTGAAAACAAGAGTTAAAACCCAGATTTGGCATTTTCAAAGAATTCTTCTAAATTACCCACAATTTGCCTGCTAATAAACAACAGATTCATTCATAACAAGTGCTGTTAATGTCTCTAAAACACCTTATCCTTAGTACATAATTTAGTCTATCAAGAAAAGGTCGCGAAGTGTTAGTCGCCGATTTTGCTAAGTTTTGGATAGATTTTAGAGAACTGAAATCTAAGACACACGTATTTTTGTATCGGTGGATAAACCGTTATAGGAGTAGTTCTACCCCCTCAAAGTTGGAGCTGAAAATGCAAATTGTGATGTCTCTTCTATACTTTATTTGGATGAGAAATGAGAAAAAAATACCAAATATTGCTAAGGGTTAGCGTATTGGATTTGCCTCTGGACTACAGAACCGGTCAAAAAAACAAGCGTTCCAATTGGTAGGTTTTGACGTCATGATTGAGTGTTTAATTTACGCCCATTTCTTACATATTCTCGACCGTACCTAATTCCATCAATAACAGAACTAAAATATTATTAATAAAATAATACGTATATCAATAGTAATGTGTTGTCTCAACTGTCAATTGTATTTTACTCCAATGCGTTTGCGTGCATGATCATGATGTCAGAACCAACCAATTGGAACTACAGCCTCTGGACTACAGGACCAGGCAAGATATAAGCGTTCCAATTGGTTGGTTCTGACATCATGATCATGCACGCAAACGCATTGGAGTAAAATACAATTGACAGTTGAGACAACACATTACTATTGATATACGTATTATTTTATTAATTATATTTTAGTTCTGTTATTGATGGAATTAGGTACGCTCGAGAATATGTAAGAAATGGGCGTAAATTAAACACTCAATCATGACGTCAAAACCTACCAATTGGAACGCTTGTTTTTTTGCCCGGTTCTGTAGTCCAGAGGCAAATCCAATACGCTTCCCGGTTTATGCTTATCTTTGTAACTGTCTATATAGAGACACTGTATAGATATCGAATTTTCCGGTTTTTCAAGTACTTGGCTCACCCTCATGGTTAGGGTAAAGTGGGGTGGGGAAAGGGGAAGGGGTTTGGATTTTTTTTTTAAATGTATGGTTTTAGTTTCTCGTCGAAATACTTCAAACAATAAACGAACTGAAAATGATATAAATATACCCTTTCATATATGTACTTGCGTTATGTGGTGTTTACCCCCCAAAAAATTTTTTTCGACTAAACCCAAAAAGAGGTAAAATTAGTTTTGCTGTTTAAAATAACATATTTTTTTGCAAAATTTTGCTGCTATAATAAATTAATTGTTACAGAAAAGCTTTGAGCTCCTTAAGGAGAGTAGAAAAAATTGGTAAAATGTTTTTCTTATTTCTCGTCCAAATAAAACTTTTGAAAAAATAAACGAATCGAATGTCATTTTCGTTATATGAGAAATAGCAAAATTTGCATTTTCAGCCCCAACTTTGAGGGGGAAAACTGCTCTACCTTTTATCGGTCGATTAAAAGAAAATACGTGTGTCTTAGATTTCGGTCCTTTAAAACATCCAAAAATTAGCGAAATCGGCTACTGACACTTCGCGACCTTTCCTTGTAATAAGAGTGTCCCAATATGAATTATGCTTGCCAAGAATCAGAACGCAACCACTAATAATAATTTTTAGAGAGAGTCTTTGTTGTGTAATGATGCAATTGTCTTAAAATATAAGGTTTAAATGGAATTATGTAGCTGCATTCGTAATGCGGTGGATAAAATTATTTTAAGTGAAAGTATTGTGCTACAATTACAATTGAATGACAATAATTGCAATCTTTTTATTAAAAATTACTTTTAAAGGACTTAAATGGAAATGTGCATTTTTTATGTCGGCAGTCATGGCCAGGTTTTAATATAAAGAATCAAGCTGATCAAGTTAATCCTTTATAAAAAGTCAGGAAATATTGCGTTTAATTTTGATTTATTTAAAAAATCGAAAGCTTCTAAATTTAGGCCTGTGCGTTTTTTAAGATTTATTTAATGGCCTTTAACTCATTAAATTATTTTTAAATGCTATCCAAAGTCCATCAACATATAGAGGGTCCGCCATTAGAGCGTGGACGGAGGACAGCTCCTAAGGCACTGGTCAAAATTTATGAAATTTTGACCAGTGGCGAACATCTATAGGGAGCACATTTTAAAATTATTTTCATTTTATTGTAACAAACTTATACAGAGTGTTGATATAAACTTACTTATTTTTAAGCAGAACACCCTGTATATTTTTACACTTTTGGATAGCCCCATAAAATGCAGCAAAATAATGTAGAGTTCTTCAAATAAACTGAATGTGAATATTTTGAATTCTTTTGGCTGTAACTCAGTTCTATTGATTTCACAGACAAAATAAAAATTTGGTTAGATTCGCCATTAATTATATTTTTTCGTGGTATCACAGTACCATTTTTGTTAACTGTATCACGTGATAAAAGAATGAAATACTCCTTTTTCGCGTGATTTGATTTTTGTAACGTTAATGTGGTCCACGAGAATCAATTAGAATGAGTCATAGCCTCTTAGTTAGAAAAAAAATAGAAGCAAGAAAAATTCGATGCTTTAAAATCCATTTATGTTAAGTGTACTTACTCAAAAAATTGTTCAGATTTCAAAAATGTAATAATATACAAGGTGTTCTATTTAAAAATCAACAGTTGGTATCAGATTTAGCGAAAGTGACAGCAATAGGAATGTCATTTTCATATCAAAAGTTGACATTTCATAAGTACAGGATCTTTGGTTATAAATACATTCCCCCCATTTAGCTTTCGAAATATGAGAGGTACAAAAAATACAAATACAAAATACAAACGTTTCTAGAGCCCTCTTAAATTTGTATTTCAAATAATTTGCGATATACAGGGCGTTACGCTTTTTTAGAATCAAAGTCAACTTTGGTTTTTTTAAATGAAACACCCCAATTATCTTTCATTTTAGAATTCTCCTGAAAATTCCACACCTCTGATTTATAACAGGAACATAACAAAAACGTATTGTAACGAGTTTCCAGTAGATGGCGCTGCATCTCTTTTGGTTATGGCCCGTTTTTAGCGGTTTTTCGTAAGATTCACTCGGAGACGGGCACGGAGCTTTGTAAAATTTAATTCAGCTAATAAGCTAACACATTATTTATTAAAACTCCCTATTTATATAAATGCTGAAAAAGATGCTTTGGGTTTTGGTTGATTTAAAATCGGACCGATAGTTTCCATCATTCATCTTCAACTTCATTGAACGCACCTTTTTCACTTATGGAATTTGAAGCAGATTAGAGGCCATCATTACTTTATTTTGTTAAAATTTTTTAGTTGCCATCTCCTATAATTTGTTAAAAAGGTAATATTTTTTATGCTATTGATCTAAAATTAGAGAATGTATTCAACTGGAGTTTTTATAATGTTTTAAAATTATTTCCCTGCCAGCAGATAACGTCCAAATTATTGTTCCATTGGATGCACTTCTCAAATTGATTGTTGTATTTCTATCTTTACATCTTTTGTAGATGATTTAAATTTATTTTGTCACAGACAATTCTGAGCCTGCTTTATTGTTGTTCATGAGCAAAACAGACAAACCAGCAAAAACAAGAAAGAGCAAGACTCTTGCTGGCAATACAAAAGGTAAAACAACCTCCTATCTTACTTAGCAAGACGAGACAATAAGTTAACGAGCAAGACAAGAAATCTTGCTTTGTACATCACTAAATTACACTACAATAATATCCAATACATAAACATAAATATTGCCCATAACAAAATTATATGGTGTATGGTATTTTATTAAACGTCATTATATTCTTTTTATTTCTGTACTAAAATGTGTTTTTTATATTCAATATTAATTGATCATCCGATATTATATTTAATTGATATAACCATAACAAAATAAACAATGAATAATAATTTCTTAAATTTGTTGATTCAAGTTTTAATATCCTTTCAATGTGTAATTACATAGAGTTGTTTAAGTCAATATATGCATTTAATTTGGATCATTCCTGTCTCCGATAAATGAATTTGAAAGTTCGTTCACTTTGTTTCTCAGCTTGAAAAGTACGATTAAGTGACATTTGGAAATTAAATGTCTAGATCAATACGCTTTCAAGATTAACATATTAGGGTTTTTAATGCATTCAAGTGCATTATATCTTAAATAAAATCAATATTAACAAATGTTTATTATTTAATAATCGGAATGAAAGTTTATCTCTGCAAAGAAGGTTCAAAATTCCCAGTTATCTTAATATAACTTAAAACTTTTTATTTTATTTGTTGATTATTAAACTACCTTTTAATTTAATAAATTTGGGAAATATCACTTCATCTTTTATTATGAAATTGGTGATTAAAATTGCCTAATTAAAAACGTAATTTAAGACTTAATCTCCAAAGGCATACATCTATTTTGTTTCTCATAGTCAATTAATTATAGATTTAAATCTAACCAATACGTGTTAGTATAATAAATTCATTCATATTTTATAATGTGTCATAAGCCGTATGCAAGATAAAAATATTGGTCAAATTGGTTGATATGAGGAAACTTTCTTTAAACGATTTTATAATAATTCCGGCCTTTTTATAGCTCGATTTCGAATAAAATAATCCGTTATTCGGAACTAATTGTTACAAAGTCGGTCCTATACAGTTAAACATTAATTGCCACAACTATTTATTGTTTTATTGATCACTACCTTATTTGTTATTAAAAACTTCAAATTCTTGGATCGTTCCCAAATTTTAATTGGATGTATACTAATAAACAAAATATACAGCCTGCTAAGTTCACTTTACCACAGCCGAGAGTTCGAAAAATAAAAAGTAGGTGTATTTGTATTCGATAAACCATAATAAATTTCTATTGTACTATCCAATGATCCATCGGTAAACGGTGAAACCTGAAGAATCATCGGACTTTTCTCAAGCAAGAATTCCGATTTTACGCCCTTACGGTACCGAACCACGTTGGAAACCAGGCATGCAAGGCAAGTGGGTGGAATGTGCAAGTCAGTTTTTATTTTGGCCACCCACATCCCCAGATCTCACTTGCCTTGATTTTTAAATGTTTTTAACAATAGGCCAAACAGCTTGGGTAAAATCGAAAAATAACTTATCCCTTCTTTTCAAATTGACGGTCAAATGAAAGGAGTTAATGCATAAGGATGCAGCGATAACAAACTTCAATCCATTTGAAACATGCCAGAATAAAGTGCATGTGCTTATTTGCAGATTCGCTAGTTATTTTTGGGCGATAAGTCCATAACTTTAGTATGCAATTATTTATTATTGCTACTAATATTTTAGGTATAAAGACATTCTATTAATCGATGACGTAATAAACTTTTGAATAATTTTAGCTAGATTTTTTTATATTTCAACTCTAACATTTCGAGGTAATACCGCTCAGGTGACGCTTAGGCGATGTTTTACATTTTCTTAACAGATATATTCGGAAATAATCAAAAGAAAGCCCCCAAAGTAGTTTTAAATGAAAAAGATCTGCGAGAAAGGTGTTTTAGGAGGAAAAGAAAATTAAAGGAAAGCAAAAAATAGCAAGACTAAATAAAATTACAAAAATAATATCAATAATAACAAAAATGTAGTAAATTATAAAAACATGAAAGGAAAAATTTTACAAACGTAAAGTTTTGCAAGGAAATTCTTCGGAGACCGAACATAAAAAAAATCAAGATCTTTGCAGTTGTAGTGAAGTGGACGTGAACGATGAAAACTATAACATATGCAATATTTGTCAAAGCTTTGGAATAAATAACTAGGATGTCCGTTATTTAGCAGGTTGGCTTTTTTAACTTGGATATCCTCTAGATTTTTTCTTTGCGGTCTAAAAACATATTTAGAAGAGAACAAAATTTTTTTTATGCCATTTAACCCTGCCTAAATGGCGATACTTTTCCCATTTAATTAACATGAGGTTTTTGTACTTTTTGGAAAATAATTTTTTTTGCTTATTATAATCAATAACGTAGCAGATGTTGTTGATTCTGCTTCTATTAGATCTTTATATATGGAAAAGTTTTCAAATTGCAGTCTAAAATTTATGGGAGTATAATTAATTTGTTGGTCAAGTTGGTATTTGCTGAACTTTGACGATCGATACTGGTTAAACGGTTGTACCAATTTCAACTTCTAAGTAATTCGTTTGATTTGAAATTTAATACTCTTTAATTTTGGTAGCAATAGGCTTTTTTACAGGATGTAACATTTCCAACTTATAAGCAAAAAACTGAAATAAGGGCTAAAAATCGCGGTTTTCTTTAATTCTAAAGTTTAAGCGACGCTCAGAATCCGTTGCAAACCCTTATATCGAATGCTTAAGGTAAATTTCAAAAGTTTCCTGCTTTGGTGGAATTTTCAGGAAGGAAAAGGTTAATTGGCCTTTGATAAAGTTCGAATTTTCGAAATTTATTTTTTCCATTTTTCTTCCAATAATAATTTTGTATTTTTTTATTTACAGAGTACTCAATGTTTTTTTTGTTTTTTCGGTATATTTAAATATTATATTTTAGTTTATGCTCTGATCGAAGAGTTTGGGCTCTGGTATGGTTGACATAATGAATAACCGTGATCATTCCGCCTTTTCTATTTTGTCTTTTTTGTGTCATTTCTATTTCTGAAGAGTTTTCACCTCTGGTAGGTTGACAAAATGTCTGCCGAAATGCTTTTCTATTTAAGTGAGTATCTGTTGAAAGAGTCCTTTACGACGGAGGCCGAAACGTCGAATATTTTGAATAGGTCATGGACGCTATTCATTCCTGTAAGGATTTTTTTACTTAAATTTTGTCATACCATATGTATATTAATTTTGTAGGAAAAATTATTTTTAAAAATACATAATGGCAGTACGTAAAAATTTAAATCATTCATCCAATGTGAAAAACCTTCTTATTTTAAAAATTCATATTCGACCTCTAAATGGTTTTAAGGTGTATACAAGGTGATCCTAAAAGTAGTACTATAAATTCAGATTTTCACTTTAGAGCCCAGAATAAGACGAACAGTTTATATAAACATATGTCGTAAAATGCTTCGTTTCCGAGTTCCTGATTACAGTTTTTAATTAATAGTTACGAAATATGTGCAGATAATTGAATGAAGTTTGGCACAACTCCATACCTTTTGTGCTCTTTCCAAAAATCTAAGAATTAATTAATACAGCTTAACCAGTGTTTAGCCATGTTTAAAACGTGATTTATTTATTTTGTATGCACTGTTGTCGCAGTTTTGGAACAAAAATATAAACTACAAACATTTTTACATAAAAAAGGTACATTCAGTGAAATTCGATATTGTTAGCTGTTTTCGAGTAAAATGCATATTTATATCTGGATACCTTAAAAACACTCGCCCAAAAATATCAGATGTAGCACACAATTGACATTGAAATGAAAGAAAATAAATAGCATTGACAATTTCATGTTTTCTTGTCACCGGTGGCCAGTTTGAGCAATTTCTGTAAATAAAAGCTAATATTTTTAAATTCGTTATTTGTTTGATATTTACGAAACATTTTTTTATTTAAATATTAGTTAACATTACTTAAATATTAGTTAAAAATAATTTGTTTCAACAGTACATTTTAACTTATTTTATTTTTTTCATTTCAAAGTCAACTATGTCACATCCAAGATTTTTGAGCGAGCGTTTTTAATGCATCAAGGTACAAAAATGCATTTTACTCTTAAATCGCTGACAGTATAAAACAGTAAGAGTAGCTTTTTTATGTAAAAACGTTTGTAGTTTATATTGTTGTCATTAAACTGCGATAAAAGTGCACACAAAATAAATAAGGTACGTTTTAAGCACCACCCCTTTGGATATACCCGCCACTGGTTGAGTTCTGTTAATTAATTCTAAGATTTTTGGAAAGGGTGTGAAAAAGTATGGAGTTGTGCCAAACTTTAGTCAATTATCAAAACATGTTTCGCAACTATTAATTAAAAACTAAAATCTGGAACATTCCACACCCTGTAAACCTGGAAACGAAGCTTTTTATGACATATGTTCAAATAGAATTTTCGTCTTATTTTGGGATCTAGAATACTAACCTGAAATTATGGTATTACTTTTATAATCACCTTGTATATTTAGCAAATTTAAAATAAATGCTTAGTTATTTTTAATTAAAATCTTCATTAAATTATTACTAAGAGTGCAAAATAATAGATATAACAACTTATTATAGAAATGCCATGAAATAGGCGGCAAATATAAAATATAGGCGGTAAAAATAAATTCTGCAATTTCAATCCTCGTTAAAATGATAAGATAAATTTTTAACTTTAATGTGAAAAAACATAATAAACAAAAAAAAAATTTCCAAAGAGGGCAAAAGCCCCATGTTAATTATATGGAAAAAGTATCGTCATTTAGGCACCGAAAAAAATTATGTTCTTTTCTAAAATTGTTTTTAGACTCCAAAGAAATAATTTAGAGAATAAGAGAATACCGAAGTTAAAAAAGCCAACTTGGTAAATAACGGACACCCTACTGTACTACATACAAACCTGACCTCATGGCATATGCTCTGGAGACTGGATAGGTTTGTTTTCTTAAGACTATATCTGTGATGTTGTATGATTAAGGTTAAAACCTGATAATTAATGATCTATTACTTCTAGTAAGAATAATTTATGCATAACTGTTATTGTACACTTTAATTTGGTTGTTGAAAGTCGATCTGTGTTTTACTAATCTACTTATTACATTTAAACAACCCACCTTGAGCGTCATTACCCTTTTTATCTGAATGGTATCACCCATAGTCTGGGGTAATGCTGCCTAAATTTGTTTTTGTTTAAATAATTTTTGTGCTCAAATATTGATTATTAAATAGTTAAAGTATTTTGTCACATTTTTGGTATGAATCAAAATATAGCAAAAATAAAGCGTTTCTTCCTTAAATGAAGGCAGTCCCCCTGCTCCCCTACATTTTTAATGAGTTACTTAACTTATTAAGATTAATTTTGTAATTAATCAATAAACATTTATGACACATTATCGTTCTCTTTTCAGAAGACAACATCAACAAAGCAACACGACATGGCATGGTAACAACACAACAAACGTATTGTCGGGAATTCAAAATCCTCAACCTAAGCAAAGTCCTGAGAGACTGAAAGGTACCACTTGCGATTTATTCGAATTATTGGAGAAAGCTCAAAGTTGCAGACTAGATGACCAAAGATGTGTACTTCCTGCCTATCAGGTAAGATTCTTCTATTTTTGATATATTCGCATTGCATTTCTAATGTTCTTTATTTACTTTTCTCCGCATCTTAAATAATTTACATAGAAGGTACTGAATATTTATACCATGTACTCCTAATTCGAAGTAATAATTAAGATCGGCATTTTTTGTCATTTGTGGAATTCCACAACTTTCGCATTTTACATCCATTCTTACCTTAACGGTATGCTCTCTAAAAGTTGCCGCAAATAATGACCTTATCGACTTCTTGTCCATGAATAATTAATCATCTTTGATGTACTCATTATTCCCACATTTTCACATATTATCGACTTTAGTAAGATATATGCAAGATTAACAATAATTTATTGAATTGTAAATCGATACATCAGGTTTGTAAAAAGCTTTTTACACAGTGTGTCCCAACGGGAATCGACGCCATCGATACCTGGCAAAGTACTAATTTAGAAAATTTGAAAATTTGGCAATTTAGGAAAGTGAGCGAAAAGTTGTAGTAATTTCAGTTATATCGGAAGTTGATACCAACTTTCTTATTTTAAATAAGACACCCTACATAATTTTGCATTTTTAGGTTGTATTTAATATTTTAGGGCAACTACGAATAATAAACATATTTCTTAAAATTTATAGTTTTTGAGATAATTGGATTCTCATAAAAAAGTTGATAGATGCAAGGTCTCACGAAATTCTTTGTATCAGAAAGTTGTGCGAGATAGTTTCATATATGTATCTGGTTTCTGGAAAGAGATACAAGAAAGACATTGCATGTGTCAAGTTTTTTAAAATAAAAATCCAATTATCTCAAAAACGATCAATTTTAAAACAATGTTTGCTATCCAAAGTGGCCTTAAAGTATCAGATCAAATCAAAAAACGTAAAATTGAATATGGTGTCTTATTCAAAATAACGAAGTTGGTGTTAACTTCTGAACTTTGCTAAGCTGTGAAGTTTTCAAATTTTTTGGAAAATTATTTTGATATCTATCGAGGGGATTCCCGGTAGGAACCAGTGATTAGCTGAACTTTATTTAGTAGATAGTGAATAGCTATATAGTTCATAAGTCTTTCAGGTCAATAAACACGCTTGTCGCATTTTATTACATTTATCTATTATTCAACAATGCAAAATATGTAACCTGAAAAAAGCTTTTTTTTCTTAAAGATAGTTTAAAGTTACAAAATGTTTAGTTTCCCATTGATCCGCCTTGAAACCTTCCATAAACTATTGTAAGAGACTTTGAATTAGTGTAAAAAAATACCTGCACATGCTATTCTTCTCGTGCAAACAAAAATTGTTGGTGAACCCAAACTTTCACACCATAGGATTTGGTTAAATTTTCGCAGAAATTGAAAAATTCATTTTCAAATTCAACATAAAAAAAACCTAGTTTTGTCTCCAAATTTTTTTTTTGTCTTTTGTTATTTTAATAATCCATAGTTGCTTTCCCCGTGGTTATGTTATTATATTATATTATTTTTGGGGGTCAGTAATTGATTATAATATCTGTTGTTCTTTGTTAAAATTTATTTATGTTGCCATTACCTTGTGTTGTTATGAATTGATTGAAATTTAAAAATTTCATAGATAATAATAATAATTGCTTATTAATTAGGACAAAAATAATACCGTAAAGTTATTCTGAAAAAAAGGGGTTTTCTTCATTTGATGGTTTAAAGATGGTTTTAAATTTCATAGTTAATAATAATAATAATAATTAATAATAATTGCTTATTAATTGTCTGATTTTCAATACGATTTTTTATAACTTTCGATATTTTTCCTATAGTTTTGACCTTTTGTAAATGTTGCTCTTAGTCTAAAATATTTTCTCTTTCATTTACTAAAAATTTCGCGAAGAAAGTCGAAAAGTTGCTTTTAAAGTCTTAAGATCAGGATTTTAAGCATGTCCACCTAATGCAAAATAAGTGAGATATCTTATTAATGAGTGAAGTTAAATACAATAGTAGTTTAAAGTTATACAAAATTAAAATATGGCAGAGTATACATTTTGTTTAATTTTCCCGATGCAGGGCACCAACTTGATTCTTTTAAATGGCAATATATATATATATATATATATATATATATATATATATATATATATATATATATTTATTTATTGCCTTTTCTGATTCGTTATAAAAAATAAAGGTTATATTGTAGTTTTTCGAGTTATTACTCAGATGTTTGCCAACAAACGACAATTTTCTGCATGATGTAAAAAATTCACAGATTTCGCATTCCCTGCAACCCACGGAGACATTGGAAATGATAATACCATATATAAATCATAAATAACCGTTTATTATGGATGCACAAAAAAATATATAAGATTTCCGCAAATTTCATCGACAACGCTTGACAGGTGGATTCTGGAAGGTAAATAATTAAGGATTACGTAAACCAAAGTTTCATAAAAATTGTTAGTTTCCGAATTACAGGTTTCAAATTCATAATCTCATGATACAATGCATTTAAGATATGGCGCACTGCTGAAACCATGTGACTTCATCCAGTAACGTCAAGTGGCAACTAGATCCACAATTATTTGTAATAATGCAAAGCCTAATTGTTGATTAAAAAAACTAAAATAGAAAAAAATATATGGGCTATGCCATTTGATTTTTCAGAAAAATTATATTCCGCGTTTGCCAATCTGGGCGTGTACAATGACAAAGGCTATATTTAACTAAGTCTACACTATTTTTTAAGATAACGATATATCAAAACCATCTGCCTTAAAAACTAATAGCCAGGTGAGTTTACAAGTATATTTTCATGATTTTTCTAGATATCTCAAAAACTATTATTCGCGCATACCTCTTGTTTAATATCATGTCAATCAGTACTTTTTAGCAGATTCAAGAATTTCTTTAAAAAGGCAACTTTGATACACCACCGTGTATAATTAAATATTCATCAATAAAAAAATTTTAGAATGTGCGCCACATCCAAAAATATACTTTTGTTCCAAAAAGATTTTTGTTATCAAAATAATTCTAGGAGCCACACGGTTTTACCGATTAACTAACCTAGTATACAGTGTGTTCAAAATGAACTCGGCAATTTTGCCAACTTTCTTATTATTTAAGGATAACTTCAATTAAATTAACATGGTTGTGGATGTTTTAACACTGATACAACAAAGGCAATTGAACATCGCCCTTTTGAATTTTATCAAAAATTTATGGAGCTGAAACACTTTTTTATAAAAAGAATTACCAAGTATAATAATAATTTATAGACAGTTATTAAACAATATTAAAACATAATATATTTATCATATTTTTGTTTAAAATAGATCAGAGATCAGACTTCCTAAATTTAATAATTTCTTCTCTGGGTGTTTGCACGTTTAATATAATTTCATTAAATTTTGTTAATATTTTCTTAATTATATTAAACACATATGTATTGCATATTTTTTAATCGGGAAAGAAACGTTCTTTTAAAATATTAAAAAATATACATTGTTTTCCATTAAGAAGAATATCTGTTAATATTTATTTTGTCTAAATCCCATTTATGAACCTTTTTTATTTTAGATTCTATTTCTTTTAGTGATCAAGATATGAAGAGTTAAAATCAAATAATCCATATTAAATCACCCTGTATGTACAAGAGTTTAAATTGTTATAACAAAATTAAGAATCTTTTAAGTTACTTCTAATCGCATTGAACTTGTTTTGTGGAATTCGTTAAATACAATAAAGGCCTAAAAATTAAAATAATCTAATTATTTTAAATATACAACGCGTTCTTAATCTTAATCAGTGGGGGTCGTACGTTTATTATGAATCCGTAATTTTTTCATTTTTTAAACATTGCCAAACTACTCCAACTTTACAATTTAATAAAATTTTCAGTTATACATGATGCTCTGTATTCTCTGAACTCATGGGTTAATTTTTTTTTAAGTTATGACATATATTTTATGGCTTTTTCGAATGCTACTTATTAATGACAATGTTCTGTAATAATGAAAGGAACGTCTTTTTTCTTAACGAAGGCACCGGACCTCCGCGTACTAGTGGGCATAATATACAGGGTCTCCCTATAATTTGAAAATGGAGAAATATTTTAATATTCGCCGAGACTCATCGATTTATGTTCTTGGGGGAACCATTTTTGACGATACACCATTTTAAAGCCTTTTTCATTGCAAATACACTGGTGCATCGTTTTTTGGAATTGATTGAGAATTAAAAACGAAAAGTTGACAAACCCATATTCGTCCAAGACGCCACTTTCACTTTTCGGCCTTATAAAGTAGATTTCATGAAAAAACTTTACATGGCCACTGAATGGTCATAAATCCAAAATTTATTTTATATACAGGGTGATTCATTTTGCAGTGTCACAAAGCTTCAATGCTTTTTTTAATGAAAAGATACATTTTTAAATGGAGAACATTTTACATATTACAATACAAACATTTTCACAAATTTAATGGCTAGAATTAAAAAATCATTTTTAAATAATTTTTATTTTTATTGTAATAAACATTGAGTAAACAAGCTTTACGGTGGCCAAAAAAAAGGTATTTTTATTTAAAAAAATGCTAATGCTTTGCAGCACTCTGAAATAAGTCACCCTGTATATGAACGAATATGTTCATTTAATGGCCATATAATGTTTGTTATGAAATTGACTTGGCGTCTCATAATACCAACATCGCTTTGACACTTTTCATTTTTAATTTTTAACCAATTCTTGATGAACATATCAAGTTGGCTTGACCGTCAAAATGGATCACCACGGTCCCTTTAATGGCCATATAATGTTTTTTATGAAATCGACTTGGCGTCTCATAATGTTACACGAATGTCGGTTTGTCACTTTTAATTTTTAATTTTTAACCAATTTTTGAAAACATTGCACCGTTGTATTCGCAATGCAAAGGGTTTTAAAATGATGTATTACAAGTAGGGGAGTTTTATTTGAAATTTTAAAACGCGGTTGATAGAGCTTAGGGGGATAAACATATCAATTTGGCTTGACAGTCAAAGAGTCACCAAGAACATAAGAACATAAATTGACGGTTCTCAGCGAATTCTAAAATATTTCTCGGTCTTCAAATTATAAGGGGGTCAAATTTTTTTTGGGCGACCCTGTTTGACAATGTAACCTAAATTCTTCATATTTGTACTAGATAGATAAGTAATTATAATTACTAATTACTTTCCAGCGTTTTTTTTTTTTTCAGTTCAGAATTATTTTGCCTACCCATTTTCAGTGAAGTAATAAGGTCTGCGGCGTTTACAAGTTTCATATTTCTATGGCAACAGTTAATACAACACAATATAAAACCTTTAGTTATAGAATCGTGGTCCGTTATTCTTTAAATTCCCTTTAAAAGAGTATATCGGACATAACATAGGATGGGAGCCATATGATGTAACGTGCCCAACACCAGGCGAAGTTGTGAATTTGAGACACTGTCTAGCTACTCTAGCTCACTCGACTCGACCGCTGTATCTCTCTTGCGACATTTTGCCTTTTGTCCTTTTGCCCTTGAACGAAAAGATGAAACTTCAGATCCACATAAGAACATAAACATTTCCAATGTTAAAAATATTACGCCCACGAAAGATATCATGGACCAATGATTTTTTCAGGAATTATTTACAAATAGTTACTTAATTAAATTCTTCAGTAGGTTTTTAAAATATTATACAGGTGATGAAAAAATTGTTTAGCTTTCAGAGAACTTTGAAATTTTTAAATTAAAATAACGGTAGTTTCTAAAACAGTCCAAATTTGGGAGAAAACATTTTTTTTAAATTATGTGTTCTTACTCGAAACTGATTTTCTTCCTCGATTCAATTTTAAACGTAACATTTGTAATTTTAAATAAATTCGACTTTTTTGATTTTAACCTCAGAACTAGAAACTTAAAATCTTCAGTTTATAAAAAAATCAAAATCTTAGAATAAAAATCGGTTCATATTAGCAATATATATATAGTAGATAAGAGTACTAGATTTGGATGATAACATTATGTTTTACAAAATTGGTTCATATGAAAATATCTTCCTCCTTACAAGGTTAAGCAGCAAAAAGATTTGAATGATCAAATATAAAGCAATTCGTTATATCTTTTCCATATGTAGCTTACCCTTTGGCTGTAGTTCCTCGTAATCTACCTACGACCTTAATTTAAAAGATGCAGATTAGCTAATGAAACTCTAGGATATTTAATGTCTTCCCACGCTTTACTTTCGTTTTATGAATGGAATAAAATAGAATAATTCATGCATGTATTTTGTAATCAAGGTCAGTGGACAATTGGATTTATACAAGAAACTAATAGCTTGTGTATACTAATTTCATGCTAATGTTATAATATTTATAAACAGTGTGTATATATGAAATTAAGAAACATAAAACACTGTGATAGCAGTGCATTAGTTTTGCTTTGTTGGTTGGTACAAGCAGACTTGTAACTATTCTGCAATCTTAATAATCCAATAACTAAAACTAGCTTCAGAAGTCTGTATTGCCCGAACGCCTAACGTAAAGTAAAGCAATTTATAAATGCCAGCCATAATGATAAAATAAATCCTGTCGAACAATATTGTTTGCCAGACACCGTGGAGTTCATATTTTTCGCTTGTTATGCAACAAGTTTTGAAGCTATGGGCAAGGACTGTAGGTTTTTTTTTTAATCTTCTTCTCTTTCTTTCTCTTTGAAAAGTGAATAAGTTCGATTATTGGTAGTTAAGTGTAGGATTTCTACCAAATTAATTAAATAAAACAGAATTCAATTATTAAGAAGTAATAGGTAAGTAAGGCCTGCGAACCCGAAACTGTAATTTATTTGAAGTTATTTTAGATTTCGAGTTTTATTGTGATTGCGGTCTTTTAAAGCATTGATGCAGTGTAGTGCAGTAATTATCAGCCCCTCGGAGCAAGTAACATTTTTCAAAGTTCTTTCTGTTTTCTTACATTCACCGAATAATTTTAAAAAATCGCGATTTGATGACTGATAAGGAATTTTAAAAGATAAATTTAAAAGTGAATTAAGTGTTTACCGTCACAATTATTACAATCATTAGTTAACTAAACTGGTATGACTGAAACAAACAAACTGAAATGACTTAGAACGGACATAAGAAAATAGTAAATCAAATGTAAAAGCAACCATAAGAGCTGTCCGACAGTTAGAATTATTTTCATTATGTGAGGGTACCTTATTCTTGGAACGATCAAATTAGTGGATAATAGTCAAATATTGAAAAAGTTACTGCAACAACATCCAATTAGACAAACATAAAAATTCCAGCCCCGAAATTTAATCCCAAACGGTCGTTTTTTCTTTAAATTTTGAGTTATTTCCGATCACCAATTTTTAACTAATAGTATAGATTTTTTAACACTCAAATATCCCTAACGACAGTCAAAATTCCACTACGACTGCAACGTCGAAATTTTAAGTAAAATAAAAATTAGAAAATTAGGTAATGAAATCTATTTTTAGAAAACCCTTTTCTAAATATTCTATATTATCTTGAAATTTTTACTTTTTCCTTCAAAATTTGAGGTTTAGATTTGTAGATGCTGATTTTCTTCGAAAATTAGTCTCGAATTTTCGATTTTCATTCGAAATTTGGCTTCTGACCAGAAAATTTTGAATTGTGCACCCAGAATTTCAAGAACCGATTTATAGTTGATTCTTTAGGTAAAAATTTTTTTCTAAATGTATGTAGTGGATTATAGATAGTCGAATTGAACTACCAACAGCTAATCTACTGACGTTTAGCAGAAGCGGTTTCACTATCGGCAAGATCCAGGGCTTTGTTCTAATGTAGGTTTGAACATTAATCCAATTTAGATGTTGGGAAATAGAAAACAAATACTGTTTTCGATTTTGCCATACACATACATATCTAATCAGTTTGGCATAGTGTACTATAGATTCTAACAAATTGCTCCTGTCGAAAGTATACGATATAAATTGTTCCCAAATTAATCCATAGACAAAGAGCCACACATCGATCTGTAGAAGAAACTGTGGAATACCTTTAGCAATTATCATGCAAGGAGAATAGCAATAATTCAGCCCGCTAAACGTGTGTTGTAAATTATGGAACCATCAACAGTTGATAGACTGATGTTTAGCAGAAACGGTCTCCCTGGTGGAAACGCTTCCTTAAAGAATTTACTTATTCATAGTGTAACGAAATGTAAATTGTAGAATTTAGTACGTAAGAAAATTTCTAGAAAGATTTGATAAGAGAAAGCGGCCGCGATAATGAAGTAAACGGCAGATTAGCGTTCTCGAAATTTGGGCAAACGATAAGCCTTATCTGCCGAAAACTGCTAGAACCCGAACCAAAGATCTACAGGGTGGACCATAAGTAATGGTACACAGAGCAATGGTGGATTTTTCGAATAAAAATAATGTGATTTAGCTACATTTACCTTTTACCAAAAGTTGATATTAACAGAGATACAGGGTGTCAAAGTTGAAAAATACATTTCGATTTTTTCGTATAACTATGGAATGAATTGTAATATAGGCACGCAATTGGGCACAACAGGGTTTCTTAAGTCGACAACCTCTAATTTGATAACATATTATTAATAGCTGATAGGGGGCTCTACCTGCGCTATCCTGCATAATTCTAAATCATCATAACATTTTTGTGCACCCACGTATATTAATTTTAAATGGATTATTTTATGTCCCCATATCTTTTACGTAAAAAAGGTGTACTTTCTAAAAGTTGATACGAGCAACCGTTTCCAAGATATTTGCCTTTAAAGCTTGACGAGCCTTGCTTTTAAATTACTAAGATATTAAATTTTCAAAGGAGGCTTGAAAAAAAAGTAATCATGAGACAACTTTGAAAGTAATTTACGTCAAATATTACTTTGCTGATAATATTATTACCTAAATTTTGAAAATCTCAATAAAGAATATTCAAAAAATTAAGACGTAATTTATTTTCTAACATGAGATGTGAGATATGATGTCTGAGTCCGCACAAGAATATTTTAATAGTCTGGGTGGTCAAACCAGATATTTGGAGATAAATTTCAATCAAGGCAGCCAGATTTTTATTTGTTTACAATCCCTTTACATGAAAAAAGTCATTTCCCACATATTTATTTTTGAAAATACATTTTGTATTGCTGTTTTATTTAAATTTGCTTCAGAAATTTAAAAAATATGTGTAATATTAATATCAGTAGAGTAATATTTGATATAAACTATTTTAGAGACAGTTTTATTACTTTTATTTTGAAACCTACTACTTAAAATAAACGTACCGCAAACTTTGAAGGCAAATATCTTGAAAACGGTTGCTTGTATCAACATTTAGACAGTATATCTTTTTTACGTAGAAAATGCAGGTAAATAAAAATATCTATTCAAAATGAGTGTGAATAAAGGCACAAAAAAGTTATAATGCTTTAGAATAATGCAAGGAAGGGTAGATGGCGCCCTCTATGAGCTACTGGCAATCTGTTAGCAAATTAGAATTTCTTGACCAAAGAAACCCCCCTATACCAAATTTCTTGCCTATAGTGAAATGTGTTTATCAGTTATGCGAAAAAATCAAAATTTTTTTTTAACTTTGACACCCTGTATCTCTGTTAATATCAACTTTTGTTATAAGGTAAATGTAGCGTTATTTTTAGACAAAAAATCTCCTCTTGCTCTATGTACCATTACTTATGGTCCACCCTGTATATAAAGGGGGTCCGGTTGGCTTTCTCTCAGTCACTTAGTCAGTGAAGCTAGTTAGTCAAGTTAGTTAGAAGTCAATGAATAAGTTGGTGAATTGCAATTGTAGTGTTCCGAGTTCAGTTTAGAAATAAAGTGTTTTATAGCTCACGTGTTAATCATTCGAACCACGCGTAACAGTATTATATTCACTAATGTTATTACTATTATTATTGGTTTATTCTCAGCTGTGGCTGGTCTATCCACTTCAGCTTGCGGGTTTGTTAACCAAGCAAACTAAAGGTCTGTTGTTTGTTCTTTAGATAGGTGGATTCGGAAATTTACGAACAATGGTGCACGTTTTCAGAATGACGGCTTTTTGTACATTTATGTGTATTGTTTTTGAGACATCTAGTTTCCCCAGGTTCCGTACAAATGATAATGGTGTTTTTCCTGTTGGAGACAGGATCATCGGTACGACTTTGACATGGCGTTGCTTCCATAGCTCTTTGACTTCAATTGCCAACGTTGTGTATTTTCTATTTTCTCTTCTTTTTGTTGAATGTTGTTGTCTAATGGTATGGCAAAGTCGATAAGGTATGTTGTTTGTTCCTTCTTTATCATGTATGTGATGTCAGGTCTACTATGTGCCATTGTCAGTTTGCAACGGTACGTCCCAATACAATTTTGCTTCTATATTTTTCAACAGTTGTTGCGGAAAATACTAAAAGTATGGCTGCCTTTCTGTAATTAAGTTGGGCTTCAGAACTATTTCCTGGTGGACAGTTTTGGCTGCTGTATTGTGCCTGTCTCTATGGTCTGTGCCTACAAGCAATTTGCATCCGCTTACAATATGTTCAAGGGTTTCAGGATGCATTTGGCATTTCCTAAAGAGATCCGACTGCATGTCTGGTTCCTTTAATATATTTTTGCGATAGTTTTTTGTTACTATTACGTGATCCTGTATCGCCAAAGCGAATCCTTCTGTTTCAGGGTGTAGCTGTCCAGAAGTTAGCCATGCGTATGAATGTTCTTTGCTGATAAGAGGTTGTTGCACAATTTGGTAGTGACGACTGTGCAGACCTTCTGGGACCATTGTAATAGTTTTTATTCTTTGTGGATGGCTTCATTTCTGTTGTTTTCGTCATGTTGTTGTGTTGACATTTGGGTCAGATTTAGCGGGGTATACTGCTTGTCTGCTTTGATTATCGCTTTATGCACCTGAGCTTCTTCTTGCCACATAAAGTATGTTCTGACTTGTTTAGTTTGGTTTTGATGCAGCTGGGTAACGTCTATTAGTCCTCTTCTTCCTTGATGCCTTGGCAATATGATTCTTTCTGAACATGCTTTTGGATGGTGCATTCTATGTTATGATAGTTTGGTACGATTTATTCTGTTTATGTCCTCAGTATCTGTGGTTGTCAATTTGATGATTCCAAATGATTACGTCAAAATTGGTATTGCGCAGGTATTGATGGCTTTTACAATATTTTTCGAGTTTAGTTTCGAGTTTAGGATGTTCGATATTCGTTTTGTATAGTTTTGAATTATTTGTATTTTTATTTGTTTGTGGTCCAGTCTGGCGTTTTGGTGAAATCCTAGATATTTGTATGTTTCCTGTTCTTCCATTGTCTCTATAAATTCGTTGTTCATTGTTTCTATTTTCTGGGTTTCAGCCCATCTTTCCTTTTCGATTCTGAGGACTTTGCATTTATCTATTACAAACTGCATGATCAGGTCTTTACTGACATCTTCGGTTGTTTTAATCAGCTATTTGATTTGAGTGGGTGTTGAACCATATATTTTGATGTCATCCATATACATGAGGTCATTTACTGTGTGCTCTATTCTCAATTTATTTTTTAAATGAAAGCCACATGTCGTCTGATTAAGTGACCTCGATGGTGGGTTTAGGGTTGCACAGAACCAAAGCACGCTTAAGGAATCACCTTGAAAAATACTCCTTGTTGCACGCTATCGGTTCGAATGATTAACACGTGAATTATAACCACTCAATTGCAATTCGTTCAAATGGAGCTCCCATGTTATATTGCTTCAGGGCCCTTTGGTTATTGTACGGGGACCCTTGGATGCAGCGCAGGCGACACATTTCTGACACCACTGCTCGACATCCTTCCTGCAGTTAAACCAATAGAACCGTTTCCGAATTATCTCCAGGGTGTTGTTCATCCCTAGATGTCCACCAGAGGTCCCATTGAGCACCTTTCACAAAACCTGTGGAATCTTTTCCTGAGGCACCACTAACTGCATGTTGACGCGTTTTCCATCCGCGCTTTCCCATGCCATCTTCAACAGTCCGTCCTCTACCTGGAGGGATTTCCATTGGACCAACGAATTCTTAAGAGCTGGACTTCTGTCGGAAGCTTCATGCCATTCGCGTCTAACTACAGCTTCTTTCCATTCCAATACGGATCCGATATCAGCGTCGCTCTTCTGTAGCTCCCGAAGACCTTCAACAGTCCATCCATTTTCTGGCTGGACAGACGTGGCCCTTATATTCACTATGCCGTCATGGTCCTCCACTCCTTTGCAGTGTTTGCAGTCCCCACAGGGTCTTCTGAAGAAAGTGTCAACGTTGTTATGCTGTCGTCCTGATCGACGATGCACCTTAAAGAGATACTGTTGGAGCCTTTTTAACCATGTAGCCGTCTGCCCCTCTGCGTTATTCATTCGGAGTAACCAGGATAGTGCCGAATGATCTATCCTGATGAGGAATTCTTGCCCATACAAAAACTTGTGGAAGTGTTTCACGGTCTTCACTATCGCAAGAAGTTCCTTCCAGATGCCAGCCACGTCGGCATCAGTGTCTAACACGAACTTCCCATTCTGCTGAGGATAAGCCAAGATAGGGCTTGTACACAAGGCGGACTTCAGTTTTCGGAAAGCGTTATCATAATCAGGAGTCGAGACATACGGCGTTCTTCCTTCCGTTAGTCGGTGTAGTGGCAAAGCAATGTTGACGAAACCTTTCACAAATCTTCTGTAATAGATGCATAACCCCAGGAAACTCCTCAGTTCATGTTTATCTTTGAGTCTTGGCCAGTCACGGATTTCTTGAGTCTTTCTTAAGCTCCGGCGGCTGATACAGAGTGGCCCAAAAATTCTACCTTCCTTTGGAACAAAGAGCACTTCTTCGGATTCAGCTTTAAGTTAGCGGGCTTTAACCTATCGAAGAATTCTTAAAGATTTTCCAGATGTACTTTAAAGCTCTTGCCCATCACCATGAGGTCATCTAAGTAAATCAAACAGGTTTTCCAAATGAGCCTTAAAGTACCAGTTCCATTAGACGTTCGAAAGTAGCCGGTGCGTTGCATAGTCCAAAAGGCATAACCGTGAACTGATATAATCCACTCCCAGGGGAAAAGGCCGTCTTTTCTTTGTGGTCTATGCTCACTTGCCAATATCCACTTTTCAAGTTTCTTCGCCGATATTATGTTATTCTTTTACTTTTCTCGCTTTTTGTTCTATTGTTCGAAGTCCAGTAGTCTGTGCGTCCAGCGCCCGGATATTTCTGGATATTTTGTTCGTGCGTTGGGATATATATTTGTGCAGCGCTATATGGGCCATATCGTAAGCTGCCTCTATTTCTTTAACCCTCTTTCGCCTTCCGATCTCAACATGTATATCCGATCTACATCTGCCCTTGGGTGTAGCAGTCCATTTGTTTTTAGTAACTTTCTCGTTTTGCTATCTACAGGGTCCGCCATTATTGCGTGAACCGCCATATAGCTCCTAAACCTGAAAAGACATCAAAATGAAATTTTGCCCACTGGCGTACATCTATAGAGAGCACATTTTAAAATTATTTTCATTTTAATATATCAATCACATACAGAGTGTTGATATAAACTTACTTTTTTTAAATAGAACACCCTGTATATTTTTACATATTTGAACAGCCCTATAAAAATGCAAAAAAATATAGTGTGGGAGTTTTGATTGGTTGCTTTCCTAATAGAGGATCATAAATCCGGAGACAGAACTTTAATGCAGTCATTTGTAAACACTCAGTATGATGTAGTATTGACCAATTTGCAACAAAAACAATCATTATTGATTATCTTTTAGTTTCCATAAACCATAAACATGTCTTACGTTTTTTACATATACAGAGTGAGCGAGGTTTGCAAATCCAAAAATTTCTAAACATTTTTAAATAGAATGCCCCATTTTTATTACCTAATATGAAAATAAGATAAAATTAGCTTTCCAACATTTTGTGGGGATGAATTTGACAGTTTTAATGCAAATGAACTTTTCAGTTAAAATTTTTTAGTAATTATTAGATTTGCAAACCTGGATCACTATGTATAACTAATGAATATACGACAACATTCTTATGATTTATAAAAACTTAAGATTATTAATGATTGCTTATGTCACAAATTGGTTAATACTACATCATACAGGGTGTTTACAAATGGCTGCATCAGAGTCCTGTTTTTGGATTTAGGAGCCTCTACTAGGAAAATAACCCATCAAAACCCGAATAAACTTGATATTATTTTGCTGCATTTTTATGAGGCTATTTAAATATGTTAAAATGTACAAGATGTTCATTTTAAAGAAACCAAGTTTATGTCAACACTCTGTATATGATCAGTGCAATAAAATGAAAATAATTTTAAAATGTGCACCCTATAAATGTACGTTACCGAAAAAAATATTATTTTAATATCTCTTTAGACTTCGGAAAGTTTTTATGTAAACAATCCTATAAAACACCTATTTTTAATTGTCCATTTTTCGGGCACCCAGTTAAATATATGCTCAATTTCGATTATTTTTTACCAATGTTAACAATTTGTTTAAAAGTTAATAATACTAACTATTTATTTAATTAGGAATTATTACAAATAATCCTAGTTGTGTTTACCAAAAACTTAAAAATTAAAAAAAAATTAATTTGAAAGTTATTTTCCATGGACCTATCGAAAGAAACTCCACGTTATTGGTATTATTAGAAAGGTAATTTTATCTTTTTTTCATATTAGGTAATAAAAATAGACCATTCTATTTAAAATTTTTTAGTAATTCTTGGATTTGCAAACCTCTGTATAACTAAAAAATATAAAACAACATTTTAATGGTTTATGGAAGCTAAAAGACTCTCAATGACTGTATATGTTGAAATTGGTTAATACTACATCATCCTGAGTGTTTACAAATGGCTGCATCGGAGTCCTATTTCCGGATTAATGATTCTTTATTAGGAAAAGGTCCCATCAAAACCCCCATAAACTCTATATTATTTCATTGCATTTTTATAGGGCTATCTAAATATGTAAAAATATACAGGGGGTTCTATTTAAAAAAAGTAAGTTTATATCAACACTTTGTATATGATTAGTACAATAAAATGAGAATAATTTTAAAATGTGCTTCCTATATATGTACATTACTGGACAACATTTCATTTTGACATCTTCTTAGACTTGGGAGCTATCTTCCGTCCACGCACTAATGGCGGACCCTCTACATTCTTAATTTCATTGAGATTCCATTCCACTATTCCAAAGTTGTATTCTAGGACAGGTGTTGCTAATGAACCTATTGCGCTGAGCTTATTTTCACCAGTTAATTTTGTTTGCAATATTTTTCTCGTCCTTCTAAAATATTCCTTGGTTAACTGTTCTTTCATTTGTTTATGTTTTACTTGTCCATTTTCTTTTATTCCCAAATATTTATATGTATTCCCAGGCTCTAGACTTCGCATCTCTAAATTGTCCTTTATTTCCATATTTTTAGAATGAACTATGTTTCTTCTTACTACCTTGGCCGTCGCACATTTATCTAGTCCAAATTCCATTCTAATTTTTTGACTACATTCATTATTATTATTATTATTATTATTATTATTATTATTATTTTATTTCTTCTCGGTTTCCTTTCACCGGTTAAGCGTAGAATCCAGCTTTCAACCAGAAAGCCCAGGAGTTCTATCCTAGTAACTTCCTTAAAATGTGTGCTGTTCCCAATAACGCTATTTTTTGTGTTTCTGCTAGACTCGGATGACCAGGTAAGAGTTTTATGGTATCAGCTGTTCCCTTTTTTATCGTTCCAAGTGCCCCTATTACTATTGGGATTATTGTAGTTTTGACACTCCACATTCTGCTCATCTCTGTTTGTAAATCTTTGTACTTGCTGAGTTTTTCTCTCTCTTTTAATGCTATATTGGGATAATCTGGTACAGCAATATCAATTAGTAGACATGTTTTTTTCTTTCTATCATGTATGACTATATCTGGCCGATTCGCATTAATTGCCCGGTCAGTTATTATTGGCGTATCCCACAGAATTGGGGTGTCTTTGATGGTGATGACATTTTTGGGGTTGTGTTCATACCATTTATTGACTACTTCGACTTCAAATTCCTTGCACACTGCCCAGTGGATATAGATTCCCACTTTGTTGTGACAGTGTGTACACTCCGTGGCGGCTTATATTGAGGAACCCGCAATTATGTGACTAATGTGCTCGTCGTTCTCATTACACATTCTGCATGAACTATCGACTGGTTGGTGTAGTATATTCTTCTGATAGTATCTGGTGTTAAGTAACTGATGTTGTGCAGCTGTTATAAGGCTTTCTGTCTTGCCTTTTAGACCAGCGCTACTCATCCACATCAATGATACTTCCTTGTCCACAAAGGGCTTTTCAAGTGATCTGAAGAACTGCCCATGTAGTGGCTTATTTTTTAAATACTCAATCTTTTTTTTCTGAATATTATCTTTTATTTTGTTTTTTGTTTCTTGATCTTCTTGAATTTGTAGTTTCGATATTATATCGGCCGAATGTTTACTAATTGAGTGTTTGGCCTTTTTTTTTGTCGTGTATTTTTATCAAGGAACAGAATCTGTGTTTGGCCTGTTGTATGTAATGGTTGATACCAACCATGGCCGCATCCATAGCCGATTTTAATGCAATTAACCCCCGCCCTCCATTTTTTCTTTTAATATACAATCTTTCTGCATCAGCCTTAGGATGATGCATTCCTCCGATGGTAAGTATTTTTCTTGTTTTCTGGCCCATTCTTTTTACTTCAACCCTTATCCAGTCTAGTATTCCGTAAGTGTAAGTTACGATTGGGACAGCTAATGTGTTAATGGCTGTGATTTTATTTTTGGAGTTCAGCTCGGATTTTAATATTTGACGGGTCCTCCTAAAATATTCTGTTCGAACTTGTTGTTTCATTTTGCTATGTTCGATTCCCTTGTTCTCGTCCACCCCAAGGTACCTATAGTTTTCGGTCGAGTCCAGGTTTTTTATTTCTGTTTTATCAGGAAGTCTTATGTTTGGTGATTTCAATATCTTTCCTCGTTTGAAGCTCACAGATGCACATTTCTTTACTGTGGTAAGTGCTTGTTCTGGTTCGTATTCATCTTTTGTAAATAGTTTAAGGTCATCCTTATATAAGAGATGGTTCACCTTGTTCTTTTTATTAATGTCAAACCCAACATTTTGTTTGTTTAACCTATTGGATATTGGTACAAGTGCGTGGCAGAACAATAACGGGGAAAGCGAATCGCCCTGAAATATGCCTCTTTTTATATAGATACTTCCAGTTTTTATTGGGCCTTTTTCAGAGTATAAACACATTTCCGTCTTCCACAGAATTTAGTGATTATTGGACACACTCTATATATATTTAAAACACATTTAATCCAGGAGTGGGGAACACTATCAAAAGCCTTTTTATAAACTATCCAAGCAACCCCTAAGTTTCTTGACTTTTCCTTTATTAGCTCAACAATCATTTTGCTAACAAGTAACTGATATTTGCACCCCTACGAACTTTTTCTACATCTTTTTTGTTCAGCTGGAGGTATATTATTCTCAGTCACATGCTTATAAACTCGATCTGTGATTACTGCAGTAAGAATTTTATACATTGTTGGTAAACACGCTATAGGTCGGTAATTCTTTGGTTCTTTGGTGTGCTTCTGTTCAAAAGTAGAAACGTATTTCCACATGTCAACCATTCTGGGTTTTTCATTGGTTCTTTAATAATATCATTAATTGCTCTTGTGATGGATGTAGGGTAGTAAACTGTTTTACCCAAAAGTTTTGTAGCATGTCGGGTTCTGGGGCTTTCCAGTTTTGTGTTGTTTTTATAATCTTGGTAATTTCCTCAGTGGTAGTTGAATTCGTTTGCACTCATTTGTTTCTTGTTTCATCCATGTGGCGTTATGGTTATGAGATATCTCATTTTCAAAAATTCCTCTCCAAAATGCATCAATTTGTTGTTGTGACGGTGGATCATTAATTTTATTTTGTTGTTCACTTAGGGAACGATAGAATTTTTTTGCATCCTTATTAAATAATTTATGTTGGTGATAATGATTGCTGCGTTTTGTGTATCTCCTCAATCGTTGTGCCTTTGCTTGTAGTTTCATTTTGATATTTTCTTCGAGTTCATTTAAATCACGTCCATCCATTTTAGCTTTTTGGAAAATGTTGTCTACCTTAGTAACGAGTTATCGAGAAGTAGCGCCTTTCTTTTTTTCGCTTAATATGGGTAAGTCTTTTCTATGTTGTTCGATGGTTTTTAGGATTCTCTTTTTCCATGCTGGAGTTTTTCTGCTACTTGATAATTCTACCTTTTTTGTTCCTGCTCCAGCTACTGCGGCATACATGTGCTGGTTGATCTCAGCGATGTCGAAGTGGTTACCTTTAGTCATTATCTTATTCAATCATTCAATTATTATTATTATCGCTATTATTATCGTTATTATCGTTGTTGTCGTTATTGTTGTTGTTGTTGTCATTGTTGTTCTTAACATGTTGAAATAACATAGAGTACGCCTATGCAAAAAGTAGTTCACTACAATTCGAGGTCACTGGCTGTCATCACAAAAGGATTAGGTGATAGTTATCCTCCTGCTCACTCTTTATTTTTGTGACTGAAATAGTCTATCGCCCATTTCGCAAAAATGAAGTAATTTTGAAATCACAGGGACTTCAAATTTATTAATTTGAATTATTAATGTGATAAAGTGGTAAACATTCTCCTGAAATTTACCAAAAAGTTTCAGGGTTTGTTTAGTACTACAAGACAAGGAAGATAACATATAGAAAGAGGAAATTAAAAAGGCTGCTCCGTATAATTGAGACTTAAAAGCTTAACTCAAACTGAATAATAATAATCAAATAACATAATCGCAGCAGGTCTTTTCATATTTAATTATTTAAAAAGCGTAATTTGTGACACATTTCCTGTCACTTAATATCTATTATTAAAAATAGAGGTTTGGAAATATATCTAATCAGGTTGAAAGCAACAAACTTCTTAAAATGTACACAACTTTTCTTTTAAGTAAGACAAATTATTCTACGATAAACACATCAAGAGGATATATGTAGGTAATAATTCTTGAGAATATATGGCAAAACTTTGCGGAAATGCGATATCCCCACCGGAATCTATTTTTAAATTTTCATTTCATTAAGAACTTGAATTGTGTCTGGATGTTATTAATATCGAGGTTATTTGATTAATGTAAAGATAAGACTACATTAGTTTAACACAGGGTAGATAAAAATTACAATTTATTATTAATAAGTATATTAAATAAATTATATCTATAAAAAGTCAGAAACGTAACTCTAAACATACCGTTAATAAGGCTTAATAATTAAATAGGACCTAAGATAAATTTGATTAAGAATTCCCCTCTTTTAGGTTTACTTGAAAGCAATCCCCAAAAAATAAAATAAAACGCCTTGCAGTAATGGATGTTTGTTTAACAATGCCAATAATTTTTAAATTCAACACAAATTATGTATTAATTTGAGGTACAAATGTATTTTATTTTATGCGAAGTATTACTCAATACAAACATGCCAATACTATTTTCAAATATGGAAATATAAATGTAAATAGCAAGAGAATGAGGAATTCTCGTTATACTGTGATATAAAATGAACCTTTGGTGAAGCAGAAAAGCACTAATATAACAACTTAAAAATAAAAATTCAGAAGTTTCACAATTATATGGAATTATCATGCTACTACTGATTCGTTACCTTTAACCGCGCCATCTGTTCGTTCAAAGATTTTGTGTTCTTTTGTTGCGAAAGTGCTATGTCGGGTGTAAAAGACTTGTTGCACAAAATAAGTAATAAATAGAAGCACAAAATAAATAACAACCATTTCAATTATTCTGTTTTTACAACATTTGAGTAATGGTAGAAATTACTTTCAATAATTAAATCCCACACTAACCTTGGTAGAACCAAATATGATACTTCAATCCTAAAGAAAAGAGTCCAAGAGTTGGATGTACAACCGACCTCGACTCTTTTAAAATCTCGGACCTTGTCGTGTCTACTGCACAGGCACTTTCGCCATAGATTTTCGACATAGACTTGCTTGAAGGTCATGTGACTCAAATGGTCACGTGATGAGAGTTAGCCTTCTGGTTGTTGTTTATTGTGTGCTTACGGTACATCCCATAATTTTCCTCTATTTGTGGAGATAAAATATTCAGACTTGCTACACTTAATACACTTAGGAGACGTCAATTTTTGACATAAAAATGACGTTCCCACTGCTGTCAGTTTCGCCAAAACTGATACCAACTTTTTTGTTTTCATTTTAAATAGAACACTCTGTTTATTATTACATTTTTTGAAACCGTACTATTTACTGAATACAGTTCAAAAAAAGAAGTGATTTCTGAAGTACTTTTAATTTTTTAAATCCATTTTATTTCTCAATATAGAAGGCCATAACTCATCGTTATTATTTCTAACCGACCACGTTAGTGCTGCAAAAAATTAAATTGGGAACATTTAGGAAGTCTTAATTTATTTTTTCATTTGTTTCTTAGAGATACCGTATGTTCTTATTAAATATACTTTAAAATGAATTGAAAGCGATATTTTGAACTCTTTTGACAAAATGGGAAATATGGGTAGATTCGTCAATAATTGCATTTTTATTGGTACCACAGTACCATTATGGTGCGATTTAAGAAAATTAAGGTATGACTTGAAAACTGATTTTCTTAACAACACAATAAAAATTTGAAATGCTCCTCTTTTCATTTGTTTAATTTTTGTAGCATTAATGTGGTCCGTTAGTAATAACCAGGATGAGTCGCAGCCTTCTACGTCGAAATAGGAAATGAGACCAAAAAATTTTTCGATTCTTCAAAAATCAGTTGCTTTTTCTTAAAACTAAAAATTTGAGGTGCAAACAATGGAGTTTTAAATAGGTTTTTAAGAGTTATTTGGTTTTTCAAATTTGAAATAATTCCCATTTAAATTTGAAAACTTCGATAATTTTTGTTCCTTCGAATTTGACTTTCGAGAACAAATTCTGGGAAATAATTAAAGCTTAAACGGAAAATTTTGAGAAAAAATTCAATTTTTTAAAAAATATTGCACAATTTTTATTGGTTTGAAAAATTACAAGCTTGCTAGATTCGACTAGAAAGATAACTGATGTTATTTATTATACATTCTTCATTTTTTACAAGATATTAAATTTCTTTCAATAATTCCAAGTTAAAACCTAAAATTATTACTATTTTTGTAAAACTGCAGCTTTATTCTCGAAAGTAGAAATATTTATTGCTTAAATTTCGAGTGATTTCTCAAAATATTTTCTTTTTAACAAGTTTTAAACCTAAACATAAAATTTGTTATCTTTTTCATGGAACTTTGCCCATAAACTCAAAATCTTGGCGATTTTCTAAACAATTAGAATCTGTTTTTTATTCGCAATTTCCTTCCCAACATTTGGAATTAAAAAATCAATGTTCCTGAAATTTTGGAAATTGAATTTTTTGTTATATCTAGGCTGTGTTTCAAAATTTCGATTTTTTTTCCAAAACTCCGAATTTTAACTTTCTTTTTCTAAATTGATGCTTTGAATTCGAAATTTCTCGATATTTTTAGTTGTTGAACTTTAAATGCCTACTCGAAATTTTACAATTGTTGTGAAAATTTTCGCTATAAAGAAATTCGTTCTTCTTTTACTAAAATGTCAAGTTTAAGATCAAAATATTGACTTCTTTAAGGATTGCTACTTAATGCCACAATTTCAACTGTGATCTTAAATTGTGGGTTTTTTTTCTGGAAGTTTCTAATCTAAAGTTTAAACTCGAGATTTCTGTTTAGAAACTTTCATGTAAATTTGGAGTGTTTTCCGGACTTCGACTTAAAAAAAAACAAAATAATGCAAACTTGAAATTATTACAATATTTCCAAAAATTGTAGCTTTAAATGCATTCCTAGAAATGTTATGTTGGAAAATCAGTTTTTGTCTGCAGTGCCGGGTAAATATAAACAATGCTCGATATCCTAACATAAAATGTCCTTGTGGAAAATACTTGTGAATTAACCACACTCACATGGCTTACAATGACCGTGACATCTTGGGCAGGCTAAATATGTAGTAAAATAGAATTAGACTTACATATTACAATATGTAGCTTGGTATAATTACTTGTAACTTAGAAAGCAACAACAATAAAGTTATAAAAATATAAACAGCGGACCTAAGTATATATTTTTTAACCATTCTTGAAATAGGGAGTTTCTTTATTTTCCTGATTTGTGACACTTGCACGATAGATTTTGCATTTCTGATAACAAAAACATAAACGTTTAACGTTTTTTAATTGGTCATTTGTCGAACTAGATGAAAGTAAAGTCACGCCGAGGACGTTTGTGTCAATGGATGTTGGGATGCAATCCGTGATACAAGCTTTGCCTCATCTACGTGATCTTTGCAATTTCAATCTGGTTTTCATTAGGTTCTAATAACATTTCAATTGCAGCGTAATAAACTTGTATGTATTCGTATATACAAGGCTTATTATCTTAGCAGAGAAGAATGCTTCAATTAGCGAAAATGTTTGCGTAATAGACAGTTAAAAGTCAGTTGCAAGTCACCCAATGGGGGTTTACTCTCCTGAATACTTATACGGCTTTGAGTTGGACAACCACCATACCATACTGATGAGGCCAAGGAAGGCCGAAACTAGTCTATGGTTGCGGTTGTACATGTATTCAATTTTAAGCACGTTTAACTGTTTAATTACAGAACATTTAATTTGTCATTTGTCTGCAAATGATGTTCCAAATGGGGCATTTTAGATCGAACACGATGTAGATTCCTGCAAAGAAATTTCAGTCTTTTGTGGCACATCATCTACTGCGACCATTGATTCCTTGCAAATTGTGAACTGATTTCTCGAATACATTTGCTTCAGTCATCCTTCCTTTGTTCTAATAAAGTAATTATCAAACTCACAAACTTACAAATTTAAACTCTAAATATATGTATGTATAAGGTTGAGTAAAAGTCCAAATTTTTATAAATTAAAAAAAATTAGCACGAAATTTAGAGAAAAAAAAATATCGAAATGTCTGGTTTAAACTCGACGTTACAGAAAAACGATCGAAATAATGAAAGTAAGGCAAGAAATTGATAACTAAACATATATTTATAAAAAAATCCCTAAATTTTGAGCTGTAAGCCAAAACTTTAGAAAAAAAAAATAAACAAAAAATTATAAGTTTAAACTCGGAACTCTGCGGGTATGCATACATTTTGCCTATTTCCTCATATTCCTTTTTTCATTTATTGTTTCTTTTCTTTGTTCCTGAAGAAGCCCCCTACGATGGTGGGCGAAAGACGAACACTTTTAGTAGTTCTTTGACACGGTCCAATCCCGGAAGAAGTATATGCTGTACTGACTTTGGCCGTGGAAGCCTTCGTTATCGTTACACATTTATAATAACTCCAGTTTATGAGTTCATCATGTAGTATTTTAAATAACTCCATTAGTTAAAAAGATTTTGAAGAAAAATTGAAAATGTGAAAAAGGATCAAGTTCCGTTTATTCAAGGAAATTTAATCTCAGTCTACAGCAGATTTGATTCAGGGAGAACAAGTATCTTTGAGACAATAAATTACCTGCCATATTTTAAAACAAGTCTGAATTGCAGTGTTTAATATTTTATCTGTTATTACAAATTAATATCATTTTGTTTTTATTATGTCAAATTAAAAAGGGTTGTGAATATATTAAAGATTTGGTGGAATCATCTAACCACTTAGATCAGTAGTGTGGAATATGATTGCAAAACCGATGGATAGCACCGCTTGTTCCCCAGGAGATATTTCACCTCTATTTATCCATTTTGGTCCACGGACATCTTTGCTAAGCAGACTCACTCTCTATATTGATTTAAGACCCATATTAAGATTTTTTCTAAAAGTTCTTTCAAATTTGAACAAAAATATAAGTGCTGATATATTCATGCATCTATATTTATTCGAAAAATGTTTATAATATTTTTTACAGCTTGTTTACTAATTTTAGTTCAAAACTCAAAAGCTTTTTGTTTGTTTAATTTTAATGTGTTGGCTTTCGTCAGATAGTCTTTTAATAATTTTGTTTTTCATTAAAGATTTTACCTTTGGCCTACAGAAGTAAATGAAATGTCCAGATTAGTTTTTTTTAGCCATGTAATATCCTTTTAGGATCGTTACTCATTATATAGATTTTATTTTTTTTTGTGATTCTTTATCTTGTTCGCGATGTTCAATGGTTTTTTTGGTATCACCATAATAATCAACGTTAGGAAATACACAATTTTGTTAATTTAGCCTAAATTGTATATTTAATAATAAGAACGTTAACAATAGTGCCGATTTCATTTTGAACACTCTGTATACTGTTAACATTGAGCTTGCTGGTAACTCAAATTATCGTGATGGTGAGGTTTGAAGGTAACGCATAATGGTCACGCTGAACCATAAGTTTACCTCCTATCAAGAGTTGCTCAACACACCTAAAGTAGTTTTCACTCAAAAAAAAAAAAAAAAAATAGGAGAACGAGTATGCATTTAAATTTTCTATCATTTACACATAGAATCATATGACTGGCAGAAACATAAATTCCAATGGACATGGAGCATTATCTGTTGGGTAGCCTTAAGTGAATCATTTTTTTTTTTTGTAGAATACTGCCGCTTACAGAAATTAATCTTGGTGATGAATTTAATTGTGCTTTAAAATGTTACCGATTTTAATATGAATTAATTTCTGTACAGTACTTATTATTAGGTCATAGAAAAATTTCGATGTTATTGGCTTTGCTGATTTCAGTAGTCTATCTAATTTGGTAGTTGCCATAAATGAAATGGCTGGACTCCCTCTGTTTAGCATAATTTAAATGTATTAGTACAAATATTAATCAATTATACTAAAATATCGTAGGCGCGACTCCTGCTGAAACGATTAAATAACAGCTAATTTAGTTATTGATTGAATAATTATAATGTTGTGTAGTTACGGAAGCTTGGAGAAAATATTTACATTATGTGGAATAGTGGAATTTTTATTTCGAGCTTGCTGATGGCATAATCGTGTAAAATCGTTGAAAAGCTTGTAGCAAGCAAATCAGGTAGTATTGCACACGATTATAAATTAATCTTTGCTTTATTTTACCATAATTTTGGTCATTGATAATTTATAATTTATTATGAAATGGTATATATGCAAAATTCTTAGTAACTGTAATCCATATGAGTAATGTAATCCACAACTGGATACATTGCAACAGCAAGACATGTTATAACTACATTGAAATTGTCAATATTTATGAGTGACTGTAAACATCGTTTTAAAAGATCTTATTTTCTACCTACACATCTCCATATTAAGTTTTTGAAGAAATAAGTTGATTCTTATTAAACTGTTATGTCATAACTGTGGGGAAATTAACAATAACACTGTTCGCTTTTAGTTTCTTTTACTGTAAAATGACGGCACCTCACAAAATACGAAATATGTTTTTAAAATTCTTTCTCTAACACTATCATAGAAACAGCACGTTCTATCACTAAAAATTGTTATGGAACAGATGTCATTCCAGCACTAGGTTCAGAATGTATTCTACACACCGTTTTAAATTATTCTTATTGGTCGGAAATATTTAGGTCGTTTAGAATATTAATATTCTGCACGGCTTTCGGCGAATTAGAAGCCGTTTAGGTTCATTTTAGGGCGGAATATCAAGTAATTTGTTTTGTTGCTATGGTTACATGTAATAATTAAAGTATTCATTTAAAGCGTCGTGTTTTAAAATTGTAATCTATTTGGAAGTTTTTTATGAATATTTAGGGGTTTTTCTATAATCTTGTTAGAGAAAGTATAGTCTACAACATGTTTGGAATGGCATATTCCACACTCGTGAGACCGTAGATACTTTTCGCTCATGTGGAATATGTGCCATTCCATAACTTGTTGTAGAATATACTATTATACTGTACATATACTCTCTGCTATCTGACAGGTAGTACTAGGTTAGTTATGTGACAATCTTTTCAAAAACTCTCTGGTGATTAATCGACGTCAACAGTGAATTACAACAAAACAATTGGGTAGTTATGGGACTATCAAAAATAAAAATGTCATAATTTGTAAATTAAAATTATTTCTAGTTTTTATATCTTTTATATTTGTATATATTCTAACCTTTGATCTTGTATATTTTAGGTTACTGCACATTAAAAACCTCTCACACTTTCAAAATTATGTATTACTTACATAGTAACACTTTAATTTGAATCATCTCAATGCTGCCAATAATGAGTTACGTCATTCTTCGATGGATAAGCCGATATGCAAAATATGTGGAATTAATTTTAAAAATTCAAATATATTGAAATAAGTTTACCTTTATGTATCTATCAACAAATGCTTCAGAGGCAGATTTCCACACCTTTTATTTGTGAAAAAATAGTTCATTCAGCAACATCAAAAGGATACATTTGCCTTCGGTCATAAAAAAATAAAAAATCTTCAAGGTGTTATTAATTATTGATACCCTTTAAAACTTATGTAATTTTAGGTTATCTCCTTCTGACTTCAATTAAACTAAGTAAATGTTTAAAACATTTTTGGTACATTTTTAAAACCCTTCACAACGGCCCCCACAATTGCCTTTTTGAAGTTCCCACTTCATTAGATTTCAACTGATACGAATCCGTTATCAAAAATATATGTTTATAGTACATTTTTGTCGAAAAAAAAACATTTCAAATCATAATTAAAACACCTTTTCAGGGTGCCACTGGCGGTCATGTGGTTTCGTGTGAAATGTCCAAATTAAACTCTATGTCAGCTTGGATGCGGCGTTGCCAAAATTTTAAAATATTTTCGTTATACTGTTAGACACATATACTATATATATATATAAATATATAATAATATATATATATATATATATATATATATATATATATATATATATATATATATATATATATATAATACTTCTATATGGCCAGCTGCGTATTCTGACCAAATCCGATAAGGATTATTTTTATTTTTTTAAATCTTGTCATTAACAGCAAAATTTATACATTTACTATACGACTTGTATTTGTTCACTTGAAATTTCGACTTTTTGTAGAAATTGTGATTTTTCTGAATGAATTTCGAGTTCTTTTTTTATTTTGTCGTTCGACCCCCAATTTCGCAATTATTTTTTTAGTTTTGTCAACATGTTGACTTTGAATCTAAAAATTGAACATTTTCCTTTTAAGTGTCGAGTCGTCTTAAATTTTATTGTTTTTATAATAATCTGGAATTTTGCTTATTATTTTTTGACGTGGAAACTTCTTTAGACGCGCTAAGCCATTTTAGATCGAGGGAAAGCTTATGGTTTTGCGTGCTGTTACGCTAATTTGCTTTACCAGCATATTCTAATAATAGTATTATTTAGTTATGAGTTAGAGGTGTAAAAAAATTATATTCGCGTGTTCGACAGCAAGGTTTGAACCCGCGATCTATCAGTCATATGAAGCAAAATCTGCCGCTTTAACCAACTAAGCGATACTGACTGTTAACAAATAAGTATATGAGTTTTAACTGGGTTTAGGGGGGTTGGAGTGGAATGGTCGCCACAAAAAGTAAATAATATTCGCAATGGAAATTGTTTCGTAATTAATGATTAAAAATTGTTATAGGGTTGGCAATATTTACTAATATTGAAATAAATGCTTATCTAAATCATGATACCACTATAAATAATTTATTTATGTTATAATTACTAATGTGTGTTAAGATAAACTACTGGATGTTTTGTACAAAAACTTCAAAAAATAAGTAAAACATGAAATGTTCTTGCAAAAATGATATAGAGGCAAATAACAGAAAAACACTACAATGAGCAACTCTGAAGTACGAAGGCCAAAAATTTATAAATTATCTGAGAACGAAGGCTTCAACGTACAGATATACTTCTTCCGGGACAGTGAACTACTAAAAGTGTTCGACGTTTCGCCCAACATCATAGGGGGATTCTTCAGGAACAAAGAAACAATAAGTGAAAAAAAAAAAACAGAGACGACGGTTACATGCTTCCTCCATCTGGAAACCAACCACCGGAAATCTTCGGGAGTGATCGCGCAGACTAATGGTATATAAAGTTTCCCTTTCTCTCTTTCCTCTCAGAAGAGTTTGCTTCTGGTATGGTGGACATACTGAGTTACCATGTTCTTCTGTTTAAACTTTCTTATCCTTTGTATCAATTTTCAATTCAGAAAAGTTTCGCTTCTGGTATGGTGGTCATACTGAGTTACTGTGCTCTGATGTTTAGAAATTGGTTTTTTTCTTTTTTGTATATTTCCTTGTGTTTTATTTTTCATTGTTTCTTTGTTCCCGAAGAAGCCCCCTACGATGGTGGGCGAAACGTCGAATACTTTTAGTAGTTCTTTGACACGCTCTAGTGCTAATTAACCTCGATTTAACAAGGTAAACAATGTGCATTAATGTTAATTATTATTTTAGTTGTTTGATTGAACCACTGCGCATTAGAACAGCGAGTACTATGTAGTTTGTACAACAAAAGTGGCTGTGATGATAATTCTAAATTACAAATTATCAAATTTAAATTTTTGGTACTACAATTAATTTGAAAATTAAAAAAACAGTTCTATTTTTTGTTTGTCTAATTTTTTATTATTATTCTCAACTCTCTGAGTTTGAACCTAAAATTTGTAAATTTTTTTATGCCAATTCAAAACTAGTTACTTCTCGAAGTTTCGTATTTTTCTATAAATGCGGAAAGAAAGAGACGAAATTTCGAGAATTTGTATGACATACATACAGTGAAGTACGGTTATAATGACTCTGAAGCGAAATGGAAAACTCATCATCAGCGGCGTAGCTAGCATGGGTCGCACCCGAGGCGGATATTTTAGGTGTTACCCCAAAACCAGAATAAAAAAGAAAAGTAATATTAATTTATGTTTTATTAAAATATTACAAATTATTTTTATGCATTATTTTATTATTAGTTAACGATATGTAAAACAAATTTAGTGAATAAAAAATTAAAATTTTTCCTTCTAGCGTTAACACTTGCAAACTCCGAAATTTATATTTTGTCTTGCTTCATGTTTTATCGTTAAAATGCCAATATTGTTTAATCTGGTTTTAGTCATTGTAGCCGCAAGTAATTTTTGATTAATTTTAATTTGCTGAAACTCCTCGCACATGAAGCAACTGATACGCATATTGTTATAAATAACTTTAGTGCGACTATTAGATTCGGAGGAGATTCTGTAAAATCCCATTCCAAAATGAATTTGAAATAGTCCAGAGTCACCCAATCAGAAACAGTAACATTGGCCGCTTTTAAATGTTCTCTTAGTTTTGGTATCTCTAAGAGGAGTTCTGCTACCTCATCGTATGGGTCAGTAAATTTTGATATACACAACCTCAAACAATAAAGCTACATCTTGAATGGACTTTAATCTTATTTCGAATCTGGCAAGATATTCTAACATGTCCCTTTTGAAGTTCCGCTCTAAGTGTTAAGTCCAGCATCGGTGGACGATGCCGACTTATTGGGCATGCGTATCTTGAGACGAATTCGTCGTTCCATCGGAATGTTGTATTCTTCCGATTTTTGTTCCATGTAAAGGACAAAATCCTAGGAATACTTCTTTGACTTCTACTTTTCTATTATTAATTTTTACATAACGAATCATTTCAGACATTTGATCGACATGTGAAACGTCGGGTGTGCTATCAAGCAAGATTCCAAAATATTTAGCCGATTTAATTTTGTTAACAAGCTGACATTTTACGTAATTGGCTAAAACATTTATGAACTCATTTTGTACATCCTGCTCCAAATATAAAATATGTTTTTTCAATACTGCATCATACTTTGACAGAAGTTGGACTAGCTCTAAGAAATTACCTTTATTTGAAGGGCCTTTTCCCTCATCATGTCCACGAAATGTGTTTAGCCAGAAACAAAGTTATATCCAACAATCTAGACAAAAGATTTTTCTACTTCTGTTTTTCCGTAATCATTAATTGTAAGGCTGCGTCATCTATTGTCATATGCGATTTTAATCTCATTTCCACTGTTTTTCACTTTTCGAAATTTTCTAGATGTTCACATGAGGTTTCATGGTTTAACTCTTTGCCATTTAGCTTCCACCACTTCTGAAATCCATTTCTATATGTTGTTTCTGTGTTAGTGACAGCAAAAACAGTATAGGTTATTCGATATAGGAGAATAAACCATCCATGACCGCAGAATTTTTTCGCCACTAGGTATCACTTTATAAAACCATTCCTTTGAAAGATGACGACTATCAACTTTTATCTTTTGAGCCATGTTGAGACACAGTAGTAAACGGCCCTTCTTTGTTCTGAAAATGTTCACTTCCCTTTTTTATTATCTTAATACAAGCATTATCTGAAGCTGGTAAACTCCAATATGAAACATCTCTCAACTGTTAAAGTGATTCTTCTGAGCTAATACTGTCTCCGAAAGTAGCATTAACGACGTCATTTTCAATATTTATTTTGGTTTCGTCGATGTCATAGGTCCTCTTTATTAATTCTGTATTGCCGATGTTGCTATCTGCATGCGAGTCTTCTGAAAGATGTATCTTATCTGAATCATTACTTTCATCAACGGGAAAATCAGGTAATTTGCCTGAACTTTGGCCGTTATCTGCTTTTGTAACATATTTAAAGATAGAATCAGACATTATCTGAACTTCATCCATTTAGCCTTTTTGGTTTTTCTCTGTTAAAACCCACTTTTTTTCAACGTATTAACTCCTCGAGGCATATTTCGTTCTGGATGTTCTAAAAATGTTTTTAGTTAGTAAATAATATGTTGATTTAATAACTAAATTGTGGCAGTGAATAAATACACTTCACATAATTAGCTTTGCCAAATATATTTTTATAAAAAATAACAATAACTTTAAATCAAAAATCAATAGTTTGAACTTTCAAATTTAAAGAAATATAATTTAAAATAAAGATACGATATATCTAAATAAAACCAACTGACCATAATTATTACTGAAAGGATTATCGTCAAACGTGTAGAAAAATAAAGGAAATATGTTACCCCCAGCAAAACAAAAGCCTCTTTTAATCAATACACCATTAGAAGTATTTATTTGATATTAATAAATGTATTTATTTGAAATTGATTCCCAGCCTTATTTGGTACAAATAAAGCTTTATTAAATGTTAATTCATATAAAATTGTCTTAAATAAAGCTTATTTCCATTAAATATACCATTTTTAAACCAAACCAACCAAATAAGCCTTATGAGGCTGAAATAGATATTTCTTTATCTCAAATGCAGTTTTATTAATCGTTAATAAATATTATTTGAGTGGACAATCGTTAAGATATTCGACTACACCGCTAAGTTCAGTTTATAACCATACTGTTCGCTGTCCTAATATTATTTATGTATGTATAGCGTTAACTCTCAGTGATTGCTCGAAAAGATTTGTTCTAATGCTTCATTGTATTATATATTTTAAATTATAATTATTATGTTTCATAAAAATTTAAGCTATAAATTATTTACTATCAAGTATTACTTTCTTTAAAAAATAAAATTATATTCTTACTACTATAAATTACTCATCATAACCCTCTTTATTTCACGTCATGTATCATTCCCAATTATTATTGGGTATTATTTTCCTTAAAAAAATTAAATAAAATACTTATTACTATAAATTAGTTATAATCTTGTTTAATTCACTCTATGCATCATCCATTAACAAATATTTATTTAGTCAAACTTTTAAATAAATAATTTGTTAACTATTAATAAATTTTTTTTTGGCTCAAATAAATACTTCTATCAGTGTAGGTACATATTTAGTAATATTTTCAGGCTAAACAAAAAATTATTACTTCGTCTAAAATACCTACTGTACTTTACATTTCGGGAAGCTCAAAAACCTCATTTTAAATACCTGTTCTAAAATCGATTAAAATAATTTAAGAGGTTTTTTTTTTAAATAATCTAATATAAGCTACTAAGTGAATTCATAAATTATTGCTTATAACAAAAACACTTCACTTACCTTGTTTTTTTGCAAGAATCAACTATACTAACTCTTTCAGAACGCTTTTACACTAACAATTTCGTTTATAATAACCATGATAATGTATTAGTAAGGTAATCCGACGCGAGGCGAAATATGGCACGTAATCGGGAGACTGGCGGCTTAAAGAGAGGTAGACCAGTAAGATGTTTAAGAACTGGCGTAACTATGCAAAGTATAGGGCAGCCTCCGACGTATGTCTGGAATATTGGCTGTAACTTAAAAAAAAATTAGAACAAAATATTTTAAATAAGCTTTTTTTGGTTAATTATTTGCCACATTTTGGTGACCTTAATTTCTTTTTCCCTGCTTTTGTTTCATTGCTACAGTAATGACCTTTAAAATTTCAAATGACATCCGTATTTTTTCTGGGTCTGCAAATGCAGAAAGATATGAAAATTCTGACTGCAAATCTTACAGGATTTAGAAGTGAAAAAGTTCGAGAAAATATAATAATTTCATAATTTTACCGATTCTTATATTAAATAATTTAATACTATTTTTAAACATGTGTTAGTAATTAAAATGAAATTTTCGCCATATCTCTATGTTCGTTTTTGGTAACGATTTCATTTTAGTACTTAGATTTCTTTAAAAATAACACTAAAAAATGAATGATAAAAATCAGTAAAATTATGACTCCTCAAAATTTTTCAAATCTAACTCCTATAAATTTAATGTTACCGAATGCAGGAAGTTAAGATATTTTTCAAAAGAGCAAATAAAATATGCAGGTGTGCAGTTGAAAACTCAAAAATTAGGTACAAAAGCAACGAAATAAGGGCTAAGAAAACAAAATCAAAGTCACTGGAAAGTGACAAATAATTAACCACAAAAGCTTATCTGACACATTTTTTCTATAATTTTTTTTTTAAAAAGTTATAGCTGATGTTCTATACATACGCCGGACCCTGATAAACCAAACGACTCGCCTGTCTATTAATATCATTTTTCTTTCTTAAATATACAAAAAGATTTTTATGTTTAAATTACTTTGGGCACAAGATATTCATTTAATAAAAAACTGGTTAAGTTTATTAAGAAATACGTATTCTGCACAGTTCATTGTTCATTTCTCTTAAAAAAAAAATGTGCACTAAAATGTTTTTCGCATATAAAATCTCGAGTTGACAACAGCCGGTCATTTCGCGGGATTTTTCGCTTCCATACATAAATTTTGTCCTTAGGCACTCGAAACAACGACACTTGTTCATGACAGCTTTTATAACCACTGTTACACATAAACACAAGTCTTGCCCATTTTGTAATTAAAATATAAATATAAAACCGAAAAATTGCGAAACAATTGCATAAAGTATCAATATTTGCATAAGAAAGCATTGCTTAATCTACTCAAGGCGGCCCTTCTACTGTCTATCCTTCATATGGTCTTCTCTTATCAATCGTCTCCGGTTTTAGTGCCACTTATCGCAACAGTGAGATTTAACGGGTTACATTACGAGCCTTATATTATATCATGATAATAACTTAATGACAAATACTTTGCATCAATTACACGTCCACGAAAGAAATGTTGAAATGAATGCGGTCGGGAACAAGGGAAATTCCCCAAGCCCACCGGTGACGAGCAATTGTTATTTTCGGGGAATCCTCGATCGATGGAATGTGTACACTGAAAAATTTGTAGTTATTAATTTATTATGCTCGTGACATGTTTTTTGAGCTCACCGTGAAACCAAATAAAAACCCTTACAGTGGTCCTGAATGAAAAAAAGTTACTAGGCAAGTGGGCACCTACATATTTTTGTTAAATATATTATTTTATGAGTGGCGGTTATGCAATGTGCTACAGTTTTACGAATTTATATAGGTGGTACTACTGATGTTCACGGTCAGGTTTCACCTCCAGGTGGGTGACACCCGGTGCGGGCCGCCCTGCCGCCCCTCTTTAGCTACGCCGCTGCTCACCATAATAAGAGGGCGAAACAAAGAGCAAATTATAAAAGCAAATTAAAATTCATACAAAATGGTTGGTTATTTTACAAGATGTTTTTTTTTAGTTGCGAGGTTATCTGTATGCAGAAAACCACATATTATAAAGACAAACTAATTTTATAGCTGGGGCTAATCGAAATTAAACTTTCTTTTAAAAATATTTTCAACTTTCTTTCACTTTCAGTTTTACCAAACCAACACCAACTTTCTTAATTTAAATAGCAACTCCCAAATTTTATTTTTTATTGCGATTGTCCACAAAAAAAATTAGGTAAGTTTATGTATATGTATACATGAACTTGACCTAACTTTAAAACTGTAGGATTTCACTTATGGTATAAACTTTATACTATACTATACCAGCGTTTCCCAAAGACTGGGTCGCGACCCGTCGCCGGGTCGTAGAAAAAATTTGCTGGGGCGCGAACAATATATTGTAAAAGTACAAAACAAATTTTTTGCATACTATTATTTTTACATAAAATACTGCCTTTAAATTTATACATACTTTCGAAAAATGTGTCAAGATTGCAAAGTATATCAAGTTTCGTCCATTAAATAACAAACTTTTTACCGAATTTTGCAATAAAATGAAGAGTGATCTTAAACACCTCCATTTGAAAATTTACGATGATTTTCAAAGGGAAATGTTTCAAACTTTTGTTTGAGCTAAAATATTTTGTTATCTCTGAATGAACACCCAGAATTTAAAAAAGTTATTTTTTTTTTCATTTAAAGGTAGATTCCACGATTTCGAGTTGTTAATAAAAGTAGCTTATTTGTGTGACATATTTGCTCCATTCCAAGAATTTAATTTAAATTTGCAGGTCTTTGGTTTTAATATTTTAAAGTGAAAACTAACTCTGTGGAAACAACGGCTTTAAAAAGAAAATTTAAAACCTTTTGAAACATGACATTTTACTGAAACTCACGCAAACTAGGATGAAGGAGATTTACATTTAGAAACATTATCAATTCAAAAACATCTTTCAAAGCTAAAAAATAGTTTCAAAGACTACTTTCTGGATATTCCTTCAAATAATATGTAGACTAAAGATCCTTTTGATGTCAAAATTGAAAAGGAAGAAATGTTTAACCTTACAATTAGTGAAAAAGAAGTTGATATTTTAATTTAACTTTCATGGGACGCCGATCTGAAAAAAGTGTTTGAAACTATACCACTAATTAAATTTTTTTTGCGCTGTCAAAAGGAGGATCCAAGCATAAGCTAAAAAACGATACAATTTTTAATGCCCTTTGTCACCACTTTATACATGTGCAGCTGGTTTATCAGCTTTGGTGTCCCTAAAAAATAAGTATGAAAACAGATCCGATGTGGAACTTAATTTGAGAAAAAAATTAGCATCATTACCTCCTTCCTCCCAATTTAAAAGTGTTACCTGGCAAACAACATCATCCTTCGCAATAAAAACAAAATATGTGGAAACAAAGTAAACTTCAAATATTTTATTTTATTTTGAAAACATTTACTTCACTTAGTAAAGTTTTAAATGATTTTTTTAATTTTTTAATTATTGTAAAAAAACAAATAAATGTTTTTTTTTTTGATAAGGTGGGTCGCGAAAAATTCTAGAACCTCTAACAGGTGGCGGTCAAAAAAGTTTGGGAAACGCTGCACTATACCATTAAAAGTGTCGTTATGGAGCGAGTCGAGAGGAGCGCAGTATTAGGCAACTTTATCTACAGGCAGAAAGGCGAGTTCGTGTGGCTGCATCGCTATCGAGTAGGCCTGACTTGTCCTTTGCCTCATAGATGGCAGCAGGCGCATACAAGGTTAAGGAACTGCCATTAATAGCTTTAGACGAATCCAGTTAGGTTATCTCGATTTTATTATTTCTATGGTATTTGAGATAAATAATACAATAAAAACAGATCATATGTTGTGTTTAGTAAAGTGTTATTATTATGACATCAATTATTTGACATATTTTTTTTATTTTAGCTTACCGAATTCAATTTGTAAGATATTTAAATTATTTTTAAATAAATTAAATTGTTTACTTTGGAAAGCAGTTTTTGACATACAATTATAAGGTATTTAAAATTTTTAAAATGATACCTCAGGACAACTGATAAAAATAGGTTTTTGTATAGAAACGAAAAATAAAGAGGTTGAAATATGGATGATTAAACAATTAAGACACAAGTCCAGAGAAGGTTTTACCTCTTTACTACATCGGCAATAATCTTTATTTATTAGAGGGAAACATGGATGTCCAGTGCTACAACCTTTTTATTTTTTTATTTACGTTTTGTATTTTCCTAATTTATCAAAAAAACAAATTTTTATTTTTTCCATATCTAATTTTTGGTCTCCTATTTTTCATTATTCCTTTCTATGTAAAATAAACTAACCTCTTAATTTGTGAACTGTCATGAAGTGACGTTTTCAATAAATTTAAATATCACGTAGTCGCATTTCAAAAACTGTTTAGAAAATTGTCAACAAACCATAAAAATTTAAATATTTCCAAACTGGGCCGAAGAAATGTTAAATAAATTGAAAAAAAAACATCAATAATCTTTTTTCAATAAATGTTGTCCATTTACTAACGCACTCTTATTGGTCGGAAACATTATGTTTATTAATTTTATTTAACATTTCTGCGACCCAGTTTGGAAAATGAAATGTTGTGTTCCAAATAATTAAAATAAAATTTTCACGGACAGTGTCATAAAGCGGCAGAAGGGCGAAAATGAAAGAAATGTAATATGGTTAGTTTGTGGTATAATAGCTGCCTCTAAATTATTTATTAGTGTAAATGGAATACGAAAAGCTTGAGTTCGCGTTTAAACAGAAAGGGTTATAATTTATTTTCATCTTACGTATTTTTAATATTTTATTCCATTCCTTACACAAAAAAAGTGCTTTATGGAGCAGAAATTGTGGTTTTTAATTTTTCAAATAAATTTGCTTCCCATTTAAACTTATCCATCAAAATCTTTAAAATTGGAATAGATATTCCTACCAAACCTGTAAATTCATCGATATTTTTATTTACCGACATATATTTACAAATGAAATCTTAGATACCGGGTTACCGTTAATTTTTCATTTTAATAAATGTTATACAATATTATAGATTGTATTGTTAAAAATGTGGCCATTTGAAAATCGAATGCCCTAATTATCTTGCCAACTGCTACATGCAAAATGAGAAGGTAATAAGTGCGGCCATTGCATTTGCAGCGACCCTTATCTTTAGGCACTGATATTGTTTACAGAATGTAAAATTTGAATTTCTTTAAATCCCCTAATTTTTTTCGCGGTTTATGCAGATTCGAAATTGAAAAAAATGTATTCATCGCTTAGTCTGTTCTATAGCTAGCTACTAGAATCGTATTTTTGGCGGGCGTGTAAAGCTTTTTAATAAATAGGACAGTTATTGTTTGTTTTTGAAAATCTCCACAAACTCATAGTTTCACTTTTTGTTTTATAATTTTTGTAATTTTTGCTTTGTAAAAAATTTTACAATGAAGAATAAGCCCATTTTTTAATATATGTAATATATGCAGACCCGCCGAGAGAGAGGCAAAGGGGATAAATGCCCCTGGGGCCTGGTAATAGCCATGTTCGTAGTTCGTGAGTTACAAAAATGTTAAAAGATACCTTTTCTTGAAATTTCGAATTAAAACTCGGATTTTTAACGAATAAAATTTGAAATTTTGATGAGAAACTTATGAAATTTCCAAAAAAGAGAGTTATAAAAAACTTTCGAAATTTTGGAAAAATCAAAACTCCGAGAAAAAGTCGAAATTTTGATTGTAAAACGTCAAATTTGCAAAAAAAATTCTGGGAAAAGATCAATAATTTCAAAAAGATCGAAATTTTGCAAAAGTTTTCAAACGAGAGTCGAATATTACATACGCTAGATTCTTATAGAAAAATTATACTTTCTGGAAAAGGCTAGTTTTTCAAACAGTTGAATTTACAAAAATTCGAATATTGCAGTCAAGATTTTGAAAATTTTCGAATTTTTTAAAAACAGGTGAAATTTCTACAGAAAAGGTTAAAGTTTTGTGAAAAAGTTAAAAGCTTTAATAAAAGGTCTGCATTTTGATATTTTCAAAAAAGTGAAAATTCTGAAAAAATATCAAAAAAATGTATATTTCAAAAAAAGTTTAATCTTTCAAATAAAGTGTAAAATTCACATAAAAGTTGAGAATTCAAGAAAAGTCAAATTTTTGGAAAAAGGAAAACGAAATTTCCAAACTTCCAAACTGAGAAATAGCTGAAAATTTTGAAATATGTTGACATTTTCAAAAAAAAGTAATAACTTTAAGAAAGGATGGAAGTTTAAAAAAAATCAATATACTCGAATTTACAGAAAGTAAACTTTTGAGGGTCGAAATTTTGTGTCAAACATTTTAAAAAATTCTAAATCTTCAGAGAAAGTCAAAATTTTCCAACAATGGCAAAATAAAAAATAATGAAATTTTTCAAAAAACTACAAAGCAATCAGTCGAAGTTTTAGAAAAAGTTCGACACTTAGCAAATATGGTTATGTAAAAATTTTGAAGAAAGTCGAAATTTTAACCTAAAATTTCGATAAACAGTCGAAAATTTGAAAAATAGTGAATATTTTAAAAGGATGAAATTTTCAAAGAAAAGTTAAAATTTTGAAAATAAGTCAAAATTAAAAGAAAAGTCTAAATTTTTAATAAAAATCAAATTCTTCACAAAGGGCTGAATTTTCAAAAAGTCGGTATTTTGAAATAAGTTTAAAATAGTAATAGGAATCAGTGTTCTGAAAGAAAAAGAAATTGTCAAAAAATGTAAAGATTTCTAAAATTTTCAGAACAGTAGAAATTGCAAAAAAAGGGCAAAGTTTCTGATAAATCTTAAAATGTTGAAGTCAAAAGTTTCAAAATTTTCAAAAAGATTGAAATTTAAAAAAATTAAAATTTAAAAAAGTCGAAATTAAAAAAATCATTTTTCGATATTTTTTATCTTCAAAACCTAAATTATGAACTAAACCTTTTTTTTCATTTTGTTTGTCCAGGGTATGGTAGGGACCCACGGGTCCACTACATTTAGTGTAAGGGCCCATAATTAATAATTGTCCCGGGCTCCGAAATTCTCTGAATGGGCCTGAATGGGGCTCGCGTAACATGCATATTCATATGTGTTTCACCTTTTTTTAGTAAGTATTACCCTTAATTTAATATACTTCATGAAACTTCATATCTTTACTGGTTGAATGGTTGTCATGGATAATTAAGATATTTATGGATCACCAGCAATTAGCAAACACCTTTAAAGTTGCCGCACTTTTAATTGTGGTCGTAATGTCATTAGTTACGTGAATTGAAACTGTAATTAAATATTTGCCACAGTTTCAACCCTAAATGAGCACTGGCAGCATAATTAATTTTTTTGTCATTCAAGAAACTTTGCAAAGAATGAAGTAATATGGTGATCTGATGGTGCTAGCTGAGAAGTATGGTACAGTTATAGAAATACAATTCAGTAAGGATTCAACCATTTTTGGGGAGTTGCCAAATTATGGTACAGCAGATTTATCAGATCTATTCATCCTTTTTTAAATTGCATTGTCTAATTTAGTTAGTTGAATGTTCTGTTAACCATTTCTTGACACAAATTGTGTATACCTACGCATATTTAAACTTGTAGGCATACACAAAACGCGACTGAAAAGATCTTAAACTAATCTACCTGCCCATTCTTCATAGCCGCTGATGAATAATATAATTGTGTAGGGTGTTTCATTAGTTTATCCGTGGTCTATAGCACGTAAACGAAAAAACATCTTCCACCCGTAATAAATTAATAAGTTTCTTGAATCTCCTCGTACACGTTTTGTTGCTTAATTAATCAACTTATACAGATATACGCAAATTTCACCGATAACGCTTGTCATAATTGAAAAAATAACTTTAAGCTGCTAAAGCTTATTATTTCCCAGAATTTTGGCGAAACTCATATATTGGATGGTAGTTTCCTCAACCCACCTACCTTTTTTACCCATCAGAATTTTTACCATGGTCCTATTTTGGTTAAACGGCCAGCACCAAATAAAAGGACAATTTAATCCAAATAGAACTTGTCTCTTGAAAAAATTACCTACAGGTAGCAATTTTTAAGAAAAGTGACTATATGATGTCAATTTGTTAGGGTTTCTGAAATCAGTGCCATGGATTTAAGCCTTTGTGTTTAATTTTAATATCAAATAAGTTTGCTAGCTTTGTAAATTTATTCTTATTAGAGAACATGAAATACAAAACTTGTCCCCTGAAATCAAGAAAGATTAAAAACACAACATACGTTGCTCTAACGCGTTTCGACAGCCAAGCTGTCATCTTCAGAGAGATGCTGGTATTGACAGATTTTTATGCGAAAAAGCGAATGATTCAACAAGGTTCTCGTATCTAAAAAATAGACTTGATATTTGCATCATATTCCTTTTGATTTGCATTTTTTCATCTGATGGTCATAACTTCAACAAAGTTTTGTTTATCTCGATTCCTATTATGTGGCGCAGCTTTTGCATTATCTAGTGATTTCAAAGCCACTTAGAATTAATCGCAGCTTAAAAAGGATTTTAAATTATGATTTGAAATTTTTTAAGCATAAGTATACCTGATTTATAAATATACCCTGCATTGAAGACGATATAAAAATAAATATTCATGCCCTTTACTTCCATATAACATAATATATATTAACGTAAAAAAATTTAATACCCCATAATTTTTAAGAACATTCCTTACCTAGACTGCACTTTGTGAGTGTGTTATGTAATTTTCTTATTGACGTAGAACGGTTTCGTTATTTGTGTAAGGTATCCAGATGCATTACTTTTTAAAATCTAATTTAAACTACCGTTTTAATTATATATACATGCATGTCTCGTTCTTTAATTCTCTACTTTTTCAGATTTTCTATGCAAAAACTTATTACATTATATAATTGCCTGCTGTCATGGAATTAAGTTCGAAAGATCTTTTTTTTAATCATGATATGAAATTTTGCAGTTTGTCAGTATTTTTCAATTATTTGACTAAATCATATTTTTTACAAGTCGATACTGAAAAAGTTAACCAAATAAGGCAGGAATTGTTAAAATCTGTTGAGTAGCTGTATTTGTCTCTAGAGGGTGCAACTCATTTATGATGAACCCCGCATTTTTTCTTCATTTATTAAGTTAAAATGTTCAAATTTGCTAAACTTAATACATTTATGAGACGCCAATTTTTGACATGAAAATGACATTTCTACTGCTGCAGGTTGCACCAAAACTGACACCAACTTTTTATTTTTAAAGAGAATTCCCTGTATATTATTGCATTTTTCGAATCTGCACAATTTACTGAATAGAATAATACATAAAATAAGTGGTTTTTGAAGTACTGATATTTTTTTCAATCCATTTTATTTGGCACTCTAGAGTGTAGGTCATTATACATCTTAATTCACTCTAACCGATAACACTAAAGAAACAAAAAAAAGTTGCAAAAACATTAGATTAGAAAAATTTGGAAAACAGAAATTGTTTTTTGTTTTCCATAAATATATTAAGTTCTTTTTAAATAAATCTTAAAATTAATCTAAACCGAATATTTTAAATCCCTTTGGGTGTCACTTCAGTTCTATCGATTTTACAGCAAAAGTGAAAATATGATTAGATCCGCCATTAATTGTACTTTTAACTGGCATTACAGTATCTTTATTGTGTTATTTAAAAAATAAAATTATGATATAAAAACCACTTTTATTTACCTTATACATAATAAAGGAATAAAATACTTCTTTTTCTACGTGATATGAATTTTTTAGCATTAATGTGATCCATTACAAATAATTAGAATGAGTCATAGTCTTCCTGATCAAGAAATAAAATGGGACCAAACATTTTTTTGATCCTTTAAAAGTCACTTATGTTATACAAAAATCATATATATATATATATATATATATATATATATATATATATATATATATATATACATATATAAAAATCAAGAATTGATATCAGTTTTAGCGAAAGTGACAACACTAAGAATACCATTCTTATGTCAAAAATTGATATTTCATGATTACATCAAGTGTAGTAAGTTTGAAGATTTAACCGTCATAAATAAAGAAAAAAATAGGGAGTGTTCTGTGATCCTATTACACCCGATGATTCACACAAGATGATTATTGCAATGTATAGCTGTTCAATAAATGTCACTTCAGAAGTGAAAAGAAACATGTCAAACAGAAAAATTAAAACAAATTTAAAAATGTTGCAAATTATGTTAGAGAGAGCTAAATTTAGTCTTATATCTTTTTCACTCATAACTATGAAGTTGCTCTGAACAAACGTAAAGTTCTACCTCAATGATAATGTAACTCAAACTAAGGATTAGTCATGCTATTGGCTGACTTCGACCCTTCATGTATATTAGAGGTTTATCCTACTCACCTTTCCCTATGTGAAGGGTGTCTCTTCAACACCACTCTTATCTGAAACGTTGTTAAAGGGATAACTTTTATCTGCCTTCTCTAACTTATTGTACCGCTCATTTACTAGGAGTTAAGGCTTGGGAAGTGTTATGTATAAGATTTTCTCTACACATCTGTTCCATTATGCCTGTACAAAAATAAACACATTCGTCTACAGGAAAAAACGATGTAACCCTGCTTGTGTGCTTTAAAATTATTTATTAGCAGTTTTAGTATTACGTTTAATTCAACCCATTTGAATTTTTGTAAGGCACATTAACCATTTACGGAACAATTAAGCGTGCTGCATTGTTTAAGCAAAAAAATTTTAAGTGTTTGATCCATTATATTTGTCATCCTGGAAAAGAAAAGAAAAACATATTGTTTTTCAGATTATATCACTGAATGTAATATATGTTATTTTTGTTGTTCATTTATACAGGGTGTCCACGCTCTTGGTGCACTAGAATTATCTTAGAAACTACTTCGCGTTAATTTTTGAAAATTTGAATTTTGGCGTTTTGCCATATGAGCTCTTCATCAAAATATTGTCTACTTTGTGACACTTCAGGTTATGCCGGAACTTGACTCAAACTTTGTAATTTTAAATAGTACACCCCGTATAAAGTTAAATTTTTCAGTTTGTTATAAAATTTTGAATAGGTTTTGTTACTATGATTTTCTGTTTATCTCTAACCGTTTTTAGACTTTTCATACTTTCTAAATTACTAATATCTCTTTATAGATTAATGAAATTGCAGTTCCTTATCGCCAAAATACCGAGGAATCTGAAGCAATTGTAAATACTTAGTCTCTAGTAAATAAGCACTTCGATATACAGGGTACCCTGTAAAAGAAATATTTTATTTTATTTCATGTTGTGACAGCTTATTTAGATTATTATTTACTAATTCAGAGTGATATTTTTATAATATCTTTTTAATGTAGGGTATACTGAAGCACAAAAATGCTGAATATTTTAAACTCAAATCTTTTTAAAAACAGTTTATTGAATTGTCAACAATGTATATACCGGGTGTTTTTTTTAGTTGGGAGGTTACCTTTATATGGAGTACTGCTGATTATAAAGGCAAACTGATTTTGTCGATGGGGCTAATCGAGGTTAAACTATCTTCTAAACATATTTTCAACTTCCCCCCACTACCGATTACACCGGAAGTAGACATCAACTTTCTTATTTTAAATGGCAAACCACAAATTTTATATTTTATTTGTATTTTACGTAAAAAAATAAGATGAGTTTATGAATACATCGCTATCGCTACCTTTGATAGTTTTAAAGATATTTCAATTTTTCGAAAAAAAAATGACAGAAAAGAGGATTATTTTAACTTTTTGTATCTTTTTTATTATTTGCAGTAAAAACATGAAATTTGGGTTGAAGTCACGGAATATTATAAAGACTATGATAAGGTAAACAGATTCTACATTTATACAGGGTGATGGAAAATTTATAATCTTTGCTGTTGTTGTTTTATTCAAAAAAACTCTGTTTTTTTAAATAGGAACTATATGTTTTTTAATCATTTTTAAATTCTTCACATAAAAAGAAGAAAAAAGTTATATTACTTATTTTTTAAAATTTTGTGCCGTTACAGAGGTATTTTACATAAATCTCAAAATAAAAAGAATCAAACATCTCTTTTTTGTTCAAGTAGGAAATTAACTGTGGGGAATAAAAGCTTAAGAAATTAATCATAATAAGTAATAGGAACCAAAATAATTGACAAAAAATTTACATCAAGAACAACAAGGGCGATCTTCTGTTTCAATACATTTAAAAACATATTTTAAGATTTCGAATTGAGTAACGTTTTTAAGCACATCCTATTGTTTCTAGCAATAGTCGCAGTAGTCGTAAAAAAAATCACTAAAAAATTTCCATTTTGATTTTCATTGTATAATTTAACGCTTAAAAATCCTGAGTTCTAATCTAACAGCATAACAGTTAAAGGACGAATTTTCTTGAACATTTGTTGTTGATTTTCATTACTTCAAAAATAAGAAGTCTGTTTAACAAACCATTTTTACGAAACTTACATTCGTGGCTACCTAAACATTTTTCAATAATTGTTCTAACAATTAGCCCAAAACTTATTGGTCTTGTGCGGTTATCTTTTAAATGTTATTTAGCCTAAAATTTTTAGACTTTGTGGTTATTTTTTTTTAAATTTTGTTGTCTACTACCAAGTTGCTACTAGAAAAAAAAGATATATTTTTCTTTTTTATTTTGCATTATATCTCTGTAACGGTGCAGAATTTTAAAAAATTAGTCATATCTTTTTTCTTCTTTTTACTTGAGGAATTCAAAAATCTTTAAAATACACATAGTTTCTATTTAAAAAAACAGAGTTTTTTTAAATAAAACAAAAACAATAAAGATCATAAAATTTCCATCACCCTGTTTAATAAATGTAAAACTTGATTACGTTATTATAGTCTTCATAATATTCCATGACTTTAACCCAAATTTCATGTTTTTATTGCAAATAATAAAAAAGATACAAATAGTCAAAATAACCCTCTTTTCTGTCATTTTTTTTTCGAAAAATTGAAATATCTTAAAAACTACCAAAGATATCAATAAACATGTATACATAAACTCACCTTATTTTTCTACGTAGAATTCAAATAAAATATAAAATTTGTGGGTTGCTATTTAAAATAAGAAAGTTGATGTCTACTTCCGGTATAACGGGAAGTGGGAGGAAGTTGAAAATATTTTTGAAAGGTAGTTTAGCTCTAATTAGCCATATCGACAAAATCAGTTTGCCTTTATAATAAGTGATACTCCATATAAATGTAACCTCCCAACTAAAAAAAACACCCGGTATTTTAGAAAACAAAAAAATGGGACTTTCATTTTAGCGAATAATATATAGGATGTCCTCCTAGTGTGGAATAAATAGTACGATATCTTAGTAGTGACTGAAGTTAGGCAAAACTTTTAAGAGGTAATTCCTCCTGTCTCCACCTCTGCAGGTTTTTAATTTTCCCTGTGCAGGTACCAATTTCATTTTTTTAATTGGCAACCCATATTTTATTGCATTTTCTGATTCCTTTTAAAAACAAAGGATAAATTGAAAAAGTGCAACATGAATAAATGTTTTTTTTTTTCAGGAATTATTTACAAATAGGTGGTTATATAAATCCCATATTTAAGTTTTCAAAATATTATTGAGGGTGAGAATTTTGATTTAAGAGAAGTTTGCGCTACAAAAACTCGTTTATTTTAAATACAACTCGTCTTATTTTCTTTCGTGATTGAATCGGCCTCTTAGTTGTCCACAATTTTTTAATACCTCCTATGCCAAAAATTATGGGTTATCGAGATATTCTCACTTTTCTTGATCAGGCGATGAAATTTATCAACTTCCAAGAAAATTTCGACAAAGGAGGCTTTGCAGTGAATATTTTGTTTAAAACTGGTAATTTAGTCACCATCAAGAACTCTTGGCTTTTTATGCCTCAATTTCTTTCTGTTGGAGTTTATCAAAGATGATGTTTATAAACTATAAAAAAACCCCAAGGGATATTGAAAATGCGTGAAAATTAAAATCAGAAACGATCTAAGTAACTTCTGTTCACAAAGGTCTTCAGATTATTTCGCAATATAATTCAAATATGCATAGAAGAGAACGAAAGACATTTTGAACATCTTTTATAATACTTCTTTAGGTTTATTTTCTTTTTGTGATGCATGTAACACATAACATTATACTTAAAAATTTATATCCAAAAATTAAATACTTAGCATAAGCTAGAGTATTTGTTTAATAAGCACTTAAATAAAATAATTAATTAATTTCAATTTTTTCATTTGCTTCAATGTTGTGCCACTCCTTCATTGAAGCAATTTTTTTGTAGAATATTTATTTTATTATTTTCTACAATATTATTATCTTGAATTATTTATCTATTATCTGGGGAAACATTCTTCATAGTCTTTCTATGGAAAACTGTGTTCTTCTGCGGATAGGGTACTTTATAATTTTCTCATTTTGATAATTTTGCTAAAGGTCAATTAGATTAAATTTTATAATAAGTTAGCTGTTAAAAATGATTAACCAAGAGTTTTTATTTGATATTTGGCAATCGAGACAAGCAAAAATTTAATAGAATCTCTGGGCAAAGCTTGCTCGTCGATTTAGTTGCAGTTTATGAATTTTATCGTCTGAACAAGAAAAGTACCAATATATGGATATCAATAAGCAGTAATTTTTGGCACAGGAAGTATTTAATAAAAGCTGTAAATAATGAAAAGCCCAATTCAACTACCAAAGAAAATAAGAGGTGTTCCATTTAAAATAAACGAGTTCTGGCTATTCAGAATTCTCCAAAATCGAATTAATTTGTTGATCACCCTGTAATATACTTTAAAAACCTAAATGTAGGATTTAATTAAGCAGCTATTCGTGAATAATTTCTAAAAAAATCATATGTCCATGATGTATAATCGATTTTTTACACTACGTGGTAGATTGCCTTTTTGCACAAACAGTTGACTAAGTCGAAAAATGTTAAATATTTGGAAAAAAATACAGCATACCCTTTATTTTTCATAAGGAATCAGAATATCAAATAAGAAATGCAGGTTTTAATTTAAAAATAAAAAATGAAATTGGTGCCTGTATACTCCGTCATATTTATATTTTGTAGATTTTTGGAAAAGAGTGGGAATTAGTTCTGAAAAGTGTTTCGTGTCTTCAGATTATTTCGCAATAAAATTCAAATATGCATAGAAGAGAACGAAAGACATTTTGAACACCTTTTATAATACTTCTTTAAGTTTACTTTATTTTTGTGATGCATGTATCATTTATAACATTATACTTAAAAATTTATATCTATTCCGCACAAGGTGGATACCCTGCATAGGGTATTCTATTTAAAAAAAGCAAACATTTTATAACATTTTCACTATGCGATGAGCACTTATATTTTCTGATATGTGTAAAAGATATAAAGAATTGTTTCACTTTTGTATTTAAAGGCTTTTTGTAGCTCGTGAAACAAAACCTCTAGATAGGGCGAAAAATATAAAAAGAGACCCTGTACATAAATACTCAATCGCTTCATTTAATCCATGGCAACCTTTGGATAATATTCCGTAACAATTCTAAACAAAGTCGCAATAAACTAAAAGACAGAGGAATTTCTATGACCGAACAACCTCATAGTCAAAATCATTCAGTCACAATAAGGAAATATTTTGTTGGAAAAGCGAAAGAGTTTCTTAGGGTAGTACTGAAATACACAAATCTTGTCCCCTGAAACCAACGAATCGAAACGCATTAGAGGAACCTTTGTTGTGTGTTTTATTCTTGCTTGGTTTCAGGGGATAAGATTTGTATTTCAATTTTTGAAGATAACCAAGGAACAGTCCGTTTCACTAAAAAAAAAAAATAAATAAGTTAGTGCTGTCGATGCTGCTAAAGTCAAAAGTATGCATTGTGTTGTTTGATTATTATGGTAATTAGACTATACAACGTTGCAATGAAATAAAAGAGAGAGGAATATCTATGGCCGAACAATATCATAGGAAAAATCATTCAATCACAATAGAGAAATATTTCATTGGAAAAGTAAAAGGGTTACACAAAATAATGTTCGAGAACAGACTCCGGTAGCTTGAAGTAGCAAATTAATGAACGGGCAGTTCTGCAAAGTTTAATATATAAACTTAAAACGGAAAATGGTGACTCATTCGATGGTTAGTCGCAAAATCGCTGGTATAAAAACGATATTGCCAGATTTAAGAAATTACAAATAAAAAAAAGGATAAAAAATGGATATTTGATTCTTATTCGCTAATTACTTCCATACGCCCCGAAGTTGAATTTCCCAGAGCCCAAAATAATACTAAAACTATATATAAACACATATCGTACGCTTCGTTTCCGAGTTACATGGTGTGGAAGGTTACTTCCCCCACTGTTTAAGTTCTGTTAATTAATTCTTAGATTTTTGGTAAGGACACAAAAAGGTATGAAGTTGTGCCGAATTTCATTCAAATATCTCTACACGTTACGCAACTATTAAGTAAAAACTATAATCAGGAACTAACTTTCCACACCCTGTAACTCGGAAACGAAGCATTTCACGACATATGTTTATATAGATTTTTCGCCTTATTTTGGGCTCTAAAATATGATCCCAAATTTATGGTACTATTTTTAGAATCACCTTGTATATTATTTTCCATCGTTTTCCATTTTTTTTTTAAATCTGAACGGTTGTTCTTGTAAATTCTTGCTTTCTCATAAGGCACTATGTTAAAACCATGAAATTTCAAATGTCAATAACTTTTTACTAGTTCTCTGTAGCTCTTCAAATATTTAACTGGATAATTATCTTACTATAATCCTACCTACCAATATGTCCTTAATATATTTGAAGCGCAATATTTCGAAAACGACTTTTCTAAGAATTAATTATGCTTTTTTCCAAGAGAAAAAGGACTTTCATTTAAAGGAATTTTATACACAGGGCTTTCCATTAAAAAAAGATGGTTTCTATTTTAACTTCGAAATTTCCATATTTAATTAAAAATTTGAACTCTTCATTAAATGTTAATTTTTAATTCGATCGTTTTCAAAATTTCTACATTTTTTTTTCGGAATTTTGGATTTAAAACCGAAATCGACGTGGAAAAGTATGTTATCTCCTTTTTTTTTCGAATTTCCTTGCAAAATTTATTTTGGGTTTAGAGTCGAAATATAGGAAAAAAAAGTTCAAAATATGTACACGTTAGGAAAATATTTTAACTTTTTTCTATAAATTACAAGTGTATTTTCGGAGTCAGTTTTTGCCTTTAATTTAACGTGCAAAGCTGACTTTTTTCAACATTTTTGACTTGAAATTTACTTATTTTGTTTTTTGTCCGTTGGAGCCTATTTTAAGGTTTTGATCACTTTCTTGAAATGTAAATACAAGTTCTACGGTAAAAGCACCAGTAAATTGTTACCACCGCAGTAGTTGTCACCAAACATATTTTTGGAGAAGAAATAACCTAATGCTATTTTACTTCAATTCCCTTACCGTCTCTATCAATTCCCATATGTATTTGCAACAATTTTAAGTGAAGATTTTAATATTAAATGCCCACAATTGCATTCTCAAATAAAACAGTATATCAGCTCCGTGTCTAAAATATTTTTTTCCTGATTGTTAGGGTATTTGTTAAGGTAGGTTGAAATAATTTAGCTTAGATTTCAGCAGTTTTTATTCTAGTGAATGCAAATTTCTTTACATGGAAACAAGGAATGTTTGATAGACCCTAAAATAAAAATATTTTTAGGGTTGTGATTAGTTTTGGTTATGAAAAATTTGTTGGTGACAATTAGTGGATACAAAAAACCAAAATCATTCAGTAGTTGTCACAATCTGGATAACTGACTATTAGTAAATCTATCAGTGGCATTTTTTTTAATATACAGAGTCGGTTTTGGTTGCAGCTGAATTAATAAAACATTTAATGTGTTCAGAAATACACCTAAATATAAAGTTTTTGAAAATTGAAACACAGAACTTGTCCCCTGAAACCAAGAAAAATTAAAAAACACAACAAAGGTTGCTCTAACGCGTTTCGACAGCCAAGCTGTCATCTTCAGAGAGAAACTAACATCTAATCTTAAAATTAACCCTTATATACTAAGAATATTCACTTCGTGCGTGATCGGCCGCACCCGAACGCGCATCCAATCATACACGTCGTTGTGTCACAATTTCTTATCTATCAACCTTAACTATTTTTAACAGAGATGAATGGCCTAAAGGTCCAGCGCAACCATTCATAAGGTTGTTTCCAGCCTTATGGATGGCTAAGCTCTCACATGCATTTAACATATAATTCTTATTAACTACTCTTAACAATTGCTCTTAACAGTTGCTTTTGAATTAGGTCATAGGATAGATAATAATATTAAATTGTTAAGAGTAGTTAATAAGAATTATATGTTAAATGCATGTGAGAGCTTAGCCATCCATAAGGCTGGAAACAACCTTATGAATGGTTGCGCTGGACCTTTAGGCCATTCATCTCTGTTAAAAAGAGTTAAGGTTGATAGATAAGAAATTGTGACACAACGACGTGTATGATTGGATGCGCGTTCGGGTGCGGCCGATCACGCACGAAGTGAATATTCTTAGTATATAAGGGTTAATTTTAAGATTAGATGTTAGTTTCTCTCTGAAGATGACAGCTTGGCTGTCGAAACGCGTTAGAGCAACCTTTGTTGTGTTTTTTAATTTTTCTTGGTTTCAGGGGACAAGTTCTGTGTATCAATTTTTGAAGATAACCAAGGACCAGTCCGTTCCATCAAACATAAAGTTTTTGAGAAAAATAAAAAGACAAAACAATCCAATGGATTTGAAATATTACAAGACAAGATTTTCCACCTAAAGAAGATTATCTTACACTAACAATTCCGCGAATTATAGTGAACTTAGGATGGCATTGGTAACAAAGCAAGAAAGAATATCTACAACTTTTTATAAATTGACATCCCTATTTCACTGATAAGCATGCGAATTCTTCTTTGGAAGTGAAGCAGAAAGAAGCAGAAAACTTCTGAGAAGAAGAGCCTTAGAACGTTATACCTAATCACAATAAGACTGTTATACAAAACTGGCCTATAGAATGTTTAGCAGATTGTACTAGTTATAGAACACTTTAAAAATCGATTTTACTTTTAGGTATCAGTGTCCAAAATTCTCCGTGTCAAAAATAATTACCGCAACCGGAAATATTAAAACAGTGTACCTATTAGTGATGTAAGGAAAATTCGCATTCGTATTCACAAATATTCGCATCTTTTTTAATATTCGCATTCGGATTCGCCTTCGCAAGATGCAAATATATTGAGCAATAAGACGGGAAATTATTTATGAAATAGCAATGCAACTGCTAAGGGTTTCTTAAAAAGGGGTTTATGGACCACTGATAGGGAAACTGTGGGCAGCGTCCCTATCAACATTTTTGAAGATAATCACTAATCCAGTAATTTATCTAGTCCAATCTCATAAAAAGTATTTTTAAATTTCCTTGCTTTCTTTTCCTATTAGCTAACTACTAATATGGCAGGTTGGGATACTTGCTCTCCCCAGGTTCATACACCCTTTTCAAAAAATTTTCTTTTTTTTTCTTAAAATTAGTCCTTCCCTTGAAATTTCGACATTTTCTTGAAATTTCGACTTTTTCCTTAAAATGCACTTTTTTTTCACAAAATTTCTCTTTCTTTAGAAATTTCGAATTCATTTTAAAATTCGGCTTCTTATATCAAAATCCGACTTTCTTAAACATTCGAATTTTCATCTCGAAATTCGTCGTTTTATTTTTAAAATTTCGTTATTTCTGAAAATTTGTTTTTTTTGAAAATTTCGACTTTTTTTTAAGATTTATCTTTCTGAAAATTTCAACTTGTTTATCAAACTTCGCTTTGTTCTCGAAAATTGGTAGATCTTTTGATGATGAAGTAAAACTTTTTAGAATAACATTTATCTGGAAATTTTAAGAAACATTTTTTAAAACTTTGAATTTTTGTAAAAAGACTAAAATTTCAGAAATTTTAAATTTCTGTTTTTGAAAATTTCGCCGTTTATCTCAACGGTGGATATTTTCTGATGTCATAGTTGGGTAGGGAAAGGAGGAGCTTGTTCTTTACTCAGGTAGCCGTTAAAAAATAAACAGTCAGTCGAGAAACTTTCACTTTCTCCTGACATTTCGACTTTTTTCTGAAATTTTCCCCTAAATTCGCCTTTTTTTCAAAATTTAGTCAAAATTTGACTTTCTCTGGAAATTTTGATTTTTTACTAAATTTCCAAATTTTTCTCGAAATACTGATAATTTTTTTAAAGTTTGTTTGGGTTTTAGGAACTTTTGATTTTTATTAAGAATATCATTTTTTTCTCGAAATTTTGCTATTTTTGAAGTAAGTTTTTTTTAAAAAGTCAGGGTTTTATAATAAATTTGATTTCCTGAAAAGTCCGACTTTATACCAACACAAATTATAATTCGCCTTTTTCTAAATTACGACTTTATACTCAAAATTCTACTTTTTCCTTAACAAATTTTCATTATTAGACAGATGTAAATGGAGGTAGTTATTTCAAACTATCTAAATTGCAGCGGGTGAAGCCCTTAGCAGGGGGCTAATGACATTGAGATTTAGTAATTATATGTCTTGGAAATTGTGCATTTTGCTACAAATAAATCCTAAGATTGACATTAAAAGGTTACCCCAACTAAATATATATATATATATATATATATATATATATATATAATTAATTTTGTTTTAGGGTAAGTCGATCAGTAGAGGTACAGGTAAAGAATTGTTGCTTAATAAGTATACCATTGTAGAATCCCTGATGATGAAGCAAAAATAAAGCTTCGAAAGCTTGGAAATAGATAAAGAGTATTCTTTACCTGTACCTCTACTGATCGACTTACCCTAAAACAAAATTAATTAACATACCCTACGATCATAAACAAATACTAAATATATATATATATATATATATATATATATATATATATATATAGTAGTAGTAGTTTAAGTAACTACCACGCTGTTTATTACACAGCAGAACGCTTACGATTTCTTTATCTTATTTTGTAACAAGCAAAAAGACTTGAACCGGACATAACGTATAAAGAATGCTTTGCTCCAGAACCGTGACAAGTGAATGTGTAGGCGATTTAATGGTATCCCCTTACGTCCTGTTGGTACTAACATCGGATATGCAAGGCATGAGGCATGCTGTAATCACATACATCTAGGCATTGCCAGGTAACACCGTGCAGACAAGTTCTTTGTATACGGTGAGACGAATGCAACGAAGCAAAACCAACACATCCGTTTTGGCTTTCCGGTGGCCGACTACGGTTGGAGTGTTCCACGCATGGGAATATTGCTTTGGGACAGTCACATAATTGAATGGTGGTTGAACATTTAGCTTTAACGGCTTTTTAACATTTGAAAATTACCTGGAATAGTATAGGTTTTTTGCGCATGTTTTCTTTATTCTAAGTAGCACCGAGTGAAAAACGAAGGATTATCAAGCACCACAATAATGATAACGATATTTAATTTGTGTTGTCAATAATGGCAGCCTAATATATAGATACTTAAAAATAAAGAAATAAAGCTAATATTCTCTTTCCTCTTTACATTTTTTTTTTGGGTTAATAAACTTGAAACTGCCACTCTAGCATATTACGTAACTTTTTTGCGAATTATTTTGAACTGTGTGGGGAAAAGTTAAAAAGTAATAATATTTGCAGCCAGCAGGCTTGCCAGATATTACCTTTTTTGCGGTAGAACTAAGGTTAACCGCTTTTCTGCCAAAATGCTATTAATTTCGACTGCTAAAAACGTACACTTCAAAAAAAGGTATCTAATTTTTGTCACTAAAATTAGCTTCGTTTTTTGTAAAAGCTCTGAATTAAACCCAACCCTGATCTAGGGGAAAAGGGCTAACAGGGGCATGTATCCCGCTCACCAGATGAAGGGGGCACCAAATTCGTCTGTGTGGGGCGCGGTTGTCAGGCAAATAATCCTTTTTTTTTAGTGATGAAAAGTAAGTTGGGCAGCACAAAGGGTGCCAATTCAAGTTTTTATCTTGGCTCCGAAAAATTGTAATTCTTTTACTGACTAAACACTGTGGTTTATGATTCGGCCTAAAGAAGGTGCGGTGTCCGCCTGGAGGGAGCGGCAAAATCGGGATAAGGCACTATCACTTGGAGATTGATAAAAATCAAATTAAAAAATAATTAAATAACCTTTTTGAGATTACTGTTAACATTTCTAAAAAAACATAAATGGAGAATTCAGTTTAAAAAGTCTAAATTTCAAAAAAATGTTTTTGAAATTATTGTCTGAGAATCTCCAGAAGGTAGAATTCCCCACGGAATGTATATATCAATTAGGGGCTTAATTGCTAGTTGCAATTGGTGAGGTGATAATCATACAAAATGATCGAAGGTATCAAATATATTGAGCGAAGAACCTGCCGATTAGGCATTGAAACTTATCACAATATAAAGGTGTGATAATCTCAGCAGGACTCCCCTTCCTTTTTTTTTAAATTAAAATAACCATTTCAAAATATTATTTACAAAAACTAATAAATACAAACAAAATATAACGCAAATTTGCGACCAGCATCTCTTCTACGATATACGCGACTATTTGTTCTGTCTGAAACCGTAGATTTCAGTAGTTTTTATTTGGAGTTATTAAGCGCGCTTTGCACTTAAATAGTGCTTGGGAATAGTGTAACATTCTTACAAAAGTTGTAATCTTGTGACTTGTATATATTAACAGTTATTTTGCAATTTGCGTAATTAGCACAGTAATGTTACTTAAAATTTTAACAAAAACTTATCTGTTACTGATAAACAACTCATACAATGTCGCAGATGTGCGTATAATGTAAATCTGGAATCACATCAACTGTTCTTGGACTAAAATATTCGAGATATTTTTCTGCCCACCATATTAAATGTATTGACATGACCAAACCTCAATATGATCTCTTTAAGGCGGGGGTCTGGTAAATGGCTAAATACCATTTGGATCTCGGATTTAAATGCCCCGCTGAGGGGGGTTAGGAGAACAGCGACGAAAGGGGTTTCGAAGGGGAATTGAGTAAGAAGTTCGGTTTACGTCGTTCGAATTCGCAATCTTTCATATCGTCACTTACCGATATATGATACTGTGTAACTTGATCCATTTGGATACCTTTAGGAAATGTGCATGTTGCTGATAGCAGTTGGTTTAGTATTCATATTTGTTTGCAAACTTCCAAGTGGAGATTTTGACCTGTTTCTTAAATTAGTATTTTTTGTAAATTTTGTACTTAGGCATTTAACTTTTATTTTTCTATTCTTAATTTTCCTGAAAGGGTTTTTTTTCCTCTATTTGTGAAATTGAGTCTTAATTGCCCAATTTGTTTTTTCTGTATGGACCTTTTTTTTTAAATCCGAAAAGATTCTTTGAACATTCTCGATTTTGTATGTACTAATTTCCATTTTATATAAATATTGAATTATTTTAACAAAATCGCAAGTTTAAATTCGAAATTTTACCTGTGAAGAATTGTAGACTTTTTTCAGAATTCATAATTCTAATTTTGTTATTTCAGAGTTACAAAAAAGTATTTATTTTTTAATTAAATACGGAATTTAAGAATAAGGTGAAACATTAACATTTTTTAAAATTGGAAACTTTTTCGAAATCTACAGTTTCAAGTTTTCACTTGAAATTACTATTTTTTTCTTAATTTTAGGCATTACAATTGAAATTTTGTTATTTAAGTCGAAATTTCAGTAAACAACTTTAATATTTTAAGACATAATCGACTATTTAACTTTAAGACCTAAATTTTGTGAAAGAAGTGAAAATATCGAGTTTAAAATTACAAATTCAAATTTCAAAAAGATTTTCTCAAAAAAATTCGGAATTTTATTTAGAACCTTTTTAAATTTTTCAAAAAAATAGAAACTATTCTTTAATTTCGACTTCAGAAACAAAATATGGAGAATAAAGTCAAAGTTTTCAGACTAAAACCGAAATTCCAAGAAATAAGTTCAAAATGTTGAGATTATGGAGTCGAGAGTTTAAGAAAAATTGAAATACAAAAATTGTCCCCTGAAACCAATAAAGATTAAAAAACACAACAAAGGTTGCTCTAACGCATTTCCACAGCCAATCTATCATCTTCAGTATCTCTCTGAAAACGATAGCTTGGTTTCAGGGGACGATTTATGTATTTCAATTTTTGAAGATAACCAAGGACCAGTCTGTTCCACTAAAATTGAGAAAAATTGTAAACTTCGACTAAAATGTCAAAATTTTATGTTAGTCTGTTAAAATTTAGACTTTTAAAAACAAAATTTCCAGAAATGAGTGAAAATGTTATACTTAAAAAAGGATATATTTAAATAAAATTTCTAGAAAAAAAGTCGAAATTGCAAGATTTCTGAAATTTTCATTTTACAAATGTCAATTTTTATTCATTTTCATTTTGAATTTTGATTTTGAAAAAAAGTTGAAAATATGCATCAAAAAATAGGAATTCTCAAGAAAAGTAGAAATATTTAGTGAGTGGTCAAAATTTTCAAAACTAAATAAGGAAAAGTCGAAATTATCATAAAAATCATATTCCTCAAAAAAATTCATAATTTTCAAAAACAGTTCAAAGTTTCAAGATGTCGAAATTGTGAAAAAAGTTGAGATTTTCAAAAAAAAGTAGATTTTCAAAAAACTATCGAAATTTTGAAAAAAGCCAAAATTTTCGAGGAATTCAAAATTTTCAGAGCTGCAATTTTTATTTTCCCACGCATTTTCTCCTATCGTCAAGATAAGGACTAAATATCTGCATCTAAATACCTATTAATTAATTATGTGAAAAACAATTTCGTTCTTTGCAGATATAATTGGTCGATTTTCGATTACAAGTGATGCTAGCAGAATATAACATTTCCAATTTAAATGATATAAAATCAATTTTTCTTTTTTTTGCTTAAATCTGTCATAGCATTTATTTACCTAAACAATTAATATTTTTCCAAAGAGTAATACAAAAATGTTAATTAGGAGAGAAAAAAATTCTTCTAAATATATCAAAACAAAAACCACTAAATATTCAGTAAATGATTGTAAGCTACAAATACTAAAACAATTCATTTTACTCTCAAACTCTGGTAGAACAAATTTTTTAATGTTGTTTATTATTATTATGATATATCTGCCGTGCTTAGATAAAGAAATATGAACTGTGAAAGCCGAAGATACTTTGTTCGTTGATGACTTATTGGGGAAGGGGCAAAAATTTCTCTGCTCCACATCACGTCCGTCTCCGTACCCTGCCTCATCAGAGTGAGGGCAACCGAAATCTAAGCGCAATTTTTATGCCAAACACCGCTCTCCCATTTTACAAATGGTGCCTTTATTTTTTAATATTTTGTTTTCAAATTTGGTGAACTTATGAAGCAAGGATGTCGAATTCGCGCTTTGGAAGTACTTTTTTCAAATTCCGTTTAGTTTCCGAGATATTCGCTTCTGAAAACAGGCAAAAAAAAGAGACAAATTGTACGCCCATTTGTGGGAATACTAAGACAAAAATCAAAAATCTGCTTCCAAAGCCCGAATTCCCCAACATTTCTAAATATTATTACCAAATTTTATTTAATTCTAAGCGATAGTATTGACGTAGTTTGTAAAATGGCAAGCGACGAATTTCGACGTTTTAAGAGTACCAGACCGCCGCCTTAAGAGTACCGCAGGACTACAATGGATTTGTAACACCTGCCTAAATCCTGAAAACAATAGTACCAAAGCCAACTGTGATTGCTGCAAAGTCATCCCCCATCTAACAGATCTTATTAATAACCTTAAAGGCGCGATTGAAGAGTTAAAAAGCAAATATCAGTTAAATCGAAGTCAACTGGGGACTTAAGTCTAGAAGAGACAGTAAAAGAAGTCACTGATAGAAAATATCTAATATCATAAAAAAAAACATCATGTTTTACTATATTCCAGAATTACTGCCCACATCATCAATAAAAGATCGCAAAGTAATGAGATAAACAGGGTTAAAGACTTTTTAAGCTCAACATCACTCAAAGATAACAGCGTAAATATATTTAAATCCATAAGAATTGGTAAATTCAATAGAAACTCTGTCAAACCTCGACCGATCAAAATTGGCTTGGAAAATGAGGAGTTAGTCGTGTCTATACTAAAAGGAATCAGAAATAGTCCTCGATATAAGCAACAGAATATCAGCATCTCCCCTGATCGCACTCCTAGGGAAAAGCGAACCGTGAAACTGGACTCACTATTAAATATATTCATGATGTACCTCCCATTGGTGTAAACAAATTGAACGATTTAAACTGCTAGGACCCAACAATTCGTATTTAGATGTATATTAATCAAAATACCGGTAGCATTCCCAATAAAACCATCACCTTCATTAATGCCGCATCTGACGGTCATCACGATATCATCTGTTTGTCTGAAACATGGCTGCTTCCTGAAATTCAAAATTCTGAAATTTTACCATCAGATATATATGTATACAATATATCGGTGTAATCGTCAGAGAGTAGGAGTTGATAGAAGTGGTGGTGTATTGATAAGTTTCAAGAATTTCTTACGTGCTGAATCTGTCGATATTAGTTCTTTATCAGATTTATTAGATATAGAGTGCGTTGCTTGCAAATGTCATTTGGATAATTGTGTTACATTTGTGGTAGTAATATATTTTCCTAGGACACCATCCTGTGAAGAATTAGTTGTATTTTGTGACCATTTAAAAGAATTGTTAACGCCGTTTAAAAATGTCGTTGTTCTTGGCGACTTTAACATAACCTAATTATATTTTCGAAGAAGTAAGCAACCTTAAGCTGATTCTGAAAATGCAGGTGTCATTCGAAAATTCAAAAACTAGTTACCAAACCAACAAAATAAGAGCTAAAAAAACAAAATCAAAGTCACTGGAAAGTGACAAATAATTAACCAAAAAAGTTTATTTGACACATTTTTTCTATAAGCATTTTTAAAAATGTTATAGCTAATGTTCTATGCATACGCCGGACTCTAAAAAACCAAACTGTTCGTCTGTCTATTTATATCATTTCTATTTCTAAAATATACAAAAAGAATTTTATGTATAAATTACTTTGGGCATAAGATATTCATTTAATAGAAGCTGATTAAGTTTATTAAGAAATACGTACTCTCCACACTTCATGCGTACGAGTTGATAACAGCTGGTCATTTCGCGGGATTTTTAGCCTCCACACATCAACTTTGTCCTTAGGCACTCGAAACGACACTTTTTCATGGCAGCTTTTATAACCACTGCTGCACGTAGGCACAAAACAAGTCTTGACCATTTTGTAATTAAAATATAAATATAAAACCGAAAAATTGCGAAACGATTGCATAAAATTTGAACATTTGCATAAGAAAGCACTGCTTAATCTACTCAGGGCAGCCCTTCTACTGTCTATCCTTCATTTGATGTTCTTTTTTCAATCGTCTCCGGCTTTGGTGCCACTTATCGCAACAGTGAGATATAGCGGGTTACAGTACCAGTCTTATATTATATGTATTAATATATTGAGCGAAGAACTCGAATCTCGTCACAATAAAAATGTGTGGTAGACGCCACATATATAGATAGATAGGCTGCGTGAAAAGTATTACAGCAGGTGGGATTATGTAGAAAAGGTTTGACATTTAGATTTGATGTTCGGTGGGGTTAAACTAAACATAAATACCTATGTTTAACGTGAGCTTTATTTGTTTTGATTGACTGGTATTTGTTAGAGCTAACTAGCCATCTGAAAATTTCTTAACTGGCGGCCGAAGGAAATCAAAAACTAAAGAGTCCGATTGAATGACCTCGTATGTCCCAGATGTAACTCCCATGGAGTATTTCTTATGAGGATATTTGTTGTGTATTGTAATTATCGTAAAAAGCCAACAATGATGAATTGGAAGCTCGAATTAGAATTACGATTACAAACATTCCTCCGGCATATCTGCAGAATGCACTAAACGCTTTTGTTGATAGACGTAAATATTAACAAAACGTGAATGAATAAAAATTTGGGCAGTTATTATCGTTTTCTTCAATTAAGTAAGTCAATTTTTTTGTTAAAATTGTTTTGTCCTGCTGAAGTATTTGTTTAATTTTTTAATTTTTTCGTTATTTTACAATTAACAAGCTCATGTACCGTATTGTATTTCTAACTCAATTATCTGCCAAATGACACCAAACGAAATCGAGGTTGCTATTAAAATAAAGATATCTGCCTTTGATAAAAAACAAATGAAACGCATATCAAAATGTGGGTATATATGTTTAATTAACCCCACCAAATATCAAATTTAAATATGAAACAGTTTCTACCTAATTTCATTTGGTGTAGTACTATTTATACACCCTATATATTTTCCTTTGACTGCATGAGTCGGGGGGTGCAAGCGCTATGTCATGGCTACATCCATGTGATAGTGGATTTTGCCGGTCATATCAACTACTGTTTTGTTACATGATTTGCTGTCAAATATAATAATCTAATGCAAATAGTTTAAGGTATAAGTAAGGTGCAAGACAATGTTCGAATCTGTTCATTGAATCCATTTTAATGTTTTAAATAAGGCACGTGGAAGAGATAGATTAAATTCTTTTCAAGCTCACCTAATTTACAAAACAGTAACCCATTCTGACATGTTCTTATTTTACCGGAAAAAGCAATTTGAGATGTAAATTAGGTGTTATAGGAAATTATTACTTTTGTTGATTTAAATCGATTTAAGTTATTATTTTATTTTAAACTAAGTAAATCGAACTCTTGCAAAAAAGTGTGAGTATAATACGAATACGTGATTAAAACAATTTTTTTTAAGTTTAATTACGCTAAAAAAATATTTTAAAATCATAATTTAAACCCCTTTTTGAGCTGTCACTGACTCCAAGGCCTAGATAAATAAAAAGAAGAAGAATTTACGGCTGCACAGTTGGGACTCGGGAAAAACATTAAATGGTTGCGGAAAAGTCGTTGGGTGATGTGTTTTTTTTTACGAAAATCAGATAACAACGAATTGCAGAAAGAAGTTAGGCGAAAATAAAAAAAAGGTGAAATCGCGAGATGGGTGTAAACGTTGATATCAACGCTGCAAATAATGAATTAAATTCGCTGTTGTGGGTGCAAGTGTTAAAAGTGGTTAATACTCGAGAGTTATTTCCCAATGATTTATTTTTTGTACTCCTTTATGATACAATGGAATTTTTTTAATCCATGTGTAGTTTATTGACGAATCATATCTTTTTTCATGCGCCTGACAAGTCTAAAATAGTTCGGAAAAGAGGCACTTGAATGTTAATGTAAGTACACTGCACCTATTCTGACCGTGGGCTATCGTTGATATAGTTTTTTATAAACAACAACCTAACTGCTATCCAACGTTAATATGTTTTAAAGTTAAATAAACCTGTGCGTCGTATCGGTATTTTTTTTTGTAGAATTAATATTTTAGTTTGAGTCGTTTGTATCCGTTTATTTTTTGCATTTGCGTTTTACTTTTTATCAGACCGATTGATTAACGAAACAAAAAAATGTAAAAAGTTTTTAAGTGTATGAAAATACAAATATTTATTTGTCAAAATAACTAATAGAGATTTGTTGCCCATTAATTTGCGATGTTTCGCCCTCGCCAGTCCGGTTTATCATTGCAACTTGTGAATGGATGATAACGTGATAAGCGTCTGTTGAAGTAAAGTATTTAAAGAGGCCAGCAGCGCCGGGCTTTTGGTGGTCAGTGGGTTGATTTGGGTCTATTTTACAGAGTCGAATACATTTTTTTTCGATATTCTGTCTGCTAAGGATTCCGAACACATAGTTAAAATTAATGCCATTAAGACTAAATCACCCTATATACAGCTTCAAGTAATTATTAGACTTTGTAATAAACTTTTTAGTTTGTTCATGAATTATATCCCTACTAACATGAATGACCTACAGGAGAATTCGAAGAAGTACGATATACAGGGTGGACCATAAGTAATGGTGCATAGAGCATAGAGCATAAAAATAACTTGATTTAGCCACATTTACCTTATACCAAAAAATAACATTAACCGAAATACAGGGATCAAAATTGAAAATTTTGATTTTTTCGCATAACTGATGAACTTATTTCACTATAGACAAGAAATTTGGGATAGGGGAGTTTCTTTGGTCAAGCAATTCTAATTTGCTAAGAGATTGACACTATATATACGTTCTAAATGTTGATACAAGCAACCGTTTTCAAGATATTTGCTTTCAAAGTTTGCCGTACATTTATTTTAAGTTGGGTAAATGTGAATTTTTCGCAGTAGATTTCAAAATAAAAGTAATAAAACTGACTCTAAAATAGTTTATATCAAATAATACTCTACTGACATTATTATTACACATATTTATTTAATTTCTAAAGCAAATTTAAATAAAATACCAAAACAAAATTTATTTTTAAAAATAAGTATGTGGGAAATGACCTTTTTCATGTAAAGGGATTGGAAACAATTAAAAATCTGGCTGTTTTTTATTGAAATTCATCTTCAAATATCTGCTTTGACCACCCAGACTATTAAAATTTTCTTGTGTGGACTCAGACATCATATATCATATCTCTATGTTAGAAAATAAATTACGTCTTAATTTTTTGGATTTTCTTTATTGAGATTTTCAAAATTTAGGTAGTAATATTATCAGCAAAGTAATATTTGACATAAATTAATTTCAAAGCTGTCTTATGATTACTTTTTTTCTAAGCCTACTTCGAAAATTTAATATCTTAGTAATTTAAAACCAAGTCACGTCAAACTTTAAAGGCAGATATCTTGGAAACGGTTGCTCGTACCAACTTTGAGAAAGTACACCTTTTTTACGTAAAAAATATCGGGAAATAAAATAATCCATTTAGAATTCATATACGTGGGAGCACAAAAAAGTTATGATGATTTAGAATTATGCAGGATAGCGCAGGTAGCGCCCCCTATCAGCTATTGACAATATGTTAGCAAATTAGACTTTGCCAACTTAAGAAACCCCCTTGTGCCAAATTTTGTGCCTATGTTACAATTCATTCCATAATTATACGAAAAAATCGAAATTTTGTTTGTCAACTTTGATACCCTGTATCTCTGTTAATATCAACCTTTGGTATAAGGTAAATGTAGCTAAATCACATTATTTTCATTCAAAAAATTCACCATTGCTTTGTGTACCATTACTTATGGTCCACCATGTATTGTATAAATAAAAGTTGTTCTTTTCTTTTTGAAATATTACCTGCGTAAAGGAAATTGGTAAAAACAAAGGATATCCTCTAACGCATGTAAAATCGGTCTAATTTCCTCGATTAAATAGAATGTTAGCGTTTCAGCTCTGTTCAACCAGAATTTCAAACTTCCGAAAGCATATTAAACCCTTAACGGACAAAACTGCCCTGCGAAGTTTTATCGATAAATTTAACGTGTTTTTTTCCGTGTCAGTCAGACTTATGTGATGTTGAAAAGTAATGAACATGTGTCAGAGTTTGTGTTTTCATAACACACGAATCGTTCAGAAGTTATCTATAATACTGGAAGGTTTTTTGTAATAACCTGAGACTAGCATTGACGTTTCGATAAATGTCCAAACACGTCTGTCATAAAATGAGGTAAAATGTAGATGAATCATTAGATGTGTAACTTACAAGTCACTACTAACTGTTCGCTTTTACATTTTACGATTGGCAACATTTCTGTAAAGATTTCGTCCTTATAACTCAACTTAAGTTTCATTTTGCAGAAATTAGAGAGTCTTCATATTTACTCAGTAAAAGAAGAATAATATAGATAACAATTTAGGTTTGAATTCCAGCCCATCGAAACAGAATCCATTTAACTAATAATAAGACCGATTTTAGAGTCACGCGGGTGGCACCTGTCACTCGCTCATTTTTTCCTATGGTGTACAATCATGAATATTGAATATATCGAAACTGAAAGCTTAGTTATTGACGGATTTGCTGTGCGCATGGGGAGGACAATTGGGGCAAGTAGTCAGAGATTCAAGCTTAAAACTCATAGGATCCCAGACAAAGTGAAAATATTTTTATTAAGTACCGAAATGTTGGTGTACTTTTTTAATTATAAAAAAACTGATCACTTGAGGAAACTACACCCATCTCATCAAAAGTTTAATTGTAACTTACTCATCTTTTTTTAAATTTCCTTGAAACTTTTAAAGACCCTAACACACAGACATTAAGGGTATCAATGGATAAATTCTAAATTAATTAAGGCAATAATAATTATTTTCATTTATACTTATAATATCTGCATTTCGTTACCCGCGGGACTCTAAAAAAGGCCGTTTTTAGACTCACGCGGGTGGCACCCGTCACCCGCGCGCGGGTAGGTAGGATACATTTGTTTGCAGCGACGCACCCGCGTGCGGCCACCCGTTCCATTCTAAATAACTTGCTGCAAACAAATGTATCCTACCTATCCGCGCGCGGGTGACGGGTGCTACCCGCGTAACTCTAAAAACGGCCTAGAAACGGCCTGAGTGATCGTTATTTGAAACTGTTGAAAACCTTTCGATTTGATGAATTTTCGCTTTACAGCATCAATATTGCCCATAATTTTATTGATGTATCATACAATTTAGGATTTCACTTGAGCAGTGCAGTGGTAAAGAAAGATTTATACTGATTAAGTTGTGTGCATTTTACATTTGTTTATATACCGACTCAAGCAGCCATGGTGAGGATTGCGTTATGCAACAACGGGAATGACGCATGAAACCATGTTGCGGGACATCTTTTCATTCTTTCGCATATATTGGGCAAGTCTGAAATAAATAAAGAAATATTATTTTGTATAACAAGTGTCTAAAATAGTGTTTATTTTACAAGTGGTGCGTTTATACAGGGTTAGTTAGAGAGATAAAAAAAATATGTTTTAACTTACGTAATTAATAATGTGAGACTAGCGCTCACTGGGGGCAAGTTTCAAATAAACCTAAAATTGGGAATTCTCACACCAAAAAACATAAAGTTCCCAAATATTAAATTTATAGTATCAAACCTTTCTGAATTATCTAGAAATTTCAGAATGAAATTTAAAGTTTGAACGCCTTCATCTCTTAAACCAGCGAGATTGATCTTAATCGTAATATTTTGGTGTCTAGAATCTATAGTTTAGCGTTAGTCCATTCTTTATGATCAGCCTGTACGTGGCACTATACGAGTAACAAAACATATTTTAGTCACAAATTTTCTGTTTCGTCATTCAAAGTTAGAAAACATTATGATTTTGTAAAAAAATACGAAAATTGACCAAGTTGCCTTACGTAATGACTAAATTTTATTACCGTTTCTGTTTAGGGAAACCAGTAATAAAACAACGAAATACTTTCCGTGGCATTAAGTTTTATTTCACACAAAAAATTCGACAACTCTCTAGGCCGCTTCTGACCACAAAGATCAACTAAAAATCCTGCTCCTGACCCTGACAGAAGGAATTAATAAAAGCAAGATGTCCGTATTGCTATAACATTGCAGCATATTGGTAAAGAACCAGCCTCAGCTTTTATTAATGAAAAAAAAAAGCGAACCATTTACGTGCACAGTACTGGAAATGAGATAGTAAAGTATGGTTTTTATAATGAATGGCTGTTTGTTATGCCATCAGGTAAATTCGAAATGGGACGAGAAACAGTAAAGGCCAGATGTCATCAATTTGACCTGGTAGCACATGCTGCCCGCTGTTTCCGGACAGGTAGCACCTGCCTTGCGAGCTGAAGTAAGTGGAACAAACTACAGGGAGACTGGCCAGCTGCGGAGTTCTATTACAGTTTCAGACTTACCATTTCATGACAAACGTCCGTCTGCCTAACCATCCGCAATGAACTGGAATGTCATCGATTCCTCTTATCGCAAAACCATGCGATAACGGCTGTCGGAGCGGAAATGTTGCTGATGACACATTGCATTGCTTCAAACATACGACACGTGCATGTTAGGAAAATATACTGTGTATATTGTTTCTTCAGTGTGCAACAGTAATAGCAATTATAGTAGGTATTTAAAAAATGCCTTATTATTTTTTATTGCGGCCCCATTTCTAAAGTGATAAAGATGAATTATGGACTATTACGGACGTTTGTCTGTTATGTTTATTATTGTAAAACTTGGTCATTATATCATTTCACAAAGATGCCCAAAAAAGTTCCCATTTGAGCAAATTGGATCTGCAGTACAGTTAATCACCGCAGCATACAATCATGATTGACATGTTATGATATAGAAATTAGAATAAGATTATAAATATTTCAGTTAGAATATTGCTGTTAAGGATGTGGGTTGGTTTCGATCCGGCTCGGAGGACCAAAATGTTAAGGTCTTGGTTGTTTTTATTTTAATTCGGGTTATAAGGCCGAATTGTTGTTTACTGAATGTTCCGAATGTTGGGCCAGAAATCTGGGCTTCCTATCACTATTCGGGGATTGTATTGTTTATTAAACGTTGTTTTTGCTTTTTCGATGGACCACTACACTCGCGGTAGACGAAACAAAAGAAGCGGTTGCTTTATTAACAAGGTTTATTACTTGTTCACTCTTCGGAGGTTGCTTGGTTACTCTCATTGTACTTGTTGGCTACTGCCCTTAAATAAAATTTATGATCCCTTGTGACAGGGCTAAGCAAGAACTGGAGTAGGGCGACCGACAGGTATATACAAAGATATCGAAACAATTGTAAAACCAGATATATAATCTCATTCATCCTGAAATTGTTTTATAAAGTTTAGGGGATGAAAATAATCACCTAGAGACATTTATTTTACACATACAGCGTGTTCACGCGAAAACTATACATATTTGAGGTTCTGCATACCGGTTACTTTTCATAGTATCCAATAGTTCAAAAAAGTATCCTACTCAAAAACAGAATTGAAGATCAGATACAAGCTCAAAGTAACCTAACTTTAGGTTTGTAGATGGGATAGCCTGTATATTTTGCTGCATTTCGAGAGTGCTTTTAATGCCAATTTCCTTAATGTATAATTTATATATCTTATCCTACTTGTACTTGCATATTGACAAAAAAATTTTGTATAAAAATACAAAAATGTCTTCTACAATAATATCAAAGAAAAGGTAAATAAGGTTTTTAGTAAAAAACCGAGTTTTTAAATATATCTTTAACATAATAACAACAAATTGCAATTTAATTATCATTATAATAGAACATATTTTTAATCTTATGCAATATTTTGTTTGTTAATATCTAGACAATTTTTGAGGATAATAGCGGGGTAACGGGCGGATAGTTGGGGACTCGTTTCTTTTGTGTAAATACTTTCTTGGCGATCTTCTCCAGAACTGATTTATCAAAGGCAACATGTTTAAGGTGTAATTAGGAACTAATCTTTCACACCCTGTAACTCGGAAACAAAGCACTTTACGGCATATGTTTATATAGACTTTTCATCTTATTTTGGCCCCTAAAATATGAGTTTATGGTACTACATTTAGAATCACCTTGTACTTACATATACAGGATGTCCGGCCCAGCTTAGATACAGCTTTCTGTGATCAAATAAAACCGATTTAGACAAAATTAGCTTAGCCCAAAAGTGCCTCGTTTAGAAGTTACAGGACTTCAAAGAAAAAAAAACCTACTGTGGGTGTAATTCAAAAACGAAACGTCCAATTGTGTTGAAATTAGGTACAGATGTTCTGAATAAGTATAAGCATTACAGAGGGGTAAACAGTGCCACATATTGCAGAGGGCGCTATCGGCAGCAGTTTTTTGGTTTCTTATTTTCATCGCATCTTTTTTGCTGGTTCTATTCCAATATGTTTAACTAAAAATTACGATAGAGAAATCAGATTCGCATAGAAAAGCTATACTTGTTTGAAGTTGATGCAATGCACCGTTTTTGGTAAAAACGTGTTTGAAAATTTCGGCACATTAAAACACTTGAAATAAATTTTCTAATTCGATCAAGCTACAGAGTAACAAGTTGTTAAAATTATGTTTATGCACTTAAAATAAATAAAATTTGTTTAAAAACCTGTCAGATTACAATTAATGTTTGTACTCAGTTAGTAATTCTGGACTAGCGCAATTGGGGAAAATGGTCAGTCACAAGGATCCCCAATTAAGAATGTCCTCGAAAAGTAGGCGTCAACTCGACAAAACATATTCTTTGGTGATTAAGGCTAAATAAGAATATAATTTTAAACTTTCATTTTAACCAGCTCTGTTGTATTCGATTAGTTGTATTCATGGGTTACTTAAAGTAACTGTTAGTATGGAAATAATTAAAAGACATCTCGATCATGATTTACTTGTATGGAGATGTGTAATTCTAAATGCAAAATATTTACAAACACTATTTTGGTCATTACTGGTTTAGAAAAATTCAAACACTCGGTTTGTGTAAGGATTGCCGTTCCGATTCAGACACTGGAAAATAATTGCAGCATCTTTTTGGATTATCGTTGTTGCCTTCATATGAAGTTTCTGATTGTTTTATGGAAGACTTTATGTCCATTTGACCTCAGAATATTGTTATACAAGAACTCTGGGATTATATAGTTGAGATTTACTTATACATATATCGGAAGAAAGCATGTTTCCTCTAGAAAGGTGGGCTTTCAATTTAATTCCAAGCGACAGAACTGCAATTGTCTGTGCAGTTTTTCACAAGAAATTTAATTCGCCGTTTTATAATCGGCACCCGAATACTATTCAGTTCATCAGTGTTACTAAAGATTTTCAAACATACATCAAAATGAAGAGTATTTCCAAAGAGATACTCTGAAGATGATAGCTTGTCTATCGAAACGCGTTAGAGCAACCGTTTTGTGTTTTTTAATCTTTCTTGGTTTCAGGGGACAAGATTTCTATTTCAATTTAACAAATAGCAAATTCAAGAATATTTTCTGAAATCATTTTATTTTTTTTTTGTCTTTCTGTTTCTGAATATTTGGCGAAGAAAATTGCAATAGCAATCGCAAAATAACCTGAATTTGTCAAAAATGGCAAATATGGGGGCAAATGGCAAATGCCATTACTTCCGGGCTCTAGTAATAGCAACTTTTTAATAGGAATTATAAAACGCCGGTTTAACAATATTACTAATTTTCCCATTTCGTTAAACTTCTTCCCTAGAAATGTTTGCGTGAAAACTCATTGCCTAAAAGTTTAAATAAAAAAATAACATTTTTAAATTAGCAAAATTAGTTTAGTCGATAACTCCTGAACTGTTGCCTGCCGCTATGTTTCTTCGGGTCTTGCGCTGTTCTAGAAACTTGAAGCGCACCGTACGCAAGGTGGGTTCGCCGCTTCGCCGTTGCCAGCAACTCCAGTTGATCCGAAAGCGTTGTAAGTTATGTCGATGTGGAATGTTTCTTCCTTTACGTATCAAGCGCGTAACTTGCGGTTTAAATTTTCGAAAGTATGTCGCCTGTTTTTTATCGACCCAAGTTCAAATCGGATGAGTGAACAGTTCTGTGACATGTAACCCTTAGTGATCGTTTTTTATACATTATTACAACTGAAATTTTTTGGTTTGAAAAATTGTAAAGTTGTCAAAAATGTTACGCCTTTTTGTGAATATACGCTAAGAGTTGATTGTGTTGTGAGAAACTGTTTAAAAACATCGCGTAACTTATGTAAATAAAAATCGTTCACCTTGAACGTATAAATTGTTTGTGCTTGTCACACACCTAAAATTTTACTTTGGACCTGAATTATATTTACTTGAAAGGTAAAACAAGAAAACATGCAAATGCTCTACTGTCAACTACAGTGAAAGCAATAACTCAAAATCCCCCAATAACTCAAGTTCCCTGTAATGTAACTTGTTTGGTTCCTTATTCCAATTTTCTGTCAAAGAGGTTTCATGCCTATCCTGTCGGAAACGGATAGAAATACTTTACCTAGGGGGTGGGTTAGACAGGCAGTGATGGGTGTACTGCGGTGGAAAGAACTACCTTCGTCCAGAAGTGACACCTTGCAGAAAGGAACCAGTATACAGGTAAATAACCCCATAATGCTATGTTTATTTTTGCATTTAAATATCGCCTTTGGAGCGGCTTTAAAGTTGCACCGGCGAGATGGATACTTTTGGATGCTTTTACTGTCCCTATTTGCATAATGCTATGACTTTTTTATGGTGCTCCTTGTGGAATTTTTTAATTTACAATAAATTACCTTGGCAAGAGTTACTTTCTTTTGATGTGGTGTATTTTTCCATCGTTCATTTGGAATACTTATTATCGAAAGGCAATTACAATATTATAAAATGAAATATAATATAATGTAAATATTTATATCTTTAGTGGTAATTTATTAGTGCTAACATCTAAAAGCAAAACGAAAATTCTGAATTATTTAAACGCTCAGGATAATATTTAATTCGGTAAAACTCTATTTTCGAAAGAATTACACTGACGAACATTTTAAAACTTTTTTTGCTCCCTGGAATGTGTTGGCACGGTTTTATGTATTTTGGCCTACTGAATCCGGATCTAACCTCAGATTTCCAATATCGGTCTCTTATAGGGAGGGACATATGCATTGATATTAAGGAAAATTCAATAAAAATTCCCTCTAACGCCGATTTATTAAATTCAAACATTTAAAAACAGTTAACTTAGGCACAGTACAAATAATTTTAATTAATTTTCGATAAATTTAAGATTTATTTCTTTGACATCTTTCTTTTGTAATAACCCATGGATGTTTCTCGTATTAGGGTCCAGCAATAGTCGGCTAACGTATTTTGGCTCCACTTTCCTGTATACCTTTTCTCTACGTGGGCAATATTTTTAGAAATTGTTCTCCATGCTCATCTGTTACTGCTCCTAAATTTTCAGGAAAAAAGTCCAAATGAGGATAAAGAAAGTGAAGTTTTAGTGACATTTTGCATTCTAAAATAAGATACAACCTGATTCCACAAATTCGCGAAAATTTTCTGATTTATTATTTCCAAGAAAGTTATTGAAAACACTTTAAATTCATTACATGCTCTAATTTCATTGTCACTTAAAATTTGCCTGAAGTTCATATCTTGAAACAATTTCCTAATTTGGGGACCAACAAAAATTCCTTTTTTTTCCTTACTTATACGTGGAAATTTCTCTTTTAAATACTTAAAAGCATTTTCTTCTTTATTCAGTGCTTTGGCAACATTTTTGATTAGTCCAGGGTTAATGGGAAGTGGAGGTAGATATATTTCTGCATTCTGAACTAATGGTTCTCGTGTCAAATTTTTGACGTCAACTTCTGTAGTTTTATAATGTTTGTCTCTTGCATGGCTGTCCCACCCACGCAAGAAGCAACCGTATTTTGTATATCCTGATTTCAGTTCTGTCAACAATGCCACCACTTTTATATGATCTTCGTACTTTATACATCTTAAGAATGTCATATTTGCCAAATGACCTATGGAAACTGATGGATGCTCATTTCCATTAAAACGTAAAATAGCTTTTAGTCTTGTTTTAGACGAATCTATCAATAGTCTCTATTGATCAAGCGTATATGGTAAGTTTAGTTCGGTAATTAGGCCCAAGTATTTCATAGCAAAATACTAAATCATCTTCCACTGCAGATTGGCTTTTTCTCTAGATGAACGCCTTAACTCCCTTTTCCAATAGTTTCGGGTGCTTCAGGCGGGATCTGAGAAGTTCTACTTTTCATTCAATTCAATTCACCTTGAGTGATTAAATAAGGTGTATCAGGCAAATCAAGAGAACTAGGGATGTAGCTTGGTCCGGCTTCCGGTGGACTATCTCCAGGGTTTGATTTCGAATCAAGCGTTTAACCCTCAGGTGGCTGGAGAATGGGAAAGAGTTGTCATGGCACAGTGGTTGCATTGCAGAAGGAATATTGGGCTACTGAATGCTACGCTTGGTTTTGCAAATAATTCCTTTAACATTCGTCAAGAAAAAAGATTACGCGATTACGAGGTTCCTTCCCAACCATTGGAACTGTGAATGGCATAGATTTATAAATACCTTTCAACTTTCAACCATCGAGTTTATGTTCTCGGACACCAACTGTAACACATTTTTGGGATCCATGATTTATTCTGATCTCCAACTTTGCATCCAAAGTACAGTTTATAAGTCCAAAGGTTTTTGGTACGCTTTCGCGGTAACTTCACCACAAAGATAACAGAAGTTGTCGGCTTTATTAACGCAAATTCGCCACCACATTTTTGTTACTGTTTTAAGCAGACACGTAGATCTGAGTGAAAATATAAATGGATGTTTACTAAATGATTATAAAATAAAGACCAAAGGGTTATTTAAAGCATAGATCCAACTACCTGAAGATAATACTGGGACGCCCATTTATTACCTATAAATGAGCCCATTCAACCCTTCCAAAATATCTGAGGCTTATTTAAACATTTGGGGGTCAATTGTATTATAGTTTAGGTCTAAATCTTAGAATATTTTTATTGTGAGGATTTTTGTGTTGAACATTGTTATCTTACTTTTCTTACTTTCCTTAAGAAGAAGCAAATTTTAAATATTATTTTATTTTCTAAATTTGTGACATTCTTATGCAATATGGATTATTACAATTAGTTTTGTAGTTGTATTTTCCTAAGTTAAAAATATATTTTTAATTTATTACTGATTCAAACATCAGTTAAACTATGTAGAGGTGTCTTAAAAATCTTCTGGAATATTACAGATATTTCAGAAACTAGTGAATATATACAGTCTCCCCCATTAGTACGCCGAGGTTCGATATCTCCTTTAAGAAAAAAGCTTGCCAAACTGCATTAGCTCTACAATTTAAAAATAGTTTCTGTTATAGAGGATCTTCTGTTTTCTCTGGACAGATAATTACTTCGTTTTTTTAGATTCCAACCTATATATTTGTGCTTTTTTCGGATTCTTCCCGTCATTTTAGTAGGTTTTGTATCAGTTTTTCTTATACCTAAACCTAGAATTTTTTAAGATATTTTTATTTTTTTAGAAAAAATATTTTCCCATTTTTCAGAAAAAAATTAATTCTTTTCAGGTTTGGAAGGGTAGGGGTCTGTTTTTTTACACAGAAATGACTCAAATTGTTACGCTGTCCAAAACAGTTAGAACAATTCAAAGTTATTGTACAGAGTGTTAAAAATTAATTGTCAATTTAGCCAATTTCAAAGGAGGAAAACGCATTTTTTAAAAATAGAACACCTATATTTTGTTACTCCATAGGAAACATGAAAGGAAGGTGTATCGATTTTCTTAAGCTTTCATTATAGCTAAACTCAATAGTTTTTTGGAAAATTTAGATTTCTGGAAAAAGCATTTTTTCTATTGTTTAATAAAAATCCATCCAAACAGTTGGAAACAGTAAATTCTTGTGCAGTTGAATTGGGTGCAGTGAGAACATTTCAGTCATGTTATGGTCTATAATATCCACCCAAACATTAACTTTTTTTCTGGTCTTTCCGTGTACACTTTGGACATTCTCTGCGGATTAACTGCATATCATTATCCACAGTTGTGCCTACTGACACTGTCGTTAGGCATCAGGTGGTCCGATGAGAAAAAAAGAATGTTATGGACAAAGTTAATCAACATTACTGTAATATGCATTAATAATTAAATAAGGTGAGACCAATGCACTTAATTTGTAGAATTTAGAAATCGTTAAATACGTATAAGCAAAATAAGTTGGTCGGTTTAGATTTGTTGCCTTAACTATTGCAAAAACTCCAATATTGATGCATTAGCAATGTGTAGAAGTGCAATGCACATTATTGGGGTTCATTATAGTCAAGAGGCGGCATTTGAGCATTGACAGTGTTAAAGAGTAGACAAAACTAAAATATTTTTATAATATTAACTAATTTGAGTTTTAATAAGTAACAATATCAGTATACACCTATTTATTTCGCAAAATTCAGTTCGTCTATCAAAGTCATCTAATGTTAGTTCCTGATATCGATGCACATTGTAAGGGCGAATTTTTATGCAAAAGAGGGGTTATCTTATTAAAAATAAGGATCACGTTATTTTGGATCAGCAAATTTTGCATGTCAGCAGAAATCGACCTGTATGAGCCAAATTGTTAAATAATGATATTATGAGTCGCGTTCCAAACTTAAGCTTCACCCTATATATCCTATATCAGCTTACCTTTCTCAATGTTAATATTCCTTTTATATCTATTGTAATTTCAGGAACTACCTTTAAGCATAAGATATTTAGTTCACAAATTATTTAAGCTTTTATCGATGCAAAGTTTTTATTACTTACTTTTGAATCAAACGACACCAGCTCTTATAACTTTGCGAGATGCATAGGTTCCAATTATTCAAAAAAATTTTCATTTAGATGTTCTTTACAGTCGACATATGTATGACGTTATATAAAATTCCGTTCATACCTAACATCTTTTGTTTCCCCCCTCCACAATTACCTAACACAAAGCTGAGTTTTAAAATTATTTTTATGTATATTATATGCTGAAATGGCAAGTTGTCTAGTCAAGATGTTTTCGATACTGCAACTGTGTCCTATATGTTGTTATGCTCAACACAAACAACCGAAATAGATTGAGAAATGCACAAAAAAGAAACGTTATAGACTACTTTGCCGTAGGGGGAAGATGGTAAACTAGACAAGGGAAGTGTGTAAACGCTCAACTACAAAGAGCCCCAATACAATAAACAAGACTCATTCAGCATTTGCGATCTCCCACAGGCATGCTTGCAAGGGAAAGGTCTTAGAAATCTGGAAAATCAGACCCTTCTAACCTGATTACCATTACGCAGAGGGCCGTTTGCGTAGTGACGGTCTAACAAGGGAGCCCTTACGTATTAGCGCAGGAAGGTGGTGGACGCTATAAAAAAGGCGATGAAAAACCAGTTTGATTCCACATTGAGAGGACAACGATCTGGGACATCTGTCCTGTGAGAGCAACACAAAGCATTCAGGAGAAAAACAAATCTTCGACATTCTTTGTGTATTTGAATTTCGTAATAAGATTTTTGCTTAAATATCCATAACCATTTATGGCGACGCATAGGTGCCGCAGCAGTGATAATAACTATTCTTTTTCAAGAATGTACGGACCCGCTTAATAGAATTTGGTAATATAATGTAGGACTAATGTTTTACACAACGTAGTTTGTTCCTGTAAGGTTAATTTTATTTAAAACGAGTATATTTTTATCTATATAAATCAATATAATAATGTGAGGACAACTGTATCATGTCCTAGTCGTCCATTGAGGGTGTTATTTTTAGATACTGGGGGATTGCTTTGTATTTTGTTATTGTATTGATTTATATGCCTCATAGAAAGTGAAAGCGAAGGTATAAAACTGTTAATTAGTTGATTGAAGTTGAGTGGAAAGGCTAGTCGCATTAGAATTATTCAATATTTTACGGTAAAGAATTATATAAAACCAATGAATATATAAAGAAACCTTGATAATACGTTAAAGCATCCACAAAAATACATTGAGGTGAAATGATTAACTTGCTTAAGCGGAAATAAAAGTCAGTAATGTACACCGTGTTCAATTTAAGACGCAACCTTTTTGAATATTATTTGCAGAGTTAATAGGCCAAAAATTTTGGTAGGTTATATGAATTCCTAGGTCATTTTTTCCAAATCTTTCATTTTTTGAAAAGACAAAACAATTGTAGAAAAAAAAAGATACGGATATAAATTAAAATTTTTAAATGGAATATTTCCTGTATTTTTAATTGGTTGGATAGAGAATTGAATTTCTTTTAAAAATATGTATCTAACACTTGATATATCGGGCATTAGCCGTTTATGATTTAGACGTAGTTGTATTTCAACAAAAATAATAAACGTCATTGTCAACAATTTTAATCAAACACTAACAGTGGGTAAAAAATAATATTTTTACGCATCGTTTTTAACTGGCACTCGAATTATAACCACGTTTAAATCGGCAACTTTTAGTGCAAGGTATGTCAAATATTATATGTTTGTAAAGGAAATTTAATTCTCTATTCAATCGCCCAAAAATATACAGAGTGCTTCATTTAAAAAAAATGCAATTTATATCCGTATCGTTTTTTTCTTACGTTCAATTATTTTTTCTTCTAAAGAAATGAAAAATGTGCAAAAAATTATGTAACAATCTATGTAACATATCAAAATTATTGGCTTATTAACTCTGCAAAAATGATATTTAAAAAAAGTGCGTCTTAAGTTGAACATGGTGTACAGTGTGTCCCACTCGTACCAGAGGTCTGATATATCCTTTAAGGACATTCATCGTTTTTATTTTTTGTAAGTTGCCAATTTGTGCTTGGCCTATAATTTAAAAAATAATTGTTATGTTTTTCTCTCGGGAGATGTTAACTTAGTAGATGTTTTATTAGCTTTCCCTTGTACCTAAACCTTATATTTTCCAAGATATTTTGATTTGTTTTTAGAAAGTAAAATGATTTAATCTTTCAGCAAAAATGTTATATTTTTCGGGTTTGAAATTGTAAAGCTCTGTTTTTTTTAGTGCTTAGTCGAATTGTTAGGATGCCCAAAAATTCAACATTATTATACAGGGCGTCCAAAATTAATTTTAAGTGTTGATAACTTAAAACTATTTTTTGAAATAGAACTAGAATTATACCATAGGAAGCACCTAAAAAAGGTACATTGATTTTCTTAAGCTTTTCCTATAGCTAAACTCTTTAAATTTGGATTTATTTTTGGAAAATATAGCTTTGCTATGGCTGAATTGGTATTAAAAATGTGGTTGGCACTTTTTTAAATAACAATCTGTGATGTTTTCGTTTAATTATAGTAAAGAAAAATTTAGCTGATATGTTGTATAGCATAGGCGAAGTTCGGGATAATTGTTTATAGTACTTTCACCTATTTACAAGGTAAATCATCCTAATTATAAAATTTCTTTATTTTTCCAAGATAGAAAGCCCGAGATTACAAAAGGATAACAACAAAATAAACTTGGAGAGCATGACCAAGGTTATATTAGCATCGTTGCGTTCGTTATTCTAAATCCATTTGTAAGTTAAAGAAAAATTAATGATGATCTTGGATGCTCAAAGAACCTAGTCAATAGATCCTTAATTAATAATAAGTTTCGCTCTTATCATATTCTTTATGATAAGATATTAACATAGTAAGATCTTCAAAACGGACAAAAATTTTGTCATTTAGTTCTGGCAAAAATTTCCTTAACATTTAATTGTTTTTTGTAAAGTGCTTTTAAAGGGTACCTTTTTTATTTTGTTATGCAGATCGAACAAATGAGCACAATTGTCACCATTATAATTGTTCATAACCCCAAGGCAAAAAAGCACATCTTTCACAAAACTGAAATCTTCCAAAAAACAGTTAACTTAAGCGATAGGAAAAGCTTAAGAAAATCAATGCACATTTTTTTGGTGCTTAATATGGTGTAATAAAATATATTTTGTTCTATTTAAAAAAATAAGTTTTTGTCGTTTTAAATTAGCAAAATTTAAAATTATTTTTCTACTCCCTGCATAATAATTTTAAAGCGTTCCAATTTTTTTGGGGGAGCCTGCCAACTTGACATTTTTAAGCAAAAAACAGAGTTTTATCTTTTAAGTCTGTAAAATGTAAAATTGTTGCTGAAAGATAAAAAATTTCATTTCTAAAGATTATAAAAATACCTTGGAAAGTAAGAGGTTTCGGTGTGGAGAAAGCTGATGAATTCTAAAAAAGGATAAAATATATCTATATACAGATTGAACGAAATTTGATTTCTACTACAGGGAACTTGGAATCTGGATACAAGGAAGCTTAAGTGGGCAAAGTAGTGCAGAATTTAATGCTCAATAATATTCCGCTGAGAAAACAATTTAATTCCACTTTGTTTTGATTTGAGCTGTGGAGTGGTGGGAGTGGTGGCACAGTTTAAAAACTAGTGGTCCAATTATTTTTTATGACATATAAACCAAATATAAAATAATTTTCAACACTAATCCAGCAACTACAATCGGCTGCTACTATCAGCAAAAGTAAACTGATTTGATATTGAATATCAATAATTATATTTTAATCGGCTGATAACAAAAACTTCACACTAACTACATATAAAACATGAACATTTTTTTTTCGAAGTGAATATGGCAATTATTGCACTAGACTTTGAATAGTGTAGGTGGGATTCTTGTTTGTTCATTTTAAATATATACCTACTATTTTAGCTCATTCAGCTAATTTTCCGATATAATAAACGTAACCCAGGCCAAGAATGCAAACATTAATTAAATTAGCGAATGTTTCTAACGAAGTGTATAAATAGGGAAGTGACGTTTAGTAGATGAAAAGAAAAAAAATAAAATCCAACAGTCACTTTAATTAAAATTGGACTTTCACTAGTATTTACCAGAAAATCTAAGTATAGATTGTAGAACGCTTCTGATCTGATTATTTCCATTTATATATTTATTTCGTTACTTCGTCCTTATCTTTCAGAAAAGAACGCCATTAGCTTCCGCTTCATGTTTGAGCAATAAAAATGAAGCTATTTATTCTGACTAGTCCTATTCTTATGCGGGATTATTGCTCCGGCTATAAAATATTAGTGTGAAGACAGCGGCCAAAACCCAGCAGCCACTTTTACGAGGTTAACCGAACGTCCATGGGCGTGCGGGTATCGCGATATGAGTTGCCGGCCGGCTACTAGCATGCAGGCAGAAAATAATCCGTCGTAGCGGCCAAAATATTAGCAGCGTTAGGCGACCATTGCATTAAAGTAAATATCTCTAAATTATATAAAAATTCATATCTACCAAACGCGTTGACCTAACCAAATAAAACTTTAATATTTTGTTCACAAAAACATGGGAATTCAATTCGTACAAGCTCATCAACTAACGCCGGAATCCTTAGGGTGAAATGCACCCCTATATACGAATTATATAAAAATTCAAATCATCACTACAGCCTAGGCCTAACCAAATAAGATTTCGGCATTTGATTCAACAAGATATAGAAAAGCAACTGTAAAAAACTGATCGACTGACGGCGGGATCTTCGGGGTCAAATGTACCCCTATCTATAAATTAAAAAAAAATTCAAATCATAACTACAGCCTGAACCTAACCAAATAAGACTTTGGCATTCTATTCGGAAAAATATGGGAAATTATCTATAAAAAGCTGATCGACTGACGGCGGGATCTTCGGGGTGAAATGTACCCCTATCTATAAATTTAAAAAAAATTCAAATCATAACTACAGCCTGGACCTAACCAAATAAGACTTTGGCATTCTATTCGGAAAAGTATGGGAAATTATCTATAAAAAGCTGATCGACTGACGGCGGGATCTTTAGGGTGAAATGTACCCTTAACTATAAATTCTAAAAAAATTCAAATCATCACTACAGCCTAGACCTAACCAAATAAGATTTTGGCATTTGATTCAGAAAGATATAGAAAAGCAACTGTAAATAGCTGATCGACTGACGGCGGGATCTTCGGGGTGAAATGTACCCCTAACTATAAATTCTAAAAAAATTCAAATCATCACTATAGCCTACACCTAACCAAATAAGATTTTGGCATTTGATTCAGCAAGATATAGAAAAGCAACTGTAAAAAGCTGATTGACTGTCGGCGGGATCTTCGGGGTGAAATGTACCCCTATCTATAAATTAAAAAAAAATTCAAATCATAACTACAGCCTGAACCTAACCAAATAAGACTTTGGCATTCTATTCGGAAAAATATGGGAAATTATCTATAAAAAGCTGATTGACTGACGGCGGGATCTTCGGGGTGAAATGTACCCCTATCTATAAATTATTAAAAAAATCGAATCATAACTACAGCCTGGACCTAACCAAATAGGATTTTCGTATTATATTCAGGAAAATATAGGAAATTAATTGTAGAAAGCTGATCGACTGACGGCGGGATCTTCAGGGTGAAATGTACCCCTAACTATAAATTCTAAAAAAATTCAAATCATCACTACAGTCTACACCTAACCAAATTAGATTTTGGCATTTGATTCAGAAAGATATAGAAAAGCAACTGTAAAAAGCTGATCGAGTGACGGAGGGATCTTCGGGGTGAAATGTACCCCTATCTATAAACTTAAAAAAAATTCAAATCATACCTGCAGCCTGGACCTAACCAAATAAGACTTTGACATTCTATTCGGAAAAATATGGGAAATTAACTATAAAAAGCTGATGGACTGACGGCGGGATCTTCGGGTTGAAATTTATCCCTATCTATAAATTCTAAAGAAATTCAAATCATAACTATAGCCTGAACCTAACCAAATAAGACATTTGGTTAGGGCTAAGCTGTATGAGTTAAATTTTTTTTAGAATTTATAGATAGGGGTACATTTCACCCCGAAGATCCCGCCGGCAGTCGATCAGTTTCTTACAATTAATTTCCTATATTTTCCTGAATATAATGCCAAAATCTTATTTGGTTAGGTCTAGGCTGTAGTGATGATTTGATTTTTTTTAGAATTTATAGATAGGGGTACATTTCACCCCGAAAATCCCGCCGTCAGTCGATCAGCTTTTTATAGTTAATTTTCCTTATTTTGCCAAATAGAATGCCAAAGTTTTATTTGGCTAGGTCCAGGCTGTAGTTATGATTTGAATTTTTTGTAAATTTATAGATAGGGGTACATTTCACCCCGAAGATCCCGCCGTCAGTCGATCAGCTTTTTACAGTTGCTTTTATATATCTTTTTGAATAAAATGCCATAATCTTATTTGGGTAGGTCGAGGCTATAGTTACGATTGGAATTTCTTTAGAATTTATAGATAGGGGTAGATTTGAACCCGAAGATCCCCCCGTCAGTCGATCAGTTTTTTACAGTTGCTTTTCTATATCTTGCTGAATCAAATGCCAAAATCTTATTTGGTTAGGCCTAGGCTGTAGTGATGATTTGAATTTTTTTAGAATTTATAGTTAGGGGTACATTTCACCCCGAAGATCCCGCCGTCAGTCAATGAGCTTTTTATAGTTGCTTTTCTATATCTTTCTGAATAAAATGCCAAAATCTTATTTGGTTAGGTGTAGGCTATAGTGATGATTTGAATTTTTTTAGAATTCATAGTTAGGGGTACATTTCACCCCGAAGATCCCGCCGTCAGTCGATCAGTTTCTTACAATTAATTTCCTATATTTTCCTGAATATAATGCCAAAATCTTATTTGGTACATTTCACCCCGAAGATCCCGCCGTCAGTTGATCAGTTTCTTACAATTAATTTCCTATATTTTCCTGAATATAATGCCAAAATCTTATTTGGTTAGGTCTAGGCTGTAGTGATGATTTGATTTTTTTTAGAATTTATAGATAGGGGTACATTTCACCCCGAAGATCCCGTCGTCAGTCGATCAGCTTTTTATAGTTAATTTTCCTTATTTTGCCAAATATAATGCCAAAGTCTTATTTGGTTAGGTCCAGGCTGTAGTTATGATTTGAATTTTTTTTAAATTTATAGATAGGGGTACATTTCACCCCGAAGATCCCGCCGTCAGTCGATCAGCTTTTTATAGATAATTTCCCATATTTTTCCGAATAGAATGCCAAAGTCTTATTTGGTTAGGTCTAGGCTGTAGTGATGATTTGATTTTTTTTAGAATTTATAGATAGGGGTACATTTCACCCCGAAGATCCCGTCGTCAGTCGATCAGCTTTTTATAGTTAATTTTCCTTATTTTGCCAAATAGAATGCCAAAGTCTTATTTGGTTAGGTCCAGGCTGTAGTTATGATTTGAATTTTTTTTTAATTTATAGATAGGGGTACATTTCACCCCGAAGATCCCGCCGTCAGTCGATCAGTTTCTTACAATTAATTTCCTATATTTTCCTGAATATAATGCCAAAATCTTATTTGGTTAGGTCTAGGCTGTAGTGATGATTTGATTTTTTTTAGAATTTATAGATAGGGGTACATTTCACCCCGAAGATCCCGTCGTCAGGCGATCAGCTTTTTATAGTTAATTTTCCTTATTTTGCCAAATAGAATGCCAAAGTCTTATTTGGTTAGGTCCAGGCTGTAGTTATGATTTGAATTTTTTTTAAATTTATAGATAGGGGTACATTTCACCCCGAAGATCCCGCCGTCAGTCGATCAGCTTTTTATAGATAATTTCCCATATTTTTCCGAATAGAATGCCAAAGTCTTATTTGGTTAGATTCAGGCTGTAGTTATGATTTGAATTTTTTTTAAATTTATAGATAGGGGTACATTTCACCCCGAAGATCCCGCCGTCAGTCGATCAGTTTTTTACAGTTGCTTTTCTATATCTTGCTGAATCAAATGCCAAAATCTTATTTGGTTAGGCCTAGGCTGTAGTGATGATTTGAATTTTTTTGGAATTTATAGTTAGGGGTACATTTCACCCCGAAGATCCCGCCGTCAGTCAATCAGCTTTCTATAGTTGCTTTTCTATATCTTTCTGAATAAAATGCCAAAATCTTATTTGGTTAGGTGTAGGCTATAGTGATGATTTGAATTTTTTTAGAATTTATAGTTAGGGGTACATTTCACCCCGAAGATCCCGCCGTCAGTCGATCAGCTTTTTATAGATAATTTCCCATATTTTTCCGAAAAGAATGCCAAAGTCTTATTTGGTTAGGTTCAGGCTGTAGTTATGATTTGAATTTTTTTTAAATTTATAGATAGGGGTACATTTCACCCCGAAGATCCCGCCGTCAGTCGATCAGTTTCTTACAATTGCTTTTCTATATCTTCCTGAATCAAATGCCAAAATCTTATTTGGTTAGGCCTAGGCTGTAGTGATGATTTGAATTTTTTTAGACTTTATAGTTAGGGGTACATTTCACCCCGAAGATCCCGCCGTCAGTCAATCAGCTTTTTATAGTTGCTTTTCTATATCTTTCTGAATAAAATGCCAAAATCTTATTTGGTTAGGTGTAGGCTATAGTGATGATTTGAATTTTTTTAGAATTTATAGTTAGGGGTACATTTCACCCCGAAGATCCCGCCGTCAGGCAATCAGCTTTTTATAGTTGCTTTTCTATATCTTTCTGAATAAAATGCCAAAATCTTATTTGGTTAGGTGTAGGCTATAGTGATGATTTGATTTTTTTTAGAATTTATAGTTAGGGGTACATTTCACCCCGAAGATCCCGCCGTCAGTCGATCAGTTTTTTACAGTTGCTTTTCTATATCTTGTTGAATCAAATGCCAAAATCTTATTTGGTTAGGCCTAGGCTGTAGTGGTGATTTGAATTTTTATATAATTCGTATATAGGGGTGCATTTCACCCTGAGGATCCCGGCGTTAGTTGATGAGCTTGTACGAATTGAATTCCCATGTTTTTGTGAACAAAATGTTAAAGTTTTATTTGGTTAGGTCAACGCGTTTGGTATATATGAATTTTTATATAATTTAGAGATATTTACTTTAATGCAATGGTCGCCTAACGCTGCTAATATTTTGGCCGCTACGACGGATTATTTTCTGCCTGCATGCTAGTAGCCGGCCGGCAACTCATATCGCGATACCCGCACGCCCATGGACGTTCGGTTAACCTCGTAAAAGTGGCTGCTGGGTTTTGGCCGCTGTCTTCACACCGGTAAAATATTACATTATATAAATTACATGGGCATAGGTTCTTGTTCTCAGCTTAACATAATGACAGTTTTCATAAGTCTAAAAAACAACTATATACTCCTACCACTACTCAACGGTTTTGTTTTATTTTATATCTTTTAATAAGTCTACGCATTATCATCTCCTAATTTTTGAATTTAGATTTTATTTCGATAGTTTCATTCCAATTAAGATGACAGGTTTGACAATTTAATTTTCAGGCGGCTAGAATAAACAGAAATACAGCTGGCTTTTTTCAAAAACCATTTTATTTTTCATTAAAATTACTGCATACATTTATTGCAGTATGTGATGGTAAGTTTTGAAAAGAATCAGCAAATGCATTTCAAAAAATGTAATGTCATTTGATATCAGCATGGTTTTGAGTTTGAATTTTTACAAACGGGAGTACTTTAGGTTTTTGATATTTCCTCCTACTGGAATATCATATTGGCCAACACTGCGTTAACTAAACTAGTAGATTATAAAACCAAAAGTAGCATAACCGATTATTAAACGTAAAGTATGGTTGGTTGGTGAATGTCGTAGCTCTTTCTGAAAGGCCCGCGCTAGTTGTGTACGAGGATGAAGTGAAAAGTTTAGGGTCTGATGCATAAAGCTTTTTCTTTTGTACTAACTTTTGCAACTTCATTTTTCAGCATAACCTCTATTAAATTTTAAGCACTTTTCTTAAGAGTGTTCTAGCGTAGTATTGAGCCCATTTTCGTTGAACGATTTCATCAATCCCTTCTAAATACGCATTTATACAGCACTGGTGGCTTTCTAGTTGCTCAAAAATTTTTTACTTCCTACCAATGTTTTGAGACTAGGTCATTGGGGGTTCAATCTTGTGAATCCTTAGGATGACTATCTCAACTTCCAATTCGTTGATTTTAGCAATTGCAAGGACTAATGATGCAAAGTTTTTCTCCAGATGGAGTAAGAAGCAACACATACGGACAGCAGCTCTTCATCGGTGAGCGGTCGGTGTCCTTTGGAGAGCTTCTGGAATCTGGCTTAACACTTATTAATGTAATCGATTCTTAATCGGGGATTTTGATCTTAACTTGAAATACCAGATAAACGAAACTAAATTAGAACTAAGGGCGCAGGAAATTACCTGGCGCCCTTATCTAAAGATATTTTAATTGAAATTATCAAATGAAGCTTCGAACTGGAACTGAACCAAAAACCGAAAAAAACCGTTATTTTCGCCGGAACGAAAACCGGAATGAAACCGAAAAAAAATATCGGTTTATTTCGGTTCGTCAAATTTATAGACTTAAAATAGTTTTTACTTAATGCTTAAACTTGAATTTTTTTTTTTTGAAATTTCATTTCTATCAACATTTTACACAATTCCATGCAACTTTCATCTCACCTTCATCTTTCCGTTCTGATTAGATTAGATCAGAAACTCACAATTTCCATATTTTCTAGAAAATCTTGACTTTGTTCTCAAAATTTCAACCCAAATTAAAATTTCAAGTTTTAACTTGAATCTTTTTTTTAGATTTTCAACTTTTTCTTGAAATTTGGACTTTTATCTGGAAACTACTGGAAAAATTTTTTTCTTCTCTTAGAATTTCGAGTTTAAAATAAAAAAAATTCCTCTGCTGTATCTTTGGGACAAAGTGGTAGGTGTTTTTCATTCAAGCTAGGAAAACTCGATTTTCCTTGCAGCTTTTTTTGCAAATTCGAGTTTTTCTGGAAATGTTTGTGAAAACTTTTTTTTTAATTCCAGATCTCAATTTTTTTAAGTTATTAGTCAAATTTTTGATTTGTCGTAATTTTTTTCCTTCAAGTTCCACTTTGATTTTAGTACTCCAATTTTTTTCCAAATCCCGAATTTAAATTCCTGCTGCTGATTTTCTAAATCTTCCAAAAATTTCAAGATATGATTTTTTTTTCAAAACTTTCGCCAAAATCTCGCAGTTTCAAATGTGACCTAGAAGTTTCTAAATTTCAAGTCAAAATTTTAGCAAGAAATCCAACATGATATTATTGATATTTCAATTGAAAGGCGGGATCTTGGCATTGGGGTCGATATTTTTACAGTAAACTTGAAATGGTGACATTAGAAAATGTATAATTTTAACTTTCAATGATTTTGTTCACGTTAAAATAGTAATTTTTATTCTGAAAACTTTGATTTTTTTCTGAAGGTTTCGACTTTAAAAACTGCGTTTTGTTTAGAATTTAGAAGTCAACACTGTGTGTTCTCTTAACTATTAGGGAATTGTTTCCCTAAATTTTTGGTATAAACTCCAAAGTTTGGCTCCTTGCAGGCTCGGCCCTTTGCTCCTTGAACTATTGTGTCAAAAATCCGTTCTAAAATTGTTAATTTTATTCACAATTTTTTTAGCTCCAACTCAAATCATTTCCAAGATTTCGTCTTTAAAATAAAAATTCGCGTTTATTTTTTTCAGGTAATTTGTCGTTGATCTTAAATTTCAATTTTTTAATAAAAAATTTAAGTTTGAAATTGCACTTTTTGTGGAATCTTTTACTTCTATTCTTAAAATTTACATTTCCATCAACAATTTCAAATTTTTGCTTAAAGTGTTAGCAGAAGTTAGATTTCAAACGCAAAACTGCTACTTTGAATTTAAAAATTTAATTATATTTTTTATTTGAATATTAATTCAAAATCTACAAAGAATATTCAAATTTTAAGAAAAAAGACAACAGTTTTGAAAAAGTGTAAGTTTTGAGCAAAAACAAACTAAATTTATGGCAAACAATTTTTCAAAATTAATTCCAAAATTTCTAGCCCTGGCCAACATTTTTAAATTAAATTATGTATTGAAAATGCTGAATGAAATTAATTTAACAGAAAATGCGATTTTAGCGAATGTCTATATAAATACTGATCTAGCAATTTTCTTGTAATGTGCAAACTTTCCGAATCAGACTTAATTTCATTAGCTTATTTGGTAAACACCCATCTTTTTTTTTAAATTATGCCTATATGGATACATATTTTCTCGCATGCCCTAAACTATTTCAATTCAACTATTGGTAATTTACTATTCTCTTGAAAGCGTGGGTGTGTCAAATTCAGATATTTCTTTGCCTGCAAGCTTCTTACTTTCTCCTTTGCAGTACAACGGACCATAGATGTAAGCAATGAGGTTTGGTATCAAATGTAATGTAGTGGATTTCCTCCATATACGGGGCACTTTAATTGTTCGTTGCAAGCCATTAAAAGGAGTGTAACACGATTAATATTGTAAATTCAAGGACAATAACCAATGGTAAAAATGCAGAGCCCAACCCATTCGGCATCGTTCGGTTGTTCAGTTCTCTACTTTTATGCGCTTTCAATGTTGGTGAGCCTTAATATTTACCGCTGGTTGAAAAGTGAAGATAAATTATCGATGAGATGACGACATGCTTAGTTAAAAATAAACGTTAGACATAGTTCGTTGTAATATGAGGGAAGCAGTGAGAGGCCACTTTCACGTCAGAAGTTTTGCCTCGAGAATTTGTGAAAACGCACTATTACGAACGGCAAAAAAGTAAAAGAAATTCGACATGCAACAATTTTGTAATGTCACACGTTAATAGAAAGTTGTAACGAGAAATAAATAATGTTTACAGCCATACTCAGAATAAAAATGTGTAGTTGGAACTGTTTTGTTTGAAACTAAACATGAAATGAAAGGCGTGCTGTATGTTCAGTCTTGTTTTTTCATTTATGGTCATTCGTGTTTTGTAGGATGGTCCTTATTAAGGTGGTTTTCGGATCTTTATGCTCCCAAGAGCTTTCAAATTTATAAGAAAATTTGCTGAAATTTGAACTCTCTATCTTAATCCTAAGGTACTCCAGCTTTGTGATCAAAGTTTCTTATAAAAATAACGTGGGAAATCTATTTTTCTTTAAAATATATTAGAAGTCATAAACGAATAGGGTGACAGTTATGGTAAATATTTTTGTAGAATATTAGATTGTCTTCAAGACAACCCCTACACAAAAAATTCTTAAATGAGAGCTTCACATGTTAATTAACAACTTTTAAAATTTAATTGTAAAAAATCATCATTTCATCAAGTATTCAGTGTGTTTCACTATTAGACAGAGACTCGATATCTGGGTTAATTTTTTAAAATTTTGCTAACTAGGAGAAAACCGTTACGGATCTTTGGGAAGATAACCCAAATAGAGTCGGACTTCCAGTCTGTGGGTACCGTGTAAAACCCCTACTTCTTCGGGCCGGGTTCTTGGCCCCCAATCCCTCCATCGCGTCGTTGAAATATAAATTAGCACTGGAGCATTAATGCTTACTGCTTTGTCTGAAACCAACAAAACACAAAAATTTTCTATTGGAATACAGTGGCTCTTGCAGTCTAAAAGACCATCCTCGGTCTTCTGATTTTGGTTGGAATGCCTGCATCGTAGTCCACTTCTGGTCTAACAAACTCCTTGGGATGCATTTTCGCTCTCAACATGGCTCTAGAGTTTACGTCCCTGAGCAAATCTCTTACCTCAGGTTGATTAACTTCTCTGTGAAGTTATTTATTTCTAGCAAATCACGTAGCATCCAGGGTTTGTCTTAGAAAGACATTCTGGATTACGTGGAGTTTCTTTTTCTGATTATCGGAAGCCTATGATCATACTACCAGATGCGTAAGTTGTCGCTGGTATTTTGATTGGTGTGTATATCAACATTTTAAACTCTATGCTCTATGTTCTCTGAACAATTCACATTATTTGAGGAAACTAGTGAATGGTATTACAGTAGTTTATTCCAGTCAATTGTACTTTTGTTTTGGTCAAGAAAGTTTACAAAACGAACCCATTTTCCCTAACGACAAGCACAATAATAACAGTTGAGTTTGTTGCTTCGAAAATTTTTTTGGAAATCACGCGGTAAAAAGTTTGTTTATTAGTGTTCTTGATTACTGTTTAGAAATAAATTTCCAACAACTCAATCAGAGATACACTTTAAACCAGGGCTTCGAACCGCTATTTTTTTCGTTCCGGCTTTCGGTTTTCGTTCTGGCAAAAAATTATATTAGTTCAGTTCCGGTTTTTGGTTCTGTTCCGGGTGACTCATTTTTTTATTTTTAAAAGTTTTAAATTTAAACTTCCTATGTACTTTTTATTATTATTTTGTTCTAAAATTTCGACTTTAAACAAAATTTAGTCTTTCTCTAGCAACCTCCTAACCCTTTTTATCGACATGCTGACTTGTATTCTTTAATTATAGACATTTTTCTCGAAATTATGTGTTGAGACTTGGACTATAAAAAATTGACAAATATAAGTTTGAATTTGAAATTTTCGAATGTTCGAAAGCTCAAAACTTTCAGGACTAGAAATTTTAAGATTAATTTTGAAAAATTGTTTTGTCATAAAGTTAGTTTGTTTTTCCTCAAAACTTAAGACTTTTTCAAAAATGTTGTCTTTCTTCTTGAAATTTTGAAAAATTTTCAAGATTTTCACTTAATATTCAAAATGAAAAATAACACAGAATTTTTAAATTCAGATTAGCCCTTTTGCGTTTGCAATCTAACTTGTGCTAACATTTTAAGCAAAAATTTAAAATTTTTAATGGAAATGTAAATTTTAAGAATAAAAGTAAAAACTTCCGCAAAAGGCAATTTCAATTATTTCTAAACTTAAATTTTCTATGAAAAATTTGAAATTTTAAAATCAACAACAAAATATCTGAAAAAAATAAACGCGAATTTCAATTTTAAAGCCGAAATTTTAGAAATAATTTGAGCTGTAGCTAAAAAGTTTCTTGAATAAATTTAACATTTTTAAAACGAATCTTTGACACAAAAGTTCAAGAAGCAAAGGGCCGAACTTTAGACTTTATTTCAGAAATTTAGCAAAAGCAGTTACCGAATATTTAAGAGAAAATACAATTTTGATTTTTAGATTCTATACAAATCGCACTTTTGAGGCCAAAGTCGAAATCTGGACAAAATTATCAAAGTGTTTAGAATAAAAATTACTATTTTAACGTAAGCAAAATCATTGCAAGTTCAAATTATACATTTTCGAACATGTCACCATTTCAAGTTTACTATAAAAATTTCGACCCCAATGCCAAGATCCCAGCTTTAAACTGGAATTATCATGTTGGACTTTTTGCTGGAATTTCGACTTGAAATTTAAAAATTTCTAGGTTAAATTTGAAACTGCGAGATTTTGGCGGAAATTTTGAGAAAAAGTTATATCTTGGAATTTCTGGAAGATTTAGGATATCGGCAGCAGGAATTTAAATGTGGGATTTCGAATTTCACGAAAAATTGGAAATTTGACTAATAACTTCAAAAGAGATATTAAATTAGGAAAAGAAAATTGAAATTTAAAGAATGAAGTAAATTTGGAATTTTTGAAAAAAGTTTCCAGAAAAATTTTCACAAAAACTCGTATTTGCAAAAAAAAATTTTTAAAGAAAACCGAGTTTCTCTAGCTTGAATGAAAAATAGGCTACTACTTTATTCGAAAGATACAACAGAGGATTTTTTTTTATTTTAAACTCGAAATTTTAGGAGAAGAAAAGAAATATTTCGAGTATTTTCCAGATAAAAGTCCAAATTTCAAGAAAAAGTCGAAAGTCTTGAAAAAAGATTCAAGTTAAAACTTAAAATTTTAATTTGGGTTGAAATTTTGAGAATGAAGTCAATATTTTCTAGAAAATGTGATAATTATCAGTTTCTAATCTAATCTAATCAGAAATGAGAGATGAAGATGAGATGAAAATTGCATGGAATTATGTATTATTAAAAAAAATAAAATTTGAAATAAAAATTTTAATCTTAAGTGAACAGTTGAAACCTTTTTTCTTTTCGATTTCGTTCCGGTTTTCGTTCCGGCGAAAATAACAGTTTTTTTTCGATTTTCGGATTAGTTCCCTTCGAAGCCCTGCTTTAAACATTCACATATCGAAAATTTTTATTTTTAAGAATTAAAGTTTAATGACTGTGAAACTATAAGAACTAGATACGCAAATGTTTATATTATACCAAATATTAGTTGCTGCTTAACAAAAACAGAAATTAATACACGGAGTGCACTATTTGAATTTTTTGAGAAAAATGACATTTCGTGTTTGATTATCGCCCTTTATAACAGCAAATGTTATTTAAATAAAATTACACAATTTCCCAAGAAAATAATGTATTGTAATAATTTGCACTAAAAATAAAATCATTTGGTTGTTTCCGGCTTTTCAAACAAGCTTCCAGATTAGGGTCAAATTTCATGAGGTTTCTAAATATCTCAAAAATTGTTACTCCTAAACGCCTATTTGGTATTATTTTAATCGACATATTTTATGATATTGAAATATGTAGCGTGTTCTATTAAAAAAAGGGAACTTTGGTGCACCACCGCGTATATGTTCATCCTGCGTAGCGAAAGATAATTTTATAGTGTGCGCCTCGTGGTAGTGTAAATTTATATTAGAAAAGTTTTTCATCTCAAAATAATTTTAGGAGCTACTGGGCTTACCATACTAATGATTCATCCCGAACAGATAATTTGAATAAATAACACAATATAATTTCTGTGAAAAAAAAAAACTTTTCGGTTAATTAACTTCTCGAAAAAAGAGAGTGAATTACTTCTTACTCTTACTGTCCCTAAGAAGAACTTGACTTGTTATAAAAGCTTGATTCTTCTTTAATATTCGGTTTTTCTTTAATAAAATTTAAACTATTTAATCAAGCCTTTTCAAAATCAGTAGGGTTTTATTGTAACAAATTCCAAATCGACAGAAACAAGAATGGCAATAATAGCAGCTAGCACGATAACAGACCTTTGCACAGACTGACAGTCGGTTTTCAGTGACGAATTTTCATGTTGTTCTCTGTTTAAAAAGGTAGCAAATGTTACCATCGTCTAGAGAAAACTCACCTTTATCCAAGCTATCCAGCTATATTACAACTGCTTTGGTGCAAAATTGCCCGAGATATAATCACTTACATGGTACAAAATCGTGTTTTTTTGGCTTTTCTGGATAACAGTTCGCAAAAGATGCTTTTTTTTGCTTAACCGAGATATCGAATTTCTATAGGACACACCGTATACTTGATAGAATGATAAGTTTATGTAAATAAGTGTTGAATATTAATTAACATATGAAGGGTTTTTTAGTAGAGCGTTTAATATTCTAAAATATTTGTTTTCCATAAGTATCAGTCTAGTCGTCTACGACTTAAATATTTAAAAAATGAAAAAAAGTTTTTTCCATGTTATTACTTAGAGATTTTTTTGTGTAGTTTTGTTGACGCATCCCCCAAAAATATTTGCAGCTTGCTCCTTTTAAACGTTGTTATTGAGTTGAAAATGAAATCTTTCTAAAAATAACTTGGGCGCTATTATTCACATTATTTGTAGTCGATGATGATCTTCAGCCAATAAAAATTAATAGCTTAAAGAAAATGTATATGATGACCACAATTATTCTCACACTTGTTGCATGGTGTAGAATATTCCGGCAAGGAACTCAGTGGAATAAAGATTTACACGTGATCTTGATGTATCATCTGAAAACGGAAGGTAAACTGAAATCTGTGCTACGAGCAAAGTTAAATAATTTTCTCGGATTTTGGCATCAAAGATCATTAATAATCATCGCTATTATAAAGTCGCTGCTTAGTAATTTCCATCAACGATTACTGCTGAAGAAACTAACGTTAAGTTCGGCCTACATCATTTAACTCTCTAAGAACGGAAGCGATGCTTTTTTACACCAAACTGTTGGTAGTTCCTAAGTATTCAGTAGGCTCCAAAATTGAAACGTAAAAATATGCTACGGCATCGTGTGTTTTCTAAGCACTTGATCCATTACAAGAATTACTTAAAGGGCTTGGTTATGTATAGATAAATTGTGGGTTAATATTATTAAAAATAATTTTTATGAATTTGTGGAATGTAAAGTAACTCATAAATGTGTTTCTGTTAACAAAGCCCGCTCCTAAAAAATACTAAAAATTAATATCTTGCACTTGGGAAATATATTCCAAAATATTAATTTTAATATTAATTCAACAATTTTGTTTCATATTTCCACTTGTGTTCACTTTCATATTGTGTTAATAAATTGATGGCGTTTTTCTGCTGGGATCTTTTGTTGCTTGTATCGTTTTATAAACATTGATTTGGTACGATTTGATAAAAATTTTATAAATTCTGGTTGAGCTTTGTCGAAAACAAACACAAGTCTTCCTAGCCTATTTGCATTACTTCTGCCCGGCAAGTGGAGAACACTTCAATATTCAATGCTTCAGCGTAATAGACGTCAGGGAAGAAGCTTGAAAGTAATTTTAAGGAAAGGAGGCCTCCCGCCTCGCAATTTCAATTTAAAACGTCTGAAAAACTGTCTTTCCTAACTTTTGGGTCAGCTAGGAAGGAAATTGTTTACATTTATAGGTTCTCCTCCGTTCTGTGTGTGTGATTTATGTATCGCCATAGTAACATAAACGCCAGTTAACCGACTATGGTAAATTTTGTGAAATGCTCGAATATTTGAGATGTTTCAGAGCTACAAAGAGAAATTTTTCCGGTAATGTTTTTCTTTTATATTTATACCTATTCAGAAAGAAACGGGGAGGCTCAAAACATTAAAGCAACTTAGGTACTTTTCTTCTGCATAACCCTAAAATTTGACCTATATTTTTATAAATCAAATCTCTAATAGAGATTTTGGAGGCTTTGGACAGTTTTTGAAAAGAAGAGGTAAAATAATTTCTTGTCCTTCACATGGAGTGTCAAGTTTTATAGTAGGAAGTAACATTTTTTAACGCCAAAGAAAGCATTCTACAATTTGAAAAAGCAGGTAGTTTAACGTTCAAATGATTTGTTTAAATAGGACAGATATTAACGTAACCTTAGGTACATATTTCTGCATTTAGAAATAAATATTAATACTTTAGGCGCCATTTGTATCCAGTGGATACATGTTTGTATCCAAACGGATAAAACGGAGTATACTTTTAACTAGGCTCTCTGAATCCTAAAGGACAAAACACGTACATGCAAATGCGTGACCAAATATGATTTTGGCGACAAATTTTCTTTTATCAGATTCCTAATAAGGTTAAGGCACGTAGGCAGGCCACTTTAAGGAGCTACATCCAAAATTTTCCATTAGTTATTTTTACTACAAATCCGTTGGTGGTATTAAAAAATTTGTATCGCCACAAGTGACAAAAATTGCCAAATTAGGTTTTCTTTTATTTGGAAAAATATTGTAAGTGCTAACAGTAAAATAGAATTTTCCCTGATTTTTGAATTCCGCTTGCTGAAAACTTCGTTTATGAGACAAACCAGATATTGTAAGTCGTTAGGACAAATTATAAATCGTGTTTTTATTATCTAACAAACTGAAATAAAAATATTGTCCCCTGAAACCAAGAAAGATTAAAAAATATAACAGAGGTTGCTCTAACGCGTTTCGATAGCCATGCTATCTTCAGAGAGATACTAGCACCTAATCCTAAAATTAACCCTTATATACTAAGAATATTCACTTCGTGCATAATCAACCGCTTCCGAATACGCATGCGTATCTAATAATAGACGTTGTAATGCCACAATTCCTTATCTATCAACATTAACTCTTTTGAACAGTTTCTATTCATAAGGTTCTTCTCCAGCCTTATGGATGGTTAAGCTTTCACAAGCATTTAACATAGAATTCTTATTTACTTCTCTTAACAGTTTAATATTATTACCTATCCTATGATCTAATTCTAAAGCATGTCGAGCCACACTTGACTTCTTCTCAGTTCTTCCGTACCCCAAATGAGCCAAATGCTCCTTCACTCGGATTTGAAGAGATCACTCAACGGTACAAGCCTAAGGGGTCATTTCCCCCATGGGGGGGGGGGGAATTGGGAAAAAAAATTTCGCGTCGAAATAAAACTTTTGAAAAATAAACGTATTGAATATTGTTTTCCGTATGTGAGAAACAGCAAAATCGGCATTTTTAGCCCAAATTTTGAGGGGGTAAAACTATCCTTAAAATCGTTTGTCGGATTCCGATTCTCTAAAACATATTCAAAAATTAGCCAATTCCATGCCGGAACTTTCGCGACCTTTCTTTGCAAGTATAAAGGCAAGAAAAATATCGATGAATATAGTATTCCTTGGTACAGGATATACTTCTTCCTGTATATCCTGTACTGATTCTGGCCCTGGAAGCCTTCGTTATCATGCTGTCATTTGTCAATGAAAAGAAGCTTTTTAACCGAATATAATCATAGTATAACACATCTTATAGTTTTACACTGGCAGAAATCTGTTATACTTTCCATCAGACCCTTGTAAGATTTTATCTGGAAAAAAAGTAAATAAATCATTTCTTGAATTATAAACACCAAATTTTAATTTCCTTTGAACTTGACCTTCATTCGACTCTCGAATCACGTTCTTGATCGTTCGCACAATTCGTTATAAAACTTTATTATTCTATTGGTGTAGCACAAGAGAAGAAGTTGGTGTCCCACTTACCGAATTTGAAGACGTCGTGATTCGATCGCTGTTCTTGCACATTGTAGTGTAGATAAACATTAAACAGTTATAAACCTCTATTTTGTTGGAACAATTGTCTTCGCCATTTACAGAAAGGTCAGATGGTCATCGATGAATCAGCAAATTCATCATTGGTTTCTGTAGTCTGCGACACAATGATTTTCTCAGCTTGCAGATAATTTCTAAACTTAAAACGATCTACTGTTCTTTGCAAATACAGGAGATTTCCTATTATCTGAATCGCAATTATTTGAAATCAGTTCTACCAGAATGAGATCACTAAAATAATTTCTCCAGTTTAACCGAAATATTTCGAGAGATCCTCCGCATTATACGAAATATAAGCTGGCAGTTCCTCCTTTGCCGATTGCGTTGCATCGGTGATTATTTTCGGGAGTCGCTAGATGCGACTTTGCTCTTTGTTTCCGAAAACGACTTTTTAAAATCCTGACGACTGCGATTTTTTGACAACACTTTTATTACAAATCTGCTTATAATTTTTTAACTGAAAAAAGAGCCATTTTTTCAATAAAATATAATTTTTCTTTTTAATGTGCCAAAATATCATATTCGTAGTTGGGATTATTTTCTTAGTTAAGCTAAACAGGTATCTGGGGTACGAATTTAGAAATTGGGGGAATTTACAACAAGGGCACGGGTCCGTGTTCTTTTGGTTTTCAAAATACATTGTAAAGGGATACACTCGGCCCTCCGTCTTCTTGCCCTACAAATTGATATGTTCGTTCAATCCATAAATTTTCTGAGAAACTACCTGAAAAGTTCTCTGCCAAACGGCCAACTAAATCCTCCCCTAACTTATTCTTATTTTGCTTGCTTGGCGCTTGCCACGCCTATGCAAAATCTAGGTAAGTCTTTGGAAAAAAAATTCAATGACTTAGTACTTCAATTTTCAAATGTAAAAAAATATGTAAATTTGGCTTAAAGTGAACCTTACTCAATATCATTTAAAACCCTATTTTAATAATTGTCCTTACATCATGCCATTTAGATGTAAGCTGTAATTATGAAACTAGTGTTAAATATGGCAAAAAAAACCAATAACCCATACGAGTTGATATCACGAATCGAACAAGTTAGGTCAGATCGATAGCAGATTACCTTGCTCAAACTTGAAACATAAAGCCTTATGTACACTGTGTTCAATCTACGGCGCACCCTTTTTGAACATTATTTATGGAGTTATTAAACCAATAATTTTGGTAAGTTATATGAATACCTACCTAATTCTTTTCCAATTTTTGAATTTTTCAGAAGCAACAACAAATGAACGTAAGATACAAAATATATGGATGTAGATTGTATTAGCACAAAAATGTATAAAATATTCTATTAAAAAAAAACTCAATTTACATCTGTTTCTTTTTCCTCTTTCGTTCAATAGTTCTTTCTCGTGAAAAAAAATTACGTAGAAATCCATATAACTTGCTAAATTTATTAGCTTATTAACTCCGCAAATAATGTTCAAAAAGGGTGCATTTTATATTGAACACGGTGTTCAGTGCATCCCATTTTATAGGATTTATACGCCTTATACGAATGTGGCAGAGTGAAAATTTTATTCTGAAATTTCTCAATAATTGAAAAAGTGGTGATGCTGTAAATGTAAAAGTTGAAAGTTCTATGTTTTTTGTGAAAGGGTTACGAATTTTAAGCTTATTTTGAGCTTTCTTGTAGAGGGCGCTGGTTTCACAATATTATTTATGTAAATTAAGAGATATTTTTTTTGTCTGCTGAGTTTCGCTTAAAACAAATAGAGAATATAAAAGAACCATCAATTCTACAAAGAAAAGGTAATCTTGTTTACGTCGTCTAAATCTATCGGTTTTTAAGATATTTGCATTTGAAAGTTTTATTGGATTTTTTTACGATCTTTTAAGGCGCAGTTATTACAGCTTTTTTTTGAAATTTGAAGAATTTAGTTTATCAGGAAGAAGTAAATTATCTTCAGGAGTTGTGGTAAATAATGCAAATACCCGCAAATACATTTAAAATAACAGGGAAATTTTTATTTTGAGATTTAAGAAAGTGAAATTTATTGAAGTAGGTGGTTGACGCTTCCGGCATTGGATTTGAAGTTTGTCACTGTCTCTAGCACCAATAATTTTAATTGTTATTTACTGTTACTTTGATTGCTTACCCGCATCTTTGCATATTTTAAGAATAAAAAAATCAAAATAAATTACATTGAACCTTTTAAACCGATCTGGCAAACCGATAGATATAAGCAACCTAAGCAAGAATACCTTTTCTTTGTATAATTAATCGCTTTTGTATAATATCTACTTGTTTTAAGTATAACTTAATAGATAAAAAAAATGTTTTAATTTACGTAAATAATAATGTGAAACTATGGCCCTTTTGGGGCTGGATCAAAATAAACCTTAAATTCGTAATTCTAACATCAAAAAACATATAAGTGCCAAATATTGAATTTATAGCATTAAAACTTTCTCAATTATTGAAAAATGTTAGTTTAAAATTTAAATTTTGAATACCCTGTATCTATTAAATCAGCGACATTGGTCAAAATTTTCTAAAAAAATCTCTTACTTCCAAAAGATAAAATCTATTAACAAAAACTAATAACACTCAACGTTTTGTCTTAAAACAAAATTCAAAAAATAAACTCTGATATTTCTTGAAACTTTTAGTGCATGTTGAGTTCAATCGTAATATTTTGGTGTGTAATATCTCCAGTTTAGCGTTGGGCCGTTCTTTCTGATTTACCCTCTATAGGTTTATATACAGGGTGATTCAGTCATAATGTCATTAATTTTAACAGAAGGTAGAAAAAAATGAGTATGATACGAATCCGCTATTAAAAATATATGTTTATAATACATTTTCGCCAAAAAAAAAATCATTTCAAATCATAATTAAAACCCCTTTTCAGGCTGCCACTGGCGGTCATGTAGCTTCGTATGATACATATACTTATTAAGTATATGGTATGACATATCCAATTTGACCTCTGTCAGCTTGGATGCGACGTTGCCAAAATTTTAAAGTATTGTCGTTATACTGTTAGTGTTGATTGAATCAACGCTGTTAGACATGATAAATAGATTTAAAATCATTTAACATATCTAATGCGAATTGCAGGAATGCATAATAATTATAATAGATAAAAGAATTTAATGTTTGATGTAATACGAACAAAATCCGGGTGGCGGCTGCAGAATGAACTATTCAGTGTTTAAGTAAAAAAGTCATCCAGTGTGCTTTGATTGTCTAATGACTTGTTAGAAGAGGTTATAGCGAACAAAAGCAAGAGCAAGTAACGAAAAACAAAAAGGCAGGCGATTTCTTATTACATATTGTTATCTATGAAGTAAAAGTAGTTCAATGGTCACCTGCCATTGTCAACTGTCAATAGTGTCAATTTTTGTGGTTTTGTTTATCATGCTCTGCTTTTCATTACGGAGGTTTCCTACCTCCTTTTTAAATGAATACCGTGGTAAAATAGTTCTGTCGTTTTTTGTTCTTTCTTTACGATGGTTTTCATTCGATACAAAAAATGTTTGTAGCAGTAGTCCTTATGGAACGATCTCGAACTGATCAAAAGGTGAATGGTGATCGAAAGTGGGTTTATTTCGTGTGGAATTGCATCGAGGACTTGTGGGTTTTGTGCACTATTTGAAAACTATGGATAGTTACAAATTTGTTTAGTGAAGCAGATCGTGCCGCAAAAAGTTGGTAGAGTGGGGCACAGAGGAAACTACTGCACAAGCTCGCTTGAGCATGAGATATTTGCACAGTGATTTTCTTAATTTTGTTGGAGATTTCCTGCACTTTAGGAAAACTGAGAGTCTGCTGGAGCACAAGGAAAATGCACAAACAATACTGATGCGAGGGCTGAAGCAATAATGGAAAGTTCACCAAGAACATTCATATGATAAGTTCAGCAGCAACTTAGTATTTTAGTTGCATCTACTTGTACATCCCTGAACACAATTAGAGTCATCTCAGTTGAACACTGGTTTGAATCAACGGGATACATAATTCACTAAATGTGAGAGTAAAAAGCATTATATCCAAAAAAAAAATAGGACAGATGTACATCGAAATCTCATAGGACCAATCATTTTTGAAAGTAACACATAAATCCTAAAATCAAAACAATTTTTAATATATTTTTAAACTAGGTATTGTAAATCTGCAAAGATATCACACTGAAACTCTTCAGTAATTTACCAACTTCAGAATAATGAAATTGGAGAAGGATATTTTCAACAAAATGTGCAACTTTACACCACAGACCAGAAATAATGAAGTTTTTAAGGAACTATGTTGTTCATTGATTAACAGGGCTGTAGAGAGGCAGGTGCAAATGCACAGAGTGCAAGATAAGAATAGGACACAAAAATGTTTATGCCGATGTTGACCTATTTTTAATTGTCGAAATTATGTTCAGGTGGTATGTATGAAATTATTGTTTTTTGCGAGGCCTAAATTTAATATTTTTCACAGGGCCCATTGAAAGCCAGGTACAGTACTACTGACTAATGAGTAAAAATACTGAAATTGCTGGCTACACCCAAAAGTTAAAATCTTTCGAACACCACATTACAGCAAAGCATTAAAGGATTTGTGGAAATTAGCAACAATCAAAATTGACTGAATGAGGTGTCAACATTTGAAGCATTTTTGATCTTTCTAAATGTTAACCTGTTTCCTCTCATTCATTTTTTATGTTACATTTTACTGTATGAAATAATGTAACCATGTAAAAAGCTGCTTTAAAATAAAATAGAAAACAGATACAGTTCTTTTTCATGTCCTTTTTATTTATTTTCATTTTAATGCTAAGAAAGGGCTTGAAATTAAAAAAAAGCATGAAATTTATCTGTAAAGTGTACATTATGAGAATTTTAAAGTGAGAAATTTGAAAAAAAATGGTTCAAATTTTGGAAAAAAACTAAAAATTTTATGAGATTGCAAAATTTTAAAAAATTAAAGATTTGAAATAATTTAAATTCTTATCAAAAATTGGAAATTTTAAAAAGTTGAAATTTTGCAAAATAGTCTGAAATTAAAAAAACAAACATTCAAGAAATATCTGGATTTGAAAAATTACGGAAATTTTCAAAAAAAGACGAACGTTCTAAAGTAGCGCTAATTAAAAAAAATGAAAATCAAAACTTTAAAAAAGTCAAAATGTCAAAAAATATCCAGACATGTATAAAAAATTGAAATTCAAAAAGTTAATTTTCAAAACATCGAAATCTTCAAAAGAAAAGTAGAAATCTCTGAAGTCGTACTAATTTTCAAAATAAAAATTGAAATTTTGATGAAAACTTCAGAGATTTTCAAAAGAATCGAAATTTTGAAGAACAAGTGATTTTTTTTTAAAATAGGATTTTATTAAAAAGCCTAAACTTTGACCACAGTAAAAATTTTGATAAAAATAGTCGAAATTTTGAAATAAAATCGGAATCTTTAGCTATATTCTAAAAAACCCATTTTTCATAAAAATCCAAATTAAAAAAAAATTTTGAAAAAAGATTTCGACATTTTAGAAATTAAAAAATTTAAATTTTGCAATTTTTAAAAATAATTGAAATTTAAAACAATGTGGAAATTATAAGGCATAGGCGAACTGTTTGAAAAATATCAAAATTTCCACAAAATTTCAGCCTAAAATTAAAAAAAATCAACTCTTAAAAAAGTCAAAATTCCCAAAAATGTCGAAATTATTTTGTAAGTTGATATTAAAAAAAGGAATTTTGAGGAAATGTGGAAATTATCAGACAAGTCGAAATTTTTGAAAACATCTAAATTCTGGAAAGTGAAAATTTTCAGGGAAGGTTCAAATTTTGAAAAGCTCTCTAAATTTTGAAATATAATCCAGATTTGGAAAAAATAACAGCCTTTCACAAAAACATATTTTCAAAAAATTAAAATTTTGAAAAAAGTGCATTTCGAAGAATATTCCAGACTTTCAAAAGAAGGATAAATGGGAGGTGATATTTGTTTGACCTGCCAAATTCTTCGATTTTTTAAGAATTTTGCTTCTAAATATGAAAAAAATTCAAAGATCTAGAAAAGGTCAAAATGCAAAGTTTAAAAATTTGGGAAAGAATTTAAGTTATAGCTTTCCAAAAATTAATTCTATTCTACCAAATAACTATCTATTTGGGTTTTTGGAAGGGCTTGAAACTCACTTAGCCTCTTAGAGTAATTATACTAACTTTAACTATCGACTTCGCAGACCTGAAATTTGGAAAATTCATTTCACTAGTTTTATCAATTGTAAATTTGGCCGATTTAAAATTTACCGGCTTTTAAGTTTGGGACGCAATATAACATTAGTAGGAAGGCCCATGTCGCTACTGCTTTCGTAAATTAAAGGAAATAAATCGAAAACCTGAAACATCTTTTATTTATTTATTTACATTAACTGTGATACCAATAATTAATATTTTATTAATTACAGTATACTCAGGTTTTGTTGGGAGAATCTCAGTTAAAATATTGTTATTCCTCGCCTTGATGGTGTACCTGTATTGTCCCAATTTTCCAATGAATCATCGTGTCATCTCCACATACTCAGCACATTTAGTGATCTAAAAAAATTGTAAATAATTTATAGCTCTAAATACATTTTTCTAACATTTTAGTGAAATTTTTGACAAATGTCGACATTTTAAAAGGTGGTCCTTTAAATCTTCTAAAAAGTTGAACCTTTGGAGAATGCTGAAATTTCGGAACAAATGAAATTTTCAAAAAATTTGAAACCAAGGCAGAAAGTTCTAAAAATTCCAAATTTTCAGGAGGAGACTAAAATTTGAAAATTGACAAAATTTTCAAGAAAAGTTTGAATTTTAAGTCAAAAATTTAAAAGCCCAAGTTACTGAAAAAAAGTCGAAATTTTTAAAAATGTCTGAAGTGTCATAGACAGTTAAAATTACCAAAAAAGAATATGTTATGTTGGAAATGTTGACATTTTCAAAAAATTCAAGAGTGCGGAAAAATTACAATTCAAATTCTTTTTAAAGGGCGAAATTTAAAAAAAATGAGATATTTTTGGTCAAATCTTCAAAGTTTTTGAACCTTTTAAATATACAGAAGAAACGTCAAAAATAATAGAAAAGTCAAAATTTTCAAAAAAGCCGAAATTTTGAATAGTTAAATTTTCAAAAAAGTTGAACGTTCTTTAAAAAAGTCAACATTTTTGAACGATAATTTTTACAAAAACAACAAAAATTTGAACAAAACGAAATATTAAAAAAAATTGTTATTTTAAAAAATAGTCGAAATGTTCAGTCGAAATTTTGCAAAAATGACCTTTTGAAAAAAAAAACCAAAAATTTAGAAATAGGCAAAACTTTCAAAGAATTACGACCTATTCGCCAACATTTTAGGATGGAAACTTTTATGAAAAATTAAAATTTTTAAAAAAAGTCCAAATTTGGCTAAAATTTTAAAATTTTTACGAAAATTCAAAATGTTACAAAATATTCAAAAAGTCCAAAAAAGACAAAATTTCAAAGAAAATCTAAATTTTTTTTAAAAAACAGAAGTTTGCGAAAATTATGAAATTTTGAAAAAAAACAAAATTTGAAAACAAATTACGCTGTTCCAAAAAATTGGAAATTTTGAAAAATAGTTGCTGAAATTTTCAGTCCAAATTTTAGGGTTGAAATTTGCAAAAATATTAGAATTTTGAAAAAAGTCAAGAAATTTGAAAACACGTAAAAAATTTTAAGTATGAATAAAAAAAACTTGAAAAATCTTCAAGTTTTAAAACAAGTAGAAATTTGTTTTGAAATTTGAAAAAATGTTAAAATTAATTTAAAAAAATGAAAACTTGAGAAATAGTCTAAAATTTCCAAACTTGGTCAAAATATTACAAAAATGTCCAAATTGAAAAGAATTCAACTATTTTACAATTTTTAAAGAAAGCCTAAATTTTTAAGGGTGTAAATCATTAGAAAAGTTAAAGTTTAAAAAAATTGACATTTTCAAAACAAATAAAAATTTTCTGAAAAGTAGGAACTTAAAAAATCCAAGTTTTCAAAAAAGTAGATATTTTGAAAAAAGCTGAAATATTTAAATTCTAAAAAGTACAAGTTTAAGTCTAAATTTTTAAATAAAAACGAAATTTTTAAAAATCAAACCTTTAAAAAAATTTGATCTTACCAAAACTTTTTTTAGTCAAGTTTTAAAAAATCTGAATTATTCGAAAAGCAAAATTTTAAAAGTAGTCGAAATTATCAGAAAGGTCAAAAATTCCAAGGAAAGAAGAATTCCAAGGAAGTCGAAATTTTGAAAAAAGTTACAATTTTTGAAAACTGTTGAAATTTTGGATAAAGTTGAAATTTTGAAAAAAAAGTCAAACATTTAACAAAAGTCAAACTTTTTAAATAAGTTTTTACCTTTAACTCGGTTAAATATTAATTTGATATTGATCAAAAAGTCGAAATTTTGAGAAAAATTAAACGATTTAAAAAACTCGACATTTTCAAAAAATTCGAAATTTTAAAGTATTTCAAATTTCAAACAAAAATCGAAATTTTCTAAAGGGGAAGGTTTGTAAATAAGGTAAAAATTTTGAAAAAAAAATCGAAATTTTGGTAAAAAAGAAAGTTAAAATTACAAGAATTTAAAAAACAATTGAAATTATCGAAATGAAAAAAAATCTATACACGGTAAAAAAGTAATAAGTGGGGTCGGGTGACATTCGCTAGTCAGTATTTAATAATTTTAATTCAATGCGAGTGTTTTTATTGCTGCTGTGAAAAATCTTTACCCTTCATTTGGGCCTACCCAACAAATTTAGATACAGGGCCCGTTTAAGGCACGCTACGCCACTGCTAAACATAGTACCTATAACTTAGAAATTCTAAGAAAAACGTTGAAATTGCTAAAAACACACTGGAAATTTATAATACAATATTCCCAAATCTCTAATTTAAACTCGAATTTTCGTGGAACTGGTCTAAATTTCCAGAGTAAAGTAAAACTTTCGAAAAAATATTTTAAATGACAGCATGTCGAAATTTGTTGAGATTAAAATTAAAAATTGAGGTCAAAAGTGAAAAACAAAATCTCAAAGTGGGACTTTAAAATATCTAATTCAAACCTAAATTTCATAAAAAAGGTTTACATTTTGAGATTAAAGTTGAATAAAAAAGAACAAATAATTTATGGCAAAAGCTTTTTTCCCAAATTCTGAAGTAACAAACGCATTGGCTTTTCAAGTTTGCAAATTCGGAAAAAAACCAAGAATTGTGATTTCGATGACTTGTATTCGGGCAATTGTAGTAGGTCAATTGTTTTTCGGTGAATTAACCTAGATTCGGAATTTGCTCTTTAATTGTCCTCTATGCTTCAAGAATGTTGCCCTTAGGGGAACTAAATTTTGACTTTCACTTAAAATTTATACTTTCTTTTTAGATTTTTCCTTTCTTTGCTTGTTCTAAATAAAAAATAAATAAATAAATAAACTTCGAAATTTCTCATTACCGAAATTTTGATTTTTTTTTCTTACAGGTTTTAATTGTTTCAAAGTGATGCTGGTAGTAATAAATAATTGTTTTTGTCAAAATTTCAACTTTAAACTTTCAGTTTTAATATTTTTTTCCTAAATGTTAAGACTGAAAATTTAAAACTTTTCCTAAAAATTCTTAGCTAGGACTTTCAGTATATTTGATTCACAATTTTTGCAACAAAAAAGATAGATATGTATCACTAGGAAAAACTTTTTTTTCTTCACATTAAAATTGTATTAAAGAAATAAAATAAAAATGTTTTATTTTATAATACCCTGATAACTTAAAAATTTTAACTTTTTTAAGATCCAGGTTCCTCATGTACATTTTTAGACAAGACTGAATTCAATTATCACAGTTCTACAAATTAATTGTAGAAAAATAACAATCATTCACCATAACATTCAAGAATATAATCTATTTAGCAAAGAGGTTTTTAATGAAACATTGCACAGAAGAAAAAATCACAATAAACGATATTCTGCCCTGCCAAGCAAAATCATCATCTACATATTTGATAGTTTTGAGTAATTTATGACAATTTTTTGGCAGAACTAATTTGCTTGTTATAAAAAGAGCCAGTTTACCTTTCATCATAGTTTCCTTTTCCTGCAGAATGTAACATTCTTTTTGCAACATTCTTTTTTCACAAGGGTTCCTGCAAAGAGAGCAAAATGGGCTAAGCTCTGTCTTACAGTGCATCTTGTAGAAAATCTGGACAATTGCTGAATACTCTGTTTCATACATTGACAGCAAATCTGCTCTGAAAGCTAAACTGATGGGCAGCATGTACATTTTTGTCTGACCAATGTGTATGTTGTGACTGCAAACAAATTATTTATTTCAGTGTAAGACATTTTAATACTTAAGTTACAAAACTTCAACAGATTAAATAATCAAACACATATGTTTCGTAATAGAAGTAGTAAAAAAAAACAATCTACTGACTTAGTTAATCATTTAGAGAGGTTGAAAAGCTGTTCATATTTACTTACTGCAAAGTAAAATACCAGCACTGGTAAAATAACATTCATCTGCCACAGCACTTTGTCACGTTGTTGTTGACTTTAAAACCAGTAAGCAAGTTGAAACAATCAAGAAGACTGGAAAAATCGGCTGATTCTAAAGCTTGAACTTTACTTGGGGAAACCTCCAACCTGCTTTCTCTGATTCTTGTCCTTGCGTTGTGTTGCTCCAATTCAACTAAATTTATCAGATGCCCTGTTTGTTAGATTGTTGAGTTGGTGTCGCCGTATTACAGGCCCGGTATCGCGAACACAAATCGGATCTAGTTGCAGCCGCATCCAGCCGTTCTGTGATGAAAAGGGCTTAAAACTTAACCTCCAAATTTATGTAATTAATTTGACAGATGAAAGTAGGAAATATGACAACGTAGCTTTTGTTATTCAACGTTCGAACTGTGTGCCTCCTGGTTAAATAATCTACTGGTCCAGTGGCGCGGCACAAAGGCAATTTTAAGGGTAATTGCTCCGATTCTTAAAAGTTAAATAAAAAAATTATTTTTTCGATTTTCTGTCTTTACTAAGTCTCCAGAATGCGTGGTTAAAATTAATGACATTATGACTGAATCACCCTGTATTTATTTCAAGAAATAAGTTCAGGCGCGTCTGACGTCATTGGGTGACACATTTCTGTATCAGCACACAGCGGCATATGGCGTTAAGCGATGTTATTTGAATGGAATATTTTTTATATGCAAATAAACGGTACAACTTGCGAAATCTATTAAGTCTACTATTTGGCAACCTTTTCAGGAACATTTTAGAAATAAAATAAAATGTGGTATTTTCTTTGAATCTGTACTAGGTACGAAAACTATACGAGTAAATGAATTATACGAATTTATTTATAAGCTAAAATAAAAATACAGCTCAAAATTCACATTTGATCAAGAAATAGATTATTTCGATTCTCAGACATTTTAGTCATTAAACATAATTTTGAATCTTATTTGTACGGAAAAGAAACCAATACAAATTGTTTCATCGCAAATGATTCTGATCAGGCCTGTAACCAGGATCATTTTTCGGGTGGGGCTGCGGTCCCACTGCTAAAACTACCTAGTCTTTGTTTGCTTTTAGGTTAGAGCTAAGCTAAGAAGCCACGGTCCTATACTACTTTACTATTAATATTATTATTGCATACAAGTATGCTAAAATTTTTAAAAATGCACTAAAAACATTTCTAGAGTCTAACGCTTCTGACATTCTGACAAAGTAATTTAACAGCAATGTTGCCTATTTATCTCAATTTAATTTCTAAATAAAAACAGATGTGCGGGTGAGGTGATTAAATTACTCGAAAAATATTTCTTTTCTAAAATTTATCTTTGAACTGTTTTCTATAACCTGCACTTGTGTATGAAAAATACCCCTAGAAAGTGCGTCTATTTCAAAACATAATTTGTAGTCAGCTGAAGAAAAACCTTTTTTTTTCTAATTTTTTTCAAATTTGGATTAAGTTCATAATTTTTACTTTTATCTCAAATTTAAAGTTTGCACCTGAACATTTAGAATTTGGATATTCTTTCTAAATTCTGGAAGATTAGATATTTTTTTTAAGTTCAAGTTTCCTCTTAGCATCCAACTCTTTTTCTAACTGGCAACAACTTCCATTCCTACGTTTTTTATTTTGGGCAGTTTTGGGAATTTTAGTTGCTGTCTGAATTTGCAATATCGAAATTCTTCCGAATTTCGAATTTTTAGTTTTTTAAATTCCAAATTTTAGTAATAAGTTGACATTTAGAATTACTAGCTAAATCCGAAGAAAAAAGAAGCTATAATTTTTGAAAAATAAGAGTTTAAAGTCAAAATTTTCTAAAAAAAATCTCTTACTTCCAAAAGATAAAATCTATTAACAAAAACTAATAACACTCAATGTTTTGTCTTAAAACAAAATTCAAAAAATAAACTCTGATATTTCCTGAAACTTTTAGTGTTTTCTCAATATAGCCAGGGGACTTTAAAAATTTAAATGTCTAGAAAGAAAGTCAAAATATTTTGAAGAAGTCTGAATTTTGAAGCAGTGCTAATGTAAAAATGTTGAAAAATAAACTGAAGTTATTTAGCTCACTTTTTTTAAAAAAAAATGACTTTAATATTGACATTTTTAAACTCGTCGTTAGAAAGTTGTAAAAATGTTCTAAATCAAGTTTTTCTAAAAATATGCATTTAAAGTTGAAATGTCGTGATTAAAAGTAAAATATTTCTTAACTAAAGTTGAAATTTGTTAACTAAGATAGAAATGTCAATATTTTTTGGAAGTTTTCACTTGGAAGTCGAATTTTGTCACCTCAAAATAATGGCTTATAAAAGATTTTGATTTCTTAGTAAAGTTCCTAATATTCAAAATTTTACTCAAAGACCGAATTGAAAATTTAAATTTTTAAATTCCAAAACTGTAAAACTATTATCACAAAATCCAAGTTTTTCTCAAAATTTGGTGTTAAATCTCGAAAAATCGCTTGTATGAATTTTTTTGTTTTTCAAAATGGGGCGTTTAAGCTTAAAAAACTTGCAAAATTCAACATTTTTTTAATAAAATTTAAAACGTAAGATTAAAATTTCAAATAAAAAAAAGAAATTTCAAGAAAAGTTCAAATTTTTCTAGAAACGAAATCTCAGATTTATAAGTCAAAATTTTAGAAACAATTCTAGTGAGTTTAAGGCATGATATAATACAAGACAGGTAATGTAACCCGCGATGTCTCACTGTTACGATAAGTGGCACTAAAACCGGAGACGATTGAAAAGAGAACGCGATATGAAGGATAGTCCGTAGAAGGACTGCCTTGAGTAAATTAAGCAATGCTTTCTTATGCAAATATTGATACTTTCTGCAATTGTTTCGCAATTTTTCGGTTTTATATTTATATTTTAATCACAAAATGGGCAAAACTTGTGTTATCTCTATGTTCAACAGTGGTCATGAGAAAGTCTCGTTGTTTCGAGTGCCTAAGGACAAAGTTGATGTATGGAGGTGAAAAATCCCGCGAAATGACCACCTGCTGTCAATTTGAGATTTTATATGCGAAAAACATTTTAGTTTTAAGAAAAATAAACAATGACTTGTGGAGAGTTTTTTCTAAAAAAACTTAATCAGTTTCTATTAAATGAATATCTTATACCCAAAGTAATTTCAACATAAAATTCTTTTTGTTGCTTTGGTAACTAATTTTTGAGTTTTCAAATGACACCTGTTTTTTTGCTCTTTTGAAAAAATCTTAACTTTCTGCATTCGGTAACATCAAATTTATAGGGGTTAGCTTCGAAGAATTTCGAGAAATCATAATTTTACTGATTTTTATCATTCATTTTTTAATGTTATTTTTAAAGAACTCGAAGTACTAAAATGAAATCGTTACCAAAAACGAACATAGATATACTGGCAAAAATTTCATTTTAATTACTAACCCATGTTTAAAAATAGTATTAAATTATTTAATATGAGAATCGGTGAAATTATGAAATTCTTATGTTTCCTCGAACTTTTTTACTTCTAAACCCTGTAAGATTTGGCGTCACCAAATGCAGAAAGATATGCAAATTCTAAAACAGCAAACAAAAAATACGGATGTCATTTGAAATTTCAAAGTTTGTTACCGTAGCAATGAAACAAAAGCAGGGAAAAAGAAATTAAGGTCACCAAAATGTGGCAAATAATTAACCAAAAGAAGTTTATTTAAAATATTTTGTTCTAAATTTTTTTAAAAAAAAGTTACAGCCAATATTCCAGACATACGTCGGACGGTGATGTATACTTTGCATAGAGTTACGCCAGTTCTTAAGTCACCAGTCTCCCGATTACGTGCCACATTTTTTTAAGGTAAAAATTTTAAAATTTAGGGTGAAAATTCAAGAATGAACTCGAAATTTTAAAATCTTCTTCATTTGAAAATGTTTTGCTCCTCCTCAATAACCTAAAATCTATTTTTTTTTAAATTTCGACTGAGACTTCATAATGTTTTGTTTTGTTAATTGTGGGTTTTAGCCTGTTAATGCCTTTTTTTAGAGTATTTTATCTTTTTGGTGCCTTCTTTAGCATTTTGTTTCTGCCTAACTTAACATTTTGCTCACCTTTTTACCTTGCTTGATTGTGCTTAAAATCCGGTCTGTAATAATAAGAAACGGTGCCAAATGTGAAAAAAAAACTTCCTTGCATTTCAGTACGAAAACAAAATGATCCATTAAAAATGGTTCTTAAAAAGGGCGAATATTTGGAAAATTCAGTTCTACCTAGTGTGAAGCCAAAAAATTTCGGGGCGGGGGACTGCAGCCCCCTAGCCCCCCTGGTTACGGGCCTAATTCTAATACTTATCTGCAACAAAAATTAGCAACTACATATGCAGTTCTTAATGAATAAACTTTAAGAAAACCTAAATATAGCTTTAAAAATAGTAATATACGTGTTTAACCAATTATGGTTTATGGATTTACGCAATAGTCAAGAACAGGGCTCTCGAACTAGAGATCTGCGATTTTTTTCTTTTTTTTTATTATTCTAAGTTAATGCATTTTATATCAAATTATTTTTAATATAGACTCAGTTTAAAATACCCCATTTTTTCCACTCTTAAAAATATAGTTATAGATTTGCCGCAAAAAATATTGATATTGACAAAAGGAAATTGTTACTTTACAGATGCGGCTTTAATGCTTCCATTAAATAAATATCTTTATAATCTGACTGTGTTTTTATTTTTTTAGTCATATATTATTTAGATTAGATAATATTGGTAGTTTTTGAAAATTGAATTTTAAAGCAAGACATTAAAGTTTTAAAAATATATTTACATTTTAAATTTCAAAAATATTCATTGTCAATTTATTTTTCCCAAAATAAAATAAAACTATTTTAACTTGTAAAAATAATTTTTTTTCTTAATATATTTTTAATTTTAAGTCCTTAAAAACGTCAAGCAATTTTTCTAATTCGAATTTGTTTGATTATTGACATGATAACGCTAAATAAAGTTCCACATCGAAAATGTACATAATGCGGTTAATAAACAAATAAACTTAGTATGGATTTTAAAATGGAAATCAAGTCATAGAGAGAAAACATATATATTTTTATATTAATGGAAAATAAAATTAGGGATTACAGCACACTAAAAGATGGCTAGAAGATACCGAATATTAATAAAAACTGCTCTAACTCATGCTTTTCTATGACGGCCGGTAGCATTTCTGTCAGCAGATGACGTCAGGTCTCCGATGCGGACAACGGGTATGAAATTCGATCTAGAGGTGGGTTTATCTTCTTTAGTTATAGTGTCATGTTAAGAACGAATCGATGTTTACATCTGCCTATGACAAAATTTCCTGGCGAGTCACGTGATACCGGAACTATCACCTTCGGAGAGATACTCCGTAGACGGTCGGCGGCCATGTTAGGTTAAAAGTGAAGATTCGTTTTATTCTCTTTGGGAATTTTATGGAGCGGGTGCGTGAACCGAGGCAGATGGACGCAACACTTTTAAACTAACCTTAGACAGTCTGAGGTGCGAAAAAATGTAGTTTCCCTCAAACACGTTAATTTCCTGGAAGCAAGAGCGCTTTGTCTCTTTTCGTTTCGACCAGTGTAATCACCAATTCAAAAAAGAAAAATCTAAATTGATAAAAAATATTTACTTTATATTCGTTATTTGCAGTTGAATATGTTTTTAAGCAAGTAATATTACTACATATGCACCGATGAGAGTACTAAGTTTTTCGGTGAACATAAATAAAATAATATCCTAACATAATTATAATAACACTGCAAAATGGCTACTTTTGAATAATATATAAAACAATAGCAAAAGCAAAAACAACAAAAAAACCTCATCCAAATTTAAAATGAAAGGTAAGCTAAATTTGGTTAAGTTAATAATTAGCAAAAATACCTAATACATATTTTGAAAAAGTCATGTCATGTCACAAAAGTATAAAACCTAAATTATTCTATAATTTAGGAGTATTTCCTCACTTAGGTTTGCAATTATCCCCTCCTTGGCAAACAATATTTTCATATAGCCGCGTACAGACTTGACCGCGCCGCGAACCGAACTTCGTTGCGAACCACGTTGCGAACCTCGAACCAAATCTCGTTTTGCAACCTCAACAAGCTTTATTTTTGTTGAGCTTTATATGCTGCGTCGCCGTTAACCGTCCACCACATTCTCTCCTTAAACGTTTGACATCACATAACTCGCCAGGAAATGTTCCCATTGGCAAATGTAACACACAAACCCTCGCTAAATACATTACAAGTTAATAAAAAATCTTTGTAACTCGAATATGTCTTAAAATAAATTTATAAACCTATATATTTTTGAAAAGAGAATAAAATGCTCTTCATTTAGCATCGTTGCCTGATACGGTTTCCATTTAAGAAAATTAGAAAAATCATGTTCACCATTAAATTCTACGGGAAAGACTACACCTTGAGCAATTTTAGTCAAATTTGTATAATTAACTCGAAAGGAGCTACGAGCAGTCTAAAATTCTCGGAAATTTAAAATTTTTCGAAACTGTTCTAAAATAGGTAGAAATATAACATTTTTGTTACTAGCGGGTAATTGATCTCACAAAATTGGCCTAGGTTTGTAAAAACCCCGATGAGATGCACTGTACACTATAATATTCATAGTATTAAGTTTTAAAAATAGATTTACGAATCCAGATATTTTTAGATCGAAATGTTTATAATGAAGAAATTGGGGACGAAAAAAACAAGTGATAAAAGAGAAATTATATCATGTGACAAATCACAAGGATATATAAAATGGACTTGCAATTTTTAAATATTACTACAAGGCGCTGCCTGTTGTACAGCTTTGCGACTGGTGCTTTAATAGTAATTAGATAAATGAAATTAACAGATCTTCGTTTAAGAACGCAATTAGAATGTTTGACATCCTCATCAGCGTTTGTGCCGTAATTACACAAAAAAATGCTAGAGGGAAAGTTGGTCAATGAATATTTTATATCAGCTCATTAGCGATGCTGTAAAACATACCACTATTATATATGTCCTGTGTAAAGTAAATTACTTTTAGAATTATGATTGGCGCTTTGGAGAAGATAGATATTAGTTATTTACGACCATACGTGAACAAATTTTTACTGGTCGGATTGTGTTGAACTGAACAAAAATTAATTTCATCACCTGAAATGTTGTCGAACACAGAAAACTCATATCATATTGCAAATTACTACAAGCAATCACTAGAGTCCTTTTTCTTCACCGAATAGGACTTTTTTCTTACCCAGTGCACTTCAATCAATTCGTCGATGTGCTTCACCTAAACAGCTTCCAGTGAACTCTTGTACGGTTGTTTATAAATAGCCAATCTAACAAGTCTTCCTTTATTTACAATCTAAGCTAAACAAATCAAACATATTTAGCAAGTCTTGCAATATAAACTTAATGACTCCGTTAGATGCACTCACCTTTTTATTCGACGTTTAAATTACCACTGAAAGAATGTAAACATTTCATATAACTGACAGATCTTTCGATATTTATTAATCAGTCTCAACTGAAAAAAAAAAGTTTCACGGTCTTACTTAGTTTTATTTCATTATTTTTAGAAGAAATGAAAATAGTGTGATGGTGTTCAACGACTGGACACTATAAAGGAGAAGGCTCCTTTTTTTTATCTATCATCGTAGAGGGCTTTTTTAGATAAAAATGAAAACAAAAGACCAAGGTGATTTGAGATCTTAACTATACCAGCGAAATTCTTCTGAAGCTTAAAGTTAAAAAAAATTGAGATAGAGGAGCACCACTAACTCTGTACGTCAGGATTGCGTCAGATGAAACTTCTGAGGTATAAATGAAACAAAATAATCTATACAAAACAGTACAGTTGCTCAGTATTTATGAACCGTATTAGAGACAAACTCTTCTAGAATAAGTTTGTTGCTCTTTCACATTAAGAGTCCCTAAGGGGGTTAAATTGACATCTTCTGTTAACTTGCTCCTCTGTTGGGTTTTTGTTTCTTATTTCTAAAAAAACCTCTTACGTTAGTGGACAGATAGGTGAATACATTAAATTGGTCCCTGCTGTGTATTTGTTGTGGAGGCTTTAACACCAAGTTAATTTGAAAGTAGTGGTGAGAAGGTACATTAATTTTACCCTTTTCCCAACAAGAGTATTTTACAAATGCATTGATTTTAATTCACTTGAATATTTTAAGTTGGAAAAAAACTAGAAGCAATATGATGCAAACATTTAAAACTAAAACTAAAATTCTCTTATAGCCCAGGCATAGCCTATTAACATTATAAAGAAGAAATCCGCTTGCAACTCAACGAACTCAATGTAATTTTAAGAAAGATCATCCGATCCAACTAGAGTTGACTTTTTGTCAAAGAAATAAAGGTCACTAAAAGTAAAGCAAGCTCCACCAGTCGTTATCAGTAAAATCGTTACTTTGGGTCTTTGGTTATAAATGCACCTCCGATACAAAAAATATATAATAAAAAAGCTTCTAAAGCTCTTTTATAATTTCATTTAAAATAAATTTGCGATATGCAGGGTGTTACTTTTTTTCAGAACCAAAGTCAACGTTGGTTTTCTAAACAACATCCGAATTATTTTTTCCTTATAGAAATTTCCTGAAAATTCTACATATATTTTATGTAACATATCCTATTTCTATATTGAAGTGTTTTTGAAATACTGTTAGTTGGAAATCATCAGAACGAGCCACATTTTTCTCTACATATCTTTGTAGATGCACTAAATCTTTTGCATAGTTTTATATTTGGCTGTGATAGCAATAAAACAAACGGCTGTCTTGCTAAAAATGTCAAAAAAAGTGTTTTGAAAAAGATTAAGTAAATAAATGACTTTAGACACATTGTATAGTGGCAAAAAAGGTCCAAATTAACGATTTTCAGCTAACAATATTTCAGAAACTTTTAGGTTTAGGACTATGGTGTATTATAGAAAATACAGTATGTCTCACCGGGAATCGCCGCAATTGATATCTGACAAAGTACTGATCTAAAAAATTTGAAAATTTAACAATTTAGCAGAGTCGATGAGGCCAACACAATTAAAATATTCGCAAAGTTGTAGTACTATCGGTTATACCGGAAGTTGACATCAGCTTAGTTATTTTAAATGAGACATCCTATATATTTTTGCATTTTTGTACTTTATTTGATATTTGATATATTTATCGTGGCGACTGCCGGGAGGACACACTGAATATGTAGAATTTTTAGGAGAATTCGAAGATAAAAAAATAATTGGAGTGTTCTACTTAAGAAACCTGAAAAAATAAACACCCTGTATATCGCAAATTATTTCAAATAAAATTATAAGAGGGGTTTAGAAACTTTTGTATTAAAATTTTTTTGTATCTATCATATTTCGAAAGATAAATGGGGGGTGCATTTATAACCAAAGATCCTGTACATGCGCATGAATATTCTCGCTTGTATTCAATGGTTATTACCACGCAATCCATAATACAAAAAGTCCAATCTTACTACTAACTATCTTTATGACTTTAGTTACATCAGACATAAGGTATTTACAATCATAATATGCTAATTTTTTGACTCAAAATTGCGGAAATATTATTTTTATGCATTTTAAGCTTTTCAATTCCATTGAAACACCCAAAATTTTGAGTTTTTTTTGTTAAAAGTTAGGTATCAAAAACGGCAACTTTTTGCCCAAAATTCCGATTTAACAGACTGAATTTTTATTCTTTTCGTCTTCCCAAAATTGTGTCTTTTTACAGAAATCTTGACTCTTTTGTTGACAATCTTGACATTTTTCTCTCCAAATTTTGTGGAACTTTTTAAATGTAGATGCGTTTTATTTCTACTTTAACCTCAATACATTCTTTATTTTTGTTGTTATTGTTATTTCAATCTGATTATATAATGATAAAACGTTCAATCACAAATTTTGTTCAAACTAATTATATTTTTGTACATACAGTCATAGCAATTTACTATGGTTTTCCACAAACACTTATTAGCAGCTCAAGAGGTTTAGTTCTCTTAAGTCTTCTAACTAACATCGTATTTTCGAGGAGCTGTGTGGCCTCAACGTTGACTTGATGAACAAGTCGCTATTCGTGGCTTCTTTCTTTCAATAGCTTGTCTAACAGTTTCGATCCCCAAGTCTATAGGAAGGTCACTGTTTCTAAAGGAGCGTGAACAATATTCCTCAGTACTTTCTGGATTGGTATCTATATTTTTCTTTTTGGCGCAACTCCAGAGCTGGGCACCATATATCTATATCGCATAAGGATTTGTTTATACAGTAGTTATATATTGACAATATGGAGTATCTGTCCAAGAGCCAATACATTTTTTTAAACTTGAAGCCTAGTTCTTCTCGTTTCTTTTCGATGTGGGCCTTCCAGCGCAGTCTACCATCCAGAGTAATACCCAAATATTTTGCTGCATTAGGGTACGTTATTTGTGTATTATTGATGCTAATGGGACTATGCTGACCATGACATGATTTGGTTTCGTTTAATTTAAATTTTTCTTGAATTCTTTCCTCTTCATAAAAATTGGGCGTTCACATTTTTGATTTTTATTTATTTTTTCCTAACCTCTTATCTTTAATCTCTAATAGTTATTTTTGTTTTAAAATACGAAAATAGCTATTGATACATTTGTGTTTTCTTAATTTCGACATTAATTTCGAAATGTAGTTCTTTTTGTGTGTAAATCATATTTTTTTCGAAATTTCAATTGTTTTCCTAAGTTTTTAAAATAATATTCAATTTTTACTTTCTTGTAAATCTTGAAAACTAATTTCTTTTTAAAAATTGCGTTAATTTCGAAATTGATATTTTAGTGCCAAACTCATTGAAGATGTCAAAAAAATTGCATTGTTGGATTTCACTACATTACTATTAGTTTAGAACAGTGAATGTTAATAAATTTAATACACATATATTTTAGAATTATTTAAACTGGCAGTGACTGCTTACCGTTACTTGGCCTATTAAAATGTTGCAATTGCATCATCAACTGTTAAAACATTTGGAGCAAAACTGACTACCTTTAATACAAATATTTGTTATTAAATAACATAAAAGATAATCATTAACAACTACTAATAGTCAGTAATATCTGCAGTAGCCAATTAATAGTATGTATAATCGCATTGAAATCATTGTAAAACTTCCATAATTATCTTCGAGCATCTCAGGTTAAAAGTTCATACTTTCAAAAGTAATTTCCCTACAGACTTAAAAGACGGGATCCCTATAAATCATCTGAGCCGAATAGAAAAACGTTGAACAATAGAATTAGGTATTATTAGACATACGATGAGAAATGGGGTTACGATCCGTTGGTAGCTGGTTCACTTGTGAAAGTATCCAATCCAGATTACTTGCGCTAACAGATTTTGCTGTTGATATCATGAGCGAATGAGATGACTAGATTCTACCTAAACTTACTTGTCTTAAATAAAGAAAGCATGTAAGTAAGTCGTATCTATAATTTTTCTTTATTGGTGGAAATTAAAATTGGGAAAGTTAACTTTTTACACCAATACTATTTCTTATTTAATGTAATTTGTAATGCATTTCACAATGTTATCACATTAACATTATCCATGTTTCATTCCTTAGCAATATAACATTTTGTTTGAAGTTTATGTTATATTATTTTTATAAAACTCTACAATTAGTATATACAGTATTAGAAAGTTTACGTAGCTTCTCTAGTTAATGTTTAACGAACAAAGTAATTGTTAGACATCCGTAAGAACAGATAAAATGGACATTGTTTCACGCCTTCATGACTCGACAGAGATATTTTTCGCATCATAACCTCTCCCACTCGCATATGTAGATGAGGCAGTTGACTGACTACGCCACAGAACTTTACTCAAAAAACATTTATCAATATCAGTTTTTACCTTTTTAACGTATTAAAGCAAAACACCGCTCGACACAAATTTTGTCTGTGTTCTGGATATTTGATTCTTATACTTCTCACATTATTAGTTAGGAAAAAAAAAGTTTTTCCTGAAATGGTTCACTTTTGTAGCTGGCAGAAAAAAATTAGTACTTTCTCTACGTAGAAATAGAAATAGTCTTTTTCAGTTAATTTCAATTCTTTTCTTTATTAGAAAACAATTTGAAACAAATAACTATAGCAACAGAATGTATAAAAAAGATTGACAATATTTTTTCATATTTTTTTATGATTGTTTGGACTTCCTTCTTTAAATATCATAATTCTGCCATGACCCTGATGACAACCTGCGTTTTATTCTTTCGGAGTTAATCCAAATTATCATGTATTATTTGTACTTTAAGGAACATTCTAAAACTCACCAGTTTAAAGTCCTCAAGCTGTTTTTCCCAGATAACCATAAACCATTCTTAATTTCTATGGATGCTACATATATATTAATTATCATTATTTTCTTTATTTATGGTCCAATTTTATACTTAGCTCAATTTTGTTCCCCTTAACCAGGATATCATTCTCCAATTACATTTAAATTTTTATGATATAAATATACTTATGTATTAACAATAACTACAAAAATAAATATTTAAATTCTATTAATATATGCACTTTATAGTAGTGTTATATCAGTATCTTGTAGCTAAAAATATATTTTTTCTGCGTTTGTGATGTGGTAGACGTGTCGTAATGGTTCTCTCATTACATTTATAATTTTATAATGCATATCTCATAAAATATATTAACAATAAATCTCTCGTCTTCAACACATTAAAATCTACTTTTTTTTCTTCAAAACTATTATTAACATAAACATATCTTATGTCATATCAGTTTGAGAAAAAAAATATTCCTCATCTGCGTTTCCCGCATGATTATTTATACCCTTATACTCTTTTACACTGCACTTGAGGGGCATTTGACCTACACTACGAGGATCTAACATTTAATAGATACACAACATAAACTTACAAAAGCCAACAAGGTGGAAACTTTATACCTTTGGAATAATGCTAAAAAACTAATTTTTTAGAAGCCATAGAAGTTCACAAATATTTAGATAAATGAGAGTTTCGATTAGACGGAATATTTGTATGAGATCCATGAAGTCCATTGACATAAAAACAACCAAACAAGCTACTGATACAATCCTCCTACTGATGTGGTAGGATCGATAACATCTTAATATCTACCATTATTTCAAACATCGTGGCAATTTAACATCTAAGGGTTAAGCTTATTAATATTTTTATGATTTAAAAAAATATATTCTTTAGTTGCATTTCTTTTTTTAGGTGAAATTGAATTAACGGAGATTTATGCCAACTGGTTAGCTATGACAATTTATTTTAGCTTAATTATGATACTTATGAACTGGCGTATTATAAACTCGTTAGAGCTAATTAGGTTGCTACAATTTAATAAAATTATGTGCAATTGGGACCATTCCTTTTTAATGAAGACTAATGAAAATCATATACGTACGTACTCACAATGAACCTACTCTAATTACAAATCACAGATATTCTGTAAATTATGTTGCAGGAGGGCAATAAATTATTCTTCGCGCATATTTAATATAAACTAATAATTTTTAATTTTTTATCTACAAGTTAACTTTATCTTAAATATATAAATCTTCTCAGTTTTCTTTTTTTTACAGGTAATAACATGTTGTCTTCGCCTTGAAACACTACCTATAATTTTGCGTATTAAGGTAACGTATCCAACAATTATGCTATAAATAACATTCTGTTACAAGTAATTACTTTCTTAATTTAATCTTCCTTACTATGACGTAAATGTGCAAGTTTAATATTAAATTAACTGAAGGAAATCAACACGTTTCTACACGAAGAAAAAGTTTATTTTGATTATCGAATCATTTTTAGAAGTATAGACTAAATATAGTATAGACTACATATAGTTTAAGCTTTAAAGATTTAATTTAGTACATATAATACGAACCGGACTGCAGTGATGCAGCCATCTCTAACCACAATTTCGGATCTGCATACGCTTGGCAGAATGATCACTTTGAAGAAACCTAAAGAAGTTTAATACTCTAATGCTCAGGCCAAATTCCCTTTAATTTTCCGGACATCTAGGAGTCAAAAGAGGAAATAGCGTTGACAGATGGCGCTGGTTGTATTTTCTAAAGCACAGTCAGTGCTGCTAGATTAGTGGAATTTTTACTGGATTTGGTAGAATTTTTCAAGCCTTGTAGAAGATTTAGTAGATCAGTTTGTTTAGTAGAAAAGTTTGGTTAAATTTTTATTACATTCAGTTGAATTTTTATTATCCTTTCATGGTATAATGATATGAAAATTATATGTAAGATTTTTTTTAGTCGCTAAAAAAAGTATGACGGCGGCAAGAGTATAATTTTATTTGAAAATAATGGAGTAATCACGAAGAACGAGTAGAAATATTGAGTTGAGGACCTTTTTTTTAATCGACACACTTTATGGGACAACTTTTTATTTTGGGTTATCAAAAATTTTCAGATGCAGAGATTATTAAAACTTATGGCATTTTAGTAGAACCTGCGGGCATCACTTGGAATAAAAGCTCTCAGGGCATTTTTTAAACGACTAGTGAGCTGGTTATTATGTTGGAGTTAAATTTTTTGCCTATTACACTTATCATTAAGCTCTATCTAGCGAGTAAATATAACTGACAAGGAAAGTACCCGAGGTGTACCCCACTGATTTTTTTCATTTTGTGATATGTTATAGTACATAATAAAATATTGGACACGTATTTTTTTTTAGATGCTAACTCGGCGATTTAAGTGGTGAAACCACCCCTTAAAGTTAACTCCAAAAAACAGTTTTTCTTTAATAACTCAAGAGTTAATTAGAATTTTTTGATGAAACAAAGGCTCTGTTATTTCCTATGAAAAAGCGCTCCTAAAAACATATTGGTTATGTTAAAAAGTTGCTACCCCTAATTTTTATGGGGGTGAGTTTCATTTTTTTTCTTATATATCAACTTTTGAACAACTGAATTTTATCAAATTTAATAATTTTATTAAGAACACTAAAAAATAAAATTGACCTGTCTCGGGGTCTTGCAAAAAAAATCCTTGAAAGGGGTGGTTTACCCCTTGAATTAATTTTTTTCTGTACAGTGATATGGAAAGTAAAGCACAACATATGTTTTCAATTTTATTTCTATAATGATTATTTTGACATATATTTTGCATTTACAGTGAAATAACGTAACACCCCTATTTTTATGACCCTTGGAGAACCCCATGGATTTGTTCATTATTAGAATGCAAATCAAAACATTTATTTTTTCACCTTTAACTTATTATATGTTGATATTTCATCAGATAATGTATCAACAATTAAAGATAACCCCCAAAAAGAGTTTTTCTTTAATATCTCAAAAATAAATTGGAATTTTTCGGTAAAACCATTGTCACGTTATTTTTCCATAAAAATGTGCTTCTGAAAACGTATCAGTTATGCCAAAGGGTTGCAACCCTTAATTTGTATAGGGGTGGGTTTAATTTTTTTCTTTTATACCAACTTTTAAATCCTTGAATTTTATGGAATTTGGCAATGTCATTAAGAAAATTAAAAAATAAAATTGACTTGTCTCGGAATTTTACAAAAAAAGCATTGGAAAGGGTGATTTACCCCTAAAGTCATTTTTTCTGTAGAATGATATGAATAATTAAACACAATATATGGTTTCAATTTTACTGCTATAATGCTTTTTCTGACATATATTTTGCAGTGAAAGTGAAATAATATTAAACTTTTACCTTTATAAGGGTTGGTGATGGGATTGATCATTATCAAATTGCTGGGTAAAACATTCACTTTTTCGCCTTTGTTGTTCAAAAGTTGATATATAAAAAAAAATGAAACTCCCCCCCATAAAAATTAGAGGTAGCAACTTTTTAACATAACCAATATGTTTTTAGGAGCGCTTTTTTATGAGAAATAACAGAGCGTTTGTTTCAGCAAAAAATTCTAATTAACTCTTGAGTTATTAAAGAAAAACTGTTTTTGGGGTTAACTTTAAGGGGTGGTTTCACCGCTTAAATCGCCGAGTTAGCATCTAAAAAAAATATGTGTCCAATATTTTGTTATGTGCTATAACATACCACAAAATGAAAAAAATCGGTGGGGTACATCTCGGGTACTTTCCTTGTTAGTGTTACCCCATATAGTTTACGAACAGTGGTTTGTGAGTTATTTTTATTTTGGATAGGGAAGATAGGAATAAATAAACCATTTTTCACTAATAATGAAATAATTTAGAAAATCTGGTAACTGAAAGTACGAAAATATGCAGGTTTTTTGGGTCAATATCTTTGTATATCACAGTAAGTAAAATTAAAAAAAAAGATTTATTTTGATCCTTAAAATACTCTTTACCCTATTTTATAGAATACGTTTTTTATATGTTCTATTCGCTATAGGTCATGTTATTCATTACACATTTAGTTTATTAATTTACCTATTATAATATTCATTTATGATATGGTTAAAATTAAATTATACTCGATTTTATATTTAAATTGATTTTTGTTTACGCTTGTTTCTTTATATCACAAAATTATTAAAATATATTAAATATAGACAGATTTTATTGATTAAGTTGTTTTATTTTGATTTACTTGAGTTACTACTATTTTAGAAACTCTAGGTTTTCGACGTTTTTAAAAACTAATTTCATGTTTCATGGTAAGTAATAAATCATCTTCTGATCTTTGGCCTTTCAAATTTTGAACACACATATCTTTATGTTTATTTGCCAAATTAAATTAAAAACTAACATATATACTTATACAATGTCCGGCGATGGGGTAGACAAGAGGGCAAACGGACCAAAATTTAATTTTTCGAGGAAAAGTCATTCTTTATAAAAAGTTTTTAATTTTTTTTTTCAATTAAATTTTTTACAAGAATAAAGTACCCTTATTTCAAAATTTTGGGACACCCTGCATACAATTTTTAATTTTTTCCATCGACAATCGTATTCTCTCGGCAAGCAAAACTATTTATAAAGAATGACTTTTACTCGAAAAATGAAATTTTTGGTCCGGTTGCCCTCTTGTCTACCTCATCGCCGGACATACTGTATATACAGGTGATCCCAGAAGTCGACGATCAAACTAAAATATATTGATGTTTATATGTTCATTGTTAATAGACTTTTATCTGCATGAAATTTGATATCCCTACTAAAAGTTTTCGCGATAATAAAACAATATCTAGTCGAAACCGGACAGATCATGTAGTCAAAATTTTAGTATACATTGTAAAGGGCGCCAACGGGGAAAGTATTCTTTTGTACAAAATGCAAAATACGCTATTTTGTCAATGGCGCCCTCTACTAAACACACTAAAATTTCGAGTAGATATGGATTTGCTATCTCCAAAACGTTTAGGTTACCAAATTTCATGAAGAGCCAAAATTATTATTTATTAATGAACCTATAAAAGAAAAACCAATAAGCGTCACAGTCTGAGTTTTTAATACTCTCTGTATCTTACAAACAAGGCAACATTAATTACAGCATTGTTTAAATTTAAAAATTGTGTCAGGCATTTTCAATACATAGGATGCTTGCGTAAGGTGTGAGGTCTGTGAATTTTTTTTTAGATGCTAACTCGGCGATTTAAGTGGTGAAACCACCCCTTAAAGTTCACCCCAAAAAACAGTTTTTCTTTAATAACTCACGAATTAATTAGAATTTTTTGATGAAACAAACGCTCTGTTATTTCTCATAAAAAGGCGCCCCTAAACACATATTAGTTATGTTAAAAAGTTGCAACCCCTAATTTGTATGGGGGTGAGTTTCATTTTTTTTCTTATATATCAACTTTTGAACAACTGAATTTTATCAAATTTAACAATTTTAATAGGAAAACTAAAAATTAAAATTGACCTGTCTTGAGGTTTTCCAAAAAAAATCCTTGAAGGGGGTGATTCTCCCCTAGAGTTAATTTTTTTCTGTACAGTGATATGGAAAGTAAAACACAACATATGTTTTCAATTTAACTTCTATAATAATTATTTTGACATATATTTTACATTAACAGTGAAATAACGAAACACCGCTATTTTGATGACGCTTGGAGAACCCCATGGATTTGATCATTATTAGATTGCGAATCAAAACATTTATGTTTTCACCTTTAACTTATTATATGTTGATATTTCATCAGAATAATGTATCAACAATTTTTTTAGATGCTAAATTTGTAATTTAGGTGGTGAACTCCCCACCCCTAAAGATAACCCCTGAAAAAAGTTTTTCCTTAATATCTCAAGAATAAATTGGAATTTTTCGGCAAAACCATTATTACGTTATTTCCCATAAGAATGTGCTTCTAAATACGTATCAGTTATGCCAAAGGGTTGCAACCCCTAACTTGTATAGGGGTAGGTTTAATTTTTTTCTTTTATACCAACTTTTAAATCATTGAATTTTATGGAATTTGGCAATGTCATTAAGAAAATTAAAAAATGAAATTGAACTGTCTCGGGGTTTAACAAAAAAAAATCATTGGAAAGGGTGATTTAACCCTAGAATCATTTTTTTCTGTAGAATGATATGAATAATTAAGCACAACATATGGTTTTAATTTTATTGTTTTAATGATTTTTCTGACATATATTTTGCAGTAAGAGTGAAATAATATTAAACTTCTACCTTTATAAGGGTTGGCGATGGGATTGAGCATTACCAGATTGCCAGTCAAAACATTCATTTTTTCACTTTCTACTTATTTTATGTCGATATTTCAACAATTGAGTTTTAATTTGAAAATACTTATTTTTTAGGGCATCACCCCTAAAATTTATATTTTTGCTTGAATGGAAAGAAATGTTTTCTACTCAACAACGAACAAAGTCTTGAAACATTATATTGTGCTGAAAAAATCTACATTTACCGATCATTTTAGTCAATATAGCAATATTATTAAGAACACTAAAAACGAAAGTTGATCTCCTCCGGTTTTTTAAAAAAACTCATCGGAAGGGGTTATTTACCCCAAGAGTTAATTTTTTATTTGCAGTAATATAGAAAATTAATCGCAACACATTTTTTCAATGTTATTGTTAAAATATTTATTCTGACATACATTTTGCATTAGAAGTGAAATACCATTAAACTTTAATTTTAAGAGGTTTGGAAATTCCGTGGAGTTAATCAATATTAAATTATACCTACATTATTTTTATTGTATTTTTCTTTACTTTATTCTAATGTATCACTCTTCCAGATATGTGCAAAAGAGACTATTTTTTCTTCTTTCTTTTTGGATACTTCTTCGCTTGCGTAAAGGAAAAAAATCAATAATTATGACACAAAATCTATTAGAAAAGACAAATGTGACAGATTTGTGGCACATATGCATAGGTTAAAATATATTTGATTGTACGGATTTTAAATACATTTAAAAATGTTTAAATTTTAGTTTCTTGACGAATACTACAAAAATTCCAAAAAGCCTAAGTCTGCTGAATAGAGAATTAAAAACCATTTTAAATGAGGTATCACACGCATCCTTGTTCAATTTAAAAATTCTAAAGGGGTAACTGTAACTCCAGGTGGGTGGAAGGGAGACGGATATAATTATGCCTTAAAAGTGTCATTTGATAATCTCAAATTCCGTAGATAATGAATTTACATGCGTTACTTTTGGATCTCACGGTATGTATTTAATCCAAAACTGGAAGAGATCAACTTTGGTTTTTAATTTTCTTAATAATACTGCTACATTAAGAGAAATGATCAGCAAATGTAGATTTTTTTTGCACAATATAATGTTTCGAGGTTTTGTTCAGTAAATAATATGTCTTTACCTTCAAGCGAAAATAGAAATTTTAGGGGTGAGACTCTAAACAATAAGTATTTTCAAATTAAAACTTAATTGTTGGCATATTATATTGATAAAATATCGACATAAAATAAGTAGAAGGTGAAAAAATAAAGGTTTTTACTGGCAATCTGGTAATGCTCAATCCCATCGCCAACCCTTATAAAGGTAAAAGTTTAATATTATTTTACTTTTACTGCAAAATATATGTCAGAAAAAGCATTATAGCAATAAAATTAAAACCATATGTTGTCATTAATTATTTATAGCATTCTACAGAAAAAAAATATTCCAGGGATAAATCACCCTTTCCAAGGACTTTTTTTTTTGTAAAACTTCGAGACAGGTCAATTTCATTTTTAATTTTCTTAATGACATTGCCAAATTCCATAAAACTCAATGATTTAAAAGTTGGTATAAAAGAAAAAGATTAAACCCACCCCTATACAAGTTAGGGGTTGAAACCCTTTGGCATAACTGATACGTTTTTAAAAGCACATTCTTATGAGAAATAACGTAACAATAGTTTTGCCGAAAAATTCCAATTTATTCTTGAGATATTAAAGAAAAACTGTTTTGGGGGTTATCTTTAGAGGTGGGAAGTTCACCACCTAAATCACAAATTTAGCATCTAAAAAAATGGTTGATAGATTATTTTGATGAGATATGAACATATAATAAGTTAAAGGTGAAAAAATAAATGTTTTCATTCGCAATCTAATAATGATCAAATCCATAGGTTTCTCCAAGCGTCATAAAAATTTTCGTTTCGTTTTTTCAGTGTCAAAGTAAAATAGATGTCAAAATAATTATTATAGAAGTAAAATTGAAAACACATGTTGTGTTTTACTTTCCATATCACAGTACAGAAAAAATTGACTCTAGGGGTGAATCACCCCCTTTCAAGGATTTTTTTTGCAAAACCCCGAGACAGGTCAATTTTATTTTTTAGTTTTCCTAATAAAATTGTTAAATTGGATAAAATTCAGTTGTTCAAAAGTTGGTATATAAGAAAATAAATGAAACTCACCCCGATACAAATTAGGGGTTGCAACTGTTTAACTCAACCAATATGTTTTCAAGAGCGCTTTTTTATGAGAAATAACAGAGCGTTTGTTTCATCAAAAAATTCTGATTAATTCGTGAGTTATTAAAGAAAATCTGTTTTTTAGGGTTAACTTTAAGGGGTGGTTTCACCATTAAAAAAAAATTCGTGCCAAATATTTTTTTATGTACTATAACATATCAAAATGAAAAAAATCAGTGGGATACACCTCGGGTACTTTCCTTGTAAGCTGAACGCCCAGTATAAAAGAGATGATTACAATCCATATAAAATATATTTTATGTTATAAAGTACATATTATAAAAAAAACATACAAAAACGAGGCAACCTAGAAACTAAAAGCTTGGCTGAAGAAAATATTGTCATACATATTCAACAAACTGCTTTATATTTTATATTATACAGGGTGTTCAGCTAAAAGTGACTCCCGGCTATATCCAAAAATAATAACTCACAAACCACTATTTGTAAATTATCTGGGTAACCCTTAACTAAACGCCCTGTATAAAAGCTGATTACAATCCATATAAAATTTATTTTATGTTATAAAGTACATACATATTATAAAAAAAAAACATACAAAAACGAGGTAACCTAGAAACTAAAATCTTGGCTAAAAAAATATTGTCATGCATATTATTCAACAAACTGCTTTATATTTTATATTATACAGAGTGTTCAGCTAAAAGTGGCTCCCGGCTATATCCAAAAATAATAACTCACAAACCACTATTCGTAAATTATCTGGACAACTCTTAACTAAACGCCCTGTATAAAAGATTATTACAATTCATATAAAATAGATTTTATGCAAATCCGTTAACAGTGGCTAACTGAGGAATTTTGTTGTTCTGACACAAACTTGAATAGCAGTTTCGACAACATTTATAAAATTTACATTCGTCCTCAATTTGTTGAAATATTTTTGGATAACCAGCATTATAAAGGAGAGGAAGTGCTTTTTCATGAATATTACGCATATCTTTAGTCCGCCAGATTCTGTCACATATACGACAATATCCATTTAGCCTATTACTATAAAAATGTCTATCTATATAAGTTACCAAAAATAATGTTCTCTTTTCAAACACTTTTACATTGGTCGCTGTTACAGTAACTAAATTAGCATTATTCGATAAAATTTTCTCCAGAAAAGCAGTACCACGGTTTGAGGCAACAGTCGAGGCAGTAGTACTAGAACTAGCTTTTGCCTGTAGTTGAGCTTTCTTCTCGCGATAACGTTGACTAGCTAAGGCACTCTTGGATCGAGTATTTTCAACCATAACGACGTCAACAACCTTCGTAGTATCATTAAGTCTTTAATAAATTAGTTTGACTTATTTTTCTGCGCTGTCTGCAATTACGACATCTTTTTTTTTTTGATATACCACTTTTGATTTGTGAATATTTTGGTTTTTCTTTTCCCTTCTGTGTTATTAGCAAAGCTTCTGCCTTTTCATTGAGATCATTTGGTTTTCTTTTTTTACGAGTACATATTTTTCATCTTTATTTTCTGAAATATTTAAATTTCTTTTCTTACCACGTTTGTTTTGTGAATGACTCAAAAATGTCACTTCTCTTTCTTCCATATGGTTTAATTTTATATTGGAAGAATGTTCTTGAGACTCCATTACCACGTCTATTTCCTCCGTGTTGTTTGACTTTACGCTGGAAGAAGCGTCTTGAGAGTCATTCTTATTTTCTATTAATTTCGGGTAAGTAACGTAACTGAACTTACATTATTGGATAAAATATTCAAGAGAAAAGCAGCACCACTGTTTGAAGCATTAGTACTAGAACTGCTTTTGCCTGTAGTTGAGCTTTCTTCTGGCGATAACGTCGAACATTTAAGGCATTCTTGGATGGAGTATTTTCAACAATAACTATGTCATTAACTTCAGTAGTATCATTAACAGTTGTTAATAAATTAGTACGACTTATATTTTTTCGTTGTCTGTAATTACGACATCTTTCTGCGTTTGATGTACAGCTTTTGATTTTTGTATTTTTCGATTTTTCTTTTTTCTCTTGTGACAAAATACCATTCACGAACGAAGATTCAGTTGTAGGTAAAGCACTTACCTGTAGCTTTTTACGTTGCCTGTAATTACGACATTTTTCCGCGTTTGTCATACGGGTTTTTGGTATTTTCATTTTTCTTTTGTCTTTTATGAGACCAGCAAAGCTTTTTCCTTTTGATTGATATCAGTAGGTGGATTGACATCAGATATCATTTTCTCCTCCATATTGGATTTTAGGATTTCATTTATTCTTATTCTAGTTGTCAATCATTTAAAATGGGATTGATAACATTGGAATCATTTTCTCCTCTATATGGTTTGACTAGAATAGAAGACATTCCTTAAAAATTTTTAATACATTGAATGACATTAGACCATATACCATACAGTAAAAATAAACAGCCATATTTTGCGGCTTGTTTTAAATAAATAACTGCTTATTGCTAAATGGCTATTTTTGATTGTTTTTTAGTTTGTTGCGTCTTATATAATCAAAAAGGTAATAAAAATATTGCATTTTAATCTTTACGGTCTAAATTTCGTTTATAAGTAATTATATTTAAAATCTAGTAAACAAGAATTTTAAAACATTGATAATTAGCGAAACTGTAAAATCTGACATTTTTGACAGATACCATGTCAATAAATATTTTTCGTATATTTTCCCAAATCTAATTCTAAGATTTCATTCAAATCGGTTCATAAATAGCAAAGCTGTCAAATTTGACATTTTTGACAGCTACTAGGTCAAAAAATATTTATTTTTATTTTTCCTAGTCCAATTATAAAATTTCACTCAAATCGGTTCCTAAATAACGAAACTGTCAAATTTTCACATTTTTACAGATACTATGTCATAAAATCGACATATTTTAAGAATCACCCTCTAGGTATCTTCTAATCAAGCTTCTAATAAGTAATAAAAATATTGCATTTTAATATTTACGGCCTAGATTTAGATTTAAATAACACTATAAAATAACAACAACTTACCTTATTCAACAATATTATTCAAACATTTAGAATAACTCACAACGGCGTTTTCAAAGTATACGTTACGTACTATCACACTCTCGCAGGTACTATGATCACAAGCAAACTATTTTACTAAGCGTTAACCGCGCCGATTCGGTGTCGAAATTTCATTATGTCGAGATCACGAAATCCAATGTTCTCCGTATGCGCTGGTTGAGGTCACGACATCTTTATTAAGTTTGCCTAAAAGTGATCCCAGTAGCATTTTCAATACTAAAATACTTGCCAAATATTTTTTTATGCACTATAACATATCACAAAATGAAAAAAATCGGTGGGGCACACCTCAGGGTACTTTCCTTGTCAGTCGGTGCAATGAAATGAGCGCAGCGCAGTGTTGCACATCTCTAGTTGGTGACCTATTACTGTTTCATTGGTTTTATCCATTAATTCAACTAAATATGTAACGGTGAGTACATCGTGTTCGAGACAGTATGTGCTATCGCCAACGAATATAAACAAAACAGAAGCAATTAATATAAGTAGACTACGTACTGCGCATGCTAGAGGAACAACTAGTTAATTTACCAAACCGATTTAATTCCAGTTTACTTAATTCCAGCTACAGTGACTCACAGCTTAAATGATTCAGTTATCATATTTTATTATAAAAGCGCATTTAAAAATAAGCAAACGAAAACTGAGGGAACTGTTGGTTGTAGTAAATAGGGCTATTATATGTAATGTACCCCTAGAATAATATGAGTACAATGCTAACAATAACCAAAATATAAATGAAAATTTGTGGAAACCAGTAAATTCAGCATCACATCTTAAAGATGCAGGCATGCAGTACCCAAAAAACGTAATCAAAGTGAAAGAGTTTTCCTTCGACCGCACCACGGGAAATGTGCACGTTCCTGTGTTTAGAAGATAACGTAGAGGTTGCATCGAGCAAAATATTATGAATGTTTTAGAGTATGTGAGATTTAATCGTCACTTAAGTACTAGAACAGAGTCTCTGTACTAGAACAATAGCTAATAACTTGGGGATATGCTGAACCACCGCTCAAACCCAGGCACACGTGGCACGTGGACAGAATATAGAAGTCAGTTTTCTTAGCCATCCAGGTCCCCAGATCTGACTTGTCTTGACATTTATTTGTCAGGAGAGTAGAAGGCTTTGTTTTTTTCAACACGCCTACAACAGAAACAACATGATAGAAAGAATAAGAAACACTTCAAAAATTTAATATCCTAGTAATTTAAAACCAAGGCACGTCAAGCTTTACAGGCAAATATCTTGGAAACAGTTGCCCGTCTCACCTTTCAGAAAGTACACCATTTTTACGTAAAGAAGGTGGGAAAATAAAATAACCCATTTAAAATTAATGTACGTGGGTGCACAAAAAAGTTATGATGATTTAGAATTATGCAGGATAGCGCAGGTAGCGCCCCCTATCAGCTATTGATAACATGTTAGCAAATTAGAGTTTGTCGGCTTAAGAAACTCCCTTGTGCCAAATTTCGTGCCTTTATTACAATTCATTCTATAATTATACGAAAAAATCGAAATTTTTGTTTCAACTTTGACACCCTGTATCTCTGTTAATATTAACTTTTGGTAAAAGGTAAATATAGCTAAATCACATTATTTTTATTCGAAAAATCCACCATTGCTCTACGTACCATTACTTATGGTCCACCCTGTTTATTTATTAATATTTTTTTATTTTCGTTTTGGAAAAGGTGGTTAATTCTCTTGGTTAAAACAAACGTAAAATTGGTTAGAATTAACGAATGTTGTACCATGCACTTGTATTCCTCTATTTTCTTAAATAATATGAATTGTGCAAAGACATAGATCATATATGCATAGAATTTAGGTATAGATGATAAGCAGGCTTCAATCCAATGTTTTCTAATTGATAGTTCATATTTCCTGAAATATGTAATTTGTATGATTAAAATTAAAACAATGCATTAAATTAGGGCATTTTAAAGACATTATTTTTGTTTACGCCAAAAAAATTTAAGAATAAATACATTTTATTAAAATAAAGGTGCAGAATTTTAACTTGTTTCACTTAAAATTACATATCTCCGAAATTATAAAAATTGGCCCAGAAATATTTATATAAAAGCATAATTAGAATGCATAAATAATTTCAAATGTTATTTAAACAAAATTGCATCATATTCCAAGAAAAAGACATTCTGAAATAATTTGCATTAAAAATCAAATCATCTGGAAGTTTCCCTGCTTTCAAGGGAGCTTGCCATTTAGGCTTATTTTTTTATGATTATTCTAAATATCTCTAAAACTGTTAACCCAGACCCCTATTGTTTGATGTCATTTTAATCAGCATTTTATAAGATATTCAAATATGTATAAATATATAGTGTGTCCTATTCAAAAATAGTCAACTTTAGTGCACCACTCTGTATAGGTTCATCTTGTAGAATAAAAAAATAATTTTACAATGTGCGTCTTATGCTAATATACCTTCGTATCAAAAATATTTTCCTTAGCGAAGAATCTGTAGGAGCTACAGAGCTCTACCGCACGAATTACTCACCCTGTACATAAATCCAAAATGGATACCCAATTAGATCTTCCGTAGTACGCATTGTCTATATGTTTGTTATATAAATTACCTCGAGCTTCATTGTAAATCAAATTTAAATATTCAATTATCTAGTTAAACCATTTTTCATTTTCATATCAATTTTTTATGTCCTGTAAACATCCAAGAACAACATACAAATAATAAAGTTATATTCACATCGTTCTATGACATCGTTCTAGACATTTTTGCATTTCATTTGCCTACAAAGAAGATCCAAAACATAGTAATTAATATGTAGACAGACGGAGATATTTTTATTTTGTCCCTCACTTTAGTCTCTAATAATTGGATAATTTTCAGATATTGATAAAGTGGTGCTATTAGGCGCCCAAGTAATTTTTTTCGATTTTTTTTGAATTTGGAAAATATTTACTTTATTTCCCCAACTCTCAAAAGCTTCAGATACTCAGCTATTTTAAAAGAGAGTATCTTATTTTACTGGCTTTCAGCGAATTCAAGTCACATCAGCATTCCTTTGCTAAGAAAACTTTGGATCTTAAAGTTACTGGAAGTTATATGATGTTTAACGAAACCATGGCAGTGGAAGTTTTTAAAGATAAAGACACTAGTTGGCAAAAAAGTGGGGAACCGTTTTTTCCTCAATTATTTGCTGGAGCTGGTTCACTGGCAGTGGATGTGGAAAACAGACAATTCTAGTTTATTGAATTGCTCTCTTAACAATATTACATTTAAATTTGGTGGAATGTCTGCAGAGAATACTGATATACTGCTGCTTTAATTGGGGACAGCAAGGCAAGATTGAGAACCTAAAGAATTTTAGTTTTCTTGGACCGATATAGGACAGTACAAGACTGATAGGAATATTTTAATCGTAAACACTATATAACCTACAATACTGCCTTTATTCTTAAAAACTTGTACTACCTCGTGAAGTTCCTTTGGCAAAAGAATACTAAAGTGTATCTGCTTAAAGCGTGTAAAATAGGATGCCCTCCTTTACAGTCAATTATTAGAGCTAGAGCATGTTCATCTGTCTATTTTTTATTGGTTATGTTTTAATATTCTCTCCCGAACTGGGTAAATGCCAAGAACTCGATGGGTAAGAAATGTGTACACTCATAAAATTGTGTTAATCTAATTTATGAATTTCTTCTGTTCTCTGATAAGCATCCTTGTAAACACAAGGAATAAAAAATATGTTCAGTTATGCGGTCTGCCGACAGAAGTGAAAACTTGAAACTATGATATAACAGTATTTATTTTTATTTTAATTTTCAAATTGTAATATCAAAAATGAAAATGTCATATTTTATGAATTAACATTTTTATTTCTGGTTTTTATAACTTTTATATTTGTACACGATCTAGTCCTTGATCTTGTTTATTTAGGGTTACTGTATATGAAAAAAACCTGTCATTATATCTAAATTTTATATTTACATAGCAACACCTTAATTTGAATTATCTCAATACTGCTACAATGAGTTACTATGGTCTTTGTTGGATGAATCTGTATGCAAAATGTGTTGATTTAATTTTAAAAATTCAGATATATTAAAACAATTTTACCTTTATCTATCCATCAACAAGTCCTTCATAGGTAGCTTTTCACGGCACTTGTATTTATAAAGAAATATTTTACTCAGCTGCATGAAAGGGATACATTAAATTTCGGTCATTAAAAAATAAAAATCTTTAATGTGTTATTAATTATTGATATCCCTTGAATCTCCACGTAACTTTAGGATATCTCCTTCTGGCTTCAATTAAACTGGGTAAATGTTTAAAACATTTTTCATTAATTTTTAAAAACGTTCACAACGCCTCCACAATTACCTTCTTGAAGTTCCTAATTCATTAGATATCAACTGCCTTCTTTATAATCTAGGTCACGCTTATTAAACTGCTACTGCTATGTAATATAAAGCTGCTGATCATTTCTTTGTAATTGTCACCTGTATGAGGCGACAATCTCAAAGATAAATCAATTTCATAATAAAACAAATAACAAATAATCTCCACAATTGACAGCGTTTCGCGTGAGGGGTGTCTTTATTGCTTGTCTCGCTTATCTAGCACAGCGCATTTCGAATTGATGTCTGCCGGCCTACCTGAATTTTGCCAGTGTTTTTTTCTTTTCTAATATAGGTAATTTTCGCTCACGGAGAGACTAAATATAATAATCAAATCAAAACACAATTTAAACAATTATACTATACACATTTTGGCATATTCATCATCAGCTTTCTCCTGATTATTTCACCAAACGCCTCGTTTTAAGAATAATTCAACAGGCTCAGTATACAGATCTGAAATATCATATCCCTGACAGACAACCCTAGTTTTAACCTAGTTCTTGTGTACCTTATACAAAATAAATCGTTAACTTTTCCCTCAGCCATCGAGCTTTTGCGGAGAGTTTATTATTGAACCCAGTATTCTGCTGTAAATTTGGAGATAAATATTGTTTTCTTAAAATCATTATTTTTGCAATATTTATTATGATTGAATTACAATATTTCATCAAAATTCAGTTCTGAACTGTGTTTAAAGTTCACACTCATCGGGAAATTAGTTTAAAATCGATCATATGATTTGTACGAAAAAGATAGACACAAAAGCGCCTATATAACTAGGTAGACAACAAAACGAAATTTTTCAACGTAAATATCGATACGAAGATGGGAAATATTTGAAAATAAATACTTTCTTTTTGTTACTCATTTTTTTGTGCAAAAATATTAATACCTTTAATACTTGCGGTTGAACTCCACAGATATTCGACAATGAAACACGGTAAATAATAATTAAACCATAACCCATTAATATTTTTATCATAGGCGATATACGTCATGCTGCAGAGCCAATTTATAGAACTGATAGAATACATATCTCAAATATTCGGCTCCCGAATTTATCACTTCCCATTTAAATTCAGACATTTACATTCAAGATATGTCATGAAAATATGATGAAAATTATACGCCATCATTTGTATCTATTTTCTCATGCTGTTTGAATATAAAGTGCCAAAAAATGCAAGGAGTTTACATTCTGCTTGAATCGTTCCTACAAAGAGCATTTTTTGTACATATTATTATTTCAACCCCAGTAGCTTTAATAACGCCACAATTCTCTGAAATTCTGACATAATGGATGTAATATTGATTTGCTTAAATATAGCTAACATTTTAAGTATGCATTCCTGACCCAAAATAAGCTGAGTATTCCTAAGTTACGATAAATTTAGAACCCCATTGAATTCACCTCTACAAAAATAACTTGTTTTATATTATTTCTGAAGCGTCTATTTCTTAAGAAGCTTGAATGTGTCGATTAATTTTTACATGTACTAACTCTGCCTATTTATTTATGCTTGACGTTTACTGGCATGATACGAAACCTTTCAGCTGCATCTACCTACCATTTCATATTTTTCATTTAAACTACCGTTCAGTAATTAAACAAATAGATCACTTTTTACATCGAGAATGATTAATTGTACGGCTGGTGCAAAACATGTCGAGCAATAAACTGCAATTAACAGATTTAAATGTTCCCGTCCAGTTCCTGTAATGGAAGAATATAAATTCGATATTACTTTTACACGAAAAATCCCAAGAATGCACATAACCTTAGAAGTAACAACCATGAACAATACGAACAATACTTTACATGAAAAAGTCAAGGACTTGTTTAGTTTGGACTAGCAACATAGTTATTTCTCGTTTCATAAATGTGTAATATGAAGTGAATTATAAACGTTGTAATTAAAAATTTCTACAAACAAGATTTGTAGCCTCGACTGAACTGGAGCAGGTACATATGAATTGGTAAACTAAACCACATAAACAGCATTTATTTAAAACGATTTTTTTAATTTAATTATTGAAATATATTTAAATAATAGGAAAAGGCATTGAGTTGGGTGATTAATGAAGTAAAGTTTTGTCAATCTCTTACAATTTTTCGCGAGTAAAAATATTTTTGATACACCAATAGCCTTTTTTTAAGGTAGTATTATACACGGTGATTCAGTCATAATGACATTAATTTTAACCATGTATTCGGGAGGCTTAGTAAAGACAGAAAATTGAAAAAATAATTTTTTTATTCAACTTTCAAAAATCGGGACAATTACCCTAAAAAATGTTTTTGTACCGCGCCACTGGACTAGTAGATTATTTAACCGGGAGGCACACAGTTCGAGCGTTGAATGATAAAAGCTACGTTGTCATATTGCCCTTCTCAACTGTCAAATTAGATCAATTACATAAATTTGGACGTTCAGATTTAAGCCCTTTCCATCACAGAACGGCTGGATGCGGCTGCAACTAAATCCGATCTGTGTTCGCGATCACGGGCCTGTGATACTGCGACACCAACTGACCAACCTAACATGCAGAGCATCTGATAAATTTAGTTGAATTGGAGCAACTCAACGCAAGGACAAGAATCAGTGCAAGCCGGCTGGAGGTTTCCTCAATAAAGTTTAAGCTTCAGAATCAGCTGATTTTTCCAGTCTTCTTGATTGTTTCAACTGGTTTACTGGTTTCAAAATCAAAATAATGTATGCCGTATTGACAAAGTGCTGTGGACAGATTATTGTTATTTTACCAGTGCTGATATTTTAAATAGATGGTAATGAAAATAATACTTTACAGTAAGTAAATATGAACAGCTTTTCAAACTTTTTAAATGCTTAACTCAGTCAGTGGATTGTTTTTTCTATGACTACTTCTATTACGAAACGTACGTGTCTGATTATTTCATCTGTTGAAGTTTTGTAATATAAAGATTAAAATGTCTTACACTGAAATAAATAATTTATTTGCAATCACAACAGACACATTGTTCAAACAAAAATGCACATGCGGCCCATCAGTTTAACTTTCAGAGCAGATTTGTTGTCAATGTATGGAATGGAGTACATATTCATCAATTGTCCAGATTTTCTACAAGACACGCCTTAAGACAGCTTGGCCCATTTTGCCCGCTTTTGCAGGAACCCTTGTGAAAGAAGAGTTACAAAAAAGAATATTACATTCTGCAGGAAAAGGAAACTGGTGAAAAGTAAGAGCATGTAATTGTGTATAAATAATCTCTTATCCTAAAGGATACTGTTGTAACTGACATTTTTCATAACCAGCAAATTAGTACACTCGAGGAATTACAGCATAATTTTTTGATGTTTCCTGCTATTACAATGTTATTTACGTACATATTATGTATTAATTTACCAGGAAAATTTTTCTGCCAAAAAAATTGTAATAAATTACTCAAAACTATCAGATATGTCGTCTTGCTTGGCAGGACAGAATAGTGTTCATTGTGATTTTTTCTTCTATGTAGTTTTTCATTAAAAGCCTCTTTGCTAAAGAGTTAAATAGATTATATTCTTGAATGATATGGTGAGTGATTGTTATTTTTCTACAATTAATTTAGAGAACTTAATAATTTGAATTCATTCTTATTTAAAAATATGCAGAACGGACTTTGGTCTTAAAACAGTTAAAAATGTTAAGTTATCAGGGTAAAAGACCAATAAAATATTTTTATTTTATTTTTTACTACAATTTGACTTAATTGTTCTCAGTGTGAAGAAAAAAAGTTTTTCCGAGTGATACATATCTATCTTTCTTTTGTGAAAATTGTGAATCAAATATAGTAACAAGAATTTTCAGGAAAAGTTTTAAATTTTCAGTCTTAACATTTAGGAAAAATTATCAAAACTGAAAGTTTAAACTTGAAATTTTGAGAAAAACAATTCAAAAAGTCAAATTTTAATCCTCCTAAGGGCAACATTCTTCAAGCACAGAAGACAATCAAAACAGCAAATTTCCGATCTAGGTTAAATCACCGAAAAACAATTGACCTACTACAATTGCCCAAATACAAGTCATCGAAATCACAATTCTTGATTTTTTCCGAATTTGCACACTCGAAAAACTAATGCGTCTGTTACTTCAGAATTTGGGAAAAAAGCTTTTGCCATAAATTATCTGTTTTTTTTTTTAGTTTTAAGTTTAATATCAAAATCTTAACTTTTTTAATGAAATTTTAGGTTTGAATTTGATTTTATTTTAAAGTCCCAATTTACGATTTTATTTCTCACTTTTTACTTCAATTTTTAATTTTAAGCTTAACAAATTTCTATATGCTGCCAGTTTAAACATTTTTTCAAAAATTATACTTTACTCTGGAAATTTAGATGTAGATGTAGATAAGTTATAGGTACTATGTTTAGCAGTGGCGTAGCGTGCCTTAAACGGGCCCTGTATCAAAATTTGTTGGGGGCCCAAATGGAGGGTAAAGATTTTTCACAAAAGCAACAGAAACACTCGCATTGAATTAAAATAATTAAATATTGACTAGCTACTGTCACCCAACCCCACTTATTACTTTCTTTATTGTATATAGATTTTTTTTAGTTTCGACAATTACGATGGTTTTTTAAATTTTGCAATTTTAATTTTCTTTTTTTCCAAAATTTCGATTTTTCTCAAAATTTTTACTTTATTTAAAACTTCCCCTTTAGAAAATTCGACTTTGTTTCAAATTTGAAATACTTTAAAATTTCGAATTTTTTGAAAATGTCGAGTTCTTTACAATGTTGAATTTTTCTCAAAATTTTAACTTTTTTATCAATATTAAATTAGTGTTTAACCGAGAGAAAGGTAAACACTTATTTAAAAAGCTTTATTTTCTAAATGTTTAAAATTTTTTCCAAATTTGAACTTTATCCAAAAATTTCAAAAATTGTAACTTCTTTTTAAATTTGGACTTTCTTGAAATTTTTGAGCTTTCTGAAAATTTCGACTATTTTTAAAATTTTGCTTTTCGAAAAATTCATATTTTTTTTAAACTACTAAAAAAAGCTTTCGTAAGATCCAATCTTTTTAAAGGTTTGATTTTTTAAATTTCGATTTTATTTAAAAATTTAGACTTTTGTCAAAATTTCAACTTCTCAAACTTCAACTTTTTAAGACTGGAATATTTCAGCTTTTTTCAAAATATCAACTTTTTTGAAAACTTCGACTTTTTTAAGTTTCTACTTTTCAGAAAATTTTTATTTGTTTTGAAAATGACGATTCTTTGAAATTTAAACTTTTCTGATAATTTTGGCATTTCTTCAATATTTACACCCTTAAAAATTTAGGCTTTCTTTAAAAATTTGAAAATATTTGATTTCTTTTCAAGTTGGGCATTTTTTAAAATTTTGACTATTTTTGGATATTGTAGACTACTTTTCAAATTTTCATTTTTTTTAAATTAAATTTCGAGTGATTTCGAAGACTTTTAACATTTTTTCAAATTCTGGAATTCAATTTGTTTTAAAACTTAAAGATTTTTCAATTTTTGAAAAAATTTAAACTTTTGAAAATTTTTACGTGTTTTCAAATATCTCGACTTTTTTTCAAAATTCCAATTTTTTTGCAAATTTTAACCTCAAAATTTGGACTGTAAATTTCAGCAAATATTTTTCTAAATTTCAATTTTTTTTTGAGACAGGGTAATGTTTTTAAATTTCCTTTTTTTCAAACTTTCGATTTTTTTTTTGAAAAATTTAGATTTTCTTTGAAATTTTGAACTTTTGAATATTTTGTAATATTTTGAATTTATCTGAACATTTTAAAATTTTAGTCAAATTTGGACTTTTTTCAAAAATTTTAATTTTTCTAGAAAGTTTCCATTCAAAAATTTTGACGAATTGATCGTAATTTTCTGGAAGTTTTGCCCATTGTTTTTTTTTTCAAAAGATAATTTTTGTAAAATATCGTTTTTTTCTTAAAATGTTGACTTGAAATTTTGACTTTTTAAAATAACAATTTTTTTTGAATATTTCGTTTCGGTCAAAATTTTATTATTTTTGTAAAATTTCGATTTGTTTTGGGAAAATTTAAAAATTTCTTTGAAATTATGACTTTTTAAAATTATTTTAATATTGCGTCAAATTTCGATTTTTTATGGAAAATTTGCAATTTTTGACCAAATTTGAAGTTTTTTTTTAAATGTTGACGTTTATTTTTTCGCGAAATTTCGACTTGTATTTTAAATTTTAGCATTTCCTCAAAATTTTAACTTTTATAAAAATTTTTGTTCAAAAATTTTGGCTTTTTTAGAGAATGTTCTTCTTTTTTGAAATTTTAACTTCAAAATTTCGGCTTTTTTGAAAATTTTGACTTTTCTATTATTTTTAACCTTCGGTATATTTAGAAATTTCAAAAATTTTTATAGATTTGATCAAAAATGTCTTATTTTCTTTTTATTTCACCTTTTTAAAAAGAATTCGAATTCTTGTTAAAAATGTCGGTAATTTTTCCCAACTCTCGAATTTTTTGAAAATGTCAACATAACAATTTTTTCAAAGTTTTGACCTATTTTTGAAAATCTATACTTTTTTTTTTAATTTTAACTGTTCATGAACATTTCAGGCATTTTTGAAAATTTCGACATTTTTTCAATAATTTGGATCTTAAAATTTTTGACTTAAAATTCAAATTTTTCTTGGAAATTTTGTCAATTTTCAAAATTTAGTCTCCTCCTGAAAATTGGAATTTTTTGAAACTTCTGCCTTGGCTTTAGATTTTTTGAAAATTTCAGCATTTTCCAAAGTTTCAACGCTTTAGAAGGTTTAACCATATTTTAAAATGTCGACATTTTTTAAAAATTTCGCTTAAATATTAGAAAAATCTATTTGGAGCAATAAATTATTTACAATTTTTTTTAGATCACCAAATATGCTGAGTATGTGGAGATTCATTAGAAAATTGGGACAATACAGGTACACTATCAAGACAAGGAATAACAATATTTCAACTGACATTGTCCCAACAAAACTCGAGTATAAATGTACTGAATTAATAAAATATTAATTATTGGTATCACACTTAGTGTAAATAAATAAATAAAAGATGTTTCAGGTTTTCAATTTATTTCCTTAATTTACCAAAGCAGTAGCGCCCAACAAGTGTCTTCTAGGGGCAACATGGGCATTCCTACTAGTGTTATATTGCATCCCTAACTCAAAAGCGGCTAAATTTGAAGAGGGCCAAATTTACAATCAAGTCGATAGTTAAAGTTAGTATAATTACCCAAAGACGCTAAGCGAGTTTCAAGCCCTTCCAAATTTCCAAATAGATAACAGTAATTTGCGAGAATAGGATTAATTTTTGGAAAGCTGTAACTTAACTTTTTTCCCAAATTTTTAAACTTTGCATTTCGACCTTTTCTAGATATTTGAATTTTTTCCATATTAAGATGTAAAATTCTTGAAAAATCGAACAATTTGACATATCAAACAAATCAATCTTTTAAAAGTCTTGAATATTCTTCAAAATATCTATTTTTTTCCAAATTTTGATTTTTAAAATTATTTTGAAAATATCTTTTTTGTGTGCCATTTTTTCTAAATCTAGATTATATTTTAAAATTTAGAGCTTTTCAAAATTTGAAACTTCCCTGAAAATTTCCACTTTCCAGAAATTTCTTGGAAATTTTAATTTTCTTTCCAATTTCTTCGAAGCTTTATAATTTCAGAAATTTTTTAAATGTCAACTATTTTTAAAAATTTTTACCTTTTCAAAATTTTAATTTTCAAATGTAAGGATTTTTTTAAATTTATCTTCTTTTAATTCGGATGTTTCTAAAAAATGCAGTTTTTTGGATTTTGCTAAAGATTCCGATTTTATTTCAAAACTTCGACTTTTTTATCAAAATTTTGACTTTGGTGAAAGTTTAGGCTATTTAAAAATTCATATTTTGAAAAAATTCCACTGTCTTATCAAAAATTTGACTTTTTGATAATCTCACAATTTTTTATCAAAATTTAAATTTTTATTTTAAAAATTAGTACGATTTCAAAGATTTCTATTTTTTTTTTAAATTTCGACGTTTTCAAATATCAAAATTTTTTCATTCTTTAAAAATATTCACTTTCGAAAATTTTATTTTTTGGAAACATCAACTATTTTTTGAAAACTAATAGAATTTTTTTGAAAATTTCGATTTTTTTCAAATTTAGATTATTTTTTAAAATGTTTGTTTTTTTGCAACTTCCGACTGTTTTGCAAAGTTTCACCCTTTTAAAAATTTAGGATTTTCTCCAAATTTAGAGTTTTTAAAATTTAAATATTTTTTTTTAATTTCAACTGTTTTTAAGTTTTGACATTTCTAATTTTCGTTGAAAATTTTAATTTTTTCAAATTTTTATATTCAAAGAATTTTCCCATATCTAATTAAATTTTTGAGATTTTTCTTTAAATTTTTTTTTTTAATAGCAGACTTTAAAATTTCCCTTCTAATATATTGTTTACAAATGAATTTGATGCTTTATTTTTAAATTTTAAGCTCTTTCTTAGTGTTTAAATTAGGAACAAAGAGAAAAGGAGAAAGACCCTGAAAAACAACTGCGCCTCTGTTCTCTATTTTATTTTAAATCAGCTTTTTACATGTTGGTTACATTATATCCCACAGTAAAACATAATATAAAAAATGAATGAGAGGAAATAGGTAAACATTTATGAACATAAAAGATGTTGACATGTAGATACTTCATGATTCAATTGTTGCCGATTTCCATAAATACCTTTTTATGCTTTGTTGTAAATGTGTTTGAAAGATTTTAATTTTTAGGTGTAGGAGCAATTTCAGTACAACTAATAAGTTAACAGTACCGTAATTGGCTTTCAATGGGCCCTGAGAATAATATTAAATTTATGCCTCAAAGAAAGAGAAACACTTAGTACGTACCACACGAAAATAATTTTAATTAAAAAAAGGTCATCATCATGATTATTATCAGCATTTTTGGGCTCTGTTCTTAATTTCAGCCCAGTGCATTTGCAAATTCCCTAAAAACTTCATTGTTTCTGATCTGTAATGTAAAGTTGCACATCTTGAAAAATTTCAGTGACACCTTTTCAGATTTACTGTACCTAGTTTAAAAATATATTACAAATTGTTTCGATTTTATTTACATTACATTGATTTACCTTCTGGATATAATGCTTTCTGCACCATTTTATGAGGATTTTCAGCGCTTGAGACTCTCATATTTTGTGAATTATGTATACTGTTACGGCGGAACTATTTAACCACGGTATTCGTTGCAAAAACAACTACCAAAAGTAAAGAATGATAAACGAAATCACAAAAATTGACAGTTCACAGCTGACAATAACACATGACCATTGAACTACTGTTTACTTTATACACAGCCGCATGGTGCCAGTGGCAGCCCAGAAAGGGGTTTTAATTATGATTTGAAATGATTTTTGTTTCGGCGAAAATGTACTATAAATAGGTATTTTTGATAACGGATTCGTATCATACTCATTTTTCTCTACCTTATGTTAAAATTAATGCCATTATGACTGAATAACCCTGTATATTTTTGCATGATTAAATTTGTTAGAAAATGCTTATTGAAATCAAACAATATGGGTTTAAAATTAATGCTTTCTGACATATTAGAAAATATGAAAAGAACATGACAATTGAGCCTAACTTGGACAGGGAGGAAACATTTAAATGATTTCATTTTTAGTGTAAAATATTTCAGTTTATCTTTTTCTTAGAAAATGCTGCAATTTTATTTAAGCAAATTTTGATGTTATACAGGTTGATAATCAAACCCAAAATGATATTTCTACTAAAAGCTTCAAATGGCACACTCTGTATATTATTCTCCATTTTTATTAGGCAATCTAAGCTTTGTTTTTAATGTACATCTGATTCAGATCGTATATTTAATTCAGATCTATTGGGTATAAATCTTATAGTTTGGAAGATTTTATTTCTATTTATTTATTTTTTTTTTTTTAATTTTAAATTTAAAAAGTCCAGTTATATCTATACAGTGCGTCCCACCGGGGATTGCCGCGATCGATATCTGACAAAGTACTGTGGTGAGTCGGGTCTTACTAAACTGTTTTATTTCATCGTTTTTATCTAATTGAATTTTATTCAATTTTTCTTGAAAATAGTAAATCTACAAATACTGTATTAAAAAAATTCTTTGTAACATAACGTTTTGCGTGAGAAAACAGGCTTCTTAGCAGTTCACAAATTGGATAAGGGTTATTTGTTAGGCCTCGTTTGCTTCAATTTTAAATTACCTACACTTCAGAAAAAGGCCTAAATATCGATTTCAAAAAGAACATTTTAAGGTCCGATGTCGTAAATTTGGGCAGTGCAAGAGCTGGTAAATGTCAATAACGGAGACCGTAGCAAATCTCTCGGCAAGACTATGTGGTGGTATACTGAAGGAAGTTTATGTTCAAAAAACGCCATTATAAATAAACACGTACAATTGTAACTTATTTAAATTTCAGTTATCGAAGTAAAACTTCCAAGATAAAGGGACGGCATTATTCAAAAGGGGTTTGCAGTTTGATTTGCACTTTAAAAATCCTTTTCAAAATTTATTTAAGGGTTTTTGGATTAGAAATATTTAAATTAGTAGAAATTCTGCATCCTCGTGCCCTCTAGCGAGATTCAGACAAAACCTTTCGGTCACCAGGCATTAAGGGTAGGAGCGTGAACAAGGAACACCATAAAGAAATTTTAGAGTCAGGTACTGAACTTCGATGAAACTAGTTTAAAAACATAGTCAAGTCCCGGATATATGAAAACGAGTACGAAATACGGCAGTTTTGAAAATTTGCTCTTGTTTGTGCTAATTAACGTAAATGAACACAAAAAAAACAATTTATGTTCAATGTGAAGTTCTAGTACCATTTGTGTGACGTTTGCTATGCAATAAATAGGCAAGTAAATTTTAAATTGTCTGATAATTTTATTTGATGGTTTTTCGCTCTTATATGATTTAATTGATTTTCCTAAAATTTGAGAAAATACTTGTTCCTAATTTTTATTAATATGGGGTTGGGGGGACGTACAAAAAAAAAGAGAAAGGAATTTAAAAATTCCACAACAAACACGAATGAATGGGAAAGTCGTTAGAAAATTATTATAGGGCCAAGAACCCTACAGCTGACTGGTACAACTACCAATTTCAAAAAAAAAAAAGGTAAACAAAAAAAATAAAATAAGAACAGAAAGAAAGGGGGAAGAAAAGGAAATAAAGCGCATCCGCTTCATACCAACATTTCCATTTCCTCAAGGTCGCTTTTCTGTGTCTTGCTGTTGGAAGCTGAGTTTCCCGGGGTTCCAAAAAAAAATCAATTACACCCATCACCGCAGGCTTGGTGACTGACAGCAGGGATCTTTATTGGGTTTGACTGGTAATGTGCTGTGCGTTCTCGAAACGTAAAGAAAAGAAAAACCGGAGACGGCGTTGTAAGAAGGTTGTCTGAAGAACTTTCCAGACATAGACAAAACCCCAAACATGCGTGAACCCCTGGGCATGTCTCCTCGGAATCACATGCTGGAAGCGTAGTATAACCCTCTCCTGGCCTCTATTTTGGCGTATTTGCCCGGTCTGCCTTATCCGTATGTCCCCTTATCGGTTATAAGGTCCGGAAAAAATGGGCCCCTGATCAGGATACGGAGAATTACAACGCTGCGTGTCGCGATCGGGAAGCTTTTGCAAAATTGCTAACCTATAGTCGCATGCCTATATTTACTAATCAACATAAATTTATTAACGTAGGTGGACCAGAAGTATCGGCATTAGCTCTCATTACGGAGATGTTTTGGTGAAAGAAATGAGAACTTCTTGCCAGTTTCTAACTTTAATTTAAATGTTTTTTTGTACTAACCCCGGCTTAGCCACTTTTTGAGCTAGAAAACCTCACCTTCTATTAGAACAGTAGTCGTAGAAAGTAGATGTAGTTTTGGAAGGGAAAATTCTGGTCAGAAAGTTTCCATAAAAATTGAATAATCTTTCTAGTCTATTTTACGACACTGGTTTGAATTCGAGTGTTTGAGTTTCGTATGAGAAAAACAGAAAGGAAAAAACAAAGGAGCAAGTAAAACAATAGCAAAGTGGGAAAGAGTGAGAGAGAGCTACAAAAAAATAAGACTGAATGAACATTTATGAATTTAATTTATTACGATAAATCACAACTTCATTTCCAAGCTTGAGCTCCATTTTCTCGTAGCATTATCCTTTGGATATCGTTAGCTCAACGCTTTCAACAGAAAACTATCTGCTATGTGACGAATGCTTGAATTAGGAAAATGACAAAAACCCACACAAAATTGGGGAATAAAAACAGACACCTAAAAATAGTTTGAGAACTTCTGTGTACAAACTAATCTGCGAACACCCACCGATAATCAATTAGCTGCATTTGGTTTGCAAACCTTTGAGTACAAACTAAATGGTGAAGCAGGGGAAAAACCTTGCAATTATTAGGGTTAAGATAATCTTTGGGAAATTAATAACCGACGCACCATATACGAGCAAAAGAGTTAAACAAAGACTGCCAGATGATTTATGCTTGATGAATTCTCTTAATTTTCTAAAGAAATATTTCTCTCAGACTTGTGTCCCGCAAATTTAAACAAGTTGAAACAAACAGGCTCACTTTTATTTTGTTGATTTATTTCTTGACCTATTGTAATAAAATTTTGAGGTCAATTGTTGTTTGAGTTTGATAACACTTCCGTGTCGACTCTACGAACTGGGGTTACATTTTATTGGAATAAAATAATTTTAAACACAACGTAGACAAATTGGCTCCGAAAATCGAAGATAAATTAATTTTCGAAAATTTTTAAAGATGAGCCAAATTCGACAATTTTGAAAAACTAAATATAATCCTTGTTGTTCATCTTAATATTCATCTAAAAAATTAGAAAATTTCAAAACTTATCACAGTCGACGAGGCCAACAAGACTAAAATATTCCCAATATTGTAATACTTTCGCTTGAAAGTTGAAAGTTGACACCAATTTCGTTATTTTAAATGGCATACCCTATATGTTTTTACATTTTTGGATTTTGTTTAATATTTTAAGGCCACTTTGAATAACAAATATTGTTTTTCAAATTTATAGTTTTTGAGATGATTGGATTTCTATAAAAAAAATTGGCAGATGCAAGGTTCCACGAAATTCTTTGTATCTTTTTCCAGAAACCAGATATCTATTTCATATTTGGTACATGAGTAGAACACATACGAAGCCATTCAACTTTCATAAGTTCATAAACGTATACAGAGTGTTGAATTCAGATCTGAACATTTTGGAAAATTCAAACAGCGATAACTTTGTTATATCAAAGGAAACACCCTATATTTTTTTGACTTATCTGTTGCAGATTTAAATTAACTTTCAAGTGATATAGGCATTGCGGGAATTTATTTTACAACTTGGAAATAATTGCAATTTTAACTTTTATTTTTTTATTTCAGGCATTGAATTCTTATTGAGTAGCATGTCAGTGACACACTGAGTAAAAGCAAATAAATTGTACCTAAAAAAAAGAAACAATTGATATTGACAATTAGATTATGAAACAGTTATTCAAATTATTGATAGTAGTTCATAGTGTGTGATGATGCTAAAATTAAAACATGAATAGTCAACATAATTGGAAATGCTATTTCGACATTCTGATTTCTCTTTGACAGAGTCTAAATTTGTGAGATGGCCTCACCTTATCTGGATATTGAACAGCAAAATTATCGCTGTATCACATGTTTGTGATGTTAGTTTGTTACATAGTCAGAAAATAATAAACAATTTAAAATAATTCTCATTGTAATTATCATAACGTCACTTATATGCGGCCCGGTAATAGTTCATTTAATGTGAAATGGGAAAATAAAAGTAAAAAATTGCAATTATTTCCAAAAGTTGTAACAGCAACCTTTGGAAAGCTTATTTCAGGTGAAAGATAATTAAAATCTACATAAGATATGCCAGGTATCATTTTAAACTTCCTATTAATCAAATAGGTTAGAATTTTTCTTTGAAGAAATATGGTTTCAATTAAGGTCTCTGAGTTATCTTTAATAAAATCTCAGCGTTTTCCGCCAGTCGTTTGTTATGATAGTAGTTCAAATGTATTAAAACCCTGCTGTTGTCAATCTCTAGTAAATCTATTTAAGACATAGGTTAAAAACATCAGAAATTTTGACTGCAAACCTGATAACTTTTTGGATTGAGCACCCGATATATTCACCGGTGTGAAGACAGCGGCCAAAACCCAGCAGCCACTTTTACGAGGTTAACCGAACGTCCATGGGCGTGCGGGTATCGCGATATGAGTTGCCGGCCGGCAACTAGCATGCAGGCAGAAAATAATCCATCGTAGCGGCCAAAATATTAGCAGCGTTAGGCGACCATTGCATTAAAGTAAATATCTCTAAATTATATAAAAATTGCAAACGTCGATCACTCTGTATAAGTAAAAAATGTAAGACAACATGTTTGTGGTTTATGGAAACTAAAAGACTATCAATGATCGGTTTTGTTGCAAATTGGTCAATATTACATCATACTGAGTGTTTACAAATGGCTGGCACGGGGTCCTATCTCCGGATTTATGATCCTCTGTTAGGAAAAGTTCCCATCAAAACCTCCATAAACTCTACAGATAAGGAAAAATTTTCATTGTCCATGTAAAACGCTAAGAATTGTCCCTTCCATAGTTTTCTACGGTCTTTGAAGGTATTCCCCTACTTTGACGCAGCATGCTCGTATCTTCCAGTTTAGATGTTAGAAAAAACTCGTCGAGAGTGTTACAACAGACTGGAATATTGTTTAGCGCAGTCTGGCGGCCTAATTGAGCTCCTTATATTGTAATGTTATATTCTTCTTTAGAATTATTATTTATTTTGTTTAAGAAATCTCGTTTATTTATTTTGGTTATCAAAGAATATCAGTTTTATTTTGCCTCAGACGTTGATTAAATCAACGGACTAAAAGAACAAACGCATATGGTACGCACATTTTCATAAAATTGTTGCCTGCCAGTAGTAATCCCGTAACAAAACACGTTAAAAGCTATGATGTACTACTGAAATCTCCACCAGCACTGATGGCTGCGCTCTGCGTTGAATTGTTTACACCTGTGTAGGAGAATACAAGGTGCCGCCCATCTATCCCACTATTAGCTCTCAATGTTAAATCTCTCATTAACATTTTCCCTATGGACAGTGTTTGACTTTCCTTATGTGTATATTATTTAATTGCATTTTTATAGGGCTATTTAAATATGTAAAAATATACAGGGTGTTCTATTTAAAAAAAAGTAAGTTTATATCAACATTCTGTACATGACTGGTATAATAAAATTAAAATAATTTTAAAATGTGCTCCCTATATATGTACCACTGGACAAAATTTCATTTTGATATCTTCTCAGACTTAAGAGCTATCTTCCGTCCACGCACTAACGGCGGACCCTGTACATATACACACCCTAAGGTGCTTATGCTATTGAACCATTGTAACCGGGCATTGGTCGTATAAAAAGCGCAATATGATGAAAAAATTTGTTACGAAACGCATGTAGCATAAGATATGTTTATATTAGAAATAGTTTTGCGACAAAAATATATTTATACGATGAGCTGCAAACGAATTTTCTGGTTTCTACAAAAATTTACCCCATAAAGTATAAATCAATCGCCGTGTGTGCACTTTTGAATTTATCAACCGTTTTTACTTTTTTTTATAAAATTTCATCGACTCTAAAATTAAGAATTCGAGTTCTGAAATTGACGATATATTATAGCAAGGCATTATTCAACAATTTGGCGATTAGAAATTAGGTTAGGGTTCTTGAAAATCACTATTTTCGAATTAAAATGTTGCACTTATATCCACTTCTGTAAAGAATTTTAAGATGATTGGAAAATTTGTATTTGACTACAGATGGAGACTACAGGAAAGAGAGTTAATAAAAATCTGAAGACAAAATATCTTAAATTTGTATTGCACAATTTACTCAAGTACAAATTTACAAGCTCCCTTAAATTGAGTTCAGTAATGCTGACTTAACAGTGATAACTCAGGAAAAATGTCCACCTAATCTAAAAGGCTCAATTATAGAACTGTCAGTTTAGATGTCATTTAGGTTGCTATGCTAGTAACATTCTTGAAGTTTAATGTCAATTTTTTTTTCCTGTACGATTTCTTTAGCTAATTAATCAAGGCTTTTAATTATTTCCTGGATATGTTGACGTTAAAAAACAAAATTTTATTTTAGTGTTTTTGTGCTGTACCAGGGTGATCATTACGATAGCGGTACTCTCTTATTAATTATGTATTATGTAGATAGATATTTTTATTCTAATATTTTATTGTTTAAAAGCGATTTACAGGATAGTAGATAGTTCAAAATATCTTTATCAAATGCGTAAATAAATGAGGTAAAATGATTTTCAACTTGTATTATTTTTTTTTAGTGAATTTTGAGAGAAATGAGAGAGCTGCCTCAAATTATAAATATTTCAGTGTTTATCAAGTCCACTATGAACATATGATAAACACAGACGCATTATAAGCGTTGATGTGGAAAATAAAATCAATCCGGGGTATTTAATTACCGCAAAACTTGTAGCACATGCAATTAAAATTGCTGTGCATCATCAACCATATTATGTGTACATTAAATGTCATGCTTCTATGCCATGTCATGCATTAGGTAAAATATTTAGAAAGCAATATAACCTAGCAGTTTCCATTTCCCATTAGGATGCTGCTTGTTACATTCATGGCTTTTTTAAACATAAACACGGGGTGAGTCGGAAAGAAAGGGCAAATACTGAATTGGAGATACTAGACATAAAAATATTATGACTCAAAATGCCGTATATTAGTGTCGTTTAAAGTTTATTTCCAAAGTTTTCAATGTCTGAGAAAGTTTTGATATTATAAATGTGAAATTTGGGGGTTTATGTTATTTGGTGTTAGAATTACGACTTAAAATCTCAATGCTTTTATATAAATTTCAATTCTTCCTTGACTTTTGCTTTTTTATGAAAATCCAAATTTATTCTCAAAATTTTGTATTAAGAATCGATATTTCGAATAAAATAGTGGAAATTTATTTGAACAATTTTAACATTGGAAATGTTTATGTTGAGATATGGGGTGAAGTTTCGGGTTTTCGTTCAAGCTTGAGAGAACAAGGTGTCGGTCGCTCTGACTCTCTGACATACTCGCCAGTCGAGCGCTCTCGGCGTCGAGAGGCCGGCGTGAAAACTATGGGAGAATGTTAAGTTTACAGTTCACCGCAGTGCATCATATTCGTTTAATCCAGTGACGTTTCATTGGATGAGGCATAAGCTATGCCTTAAGAGATTGAAAATAGAGAATCTAGTGAGTTAAGTACGAAAACACCGCTAACAAAAACTGAACACAATAGGCGGTATCGTGAGCATGTAAAGATGCGCAAACTTAAAGGTTCTGAGGTTTACACGGGCTACCCAAGTCAGCGGCCCTTAACTGAGGGGTTATAATTCCATTATTATGCTGTAAACTCTTACCCTAAATCCAATTCACGTACTGCCTTGAAAACCTTGAAGTACTCAGTAAACGAATGTGGTAAAATATCTGCACTTATAATTTTTAGGGCTCAAATAAATGCAAATTACTTTTAAAATAAAGTTGACAAATTTTTGCTTGTAGTTTAAATATATTTTAATATTTTATTGTTTTCGCTTTGTACTAAAATATTTCTTTCAAGAGCCATAAGCATAGATGCCTTAATATTATTTTGATTTAAATTATTTCGTAGTCTATTTGGTTATACGAGTATATTTCAATTTTAAAAATAATCTTTCAGAAGAGACTTGGCTAATGGAAACTGTAAATTTAGAAAAGATAAACATTGCAGAAATAACCTTAAAAATAGAAAAAAATCGAAAGAAAAATATTTGAATATTCAAGTTTTCACTCGAAATCTCAAGTCGAATACTTCGATATTAAGGTCGAAAATAAAAAAAAATAACTAAATAAGGCCAAAATTTTGAATTCAGAAAAGTTGCGAGAAAAACAGTAAAAAAATAGACAATTTTAGGAAAATATTCTAGGATTTCAAAAAATTCATAATGTTCTAAAATTTCAAAACCTATGTCAAGATTTTGAGGTTAAAGATAAAATTTTGCAACTAAATCAAAATCATTTGAAAAAAAATAAAATATTTCCTGTAAAGTCACGATTTTAAATAAATGACTTGTGTTCTTAAAAAAAGTCTAGATTAAATTTAAAACCTTAAAAATAAAAAATTAAAGCTTTAACACTGGTTGAAGCTTTTATTGCTGTTGGAAATAAGATTAGAAAGTAAAGTTTAAATTTTGGGATTTTAAAATTTGAGGAAACCCATCACTCATGATTAAATAAAAAAGGGGATCTTAAATTTTGAAAAAAAAGTTGTCATAACAAAATTTCGATAAAAAATCTTGAGTTTTCGAGTTTATATATTTATAATTTTAAGAATTTTTTAGACTGAGGTCACAATTTCGAAAATAAGTCAAAATCATTAGAAATATTTAGAATTTATTATTTAACATGAAAATAAATGACATTTTGAAAGGTTGAGGAATTTTGTGACAAAGTCATAATTTCAAAAAAATACTCTATATTTATTTTTTTAATGCAATATCTTGGGTTAGACTCGCAAGACTGATGTTCAAATTTTGAATCCATTTAAAATCCGAAGTTTTAAGAAAAAAGACAAGAATTGCAAGTTTAATGTAAAAATTTCAAAAATTGGAAATTGTGGAAGAAATTATTAAATTTCGGAAAAGCCCAAAATTTGTGTTTATAATTATTTTGAAAGCATAAGCACATAATTTTGTAAAGAAGAGTAAAATAGATTTCTAGACTATTTTCTTTAGGTTAGAAAATTTTAACCTCTCTGGATAAATAAGACGTCAAAATGACCCTTGACGGATCAACCAAAATAATCAATAAGTAATCGAATGCCGGGTTCGCTACGTTCTCTTCTAAAAAACCTAGAGCATACTTGATGACTTTTTCATTTGAACACCCGATAAAATTTTAACTGACATTAATTAAAATTTACTAATTCAATCAGATTCACTCTGTCATTATTAACCTTAGAGTAGGCGCACCATATTTTGTAACACGATGAGGCGCGCGCGGTCTGAGAGACCGCATCTATAAATAATGTTATTTATTAACTTTTTTTGGGTCTATGATGAAATATGGTATCTTAGTATATTTGTTAATAAAATTAAATTACAAATCACTGCTTTAACCTATAAACGAAAAATTTAGCCAAATACAAAGTCCAAATTATTGTACGAAATACGGAACTAAATTTCCAATAATATTATATTTAAGGGTTGGGGTACAAAAATAGGTTTCATTTGGACGAAACTTATTTGAGGTTATCATCTACAGCCTTATTTCCAAGCAAAAGTCAATTTATATCAGGAACTATAATGACAAAACAATTTAACATGCGTGGGCGCGCGGTATCACATAATGCAAACAGCTATAACTTACAAAAATGGACATAGAATTAATCAGTTGATTAACCATTACATTTGTAATGTTATAAAACCCAGCTAAACCAAAAATGAGCATAATTGGCAAACTAATTATTGAAATAATAAATATAAGTGCGGTCTGAGAGACCGCGCGCGCCCATCGGCAGGTTAAACGGCTCGAGATAATTAAATACCATATCTGTTGCTAATTTAAAGCCCTCATCGCTTCCCATTTTTGTTTTTAGATTCATTTAAGTGGTCAGTTCATTATGACAAGCGTATTTTTGATATTAAGAAATTTCATTATCCTTGCGATTCTGTGGAAGGAGATTCAAGTGACGTTATTGAATCATTGTCGTTATCAGGTTTATTTATTATTATTATTAATTAATTATGCAATAGAGTTGCCGCAAGACCGCTTTAAAATAAAAGAACGGGTCACAACTATCCTAAACATTTTTTAATTTACAAGAACCACCCAACCCGGTCTAAGACAACTAATTAACTGTAATAAAGGTTTTAGAGCTTTCGGCAAAAAAGGGAATTACTTTTATTTATTATTCCCATAAGAGCGGAAAAATTAAACGATCATGGAAAGCGAAAATGGCAATCAGTACAACTACTACAGCTCTAGTTTTAATTAGAAATAGGTGCAGTAAGTTTAAACAATGTCCAGCGTTGTTAAATCCAGTGTGTCAAGCGAACATCATTACTTCAGCATTACTTAAAAAATTGTAATTTTCTTTAAAAGAGTTTGAAGTAATGTACCATATGAATCAAATCACATCTAAACGAATTCACGTGTGATCTGGAATATGATAAACAAAATCAAGAACCAACCTCAATTTTTAAGATTGATAAATTTGCCATTCAACTGCCCTCTAATGTTTTTTTAGATGATCCTGATTTCAATGCGAAATAATCTAAATAGATTTATTAACTGAAACAAGTTTATTTTGGGAGTAATTAGAAATTCCATTGAAATCAAAAAAAATTAACTTCATTTTCAAGAAACCAAATTGGGTTGAATGCAGTTGGTCATTTAAAAGTCCATTCAAAGAAACAAAAATATGACGTGCAATTCAAAGACCATAAATTCTTGTCAGAAAGAACAATTACATGACCGGGGCAATAAATTTTGGGATCAAGAGGAAACTGAAAACAAAATACTTTTATCCCAAGAAAAAAAGGCCAGGAATAACACGTTCAAGACAATTACTATTTACGAGCACCCTGTGGTCTATTCACTGTAACGTTGCCTTTCAAAAAGGAAAGAAGGCACATTCAGTGTCAATAAAATGATTCTTAAACTTGGAAAAAATAGGGATGACAGAATATCTAAGAACCACTTGTCGGAATGACAAATTTCTGAAATATACTACTTATCCAACCAGGGAGTTCAAACGAACTGTGAAGGGCCATAAAATTCATGTGGTGTAAGACACACCTGCAAACACTTTCAACACAGTCAGCCTTAACGACATTTTAATCAGTTATAAAAAAATAAAAACTAAACGTGATACGTATTGTTGTAAATCAATACATATTTTATGTAATTATTATTATTTACTACTTCGAAGATACATAGATAATTGTCGTGGCGAATTTCAAGGGGTGTCGGATAACACAAGGGTCGACGTCACTAAGATTCTAGCCTTTAATCTAAATAAATAAAGGTTTCATATTTCAACACGATCGGTAAAGAGGTTATGAAATTATTAATTAAATTATTTTTTATAACAACTTTGAAAGTCTGCAATTTGAAAAGTAAACATTTGTTATTATTTATTTTTTTTCGTAATTCGTATTTATTTATCATTCCGAATCAACTGCCAAGCGTTGTCTTTGAAATTTGTAAATACCCTGTATAACCTTGTATGTTAAATAAAGTGTTAATTATGTTTCTATTTGGTGTTATCATTTCCAATGTCTCCGTTGGTTGCAAGAATTGCGAAATCTGTGAATTTTTTTGTCAGAATTTTAAATTTTGCTCTCAAATTTCGCCAACGGAAGGAGCAACTTGGTGATATTGTTTCGTCCACCGTACAGTAGGAATAAAAGAGCTATCAAATTATGAAATTATTATCGAATGATGGAAAAAGTATTTCGGTTTATATTCTTATTCCCCTCTTCATTTTACAAAGACACAACGTCAACAACTTCAACCGGTACATATTCCTGAAATCTATATTTAGCCTGTTTCCCAAGGAAGTGGATAATTTATAACTCGAAAATTACATTCTCCTGATTAGGCGGAAGTTGTTAAATTCTGAAATTATATTAAGTGAATTTCCAAATTGCTATGGACGCAAGTCAGGCCTGTTTATTTAGTGCGCCTGAAATATGACGCAGCAAGTGCAATATGTCTGAAGTCTTATTACAGGCTGAGCGCAAATGGATTAAAAATTGACCCTGTAAAGTTATTTTCGGCACGTTGGTATTCATGTCTTGTTGAATGAGGAAGTTGGAGGACATTAAAAATTTAACTCTCTCTCGACAAGAATTTACGCTTCAAAGCTTAAGAGAGATATCCATTATTACGTTGCAGATATATAAGACAGCTGTGGATAATTGAATAAAGATCAGTGTTGTTGTTTTGGAGATTTCGTTCTGTAAGACATAATGAGTTTTTTTGTGGAACGGACTGGTCTTTGGTTATCTTCAAAAATTTAAATACAAATCTTGTCCCCTGAAACCAAGAAAGATTAAAAAACAAAACAAAGGTTGCTCTAACGCGTTTCGACAGCCAAGCTATCATCTTCAGAGAGATACTAGTATCTATTTAAAGATGAAAGCTTGGCTGTCGAAACGCGTTAGGGCAACTTCTATTGTGTTTTTAATCTTTCTTGGTTTCAGGGGATAAGATTTGTGTTAGAGTAACACTGGTTGTGTTTTTTAATCTTTCTTGATTTCAGGAGGCAAGATTTGTATTTCAATTTTTATAATGAGTAATACTATTGTTTAATTTTATGTGACCATATTTAATTGTTACTTTTTAAATGAGGGTTCATGGACTGAAATAACTAAGAATTTAAATTTAATTGTATCGTCGTTGTGTTAAGCGACATACAGTTCATTTCTTTCGGCATAATCTAGAATTAGGGAAACATAAACAAATACCTGAAACTATGTATGCTAAGAATACCGAAAAATACATAATCTAAAATAAATTTTAAAAGAAATTGTTCACAGTATCTTCAGATGCTGCTTTTTTTGTTTGATGGTGATCTAATCTAGATTTTATGTTTGCCAACAAAATTCCTATATTGATGGTACTATTAATTTGACATTAGTCATATAAATATCGGGGGTTCAAATTGAAAAAGTCATCAAGTGTGCTGTGATGTTTTGTTAGAAGAAGAGGTAGCTAAAGAGCATACGATTATTGAATGTTTTTGTTGATCTGCCAAGTGTCACTTTGACATATTATTTAGGCAGAAGTTCAAATTTTCCAAGGCAAAATCCTCTAAAACGTTATTTATTTCGTTTAATGAGATACACAAACAGAGTCGCTTTAAGGTCTTCAGGTGATTTTAAACAAAATCACTCAGTTTTTTGTCAAGAGTAGCTCAAATGTATTAAAACCTTGCAGTTGTCAATCACTGATCACCTATTAAGACATATGTTAAAAACATAAGAAATTTATACAGCAACTTTATGACTTTTTCAATTGATCAAGCAATATACTTACACAGTTACACATTCCATTGTCATTTAAAGTAACATAAAGTGAGTTGAGAAAGAAAAGCGTTTTTATTTGATCTATATTTACAGACTTTTTGCAATGGAACACACTCAGCTTGTGTTAAAAACTTTGTATTTTTAGATATCGATTAGGTGATATTTGGAAATAATTTTAGATGAAGGAACTTTAAAATAACTATTATAAAGGATATCCGTTAATTTTCGCCGACAACGCTTGACTGTGGATTCAGAACAACATATAAATACGGCCTACGAAAAAAAGCTTACTAAAAAATATTTAATTTTCGAGTTATAGGCTGTAAAATTATCAAGAAAAAAACAATGTCTTAATAATTATAACTCTACAGCCTCTTTACCGTCCATATTAAAATTTAAAACATAAAATTAGACTGTTAAGACTTATCATTTCCTTCAATCTTAGTGAAAGCGATATACTGGGTGATAGTTTCCTCCGCCCACAAACCTCTATTATCCATTAGAACGGGCAGTGCCAAATAAAAGGCCAATTTATTCCAAATAACTCTTTTTTTTATTGAGAAATGTCAAAGTTTTCGTATTATTTTGAGCTCTAAAATATGAATCTGAATTTATGGTACAACTTTTAGAATCACCTTTAGATTCATTTTTACAATTTATTCCCAATAATTTAGGCCACTTTTTCCAACAGTTTTGCCGACCATTTTAAATATTTTGTTGTGTGTATTTGTTTCGTTGCATACGCTCAACTGGGATAAGTAATTTTTCCATATTCAAAATTAAGACAGAGGATATTACGGCCGATCCGACCCTAGTAATGTATGTACCGGGTGGCCAATTAAGAAAGGACACCGGCTATATCCCAGCAACGAATCATTTGACAGTTTTGGGAAAAACATTTCAATAAGAAAAGTGACCCTGAAAAATGGCTGGAAAATATTTTTGAAGTTCTAAAATGACCGCTAGGTGGCATAACACGTAGGACTGAATAGAAAGTTAGGATTTTCTCGAAATTTTACTTAGTTAAGGTATATTGAAAATACTTGCATTGTAATCCTAGAGTAATTTAGACTTGTTTTGCACTTTTTGATCTATCTCTAAAAAATTGTTTTTAATTCCATTTACTTCAGTTATTATATTAAATTTAACAAATTTAGTTTCTGTAGAAAAAGCGCTATTTAGTCTATCGACAGCACTTTCACACGTTTTTATTTTAAAACTATTGTCGCTGCTACAGCGCGTTATATAAAATGGTAACAAATTTCGCCGTTTTTCTAAAAACAATTAAATAGAATGATATGTCAATTTTGATATCCTAAAATAGAGAATTAAAAGCCCTAAACATAGGCGAAAATCGCAACTTGATAATCGTTTGTCTAACGGAAGATATTGGCAAACAAAATTTAAGTTATGAATTATCACATAGTTTGCCTACAAAATTGGTAAAGTGACCCTTTAAACAAGTTAACTGCGAAAACGAAATAAAAAATGCAGATTTTTAAGGTTGCAGTTGTGTTTATTACCTACTCTTCTAACTGAATTGGTATTTCCGCTTTTTTTATTGCTTTATAAAGTTACCAAATTTATACAAATGAAGAAGCATTTGACATGTTAATCATTTATTTTGAATGCATGAAAATGCAACTCATGCTGTTAAATCTACGCGTATCCCGAAAAATGTAATCAAAGTAAAAGATTTCCCTTCGGCTGATACATCGTATACGCACCACGGGAAATGTGCATGTTCCTGTGTTTAGAAGATAACGTAGAGGTCGCATCGAGCCTAATATTATAAATGTTTTAGAGTATGTGAAATTTAATCTTCATTTAAGTACTAGAACAATAACTAATGACTTGGCGATATGCTGAACCATCGTTCAAAACCAGGCACGCGTGGCAGGTGGATAGAAAGTGGAAGTCAGTTTTCTTGGCCATCCAGGTCCACAGATCTATCTTGTCTTGATTTTTATTTGTCAGGCGAATAGAATACCTTGTTTTTGCCAACAAGCCTACTCAAGAAACGATATGCTCATAAGAATAAGAAACACTATTTGGAGTTGTAGAATGGTCAATGACAGAAGTTGAAATTGCAGTGTTGTTCATTTGTTAGAGGATTCAGTGCATGAAAATGATGGACTGCAGTCAGTTTAAATATCTAGGGCTCCAATCAATAGGCGATATTAATTCAATATTTTTGCTTTTTTGAAGATTAATTTCTGTCGTCGGTTAATTTTTTACATTATTTACTGTTATTACTATAAGATCATTGTAGGGATGGTAATTACTGATTGTTATGTTATGTAAGACAATTATAAACCACCTCTGATTCCGATAGCAAACAACGTCATCAAGCTTTTACGTTACTGAAATTTTATTTGCCAATATCTCGGGTTAGGCAAACGATATAGAGTTGCGGTTTCCACTAATATTTAGGGCTTTCAATTGTCTATTTTAAGGTATCAAAACTGACATGTCATTCTATTTAATTTTTTTACAAAAGCGGCGAAATTTCTTGCCATTTTATATAACGCTCTGTAGCAGCGACAATAATTTTAAAATAAAAATATGTAAAAGTGCTTTTGATATACTAAATAACACTCTTTCTATAGAGTCTAAATTTGTTAAATTTCATTAAGGCTAACTGAAGTAAATGGTTTTTAAAAAAAAACTTATTTCGACGTCTCCCCACCATTTTATTTTTAGAGATAGAATAAAATGTGTAAAACAAAAGCAGGTCGAAATTAACCTAGGATTACAATGCATGTATTTTCGATATACCTTAATTAAGCAAAATTTCGAGAAAATCCTAATTTTCTATTTAGCTTTACGTATTAGGTCACCTAGCGATCATTTTAGAACCTCAAAAATATCTTCCAGGGATTTTTGAGGGCCACTTCTCTCATTGAAATTTTTTTCTCAAAGCTCTGGGATGATTGGTTGCTGAGTTGGCCACCCATAAGTGTTTTCCAAGGAAGACTGTAAACGTTTTTATCTCTCTGTACAATTATGTAATATATTGTAACGAAATGTAAATTGTAGAATTTAGTACGTAACAAAAGTTTCTAGAAAGATCTGATAAGGGAAAGCGGCCGCGATAATGAAGCAAACGGCAGATAAGTGTTCCAGAAATTTCGGCCAACGATAAGCCTTATCTGCCCAAAAGTTCTAGAACTCGGAAGCGAAAACTATATCAGGCGGACGCCTTTCCCTCGAGTCAGTTAGTTAAAGTCAATTAGTCAGTGTAGTTAGTGAGTTAGTAGAAGTCAATAAGTGAGTTCATTATTCAGTTATAGTGTTCCGAGTTTAGTTTAAAAATAAAGTGAGTATTATTCAATTCACTTGTTAATCAATTCGAACCGATAAGCCCATACAAAATTGAAATGACAAAAACGTAATCTGTGAATTCTCGATTTAAAAAATGTTGCATCATAATGATGTGGTACTAGTGAAATATAGTTTCGGTAATAACCAAATGTTAGATTTTCTTGACCTACTTTCGCACATATCAAATTAAAATCAACAATAAAACCGTGGTTCTGTTCACATAATCATGTCTATGTGCAGTATAAACGTTATTCTAGTCAGTTACTGTACTGAAAAGTAGGTCTTGTTGCCCTTAGTCGGAAGTTAAAATATTGATTGGACTTCTTGTGTTCTTAACATTACTTTAAGTAGCAATTGTATACTCTCCAAAAGCATATTTTATCATTTCAACGAAATTTTATCAATATTTACGGTTACCTGTTTTTTAATTTGGTTTATTGCTGCGCATTGTTGATTAATAAAATTACATCGAATTAGTTGTGAAATAAAAACAAAGAAGAAAAACGCTAGGAAATGTATGAAATACCAATAAAAGTCAACTTGGCATTCCCATTAACCCTTACCATAGGCAACGGAGCTGTTTATAATTCATTCTAAGCGGCCTTTTGTTATTTAGATTCGAATATATTCTCGCTTTTATCGATTTCTATTTTCCTAGATTGTAGAATGTAAAATAAATTGCGCGTATTCGAATCCAAGTGGTTTTTGAAGTGTGAATAATACCACTTTACCACAAAAACTTCCAGATTCACTGACATAAGTTATTGAAAGGGAGTACGATGATATTGAACTTGTCATCATTGGTTAGCGCCGAAAATATAATGACTATGAATGGAATTAATTACGAGTTAAATTCTTATTCAGTTTTAGAAACATTACGCTCTGGTTTGTAATGAATTTTAATAATTTATGATGCAGGTGTTTTCACGTTTAATCGAAAATTTAATTAAATTGGGAAAGTTGAAAACACATTCTACAAAACTGTAGGATATAAAGATATCTGTAAATGTTTGTGGTACATGTAACTTTGTTTAGTAGTAGCAGTTTAAGCCATGGGTCTGGTGTGTTATATTAAGAAATTTCCGATTATAAGCACATGCTTTTTATATTATTATTATTATTATACGTTTTTTTATTAACTCATTTTCCAGGGTGTGAATCGACGTTTTACATTGATGTGTGTCTGACAGTTCTACAAATTTTGCAATCGATTTTAAACCCCCGTTGAGCTATAGGCTTGAAACTTTAACCATAGCTCGGAATTGGATGACAATGCAATATTTTTATACAATCATGAAAACTATTGCACAAATAAACAAATCGAGAACCAAATTTGACTTTAACCTAAAAACAAACATAACCTAAAAAATGAATCTAACCCAAAAACGAACCTAAGCTAATTACGAATCTGATGGTGATGAATGATGTTCAATATTTAACAGATCTTCGCAATAAATGGTAGAATATTCAACGAACTAAAATCAGCCTGTCAATCAATAGTATTTGGCAAAGTTCTGAGGATTATTTTCAACGATTATCGGGTATTTTCTATTGTCATTTTTGACATATTATTACTGAATGTCACTACTGTCATAAGAAAAATAACTATCTTTTTCAAAATCGTGGTTAATGGTTACAAATCATCACCAGCTAGTCAATTTATTAATTCTGTATCCCTTTCTGTTGAGATTTAATGAGATTTGATCTTTTAAACGTAGAAAGTCATGTGTTAGCATTACTTATTTTATCCGCTGAAAAAATAAAATATACAAAGAAAAATTGAAACCAACCAGTTCACACGATAGTTTGCGCATTTACGGAAGTGACACCAAAGTTAAAATGTCAATAATGTTGATCTATTATAAGATAAGTGAATAAGTTAAAGCCAATTTTGTCAGATAAAAGACTTAATTTGAACTTTTTATATTTTAATCATTCAATATGCATCTTAATATACTAGGTTAATTTTGAACTAGGATAGTCGAGACAACCAAACAACACAATAAAATTGGTAATGACTTGGGTGAAATATTTATGTCACCGAACACAATAAAATCCATTGATGCATCAATTATCCATGTATTGTATGCGTTTCATCTTTTTAGTTTTAAATCTTATAAATTAAAAATTATTCATGGTCACAAATTTTCTGGACCATCTGCATAGAGTTAAGAATTTGTATGAAGTTATAAATCTGTATGTGACCTAGAGTTTACACATCCTTTTTTAAGAATTTACGTAGGTACCCCTAAATGTTCTCCTTGAATTGGTCTAGGAATTTACTAACAGAGAGTTTACGGCCTAACACTAAAAACAATACTAAAGTGAAGGGGAAAAAGAAGAAAATAATATAATTAAATATCTAATAATATTAGCTTAATGGTTAATAGTGTATTAGTGACAATTTCTACGATGCACTAGTCAAAGAGACAGCTGCGCAACATAAACGACCCAACAATTACCTGAAAAGAAGCAAAAACAGTAAGATAGCAGGGATCAGAATCAGAATAAGATTACAAGATTAATGCATTTTAAAACGAATTGCCAATTTTCACTCAGACACACAACACTAAAAAGTATAAAATAATTTAAATTAAAAAAACTTTTTAAATTAACACGTGTTTTTTAAACGTACCAAAAAGTGTCAAATAATTTCTCCTAGTTCCATATAGATTTTTAATCCCATACAGATTGCTAACTCCATACAGATGGTCCTGAAAAACTGTGATTATTAATTTTTTGTAGCTATAAAAATACTTGTAAGGTTTAAAACAAAAGACGAGAGGCGCATACAATAAATAAGGATTGATGCATGAATGGTTCGGTTAACAGTTTTACTGCTCCGCTCAACGTCTTTTTGTTTTAAATCTTACACGTATTTTCATGGCTATTAAAAATCCATAATCATAATTTTTCAGGACCATCTGTATGGAGTTAGGAATATGTATGGGATTAAAAATCTATATGGAACTAGAAGAAATTATTTGACAATTTTTGGTTCGTTTAAAAAAAAACGTGTTAATTTAAAACGTTTTGTTTTATTCAAATTATTGTAGTCTTAGATTACATAGAAAATTAAAACGGATATTTGTATTTATTTAAAATAATTCACTTACAGCATGTAATGAATTTTGGAACTTAAATATAGCCTAGTAATGCTGTAATACATGTTTCCTTCTTTAAAATGTATCCCGATATTTCCGCTTTATATAGACTCCGACCTTTTTCTCAAAATTTGGCTTTTAAAACTAGATTTCAAATTTTCCTCCAGCTTTTGTTAATCCTAAGTTTCCAGTTTCAAACTTAAATTTTAGAAAAAATTAAAAATTGATATAAACCAGCAATTTTGGGAAACCGCAAAATTCTACCAAAAAGGTGACTATTTTTAGTTACAGAAAATATTTAGGAAATACGTGTAGAGGACCGCGTGCCTATAAAATTCAAAATTGCTAAAAGAAAATCGATCTTGCATGTAACGTGATTTGCCCGTAGCTCGTGGCATGCCGCATCATAACTGCTTCACTGGCATAATTATCTGATCTGAAGGGATGTATGGCAATAAGGGTAATGTATTACGCCCTTGTGCCGTTAGTCTTCGGCAGCAATCTTAAAAAATATTGTGGTAAAGGACAGAAAAATTCATTAAAACGATTTTTCGTTCGGTTATTGATCAATTTTACAGAAATAATTCAAGAATAGCAGTTTATTTATCTTCTACAAGAACCGTTTTATAAGCAAAATGAATACTTTGCATGGTAAATATTTCTCATTCTCTTGCAAATTTTAAAATAAGTAAAATAAATTTACAATATTTTATTTGGATTGCGTAAAATTTCTTCTATACGTCACATTATTTTAACCAAAATTGTTTCACACTTAAAGAGTAAAAGTTCACTCCTCGTATCTTCAGAACCATTTATAAAGGAAAAAGATTGAAAGAATTCTCTAAATGTTTTATTACCAGTAGTCAAAAACAGAGTTTTTGGAAATTATGATAATATTCGATCTTGAAGTGTATTTCCTGCAAGGTTACTTAAATAATGTACAAAGTGAATCAGATTGATTGTGCTCACATGCCTTATATCAATGTCGCTAGTTTAGAGGAAACAACGAGTTCAAATTTTTATTTTTAATCTCAACTTTCTCAATATCTAGGAATGTTCTGATTGTATAAATATCGAAATGTATGTTTTTTTATTCCTAAAATAAAAAAGATGCGGAGAAGGAATCACAGCAACAGTAAATAAAATATAATAATATACAGTCAAACCTTCCTATAACGAACCTCTATATACCGAATTTTTCTATGTAACGAAATTTTTCAGGGAACGTAGTATCTATCTATTTTAGATTAAAATTTAAACTTTGAACGCATCGTATCTCTTAAACCAGCGACGTTGGTATAAAGGCATATTGAGTTCAGTCGTATTGTTTTAGGGTCTAGTATCTCCAGTTTATTTTTGGCCCATTCTTTCTGACTCACCCTGTGTGAATAAATTAAATTATCGATTTCTCTCACTTCTTCGTTTTACTGAATATTTGCTTTCGTTTCAGTCCAGCCAAACGCAACGCCAGTTGAGCACGTCAGATATCAAAGAAGAATGCCGCCTATCAACAAATAACAACATTAAAATTTCACCTCTCGGAACACCTTCTGGCGGCCCTACACCTCCAGCATCTCCACAACAAGCAACGCAAAGCAGGAGGCTATTGCAAGATGCCTTGTCCCGACCAGGACCTTACCCATTAATTGTAGTACCTGATAAAGGATACTGGATCGACGGAAGTGATCATGAATTACACTATGACCTTAGAGGTAGCCCTGTCGTACCTCAAGCCACATGGCGTGCTAAAATAGAAACAGATGATACGGCCAAATGCTACCGAAGATTTTTTGTGGGAAGGGTAAGCATTTTGCAGCAAAGGAGAAATTACAAACAATTAATTTTTATTGTTGCCTCCAGTATGATTTAACTATTATTGCTCGTTATACTTCAGTATTACTTTTCGGTTATATTGGTGTCATAATTAAAGTTAAAAAAACTATGTGATAGAGAAATTGTGTTGCATACTTATGCAAACATTTTTATCCTTTATTAAATTATTAGATACTAGCTTTAGATAGAAGACAAAAATAAAGCCTACAAAGGCAAGTCAGAATGAATATTTAATGCCTGAACGGCATGAGCTACACTTGATTTGAATGCACAATTCCAATATTTGTTGCCAGTCTCGTGTTTATAAAAATGTCCCTAAGATTAAATTTCCCAATGTGCCAGCGTAGTGATGGGAGCATCGTACGATTTTCAGAACCAAATAATTTGATTTCGAATACTTTTAAGAATCGAATGACTATTCGAATGCAGATGATCGAATACACAGGTAGTACAAAGCCCGTGTGGGCAGTGGGCAACTGACTTGGAGCATGCAGTGGCAATACTGAAAATATTTAAAAAATGTATCATATTAAATTTAAATATCACATCATTTTACGGAATTGTATCTATTACTGTATTTTTTCCTAATTTTATTTGTTTTTTAAACTTTGCATCACCGATAGTGATAATTTTATTTTCAAGTTTCTTGTAATTCATTCAATCGTGTTTTATTATTATGTTATGAGAAAAAGTTGTTCTTTTTTATATTTAGAATTCAATTTTACATATATTTCATTTTGGTTGTCGAGTTACGACACATTCTGTATAACAATTACGTAAACTACATATTCGAATGCAGGAGTGCGCGAGCGTAATGCATGACTATGATCTCGAATACAAGAATCGGCCACAATTGTGAATCGGAGATCGGCATAGTATTGGCATTCAACACACGAGAATTTAAGTGCCCGAGATGTAGCTTCACAGAAGATTTGGAAATACTACAACTAATTTATTCTCCGTTTTAAATATCCCCACTACAACAAACTTAATTTAAGATTCTTTTCTTGGATTTTTACAAATTTAGAAAGAGCTTTTTTCTAATTACATACGTATAGTCAAATACTTATGCAAAAGGATTTATTTTATTAATTTCGCTAACACTATTTATTGAAAATGCAAGTAAAAAATAGTTTCTTTTTCGCAAAGTACCGTACGTGGTTTTTATTTCCAAAATGCTTAAAGAACATAATCCTTGGGTAATTTTAAGAAAAAAGGGTTATATCAACATAGGTCTGGAAGCGCTTTGTTTTTTAAATGCAGCGTGTTGAGGATTCAGAAAAAAAATGGATTTTTTTTAAATACTTGACATCCCTTGAAATATTTTTTTTCAATTTTGGTAGATACTAACTAGGTATAAAATTAGAATAGCGGCTGCTGAAACTCTCTTCCTACGACAGGACATTTTTTTTCGCTATGTAGATATCACCAAAAACAATCTTTTAATTGGGACAATAACGGGCCACACACTTTTAACTTATATTTAAGGGAGTACAAACACAATTGATCACTCAGCGGTGGTTTGAATTGGAATGTCGCCTAGAAATAAAATCATATTTGCCGCACTCTAGCTTGCACAATCCACTCAACCGTGTAAACGGCCATGCAAGCAACTTGCAGATAGTAGTGTCTGGATGGTGCAGGTAGGACTTGCTGAGAGCATTTGCTTTTAAAAACTTGCTTAAGTGTAAACGGTCTCACAAGTCGCTCGCGCAAGTGCTATCGCAAGTTACTACCCCGCGTAAACGGCACATTAGTATGCAAGCTTGCAAGCAAGAACCCGAGAACTTATGAATCGTGTGGTGACAATATGTTGAGTTGCGAGAACTCTGGAAGTATTCGAATACTTTAGTTGAAAATTGGATGCATTCGAGATCTTGCTAGAATTGAATACATTTCGCAACTTGTATTCGAATAGCCCAACACTAGTTCCATTGCTTAAATAATAAGTGTAGCCCCTCCTTTGCTTATATTCCTTGGCGATAAGCAGATAGTTTCGAATACGATTGTCACTATTACATATTTAATCGAATTGATAGATAAAACCGATGAAACAGTATGTCCGCCAACACGACCTTTATTAAGAATTCGACTCAGCCGCCGGACCGAGTTGACTGAGTTGACGATTTGCCGATTTCATTTAAATTTAAGATACGCCGATCAAATCGAGTGGACTACTTTCTAACTCGGTTTAATTCGAGTTAAGCTCAACTCGATTTGAACCGGTTTAGTAAATCGAGTTGCCGGTCTAACCGGTTTAACTCGAATTAAACTCAACTCCAGTTGACCATCTCTAATCTGAAGTATGACGACAGTACACAGACTTGGTGGAACTTTGGTGACGTTAATAAAAGGATAAATATTTTCTTTACATTTTTTCCGCATAAACAAACGGTCGGTTGTTTCATACTTTACGAGTTATAAGAATAAGCAATCGAGGTCGTATAGGTAGCCATCATAAAACAAAATCGGCTCTACATTTAGATTTCAAATTAAGGTCGCACTGAAAAAAATATATGTGTTTTCAATCTTCTTTATTCTTTTGTCTTGTTTTATTTGCTGTCACAGCAAAATTCTCGAGTAGAAGATATGTGTCTTAAGTGTTTAAAACTTTACCAAAGATTTTTTAAGTGCAACTATTAGGCTTGAAGTAATTCACTTTACTATCTTCGGCTATCGTTTGAGGAAAACGAGGGCAAGAGATTCTTATTTTTCTCGGTTGCGTTGGTACACCCCTGTGAGGACACTAGTTTTGGGCCGATGTAATAATATAAAAGGGAGAGCTTCTTGAAAAATTACTAGTCCGAAAATTTGGCGACTGAAAATTATTCTAGGTCTAAACTTGGCTTAGGATGGCTGTTAGTTTGAGGCTTCCATTTTAAACTCGAATATTCGACATTTTTGTGGCAATTTCGCTTTCTAAACCCAGTATTTTAGTAGCAGTTTAAAATTTCCAGAAAAAGCCACATTTCGCATTTAAACTCAAAATTTTAAGGCTCCATAATTTCTCCTAAATTAAGATTTCTTCAAGATTTTGAATTTTTCACTTGATATTTTTAAAATACACCTATCTCTCGATTTGCATGGACGTTGGGTTTTACACAAAACCGTTAAAACGAAATGTTAAATTTTGCCATCTAAAACCGTTTAAAACGAAAATAACACTAAACTGTGCACAATTCAATATTTTATTTACATGTGTAAAACAAAGCAAGACAAAATTATACTTCATTTAAAAAATATTAAAGGTATTACATATTATTAAAAAAATAACATTACCGTGATTAACTATCACTGTCGTTTCTTCTTAATGATTCGATAGTTCTTAATGTGATTCTGGCTCAATGGTCGATGAATAAGGAAAATTCTATTTCATATTTGGGTCCTTATTGATTCGTCTTGAATTATTTGAAAAGTTTTATTTCAGCTTATTATATCTTTATATTTTACCAAAATAAAAAAAATATTTTTATTTTGTCTTTTCTATCCATGTTTTGTTTTTTTTTTTTCGTAAAAATATAATTTGATTTAATTTTTCTCTGTATCTCACTATTTGTAGAAAAGGAAATGAACTTTGTCATGAGACTCCGAGATAAAGTTGAAATTTCAAGAAAACTTCATAATATTTTTACAATTTTTGGGTTTAAATATTTCAGGTTTGAACTAAATATTGCTAGTTTCAAGCATTTGACTATATATTCCAAAATTAAAACTTGAAGTTAAAGTTTGGAAAAATTTTGTAAATGAATTAATTATGCGGAATTTTCCTTTTTCAGCATTTTTAGAGGGTATTTGGGTTGTTATTAAAGATATAATGTTGGAGATTTTACTTAAGTGTTCTACTTTTTGCTCAGATGAAAGTTTCCGGTGTCAAATTTGTTATATCTGTGTTGGTTTTTAAAGGACATGGCGATTTTGAAAATCTTCGCTCTTTAGGATGCTTCGTATTTTCGTTATGTTCTCATTTATCAAAAAGGTAAAAACCGACCTTACTGTAGTTTTTTTACGTTAAATTCAGTGGCGTAGTCAGTTTTTTCTAAAAGGTCAAAATTTTGGGATATTAACCAAAGTTTTTTTTTAATGGAACACCCTATATATTATTTTTCATATGGCTTAGGCATAATTTGGGCCTTTTAGAAATTTCTAGTCGTTAATGTTTATCTTGAAAAACAATTTCAAAATTCCAGATTTATTAAATTGCTTTATTTTTAGCGGTAGGCTATGACCAATTTATTAGAAGCAAAAGCAAAGCTGATAATTATTCAAATATTTATATTTTCCAAAAGTTAATTTAAATATTTTCTATTGCGTATTGTTACGGGCTTTATCGATTCGAATTGATTCACACGTGAATTGAAAATAATACCCACTTTATTACCACACTAAAGTTGGATCACCAAAATTGAAGAATTAACTCACTTATTATTGACTATTACTAACTCACTAATTACACTGACTCTAACTGACTGACTCGAGGGAAAGCTGACCGCCTTATATAGATTTGGCATCCAGGTTCTAGAACAATCCGACACATAAGGCTTATCGTTTGCCGAAATTTCGGGAACGCTTATCTGCCGTTTGCTTCGTTAACGCGGTCGTTTTCCCCTTATCAGACCTTTCTAGAAACTTTTCTTATGCACTAAATTCTACAATTTACATTTCGTTACACTGCTTCCCCCTTAAGAATGGTCGTCTCGATCAGTTCCAATCAGTCACTTCGCCACTATATTTGCACAGTCTGTTTAGGTGTACCACTTTCATCTTACTCCTGGGGCTACGTTGGATCCTGTATACCAAGTCGTTGATCCTCTTTAGCACTTTGTATAGTCCTGCGCAAGATGGCGTAAACTTCGGCGAAACTCCTTTCTTCCGCTGAGGGTTATTTAGCCATACCAATTCGCCTTCACTGAAACCACCATGGTTGGCATTCACGTCATACCTGGTCTTCATCCGGTCGGTCGCCAAGTTGATCTTCGTCCGCACCAGGGCATGCGTTTGCAGTATCGCTTCCCTCAAGTCGTCTACGAAACCCACTGTCTCTCTGGGGGTATCTCTTGGTGATCCGAACACCAAGTCACACGGAAGCCGTAGTTCCCTCCCAAAGGTCACCTTTGCCGGAGTCTGACCTGTTGTGTTATGAGTTGCCGCGCGATAGGTCATTAGAAATAGTGGTAGATGTCGGTCCCAGTCTGTCTGATGCTTGGAAACGACCTTCGAGAGATGTTCCTCTAAGGTTCTGTTAAATCTTTCCACCTTTCCATCAGACTGTGGATGAAGAGGTGTCGTTTGAGTTTTCTTTATCCAAGAAGACGACACACCTCTTGGAAGACACCCGATTCAAAGTTCCTTCCTTGGTCCGAGTGCAGTTCCAAGGGAACACCAAATCGACAGATGAGGTTTTCTACAAGAACCCTTGCGACTGTGGTTTGGGTTGGGTAAGCTTCAGGCCATTTACTGAAATAATCCATGGCTACCAGGATGTACTTGTTCCCATCGTCTGATGCTGGAAATGGGCCTGCCACATCGATTGCAATTCTTTGAAATGGAGCTCCCACATTATATTGCTTCAGGGACCCTTGGATGCAGCGTAGGTGACACATTTTGGACACCACCGTTCGATGTCGTCCCTGCAGTTAACCCAGTAGTACCGTTTCCGCCTTTTTCTCGGAAACGGTTACTTTTAGCGACTTTGAGAAAGAGTACCTTTTTTGTATAAAAAATGTTGCTTTTTACGATTATGGCACTTTTGTGTCGAAATATTGCAATACAAAAAAGTTACGGCAAAAAATAATCGCGGGCAACCCCCTACACACCACGCTACTGCTTATTTAAAAAATATGTTACATGAGAATATGCCTAATCCAATTCTTTAACTGCTTGCCCAATTTCATGACTTTGCTACTAACCGTTAACTTTTTGTAGTAAAAAAACCACTTTAGGGGCGCCATCTTTAAATGGTCATATCTCTGTTAGGAGGCAATTTAAAGAAAAAAATGTATTTCAACATTTTTCATATTTTAATGTGTAGAATATGCTCCTGAAGTAGCGGCCCGGACTTTTGTAACACCCTGTATAACAGTTTAAACGTCCGAGATAAAGGCAAATGTGGGAACACGTGGTGAATTTCTTCGTAATAAAGCGCAATAATAATTCCGCTTCTGACACCAGATGTTACGGGCTTTATCGGTTCGAATTGATTCACACGTGAATTGAAAATAATACCCACTTTATTACTAAACTCTACTTGGATCACCACAATTGAACAATTAACTCACTTATTATTGACTTCTACTAACTCACTAATTACACTGAGTCTAACTGACTGACTCGAGGGAAAGCTGACCGCCTTATACACATCAGGAAAGTCAAACACTGCCCATAGGGAGAATATTAATAAAAGATTTAACATTGAGAGCTAATAGTGGGATAGATGGGCGGCGCCTTGTATTCTCCTATACCGGTGTAAACAATTTAACGCAGAGCGCAGCGATCAGTGTTGGTGGAGATTTCAGTGGTACATCATAGCTTCTAACGTGTTTTGTTACAGAATTATTACTGACAGGCAACAATTTTGTTAAAATTTGCGTACCACATGCTGTTTGTTCTTTTAGTCCGTTGATTTAATCAACATCTGAGGCAAAATAAAACTGATATTCTTTGATAACCAAAATAAATAAGCGAGATTTTTTTAAAAAAATAAATAATAATTCTAATGAAGAATATAACATAATAAATCTTTAAACATTACAATATAAGGAGGTTAAATAGGCCGCCAGACTGTGCTAAACAATTTTCCAGTCTGTTATAAGACTCTCGACCAGTTTCTTATAACATCTAAACTGGAAGATACGAGCATGCTGCGTCAACGTAGGGGAATACGTTCAGCGGCTGTAGAAAACTATGGAAGGGATAATTCTTAGCGTTTTACATGGACAATGAAAATTTTTCTTTATCTGTATAGTTTTGGCATCCAGATTCTAGAACAATCCGGCACATAAGGCTTATCATTTGCCGTAATTTCGGGAACGCTTATCTGCCGTTTGCTTCGTTATCGCGGTCGTTTTCCCCTTATCAGACCTTTCTAGAAACTTTTCTTATGCACTAAATTCTACAATTTACATTTCGTTGCAGTATAAAACTTAATCATTATTGCATTTTTCATCTTATCGCAGAAAGAGAAAACTTATAACTAGTAAAAACAACCTGAATTTTTTTTATAGTTTTCAAAAATGGAAGCGCTTTTTCAAATGCAATATTCAAATATTGTTGTTATTGGGATTCTGTATCTTGAAAGGAAAAAAAAAACCTTTTAATCTCACTCTCGTGTTTGTCCGTCCGCTTGTCTGTCACAAAGAGGTTTTCCTCGAAAACTATGTAACGTAGGAATTTTAAAATTTGCACAGCGTTAGTTCTCGATGACCCACACAAAGGATTAGAACCTATGGTTAGAAAATAAAATATTTTATAATAAAATAGCGGTTCTTTGGTCACCGAAGAATCAAGTTTTAATTAATATATTGCATGAGGTATTACTTAAAAGAGCTACTCCTAAGGAACCTAAAATATTTTCTTTTATACTTTTTGGTACAATGGTATTACATATACAGCTCAAAATGTGTAAGAAATGATCGTTTCTTCCCTGATCCTCTAGGTTTCTAAAGATAAAATTTAGATTTTAATAGATTTAGTAGTATTGGGTCATAGATTATCGAAAAACAGCAGGTGTCTTCGACATCGTAATAGTTGTTGAGAAAAAATATTTTATGAAAAAATAGTTGCTTGCATTCCAAGGTTTTTTCAGCCGTAAAGTAATTAGTTTTCTTCAAATAAGAAACTTGGAGTAAGAAGGATGGAACGCAGATCAAAGTCTTTTACATTATTTCATTTGGATGAATATATAGGTTTATATCGATTTATTAAATTCCACGCAACAGTCACCAGTTCCATAAATATGGCTATTAATTGTGGAAAAAAGTGTGTATTTAAAAATAGACAATTTCTTTGATTTTTAAATTGTAACACAAGAAAATTTGGATAAAATTTCAAATTGATATATAAGTTGAAATATTTTAATTTACTCTGTTGACTGTCCTCTTTAGTAATTGGTACATAACCTTAACTGTGCGAATCCATCTCGCTAGTGGCTGATTTTTTTTGCTTATTGCATTTATCAGAATTATTCTTCTATTTCGAATGATTCGGTACCCCAAAATCAATTCCTTTAAGTAGTTTAGCTACAGGAAGAAAAAGTTAGAAAATATGTTTAGTATGCAGAAATGCAGAATTATCAACTATATCATTCCGTTGAAAAATAAAGAAAGATGTTAGTATATATAACAAGGTTTAAAGCTCAAATAATTTGGAAATAAATATAAATGGTAATAATCTTTAATAAACAACTGAAAATATAGAAAAATATGAAAATAGCTCTTGAAGCGTTAAATTTTTAGAAAAATTATGAATTTTGCATTTATTTCTAATACCTTGGTCATTCCCTACTGCTGCAAATAAAGTGTAAATTACAAAAATATTAAATTTTAAAATTGTATTTTGAGATACACCTAACAATATACAGGGTGAACCAAATTTAATTTCCACTACAGGAATCTCAGAAACAGTTACAGATACAAGGCAGCTTAGATGGCCAAAGTAGCGCAGAATTTTATGCCTAGCAACATTCCGCTGAGAAAATATTTAAATTCCAATTCTTCTTGATTTTATTTATAAAAACCATATTTAATCATTTTTTAATACCTCATTTTTGAAATAAATTGCTTCAAAGAAAATTATATCAACTTTGTTATTTCTTAGCATTAAAAAATATTGTAATAAACTGTTTAGTATTTAAATAGTTATTAATATAATCGTAACGTGCTTGAACACCTTTAAATGACGTAATTCTATGAAAACGTGTAGAGGTTCTGAAGATTTTGTTGGAGAAAACTTGCCCGCAACTGTGAGTTATAGTAATTTATTATTTTTAAATCAAAAATTATATTAAAAGGCGATGCAAGTGCCACAATTATTAACGATACATTTCAAAATAAAGTATATAAAATAATGTTCACTGTTGGGAACTTAAACACAAATATGACAAAATTGAACAGACACTAAACCAAAGAAAAATTGGGAAAACTAGTAGTAAGTAGATAGGGCTTTGAGTGCAGATAGTATTAATGTAAATTAGTTGCATGATGAAACCTTCTTTTCGTACTCACCTGAAGACAACCTTTAAAAGGTTATCTTTTTCCTTATTAGAGCATTCCAATAAGATTAACTTATTAAAATTTTGATTGAAAAAAAAAGAATTCTTTTTACATTGAAAATTTATTCATATAAAGTGAAACTAACATTAGAAATGACTCTCATAGTTATGCGAATTTTCCGTCTTAAAATTAAAATAATTAATTCTAGAGAAATCTAGAAAGCACACATGCGCATGGATCATAGGCAAGTCTCCCTTATTAAAATTCTTAGAAGGTTTCTGAGAATTACGTCACGGGTACTAATAAATATTTCGATATTATACAGTTTGTTACAATATTTTTGGTTTTTCAATAATAATTATTGTACTTTAGGGATTGTGTTTATTATTATCAACAACTACAACGATTGCATCGTCTACTATGATTTGTTATTGTTTTTAATAATAAACTATTTTATTTAGCCCACTTTGCCGCATTTAAAATGTGTCGTGACATATATCAAATTAATCAGAAAAATTCAAATTGTCATCCATAAGAAATAAGAAAGTTGATATAGTTTTCTCGGAAACAATTTATTTCAGGAAAGATAATGAAAAGGCCTTAAAAAACAACTAAATACAGTTTTTAATTTTCTCCGATCGGACTTCAAATAAACAAGTAAAAGCTTGTGTTTAAAAATGGCGATTTTCAGTTTTTTCTGAATAAAATGAAGGCGCATTGGAATTCGACTATTTTCTGAGCGGAACATTGTTAGGCATGCATTAAATTCTACACCACATTGCCCCCTTAAGCTTCGTTGTATCTCTAATAGTTTTCGAGTTCCCTGTAGTGGAAATCAAATTTGATTCGGCCTATGTAGGGTGTTCTACAAGAAAAAATAGGCTTGATATTGGTTCACCCTGTATACAAACACAAAAAAAATTTTTAATAGAGAAATTAAAAAATTCGGGCAAATCTACGTAAGTCTAACATTTTTTGGAATTTTCAAAATAGTCAACAAAAAAAATGGGGGGTCTGTTTAATAGGACTAGCCCTGTACAGTTATTTTGCGTTTTTTAAAAAGAATTCAGTTTTTCCGCTTAACTAGAGTTCTATCGTAAGAGACCCAAGAATCCTTTCTGTTGGTTATCCTACTGCATGTTTCTATTGAGTAAGTGTCGGGAGAAGTGAAAGAATAAAGAAGCGATAAAACTACCTCGCGCTCTGCCCTATTTGTATTATAGTAATGAACTTTCTTCAACTTAGAAAACCCACCTCCTGTACCTCCTGTACATATTTTTTCTATTGATAAATAGCATTAATATAAGATATATTTTTTCCGGGATCGGGCCCTGTACAGGATTCAACCTTGTCAAACTTGTATACTGACTGACCGAGACCGAAGCTTTTACAATCAGATTAAAAACCACTGTACTACAGCTTGTATGTATCAATTAGCGTTAGCTTTATTTAAGTCTAATTAAGTGATGAAAATTAAAAACAGATAAGTTCACAGACTAATAAGAATACAACTTGTGAAGCTGTATACAAGGATATTTTCCGCTTGTTATTTCTCCACCTTTTATATAACTACTTACAAATTGTACCGCCATTTCACAGTAACTGTGATCTACTTAATATTACAATTTTAAAATATGTTTTCTCATGTCTTTTTCCGGCTGTTCCCACTGGAAGGATCTAACGGTTTTTAGGTTTAAATCATATAAAAACGAGTTGTTGTTTTAAACAGATTTCGTTTAGCCAGAGAGAATCTCAAAGGAACCCGCCAAATGTTGAATGTTTAACAATGGCTCGTTACAATAACAACATAGAAGGATTTTCTTTAAATTCATCTAAGATTTAAGGACAAAGACCCTCTTGTTCACATGCAAATTAGGAGGCTATTAAAAAATAATGAGCATCGTGAATTTGTTTTTAAACCTCTTCCTTAAATGCCGATTTTAAAAGATTATCTTGTGTTTTCCAATCGGATTTTATTATTGCATGTCGCAATAATTACATATACATTATTTTTTCTATTAGTCAATGTACCGGGTGATTTGCTATCAATTTTCCGATTTCAATACCGAATATTTTGATAAAAATGGGGGATATAGACAAAAATTAAAATACCCATAACAATACATAGTAAAACTTATATAAATATTAACATTGTTACTTGTCGTTCATATGAATAAGGTGTGTTCGAAAAGTACTTTTTCTTTAATAGGATACCCTGTATATTTTTTATATTTCGAAAGAGTATTTCTTCGTAAATTTAAAAGTATACACTGTTAAACACGTATAAGAAAGACTTTAAAGAACCTGGGTTTTTTCTGAGTTATAGAGAGAGGTTTCTCACTTATCCAGTTTCTCTCTTATAGAGGATCAGAGGTATAAGAAAACATGGTGGAAATTATTTATTTGCTTTATTTCTATTCAAATTTACTTAAAAATTCATTTTTGGTTTCCTCAAGTATATTTGGTTTTTGACCAAAAAAATTGGAGTATTTATAGAGCTGCAGTTTAATTTTTTCTTTTATTTCTTTGGAATGAGCAACTTTTCTGAATCCAAGTCATGGGTTTGTCTGATAATTTTTTTATATACTTTCATTTTTATCTTTAAATATGTTTTTATAATTCTCAGCAGCCTCTATAAATCCATGAAAACCATTTGCGTGGACATACTTATTCTGTGGAAGACAAGTCACGCCCATTCTTCACTGCTAAGTCAAAATTATGTTAATGTTCTGAGAATACAACATATGTTCCTTGACGATTCAGACTATATTAATGGAGATTATATAATTGCAGTCTTTTCAACAAATGTATAAATTGCATATCAACAATGACGTGAAGCAAACAAAAAAAGATTGATTTGCTTTTCTTTATAAACTGCCGACTCTTACTTACTGGGTATGTGCTTAGAAGCAGTATCAGTTGTAGAAGTACAAATGTGCAAAATCACTCTCTCTTATAGGTTTCTGCTTTCTCTTTCATAGATGTTTTGGGAGGTTAAAACGATGGGACCTGGCAATTGTTCTCACAAATAATGTCCTTGCTTATCTAGTTTTCGCTTAGGTTCGACTTTAATATATTCATTTATGTTTAGTGGATAAATTATTGGGCCATTGTAGGGGTAGTCAGTCATTTATTTTTGCAAAACATTTTTGTACATTTGTATATCGTTTTTGGAAATTGTTCGTAATGTTCATTAAAAAAATGGGCTATGTATGTCAACGACTAAAAATAGAGATTTTCTCATTCGAAAATATATTCTAGTTGAAGTCTAAGAGATTTTCACTTTCAGAATATCTTACGTTCTAACTTTCTTCTGATTTTTTTATCCATAGACAGAAAATATTTTTTGTTGCAATCACTCATTAGTGGGTGGTACGAACCAGGTTGACTACTTTGGAGCTATTCAATAAAATTTGTTTAAAATTATTTAAAGAATAAAAATAATATTACATGTAGATTGTATACATCCAGCAAAATTGTATGGTGACGTGATGGACCTCGCTGATACTTTTTAAATACCTGGATTCAATATTTTTTTCTGGCGGGGCACAAATGCCAGATGAAGAAGAGATTCTTTTATAAGCTCTCCAGGTCCTTGGTTTTTAAGCCGCGTACAGACTAATGTTTTTAATGTTTTAAATGTCACCTTCCGCTCCTCATTAGTGCTAAGCTCGAGTAGCTCCTTTTGTAATATCAAATTCTCTACTCCCGTTTCATCAAATGGATTTATGAGCTGTGATAATATTTACATCGTCAGAATATCTTCAAATCTGATTTTAAAATCATCATGCAGGGCAATTAAATGTTGAACGTATGTCTGAATACCCTCATCAAGGCTTTCTACCTGTGACAAGTTTGAAAACTGGGAAAATTCGCGTCCACTAATATTTTGTTTCATAAATTTCAATTTTTCAAGAAAAGCTGGAATTATACACCATTTGTTTTTATTATATTGAGGCTGTCCCCTTGTAATTGTAAGTTAATGTCATTAAATTTTTTGAACAAATTTGTCAAATACGCGATGTCCACTTTCAAATTGATCCGGTTTTCTTTTAAATTTGGATCGTTAGTTTTCAGAAACTTTAAATCTGATTTACAAAGGGGGTAAAATCTTGTTAAACATGCACCTTTCGACAACCTGAGTACCAGTATGTAAGAGCAATCATGGAAGTCTTCATCATTTTCTTCACACAATTGTGCAAATAAACGAGTATTCAAGGCATTGCTTCTTATTTTGTTGGTGCAACTTTCACTCAAATTTTTCGCTACTAGGTGTTGTCGGTGGATGACTCAGTGAATTGCAGTTACCTCTGGTATAATTATTTTAAGATGGCTTATGAACCCACGATATCGCTCGACCATGGCAGGAGCTCCATCTGCTGCCACCGAAATAACGTTTGTGAATTAAATCGATTTTTTCTTAAAAAAATCACTCACGACATTAAATATTAATTCACCTTTAGTGTCCGTCTCCAAAGTTTTCGCAAATAGCAGCTCTTCATATATCTCTCCTTTAGTAAACCACCAGACAGACCGGTAAAAAAATAATTGCGAATAAAGTACGGGGGACAAAAAGTTCAATCTTTCTCGGCTTTCTGTTCTTTTATAGAAGTAATGACCCTGTTCACCATTTAATTTTTAATACGTACCTACTACACGCAAACATTACAAATATACTTATTAGAACATAAAATAAAAGTATGTATAACAAAGAGGCAGGTAAATACTTTTCGACACTGACAAACACTAACATCGATGGACTTTTTTCGAAATTCCGGAAACAAATGAGTAACGTTTATACTTGGCATTCGTATTTATATTAGTGAAGAATTAAACAAGTTCATGCAAGATTGCAAGCTCACACACCACAAGTCGTATTTAAAATACTATATTGATAGCTCTAGAAACGATCAATTTGTAATTGTAAGCCTAAAAAAGAACTAAATATTTTTGTTTTAGTTTTTTGTATTTTAAGACTTCGAAAGCAAATATTGCGAAAATAAATCACTGATTAAAAAAAAATGCAGATAATGAATAGACAATTAGACAAGCTCTGCAAAGAGGTGCTACTCGACCTACCTTCCCTACTTAAACTAAGTTGGCGAAACTCATCCTTGCTAGCAGTTGAATGCCACATATGCCCTCGGAAGCAAAATCGACCTGTTTTTGGGTGTTCAAACTTTTAAAATGGATACCTTGTATGTATGTATTATTAACAAATTATATAATGTAAGTTTTACTCAATTAAAGACATAGTTACACACATACACTATTGGCCACACTATTTCTGTGTGTGCACATGTCACCTGGCACCGATTGGAATTATTTCTACATGGACTTACGATCGGAACGAATCTGCATTAAATAAAACATTTTCTAGTAACCCGCCCGTTGCGGGGGTTGAGAGCATGCAACGCCTGAGGCGGCATTATTAAGGGGGGGGGGGAAACAGGCATGTAGTCAGGAATTCATTCCAAATTAAAAATAAGTAATTTCAAACATATTTGAAATTTAAAAAAATTGGACGGTTTTGCGCTCAAATGCATTGTAGCCTACCTTTTAGGAATAATGTATCGGCGTAAACAGTATTATCATTACGTCCTAATGACCTTATCGTCATTGGAATTTTACCATCTTTCTTATAAATATCATTAGAGTTTTGAGAAAACTATTTACCCCGAAAGTGATTAGCATTATTTCTAGAAGACGTCAGAACCCCCACTTTTAGGAAAGTGGAGAAGAAAAATTCAACGATGAATTAGGGAGTTCTGTTCGGGTTTTCAATGTGGTTAGTCCATTTTTGTTATTATTCCTAGTTAATATAATGTTTAAAATATAATGTGGTTTTTGTGTTCTAATCAAACCAACATCGCTACAGCATTATTTTTCAACTTCAAAATCACATTTTCCTTCTCTTTTAAACTCAAATATTTTGTCTTGTTCCTTAAATTGTGTCAGTAATCACAAAATGTTGGTCAAAAAGTAGCGGAAAAAACGAAATTTCTAGAGGAAAATTGAAATTTTTAAGAACTAAATTTACGACAGATTAGGCTACTGCGAAACACAAGGAGAGGACATTTTTGAACCCCTTATTATATAAGCAATTTTCCTCCTTTTTTTTTGTTGAATCAAATTTTTGGTTTATTTTTACACAGAGAACATTTATCTATTAGAATTTTTGTTTTATTTTTCGTCAGACCGGTTGATTAAAGAAAACAATATCTACAATTATTTTCATACCTTTTAAGATGTGAAAATAATTATAGAATGAATTGGTACGTAAAGATGTATTTTCTATTTAGAGCGACCCTATCTTATCAAGCTCCGATAAGATACTGACAAGAAGATTACAATAAGGAGAGAAAACTTGTATGGAAGGGGTAAGCCCAAAAACGTGGTGCAATGATTAAGTGATGGGATTGGAAATTGTGCAAAGCGTCTCTGCACATCTCCTTGCTGGTGATAATCGGTGCTACCAACTTGCTAATGTTTTTATTTACATTTTTGATTTGTCAACTTTGGAGGTTAATTGAATGAATTTAATTTTTCTTGGGGATTGGAATCTTGTAAAAATGAAAATTATAAAGAAACGGTGAGTAGCTGCATATCATATAGCAGCAGCTGTTTATTTATCGAGAAGCGGACAGTGGTACACTTCGTTTGTAGGCGAGACCTTTGCTATTGGAAAGAGGAAGGTGATCCTTGATAAATTAGACATTTCAAGTATACTAGAGGCAATATAAAGGATTTTAAGAATGAGTAAATGATGCCTTAAGCTTTTTTTCAATTTAATTGAAGCCAAAGGGAAATATTTTACAATTATATGGAGGTTCAACAGGTGATGAATTATAACAGCTCCAGCATTTCTGGAGACAGAATTTTAATGTTGCTGAATAAACCATTTCTATTCATACAACAAGCAGCATGTAAAGTTGTTTACAAGACAAAGGTGAATTTGTTTCAATACGTTTGAATTTTAAAAGTTAATTCAATATTTGTGTAGGTATTTTAAACACTAGCAAACTGATTCGATACTTCTAAAGAATGATAGAAAACATGAAGTTTAAGAAAAAAAACATATTTTTATTGAAAAAGATATGAATATTTATGAAGAATTTACATTTAAGTATAAATTGGCTCAAGAGGCATCAAATTGTCCAAGTTAATGTACTTTAAGTGCCTGAAGGGCTAAACTATTATGTTAATGGAATGGGAGCAGTTCCTTGACAAGAAGATATTAAAATAAATAAATTTAACAAAATAACATTTTATCATAGACATATTATCTTGTTTTTTATTGTATAAAACCAATATAAATATAATTATATTCTAGTTATTTTAATAATGTTTGGACAAATATTCAAAGATCATCTTGATCATCCATTGCAATGAATATTATGTTCACTATAGAACAATTAATGCTATTCACCCCCTTTGAATTGCTCATTTCTTATAATTCGCTTGCATTTAAACTGAAAAAAAAATGAAAAAATGTCAATGTAATGTTTATTAGAAGTCACTATTTCTTACTTTCTAAAAGTAATAAGTTTAAAGTAATTTCATGATGTTTGCGAACATGTTAATATAACGAGACTGAAATTTTCTCAGAAATAAGCATAAAATTTATCTTCAAAGTCCCTATTTTGAAGCTCGTTCTTTCATTAGGCTATCCCAGAGAAGGGGCATATCCTAAGAAAAAAAAAATGGATTAACTAAGAAATAAATAAATAACGAGTTAATTTTTTCACTCCTTGAGATTAAAGTCCTAATGTTTAAGTACAGGATCACTATTTTCCAAAGATAAAAAAATACAATAAATCAGAGAACTATAAAATATTTCCTTCACTTCCTCCAATTGTCTGGCTTTTCTTTTTATATTTCATTAAAATACTAACTTGGTAACCCATTTTTTCTTCTTTACGTATTTAACAACGAAATTGTCAGAATAGTCTGTCATTAGAGATATTTCTCGTACATTAGGTTTTTTATTTATAAAACGGATTTTGGTCATTGCTTTACGTCGAAGAGCTTTCATATCCTTCAATAGTACGTGTGAATTCCCCTGTTGCAATGTCATCTGCAAAATGAAGGTATTTTATATTCATAAATACTAACATAGGTGATAACTCACCTTACCTTTATTTTGTCTTAAATATTTTTGAATTTGGCAAAATTAAAGCGACAACGAAATCATTTTGATAAAATTTCTTCAAATGACAAGACCTAAACACCAAAACATAACCTACAAAGGAATCTGTCATAAATGTTTGATTACTTTTGAATGTGGACTTGTCCCCAGGATGCGCAGTATCTCACAGCGCAATAGATAGCCACGCCTAACACATATCCACGGAATTTGTCTCTTACTTTTATACAGAGAAGCATATGAAATTTTCCTTCCTTATTATAGTGTTCTAAGGTACTGATCATGATAATCTATAAGATACTCTGACGCGAGGCGAAATGTAGCTCGTAATCGGGAGACTAGCGCCTTAGAGAGAGATAAACACTAAGAACTTGCGTAGCTCTATGCAAAGTATAGGGCACCGTCCGACGTATGTCCGAAATATTGCCTGTAACTTTAAAAATAAAAATTTTAGAAAAAATGTTTCAAATAAACTGTTTTTGGTTAATTATTTGCCACATTTTGGTGACCTTAATTTCTTTTTCCCTGCTTTTTTTTCATCGCTACGGTCACAAACTTTGAAATTTCAAATGACATCCATATTTTTTGTTTGCTTTTTTAGAATTTGCATATCTTCCTGCTTTTGGTGACCCCAAATCTTACAGGGTTTAGAAGTGAAACAGTTCGAGAAAATATAAGAATTTCATAATGTTACCGATCCTCATATTAAATAATTTAATACTATTTTTAAACATGCGTTAGTAATTAAAATGAAATTTTTGCCTGTATATCTATGTTAGTTTTTGGTAAGGATTTCATTTTAGCTACCAAGATTTCTTTAAAAATAATTTAATGATAACAATCAGTAAAATTATGATTTCTCGAAATTCTCCAAATCTAACCCGTATAAATTGGATGTTACCGAATGCAGAAAGTTAAGATTTTACCGAAAAAGCAAATAAAAAATGCAGGTGTCATTTGAAAATTCAAAAATTAGTTACCAAAGCCACAAAATAAGAGCTAAGAAAACAAAATCAAAGTCACTGTAAAGTAACAATTAACCAAAAAATTTTATTTCACACATTTTTTCTGTAAACATTTTTTAAAAAGTTATAGTTAATATTCTATACATACGCCGGACCTTCATAAATCAAACAGCTCGTCGGTCCATTAATATAATTTTTCTTTCCTAAATGTACAAAAAAGAATGTTATGTTTAAATTAATTAAATTTTTAAGTTTATTAGGAAATAAGTACTCGCCACAGTTAATTGTTCATTTCTCTTAAAACAAAATCTGCACTAAAATGTTTTTCGCATATAAAATCTCGAGTTGACAACAGACGGTCATTTCGAGGCATTTTTCGCCTCCATACGTCAACTTTATCCTTAGGCACTCGAAACAACTACATTTTTTATAACCACTATTGCACATAGGCACAAAACAAGTCTTGCCTATTTTGTAATTGAAATATAAATATAAAATCGAAAAATTGCGAAACAATTGCATAAAGTATCAACATTTGCAGAAGAAAGCACGGCTTGATCTACTCAAGGCAGCCCTTCTACTGTCTATCCTTCATATGGTGTTCGCTTTTCAATCGTCTCTGGTTTTAGTGCCACTTACCGCAACAGTGAGATATAGCGGGTTACATTACCAGTCTTATATTATATTATGCTACTGATGCAATATTTACAAACCAATTATAAAGTATACAGGGTGTTCCACTGAGAATTGAGTGACATTCATACATGTGAAGGACAAAAAACAGGCTTTTAAGAACCTATTTTATTTGTGAATAGAGTTAAAATCGCCCTGTATTCCGCTGCATAATTTGTACCACATATACGCACGCTCAACTGCGTTTTTCATGCTCTGCTCTGGAAAGAAATAAGTGGCTGCTCACATAAATTATAGTGGTTTTGAAAATATGTTAAAAACCCGTACGCACACCCATAATCTTTTTTCTTGGGAATGCGAATTTTCACACAGTCTACTGTGGAATACAATACAATTGGATAAACCATTAATTATAATCTTGATCTTTGTTGCTCTGGTAAGATTTAAATTTTTATGAAGCAATTTGCTATATTTGCATTATTTACAGTTACCTTTCTTCGTAATTGTTTATTCATTGCATTGTTGCAATAGTAGCCCCAATTTCTTGACGTTTTTTAATTAAAGCAAGTTTTTCGTAGTTCACCGCCTTTTAACAACTGAACTATTTTATATTTGGTGTGGTATGGTATACGATAACCAGTATCACGATTATTGTAGTCACGACCGATTGTGTAATTCAGCAATTTTAATTTGATCTCTTAGTTTTTGTTTTCCTGTTGAATAAAACGTGCATTTTGTTTTTTTTTTATCATACTGGAATTATAAATGGCAGCAGTAACTCAACATAGTGTATGCATCAATTATGTAGGGTGTTTTCAAATGTTAACCACAACGCACGACTTAAAAAAAAAGGAAATTTGTAGAACCTTTGTTATAAGTTGTAGGTTTCTGTATAAATTTCGTAGTTTTTTTTTGGCAATTTAATACTAAAACTAAGTTTTAACTTTCTCTCAAAATTCAAGTTTTTTTTATATGAGGTGGCTAACCTTGATGTATTTAAAGTGGAAAATTCGGTTTTATAAATGTTGGACCGAAAATTTGAGAAGACTCATTTAAAAATTTTAGGTGTAAGTTTGAAATATTGGGTTCTTACTCAGATGTTACATTTCATAGTCGAATATTCTAATTTAAAGTCGAATGTTCGAAATAAAATCGAAAATTCGAGAATAAAATCAAAATTTTAAAATTAGTTTATGTCGCTTTTTTCAAAATTTTTTATTTCTTCTCAAAATGTTAAGGTTAAGCTTGCATATTTTCTCTAAAGTTTTTACCTACAATTGCGAAACAGGATGGTAGACTTTTTTTAATACATTGTGTATTTTCTCAACATTTCGACTTAATCCCAAAGTTTCAACTTTTTTGATGAATGCAAATTCGATATTTCGACCTTTTTCCAGAACATTATGTTGTTACATAAATATAAATATTTTCCCGAAATTTAGAATATTTTTTAAAATTTCAGGTTCAGGTTTTATCCTAAAGATTCGGGAATAGTTTTGTTATAAATTTTGAAATTTTCTTCAAATATATATTTCTTAAAATTCGATTTTAAAATGAAAATCTCGCTTTAAATTTCAAAATTTGAAAAATTCAGTATTTTATAAAAAATTCAATTTTTTCTAGATATATTTATTTTTTCTCTCCAAATGTCGGACAATTTATATTTGGTTTGTGGAAAACTATTTCAAATAAATAATTAAATAAGTCTTATTTTCTCAGAAATTAATGCTTTCCTATTTTTGTTATTTTTAAAAATCAGGTGTGGTAACCAATACTAACGTTAGCAGATCGCAATCACAAAATTACTGTAGTATTCATTATGAACTTGTTTGTTCCTGTCTGCCAACTGGGCTATTTAGTAATAAAGATTATTAGACTTGTTAAACCTTGTGATAAAAGTTAACGACTACACTATACAATATCCTAAAACTAAATTTTAACTAAAAAATAATGTTCGATCATTATTATCTCATCGCATATTGCAGCAAGTTTTCATAAAGAATCTGATTAACTAATATTTAGCATATCAATTTGTCTTCTTTGAAAAGAGTTAGAGAAATAATTCTAATTCGGATGAAAGGGTATTTTATTCTTTGTACTAAAATTGAATTTCAGTTTTTGAAGATAACCAAGGACTAGTCCGTTCCACCAAAATTCTCTGTACTGTACGTTCCCTTCCAGGTCTTTTAATGTATAACATCATTTGAAAGGTATTCTTAAAACGAAAATTGATGAAACAAGACTATATCTGTTTTCATTCAAAAACTAAAAAATTTTGGATTTGCAGCACATCTACATTCAAAAGTACGTATCAGGTAATCACATTAATTATTCCTAGTTACATTCTATTTAAAATGATTTTCCTTTGAAAAACGTGTTGACAATTTTTAAACATGAATAGAACTGATATATTTCAAGTCAAACAAAACTAAATACGCTAAATGTGGTAATGCAATATACACGGTATTTATAACAATAAAACGTTCCCATGAAGAGCCAAGGTAACCCATATCTTAAGCTTTGCAATAATTGTATTGCTTCGTTGGTCTTCCAAGGTTTCACAATAAAACAGAACTTACTTAAAATGGATCTAAGATAGCGCTGCGACATAAAAAACTTGCACACTTAAGATAAGGCTACTTTCATGCGTGTCTTAAAACATTCAAAGGAAAAAACAAAATAAATTTCTTTAAATATCACGCTACGTTGTAAGGGTGCTTTAATTGGATAGATGTTTATTGATAAAACTATGTTTGGATTTAGTTACGCACATAGACTGTTACGCACAAGCTTAAATTTTTATTTAACATAAGTCCCGCACTTCACAGTTCTTAGCCAATATAATGCAATCTTGTTGGATGCCAAGCCTTTTCACATCCATCTTTGCGAACTCTGTAATTACATTTTAACGTTTATTGTATATTTTGTGCGGCACCTTTCTTAGATACCACACAACCAGGAAATGCAATTCAGTTAGTTGGGTTATTGTCTTTAGTTAGGCATCCATTAACTTTAAAGTACCTCCGATAAATCACATTGCCATCTTGAGAGTTGTACGTATTTTATGCTTCAATTAATTTTCCTATTTGTTACATTCTTTTGGGTCCCCATATCTGATCATTGGTGGAGGAAATGTAAAATAAATAAAATTTCCTAGGTTGAGCTCAGTTTATAACCGTCGTTTTAGGTTTTCATTGTGATTGTGAAAAATTGGTTAATACATTCTTAAAAAGTGATCAGTACTCTTGTGTGAGGCATGTATAAATAAAGCAGAACATTTTAAAATCGTCAATAAAACGATAAGACCAAAGCTATACAGGCCGCCATTTGGTTATATTGGGTATAATAGGACCAGAGTACACTTCCTAATTTTTCTTTACTTATTCAGGTTAAACCAAATTTGATCTCCACTCTAGGGATCTCGTAAGAGAGTTAGAGGGTTAGAGATACAAGGAAGCTTAAATGGGGAAAGTGGTACAGAATTTAATGCCTAATAATATTCCGTTGAGAAAACAATTGAATTGCAACTCGTCTTGATTTTATTTAGAAAAACTGAAAACCCGTCATTTTTAAAAATCAGCTGTAACTTGTTTATTTAAACTCCGATTGAAAAAATTCAAAACCTGTAATTCTTTGTTTTTTCAGGCCTTTGCACTGATGTAAGTTAATTTTTTCTAAATTTAACTGTTTCTGAGAAAATTATGTCAACTTCGTTATTTCTGATGAATTTGATATATGACATTCGATACTTTAAATGAGGCAAAGTGGCTTAAATGAACTAATTTTTTATTTTTAAACAAAAAAATTATAGCAGGCGATGCAAGTGTCATAACTGTTAATAACAAAAATACAGTACCTAAATACGTAACTATAATTATTAAAAAACTAAAAATATTGTAACAAACTATGCAATATTTAAACAGTTATTAATATAATATTAACGTGCATGCACCCTTTAAATGGCGTAATTGTATGAAAACGTGTAGATGTTTTCAAAATTTTGTCGGCAATTTTTACAAAAAAAATTTTAACATTGGATACTTATTCGTGTAACGTGAAATATCTAACAATTTAACGTTAGAAATAATTCTCATATTTATACACATTATTCGACTTAAAATATATAGTTTCTAGAGAAGTCTGGAATACACACTTGCAAATGAGTCATGGGAAAGCCTTTCTTAATAAAGCCCTTACGATGTTCTGAGAATTAGGCAACGTGAAGGGAATCATGCACATTTCAATTATTAGTAAATATTTTAGTACTTTACAGTTTGTTATAATATTTTCTGTTTTTTAATATTAATTATTGCTTTTTTAGGACCTGTACTTTTATTATTAAAAGTTATGGCACTTGCGTCGCCTACTATAATTCTTTTGTTTAAAAATAAAAAATTAGTTTATTTAACCCACTTTGCCATATTTGAAGTATAGCATGACTTGGCAAATTAATCAGAAAAATATGCCAAATTCGAAAATGTTAAAATGCAACATAGCGTCCATAAGGAATAACAAAGTTGACATAATTTTCTCGGAAACATTACATTTAGAAAAAATTAACGTCCACCAATAAAAAGGTCTTAAAGGACAACTACTTATAGTTTTTCAATTTTTTCAATCGGACTTTAAATAAACAAGTTACAGCTGATTTTTAAAAATGACGATTTTCAGTTTTTTCTAAATAAAATCTAGACGAATTGGAATTCAATTGTTTTCTCAGCGGAATAATATTAAACATTAACTTCTGCATTATTTTTCCTATTTAAGCTTCCTTGTATCTCTAATGGTTTACGAGATCCCTGTAGTGGAAATCAAATTTGGTTCAACCTGTATAATAAATATAATAAAATTTTCAAACCTGCTACACTTGATGTACTTATGAAATGTCAAATTTTGACATAACAGTGACATTCCTACTGCTGTCACTTTCGCAAAAATTAATACAATCTTTTTGATTTTTAAATGGAACACCTTGTATATTATTAGATTCTTGGAATCTGCACAATTTTCTGATTTTTAAAGAATCGAATATTTTTTTGGTCCCATTTTATTTTTCGACCTAGAGTATTATACCTCATTCTAATTAATTCTTATGAACCACATTAACGCTACAAAATTGAAATCAAGTAAAAAAAGCAGTATTTTTTTTTCTTTAATCACGTGATAAAGTTAACAAAAATGGTTTTTAAATCATAACTTTATTTTCTTAAATGACACCATATTGGTACTGTGGTATGACGAAAAATTATAATTAATGGCGAATCTAACCATATTTTCATTTTTGTTGTGAACAGGGTAGAACTGAAGTTACAGCCAAAAGAATTCAAAATATTCAGTTTAAACTTATTTGAAGATTTATTTAATAACAACACAAGGTCACTCTAGAAAGCAAATTAAAAAGTTGACTCTTCCTAAATTTTCCCAATTTAAACTTTTGCAGTGTTAATGTGATCGGTTAGAGTTAATTAGGATGAGACGTGACCTTCTAAGTTGAAAAATAAAATGGAATAAAAAAATTTGAAATCCTCTAAAAATCGTTTATTTTATGTGTATTGTATTAACATACTTCTTGACATCTCAAAAATGTATTAAAATACAGGGTGTTCCATTTAAAAATTTAAAAGTGCTATCAGTTTTAGCGAAAGTGACAACAGTAGGAACGTCATTGTAATGTCATAATTTGGCATTTAATATGTACGTCAAGTGTAGCAGGCTTGAAAATTGTATCTTTATAAATACCGAAAAAATAGAGGATGTATCACGATCCTGTTACACCCGATATATGGTGACTAGGGGACACAAGAAACTCCCAATATTCGAAGGAGGTTGGGGAGGAATAAAAGTAAACAAAAATGTCTAATAAACATTTGGTTAAATATCAACGATTGTTATTATTATGCCAGTTACTTGGCTCAATTCTGCTAGATAATCATTAGCTGGGGCTGCAGATTTACAATTTTTGTAAAATAATTTTATGGCATACTAAACAATCAGCCAACATTCCTATGGAATATTAGGCAATATTTGTACTTTCAGCAGGATGGTGTTCTGCTTCATTTTAGTCGTGTTGTGATTAGATATGTGTTTTTCGCGAGCAAACTAGAAAAAAGGAAGACTCTTTGAAGTTCAAGTAAACGAACCAGTTGATCAGAACTACTACAATAAGAATGAATACGATCGACAACAAAGAACACCGATTTCTCGAACTTGATAATTAAGTATTGTACAATAAAATCTCTCTTAAGCGGACACCTTCGGAATTGCCACAATATGTTCGTTTTTAGGACGTGCATGAGACATGGTACCAGAATTTGTTCGATTACTTTTTATTTTTTATTTTTTTAGATATTTGTTTAGATATAAGACATCAGACATTTCTTGGGACTTTTTTTTAACTTTAAGTTTTAAACATTGTAATTTAAAGGCATATCTTCAAGAAACAATGTTAGATTCGGGTTCCTTCCCCACAATTTAAACACCACTTAATAATGGTAACGATATCAGTAATTACGAAAATAACAAAAAATAACATAAACTTAGAATATTAATTAAGAAGTGAGCCACTTCTGCCAGGCCCAAGTGACGCTGGAAGAGTATCCCCGCAACAGGGACAAGCTAGGGTTCGAATTCTTTCCTTCACCGTGGATTGCCGCCTCGAAACGTAAACAATATGACTCAGCTTTGGTTAATTACAGTACAGTAAAATCTCTCTTAAGCGGATACCTTCGGGACTGCCGAAATATGTTCGCGTTTAGGAGGTGCATGAGACATGGTACTACAATTTGTTCGATTACTTATTGTTTTATTTTCTTCAGATATCAGACATCAGAAATATCTTGAAACTTTTTTTTTAACTTGAAGGTTTAAACTTTGTAATTTAAAGGGGAATCTTCAAGAAACAACTTTGAAATATCGAGGTAAATTTGTATTCCATATTAAATTCAAAATATTGAGAAAAAGGCTCAAATTTATAATTTAAAATTTAGAAATTAATTTCGAAGGTTCGAGAAGAATGTCAAAGGTCAAGTTTGAAAAATGCTTAAATCAAGTATGAAGTATAAATTGAAGATTTTAATTTTTGTTTCTTAAAATTTCGACGTTTCAAAATTATTGGGATTTATGACATTTTCTTTTCAAATCTTGAAGTTTTTCTCACAATTTCAAGTTGGAATTTGCAATCATTTTCGTAAAATTGTCACTCAAAAATTAAAAATTTCGCATAAATGTCTAAATTCTTGAAAAAAAGGTTTGCAATATTAAAAAAAAAGTTGTTCCAGATATTTGAAGTTCAAAGTCGAAGCTTAGGTTAAAATTTCGAGATGAAAGTTAACATTTCCTACATTCGATTATTTAATCTTAAATCCAACATTTTAAGTAAAACTGAACATTTCGTAAAAGCATTGGAGATATTTTTAGAATTTTGTCAAATATTTTTCAAAAAATTCGACTTTTTTCAGAGTTTTCAATTTAAAATGGGATTACTCTCTGCTGAGATAATAAGCCTTGTATATACGAATATATACAAGTTTATTACGATGCAATTGAAATCTAATTTCATTAGAATCTAATGAAAATTAGACTGCAATTGCAAAGTAAATTGGAAGTGTATATAACCACCGTGTCATGCTGACGAGGCCAAGGAAGGCCGAAACTAGTCTATGGTTGCGGTTGTACATATTTTCAATTTTAAGCACGTTTAACTGTTTAATTACAGAACATTTAATTGGTCATTTGTCAAAGATACAGAGTGTCAAAGTTGAAAAATAAATTTTGATTTTTTCGTATAATTATGAAATGAATTGTAATATAGGCACGAAATTTGGCACAAGGGGGTTTCTTAGGTCCACAAACTGTAATTTGCTAACATATTACCAATAGCTGATAGGGGGCGCTACTTGCGCTATTCTAAATCATCATAACTTTTTTGTGCACCCGCGTATATTAATTTTAAATGGATTATTCTATTTTGCCATATTTAAAAAAGGTGTACTTTCTAAAAGTGGATACAAGCAACCGTTTTCAAGATATTTGCCTTTAAAGCTTGACGTGCCTTGGTTTTAAATTACTAAGATATTAAATTTTCGAAGTAGACTTGAAAAAAAAGTAATCATAAGACAGTTTTGAAACTAATTTATGTCAAATATTACTTTGCTGATAATATTATTATCTAAATTTTGAAAATCTCAATAAAGAAAATCCAAAAAATTAACACGTAGTTTATTTTCTAACATAGAGATGTGAGATATGTTCTCTGAATCCGCACAAGAAAATTTTAATAGTCTGGGTGCTCAAAGCAGATATTTGGAGATGAATTTTAATAAAAGGCAGCTAGATTTTTATTTGTTTACAATTCCTTTACATAAAAAATGTAATTTCCCACATACTTATTTTTGAAAATAAATTTTGTTTTGGTATTTTATTTAAATTTGTTTTAAAAATTAAAAAAAAAACGTGTAATAATAATGTCAGTAGAGTAATATTTGATATAAACTATTTTAGAGGCAGATTTATTACTTTTATTTCGAAACCTACTGCGAAAAATTCCAGTTTTGTCTTCTTCGCTTTGTTGAAAAGCTTGTTTGCCTGAGATCTGAGTTTTTCGAGTTGCTCGTTTTACCAAAGGGTTGCCCGGGTTTCTGGAAGTTCAGTTCTCATTGGACAAGCCATCTCTTATGCTGTAATGATATTTTTTTGCACTAAAGTAACGTATTTTCAACTGTCCCGATTCTTTATGGGTTTTCTACAGTCCCTAGGAGCTTTTCCAGATGGGTATTATAATCCTTCCTGTTGGTGCTTCTAGGATTCCTGTACGGTTTGGGTTCCAACCTGCAACATAAAATATTAAATTTTATGTATTGATGGTCAGACATTGTTGCATTCTTAGATACATGCCAGCCATTTATAATTTTAGTAATACTCATAGACGCCAGGGTGATGTCAATAACACTCTGGCATCTGGAGGTAACAAAGGCAGCTTCATTGGTACTACTTAAGTATTGCAGTAAAGATGTACCTCGAGGGTTGTTTGTTTCGCTCCCCCAAGCCGTATGCTGGGCCTTTGTATCACATCCAAATATAAGATCTACGTTACCTACCTCGCAAAAGTCGATCAGTCCTGCCATTTTCTCGGAGGGTGGTGGTCCTTTTGAATCTATTGGTAGGTATATCGATGCTATTACAAGTGATATTTTTCCTTCTTGACGCGCAAGTTCCACTCGGAGAGCTGTTTGATCTCCGGAGCAGAATTGGGGTAGGATATTCGCTTGCAGTAGTTTCGGGACATATATGACAGCTCTTGATTTGTCCCCATTTTTGAAGTAAAAAACTGTTCCACTTAATTTGCCTAAACCGCAGACTATATTGGTATATATCCACGGTTCTTGTATAAGGGCTATAATTTCCCCAAATATAAAATGCGTTAAACACAAAAAAATAAGAAATCGATTTCGCATTATGTACCGGGTAACTAACTAAGAAAGGACGCCGGCTATATCTCGGCAAAGAACCATCCCACAGTTTTGGAAAAAAAATTTCAATAAGAAAAGTGGCCCTGCAGAATCGCTCAAAAATATTTTTGAGGTTCTAAAATGACCACTAGGTGGCGTAATACGTGGAGCTAAATAGAGAATTACGATTTTCTCAAAATTTTGCTTAATTAAGGTATATCAAAAATTCATGCATTGTAATCCTAGAGTAGTTTCGATATGTTTTTGTTCTGTACTCTTTCTTCTATCTCTAAAAATAAAGTGGTGGGGAGACTTAGAAAAAAAAAATTTTAAATACCATTTACTTTAGTTAGCCTCAATAAAATTTAACAAATTTGGTCTCTATATAAAGAGTGTTACTTAGTCTATCGAAAGCACTTTCATATGTTTTTATTTTAAAATTATTGTCGTTGCTACTGCGCGTTATATAAAATTTTAACAAATTTCGCCGTTTTTCTAAAAAAAATTAAATAGGATGATATGTCAATTTTGACATCTTAAAATAGATAATTGGAAGCCCTAGGTATCAGTGAAAACCATAACTCGATATCTTTTGTCTAACATGAGATATTGGCAAATAAAATTTCAGTAACGTAAAAGCTTGATGACGTTGTTTACCATTTAGAATACGAAATCAGAGGAGGTTTAGAATTTGTCTTACATAATATAAATAATCTAATAGTAATAACAGTGAATAATGTAAAAAATTTAACCGAAAAAACAATTTAATATTCAAAAAAGTAAAAAAAAAAGACGCTGCATTACATTAAAAATGTTAAATTAATATCGTCTACTGACTGGAGCCCTAGATGTTCAAACTGACTGTAGCCCATCATTTTCATGCAGTGAATCTTCTGACGAATGAACAACACTGCAATTTTAACTTTTACCATTGACCATTCTGCCACTCTAAATAGTGTTTTTTATTCTTTCGATCATGTCGTTTCCTTTGTAGGCTTGTTGGCAAAAACAAGGTCTTCTATTCGCCTGACAAATAAAAATCAAGGCAAGTCAGATCTGGGGATCTAGATGGCCAAAAAAACTGACTTCCACTTCCTATCTACCTGCCACATGGGTCTGGTTTTGAACGGTGGTTTAGCATATCCCCAAGTCATTAGCTATTGTTCTAGCACTTAAATGAGGATTAAATTGCACATATTCTAAAACCTTTATAATGTTATGCTCGATGCGATCTCTACGTTCTCTTCTGAACACAGCAACATGTACATTTCTTGTGGTGCGTATGCGATGTATCAGTTGAAGGAAAACTCTTTCACTTTAATTGGCGTTTTTCGGGATACTGCACGCGTAAATTTAGCAGCATCACTTGCATTTTCATGCATTCGAAATAAATGGTTAGTTAGCATGTCAAATGCTTCTTCATTTATTTAATTCTTTTTAATTTTAAAAAGGAAATACAAATCTTGTCCCCTCAAACCAACTTTTTATTTTATAAAGAAATATAAAAGCAGAAATAACAATTCAGTTAAGAGAGCAGATGGTAAACACATTTGCAACCTTAAAGGTTTGCACTTTTTTATTTCATTTTCGCAGTTAACTTTTTTCAGGGGCCACTTTAACAATTTTGTAGACAAACTATGTGATTATTCAATATCTTCGGTTAGAAAAAAGATATCGAGTTGCGATTTTTACTGATGTTACCGGAGCCGCGTAAATTTGGTTAAAAAAAAATGTAAAAAAATCGAAATAGTTTTTTTTTGTAGTCTGAAGGTCTATAGCACTGCTGTTCACCGTCGGTTCAAAAATCACTAGGCAAAACTGTCGGGAAAGGCTAGGCCTTTTGTGTCTGACACGGGACTGCCTCTGGTTTGTCCACCGAGGCCTTTTATTGGAAAGCGATGGTCATTAAGATTCAATTTACCACCCCAACGAATTCTAGAAGGAATGCAATTATCGGCTTTTGTCTATCTCAATTGCAGTTCGATTAAAATGAAATGCAATTAGGACAGTTGATGGTAAACGTCTACTAAACATCCGGGCTGTAATGGACCCAGGGACAAAAGCTTTGAGCAATTATCCCAGGTTCGACATTACTCACCCTTTGTCCATCCTAATTGCATTTTTCATGATAAGGAAAAGCACTTAAGATGACAAACATCCTGTTATTCATTGGGGTGTAATTATCTTATCACTTTAGTGAATACTTCAATTTCTGCCTAGCGATTTTTTTTCTACCGTTAAGCGTCGTCAAAAAGATGAATATACGGTATAATTCCCCCCCGCTCTGGTGACGACACTTAACGGTGGAGCGAGCTTCGATGAGTGTTCCGTGCTATACTGATGCCCCAGATATATTTTTTTTTATTCAAACAAACAACTAATCTATAACAATGTTTCCTTAAAACTAACATAAGAAACAAAAAAAAAATAAATTAACAGGTGAGATAAAACGGAAAGATACCTGATGGAGCTTGCGGTATGAAAGACTTTAGACTGACAGATAAGATGCGTACATTAACAACTAAAGAAGAGATACATATAGATTGCACAAAAATTAATCTACAAACGTGTCTGTCACTATAAATTCACCTTTGAGCAATTACTTCACTAAACTGTTAGTCTTTGATCCGCGAAAAAAATTGTTTTTCTATTCGGTGACGGGTCGTATTGGGGGAGCAGGTCGAAGACGGTCCACATGGATCTTTTGCAGTAAACCGTCTCTAAAGATCCAGTAGCACGTCTCACTGCTGCGCGAATGATGGCATAGGGTCCCTGCCATCGGGCTTCAAAAGGTCGACGGACTTCGTTTCGCACCAAGATGGAATCCCCCGGAAGGTATTGGTGGAGATGTCGTCTTCGTTGGGGCCATCTTTTTCGAATGTAAAGCGCTTGATTTCTTCGAGCGACTTTTCGTTGATCGGTTATGTCTCGTGGAGATGGTGTGGCTGTAGTATCCCATTCTCCAGGTCCAAGTAGCAGGTGGCCCATAAGGATTTCACTGGGCGATTTGCCAGTGGCGGCGTTCCTTCTCCTTCGGAGACTAAAGAGCATAGCCGGCAGGTAGGCATCCCAAGAGCTGGAATCTTGTCCTGGTAGACGAATTTGGATGCCCTTCTTAATTTCTCGATTGCGCAATTCCGCTGGATTTGCCCTCGGGTGGTAGGTGGCAGTCGTCCAATGTGCTGCTTTCCATTGTTCGCAACTTCTTGTCCAGCGGCGGCTCAAGAACTGGGGTCTATTATCAGTTATGATCTCTCGTGGATAGCCGTATCTGTGGAAGACTTGCTCCTCCAGGAGCTGAGTGATACGGCTAGTCCGCGTTTCAGGAATAGCAAACGCTTCGACCCATCGGGAGAAAAGGTCAGTGACCGTGAGCACAAAGCGATTGCCGTCATCTTTCACTGGATATGGCCCCATCAAGTCGCATGCTATGGTCTGCCATGGTTCAGTTGGCTGACGCGGTCGCAGATCGGCGGCGGCATGTGGTGGCTTCCTTTTGAATTGAGTGCACAACAAGCAGCCTCTGACGTATTGGGCGACATCTTGAGAAACGGAAGGCCAGAAGAAATGTCGGGAGATTGTATCTGCTGTTTCTTCCCGTCCTGGATGTCCCGCTAATTGGGAGTCGTGATATTCGAAAATGACCCTCTCTATCATGGATTGCGGAACTATGAGACGCATCATCTCGCGTCGCTAGAGGTGGCCATCTTGCTCTATATTAAGCTGGTGTGAGCGTCGTTCCCAGTCTTCTGGGTCTGGGCCGAGAGGCGTTTGTAGTTGGGCCAGCGTTGCTTGGATAGCTTCGTCTTGCACCTGACTTCTTCAGTTAATGTCACGATTTCCAGTTGGCAGCATAAAGGTTCTGGTACGGGTTCTCGTCGGGCTTGAATTGGTGGAAGAATTTCTTTCAGATCGGTGAAGTCGGCCGGAGATGTTGTCGGTTGGGGATGTCGGGATAATTCATCTGGAAGTTCGTTAAGTTTTCCGGGACAATGCTCTACCGTGAAAGAATACTGTTGCAAGAGCAGTGCCCAGCGGGTAATTTTGGCCCTGTCGTCTTTCATTTTATTTAACCACTGAAGAGCGCGATTGTCCGTTCTGAGGGTAAAGGGGCGACTCTCCAGAAACTGACGGTATCTTTTTACGGCCCAGACGATAGCTAGGCATTCCTGTTCATTCACATGATATCGCTGCTCAGCAGGGGTGAACTTAGCGCTGGCATATGATATGATCCTCTTCCCTCCATCCTGAATTGGCTGATAAAGAACAGCTGACATTCCGACGCCACTTGCGTCTGTCTGGAGAATAAAAGGCAGATTTGGGTCTGGCCGGTGCAATTTCCTGGGTTCCTTCATGGCGTCTTTAATGGCTCTGAAGGCGACGTCACATTCTTCAGTCCAACGATATGGTTTCTTGGTACTTAGGATGTTGGTGAGAGGTGCGACTAGCTGTGCGAAATTAGATATATATTCCCGCAGCCAACCACAGAGGCCTAGAAATCGTCAAAGCTGGGTTCGCGTCTTCGGAGATTCCATAGCTTGGATAGACCCCAAGTGACATTCTAAGGGCTCGTTGCTAGATGCTCCCACATGGTGACCTAGGTACTGAATTTGGGAACTTCCAAGTTGACACTTTTCTGGTGCACAGGTTAGTCCATGGGATCGAAGTCTCTCAAAAACGACCTGGAGATGCGTAAGGTGCTCTTCGTAGGTAGAGGAATAAACGATTATGTCATCCAAGTAGACCAATGCAATGTCATTTAAGAGGCCAGGCAATACTTCTTGAGACATGAAGCGTTGGAAAGTTCCAGGTGCGTTCTTGAGCCCAAATGGAAGCACCCTAAATTGGTAAGTAGCGCCATTTGGTGTTGTGAATGCTGTATATTTCTTGGAGTTTTGGCTTAGGGGAATTTGCCAATAGCCAGCATTTAGGTCCAGTGTCGAGAAGATGGTGGCGTTTCCCAAATCTTTTAAAGTTTGAGGAATGAGAGGGAGAGACGTTGACTCATCCGCAGTCTGGGAGTTAAGTTGCCTATAATCAACGCAAAATCTCCAAGTGCCACCTTTTTTTGGTACCATGACCACAGGGGGGATGTATTCAGATGTGCTTGGCTCGATGATCTTGCTGGCCATCATTTCCTCAATCTGTGCGTACATGGCTTTGCGCTTGGCTTCTGAATAGACATATGGTCGCAGTTGGAATGGTGTTGGAGTTTTAAGCCGGATTTCGTGTGTCATAGATCGAGTAGTGGTATAGCCTGTTTGACCAGCAAAAATGTCTTTAAATTCATCGAGGAGTTTGCGTAGATTTGGCTGCAGTTGTGTTGGACTTGGACCTCCAGGTTCTGGACTCCAGTGACGACGGATGTGGCCTTGGCGGCTAGTTGCAAGGAAGTTCGATATGGGTGACACTCTTGGCTGATTAGCCCAGCTCGGACAAAATTACCACTAGCACCAGTATCAACGAGTGCTGAATAGCTCTTTTTTCCGATGCTAATCTGAATGCGTGGCAGGCTACACGATGGCTTTCCGGTCTGAAGTGACTGAATTAATGCTGGGTACGGCTGTTGGTTGGAGGCTCGGTGCCGCCGTGAGCGACGAGCTTCCTGTCGTTTCCCTGATTTGATTCTGCACGAAGTTCCCTGCGCCAGTTGCCTTGGTTATTTGGACAGTCCGCATTCCAGTGAAATCCTGGACAAAACCAACATCTCGGAAGCGTTTGTTGGTTTTTCATTATTCTTTTACTCTCGGATTTCTTCTCGATTGGTTGTGATTCCTTCTTTATGGAACTTTCAGCTTTAAAGTCTGCCTCAAATGCGGAAGCAGTTTGGATTAGTTCGATCATTGTCTCGAATTTATCTGCCCTTATGAATCGCTTTAAGCGAGGATGTATCTGTTGAAAGAGTATCTTCGCTAATGCTCCTTCGGAAATTTCCGGGGCCACTCTTGCTGCTAATCGCTGTTTGTGTATAAGAGATTCCTCGACTGGCTGCTGTAATTCGTGAGCCTTGCCGTAGAGCTCTGCAAGTATTTCTTGCAGCACTTGGTCTGACGCGTACTCTCGTTTTAACTTTGCACAGAAAAATTGATAATTTAAAAACAGGTAGTTATTCTTCTCGGCCCACACTGCTGCTTTACCTTTCAACAGTCCTATGCATATGTATAGACGGTCTTCCTCGGAGGTTTCTTTGGTGTTCTCTTCTAATTTATTCAAGAACTTTATCGGATCGTCGTAGATTAGCCCCTCAAAAGATGGTAGTTTCACTGAAGCGGGCGTCTTCATTGCATTAATTGTCTCCTGGACCATGTAAACCGCCCTTTCGTCGGAGAGCCGCGTGGACTGCTGCAGCATTCCCGCAAGCTCCGTTAAAAATGACTTAGTCCATTGTGAGTCCATATTTCTTTCAGATAGATCACTGTCACTTGTTGAAGAAGTTGTGGGGTTAGTCGGGCGCCTTTCTGGTTGGGTATCGTCTGTTTTTCCACTTCTTGTAGCCGGCATCTCAGGGTTTCTGCTCGGGTTCGCTTGCATTCACTATACAACTTGTACCCCACGTTGGGACCGCCAAACTTTTACCGGAGCCGCTTAAATTTGGTTAAAAAAAATTAAAAAAATCGAAATAGTTTTTTTTTGTAGTCTGAAAGTCTATGGCACTGCTGTTCACCGTCGGTTCAAAAATCACTAGGCAAAACTGTCGGGAAAGGCTAGGCCTTTTGTGTCTGACACGGGACTGCCTCTGGTTTGTCCACCGAGGCCTTCTATTGGAAAGCGATTGTCATTAAGATTCAATTTACCACCCCAACGAATTCTAGAAGGAATGCAATTATCGGCTTTTGTCTATCTCAATTGCAGTTCCATTAAAATGAAACGCAGTTAGGACAGTTGATGGTAAACGTCTACTAAACATCCGGGCTGTAATTGACCCAGGGACAAAAGCTTTGAGCAATTATCCCAGGATCGACATTACTCACCCATTGTCCATCCTAATTGCATTTTTCATGATAAGGAAAAGCACTTAAGATGTCAAACATCCTGTTATTCATTGGGGTGTAATTATCTTATCACTTTAGTGAATACTTCAATTTCTGCCTAGCGATTTTTTTTCTACCGTTAAGCGTCGTCAAAAAGATGAATATACGGTATAACTGATATTTAGGGCTTTTAATTCTCTATTTTAAGATATTGAAATTGACATATCATTCTATTTAATTTTTTTTAGAAAAACGCTGAAATTTGTTACCATTTTATATAACGCGCTGTAGCAGCGGCAATAATTTTAAAATAAAACCACATGAAAGAGCCGTCGATAGACTAAATAGCACTCTTTCTATAGAGACTAAATTTGTTAAATTTCCCCAAGGCTAACTGAAGAGAATGGTATTTAAAAAACATTTTTTTCGACGTCTCCCCACCACTTTATTTTTCAAGACAGAACAAAAAGTGTAAAGCAAAACAAATTGAAATTATTTTACGATTACAGTGCATGTATTTTCAATATACCTTAATTAAGCAAAATTTTGAGAAAATCCTAATTTTCTATTTAGTCTTACCTATTACGCCACCTAGCGGTCATTTTAGAACTTCAAAAATATTTTCCAGCAATTTTTCAGGGCCACTTTTCTTGTTGAATTTTTTTCCCCAAAGCTGTGAATTGATTCGTTGCTGAGATATAGCCGGCGTCCCTTCTTAGTTGGCCACCATCAATATAAACATCAATATAAAGAAATATGAATACAAAATGTGAAAATTATTCTCTTCTGGTGGAAACTTGGGACACATTCTGCAAACAAAGAAAAATTCAAACACACAAAACAAAAGACAACAAGACACCATGATCTCTTCATATAACTAACATGAGACTAGTAAACTGATGAATTTGTAAATTAAACAACTGCATGCATAATTATAAGAAAATAATACCTGCGAATCAAATTTTAGTGCTAAATAAATTAAAGGTTAAAGAAATATTGCAAATAGAACAATAGAAAACTTATCAATACATCTTCATGGCACTACGATCATTGTTTACGTGCGCTTTGGCAATCGATGACTGAAGGGATGGTAGCAAAGGGAATGAGGTGTAATGAGTTATAGTCATCAGGCGACAAAATTCCTCTAAAGAAAACATTGCATATAAATACCCCTTAAAGGTGCCTATCCCCTTTATTGAGAAGGCATTACCGTACAGCAAGGGCTGTACTCTTCTACGTTAAAGTGATACTTGGCATATTAACTAATGACGACCCTCACGCCGATCTAGATTCATATCATCCGTACATTTCGACCGACGATAAATAACTAAAAAAATTGAATATAATTGATAAATTACATCATCAAAATGCGCACAAACACAAATTAAATTAATGATCATATAACAATAAAGTAACAATCTCATATCTAGTGATAGATGTACAAAGTAATAAGGCGCATGAATAAATATTTATGGTGCAATAAGGATATTCTTTTTAAACAAAAGGACCCGTATATTTTTTCATATCAAAATCTGTTATGTTGATGATATTAAACAATAGTGACCTGCAAATAAATAGTTTTTGAGATATAAAAAAAACACAAAATGTGAGCATAACTTGGAAGTCCAAATGATCCTTATTTTAAATGTTGGTGATTTTCTACAGCTAATTAGTAAAAACGAAATGGCATTTTGCTCAAAAAATCCAAATGACATAGCCTGCATATTCTTCTGAATTCCTGTTAAGTAGCCACCAAGATTTATTTTGATGTAAATAATATTGGTTCTAAAATTTGTTGTTTGAAAGTCGTTTAAATTAAAAATTGAAAAATAGAAATTCCTTCAATGGTGATCAAGTTTATGGAAATCCTCAAAATAAGGGTGGTTGCTAGTTATTTTATATTCATTTTCAATGCAAAATATATCTGATAATTTTTTTCAACAATAAAATTTAAAACGTATATTGCAATAAATTTTTCATGTCATCATAAAATACATAGATTAATTGAAGAGATAACTCACCTTTTATAATATTTTTTTTTATAAAACCGCAACAGATCAACTTGGAATTTTGATTTTCTTAACAATAGTGTTATATTCACCTGATTAGTAAAAATCTAGATTTTTTTTAGTATAACATAAATTACTAAGACTTTGTTCAATAAATAATATTTCGTTATATTCAAGGGAAAATAGAAATTTTGGGGGTAAGAAATGAAAATGTAAACTGTTTAAAAATAAAAATTTTATATTGTTGACATATTATATTGATGAAATATTAGCATACAATAAGTTGAAGGTGCAATCTCGCAATCTAATAATGATCAATTCCATGGGGTTCCAACCCTCATAAAAATAAGGGTGTTACGTTTTCCCACTATTAATATAAAATATATCTCAGAAAAACCATTATAGCAATAACATTTAAAATATATGTTGTAATTAATTTTCCATATCGCTGTACAGAAAATAATTAGCCCTAGGAGTGAATTACCCCTTCCAATGATCCCGAAACAGGACAATTAGTTATTTTAAAGTTGATATATAAGAAAAATTCATACTCACCCCCATAAAAATGAGGGATTGCAGCTCCTGGCATAAGTGGTCTGTCTTTAGAGGCGTATATTTATAAGAAACAATGTGGCATTTGTTTAATTGAAAAATTCCAATTTATTTTTGAGATATTAAAAAAAACTCTTTTTGGGGGGTTCAACCACTTAAATCGCCGAGTTAGCATCTAAAAAAGATATGTGTCTCATATTTTTTATGTACTATAACATATTACAAAATAAAAAAAATCGGTGAGGTACACCTCGGGTACTTTTCTAAGTTGTTTCAGGTCATCATGTAATCCATTATACAAGGTGTTTCTAAAAGTAGTACCATAAATGTTGCGTCTTCGTAATAGCCATGTTACAGACCAAGTGTAAATTACGTCACTTTGCAATTTAAAAAGAAACAATTACATCAATTATATTTTTATGCTATCTGATAATGATATAAATTGAATTATATGACTAAGCTACTTTTTTACCATTAAATTAAATGCAGATCCATTGTTACAGGAACATTCGTCTCTAATAGGAAACGATGAACAGTTGGGTCCAGTACTTTTATCCATAAAAACAGAAAACGTAGCCAATCAGGAGCACACAAGAATATTGCTAAGGCTAAGGACGGGTACCATGCACGAACTGGTTCCGTCGTCTTGTCTTGGGGTCAATCCGAATCCAGCGAAAATGGCAAAACTACTCAATGAACAACTTAATGTCGAAAATTTCTCCCCAGCTCTTCATCCAAAGGCAACGCAACTTATCGCTAATTACGATGAACATGTACTGGTGTCTAATTTTAAATTCGGCGTTTTATATCAGAAATTCGGACAAACGACAGAAGAAGAACTGTTCTGCAATAACGTTACTAGTCCGGTTTTCGACCACTTTCTGTCCCTTTTAGGACAAAGGATTCAGCTGAAGGACCACAAAGGTTACAGAGGTGGTTTGGACATACAAAACGGGCATACAGGAGATCAAGCCGTTTATGAAGTGTTCAAAGATAGAGAGATTATGTTCCACGTTTCAACACTATTGCCTTTTACTGATAGTGACCCACAACAACTTCAAAGAAAAAGGCACATCGGGAACGATATTGTAGCAATTGTTTTTCAGGAGGAAAACACGCCATTTTCACCAGATATGATCGCTTCGCATTTCCTCCACGCTTTCATAGTTGTTCAAGTTGTTGATCCAAATTCATCCAGTACCAGGTAATAGCATTATTTATAGGTGTTCTTAAAGAACCTTGGAAGATATATCGGATAGCTGTATAGATGGATCTATGTATTATGTATCACAGTTTCAAACTTAGCCTAAACCAAACGATTTGTAAATATGTAAAACGAATATTTTTAAACCTAAAAAGGTATGTTTTCGTTGCGACGTCTGTCGTCTATGGACATCTGTGACGCTCGTACGTCGAGCACTTTTACAATGTTATTCAATGGGAATGATTTCGTTGAAGCTAATCGTCCCGAGTAGGCCAAGCCCATCGGCAACGTCCCACGTCCCGACTGCACAAAAACATGTCGGGACGACGACCGTCGACCCTATTTTTTATTATGACTCAGTGATAGGAAGCAACTGGAATGAATTGTGACATTGAAAATGTCCAAAAAATTTTCCGATGTTGATGATGACATATAATCGCGCAAATCCGCGAATTTCTTTTTTTAAACGATCACGAAGAAAAGGACTTTCTTATAAGCAATGATGCATTTAATTCAAAATTATTTAGCAAGCTTTAATCCTAATACAATATTAATAATTTTCGTAATAATGCGCAGCCAAACAATTTATTGTACCAATCCATTAAGTCTTTGAAAGTTCTTTCATCTCTGACAATAAAGTAATAATTGAATTCACATTTGTGCAATATGAAATTGTTTAGCAGCTCCATTCATGTAATAGTTATTAATAATGAATTTCGCCATCAACAAATTCTTCTGCAGGTGAATCCTAATCAAAGGATTTACGTTTAGATTTACGGGAGTAGCATCTGAAAAACAGGTTTTGTAATATTTTATGAAAGATTTAATGAAACTGAAAATTTGATTAAAATTTGACCAAAAAGGATTTTATATTCAACTAAATAACTTTAAAATATCCTACCCGTAAAAGTAACATTAATGACTAAAAAAAGGTGTTTATTTCGTTGTATCTACTCAGAGAAAGGCGTGGCTCTTTATTACCTCTGACTGGAAAATTGAATTTAAAAACTTTCAATATATTTAAAATAAAAACAAGTATACTTGAAAATCACATCACAATTTTTAAGTAACATTTAAACGAAATGATAATTAAATTGCTATTTTCGCTTTTTAGTTTCCTCTTTTTCATTATATTTTACCGCTTAAATTACAAAATCTAACTCTCCTCAGCTACAGGATATACTTCTTCCGGGATTGGACCGTGTAAAAGAACTACTAAAAGTGTTCGACGTTTCGCCCACCATCGTGGGGGGCTTCTTCAGGAACAAAGAAAAGAAACAATAAATGAAAAGAGAAATATAAGGGAATATCCAAAAATGAAAGAATGAAAAGGCCAATTTTAAAACATCAGAGCACGATAACTCAGTATGTCCACCAAACCAGAGGCGAAACTCTTCTGAATTGAAAATTGGTACAAAGGACAAGAAAGTTTAGACAGAAGAGCACGGTAACTCAGTATGTCCACCATACCAGAGACGAAACTCTTCTAGTAGTTCTTTCTTACAGTCGAACACTTTTAGTAGTTTTTTGACACAGTCCAATCCCGGAAGAAGTATATCCTGTACTGACTCTGGCCGTGGAAGCCTTCGTTCTCATCAGCTATTTTGAGCAAATCTTTCGCCATTAAAGCAACGACTGCCGCATGTCGAACGTGAACGTTGCAAGGAAAACATATGAAAGCAACGGACGTCCGCAGACAACAGACGTCGCAACGAAAACACATTGTTACGGGCTTATCGGTTCGAAATGATTATTAAACACTTGCTAAGTAATACCCACTTTATTTTCAAACTAAAATCGGAACACTAAAACTGAATGATTAACTCACATATTGACTTTTAACTAGTAGCTCACTAATTACACTGACTGACTATAACGAACTAACTCGAGGGAAAGGCGACCGCCTTATATAGTTTTGGCTCCCAGGTTCTAGAAAAATCCCGCAGATAAGGCTTATTGTTTGCCGAAATTTCTGGAACGCTTATCTGCCGTTTGCTTTGTTATCGCGGCCGCTTTCCCCTTATCAGATCTTTCTAGAAAATGTTCTTACGTACTAAATTCTATAATTTACATTTCGTTACAATATCTTAACTGGCACTCTGCCCCAGCTTCGCCAGCGTGGACAATGGGCAATGACTAGAACACAATATACACGCTCTTCCAAATTAAGTGCGCACTATTGCTAACTTTCTTATTATTGAAGTTGCGATGTCGGTTACATGGGCAAAGCTGTAGTAATTTTAGTGATTGCACTGGCAAAAGCAAAAAAAAAACAGTTGAGCATCGCGTTTTAGAGTTATTAACCGAAAACAAATTTTTTATTCGATTGTTTATTCAACTATAATAAAAAATTTACCATACTAAAATATGTGTTGAGTCACATATTCATTCATTTTCTAATTTACTCACATTTTAGCATGAATGTATGACCTTTAAGTTGGATAGTGATTCAGAATTGTCTGTTATGTCTAATAACTAAGTATTTTTAACAAGCTAAACAGGTTTTGAGGACTTTATTCTTTAGGATAAGGTGCCACTAATTAATAAAACTGAAATAACCTTTACTAAAGTTAAATATTATTTGCGTTATTTTTGTAATAAACTTTTAATGATGGGTGTCTTTATTTTCTGCCGAAATAATGTTCTTTAAATGTTATAATTTTTTATTTCATTTCTGTTGGAATTAAGGTTCACCGACATGTCTGATTTAGGAACAACTACGCTGTTATTGTCGGAATTAGGTGATATTGGGGCAGTTACTAAAACAATTAAAACAAAGCATTTTATGCGAAGTTTTATGGTAAATAATGGGTCAAAACTCCTTAAGAATAATTGTCATTTAAAAAAGAAATTATATTGACCAACGTCACCCAGAAATTTTCAATTATATTAAATAAAGGATAATGTAAATCCCCGAACACCAAAGGTGTCTTAAATTGTGGCCACTTAACTTACATATATGTTTCCTTAATTATTTCACATATTCCACATATTCTTTACACAAAATGTTGGGTTGTGAAATGACGGCTTAATTTTTTCCTCACTAATTCTTTGCTTCTTTAGGGGTATAACGTTAGTATAGATATAGATATAAATATGAAATAATCACTTAATATTCAAGGGCAAAAAATAAAGTATAGGAAAAATTTTACACAAGATTTCTTAAATAAATGATGTTGTTAGTTATGGAAATTTTCTTTGTTTCAGATATAAAGTTAGCGTCACAGCTCGCAACGATGTTCCATTTTTCGGGCCAACATTACCGACTCCTGCAGTTTTTCGTCATGGTCCAGAATTTAAAGAGTTCTTGCTGACAAAATTAATTAACGCGGAGAATGCATGCTACAAAGCTGAAAAATTCGCTAAGCTTGAACTGCGTACGCGAACATCGTTGTTGCAAACCCTCACCGAAGAACTCAAAGAGAGAACCAGCGAATTTTTGGGAGGTAGTGGGATCGTGATTCCTGGTACACCCAAAACGGATTCCGGTCCGGGATCCAGATTTATAGATACAGTAAAAAAAGCGTGGAGCGCCAGAGTAAAGTCCAGCCACAGTGTGGATAACAATCTTAATAATACTAACAGCCATGAGAGATTATCAAAGAAAACAAGCCAGCTGACAATTGCTGAATCTACCCCTACGGTAATGGTAATGTTAATTTGTTATAATTTTTGGGCTCTGTGTATATTTCTTAATGACTCGAAACTATTATTAGCTAGCGCTCTTCCTCTATTACCCTGTTTTTTATTCTAGGACTATTGATTGTGTTTGTTGGTTTCTATATGGTAAACACGGTGTTTCCGTATTAAATGCTAAAACTTAAGCAACATAACCCTTGAGTGATTCTAAGAAAAAAATTCATATCAACATAGGTCCGGAATCGTTTTAGTTTTAAGACACAGGGTGGTGAAAGTTAAGAAACAAATTTATTTTTCTTTAAGTACTTTAAAACCGCTTTAAATAATTTTTTGAATTTTGATAGATACTAAGTAGGCATAAAAACACCATTCTTTAGAAAAAATATTTGCTCTAGTTCCATCAGTGGCTTCTGCGTTAACATGTTCTAGAGTATTTTTAAAAAAAAACTATCAATTTAACAAACATTAGTTTTAGGAAAAAATGCTCACTTAATTTTTTTCCCCATAACTAACGGTTTTCGATTAACATGTCCCTGAATATTTTTAGTAAAAATAAAAATGAAATTAAAAAAATCAGGCTAGTATTTTTTTTTATAAATGCGACTTTCAGTAAGACTTTTCATTACTAAGCAAAAATTCCTTCTTAACTTTTTTCATTCGATGAATGGCTTTCATTAAAAATATAAAATGCATTTTGATATCCCTTTGATATTCTTTTTTACAAATTTAATATCTTATGTTAGGCCAACTTTGATGATTAAGGTTTTTTATAAAAAAGGACGTTTAGTAAGTCAGATTTGTGTGTGTTTTTTTTTGTTGTAAATAACCATTTTTATTTATTAATAAATCCATATTATGTAATAAGTGAACGTACACGGTGGGATAAAAAAAATGTCCATATTTTATTTTCTTAGTATTATTATTAGTGGATAATTTTTTTAGGAAATTTTTACCAAATATACAATAAAGCATAAGGTTTTAGACAATTAAGTCACAAGTATCACAGCTACAATCAATTTTTTTACAGAGAGTGCCAAACATATTTGTCACTAAATGTTTAGCAAAGAACCAAGTATTTACATAAAGTTATTTGTCAAGTAGTATTTTCCGAGTACTTATAATATCTATTTATTTTTTAAGTACTTTTTATGCCCATTTTATGACAATTTTCTCGAATTAGTGACAATAAAAAATTGTAGGGGAGACTGTGGTATTCTGGAGCACAGGGAATTGCTAACCGGCTTCATATTTCTTCCCTTGACAGCTCGTCTCATGTTAACCTCATTTTCCCTTCAGTACTCAACTTGTATACACGAACTGACCTCGCTTGGATACCAAATAGAAATGTGATATTTCGAATTTTTTTCCACTTAGAGTTTTCTTTAATTTGATCATACATTTCGAAAACCAACCGCGGAACCTTAAGTCTTCGACACAGACATGAGATTTTGCATAATATTTGTATTGTGTTACTCATATGCTGCTATATTGTAAAACAGGGCGGACCACTTAATTCTTTACACCTCACAAGATAACTGCAAATATTTGATGCATATAAGTGATTTTTTATGCAAATTTTCAACACAGCATTATTTTTCGGCAATTTCCAATGGTTTTTTTGGTACGATAATTTTTCAAATGTAAGTATACAATGTTGAGGTAAGATTTTCTTCTGAAAAGAATTTTGGTTGCATTTTCAAAAAAGGCTAACATATTTATTATTCTGATATCGCTTCGTTTTGAAGGCACCACAAAAGAAACAACAGTCTTTAAACGATTGTGACGCTGAAGAAGACGTCGATTTCTGCATAACTTGTAAGAAAAATATGTCAAAAAAGATGAACAACCAAAATACCATCCATTACGACGTGTGCGATTGATCTGTTCACTTGGCATGCCCCGGAATGACCGCAAGGTACTGGACTTCGAACTTTGCGTTTGGAAGAGATTTTCTTACCATTTCTCACTCCACTTTACTTTGTTTCTCTTTAATAATAAATTTTCTGTCATTTTAAATCAAAAATTAAAAGTTTTTTACCACATTTTTTCATTTTTAATCGATTTACAAAGTGGTCCATAATTCCCCGACATTTTTCAAAATCGCGAAAATGCAATTTTTGCGCCAATTGATAACTGTAAGTTGCTTAATTTAACACAATGTTACCTAATTGCTACGACCCAAAAAGATATTATTAGTTGTACTACAAAATCAAGCTTTCAAATTTTCAGGAAAAAATATTTTATTTACAGTCTTTGGCCAAAATAAAAAGGCAGTCCGCACTATCCCAATCTCCCCTACTTAAAATCAAGTGAATAAGCAACAGTGGGCTTTCAAAATAATTCCTAACCTATATAACTGACAAATAATTGTTTTATTGATTTGAATATGCTGATTTTTTTATTAGAGAGCGAAAACGACAAAATGTTAATGAAAACACTTTTGGAAGAAAAACAATTTGGGGCCAGAAATTTTTTTTTAGCTTCTGGAAGTTGATACGAGCAACCGTTTCCAAGATATTTGCCTTTAAAGTTTGAAGTTTGAAGTGCCTTCGTTTTAAATTACTTTGGATATTAAATTTTCGAAGTAGACTTGAAAAGAAGTAATAATAAGACTGCTTTTAAAGCAATTTATGTCAAATATTACTTTGCTGATAATATGATTACCTAAATTTTAAAACTTTCAATAAAGAAAATGCAAAAAATAAGACATAATTTATTTTTTAACATAGAGATGTGAGATATGATCTCTGAGTCCGCATAAGAAAATTTTAATAGACTGAGTGGTTAAAGCAGATATTTGGATATTAATTTTAATAAGACAGCCAGATATTTAATTGTTTGCAAACCCTTTACATAATAAAGGTCATTTCTCGAATATTTATTTTTGAAAATAAATTTTGTTTTGGTATTTTATTTAGATTTGCTTTAGAAATTTAAAAAAATATGCGTAATAATGATGTGAGTGGAGTAATATTTGATATAAATTATTTTAGAGACAGTTATATCTTTTATTTTGAAATCTACTACTTTATATAACTTGAAATAAACGTACGGCAAATTTTGAAGGCAAATATCTTGAAAACGGTTGCTTATATCAACATTCGGAAAGTGTACCTTTTTTACGTAAAAGATGTAGGTAAATATAAGTGTCTATTCAAAATAAGTGTACATGGAAGCACAAAAAAAAATTATGATGCTTTAGAATAATACAGGGTAGTGCAAGCGGCGCCCCTTATGAGTTAGTGGCAATCTGTTAGCAAATTAGAATTTCTTGACCCAAGAGACTCTCCTATGCTAAATTTCTTATCTCTAGTAAAATGTGTTCATCAGTTATGCGAAAAAATCAAAAAATTTTTTTCAACTTTGACTTTCTGTATCTCAGTTAATATCAACTTTGGTATAAGGTAAATACGGCTAAATCACGTTATTTTTATACGAAAAATCCACCCTTGCTCTATGTACCATTACTTATGGTCCAGCCTGTATACTTATGAAATGTCAAAATAAAAATGACACTTCAACTCCTGCCACTTTCGCTAAAACTGACACCAACTTTTGATTTTTAACACCCTGTATATTATTACATTTGCACAATTTTCTGAATACAATACACATAAAATAAGCGGTTTTTAAGGGATCGAAATTTTTTTTGATCCCATTTTATTTGACATTTTTATTCCTTACTTTGTGAAATTCGTCAATTTTTTTAAATTTGTTTTCCACAGCTATCTCCGGTTCTTAATCAATAAATTTTCAAATAAATTGGAACCGAATACTTTGAATTCTTTTGGCTATAACTTCAGTTCTATTGATTTCACAGCAAAATTGAAAATATGCTTAGATTCGCCATTAATTATATTTTTTTGTCGTACCAGAGAACCAATCTGATGTCATTTAAGAAAATGAAGTTATAATATAAAAACCATTTTTGTTAACTTTATTAGGTGATAAAAGAACGAAATGCTTTTTTCTTCACGAGATTTGATTTTTATAGCATTAATGTGACCCATTAGAATTAATTAGAATGAGTCTTCTAGGTTAAAAAATAAAATGGACCAAACAATTGTCGATCCTTTTCAAATTACTTATTTTAGGTGTGTTTTGTTCAAAAAGTTGTGCAAATTCCAAAAATGTAATAATGTATAGGGTGTTCCATTTAAAAATCAAAAGTTTGTAACAGTTTTAGTTAAAAGGACAGCAGTAGGAATGTCATTTTAATGTCCAAATTTGACATTTTGTAAGTACATCAAATGCAGCAAATGTAAAAATTGTTCGCAATGTTTCGTTTTAAATATACAAAAAAGTTTTTTTTTTTATTGCGAAGGTTAAAGTATACTTTATTCAACTCAAAACACAAGATTAAAGTACCATTTTAACCGTAAGGGTAGATAAAATGGAACTTTAACAGCAAGGATAGATAAAATACTTTAATTAAGTAGGTATCTATTTTTATTTGAAATAATAATTATTATTAGATACAACTTAATTATCTTTAGTGCTTTCATTGATAATAACTTGGATCGTACCATTCACATTTCCCGAAACATGGAAGTCCGGAACAGAACGGTGTTCAGAATGGTGAACAGGCAGGCATACAGAAGATATAGTATTACTAACGATCCCACTCGTTGACCCAACTAGTATCTTCTTTGAAACTTCAATTTTACTTCGTACTGAATTTTCTATATAAGTTTCAGCTACTGATGATGACTTCCATCCCCCTGTGCTCTTTATTATCACCATGTCAGCCCCTGAGTTTGCCATCATTGTGGCTGCAGATCGTCTAAAACAATGACCACTGTATTTTTCTGAATCCGGTAAATTTAGGAAATCGGCAATTTTTCTTGGGACTTTATATAAAGTGTTTATGCCTACAGGCTGGATAGTACACTTTTTTTGTCTATAGTTAATAAAAAACTTATTATGAGGAACGTGTTTAGGACGTAAGCCGATATATTTTCTTATGATGTCCAAAACACCCACTTCCTGGTCAGTTATACAAAAAGACCGATCTTTTTTGGTTTTAGTATCAATCAGTTGAACGATCATTACTGATGTTCTATCATCAATATTAGACATCTCTAATTTATACAATTCATCGGACCGGCATGCCCCATATAAACCCATTACCGCCACAACCTTCATAAACAAATAATCATCATCGGGAGCTTCTTTTATAAATCGAATGATATCATCAGGTTCAAAAATGTTCGATTTCTTAGGTTTATAACCATCACATAGTTTTTTCAATAATGCAATTAGTTTACTGTATCTGTAAACAATAATTCGTATTAGCAAAAAAATTATACACTAAATTTGACGTTACTTACTTTGAAATGTCACAATTTTCGTAGACCAAAATTGTAGACTTCAGCATCGAATAATAAGACCACAATGTTGATGGCTTCACCTTTGCTTTTTCAGAAAAATATGCCAGAAATACCGTTTCACTTAAACTATTAATCTTCTTTGCCATTTTCCACCTTTGAAAGCATGTGTACTCTTTTTCATATATTAATCGCGATATTTGAGGCAATAATTTAGCTACTGCCTCTAACGCTTCTTTCTTCACACATACCGAAATGTTTTCCTGCTGTACCTCGTTTTCACACATTCTTGAGATCTTGAGATTCATACGGATCAAAATTGAAAAATTGATGTGAAACAATTATTTATTTGCTATAACTATAGCAACATACCAAACGAACCAACTGCGATTTAATTTTTGACTGCTTTTCTTATTTCTGTCTGCAAAATTATTGAGTTTTTCTCTCGATTTTTCTTTAACCTTCGCAATAAAAAAAAATACAATGTTACACACGACGGTAAAATTTCATTATCGACTCGTGAAATTTAATTAATTCGCTCCTTCGTCGCTCATTAATTAAACATTTTCACTCGTCGATAAAAAATAATTTTACCGTCTTGTATAACAAATAACTATTGTTTAAATTATTTTGTTAGTTAACCAAGTCAAGCTTGCGATGGAATATGATAAATATTTTTTTTTTTCGTAGCAGCTTCTATAACCACTGTTGCGCATAGGTACAAAACAAGTCTCCATTTTGTAATTAAAATATAAATATAAAACCGAAAAATTGCGAAAATATTGCATAAAGTATTAACATTTGCATAAGAAACCAATGCTTAATCTACTCAATGCAGCGCTTTTTCTGTCTATCCTTCATTTAATGCTCTCTTTTTAAACGTCTCCGCTTTTATTGCCACTTCGCGTAACAGTGAGATCTAGCGGGTTACACTAGCAGTCTTATATTATATCATGCTTTTGAACAAAAGAAGATCGACCTACAACTTTTTGGATTTATAGTCTTAAAATTAAGTCTAGTTTATGCTACCAAAATTTGAACATAACACTCTGTATATACAGGTTGAACCAAATTTGATTTCCACTAGAGGAACTCGTAAACTATTAGAGATGCAAGGAAGCTTAAGAGGGCAAAGTAGTGGAAAATTGAATGCCTAAAAGTATTCCACTGAAAAAACAAAATCGCCATTTTTAATAATCAGCTGCAACTTATTTATTTGAACTAGGAACGAAAAAAATCAAAAACCACACTTAGCTGTTTTTAAGGCCTTTTCAATAATGTGTGTTATATTTTCTGAAATAAACTATTTCCAAGAAAATTATGTCAACATTTTTATTTCTTAAGGACACTATATTGAGTTTTATCATTTTCGAATTCAGCATATTTTTCTGAATATTTTGATGTATGTCATGGCATACTTCGAATGTGGCAAGGTGGGTTAAATGAAGTACTTTATTACTAAAAAAAAATAAATCATGATAGAGAATGCGATAACTATAAAATTAATAATAAAAAAATACAGACCCTACAGCAATAATTATTATAAAAAAACCAAACATATTGTAACTACCCAGCAAACATTTTTTCCATGGTTCAGCATTAGCCATGTTCTGGTTCAACGCTGGCAACCTGCGCAGGCTAAGCGCACAAAAGAGAATCATGCCAGTACCGATTCAGCGCAGTTTTGCCAGCGCTGAATAAGTACTAGCTACCAGCACTCGGTCTGCACTAGAAAGTTAGTGATGGCTGAGCACTTTTTAATCAGCGCTGTACCGATGCAGGATTTTGGCGCAGATTAAATACCGCCTGAACAACAATCAGCAAAACAATTCATGGCATTAAAGTATGAGCATCGGCGACCAGTACTGTTAGAGTGAAGGGTTGCGGTGCTTAATAAGCACCGTACAGCCTGAAATTTTATAGCGCAACTCTATTTTCGAAATCACACGCAGAGGTGAACCTATTTAAACATATATTATAGTATAATTATAAAATACAATTTACAATATTACAACACTTATAGTTATCGTACAAATAAATTCGTATACACCGTGGCAACTAGCGAATGTTTGACAATACAACATTCGCATTCTCAAGAAACACCACCCAAGAGACCACCACCCTATATAAGCAAAAGGACGCTTGGTATCATGATCATTGTTGTAGAACATAGTGTTTTTAGTATCTTTCTACTTAATGGTCAGTTGTAATTTCAACTTAAAATAAAATTCTTTTTTAAAAGACTGGTGTCGAATAATTAAATATAATGCGCGCACCGTTTATTTTGATTTAGCACTGGTCGCGTACTCTCATTTCTTTTGAGACTAATGTTTGTTATGTTGCAAATATAATAATAAATTAAAAAAGTGGACTTTTTGTAAGTAAAGCTTTAAAACATTGGTTTTATTTTATTGTATTAATTAAATTATTTATTTGTAGGCCTTTGTAAAATGAGTCAATCTAAAAAAAAGAAAAGTTGATTTGGAATGCAGAAATTTCAATGAACCAAGGGCGGTAAAAAACCTTTTTACAAACATTGATAAGAAAGCAATTTGCTTTTTTCAAGGAATACAATTTAAACAGGCATTTTAAATCAAAACATCCAAACTAATACAATTTAATATTACTATTATCTATTATTACTGTCAAATTTCTTTGTCCAAATGTTTTAAAATGATACTTAAAGTGTTTTTGTCAAAAAAATGTCTTGGGCAGGAAGAAAACTCCACTCAAAACATTCGCGTGTGCACAGTGTACGCGGTAGAGTTCTGCGGCCCGGGAGACATTTTGAAAATTTCATTTTGGCCCGCGCTTAAAAGTATTTGTCCACCCCTCCCCTAAGGCAAAAAAGTGCAGTCAACCTAATTCATGAATACTTTATTATATTTATTTAATATTAATATTTACATCAATATAAGAAGCACCACTAATACTAAATAACAATGCAATCCTGTATTCAACTAGTAAAGAACCGTTACAAGTTTGCCAGGTTCGCCAGCTTTTGGCAATACTGGTAATCCTGCATTAGAAGTTAGCCATTAGAAGTTAGCCAGCTTTTGGCGATACTGACAATCCTGCATTCCACCAGTAATGAACCATTATAGGTTTGCCAGCTTTTAACAATACTGGCAATCCTGCATTCAACCAGTAATAGCCCATTACAGATTCGCCAGCTTTTGCCGGTACTGGCAATCCTGCATTCAATCAGTAATAAACCATTACAGGTTTGCCAGTACTAGTAGACCTGAAAGCCAGTGCTCGGCCGTTGTTCAGTGTTTGTTGGGTGTATAATATTGAAATATTTATGAATAAACGTAAATCACGTAATCCTCATAACATTCTAAGAATTTTATTAGAGGCGACTTTCCCATGACTCATACTCAAGTGTGCCTTCTAGACTTCTCTAGGAGTTAAAGTATTCTAAGATGGATAATGTGTATAAATATGAGAGTCATTGTTAGATATTTCACGTTACACGAATAAGTATTCAATGTTAAAAGAATTTTTGTAAAAATTGCCGATAAAATTTTTAAAACATCTACACGTTTTCATAGAATTCCGCCATTTAAAGGGGGGCATGCACGTTACGACTGTTTCAATATTGGGCAGTTGCTTACAATATTTTTACTTTTCCAATAATTATTGTTACCTAATTATGTACTGAATTTTTATTCTTAAAAGTTATGACACCTGCATCGCCCACTATAATTTTTTTTATTTAAAAATAATGAATTATTTCATTCAACCCACTTTTTCACATTAAAAGTATGACATGTCCTATATAAAATTAACGAGAAAAATATACTGAATTTGAAAATGATAAAATTCAATATGGCGTCCACAAGAAATAATAAATTTGGAAACAGCTAAATTTAGAAAAAATTAACTTACATCAATAAAGAGGCCTTAAAAACAACTAAATTTAGTTTTTGAATTTTTTTAATCGACTTTCAAATAAAGAAGTTACAGCTCATTTTTAAAAACGGCTGCTTTCAGTTTTTTCTAAATAAAATCCAGATGAATTGAAATTCAATTATTTTGTCAGCGGAAAATTGTTAGGCATCAAATTTTGCACTACTTAGCCGATTTAAGCTTCCTTGAATATGTAATAGTTTACGAGATCCCTGTAGCGGAAATCAAATTTGGTTCAACCTGTATATTGCGTTACCAAAAAGGGCGATTTGAACTACTTGAATTACTAGTCGATTGCTCTACCACTGCGCCACTCCGGACACTTAATGACAATTCTTAAAGCCTTTCCATCCATCGGATAATCCGACATCTGGCTAATCCGGCACCCGCTAATCCGGGTGAAAATATAAAAAAGAAAAATTGAGGGGGGCAAAATGGAAATATGTAGTCGATTCTAAATATAGTACTATAAATTCAGGTACGCATTTTAGAATTGGTTTACGAAATACAGGGTGTAAAGTTTAGTTCCTGATTATAGTTTTTAATTAATAGTCGCAAAAGGTGTAAAGATAATTAAATGAAATTTGGTATAATTTTATAACTTTTCGAAAAATCTAAAAATTAATTAACACAACTGAACCAGTAGCGGGTATATCTATGGGAGCGCTGCTTAAAACGTGCTTTATTTATTTTATATGCACTTTTGTTAAACATTTTTAACAAAAATATAAACTACATATATTCTTATATAAAAAAGGTACTCCTACTGAAAGTCGATATTGTCAACGGTTTTCGAATAAAATGCATTTTTACATCTCGATGCACTAAAAACCCACACCCAAAAATATCGAATATAACACATAGTTACCTTTAAAATGAACGAAAATAATTACCCTGGACATTTCCATGGTTTCTGGCCACCGTGACAATTAAGTTGTTTAAGCTTAGTTAAAAGCAATAGGTGATGGTTGAAAATATGAACCGTTTTTTAAACGCTGAATATACGGATATGCTGTTAACATTGGGTGAGTGTCATGGAAATAGTCAAGAACCTCTCAAAACATATATGCAGAAATTTCCTAATCGTCGGCATCCAAATCGAAGAACAATGTTAGAAACAGGCGTTGCCGCGAAACTGAGTTTCTAAAACCAAAAAATGCTAACGATGGACAGAATCGTACGGTGCGAACAGTTAGAATGGAGGAAGAGGTGTTACATATTTTGCAGAATAATCCAACTGTTAGTTCTAGACGTGTAGCACTTCAGACTAATATTTCCCAATCTGTAGCTTGGCGAATTATCAAGGAGCAACAACTTCATCGATTCCACCTACGCCAGATGCAAGATCTTCTCCCAGAGCATTTACGTGCACAATTAGAATTTTGTGAATCTCTATTAGGACAACAAAATAATAATCCAAACTTTCTTTCAAATATTATATTTACTGATAAAGCCACTTTTACCCGAAATGGTATTTTCAACTTTCACAATTCTCATGTTTGGGTAGAGGAAAATCCCAGAGCAACAAGGGCTACGCATTTTCAACATAGTTTTAAAATTAATGTTTGGGTAGGATTATTAAATGATAGAATTATTGGCTACCATTTATTCAATGAAAATTTGAACGATATTCAATTTCTTGCAAAACTATTTGTATACATTTATTGAAGATATTGATCTTGAGAGAAGAGGATCACTTTGGTTTATGCGTGACGGTGCTCCTTCTCCTTACGGTAGAGAACCTAGATAATGGTCCATGCTAATTTTCCCAACAGATGGGGACAATTGAAAGCCAAAGTGTATTCTACTCCAGTAAACACCCTGGAGGATTTAAGAAACCGCCTGGAACAGGCTGTGCAGCAATTGTTGCATCATCCGCGAATAATATTTTCGTTGCAGAAAAGGTTACGAGCATGTATCCGGGCTAACGGTGGCCACTTTGAGCAATTTTTTAAATAGGCGCTAATATTTTTAAATTTTTCATTAGTTAAATATTTTACGAAATATTTTTTTGTTTTAATAATAGTTAAAAATAATTTGTAAAGTACATTTCAGTTAATAAACACACCATTGCTTATTTTCTTTCATTTCAATGCCAACCATGTGATATATTTAATATTTTTGGATGAACTTTTTTAATGCATCGAGATATAAAAATGCATTTTACTCTAAAACCGCTAACAATATCGAATTTTGGTAAGAGTACCTTTTTTATGTGAAAATGTTTGTAGTTTATATTTTGTTGAAAAATGTTATCAAAAGTGCACACAAAACAAATAAGGTACGTTTTAAGCTTTGCCCCCCTAGATATACCCGCCACTGGTTAAGTTGTGTTAATTAATTCTTAAATTTTTGGAAAGGACACAATAAGACATGGGGTTGTGCCAAATTTCATTCAATTATCTTTACACGTTTCGCAACTATTAATTAAAAACTATAATCAGGAACTAACTTTTCACACCCTGTATCTCGTAAACGAAGTGTTTTAGAACATATGTTTATATAGACTTTTCGTCTTCTTTTGGGTTCTAAAATGCGTACTTGAATTTATGGTACTACATTTAGAATCACCTTGTATACAGGGTGAGTCACTAAGCGGGAATCGGTCTTTGGTAGGCGTATCGTTTAAAATATTGAAAAATGTTTCGAATAAAAGTTGTTCGAAATAAAGTTCTCCACAACCTAAAATTATTGCCAAATATGGCGTCCTTCCGGTTGCACCGGAAATGAACACAACTTTCTTATTTAAATAGAACACCCTACGTATTTTTACATTTTTGGATTCCTTGTTAAAAATGAATATGAAATTATTAAGACGACATAGGCCCCTAGTTGAACCGTTTTCGCGTAATTTAATTTTTTTGGTTAAATTTGACGATTTCGGAGCTTGACGCCATTAACGATATTTTCCAAACGCAATGACTCAGAGTTGTGTGGCATACGGTTTTGGATTCAGGAAGAAATGGCGTATTTGTTTACGTCTTTGCTGTTAGCAAGATTTCTTAAATTTCTTCACATCCGTCGACTCAGTTCTTCAGTTGTTCAAACATGCATAACTTAATTTTTTCAAATGAAACCACCTACCTTGGATTATCTTATCGGATGCGAAATTAAATTACCTTTTTTTTGGTACCAGGTATTGCCACCTTCGTCCAATAATTTTTGAGAAATTTAGAATTTTGTAAAAATTTTAATTAATTTCGTATTATCGCGTTAGCCCTGGATGTCGCGGTTTTGTTTCGTCTCGTTTGTCCGCCAATAACTGACAGTTTATCTCATTGTTGTCGCGAGGTCTTGGTATTAGTACTGAAAGACAATGTTTTCTCAAGAAGAATTGGTCGATATGGTTTACGCCTTGGGCAGTGCTGACAGAAATCCATTTCTTGCCTCAAGAAATTATGTCCAACGCTTTGCCGATCGGAGACATCCAAATTCAGCCGCATTCGATAAATTGAGAGAGAGGTTTGAGCGAACTGGTAGTACGAAATACGAAAAAAAGGAGCGTAGAAAACTAACGACGCATGAAGAAAACCAAGTTTTAGTAGCGGCTGCTGTTGTCCAAGATCCGCATTTAAGTACCAAAATAATAAGCATGGAATTACAAATAATTCAAACCTCGGTTTCACGAATCTTGCATAAAAATAAGTTTCATCCGTATCGTATCCAGCTAGTACAAAAACTCAATCAAGCTGATTTCAACAACCGAATGCAGTTTTGTGAGTGGGCGTTACGAAAACTACAAGAACAAAATGACTTTTTGGACAATGTACTATTTACCGACGAATGTACATTTCATAAGAACGGCTTCGTGGGAAGACACAACTCCCATTACTACCACACTGAAAATCCTCATTGGATAAGGCCCTTAGACTATCAGCATAGGTGGTCTCTGAATGTTTGGGGTGGTGTCATAGGAAGATTTGTTGTCGCACCACACTTCTTCAATGAACATTTGAATGCCAACAATTACTTGCATTTTTTGCAAAATCAATTGCCCGAAATAATAGACAATTTGCCTCCTTGCTGTCGTGCGGCAAATGTGGTTCCAACATGATGGGGTACCGGCACATTATGGAAGGGATGTAAGGGGGTTCCTCAATACACAATTCCCTAACAAGTGGATAGGAAGAGGAGGTCCAGTGGCATGGCCCGCAAGATCACCGGATTTAACTAAGTCAGACTTTTTCTTGTGGGGTCATGTAAGCAAGTTGTGTACCAGGAACCACCAACTACCCGAGAAGACATGATGGACCGGGTTCGTGTTGCTTTCCAAAATATCAATAAAAACGTCTTGGTGGATGTGAACAATTCTTTGCTGCAGAGACTGCGCATTTGCCATCGTGAAGCTGGTGGTTATGTTGAACATTTAATTTAATGTTATTATTACCATTGTTTATGTATTCTTCTTAATATTTGTTGCAACTTACTGTTACCGATTTGTTTATTGTTTATTTACTTTCTTTAATGCTTTACACTGAAATCCAATGATGATTTTCAGTATCGTGGTGTATCGTTTCCTTCCCACGAAGCGGTTCTTAAAATTTTTTTTTGCATTCATCGGTAAATAGTACAATGTGCGAAACGATCATTTTGTTCCTGCAGATTATGTAACGTCCATTCACACAACTGCATCGATTGTTAGTCAGCTTGATTGAGTTCTTGCACTAGCTAGGTGTGATACTGATGAAGCTTGTTTTAACACAACAATCAGGAGACCGATTTTTGGCTTATTTGTAATGTCACACTTATTCTTCTGGTTCTTAAGTGCGGATATTGGACAGCACCAGCCACTACTGAAACTTGGTTTTCTTCATGCGTCGTTGGTTTTCTATGCTCCTTTTTCTCGTATTCTGTACTTCCAGTTAGCTACAACCTGAAGAATGCCACTAAATTTGAACATCTCTGGTCGACAAACCGTTGGGCATACCTACATGTTACAAACTCTAATAAAATTGTTTATTTTTTTGAATTTTAATTATTTTAGTTCATAATTAATATTTGGGCCATTGTGTTTGCCCTACTCTAACAATTGACCTAGTTTTCAAAAAATAATTTTCTTTAAAAAATGTAAAGTTTAAACCACATTAACCGATTCTTGTTCGAAAAACATTTTCTGTAATCTGCAGGACAAACGAGCCGAAACAAAACCGCGACATCCAGGGCTAACGCGATAATACGAAATTAATTAAAATTTTTACAAAATTCTAAATTTCTCAAAAATTATTGGACGGAGGTGGCAATACCTGGTACCCAAAAAAAGGTAATTTAATTTCGCATCCGGTAAGATAATCCAAGATAGATGATTCCATTTGAAAAAATTAAGTTATACATGTTTGAACAACTGAAGAATTGAGTCGACGGATGTGAAGAAATTTAAAAATCTTGCTAACAGAAAAGACCTAAACAAATACTCCATTTCTTCCTGAATCCAAAACCGTATGCCACACAACTCTGAGTCATTGCGTTTGGAAAATATCGTTAATGGCGTCAAGCTCCGAAATCGTCAAATTTAACCAAAAAAATTAAATTACGCGAAAACGGTTCAACTAAGGGCCTATGTCATCTTAATAAATTCATATTCATTTTTAACAAGGAATCCAAAAATGTAAAAATACATAGGGTATTCTATTTAAAATAAGAAAGTTGTGTTCATTTCTGGTGCAACCGGAAGGCCGCCATATTTGGCAATAATTTTAGGTTGTGGAGAACTTTATTTCGAACAACTTTTATTCGAAACATTTTTCGATATCTTGAACGATACGCCTTCCAAAGACCGATTCCCACTTAGTGACTCACCCTGTATACAGGGTGATTCAGTCATAGTGTCATTAATTTTAACAGATGGTAGAGAAAAATGAGTGTGATACGAATCCGCTATTAAAAATATATGTTTTTAATACATACATTATGTTAAAAAAAAAAACATTTCAAATCATAATTAAAACCCCTTTTCAGGCTGCCACTGGCGGTCATGTAGCTTCGAATGATACATATACTTATTAAGTATATGGTATGACATATCCAAATTGACCTCTGTCAGCTTGGATGAGGCGTTGCCAAAATTTTAAAATATTTTCGTTATACTGTTAGCGTTGATTGAATCAACGCTGTTAGACATGATAAATTGGTTTAAAATCGTTTAACATATCTAATGCGAATTGCAGGAATGCATAATAATTATAATAGATAAAAGAATTTAATGTTTGATGTAATACGAGCAAAATTCGGGTGGCGGCTGCAGAATGAACTATTCAGTGTTTAAGTAAAAAAGTCATCCAGTGTGCTGTGATTGTCTAATGCCTTGTTAGAAGAGGTTATAGCGAACAAAAGCAAGAGCGAGTAACGGAAAAGAAAAAGGCAGGATTTCTTATTACATATTGTTATCTATGAAGTAAAAGTAGTTCAATGGTCATCTGTCATTGTCAACTGTCAATTTTTGTGGTTTTGTTTATCATGCTCTGCTTTTCATTACGGAGGTTTCCTACCTGCTTTTTAAACGAATACCGTGGTGAAATAGTTCTGCCGTTGTTTGCCAAAGTTGCTGAAAAAAAGTCGAAATTTTTAAAAATATCTGAAATGTCATAGACAGTTAAAATTTCCAAAAAAGAATAGGGCAGAGTGTTGTACCTTGGATACGTTTGTACCTCGGACCAATGAAATATTAAATTAATAACATTATTGTTATTAAAAAAGAACATTAATATCTTTACATGTTATTACCTCAAAAGTAGTTCATCTAAGGAAAAAATTACGAAATACATTTTTTGAGCGAAAAACATTATAAAATACAAGAAATTATTAAATTATTATTTAGGGTCAGTGGCGTAGAAGTTCTGATAGAAAAAAAGGTCACTATACCCCAAATCTACGCTACTGGAGATGTTAGTGAACTTTTATAATAAGGCAATATTAGCCCTTTACAAGATATTTTGTCACCAAATATTTTTTAAATATTACTGTTCATTTGAGAGATATAACATAAAATCGTTTAAAAAATCAAGAGTTTAACACCCTCTACCTCAAATAGGGTACATTTAAGAGGCAAAGTCACATTATTTTTTGATAATCCATTGTTCCTTAAAGTTTCCGCCATAGTTAGCGGACCACCCTGTATATATAAAAGAAAATTTGGCGGTAAATGGGGGGAAGTGGATGTTAGTTGCCGCCGTCAATTATTTGTACTTCTCCTCAACTGAAAGAAACCGCTCGCTGAAAGTTTGGAAAAATATTTTTTTTTTGAAATATCTTGAAATTTGTTGTAACATAGTTTTAAGCTTTCACTTCTGTCGGCAGTCCCTATAAGTGCCCAATTTTTTTAATGGTTATCCTTTTTAAGGAAAAATGCCCTAATGAAATTAGAGCGTTCCAATGCGATTAACTTAATAAAATTTCATTGAAAATGTAAAATATTTACCAAAATTCTATATTTACCAAAATTCTTTTAACATTGTACGCTTACTCGTGTAACGTGAAATATCTAACAAATTAACATTAGAAACTGCTCATAATTATGCCGCTTATCCGTCTTAGAATACTTAACATCTAGAGAAGTCTACAACTAGGAAATTCGATCCCAGTCCTTATTTCTAATCCCGGGATTTCGGGATTATGTCTAGTCAATCCCGGGATTATTTCAGTATTGAGGGTTACGAATAAAAGAGAAGAAATGTTATAGTAGTCAATCAAAATTTAGACATAAATCAATGCATTTTCCGCAAATCAGCCTAAAAAGGTCGGAGTAATCAGACTTTTAAAGTCATTTACTTTTTATGTTAAAGTTATTCTTTTTCAACAAATCTTTAAACTTTCATTAATTGAAAAATAGTGTTAAAAGTGACATTTAATTTTGTGAGTAGGGAGTATTGCGAAAAAAACTTTTTCCCACTCCCACCCGTATATGACTGTTTTCTTTATATCTTACGAGCAGGATAGATAGAACATATCAGTCTAGTGAAAGGATATAACGAAAGTCGCGCCGTGATTGGTCGATTTCATATCCACACTAGTGTGGATATGAAATTGACCAATCATGGCATGCGATAAAGACGAATGTCATTTTTAGATTAAGAATTATACCATACAATCTGTCAAACTGACTTCGGTATTTACCAACAAAATTATTTAAAATAAGTGCTTTTAGTGCAGAATCAGTAAACTTTATCCCAGCGGACATTTCTGAGGCTGCAAGTGAAATATTCAAGATATTATTACCTTAGAAATCAAATAGTAAATATAAATTTTGTTATGATAAATTTATGACGTTTCATTGACACATGGACACTATATAAAATATATTAGAAACTGCAAATGTCATGAAAAATTATTAATTTGCTAAATCGTATTTTAGTCTTTAATAGATCGTAGTCGTAGGAAAAAACGCTGTACACAGAGACTAAATAGACTGAACGTTTCAATGTTGTCTCATGCGTACAGTTGAAGCTAAAATCCGGGGAAGTGGGGAGGTGCATTCCACTACTCTTTGATATGGTCGGATTAAGTAAAATTTATAAATACGGAACTTGCCGCGTAACGGTTCTAACGATTTAGATGAAACTTTAGAATTAGGGGCTTTTGGACCAATAGGATAATTATTATAAGTGCTTTTTGGTAAAAGTTCAGGAGAACTATTTTCAAAGACATCTTGGTTTAATAGTAAAATAATTTTCTTTCAATACGCGACGCCTGTGTACAATATTGTTAAGCCGGTGCTGTAAACACGTCATGATTGCAGTGAAATGGCGACGCGCGCACGCCGATAATTGAATATTTATATATTTTATTTTTACCTACCCAAAGAATGAAACTCTTGATTTTCCTTCACTAATGTGTTCACTGAGGTTTCAACAATGATCCACAATACTCTTCCCCATATTTACACCCCATTTTCTTTAAAAAAAACCGATGTTATCTTCGCAAAGGTCTGTCAAATAATAAGAGGGCATTGCGAGCTAGATGGAGCTAGGCTTTTCGCCAGGCTTTCAACTGGCTTCACTGCTTACCGTGTTAGGTTCAGTCTATTTAGTCTCTGGCTGTACAACTCGAGCGGATTGTCCATATCGCACTCGAACGATTGAGGCACTCCGCCTACGGCGTCGTGCTCAAGCTTCATTCTCGTGCGATATGGACATCATTTCCGCTCTTGTTGTACAAACTACTAATTTCGCACTAGTGTTGTGTTTTGACACGTGTCATTATAAAAGTCAATTTCTAATTCACTTACTAATTAACTAAAAATGTCACTTTTTAATGACAGTTTTACCAAAAAACCTTTATGTAACTAACTACTTAAATAAACTTTGAAAATTAACGAAAATTCCCTCTTAACATAAACCGATGAGTTTCATATAACACCCTAGTCACTAGCTAACAAAAGGCAAAAGGTATTTAAAAATAATATTAACTACTCACATTTCTATTAAATGTAAATAAAACTAAGTTAATGGGGACATTCTAATTTGAATAACCAAAATGTCATCAGAGAAATAAAGGCACGTCCTTCACCAAACTTTATAGTTCAAAATAAAAAAAAAAAATTATTTCAAACATGCATAGCATTTGTGGGTTAATTTATGGTACTTGCTTGAAATAAAACTATATAGCGTTTTGTTATGTGCAGTCTATTTTACATTTTTTTAAATGATGACAATCCCGAATATCCCGGGATTAAAAAAATTTAATCCCGAAAATTTTGGGACTGAAAAGCGGTCGGGATCGCGGGATGGCAATTTTCGGGATCGCGGGATCAAATCCTCCATCTACAACGCACACCTGCCTATGAGACTTGGCAAGTCTTCTTTAATAAAATTCTTAGAATATTACTGAGAATTAGCTCATTTGAAGGGATTCATACACGTCACGCTTACTAATAAATAGCGCAGGCGCGCTATCTTGGCCAGGGCTTCAGCCCAAAAATCTTAAAAGGAATAGGAAGTTAATCAGTTTATTGTTTGAAAGGTTCATTTAACCTCTTCTTGAGTAGTAGTTTCTTATTTCTTCAATTAGTTTGTAGGAAACCGTCACTTTTGTGATAAAATTTGTAAGGAAAAAGGTGAATCTTTTTCTGTTGCCATTAAGTGTTTTCTGAAATAAAAACTGTTTCTTATGCATTGACAATTATTCAGTTTTAAAATAAATCTGCACACGTTCTCGTAAAAATTGTGTGCTCAGTTGGTGAAGGTGTTGAAGTAATTTTTATTTATGGCTCCCAAAACAAATGTGCTGGAGCCATGGAAAGAGTTTTTAATGATAGGGATCCAGATAAGCATTTGAGCCACAGATACGTTATAGATCTTGTACAAAAATTCACAGACACGGGATCGGTAGTAAATAAGAAAAGACATGGTAACAGAGTGGTAAATAAAATAAGTCAAATTGAGGTAATAGGCCACATTACTGCCAATCCCTGACTCTTTGCACTCTACTGCTGAAGGTACTGTGGTTTCATATTTATTGGATCGTTAAGTGACAATATTTCATAAGTTTCATCCTTATAAAATGAAAATTGCAGGCAAATTAGGCGAGAAACAGTTCAAAAAATGAGACAAGAATTTGAAAACCAGATGCCTGGAACAAAACGGTGCTCATTTCGAGCATCTCTTATAAAATTCAACTGTTTCAAGCGATGGAATTTGTATTTTTGAAGACTATTTTCCCAAACGTAGATTTTACTAACAATAAGCGCTTAACAACATGTTGTGCAGGAAAAACATGAACGTGGACTGCGCTTCAAAACAAGCGGTTTTCTCAAAAACTAACCGTAGAAATTAAAAACTACTACTTAGCCAAAAAGATTTTAAACGAACCTCCTTTCAAACCCTGACCTTTTTAACCCCCTGGTCTATTTAAGATTTCTGCCTCGGCCAAGGTGCAGGCCTCAATCTGCATTGATGAAGTGTCCTCCTCACAACCAAAATTGACCAGTTCCTTCATTTTGCACATAACGTTTTTGTTTTGTAGATATTTAGGGTGGATCGTTTTCTAAGAATCACCCTGTATAGGCTGCTCAATTTAAAAAAATATAACTGGTTAAAATCTCGAAAATCTGATCTTTTACAAAAAAAAAACTTACTACTAACATAAGATTCTAACGAAATTAGTTTTTACGTTTTTGATGTAGGAAGGCATAAGGGAAATACGAGCCATGGATAAAAAGTGAAGATTTTAAAAATTACCATGTATTTTAAGAACTAAGTCAGCCATGACAAATTTGACACCGAAATATTTATTTTAATCAAATAGTATGACACTAAAGTAAATACCCCCTTTAATAATAACTCCAATACCACCGAACAGTTGCGAAAATGTGGCACTGTACTCCACGCTTAGATTTTTTTTAAATTTTCAAATGTTCCTATTTTATCGATTTCATTTAAGAAAAATTGAGAATGGAATAGTGATATTTTTTTTAATCATAAATTCCATAAATGTACATTACTTAGACGTTGACAAAGTTCTTTGTGTAGTCATCATCCTTTACATAAAATATGAAAGCTTAGATAATTTAAGACATATATTTACTTTACTTTTTTAGAGTGACCGATCACTTTCTAAAAGTTCCACAACATCGAGCAAGAAAAGCACAAGTTCTTCGACTGCTTCGTCGCCCGATCTAACAGCCCATGTGCGCCCGGCTATGTCAGAAGCCAGTGACGATTCATCCTTAACCAGTGAAGATCTTGAACACCTTGCAGGTGGATATGTAGATAGCGATACCGGATTAGAAAGCATGTCTAGTGCTGAAACAACAGCAAAGGCGTGCAGTGTTTGTCAAGAGAGACCGGGTAGTACCCAAGGACCCAACATGGAAGCAGTTATACAGGAAGTCAACAGATTAAAGTGCGACAAGCTCGACCTTCTTCGACAGAATGTGGTAAGTATTATGACTGTAATTTATAATAAGTTTTTCATTATCAGTTATCAACTTTTAGAATTGTCAAAGAGATATCAAGAGGTTGAGAGAAAAAGAGCTGAGTTTACAAAGTGATTTGGCAGCCGCAACAAAAGAAATAATGAGGTTAAGAGAACTATTAAAAGATTTTAATCCAAATGGTGATAGGTCTCCAATGTGAACTGCTTAAATTAATTCCTTATAGTATTTGATCAAAGTATTTATGAAAAGAGAAAAAATTTATTTTTAGAATGTTACTTTCATTTTTAAAGTGGTTCTAGATGCGGTGAAACTGTTTTATTTAATAAAATGGCCGTGAACAAAGCGCCAATTAATATCTGAAATAAATAATTACACTCTTATTGATAACAAAAAATAAAAAAATAACATATACATAATATGCCAATTAGGTATGAAGCACCATCTAAACCATGAACATCACAAAATCTGATAATACCTTTTGTGATACTCTATTTTTTTATAAACAGATTTTTTGCATCTTTAATCTTACATGTTAAGTTTTTGTTAAAGGAGGTAAAATTTTTTAATATTTATTCCTATTTATTCAATTTCATTCAACTTGTTCATTAACATTTAACGTAAATATGTTCCATCCTGTAAACATTGTATGTTAGTATTAACTAGATTACCAACAAAATGATACCAAAGTAAACATTCCCCAAAAATTCTGTTTCAGAAAATTATTAGCTAATAAGTGTAAATAGCACAGCATTTATTAATCTTTAGTTTTTTTAAGTAAGTTTTTCAGTTATATTAATCCTAGATTGTTATTAACTGCAATAATGTGTTTTTAAAATATCATTAAGACAGTAGGACGGTTTGTAAATACACCTCATTGTCCCTTTTTATTATTAAAAATCATTGATGTACCACTTATATTATTCACAATATGACACAATATATTACTATTTAACAGTTTATTTTTTGTATAGGTTATATAGAAGATTTATGTACCTTGTTTTGTCAACATAAAGATTTGATGCAGACATAAACTTAATAAAAATAAAGCATTATTGAAGATTGATGGATTAATTGTCTTACACACTTCCTTGCTAAATAGTGATATAGCTGTTCCCAGATTTCACTGACAATCGACTGTGGATTCAGGATAAAAAATAAATTTGAACTACGAAACAATATTCAGAGTTATGGGCCTTCAAAATTATTAAGTATATTTGGACTATTTCTACTATCGAAGCCAATTGTTTCCTTGAATCGCAAACAAGGCCATATAGTATGTGGTAATTTTCTTCATCCACCTCCCTATTTTATCGATCTAACTTTTACGATTTTTTTTAAATTAATAGTGCCGCAGAAAAGGTTACCTAATTATAAAAAAATTGGTCTCCTATACAGGTAACCATTTTTGAGAAAAATGGCCATTTGCTGACCGTTATTTCGGTTTTAGTAATGATGGTAAAGGATTTAAATATTAATACCGCACGCACATAGATGGTTCGCGCTTCACGTTGGAACAATTAAATTGGTACCGCACTTGTACGGCAAAAATAAAATGGGAGAACCAAAAAAAATGAAGAGGGAAAAAAAACCTGGAGTAAACACACGCCCTCTAGTAGGGCATTAACCTACTTGTCCGCTTGCCTACAAAGTGACAAAAGAGGTAATAAAGGAACTACTAAGAAAAGAACACAGCACTTACTGGAGGGGTGTCAACGGTCTGAGGCAATCGCGGAAGTTCATTGACGGACCATCAGAAAAGAGAGCCAGAGAACTATTACAGTTAAGCAAAAATCAGCTCAGGTGGACAGTTGGACTATTTACGGGAGACTGTGCCCTAATGAAACATCTTACAACAATTGACGTAAAAGAAAATTCTACTTGTAGAATGTGTGGAGAGGAAGAAGAGACTCCTTTACACATATTATGCGAATCTCCGGCTAGGCAAGAGGTAGACATTCCAGCTTTGGGAATGCTCTGACTGAACCAAAGACAATAGTGGAGACACCCATAAAAGAGGTTCTGAAATTTTTCAAAAGATCGGGCCTATTATGAGATAATCGTGGGGGGCACAATAAGCGATAGCTTCAGTGTTGCAGGGATGACCGACCCCATAGAAATAATAATAACACACGCCCAACAATAAACAAATAAAATACAAACGAGATTTATATATCGCGGCGAATAGTGCACATGCTTGTTGCCCTCCTATTTATTTTTTAAAATATAAAAAACAACAAACAACTACGAAAAATACATAAATGAGAAAAAAAAAAACAAATGAGTATATCTTTTACCAATATATCACGAATGAATATTCAAATATTTAGAAAACATGAACTTTATGCAAAAGCTACAAAAAAAAAGATTAACAATATCACACAAAAATAAAAATACAATAGTTAGGGTCTTCATCTATTTACACTTAACTTTTGGCGTCTTTTCACTGGGGAGTAACTCACCGCACTTTATCGATGCACTTCACTTCATTAACGTCTATGGTGTTCAAAAGAACGGAAAGGTCATTTATGGTGAAGCCTACGCTGGTGGACATGTCGTTGAAGGAGTTTTCTTTGGTAGAGGCTTTGCTGGCGGAGGTTCCGCTGGTGGATGTTCAGTTCGTGGAGGCGTCGCTCGTGGAGACGTCGCTGCTAGGAGGTTCTCTGGGGAAGTTTGCTCGGATGGGGGATGCTCTGCTACCTTGAAAATAGGAGTTACCTTTGGCCTCTTTGTCCTTCTAATGGTTTTAATGAAATCCTGGACAGGCGTAGGCGTCGAGTTTGCTGCAGACGTCGAACTTTGTTCTAATATCAACCTAAGTGTTGATCTCGAACATGGTGCTACCTTTAAGCTCGGTGCTGATGTCAAGCTTGGTGTTGGTGTCGTTCTTATTGCTGGTATCGACCTTACTGCTGTTGTCGAGCTTGGTGCTGGCATTGAGCTTACTGCTGGCGTCAAGCTTACCGCTGGCGTTGAAGCTTGATACTGGCGTCGAGCTTACTGCTGGCGTCGAGCTTTTGGTGTTGGCGTTGAGCTCGTTACTGGCGTTAAACTTAGTGCTGGCGTCGAGCTTGGTGTTGGCGTCGAACTTGGTGAGGGCGTCGAACTTGGTGCTGGCGTCGAGCATGTTGCTGGCGTCGAATTTGGTGCTGGTGTTGAGCTTGTTACTGGCGTCGAGCTTAGTGTTGGGCTATTCGAATACAAGTTGTGACATGTATTCGATTCTACCAAGATTTCGAATACATCCGATCCTCAGCTGAAGTATTCGAATACTCCCGATTCTCAGCTGAAGTATTCGAATACTCCCAGACTCCGTGAGTTGAAGTAAGAATATGAATAGAATCGGTTTCGCGTTTGCCAGATATCGGAGTTCTCGCCTTGCGCAAGCAACATCTCATCATCACATGATTCATAAGTTCTCGGGTACTTGCTTGCATTTGAATACAAAATATGTATTTGAGATTGTGGTAGTCCGATACAACAAACCATTGGAATGCTGAGCAGTGAATAGAATCAGTCTCCTAACTACGCTCACGGCCGTCTTAAGTAACAGACCATGAAGTAGGAAATTTGGCAACATGGCATGGTTGTCCACCCTCACCCTGTACTTTTAGTTGTTGCATGCCGGCAGCTAAACAAATTACAGCGATTTTTACTAAGCATATTTACATTATTATTGAAAAGATAATAATTTGTTTCTTGTGGTTGTGTAGAGAAAATATTCATAGTATTGGTTTGTTCGAAAGCTGGTGATAAAACACAGCTAATTTTACAAATTCAACAGTGGAACCCCGTTTAAATTGCTTAGTGACCAGTGTTTTCGCTAAGATTTATTGGACATAAATATACCTTTTGATTTTAGGTTAAAATTGTCTTTCTTAGTTGCGTGATTTGTCGTTACGTCGTTTTCATTTAAGAGAACAGGGAACGTTATTTAAAAAAAAAAGTGTATGTTTTTTTAGTTTTATGTGAGATACGCAGGTTTGGTGTATATTTTAGTTCAATCTTTGTAAACTTGGTAAGTCTGAGTTTTTTAACGTCTAACAAAATGCCAAAAACCTGCTGCGTCCCTGGATGCAAATCCAATTATAATAGTACTTTAAAAGCTGGAAAATCTGTGCTATTGACTTTTGGTTTTTCAAAAGATCTTATCCTAAAAAATTAATGGCTAAAAGCTATCCCCCGAGATGAATGGTGTCCTTCTAAATATTCAGTTGTTTGTAGTAAGCATTTTTCAGAAAACGATATTATTAAAGAAGATAATTTTTTATTACCAGACGAATATGTGGAGAAAATTCCAACAAAAACTAATCTTAAATCTAATTCAGGGCCTTCACTTTTTCCAAATTTACCTCTATCTAACCTATTTATCTCAAAAAGTACCTATTCCAAGAAAAAATCCTGACGAGAGACATAATGAAACCTTATCTCGTCATAATGAATTAAACGAGTCATTTGAAAAATGAGACTTAATTAACAGTTTCGACGATTTAGTTTTAAATTATCTTAAGGAAATCAACATTCCTAAGTCTTGGACAATAAAAGTGATAAAATATAAGAAGATCGATTTTTACATTCTAAATTTAACAGAGGAGATGATTAAAATTGTCAATCAGATTTCAGTAGATGTAAATATGGTTGTTAAGGTATTTATAAATGAAAAAGAATTGACTTTCAAGGGTTTAAATTGGGTTCTACCTTTTGAATTAAAATTAACTAGGTGGTCCCTGCTAAAAAATGTATTAGTTACATACAGAGATTAAATAAATATCGATCAAGCCTTTACGGTTTTGATAGAAAAAAGTATATATTGTATTTTTAACTGAAGCTTCTAAAACATTGGTGGAAACTCTGATAATTTGGAGGCTGTGGATGATTCAGAAGGTAGTAATAATTTAAATAATATATTACCGATCTTGATCAGTCAGGTACAGTTCTTAATTATTTAAAAATAGCCCTATTCTTCAGAAACCATAATTATGGCTTTTATGTTGTACGCATTTTCTCCTTGTGCATATGAATTAATGCGGGATTATTTAAATTTTTCAACTAAAATGTATCTTAAATACATTTCATTTAGATATTCTCTGTAATTTATTTGCGAAGTATTCATATTTGTATGCGGTTTTATTGGAGTGACCGGCGAAGAAAAAGCCAATAAAACTGCATACACATTTCATTTAGTCTCGCTGTTACCATAAATATTAATCTAAATAACGACAGAAGCACAAATAATTATCTTAATTATGTTTTAAGTCTTTAAAACCCAAGGAAAAAATTGTTGCTCTTTTAACTGATGAAGTATATATTAGCAAGAGATTGGACTATAGGGTGAAAAATTTATTTTCTAAAGGAGTGTAACCAAAAACATATTTTATGCCGTGTTACTCTTTTAAGTGCCTCCCAAGATATATTTTTAAAAGATTTTTAATCTCAATGTATCTGCGGTAAAGAATATTAAAACTATTCTCATTATGTTTTCTGCAATGTTTTTCAGTATTTTACTAAATAACTATATTAAAAATAAAAACAGTGAATTTGTGCCAAAAAGATAGAATCAAAGAATAAGAGAAGGAAACTCAATACTTTTAATAAATAAAAATAGGAGAAAACACGATCGTATATATTAATTTTTTTGTAATTAAAAATCAAATGCCACAAAATACTTACTTATAACATCGAAAGATACATACCGTAAAATAATCTTCAAAAAATAATTTTTAAAACTAATAAAGCGAACAGCAAAATATGATCTTAGTGTAGTAGACTTTGACAGAGTGGACAACTATCTAACGTTTGGCAACACCGCATCGAGGGTTTGTTCATGGCCTGTTAGATAGAGCCGGCCGTGCTTCGCTACATCTCCGATTCTTAACTTCTCGGATTCTTGTATTCGAGATCTTAGAATGCATTTTTGAATGCGTATTGTATTCGAAATCATTTTTATCCGGGATGATTAGTTACGCATTATGTTCGCACACTCCTACATTCGAATATGTACCTAGTTTTTAATTTATTACTTCATCCTTCTCATAAAATTATTAAATAAAGAAATGCTTAAGTACTTTTTAGAATATTTTTTAATTCAGTATAGTATTATAATTTTCCGATAAAAATTGATCCATAAAACTTATTTAAAATATAAATATGGACTAAGTTAATCTTTTTGGATTTATTATTCATTAATCGGAGTTTATTTTGGCATTGTTTATGCGGACATGATTATGACAGTCGTAAAACACGATTGATTGAATCAAATAAAAAATTTAATTGAAAATATATATATATATATATATATATATACATTTATATAGGGTATAAGTCAGCCTCCGCAATGTAAAAATTGAATGTCAGGCAGCGTCCGGCGAAACTCTGCGTCCGATATACGGACGCTGAGTGACCAGCCCATTTAACAAGCTCAGAGGGGTCTACATGGGTCCTAGCTGCGTTTGCAATAAAAAAACGGTGGAGCTTAACTTGCCGGTTTTTGGATAGCCGTATAAAATCAAGTTTACTCGTTTGCCGCTACGAGTCGCTTCGATCGATTCGTATATCCCCAAGGCGTATCTAAATTTCAAGCCAGCGGTTCACCCAGCCTCCAAAACATCGGCAACGTCGTACGCTTCTAATAAATGCATTTCTCTTGAACAAACCAATGAGAACTTCAGTACACTTAGCTCTAGGTTTACCCCTCCGCGCTGTTTCATTCTTGCAAATGCCCGCGTAAATCGAATCGGCGCGGTGTAAAATTAATTCAAATTTACAATGAGACATAAGTTTGGGTTTTACACAAAGTGAAAAACGTGCAAATAACTTTTGTTAATTAGTACAATATCATACAAAATAGCTGTTCATACTATAAATTTAGACATTTAGAAATTAACGCATTTTCATTTTATTGATTATATTTAACTTAAGTTTAACTCGCAAAAAAAGTGAGCTTTAATTCAGAAATATCAAGGTCTTAAAATGGTTATTCACGAAATAAAATAAAGTACATGAACAGAAGAAAATTAGCTGGCAAACATACGTTTCTAAATTTTTAGTGTCATTTAATAAATCTAAAAGTATTTGGTTATTTTGGTATTTATTCATATAGATAGAAAATTGAAAAGAGTGAGATAGTTTTATTAATTGTGACCACCTCTATTTTTGCCACTAAAATTATCCAGTTGGTCTTTTCTGGATTTTGTCAAGTGTCAATAGAAATGTTATCTTACATATTTATTTACTTATTAATAATGTAATTTCATGAATATAAATTCCAATCTGCACCTTTAAACCTAACTAATGAACTCTCATAATGACTAAAATGGTAAATGTGATATTCGTACTGTTGTTTTATTACTGAATATTTAATTCATGTAACACGACCTATTTTTTAAATATTTCTCCTATAAATTAGAAATTTTAATTTTATATTTGAAATTTTGATTTTTCTCTGGACATTTTAAGTTATACTTAAAATTTAAAGAAAAAAAGCTAAGGTTTTGAAATAATATTCAAAATTTTGATTTTCCCTCAATATCTACAATACATTTAAAGTCAAAATGTTAACACTTTACTGAAAATAGCCGCACTAATCTTGATATTTTAACATTATCAATTTACAATTTAGATATTTTTTGCCTAATTTACATTTCACACTTTTTTCAAACTTTTGGTTAATTATAACTCAAATTTTTGACTATTTTGATCAAAGTTGCGTTTATAAAATAATTAAATTAAAATATTTCTCCAGTTTTGAATATTTGCACGTCCAAACTAGAAAAATTGTAGAAAACTTCAAAATTTTCAGAGAAAGTAAAAATTTTGAAAAAAATATCGTAAGTTTTGTTGTAAAGTCGATATTTTGAAGTAAAGATCGAAATTAAAATATCAGTTTCCAGAATAGGTATATATTCAAAATTCGAGAAAAAGTGCAACTTTTAAGTTTAGAGTTCAACTTTATTTTATTTTTAAGAAGAAATAAAAACACGAACTTAAAATTGGGATTTGGAACTTTACTTGAAATTTAAATTTTAAAGTTGAGCTTTCCGTAGATTTTTGGACTGAATTTGAAATTTTGAGCAAAAATTCGAAATCTTAACATGTCGATGTAGAAATTTTAAATTTGGAAACAAACATTAAACTGTTTTTCTGAAATGTTGAAATAAAATTCAAAATTTTAGGTTTTAGAGTTTGATTTTCAAGCAAAAATTTTTAATTTCAAGTTCAGCATGGAAATTTTTGGAACTTTTTTAATTAATTTCATTTTTAATTTGATCGCTTTGTTTCGCATTTTGCTGTGGGAAAACTGACATCGTTAGCTCCTAATAATTTCTATCGACAAAAATACGAGCTGTACTTTATAGAATGAAAAAGTCCCCCCCCCCTTTCCCAAAAATTTGAATATGTATGTTTTACATGAATACCAGCTAGTGAAATCCCTAAAATACCTACATAGTATAGAATTCAAAACTATTAGCTGTTAATTTTGGTGAAACGGACTGGTCCTTGGTTATCTTTAAAAATTGAATTGCAAAGCTTGTCTCCTGAAATTAAGAAAGATTAAAAAACACATCAAAGGCTGCTCTAACGCTTTTCGGCAGCCGAGCTATCAGTAAGTATTTCTCTGAAGATGATAGCTTGGCTGTCGAAGCGCGTTAGAGCAACCTTTGTTTTGTTTTTAAATCTTTCTTGGTTTCAGGGGACAAGATTTATTTTTCAATAGCTGTTAAACCAATAATGAAAATTGAATCGAGTTTGTTATCCATATTAATATTTGGGAGGAGGGAGGGGTTATAAAATGTTTTTTGTTGGCCTTCTTTATTTAAAAAAGTTTTATCAGGAGCCAGAAAAGTATATTTTTTTATTTGAATTTTAGTGTTTCATTACACAAGTATTAAAAATATCATTGATTCAACAACATTGCAACGATCAACTTTACCTAATTATTTTTCAATGATATGTTAATCTTGTCATATAAGGAAAACAGAATGAGGTTGTTACCAGTTATGTAACTATCAAATTCGAAAGAAAAAAAAATTAAAAAAAATACTACATATAAAAAGCCATCTAGGAAGCTCATAGCTTTAGTTATAATTTTTAATCTACAAAAAGAAAATAATATGCAATAATTAAAATAAACTTTTATTTATCTGTCCAATTTTAAAATAAAATCAACAACAAATAATAATTTTATATCTAATTAAAAATGCAAATCGCAATTACATGCTAAATTTAACACTTTGATGGAACGGACTGGTCCTTGGTTATCTTCAAAAATTGAAACACAGAACTTGTCCCCTGAAACCAATAAAAATTAAAAAACACAACAAAGGTTGCTCTAACGCGTTTCGACAGCCAAGCTGTCATCTTCAGAGAGAAACTGTTTCTCTCTGAAAATGACAGCTTGGCTGTCGAAACGCGTTAGAGCAACCTTTGTTGTGTTTTTTAATTTTTCTTGGTTTCAGGGGACAAGTTCTGTGTTTCAAATTTAACACTTGTAAAATACTGGATCATTTCTTCAAAACAAAATTAAGTCAAGGTATACACCTGGGTACACTTACACCTAGCAAAGAACTATTTACAGAACATCTATTTTACAGATTTATACTTGTTTTTGAGCATGACATGTAAAATTTCCTTAAAAATGCATATAATATGCACCGAGTGAAAATAAGTTCAATAACATGGAAACTAAAATCAGCTGCAATGCATGTTTCCCGAATTCTTAGGGTTAGAATTACAAATACACTTCATAAACTTAGTTTTTAAACACGTAAACACGTGAAACAAGTGAAGTTTAACATCACTTGGGTTTGCATATGAAATTGCTTCGGATTTAAACACAGCACTGAATTTTTGCCATTTCCAGTTCTTTGAAGAAGATTTGTATTTAAATATTCTTTTTGTCATTCTTATTTGTTGAATTAGGTTTTCCTTATTCCACATTAAACTAATTTAAACTAAAAAAAAGATGGTTATTTGTTTTCGAGCAACATGTAAAATTCCCCTAAAAATGCATATAATATGCATCGAGTGAAATTAAGTTCAATAACATGGGAAATAAAATCGGCTGCAATGCATGTTTTGCTGAATTCTTAAAGTTAGAGTTACAAATACACTTCATACCCGGAGTTTTTAAACATGAATCATTAAAAGAGCAGCTCGAGATAAAATTTAACATCACTTGAATTTGCACATGAAATTGCTTCTGATTTAAACACAGCACTGAATTTTTGCCACTTCCAATTCCTTAAAAAAGATCTGTGTCTAATTATCCCTTTTGTCATTCTTACTTGTTGAGTTTGGTTTTCCTTGTTCCACATTAAACGAATTAAAACTAAAAAGAAGATGAGGGTGACATTTGACGTAATTATTAACTGACAAATATGTATGTGACTTTACACTAAATCCTATTTACCTTGTAGGGTAATATTAAATGGGGCCTAGTAAATATTATGTACTCCTTCGATTTTGTATTGGTCAATATCGGTTACGGCTCACTTTCACGTTATTGACATCACTGTTATTGATACTTTCAATCGATAAACTGTATTAACAATAAGTATGTACAATATTTCTACCATGTTTGGATAATATTGATATGATGAGCCAGGTTTGCCTTTTTGGCATCGTTGACTTGTTTATTAAACAAATGCCCCATTTTGCCGTGGTTGACATTAATATTGAATGACAGAGCACAGAGCGCGCAAGCAAAGAAAATGCGCGCAATTTGAAACACTAGGTTTTCGAGGTATTTGCTGCTTATTGTTGATTTCTTCTGTCAACTAGAAATTATAATTCTGTATTTAAAATTTTGATTTTTTATCTGGACATTTAGAGATATAGTTGAAACGTAAATAAAGGAGATTTAAATCCCAAATTTTGATTTCAAAGTTAAATATTGATTTTTTTTCCAATATCTACTTTAAACTATTGAAGCCCAAATAGATAAATTTACAGCTATAACGTCGACATTTAGAATTTTGAATTGTTTTTTCCAAGTTTAATAAAAACTTTTCGTCAGAACTAAAATGTGTAATTATTTTGATCACAGTTTCGTTTATAAATAACACTCCAATTTTAAATTTTCACACTAAAAAATTTGATGCCAAGTTAAGAATTTTTAGAAAAAGTAGACATTTTGATAGAAAATTGGAAACCGCTGTTGTTGTCATAAATTTTGATATCAGATATCTAAAATTTTCTACACTTTATATTTTTTAGTGTTTTATAAAATTTTGCTACATATAAATCGCCAGCTTAGTTGGTAAGGGACATATTAAAACGCCGAAGGTTATGCGATCGAATCCGACGAGTGTCGCTTCTTTTTTTTTCGATTTTTTACAGATTTATTAACTTCTCATGTTTTTTATGCTTACCTTATTATTAATAGTTATGTAATGAATCTAAACAGCAGTGTACGTTGGCATAATCATGATAACTACTCCATGGATCACTCAGAATTATACGAATATTTCAGGATTTCGTTTATTTTTAACTTCCAAGTAAAGTTTCTATTAGAGTATTAAAGATGCGTTTAGAAGCTAGAAAATAGCTAAGTGTAACATGGTGTTAACGTAATATCCATGAATTTCTACGGCTTCTAGAAAAGTGATCAACATTTAAGTTTCAAACCAAAAGCTTAATTTTTTTTGCAAGCAATAAAACCTCACATATATTTACAGTCGCGCAAATAAATGAACAGCTCTACTTATCGAACACATCAAGTTTTAGATGACAGTTCGAACTGAAGAGCTAAAAGTATTAATTATTTTATACAATGGTGACATTTTTTTGTGAGAAGATTGTTATTTGAATTTATTATATATTCATTAGTGCCAAGGTAAGCACTTAAATATATAAAAATTAAAAAAATCTATAAAAAAAAGAAAAAAAATGGAACTCGTAGTTATTGAACGCGTGACCTTCAGCGCCAAAACCAATCTCTTTATCACTTGCTCCAAGGTACTTCTGAAATTGTTAATTTTAAAGATCGGAATACTATTTATAATTACTTATTTAGAATTCTGAAAGCCATTATTATTTTTTGTAGTAATCCTTTACAGAATAAGAACTATTTATTACGTAATGTACGTACAAAAACGTCATAAGAAACGTTCCTTGTGAGGTTTAAAAGTTGAAACTCCATGACTAAAATTGAAAATTTGGTAATAACTTCGAGTTTTCAAAGTTTTACTGTATAAATCAAGAGTTTTTTCTCTGAATGATGCATTTCTTTTCAAAACTTCACGTTTGGACTTTGAATTGGATGTTCCTCTCTATATTTTAAAACCCGAAGTAAACGTTTAACTCCCTCCCTGAAATTTAAAATTAAAGTCAAAAATTTGAGTTTGAAGTTTTGGTTTTCAAGTAACAAGTACATGAATTTAAAGTTTAGGTTGAAAATTTTCATTGTTTTTAAATACTTCGATTTGAAAATTGATGTTTTTGTCCCAAGTTTTGCTGCTGGAAACTCCTAACCTCTAATAATTTCTATCGCCAAAAAAACGAGCTCTATTTTATAAACAAAATTTTCCTCAGCGATAAAAAAGAGAAAAAACATAACCCTTGAGAGAAACTTCTATTTAAATTTCAAATTTCAAAAAAATCAACAAAAATTATATTACACAGAAAATAAAGTGTAAATAGCCAAAACTGCTGAATTGCTTAAATTGAAGATATAAAATCGCAATTAAGTATTTGCTAAATCTTCTTTTTGCTAAAGGTAGGCACATTTTTCAAATTTTAGTAGCAAAAACAAACATCAAACTTGTAATAACCAACACAAAACTATCTTTTAATTGTAACAAGAAATCAAAAAATAAAACTTAACACAAGCAACTTCATTTATGAAAACGTCCTAATTATTTTTATTCGTCCAATGTAAAGTTCCCTGAAAAGTACATGTTTTGAAATTTAAAATTTAAATAGAAGTTTCTCTCAAAGGTTATGTTTTTTCTCTTTTTTATCGCTAAGGACAATTTTGTTCATAAAATAGAGCTCGTTTTTTTTGGCGATAGAAATTATTAGAGGTTAGGAGTTTCCAGCAGCAAAACTTGGGACAAAAACATCAATTTTCAGACCAAAGTATTTAAAAACAATGAAAATGTTCAACCTAAACTTTAAATTCATGTACTTGTTACTTGAAAACCAAAACTTCAAACTCAAATTTTTGACTTTCATTTTAAATTTCAGAGATAGAGTTAAATGTTTACTTCGGGTTTTAAAATGTAGAGAGGAACATCCAATTCAGTCCAAACGTGCAGTTTTGAAAAGAAATGCATCATTCAGAGAAAAAACTCTTGATTTATACAATAAAACTTTGAAAACTCGAAGTTATTACCAAATTTTCAATTTTAGTCCCGGAGTTTCAACTTTTAAACCTCACAAGGAACGTTTCTTATGACGTTTTTGTGCGTACATTACGTAATGAATAGTTCTTATTCTGTAAAGGATTACTACAAAAAATAATAATGGCTTTCAAAATTATAAATAAGTAATTATAGATAGTATTCCGTCCTTTAAAATTAACATTTCTAGAGGTACCTTGGAGCAAGTGCTAAAGAGATTGGTTTTGGCGCTGAAGGTCATGCGTTCAATTCCTACGAGTTTCATTTTTTTTCTTTTTTTATAGATTTTTTTAAATTTTATGTTTTTAAGTGCTTACCTAATGAATATATAATGAATCCAAATAACAGTCTTTTCACAAAAAAATGTCACCATTGTATAAAATAATTAATACTTTTAGGTCTTCAGCTCGAACTGTCATCTAAAACTTGATGTGTTCGATAAGTATAGCTGTTCATTTATTTGCGCGACTGTAAATATATGTGAGGTTTTATTGCTTGCAAAAAAATTAAGCTTTGGTTTGAAACTTAAATGTTGATCACTTTTCTAGAAGCCGTAGAAATTCATGGATATTACGTTAACACCATGTTACACTTAGCTATTCTCTAGCTTCTGAACGCATCTTTAATACTCTAATAGAAGCTTTACTTGGAAGTTAAAAATAAACGAAATCCTGAAATATTCGTATAATTCTGAGTGATCCATGGAGTAGTTATCATGATTATGCCAACGTACACTGCTGTTTAGATTCATTACATAACTATTAATAATAAGGTAAGCATAAAAAACATGAGAAGTTAATAAATCTGTAAAAAATCGAAAAAAAAAGAAGCGACACTCGTCGGATTCGATCGCATAACCTTCGGCGTTTTAATATGTCCGTTACCAACTAAGCTGGCGATTTCTATGTAGGAAAATTTTATGAAATACTAAAAAATGTAATATGTGGAAAATTATAGATATCTGATATCAAAATTTATGACAACAACAGCGGTTTCCAATTTTCTATCAAAATGTCTACTTTTTCTAAAAATTCTTAAGTTGTCATCAAATTTTTCAGTGTGAAAATTTAAAATTGGAATGTTATTTATAAACGAAATTGTGATCAAAATAATGAAACATTTTAGTTATGACGAAAAGTTTTTATCAAACTTGGAAAAAACAATTCAAAATTCTAAATGTCGACGTTATAGCTGTAAGTTTTATCTATTTGGGCTTTAACAGTTTAAAGTAGATATTGGAAAAAAATCAATATTTAACTTTGAAATCAAAATTTGGGATTTAAATCTGAAATTTCAGCTCTTTTATTTATGTTTCAACTATATCTCTAAATGTCCAGAAAAAAAAATCAAAATTTTAAATACAGAATCATAATTTCTAGTTGACAGGAGAAAACAACAATAAGCAGCAAATACCTCGAAAACCTAGTGTTTCAAATTGCGCGCGGTGTTCTTTGCTTGCGCGCTCTGTGCTCTGTCATTTAACACTAATGTGAACCAGGGCAAAATGGGGCATTTGTTTAATCAACAAGTCGACGATGCCGAAAAGGGAAACCTCGGTGGTCATATCAATATTATCCAAACATGGTAGAAATATTGTACATACTTATTGTTAATACAGTTTATCGATTGATTGAAAGTTATATCAATAACAGTGATGTAAATAACGTAAAAGTGAGCCGTGACCGATATTGACCAATACAAGATCGAAGGAGTATATAATATTTAGGATTTAGTGTAAAGTCACATACATATTTGTCAGTTAATAATTACGTCAAATGTCCCCCTTATCTTTTTTTTAGTTTTAATTCGTTTAATGTGGAACAAGGAAAACCAAACTCAACAAGTAAGAATGACAAAAGGGATAATTAGACACAGATCTTTTTCAAGGAATTGGAAGTGGCAAAATTCAGTGCTGTGTTTAAATCAGAAGTAATTTCATATGCAAATTCAAGTGATGTTAAACTTTATCTCGAGCTGCTCTTTTAATGATTCATGTTTAAAAACTCAGGGTATGAAGTGTATTTGTCACCCTAACTTTAAGAATTCAGCAAAACATGCATTGCAGCCGATTTTATTTTCCATGTTATTGAAATTAATTTCGCTCGATGCATATTATATGCATTTTTAGGGGAATTTTACATGTTGCTGGAAAACAAATAACCATCTTTTTTTTAGTTTGAATTAGTTTGTGCAACAAAGATAACCTAACTCAACAAATAAGAATGACAAAAAGAATATTTAAATACAAATCTTCTTCAAAGAACTGGAAATGGCAAAAATTCAGTGCTGTGTTTAAATCTGAAGCAATTTCATATGCAAACCCAAGTGATGTTAAACTTTATCTCAAGCTGATCCTTTAATGATTTCGTGTTTAAAAACTAAGTGTATGAAGTATATTTGTAATTCTAACCCTAAGAATTCGGGAAACATGCATTGCAGCTGATTTTAGTTTCCATGTTATTGAGCTTATTTTCACTCGGTGCATATTATATGCATTTTTAAGGAAATTTTACATGTCATGCTCAAAAAAACAAGTATAAATCTGTGAAATAGATGTTCTATAAATAGTTCTTTGCTAGGTGTAAGTGTACCTAGGTGACCTTGATAGACTGACTTAATTTTGTTTTGAAGAAATGATCCAGTATTTTACAAGTGTTAAATTTAGCATGTAATTACGATTTGCATTTTTAATTAGATGTAAAATTATTATTTGTTGTTGATTTTATTTTAAAATTGGACAGATAAATAAAAGTTTATTTTAATTATTGCATTTTATTTTCCTTTTGTAGATTATAAATTATAACTAAAGCCATGAGCTTCCTCGATAGCTTTTTATATGTAGAATTTTTTCAAAATTTTTTTTTTTTTCGAATTTGATAGTTACATAACTGGTAACAACCTAATTCTGTTTTCCTTATATGACAAGATTAACATATTGAAAAATAATTAGGTAAAGTTGATCGTTGCAATGTTGTTGAATCAATGATATTTTTAATACTCGTGTAATGAAACATTGAAATTCAAATAAAAAAATATACTTTTTTGGCTCCTGATAAAACTTTTTTAAATAACAACAACAAAAAACATTTTATAACCCCTCCCTCCTCCCAAATATTAGTATGGATAACAAACTTGATTCAATTTTCATTATTGGCTTAACAGCTATTTAAAAATTGAAAAACAAATCTTGTCCCCTGAAACCAAGAAGGATTTAAAAACAAAACAAAGGTTGCTCTAACGCGTTTCGACAGCCAAGCTATCATCTTCAGAGAAATACTTACTGATAACTTGGCTGTCGAAAAGCGTTAGAGCAGCCTTTGTTGTGTTTTTTAATCTTTCTTAATTTCAGGAGACAAGTTTTGCAATTCAATTTTTGAAGGTAACTAAGGACCAGTCCGTTCCACCAAAATTAACAGCTAATAGTTTTGAATTCTATACTATATAGGTATTTTAGGGATTTCACTAGCTGGTATTCATGTAAAACATACATATTCAACTTTTTGGGAAAGGGGGGGGGCTTTTTTATTCTATAAAGTACAGCTCGCATTTTTGTCGATAGAAATTGTTAGAGGCTAACGATGTCACGGATGTCAGTTTTCCCGCAGCAAAATGCGAATCAAAGCGATCAAGTTAAAAATGAAATTTATTAAAAAAGTTCCAAAAATTTCCATGCTGAACTTTAAATTAAAAATTTTTGCTTGAAAATCAAACTCTAAAACCTAAAATTTCGAAATTTATTTCAACATTTCAGAAAAACAATTTAATGTTTGTTTCCAAATTTAAAATTTCTACATCTACATGTTAAGATTTCGAATTTTTGCTCAAAATTTCAAATTCAGTCCAAAAATCTCCGGAAAGCTCAACTTTAAAATTTAAATTTCAACTTAAGTTCCAAAACCCTATTTTAAGTTCGTGTTTTTTATTTCTTTTTAAAAATAAAATAAAGTTGAACTCTAAATTAAAAGTTGCACTTTTTCTCGAATTTTGAATATATACCTATTCTGGAAACTGCTATTTTAATTTCGACCTTTACTTCAAAATATCGACTTTACAACAAAACTCAACGATATTTTTTTCAAAATTTTTACTTTCTCTGAAAATTTTGAAGTTTTCTACAATTTTTTTAGTTTGGACGTGCAAATATTCAAAACTGGAGGAATATTTTAATTTAGTTATTTTATAAACGCAACTTTGAACAAAATATTCAAAAATTTGAGTTATAATTAACCAAAAGTTTGAAAAAAGTGTGAAATGTAAATTAGGCAAAAAATATCTAAATTTTAAATAGATAATGTTAAAATATCAAGATTAATGCGGCTATTTTCAGTAAAGTGTTAACATTTTAGCTTTAAATGTATTGTAGATATTGAGGGAAAATCAAAATTTTGAATTTTATTCCAAAACCTTACCTTTTTTTCTTTAAATTTCAAGTATAACTTAAAACGTCCAGAAGAAAATCAAAATTTCAAATATAAAATTAAAATTTCTAGTTTATAGGAGAAATATTTAAACAATAGGTCGTGTTACATGAATTAAATATTCATTAATAAAACAACAGGACGAATATCACATTTACCATTTTAGTAATTATGAGAGTTTATTAGTTAGGTTTAAAGGTGCAGATTGGAATTTATATTCATGAAATTACATTATTAATAAGTAAATAAATATGTAAGATAACATTTCTATCGACACTTGTCAAAATCCAGAAAAGACCAACAGGATAATTTTAGTGGTAAAAAATAGAGGTAGTCACAATTAATAAAACTATCTCACTTTTCGATTTTCTATCTATATGAATAAATACCAAAAAAACTAAATACCTTTAGATTTATTATATGACACTGAAAAAATGGGAGTAGACGTTGAAAAAATGAAAGAAGAAGTGAAAGAACAAATTACCGGAATGAGAGAAGAAATGAAGGAAGAAGTAAAAGAACAGATTACAGGAATGCGAGAAGAAATGCAGGAAGAGATTGGCGAAGTCAGGGAAGAAATTGGAGAAGTGAAAGAAAAATTCAACAGCAAGCTTCTTGATTTAGAAAATACAACACAGAAAAAGTTCAGCAACATCGAAAAAAACATGAAGAAGTTGCTAAGTGGACAAGTCACACAACACGAATCCGAAAGTGTACCCGCTATCTCTTCCCAAAAAGTGAAACCTCCGACCTATAATGGGAAAACATCCTTTCAGACCTACAGAAAACAGTTCGAAGCTGCTGCTAAGGCAAATCGGTGGACGGAAGAAGCAAAGGCAACCTCATTAGTGGTATCCCTGCGCGGAGATGCTCTGGATTTACTCCGAACTCTATCGGATCAAAAACAAGCCAATTATGAAGATCTAGTTAGGGCTTTAGAGCTAAGATTTGGGGACCACCATTTGCAGCAAGTTGTCCAGTCGCAGCTGCTAGTAAGAAGGCAGAAAAGTGGCGAAACCCTGCAAGAATTCGAGGCTGACGTGAGAAGACTGGCGTATATTGCCTATCCAACAGCACCAACCGATTTTCTGGAACTTCACGCAGTTAGAATTTTCATAGAAGGAATAAGAGACCCGAAAGTCCAGAGAGTGATACGCTTGTCGAACGTCCGAACATCAAGGGAGGCACTGATTAGAGCCTTGGAGGTTGAAGCCGCTTACAAGGTTTCAGAGCCAGGGGCGTCACGGAGAATTAGGAAAGCTGACATCGAAGAGGCCGCGAATGACACTGATCTCGCGAACATGAGCGCTAACATAAAAGAAATGAATGCGAGTATGAGTGCTAACACGAAGGAAGTAAAGGGAATGAACGCGAACATAAGCGCTAGCCTAAAGAAAATCGAGCGAGCATCCAAGAATTGGTAGGAACTCTAAAAGGCAGATCCAACAGAAGCAAATGTTACAACTGTGGCAAACCGGGGCACTGTGGCAAACCGGGGCACCGGGGCTGCAAGAAGGATTGCAGGTCAGCCCCAAGAAGTCGACAAGTCCCACGGCAGGAAAACTAAAATCAGCCAGTGGGAAGGGGCACTCACTGGCTGGTGTCGAGCAACGAGCCCCCAAAACTCTTTCCATCAAACAGATAAAAAGGACCATGGAAAGTTTAGTAGTTGCAGCCAGCGTAGATAGAAGGAATGTACAGGCCACAGTCGACACAGGCGCCATGGTTACTTTGGCACGAAGGAACATCCTACCGTCGCAACCGAAGGTACTGTCGCAAAGAATGGTCCTCAGAACAGTTACGGGAGATACTGCGCCAATTATAGGAGAGGCAGACGTCATGATTGGTCTAGGAAAACTAAGGATTTCGCATCGGGTGTTGGTGGCAGATATCGAAGACGAACTGATTCTGGGGATGGCAACATGGTTTTACTTTCGACCCAGCGCAGAACATTTTAAAGATTGGAAATGAAGAGCTTGTCCTGACTACACCAAAGGACACTCCAAAGGAGGTAAGACTGTTTGCCTGCGAAACAGCTGTAGTGCAGGGAAGAAGCGAGAAGACGGTTATGGCTGTGATGGAAGGAGATTTCGGCTGCTGCGTTGGATTAGTGGAACCGACTTATGACATTTCCAAGAATTTACTAGTGGCGAGATCCGTGGTTAAAGCATCTCAGAAGGTACCTGTGAGAGTTGCCAACGTGTTCCCAACAGCACGCTCAATCAAAAAGGGTAGTACTCTGGCAGTCTGTACCCCGGTAACCTCAATAAGCTCCTTGGGAGACAGTTGTGCGCCAGTACAGGAAACGAAGGTTGGGCAAGTCAAGTTGGAAGTGGACTTGAAACACTTGTCCAAGGAAGAAGTAGTTCTGGCTAGGTCATTTCTAAAGAAAAACCACGGCGTTTTTACCGATGGAGACCGAAATCTAGGAAGGACCGACGTAGTTCGACACAAAATCAACACCGGCGATGCAACACCTATTCGTCAACCCCCTAGAAGATTACCGGTGGTCAAGCAAGAGGAAGTCGCGGGACTGGTTAAGAAGATGATGAAGGATGGAGTCATCGAGGAGTCCAATAGTCCATGGTCTTCCCCTGTAGTCTTGGTTACAAAGAAGGACGGGTCAACAAGATTCTGTGTCGACTACCGGAAATTAAACGACGTCACTAAAAAGGACAGCTACCCCTTGCCAAGAATTGATGACACCCTAACGACCTTGTCTGGGTCCACCTGGTTTTCAACTTTGGACTTGAAAAGTGGATATTGGCAAGTGAGCATAGACCCCGACGACAAAGAAAAGACGGCCTTTTCATCTGGGAGTGGATTATATCAGTTCACGGTTATGCCTTTTGGACTATGCAACGCACCGGCTACTTTCGAACGTCTAATGGAACTGGTACTTCGAGGACTCACTTGGAAAACTTGCTTGGTTTACCTAGATGACGTCATGGTGATGAGTAAGAGCTTTAAAGAACATTTGGAAAATCTTCAAGAAGTCTTCGACAGATTAAAGCAAGCCAACTTAAAGCTGAATCCAAAGAAGTGCTCTTTGTTCCAAAGGAAAGTAGAATTTTTGGGCCACACTGTATCAGCCGCAGGAGTTGAAACTAATATCAGCAAGACTCAAGCAATTCGTGACTGGCCAAGACCCAAAGACAAACATGAACTGAGGAGTGTCTTGGGGCTATGTACCTATTATAGAAGATTTGTGAAAGGTTTCGCCAACATCGCTGCGCCGTTGCATCAACTAACGGAAGGAAGAAGGCCGTACGTCTGGACTCCCGACTGTGATACCGCTTTCCGAAAACTGAAGTCCGCCTTGTGCACAAGCCCTATCTTGGCTTATCCTCGGCAGATTGGGAAGTTTGTGTTAGACACAGATGCCAGCAACGTCGGCATTGGAGCTGTGCTGTCCCAAGTTCAAGGCGGTGAAGAAAGAGTAATCGAGTATTACAGCAAGATCCTGACGAAGCCGGAGAGGAACTATTGCACCACCAGAAGCCACCAGAACTACTTGCGATAGTTAAGGCCGCGGAACACTTTCACAAGTATTTATATTGGCAAGAATTCCTTATCAGGACAGATCATTCGGCACTTTCTTGGTTACTCCGAATGAAGAACGCGGAGGGACAGACGGCTAGATGGTTAGAAAGGCTTCAGCAGTATCACTTCAAGGTGCATCATCGACCGGGACGACAGCATAACAACGCTGACGGTTTGTCCAGAAGACCTTGTGGTGATTGCAAACACCGCAAACGAGTTGAGGACCATGAGGACATGGTGGATATAAGGGTCACTTCTGTCCAGCCAGAAGACGAATGGACTGTTGAAGGTCTTCGGAAGCTACAGAGGAGCGACGCTGATATCGGACCCATATTGGAATGAAAAGAAGCTGGAGACAGACCGGAATGGCAAGAGGTTTCCGACAGAAGTCCAGCTCTTAAGAATTTGTGGGCTCAATGGAAATCCCTCCAGGTCGAGGACGGGGTACTGAAGAGAGCATGGGAAATCGCGGATGGAAAGCGTGTCAACTTGCAGTTGGTGGTGCCTCAGGAGAAGATTCCACAGGTCTTGTGGGAGGTGCACAATGGGACCTCTGGTGGACACCTAGGGATGAACAAGATCCTGGAGAAGGTTCGAAAACGGTTCTATTGGGTTAACTGCAGGGAGGACGTCGAGCGGTGGTGTCGGAAATGTGTCACTTGTGCTGCTTCCAAGGGTCCTCGTACGAGAACCAAAGGGGCCCTGAAGCAATATAATGTGGGAGCTCCATTTGAAAGAATTGCAATCGATGTGGCAGGACCATTCCCAGCTTCAGACGATGGAAACAAGTACATCCTGGTGGCCATGGATTATTTCAGTAAATGGCCTGAAGCTTATGCCATCCCGAACCAGGAAGCCACCACAGTCGCAAGGGTTCTTGTGGACAACTTCATTTGCCGATTTGGTGTTCCCTTTGATCTACACTCGGACTAGGGAAGGAACTTTGAATCGGGGGTTTTCCAAGAGGTGTGTCGTCTTCTTGGAATAAGGAAAACTCGAACAACACCTCTTCATCCACAGTCTGACGGAATGGTGGAGAGATTTAACAGGACCTTAGAGGAACATCTTTCGAAGGTCGTTTCCAATCATCAGACCGACTGGGACCGACATCTACCACTGTTTCTGATGGCCTATCGCGCGGCAACTCATGAAACTACAAGTCAGACTCCGGCAAAAGTGATCTTCGGGAGGGAACTGCGGCTTCCGTGTGACTTGGTGTTTGGATCACCAAAGGAGGTCCCCAGGGAAACGATGGGTTTCGTAGATGACTTGAGGGAAGCGATACAGGAGACGCATGCTCTGGTGGGGACGAAGATCAACTTGGCGACGGACCGGATGAAGGCCAGGTATGACGTGAATGCCAATCATGGTGGTTTCAGTGAGGGCGAGTTGGTATGGCTATACAACCCTCAGCGAAAGAAAGGAGTTTCGCCAAAGTTTACGCCATCTTGGGAAGGGCCGTACAAAGTGCTGAAGAGGATCAACGACTTGGTATACAGGATCCAGCGTAGCTCCAGGAGTAAAATGAAAGTGGTACACCTGAACAGACTATGCAAATTTAGTGGCGAAGTGACTGATTGGAACTGATCGGGACGATCATTCCTAAGGGGGAGGCAGTGTAACGCAATGTAAATAGATGAAATAGGATTTAGAATAGAATTGTAGAATTTAGTAAATAAAAAAAGTTTCTAGAAGGTTCTGATAAGGGGAAAGCGGCCGCGATAACGAAACAAACGGCAGATAAGCGTTCCAGAAATTTCGGCATTCGATAAGCCTTATCTGCCGAAAATTCTGGAAGCCGCGGGCCGAAACTATAAAAAGGCGGTCAGTTTTCCCTCGAGTCAGTCAGTTAAAAGCAAGTGCAATAAGTTGGTTAGCAATTAGTAAATAATTAGTGAGTTACTGTTCAGTTGAAGTGTGCCGAGTTAATTCAGTAATAAAGTGGGTATAATCTATCACGTGTATCAATTCGAACCGATAACGCACGTAACAATATTAATATTTGGAAGGAGGGAGGGGTTATAAAATGTTTTTTGTTGGCCTTCTTTATTTAAAAAAGTTTTAGCAGGAGCCAGAAAAGTATATTTTTTTATTTGAATTTCAATGTTTCATTACACAGTATTAAAAATATCATTAATTCAACAACATTGAAACGATCAACTTTACCTGATTATTTTTTAATGATATGTTAATCTTGTCATATAAGGAAAACAGAATGAGGTTGTTACCAGTTATGTAACTATCAAATTCAAAAAAAAAAATTAGAAAAAATACTACATATAAAAAGCTATCTAGGAAGCTCATAGCTTTAGTTATAATTTATAATCTACAAAAGGAAAATAAAATGCAATATTTAAAATAAACTTTTATTTATCTGTCAAATTTTAAAATGAAATCAACAACAAATAATAATTTTACATCTAATTAAAAATGCAAATCGCAATTACATGCTAAATATAACACTTGTAAAATACTGGATCATTTCTTCAAAACAAAATTAATTCAGTCTATCAAGGTATACACCTAGGTACACTTACACCTAGCAAAGAACTATTTATAGAACATCTATTTCACAGATTTATACTTGTTTTTGAGCATGACATGTAAAATTTCGTTAAAAATGCATGTAATATGCACCGAGTGAAAATAAGTTCAATAACATGGAAACTAAAATCAGCTGCAATGCATGTTTCCCGAATTCTTAGGGTTAGAATTACAAATACACTTCAGACACTTAGTTTTTAAACACGAAATCATTAAAAGATCAGCTTGAGATAAAGCTTGACATCACTTGGGTTTGCATATGAAATTGCTTCGGATTTAAACACAGCACTGGAATTTTGCCACTTCCAGTTCTTTGAAGATTTGTATTCAAATATTCTTTTTGTCATTCTTACTTGTTTAGTTAGGTTTTTCTTGTTCCACATTAAACTAATCCAAACTAAAAAAAGATGGTTATTTGTTTTCGAGCAACATGTAAAATTCCCCTAAAAATGCATATAATATGCATCAAGCGAAATTAAGTTCAATAACATGGAAAATAAAATCGGCTGCAATGCATGTTTTGCCGAATTCTTAAAGTTAGAGTTACAAATACATTTTAAACCCTGAGTTTTTAAATATGAATCATTAAAAGAGCAGCTCGAGATAAAGTTTAACATCACTTGAATTTGCACATGAAATTGCTTCTGATTTAAACACAGCACTGAATTTTTGCCACTTCCAATTCCTTGAAGAAGATCTGTGTCTAATTATCCCTTTTGTCATTCTTACTTGTTGAGTTTGGTTTTCCTTGTTCCACATTAAAGGAATTAAAACTGAAAAAAAGGTGAGGGTGACATTTGACGTAATTATTAACTGACAAATATGTATGTGACTTTACACTAAATCCTATTTACCTTGTAGTGTAATATTAAATGGGGCCTAGTAAATATTATGTACTCCTTCGATCTTGTATTGGTCAGTATCGGTCACGGCTCACTTTCACGTTATTGACTTCACTGTTATTGATATAACTTTCAATCGATAAACTGTATTAACAATAAGTATGTACAATATTTCTACCATGTTTGGATAATATTGATATGACCAGCCAGGTTTCCCTTTTCGGCATCGTCGACTTGTTGATTAAACAAATGCCCCATTTTGCCGTGGTTGACCATAGAGAAACTAAGAAAGAGTATGAACTACGTGCGATTCTATGGATAGCGGACACCCCTCGTGGAAAACGGAACTAATTACCATAAAAACAGAACACTGTAATGCCGGTAACACAGGAAACCGTATTATCGATAGTTTCCCACACTCTTTCAAATTAAATAATAATTCCAAGTTAAAAAGATTTTCCCACATCAATAATTGGCATTAATTACGCAACGTTTGCATAATTATTACCAATTACTGATGAGGAAAATCTTCCATACTTAAAAAAACTAGGTTGATTAATTACTTCAGTTTGAAAAAGTGTATTGAAAATTTTTAATTCTGTCCCAAAAAGAGTATAAAATGCAATATTCTAAACCTAATATAATTTAATTTTTATGTATAAATTATAAGGGTTAAAATAAAAAATATATATACTTTTATAGTTTTTATTTTCAAATATAAAGAATAATAATAGAACAATTTTCAATAGTTATAGTTCAACACAACAGTTTTTGATGTGAGAAGAATATTATTTTTTTTTCGCTGTCTTTTCTGCACCAGTAGTTTGGAAAATAAATTGTAGATATAATTAAATAAAAAAATGTATGAAAAGTCAGATTCTAATGCATACCCTAATGGTCGTTTGTATGTCAGAATTTGACTTCTGCCACAAATTTATCAGCAATTTCCAAATATTTCAGCAATTCATTTTTTTTTAATTTAGAGACAGGAAAAAGTAAAAAAAAAATGAAATTAATAATGGAGTTCATACACACAAAAATATATCAGCACCATTGACTTCTGAAACACATATAAAGTATTTTAATGTAAATAAAAAATAAAATGACAAACAATAGCACAAAGTTGTAAAAAATTAACATAATGTTTATAATAACTTGTATGTACATACATTATTGTATAGTAAGTACATTTAACTTTTGATATACCTTTCATGTGAAAACAACTGTGTAAATGTTTGTTGGACAGACGTAAATCATTTGAAGGTTTGATTTCCCTGCAATAATACATAAAAATACACAAAACATAAAAAAAGAATTCAAAAAAATAAACTTTAAAAACACAACATAAAAACTATAAAACAGAAAATAAATATAATATAAAATTAACAAAAACAAAACAGTTATCCTAAACTACAGAACAATAAATAATATAAAAAAACATAGTAATAAATTCGTTATTTATGTAAAAATTTCATTATTTTTTTGTTTCGTTTTACATCTCTTTTGTTCATTTTAAAGTCTTTAAAAAATTTTTTAACCATAGTTTTCATCATACTTGAAATAAGCAACTCTTTTATAAAATTCTTATGAACTGAACATAAATACCAATCAAAATTAACATTAGAAGATAAATACAACTGAAGCTTTTTATAAATATCGAATTCATGACCATGATATTTCAAAGCTGTTAGTATTAAGTCATGTATGTGAGCAATATAAAAACACAATTGCTCAGATACATACTTAAAGCGTTTTTGATCATCAAACTCTTTAAACAGGGTAAATAAGAGATGTTCTAAAATATTATCACTTAAAAGAGATTTGCTGCAGTCTTCGCAAGTGAAATCTAAAACTTTTTTGGTAAAAAAGCCCCCCACATATGTCAGCGCTTCCTTGTCAACAATAGCCAAATCCCGAGGAGGCAGAACTTGCATCAAGGACTTTTTCAGGTTATCATTATCTTCTGAAAAATAGATAGATGGGGAAGTATCTGAGAGAAAATCAGTTAGATCTTCTAAAAGATCAAAGTCATCATCCTCGCCATTCTTTCCATAGCTTCGTGGTATAATAAGCCCATTCAGAATACTAGTTTTAACAGCACTAATAAACTGAAAAGGTGATGGATTTGTGTGTGCTCTTCCATGCTGTCTTATTATACTAAACAGATTTTCAAGTGGATCTTGATTTAAATGTCGAGTTTGCAAGTACTGAAACCCTGCTTTTTCACAAATACTCCATACCATCAAAACTCCTTTAATGAATCCAACCTGCTTTGCACCTTGGAGCCCTTGATGCAGATCCTGTTGTTCAATCTAAAAATTTCCAAGATTCAATTTTATTCAACATAGAATGCCAAAAAGTAACATGTTTACTCTTCTTACTCACACTATGCCTTAATTTCTTTCCTTCATTTCGAAAAGGTGTCGCGTTTAAAGAATCAAATAGTAAATCAATGTCTTTAACAAATTCTGCAGTGTGGGCATCATTGGAAGAAATAATAGAATGCGATGCAAAAGCTTCCAGTGTAGCTGCCACTGTATGACTCAAAGTTTTAGCTGCAACGGAAACTTTCATTTTCAAGTGGGAGTTAGGAAGATCCAAATATTTCCTTTTGATTTTATGTAACATTTGGAATCTACTTTTACTATCAATTTCATAACACTGAAGTATGTGGTCCCACTGGGCAATCTTAAAATCCTCAAATTGAATGTTATAATTTTTTAAAGCATTTCTTGTATTTTTTAAAAGATGTGGGATATCACGCAGTACTGCAATTTTTTGATGGTTTACCATAAAAAAAGTGTCTGATTTGTCAGTATGACATTCCTCTATTTATTGCTTAAAAGCAGCTGCATTTGTAGTTCCTTGATCTGATGCACAACATACAACTTTAAGACCTATATTTTGTAATTCTTTAATAATTTCCTTTAAAATGACTTTTAAATGAGATGTTTTTATTTGATCTTTAGTAAAGTAATAGGCTAATGGTTGCTTCCATTTTTTCCTTAATCCTGAAATCATAAAAACTAAAGCATGGTTAGCCATTTCATTAAAACTTATTGATTTACCTAGATCAACAATGCCAATTACTTTACACAAGGTATGGTCATAATTTAAATCATATGGTAAAGACATCTCATCGAACATTAAACAACAAAATTTATCTAAGGATTTCATTTTCTTTACCCTTTGCTTCAGTTTTTTAAAAACATGCTGATCAATTCCAGTATCAAAATTCACAGATCGAAGAACCGATTGCAGAGTAGAAATACTTGGTAATTTTAAACATCTTTGCAAAAATATGTAGCTCCGGGGACCAGGCTTATAAAATGCTAACGCAAATGCTTTGTCTTGAGGAGACCAACGTTGACCATGCAATTTTAAGGAACAATTTCTAAATTGAGATTTAATAAATTGAACACCACAATTACTTATACCTTGTTCAAGTTGTCTGAATAATTTTGTAGAAGACATAGAAGCTGCACTTTGCAATTTATTTTTGGACTTTCTAATACGTCCCTTTAGGTTTAAAATTTGTTGTTTTTGAAATTTTGAAATATCATACAGATATTTCTTACGAGGTGTCAATTGGTTGCTGCGAGTAACACCAATACTAGCTAACAAACTACCACTACTAGAAGAAGCTACATTAATTGACCTATTGCAAGCTGGAGCTTCCTGGAAAGTTAATGAGTTATCAAAATTTAATTTTCTTTTTGCTGATACTATAACATCTGAAGATATATTCTCGTTAAGAGTAACATTATTTTCGGAAGCGCTCAAAACCAAATTTGGAACAGCAAATTTATTTAATCTTATTTTTAATATACTCGTAAAATCCTTTAATTGAAAGTGGTCCTCACAAATTGGTCTAAAATAACTATACCTCAAAATTTGGAAAATGTTCTTTTATTTTATTTATCCAGGAGGAGCACAGATTTTGGCTTAATGGAAATTTAAAAAAATGCTTACCCTTTTGTTTATTTCCAAGTTCATATATATTTTTGCAATTTGGTATGCAACAAGCGTTAGTAGGCTTGAGGGATGTTATTCTCGCAATTTTTGATGTTATTATTTAAACTTGTTAATTCACTTACCTAGAAACGCATTAAAAAATTAAATTCTACATTTAAAGTTATTTGAAATGGTCTTAAACAGACAATTTCAAACAACAAATTGAGCTCAGTTAATGACTGATTCCACGTATTGTAAATACATGATTGATAATGAACTCGAGTTTTACTTCAGTTTTATATTGCTTATTAGTTACTTACCTGAAATACGTTTTTAAACGTTAATTATCTTACGGGAAGAAACAACCGGCGTCCATTTATAAAGTAAACAAAGGAATAACGAATCTGCGTCAATCGTGTTGCGTTGTATTACAGAGGGAGTGAGAGCATCATACTATTAGTTCTAGTGTCATGAAGTGAGAGGGAATGCTATATTAGTTCATTCTTCCGCACATCGGGGCGCCACAAACACACTTCTTCTTTCTTCTATTTACTAAATGGTTTTTTCCTGTATAGTCTCTGTGGTTGACATTAATGTTGAATGACAGAGCACAAAGCGTGGAAGCAAAAAACACCGCGCGCAATTTAAAACACTAGGTTTTCGAGGTATTTGCTGCTTATTGTTAATTCCTCCTGTCAACTAGAAATTATAATTCTGTATTTAAAATTTTGATTTTTTTTCTGGACATTTAGAGATATAGTTGAAACGTAAATAAAGGAGCTGAAATTTCAGATTTAAATCCGAAATTTTGATTTCAGAGTTAAATATTGATTTTTTTTCCATATCTACTTTAAACTATTGAAGCCCAAATAGATAAATTTACAGCTATAACGTCGACATTTAGAATTTTGAATTGTTTTTTCCAAGTTTAATAAAAACTTTTCGTCAGAACTAAAATGTTTAATTATTTTGATCACAGCTTCGTTTATAAATAACACTCCAATTTTAAATTTTCACACTGAAAAATTTGATGCCAACTTAAGAATTTTTAGAAAAAGTAGACATTTTGATAGAAAATTGGAAACCGCTGTTGTTGTCATAAATTTTGATATCAGATATCTATAATTTTCTACAGTTTACATTTTTTAGTATTTCATAAAATTTTGCTACATATAAATTGACAGCTTAGTTGGTAAGGGACCTATTAAGACGTCGACGGTTATGCGATCGAATCCGACGAGTGGCGCTTCTTTCTTTTTCGATTTTTTACAGATTTATTAACTTCTCATGTTTTTTATGCTTACCTTATTATTAATAGTTATGTAATGAATCTAAACAGCAGTATGCGTTGGCGTTGATAACTACTCCATGGATCACTCAGTATTATCCGAATATTTCAGGATTTAGTTTATTTTTAACTCCCATGGAAAGCTTCTGTTAAAGTATTAAAGATGTGTTTAAAAGGTCTAGCTGTTTATTTCTAAGTGTAACTTGGTGCTAACGTAATATCCATGAATTTCTACGGCTTCTAGAAAAGTGATCAACATTTAAGTTTCAAACAAAAGCTTAATTTTTTTGCATCAATAAAACCTCACATATATTTACAGTCGCGCAAATAAATGAACAGCTATACTTATCGAACACATCAAGTTTTAGATGACAGTTCGAACTGAAGAGCTAACAATATTAATTATTTTATACAATGGTGAAATTTTTTTGTGAGAAGACTGTTATATGGATTTATTATATATTCATTAGTGACAAGGTAAGCACTTAAAAACATAAAAATTTAAAAAAATCTATAAAAAAAAATAGAAAAAAAATGGAACTCGTAGGAATTGAACGCATGACCTTCAGCGCCAAAACCAATGTCTTTATCACCTGCTCCAAGGTACTTCTGGAAAAGTTAATTTTAAAGACCGGAATACTATTTAAAATAACTTATTTAGAATTTTGAAAGCCATTATTATTTTTTGTAGTAATCCTTTATAGAATAAGAACTATTCATTACGTAATGTACGCACAAACACGTCATAAGAAACGTTCCTTGTGTTATCAACCATAGCAACAAGAGTTTCGGAGTACCTGCCCAAGGTCAACGATCTCAGGGGTCGAGTACGATAGGAAGCTGAGGGTAAAAATTCTGGCAATGCACCGAAATGCGGCGGCTGGGTTGAGGGATTCATTCGGGGTGATTCATTGGAGACGTATGGGCGCGACTAGCTAACGTTAACATTAATGGTTAAATGTATAGATTTTACTTTGTCTTTTCAAATGTTACAGTTTGATATTTTTGTAATAAACGGTTGTTTACACTTGTGAGGTTTAAAAGTTGAAACTCCGTGACTAAAATTGAAAATTTGGTAATAACTTCGAGTTTTCAAAGTTTTATTGTATAAATCAAGAGTTTTTTCTCTGAATGATGCATTTCTTTTCAAAACTGCACGTTTGGACTTTGAATTGGATGTTCCTCTCTACTTTTTAAAACCCGAAGTAAACGTTTAACTCTATCTTTGAAATTTAAAATGAAAGTCAAAAATTTGAGTTTGAAGTTTTGGTTTTCAAGTAACAAGTACATGAATTTAAAGTTTAGGTTGAAAATTTTCATTGTTTTTAAATACTTCGATATGAAAATTGATGTTTTTGTCCCAAGTTTTGCTGCTGGAAACTCCTAACCTCTAATAATTTCTATCGCCAAAAAAACGAGCTCTATTTTATAAACAAAATTGTCCTCAGCGATAAAAAAGAGAAAAAACATAACCCCCGAGAGAAACTTCTATTTAAATTTCAAATTTCAAAAAAATCAACAAAAATTATATTACACAGAAAATAAAGTGTAAATAGCCGAAACTGCTTAATTGCTTAAATTGAAGATATAAAATCGCAATTAAGTATTTGCTAAATCTTCTTTTTGCTAAAGGTAGGCACATTTTTCGAATTTTAGTAGCAAAAACAAACATCAAACTTGTAATAACCAACACAAAACTATCTTTTAATTGTAACAAGAAATCAAAAAATAAAACTTAACACAAGCAACTTCATTTATGAAAACGTCCTAATTATTTTTATTCGCCCAATGTAAAGTTCCCTGAAAAGTACATATTCTGCATCGAGTGAAATGAGGTGTAGTAAAGTAAAAAACAAAATTAGCTGTCATGCATGTTTTGTTAAATTCTTAAATTATAGTAATAAATACACGTATACTTAACCAAAATAAGTTTTGAAGTATGAAAGCACTTTCCAGTATTCTTGTCTTTAAATTTACATGGAAGGTCGAAGGCACTAAAGGTGTCCTTTTAAGATGATTGTTGCTATGCCCATATACTTTACATATTCTCACCAGTTTATATTGGTTCAGGTTCTAAACACAGCAGCACAATACTTAATTTTTGCTCTTGAAGTTCTTCGAGAACGTTTCAAAATGTTATTAATATATTTGTTAACCGTGATTTTCGGTGATTTTCTTCTGTGTAGTAATTTATGCACATAATTTATAATTAAACAGCGAAGTTACCATAACAAATCGAATTATTTAAATACTTAACAGTATTCCAAGAGTTAAGCAAAATGTTTAATACATCCTAGTTGTAACAACTTGAAATAAAATTGAAAATAAATTTTAGTATTAAAAATACACATTTAGAAAGATCTAGTGTTACTTTTAAAAGCTACCAGCTAACCACAACAGCTTCTCGGATATTTAATTTAGCGCGAGGTTATGTTTTCTGTGTATCCGCGCTATTAATTGATTCCTCTCCCGCATTAAGCATTTTATCGACAACAACGCTGTTAAAAAGCTTACATCATCGCAGTAAAGTCATTTCGGCAACACTGTTCGGAGGCTGGATGTGATCGTATAAATATAAATGGAGGCTCAATAACTGCAGATACACTAGGAGTCTGAGTAAACCACTGGGCAGTGGAGGCGCAATGACTGATGAAATGTAACGCCTGTATAACGCGTGTATATAGGCCAGCACCCAGTTATAATAGGTTTGTTCCAACCGAACATTTCTGATTAGTTTCCGACTAATTCATGAACTAGTTCGTACGCATGCGTGCATTCCGTATTACACTCCGACTAGTTTGGGATTGTACACGTTGGAACGCACTTTGGGACTTCTCGGAAAACCCCTGGTCTTAGCCGTCTGTCTCAATCGAAAGCGATGAAAATAAATCTTCATCACACATAAATCCCTCTACGAAATTCATTTTTATTATTTTTGAGCAAATATAGTGGATGAAAAATGGAATTCAGAACTTAACAACACAATTTACATTTGCTCCGACGAGATCAAAACATCTGACAATCGTATTGACAAATAACAGCTGAGAAATTAGATACCGCTTATCGATTACTTATTGCGCATGTTCCCAACTACCAGTACAAGCTTTCGGCTGCTGACTGTTCTGACTGATCACAAATCAATTCACGAACTAGTCAGAGCACTGTTGGAACACCGGACTGCCAGTTGGGTTGGAGTTTGCACTTGGTTGGAACGGTAAATTTTGAATGCACATGCGCCGGACGGTTGCAAACTAGTTTGATGTTCGGTTGGAACAAACCTAATGTGTACGGACCGGAGTCTGAGTTAGCCGCTCCAGCTATATATATATATATATTTGTATCCTGCGCAGGTTCGGTCTCCCTCTCAAAGGCCATTTACATTTAATAGGTCCTCCAGGTCAGTAGGTCCTCCGTATATGGAGGACCTAAAGGTTTTTAGTGTAAATCGAATCAGAATGTCTCGAAACACATTCTAACAAAGTTTGAGAGAGAGGACCTATCCTGCGGATTTTATGTATTTTCGTATATCTTAGTTTGAGTGTCTGTCACTGCATGTTTCTGCGCTGGCGTCGCGCGGCGTATATCGGCGTATATTCTCCCGCCAAATTAAGCAGAATAGGTTATCCTGTGTATACTGCAGTTGAAGGTGCTGCGCTGGATAGATCATCCATGTATCCGGCAACATTGAAGTTGTATATCGGCCATCTTTATCGAATATTTTAGGCAGGATAGGTAATTCTCCGCATATTGCAAGTTAGAAGCTACAGTAAATAGATCATCCATGTTATTAGTAGAGACAAGCTTATTAAAAACTTCGCTGTTGCTAACCGAGAAATCCTGAGTATATTGCAAGTTACATGTTACGCTGAATAGATCATCCGTGATGTTGAATAATCAACCCCAGTAATATAAATTACTAGGGTTAGCTTACTAAAAATATTAATTCTTTTAAATGAGCGCGGTATATTTCCGAATAAACTTTGTAGGGAGAACTTGGGTCAATGTATGATATAGAATCGCTATCCGAAATTTTTCGTGCTTATGGATTACCATTCCGTGTAATATAAAAAGAGACCGACCGAATTTGTGTTCTGTCTTGGTTTTGAGCAATCCTACCCTTACTGAGACTTGTTGAAATGGACACCATACGTTCAAATCAAATGTAAATTTCCTCTACTAATAAGAGGCTTATTAGTATTAAATCCAATAAGAGTAATAAATTATTCCACTTTCCGTGTTATATTATTATTATTAAATTTTTTAATGAAATTCCTATAGCCGCGCTTTGGTATATTTGTTGTTAAATATTTTAGTAAAGCTTTTCATCATAAGAATCTTGGTGAAACGGACTGGTCCTTGGTTATCTCTAAAATTGAAATACATATTTTGTCCCCTGAAATCAAGAAAGATTAAAAAACACGAGAGAGGTTGCTCTAACGCGTTTCGATAGCCAAGCTATCAAAAAGCAACATCTGTGTTTTTTAATCTTTCTTGGTTTCAGGGGACAAGATTTGTATTTTAATCATAATAATTACTTAAAGAATTAGGTTTGTAAATGTGCAAACAAAACACAATTTTACTTAAACTAAGAAAAAACAGCTTTGCAAGCAAAACACACTAATACTTTTCAAAATATCTTAACTTTGAATATAGTTTGTACAGAAAATTTAAATTTTACTGAGGTAGGCTAATTATTTTTAAACTCGAAAGTTTTGAATTCTTCTTTATAAAAGCTAATACTATCAAAATTTTAAGCAAACAAGTCGAAATGTTAAAAAAGTGCAAACTTATAATTATTGCAGCTAGAAATATTTAATAAAAATGTCGATTTCAAAATTAAAACTATCAAGTTTTTCTCATTGCTTACTGAAAGATTGAAATTTATTTTTGTTTTTTTTAATTTCCTCTTTTTAAAGAATTTAAGAATATTAAAATGTTCAGATTTCGACATCAGAATGTAAGAATTAACTTTTAAATAGGACTTATATGTCAACAAAGATATTTTATTACCAATAAATATTTAAATTTGCCGCCACCGAATCCGGAAAAACTAAGTACATGTAAATTTATTTCGTTGCTTTGTAGACAAATAGACCAGTAAAGTTAGGTTAAAATTGGGTTTACGCGCGTAGTTCATAATTCAAATTTGCTTCAATGCGTTTCTTATGGAAGGTCATATTAAATCGTCTTCAGAGGGTTTATGCAGGATCTCTTAAACATTTAGTTATCAAGATAAGCTTGCTTCAATAATCTAGATTGCAGTAATATCATTTATATGTACCTTATTTAATTAATTATCGAATAATTCAAAAATAAAAAATAACGGGTTGTGCAAAATAACGTTTGTCTAAACTTAGTTCTGCTATTTCCACCAGAAAATGACAAATGAGCAGATTTTGTCACTAGACTGTCACGTGCTGATTATTTAACATTAGCGTTTGCCGTTTTTGTATGTGGACACGTTTTGTTGTTTTGGTTTTGTAAGTGTTTCGTAAATTTTATTTTGCAACTTGGTGCGAGTGTGTGTTATTTGAACTGAACAATTTAATTTATTATAGACTTTCATAAATACTACATTAGTTATAGTTTGGTAAGAAATTATTCAAATACAACATGTGGTTGACATTATTTACTTAAATATTTTATATTGAACAGAGTGAAGATTTGAAGAAAAAAATGGCGACTTCTTTATTATCTGGTGTTGAGACTAGGGTATTATCTCTCTCAGCCATTTATAAATTTTTTATTGAAGATCCTAATTGCATTGAAAGAGGAGAAAATTCCTATGAGTCTAAGAATGTGCTGTCATGTAGTTTTGATGCAGATACTAAGACAATTAAAGCAGTTGTAGCAGCAAGCATGAAAAAGATGAAATATAATATTATGGTAAGATTAGAAAATACTTATTTGCTGAAAATAAAATTTATGTTTGTTGTTAGATTTACCTTCGCTTTAACTATAGTATCGAGAAAGCAACTTGCTCATGCCCTAGAGGTGAATTTGTCTGCCATCATATGGCATCGGTAGCACTGTGTGCCCATTATAATCTTTCACGAATAGACATACCATGTCCCTGGACACCAAAACTGCCAGTAAACACAAATGTGTATGCAATTATGCCAGGGAAAATACTGCCAGCACCAACCCCAAAAACAGAAGACAAGGACCACATTGAAGAATTTAGAAAAAAATTAAAGAAGATTGACCACAACATGGGTCTTTTATGGCTAATGTCTCCAGAAGCAGACATTAAAAATGAAAACATTATTCCATATGTGGAAGATGTCTTGTTGTCGGAAGAGTACATTTTATCAAAATCAAAAAGGAGTTTTTTAGAAAATAAACTGAAGCTGAGTCCTGAAATAATTCAGTTTGTGGCAGAAAAAACCATTGGGCAAAGCGAAAATTCCAATTGGTTAATCTTCAGAAAGCATCGGATAACTGCATCAAATTTTGGTGCTGTAATAAAAGCTTACAATATAAATAGCTTTCCAGTTTCTCTTTTTAAGAAACTAGTAGGTAAGTCACATGTTGTCATGATAATTCTTTTTATATAAAAGATGTTTTGAAAAGTTGGTACAATACTGAAGGAGGTAAAAGTGAAGCAAAATTATTCGTTTTTAAACAATGTATGATTAGCCGCACTTCACGATGACACATTTTCCAAACACCTTGTATATTTGTAGACATTTTTGTAATATTTATATCATTTTTTTTTAAATTAAGGTTCTTATAATCTTGAAGGACTACGACAAATTCAAATTTAGGAGCCAGTCCCGATGGCTTAATAGGTGAGGGTTAATTGCAACAAGATCACTATTCCTGTTTTTTTTTTAATCATTTGTGCATTCTATGTAGGTTTGTTTTTATTACTATGCTCTTTTTTCAGGAGAGGATGGCATTGTGGAAGTCAAATGCCCATATTCCTGCCAAAATAAAATTTTGAAGGATGTATTACCATCAAAAGATATTATTTATTTTATAGCAGGGAGTTGGCATGTCAACAAAAATCACAGTTATTATTACCAAATTCAAGGACAACTCTACATAACAAACAGAAAGTTTTGTAAGTTAATTATGTATAGTTGTTCTTCAGGCATAGAAGTATTGAATATAAAAAAAGATGAAAATTGGGCCCAAAATTTAATTTTATTGAAAAGGTTTTATTTTGAACACTATTTAAAATATTTAAGTCAAAATTAATAAATTTGTTCAATGATTATTGAAAGGATTTATTGTTCATAGATGTAACCTCTGTCAAGCTTCTAGATCTAGCAGTTTGGGTGGTGTGTTGACATATCAGTCACCTTCCATTTTCATATCAGACTACGAACCTCAAGAGTCTTAAATACAAATCATTTTACAATATTTGTTGATATCTAGATTTATTGAATTCAAGTATATTTTAACATCTCTTATTTATTTGGAAATGTTAAAAAGTTTGGCTTATTAAAATATTTGTAAAATATGAAAAAATGTTCAAATTGTTTGCAAACAGGCTTGAATCAATACAATGTTATTATTGGCAAGGGTAAAACAAATCAAAAAGCGTGAAATAAAGAATTTTATTTGAACTTTAGAGTGAAATAAAATTTAATTATAACACTCAATTAAATATTGCATTGGTCAATGTTATCAATTTTACTGAATTTTTGCAATATTATATTGTTTTCTAATTTTGAATGATGTTAAAAAAATATTCTATATAACTTGTGACTAAAATGTGTTTTTTGTATCTACATAAATGTATGTATTATAATTTAATATTCAATTAAATATTGCTAGACTGAACATTATTTAAAAGGAAATTGATAATTTTGTTTAGTAATTAAGTATTATATTGTTTTTATAAATGTATAAGAAATATGTATTACAAGTTAACAATAAACTAATTCTTTAACATTCATATTCAGTAATTTATTACAAATTTCACATGTTTCTAAATATTAGTGGACACTGGTTGAAATATTTAAACAAAAATTGACATTTTTTAGTAACCAATTCTATTATTTAATTATTTATTATTATTTATATATGTACAGAAATATATATTACAACTTAACAATAAAGTAATTCTTCAACATTCATATTTAATAATTATTTATTTTAAATGTATAGAAATATGTTACAACCTAACATTACACTTATTCATAATTGATAATCAGTATGTGTAATTAGTTACAAATTTCTCTTGTTTCCAAATATCAGTAAACACTGTTTGAAATAAAGAGTTTTTATAACTAGAGAAGACACGCAGGCTATTTTCTGTAGTCGATGTTTTCGGCAACATACGTGTCGGTACGCTCTCTCAATCAAAACATTGTACAATACCTGACTGGCCCAATAGAATAGCTTATTAAAATCAATCAGAACTTTGTTAATGACTCTTAACTATATAAATCCTTTCATATGAGCTATAGTAAGCGTCCTTGTTCTATTTAAAAATTTTAAATGGTAGCTGTAACTTTAAGGGGGCTAAAGGAGGCAGTATCAAATTATGCTTACAAAATAGTCATTTTAGATTTAAAAATTAACGTGATACAGGATTTTACTAATAAATTGGAGGTAAAGAAAAAAAGTATATTTATTTCTGATATGTAAAAAAGAAATCCTTTTTACTTTTTCCTTCATGTTGGATATTTTACCATCCGCGTATCAGAAAAAAGGAATACATTTAAATTGAATAATTAGGATACAAAATCAATTAGAAAAGTCAGATTTGATAGACATTTCAAACACATTTTAAAATTGTCAAATTTAATTTTCTCAACGAATATTAATAAAATTCAAAAAACCTTTGCTAAATAGATAATTAAAATCCCTTCCAAATGACCTATCAAGCACACTCTCGTTCAATTTAAAAATCTCAAAGGGGTAATTGTCACTTCAGGGAGATTGAAGAAAAAGGATAAAATTATGCCTAAAAAGTTTCATTTTAGAATTCAACATAGACCTGCTCATAAATTCTAAATTAGGTAAATAATGAATTTATGCGTTAATTTTGGACCGCATTGTATAAAAAAAACTTACTGATTAATATGGCCCTTTTTTGGTTGGATATAGCATTTTTCCATCCACATCAATTTTTTTTATTAGTAGGGTAATTGAAATAGGTAATTTTAAAAAGCATTCAATGTGAATATGACCCTGTATCCTACTCAATAAACGATCTTGAATGTGGCACCAAGTTTATAGGAACTGTCCATCTTAAAATAATGTCAGCAGTCATCTGCAGATTGTCAAAGTATTTTTGAATCAACCTGCAGAAAATAAATTAATTTTCTACATCCAGCAGGCTTTCAATTTCCCTTAACAAAGGATTTTGCAAATTTACTAGTGAACAAATCACTTGAAATATTATGGAAGAATGTTTTTTTAAAGAAGCGGGAATTAAATTTAAAATACGGAAGGCTTTAATGCGAGCATTGGCTCTTTCAATATGCATTCTGCATTTTGCAATGTTCATAGTTTGAATCGCCTCCTCACGCGTGAACCGTTTGTGCATTAAAAAAGGAGGCATGTTAATATGCACCCCAGGTGGCACTATATCACGTATTAAGAAACCTTTATCCACCATAATCATATCGCCTGCTTCTAATTGAGTAGCAACTTTAGAATCTTCGAATATGACTTTATCTGACAAAGAGCCAGGGTACAAATTGCTAACAAAAACAATTACACCGTTTGGTGCAACACCAGTAAGGGCCTTATAAGTATTTATATGTTTATAACTACTGAAAGTTTGCCTTTGCTCTAAAATATTAATAGGTTTATTAATTTTGATTTCTGTGCAGTCAAAGATACCTCTACAAGAAGTAAAATTAGCAAAGGCAGAAGGTAAACATGTTTTGACTTTATTTCTTATAGGTATCTTTGACATGAAATTTTTATACAAGATAGAATGCAAAAGATAAACAAAAGTTAAAAATATGTTTGAAACAGTTGTTACACTGCAATTGAATCTTGTAGCTAAGTCCAAATTTGGACAATTTAATCGCAGCTTGATGAGAGTTAAAAATAATTGATCTTCAATACTGATCCTTGATATTTTCCACCCACAATAATAACTGAAATTGTAAGCATTTACAAAGCTCAATAGAGCTTGAAAAGTATCATTGTCGGGTAATCCAGTGTACAGCCTAATTAATTTAACATTGTCCTTAATATTTTTATAGGAGTACATTTTTGTTTCTCCGAGCAACCTCACTTTTTGTTCCAAAAGAGTAACTTTTTCTACTAAAAGTCTGATTTCTTCATCTTTGGGTGAGGGTGTTGAAGTTGTGGGCTGGTCCTCCTCAATTTTCCTAACTGTTTCTGATTAAGTTAAAACAGTATCAGCAGTTTTTCTGTAAATAGAAATTATATTATCTGACACCTTGACAGATTGTCAAAATTTTACAGGGTATATACAGGGTGATTCAGTCATAATGTCATTAATTTTAACCACGCATTCGGGAGGCTTAGTAAAGACAGAAAATCGAAAAAATAATTTTTTTATTCAACTTTTAAGAATCGGAGCAATTACCCTTAAAATTGCCTTTGTGCCACGCCACTGGACCAGTAGATTATTTAACCGGGAGGCACTCAGTTCGAACGTTGAATAACAAAAGCTACGTTGTCATATTTCCTACTTTCATCTGTCAAATTAATTACATAAATTTGGAGGTTAAGTTTTAAGCCCTTTTCATCACAGAACGGCTGGATGCGGCTGCAACTAGATCTGATTTGTGTTCGCGATACCGGGCCTGTGATACTGCGACACCAATTGAACAATCTAATAAGCAGGGCATCTGATAAATTTAGTTGAATTGGAGCAACACAACGCAAGGACAAGAATCAGTGAAAGCCGGTTGGAGGTTTCCCCAAGTAAAGTTCAAGCTTTAGAATCAGCCGATTTTTTCCAGTCTTCTTGATTGTTTCAACTTGTTTACTGGTTTCAAAGTCAACAACAAAGTGACAAATTGCTGTGTACAGATGAATGTTATTTTACCAGTGCTGGTATTTTACTTTACTTTGCAGTAAGTAAATATGAACAGCTCTAAATGATTAACTAAGTCAGTAGATTGTTTTTTTTTTACTACTTCTATTACGAAACATATGTTTGATTATTTAATCTTTTGAAGTTTTTTAACTTAAGTATTAAAATGTCTTACACTGAAATAAATAATTTGTTTGCAGTCACAACATACACATTGGTCAGACAAAAATGTACATGCTGCCCATCAGTTTGGCCTTCAGAGCAGATTTGCTGTCAATGTATAAAACAGAGTATTCAGCAATTGTCCAGATTTTCTACAAGAACTGTATGACAGAGCTTAGCCCATTTTGCTCGCTTTGCAGGAACCCTTGTGGAAGAAGAATGTTGCAAAAAGAATGTTACATTCTGCAGGAAAAGGAAACTATGATGAAAGGTAAACTGGCTCTTTTCATAACAAAAAAATTAGTTCTGCCAAAAAATTGTCATAAATTACTCAAAACTATCAAATATGTAGATGATCATCTTGCTTGGCAGGGCAGAATACCGTTTATTGTGATTTTTTCTTCTGTGCAATGTTTCATTAAAAACCTCTTTGCTAAATAGACAAACACGACGAACTTGGTTCTTAAAAAAGTTAAAATTTTTGAGGTAACAGGGTATTATAAAATAAAACAAGGTTTGATTTTTAAAAATTTCGATTTTATTTAAAAATTTAGACTTAAACTTGAACTTTAAGACTTAAATATTTCAGCTTTTTTCAAAATATCTACTTTTTTGAAAACTTGAATTTTTTAAGTTCCTACTCTTCAGAAAATTTTTATTTGTTTTGAAAATGTCAATTTTTTTAAATTTTAACTTTTCTAATGATTTACACCCTTAAAAAATTAGGCTTTCTTAAAAATTTTAAAATAGTTGAATTTTTTTCAATTTGGACATTTTTGTAGTATTTTGACCAAGTTTGGAAATTTTAGACTATTTCTCAAGTTTTCATTTTTTTTAATTAAATTTCGAATGATTTTGAATAATTTTAACATTTTTTTAAATTTCAAAACAAATTTCTACTTGTTTTAAAACTTGAAGATTTTTTAAGATTTTTTTATTCATACTTAAAATTTTTTAAGTGTTTTCAAATTTCTTGACTTTTTTCAAAATTCTAATATTTTTGCAAGTTTCAACCCTAAAATTTGGACTGAAAATTTCAGCAACTATTTTTCAAAATTTCAAATTTTTTTGGGACAGCGTAATTTGTTTTTAAATTTTGTTTTTTTTCAAAATTTCATAATTTTCGCAAACTTCCGTTTTTTTGAAAATTTAGATTTTCTTTAAAATTTTGTCTTTTTTTGGACTTTTTGAATATTTTGTAATATTTTGAATTTTTGTAAAAATTTTAAAATTTTAGTCAAATTTGGACTTTTTTCAAAAATTTTAATTTTTCATAAAAGTTTCCATCCTAAAATTTTGGCGAATAGGTCGTAATTCTTTGAAAGTTTTGCCTATTTCGAAATTTTTGGTTTTTTTTCCAAGGGGCATTTTTGCAAAATTTCGACTATTTTTTAAAATAACAATTTTTTTTGATATTTCGTTTTGTTCAAAATTTTGTTCTTTTTGTAAAATTTCGATTTGTTTTGACTATTATTTTACTTTTCAGCATTTCTTCAAAATTTTTAGCTTTTTATAAAAATTATCGTTCAAAAATGTTTTTTAAGAACGTTCAACTTTTTTGAAAATTCTACTATTCAAAATTTCGGCTTTTTTGAAAATTTTGACTTTTCTATTATTTTTGACATTTCTTCAGTATATTTAAAAGTTTCAAAAACTTTGAAGATATGACCAAAAATATCTCAATTTGTTTTAAATTTCGCCCTTTTAGAAAGAATTTAAATTGTTTTTAAAAATGTCGGTAATTTTTCCGAACTCTTGAATTTTTTGAAAATCGTTATATTCTTTTTTGGAAATTGTAACTGTCTATGACATTTCAGACATTTTTAAAAATTTCGACTTTTTTTAAGTAACTTGGGCCTTTAAATTTTTGACTTAAAATTGAAACTTTTATTGAAAATTTTGTCAATTTTCAAATTTTAGTCTCCTCCTGAAAATTTGGAATTTTTAGAACTTTATGCCTTTGTTTCAAATTTTTTGAAAATTTCATTTGTTCCCAAATTTCAGCATTCTCCAAAGTTTCAACTTTTTAGAAGACCATCTTTTAAAATGTCGACATTTGTCAAAAATTTCACTAAAATGTTACAAAAATGTATTTAGAGCTATAAATTTTTTACCATTTTTTTAGATCACTAAATTGTGCTGAGTATGTGGAGATGACACGATGATTCATTGGAAAATTGGGACAATACAGGTACACCATCAAGGCGAGGAATAACAATATTTTAACTGAGATTCTCCCAACAAAATGCCGAGTATACTGTAATTAATAAAATATTAATTATTGGTATCACAGTTAATGTAAATAAATAAATAAAAGATGTTTCAGGTTTTCTATTTATTTCCTTTAATTTACGAAAGCAGTAGAAACATGGGCCTTCCTACTAATGTTATATTGCGTCCCAAACTCAAAAGAGGGTAAATTTTAAATCGGCCAAATTTACAATTGATAAAACTGGTGAAATGAATTTTCCAAATTTCAGGTCTGCAAAGTCGATAGTTAAAGTTAGTATAATTACTCTAAGAGGTTAAGCGAGTTTCAAGCCCTTCCAAAATCCCAAATAGATAACAGTAATTTGGGAGAATAGGATTAATTTTTGGAAAGCTATAACTTAAATTCTTTCCCAAATTTTTAAATTTTGCATTTTGACCTTTTCTTGATCTTTGAATTTTTTTCATATTTAGAAGCAAAATTCTTAAAAAATCGAAGAATTTGACAGGTCAAACAAATATTACCTCCCAATTATACTTCTTTTGAAAGTCTGGAATATTCTTCAAAATGCACTTTTTTCAAAATTTTAATTTTTTTAATCTTTTTGATAATGTTTTTTGTGAAAGGCTGTTATTTTTTCCAGAATCTAGATTATATTTCAAAATTTAGTGACTGAATCACCCTGTATACAGGGTGATTCAGTCATAATGTCATTAATTTTAACAGAAGGTAGAGAAAAATGAGTATGATACGAATCCGCTATTAAAAATATAGGTTTATAATACATTTTCGCCGAAAAAAAAATCATTTCAAATCATAATTAAAACCCCTTTTCAGGCTGCCACTGGCGGTCATGTAGCTTCGTATGATACATATACTTATCAAGTATATGGTATGATATATCCAAATTGACCTCTGTCAGCTGGGATGCGACGTTGACAAAATTTTAAAATATTTTCGTTATACTGTTAGTGTTGATTGAATCAACTCTGTTAGACATGATAAATAGATTTAAAATCATTTAACATATCTAATGCGAATTGCAGGAATGCATAATAATTATAATAGATAAAAGAATTTAATGTTTGATGTAATACGAACAAAATCCTGGTGGCGGCTGCAGAATGAACTATTCAGTGTTTAAGTAAAAAAGTCATCCAGTGTGCTATGATTGTCTAATGACTTGTTAGATGAGGTTATAGCGAACGAAAGCAAGAGCAAGTAACGAAAAACAAAAAGGCAGGCGATTTCTTATTACATATTGTTATCTATGAACTAAAAGTAGTTCAATGATCACCTGCCATTGTCAACTGTCAATAGTGTCAATTTTTGTGGTTTTGTTTATCATGCTCTGCTTTTCATGGCGGAGGTTTCCTACCTTCTTTTTAAATGAATATCGTGGTGAAATAGTTCTGCCGTTGTTTGTTCTTTCTTTACGATGGTTTTCATTTGAAACAAAAAATGTTTGTAGCAGTGGTTCTTTTGGAACGATCTCGAACTGATCAAAAGGTGAATGGTGATCGAAAGTGGGTTTATTTCGTGTGGAATTGCATCGAGGACTTGGGGACTAAATGCCATAACTTTTTTTGTGGATTTTGTGCACTATTTGAGAACTATGGATAGTTACAAATTTGTGAAGCAGATTGTGCCGCAAAAAGTTGGTAGAGTGGGGCACAGAGGAAACTACTGCACAAGCTCGCTTGAGCATGAGATATTTGCAGAGTGATTTTCTTAATTTTGTTGGAGATTTCCTGCACTTTAGGAAAACTGAGAGTCTGCTGGAGCACAAGGAAAATGCACAAACAATGCTGATGCAGGGGCTGAAGCAATAATGGAAAGTTCACCAAGAACATTCATGTGATAAGTTCAACAGCATCTTAGTATTTTAGTTGCATCTACTTGTACATCCCTGAACACAATTAAAGTCATCTCAGTTGAACACTGGTTTGAATCAACGGGATACATAATTCGCAAAATGTGAGAGTAAAAAGCATTATATCCAGAAAAAATAGGACATATGTACATCGAAATCTCATAGGACCAATCATTTTTCAAGGTAACACATAAATCATAAAATCAAGACAATTTTTAATATATTTTTAAACTAGGTATTGTAAATCTGCAAAGATATCACGCTGAAATTCTTCAGTAATTTACCAACTTCAGAATAATGAAATTAGAGAAGGATATTTTCAACAAAATGTGCAACTTTACACCACAGACTAGAAATAATGAAGTTTTTAAGGAACTATGTTGTTCATTGATTAACAGGGCTGTGGAGAGGCAGGTGCAAATGCACAGGGTGCAAGATAAGAATAGGACACAAAAGTGTTTATGACGATGATGACCTATTTTTAATTGTCAAAATTATGTTCAGGTGGTATGTATGAAATTTTTGTTTTTTGTGAGGCCTAAATTTAATATTTTTCACAGGGCCCATTGAAAGCCAGGTACAGTACTACTGACTAATGAGTAAAAATACTGAAATTGCTGGCTACACCTAAAAGTTAAAATCTTTCGAACACCACATTACAGCAAAGCATTAAAGAAGGATTTGTGGAAATTAGCAACAATCAAAATGGACTGAATGAGGTGTCAACATTTGAAGCATTTTTGATCTTTCTAAATGTTAACCTGTTTCCTCTCATTCATTTTTTATGTTACATTTTACTGTATGAAATAATGTAACCATGTAAAAAGCTGCTTTAAAATAAAATAGAAAATAGATGCAGTTCTTTTTCATGTCCTTTTTATTTATTTTCATTTTAATGCTAAGAAAGAGCTTGAAATTAAAAAAAAAAGCATGAAATTTATCTGTAAAGTGTACATTATGAGGAGAATTAAAAAAAAAATGGTTCAAACTTTTGAAAAGGTCAAATTTTTGAAAAACATCGAAATTTTCATAGGAAATGTAAAATTTTCAAAAATTTTGAGATTGCGAAATTTTAAAAAGTTGAAATTTTGCAAAATAGTCTGAAATTAAAAAAACAAACATTTTAAGAAATATCTAGATTTGAAAAATGATGGAAATTTTCAAAAAAAGGCGAACATTCTAAAGTAGCGCTAATTAAAAAAAATGAAAATCAAAAGTTTTAAAAATTGTAATTCAAAAAGTTAATTTTTAAAACATCGAAATTTTCAAAAGATAAATATAAACCTCTGAAATCGTACTAATTTTCAAAATAAAAATTGAAATTTTGATAGAAACTTCAGAGATTTTCAAAAGTCGAAATTTTGAAGAACTAGTGAATTTTTTTTAAAAATAGGATTTAATTAAAAAGCCTAAACTTTGACCACAGTAACAATTTTGATAAAAAAAGTCGAAATTTTGAAATAAAATCGGAATCTTTAGCAACATTAAAAAAAAAACCATTTTTCATAAAAATCCAAATTTAAAAGAAATAAATTTTGAAAAAAGATTTTAGAAATCAAAAAATTTAAAGTTTGCAATAAGTAGTAATTTTAAAAAATAGTTGAAATTTAAAACAATGTGGAAATTATAAAGCATAGGCGAACTGTTTAAAAAATATCAAGATTTCCAGAAAATTTCGAAATTTTCAGCCTAAAATTTAAAAAAATTCAACTCTTAAAAAAGTCAAAATTTCCAAAAATTTCGAAATTATTTTGTAAGATGATTTAAAAAAAAAAGGATTATTGATAGATTGGAAATTTTGAGGAAATGTGGAAATTATCAGACAAGTCGAAATTTTTGAAAACATCTAAATTCTGGAGTGGCAATTTTCATGGAAGTTTAAATTTTAAAAAGCTCTCTAAATTTTGAAATATAATCTAGATTCTGGAAAAAATAACAGCCTTTCACAAAAAACATTATCAAAAAGATTAAAAAAATTAAAATTTTGAAAAAAGTGCATTTTGAAGAATATTCCAGACTTTCAAAAGAACTATAATTGGGAGGTAATATTTGTTTGACCTGTCAAATTCTTCGATTTTTTAAGAATTTTGCTTCTAAATATGAAAAAAATTCAAAGATCAAGAAAAGGTCAAAATGCAAAATTGAAAAATTTGGGAAAGAATTTAAGTTATGGCTTTCCAAAAATTAATCCTATTCTCCCAAATTACTGTTATCTATTTGGGATTTTGGAAGGGCTTGAAACTCGCTTAACCTCTTAGAGTAATTATACTAACTTTAACTATCGACTTTGCAGACCTGAAATTTGGAAAATTCATTTCACCAGTTTTATCAATTGTAAATTTGGCCGATTTAAAATTTACCCTCTTTTGAGTTTGGGACGCAATATAACATTAGTAGGAAGGCCCATGTTTCTACTGCTTTCGTAAATTAAAGGAAATAAATAGAAAACCTGAAACATCTTTTATTTATTTATTTACATTAACTGTGATACCAATAATTAATATTTTATTAATTACAGTATACTCGGCATTTTGTTGGGAGAATCTCAGTTAAAATATTGTTATTCCTCGCCTTGATGGTGTACCTGTATTGTCCCAATTTTCCAATGAATCATCGTGTCATCTCCACATACTCAGCACAATTTAGTGATCTAAAAAAATGGTAAAAAATTTATAGCTCTAAATACATTTTTGTAACATTTTAGTGAAATTTTTGACAAATGTCGACATTTTAAAAGATGGTCTTCTAAAAAGTTGAAACTTTGGAGAATGCTGAAATTTGGGAACAAATGAAATTTTCAAAAAATTTGAAACAAAGGCATAAAGTTCTAAAAATTCCAAATTTTCAGGAGGAGACTAAAATTTGAAAATTGACAAAATTTTCAATAAAAGTTTCAATTTTAAGTCAAAAATTTAAAGGCCCAAGTTACTTAAAAAAAGTCGAAATTTTTAAAAATGTCTGAAATGTCATAGACAGTTACAATTTTCAAAAAAGAATATAACGATTTTCAAAAAATTCAAGAGTTCGGAAAAATTACCGACATTTTTAAAAACAATTTAAATTCTTTCTAAAAGGGCGAAATTTAAAACAAATTGAGATATTTTTGGTCAAATCTTCAAAGTTTTTGAAACTTTTAAATATACTGAAGAAATGTCAAAAATAATAGAAAAGTCAAAATTTTCAAAAAAGCCGAAATTTTGAATAGTAGAATTTTCAAAAAAGTTGAACGTTCTTAAAAAACATTTTTGAACGATAATTTTTATAAAAAGCTAAAATTTTTGAAGAAATGCTGAAAAGTAAAATAATAGTCAAAACAAATCGAAATTTTACAAAAAGAACAAAATTTTGAACAAAACGAAATATCAAAAAAAATTGTTATTTTAAAAAATAGTCGAAATTTTGCAAAAATGCCCCTTGGAAAAAAAACCAAAAATTTCGAAATAGGCAAAACTTTCAAAGAATTACGACCTATTCGCCATAATTTTAGGATGGAAACTTTTATGAAAAATTAAAATTTTTGAAAAAAGTCCAAATTTGACTAAAATTTTAAAATTTTTACAAAAATTCAAAATATTACAAAATATTCAAAAAGTCCAAAAAAAGACAAAATTTTAAAGAAAATCTAAATTTTCAAAAAAACGGAAGTTTGCGAAAATTATGAAATTTTGAAAAATAACAAAATTTAAAAACAAATTACGCTGTCCCAAAAAAATTTGAAATTTTGAAAAATAGTTGCTGAAATTTTCAGTCCAAATTTTAGGGTTGAAACTTGCAAAAATATTAGAATTTTGAAAAAAGTCAAGAAATTTGAAAACACTTAAAAAATTTTAAGTATGAATAAAAAAATCTTAAAAAATCTTCAAGTTTTAAAACAAGTAGAAATTTGTTTTGAAATTTAAAAAAATGTTAAAATTATTCAAAATCATTCGAAATTTAATTAAAAAAAATGAAAACTTGAGAAATAGTCTAAAATTTCCAAACTTGGTCAAAATACTACAAAAATGTCCAAATTGAAAAAAATTCAACTATTTTAAATTTTTTAAGAAAGCCTAATTTTTTAAGGGTGTAAATCATTAGAAAAGTTAAAATTTAAAAAAATTGACATTTTCAAAACAAATAAAAATTTTCTGAAGAGTAGGAACTTAAAAAATTCAAGTTTTCAAAAAAGTAGATATTTTGAAAAAAGCTGAAATATTTAAGTCTTAAAGTTCAAGTTTAAGTCTAAATTTTTAAATAAAATCGAAATTTTTAAAAATCAAACCTTGTTTTATTTTATAATACCCTGTTACCTCAAAAATTTTAACTTTTTTAAGAACCAAGTTCGTCGTGTTTGTCTATTTAGCAAAGAGGTTTTTAATGAAACATTGCACAGAAGAAAAAATCACAATAAACGGTATTCTGCCCTGCCAAGCAAGATGATCATCTACATATTTGATAGTTTTGAGTAATTTATGACAATTTTTTGGCAGAACTAATTTTTTTGTTATGAAAAGAGCCAGTTTACCTTTCATCATAGTTTCCTTTTCCTGCAGAATCTAACATTCTTTTTGCAACATTCTTCTTCCACAAGGGTTTCTGCAAAGCGAGCAAAATGGGCTAAGCTCTGTCATACAGTTCTTGTAGAAAATCTGGACAATTGCTGAATACTCTGTTTTATACATTGACAGCAAATCTGCTCTGAAGGCCAAACTGATGGGCAGCATGTACATTTTTGTCTGACCAATGTGTATGTTGTGACTGCAAACAAATTATTTATTTCAGTGTAAGACATTTTAATACTTAAGTTAAAAAACTTCAAAAGATTAAATAATCAAACATATGTTTCGTAATAGAAGTAGTAAAAAAAAAACAATCTACTGACTTAGTTAATCATTTAGAGCTGTTCATATTTACTTACTGCAAAGTAAAGTAAAATACCAGCACTGGTAAAATAACATTCATCTGTACACAGCAATTTGTCACTTTGTTGTTGACTTTGAAACCAGTAAACAAGTTGAAACAATCAAGAAGACTGGAAAAAATCGGCTGATTCTAAAGCTTGAACTTTACTTGGGGAAACCTCCAACCGGCTTTCACTGATTCTTGTCCTTGCGTTGTGTTGCTCCAATTCAAGCTAAATTTATCAGATGCCCTGCTTATTAGATTGTTCAATTGGTGTCGCAGTATCACAGGCCCGGTATCGCGAACACAAATCAGATCTAGTTGCAGCCGCATCCAGCCGTTCTGTGATGAAAAGGGCTTAAAACTTAACCTCCAAATTTATGTAATTAATTTGACAGATGAAAGTAGGAAATATGACAACGTAGCTTTTGTTATTCAACGTTCGAACTGAGTGCCTCCCGGTTAAATAATCTACTGGTCCAGTGGCGTGGCACAAAGGCAATTTTAAGGGTAATTGCTCCGATTCTTAAAAGTTGAATAAAAAAATTATTTTTTCGATTTTCTGTCTTTACTAAGCCTCCCGAATGCGTGGTTAAAATTAATGACATTATGACTGAATCACCCTGTATACAGATAAGGAAACATTTTCATTGTCCATGTAAAACGCTAAGAATTGTCCCTTCCATAGTTTTCTACGGCCGCTGAACGTATTCCCCTACCTTGACGCAGCATGCTCGTATCTTCCAGTCTAGATGTTAGAAAAAACTCGTCGAGAGTTTTACAACAAACTGGAATATTGTTTAGCACAGTCTGGTGGCCTATTTGAACTCCTTATACTGTAATGTTTAAAGAGTTATTATGTTATATTCTTCATTAGAATTATCATTTATTTTGTTTAAGAAATCTCGTTTATTTATTTTGGTTATCAAAGAATATCAGTTTTATTTTGCCTTAGACGTTGATTAAATCAACGGACTAAAAAAACAAACAGCATGTGGTATTTTAATAAAATTGTTGCCTGACAGTAGTAATTCCGCAACAAAACACGTTAGAAGCTATGATGTACTACTGAAATCTCCACCCGCACTGATCGCTGCGATTTGCGTTGAATTGTTTAAACCGGTGTAGGAGAATACAAGGCGCCGCCCATCTATCCCACCATTAGCTCTCAATATTAAATCTCTTATTAACATTCTTCCTATGGACAGTGTTTGACTTTCCTGATGTGTATACATGCTAACGTAATCTGCATCATTAAATTATCAAAGGCACCTTTAGAGGGGTAAGAAATTTCATTTATACAAATAAGTATAAATATCACAGGTTTTAGCAAGCCAGGCTTATCTTTCTTAATATACCAGGCCCATCTGCAATTTTGAATATTGTAACGCAATGTAAATAGATGTAATAGAATTTAGAATAGAATTGTAGAATTTAGTAAGTAAAAAAAGTTTCTAGAAGGTTCTGATAAGGGAAAAGCGGCCGCGATAACGAAACAAACGGGAGATAAGCGTTCCAGAAATTTCGGCATTCGATAAGCCTTATCTGCCGAAAATTCTGGAAGCCGGGGGCCAAAACTATAAAAAGGCGATCAGCTTTCCCTCGAGTCAGTTAGTTAGAATCAGTGCAATTAATAAGTTAGTAGAAGTGAGTTAATTGTCAATTGTGGTGATCCAAGTTGAGTTCAGTAATAAAGTGGGTCTTATTCGATAAGTGTAATCAATCGAACCGATAAGCCCGTAACATCTGGTGTCAGAAGCGGAATTATTCGTGGATTGTGCTTTATTACTCGAAAAAAAAAACTCGTGCCAGGTGCCGCAGTTGACTTTATCTCGGGCGTTTTAAACTGTTAAATAGTTATACGAGGCGCGTTAAGTAAAATCTTAAACATTCAGATACGCTTTATGGATACGAGATTAAAATCGGCCAAAATGGAACAACAAATGCAAGCGTTATTAGCAATGTTTAAAGACCAAGCAGAAGAAAGACGATGAGAAAAAGAACAAGAGAAAGAACGAAGACGACAAGAAAAAGAACAAGAGGAAGAACGAAGACGACAAGAGAAAGAAAAAGAAGATCAGAAAAGGAATGCAGAAAAACAAGAATTGCATAGTCTACTAGCAAATATAACTGAAAAAATGGGAGTAGACGTTGAAAAAATGAAAGAAGAAGTGAAAGAACAAATTACAGGAATGCGAGAAGAAATGCAAGAAGAGATTGGCGAAGTCAGGGAAGAAATTGGGGAAGTAAAGGAAAAATTCAACAGCAAGCTTCTTGATTTGGAAAATGCAACAAAGAGGGAGATCAGCAACATAAAAAATAACATGAAAAAGTTGCTAAGTGGACAAAGCACACAACATGAATCCGAAAGTGTACCTGCTAGTTCTTCCCAAAAGGTAAAACCTCCGACCTATGACGAAAAAACATCCTTCCACACCTACAGAAAACAGTTCGAAGCTGCTGCTAAGGCCAATCAGTGGACGGAGGAAGCAAAGGCAACCTCGTTAGTGGTATCCCTGCGCGGAGATGCTCTGGAATTACTCCGAACTCTATCGGATCAAGAACAAGCCAATTATGAAGATCTAGTTAGGGCTTTAGAGCTGAGATTTGGGGACCAACATTTGCAGTAAGTTGTCCAGTCGCAGCTGCTAGTAAGAAGAGAAAAGTGGAGAAACGCTGCAAGAATTCGAGGCTGACGTTAGAAGATTGGCGTACATCGCCTATCCAACAGCACCAACCGACTTTCTGGAACTCCACGCAGTTAGAATCTTCATAGAAGGAATAATAGACCCGGAAGTTCAGAGAGTGATACGCCTGTCAAATGTCCGAAAATCAAGGGAGGCACTGATTAGAGCTTTGGAGGTTGAAGCCGCTTACAAGGTTTCAGAGCCAGGGGCGTCACGCAGAATAAGGAAATCAGACATCGAAGAGGTTACAGATGACCCTAATCTCGCGAACATAAGATCTAACATAAAAGAGATGAATGCGGACATACATGCTAGCCTAAAGAAGATGAACGGGAGCATGAGCGTTAATATAAAGGAAATGAACGCGAGCATGAAAAAAATGGACGGGAGCATCCGAGAACTGGTGGGAGCTCTTAAAGGTAGATCCAACAGAAACACATGTTACAACTGTGGCAAACCGGGGCACTTCAAGAAGGACTGCAGGTCGGCCCCAAGAAGTCGACAAGCCCCATAGCAGAAAAACTAAAATCAGCCAGTGGGAAGGGGCACTCACTGGCTGGTGTCGAACAACGAGCCCCCAAATCTCTTTCCATCAAACAGATAAAAAGGACCATGGAAAGTTTGGTGGTGGCAGCCAGCGTTGATGGAAGGAGATTTGGGCTGCTGCGTTGGATTAGTGGAACCGACTTATGATATTTCCAAGAATTTACTAGTGGCGAGATCCATGGTTAAAGCATCTCAGAAAGTACCTGTGAGAGTTGCCAACGTGTTCCCAACAGCACGCTCAATCAAAAAGGGTAGTACTCTGGCAGTCTGTATCCCGGTAGCCTCAATAAGCTCCTTAGGTGACAGTTGTACGCCAGTACAGGAAACGAAGATTGGGCAAGTCAAATTGGAAGTGGACTTGAAACACCTGTCCAAGGAAGAAGTAGTTCAGGCTAGGTCATTTCTAAAGAAAAAGCACGGCGTTCTTACCGATGGAGACCGAAATCTAGGAAGGACCGACGTAGTTCGACACAAAATCAACACCGGCGATGCAACACCTTTTCGTCAACACCCTAGAAGATTACCGGTGGCCAAGCAAGATAAAGTCGCAGGACTGGTTAGGAAGATGATGAAGGATGGAGTCATCGAGGAGTCCAATAGTCCATGGTCTTTCCCTGTAGTCTTGGTTACAAAGAAGGACGGGTCAATAAGATTCTGTGTCGACTACCGGAAATTAAACGACGTCACTAAGAAGGACAGCTACCCCTTGCCAAGAATTGATGACACCCTGACAACCTTGTCTGGGTCCACCTGGTTTTCAACTTTGGACTTGAAAAGTGGATATTGGCAAGTGAGCATAGACCCCGACGACAAAGAAAAGACGGCCTTTTCATATGGGAGTGGATTATATCAGTTCACGGTTATGCCTTTTGGACTATGCAATGCACCGGCTACTTTCGAACGTCTAATGGAACTGGTACTTCGAGGACTCACTTGGAAAACATGCCTGGTTTACTTAGATGACGTTATGGTGATTGGCCAGAGCTTTAAAGAACATCTGGAAAATCTTCAAGAAGTCTTCGACAGATTAAAGCAAGCTAACTTAAAGCTGAATCCAAAGAAGTGCTCTTTGTTCCAAAGGAAAGTAGAATTCCTGGGCCACAGTGTATCAGCCGCAGGAGTGGAAACAAATATCAGCAAGACTCAAGCAATCTGGCCAAGACCCAAAGATAAAAATGAACTGAGGAGTTTCCTGGGATTATGCACCTATTACAGAAGATTTGTGAAAGGTTTCGCCAACATCGCTGAGCCATTACACCGACTAAGGAAAGAAAGAACGCCGTATGTCTGGACTCCGGAGTGTGATACTGCTTTCCGAAAACTGAAGTCCGCCTTGTGCACAAGCCCTATCTTGGCTTATCCTCAGCGAGATGGAAAATTCGTGTTGGACACTGATACCAGCAACGTCGGCATTGGGGCTGTGCTGTCCCAAGTTCAAGGCGGTGAAGAAAGAGTAATCGAATATTACAGCAAGATCCTGACGAAGCCGGAGAGGAACTATTGCACCACCAGGAAGGAACTTCTTGCCATAGTGAAGGCCGTGGAACACTTCCACAACTACTTGTATACCCCGTTAGTTACATTTATGGCTAACACTTAATTTTCTAATTTATTGGACATTTTCTCTTTTAAACTAGAAAAATTTATTTGCTAGCCAATGACCAAAAGCTCGACATGAAACTCAACACATTAATCTTTCTCTTTGTGTTTCAAGAATATTGTTCTTGTCTTGTTCTTGCTCAAAGAACAAGATAAGAAATTTGTTAGCAATAACAAAACTAGACCAGAAGTTCTTTTAGCCAGAGCAAGATTTCTTGTCAAAAAATTAGCAAGATGCAACATTTCTTGTTTTTTTCATTTTTGCTATTTTTTTGACAAAAGCTCTAGCAGAGTGTACTTAAAACTTTCTAAATACACAATTCTTTAACAACTAAAAAAATCTGGCGCTTTTAAAAAAAGTTGAAATTCCAGAAAATATTAAAATAAAATAAATTAATGTTAATATGTTTTTCAATTATTTTTTCAAAATGATACTGTTTAGATATCCAAAATTTGGGAAGAAGTTTAGTTTTTCCCTAAATTTTCAAGTTTATCCAACTTTTTAATTTTATTCTCTAAATTTCAATTTTTATTTCGATATTTCGATTTTGTGTTCGAAACTAGAATTTTAGCAACAAAACTGTGACTTTGTTACGATTTTTTTTAAACAGCTTGACTTTAATCGCAAAATTTTTCTCCACCAAACCAATTTTGATTTATTATTAAAACTTGGAATTTTAATCTCAAGAGTTCAAATTTCAACTCTAAAGTCCATTCTGAAGTGGAAAATTGATTAAAAACATTACACTAATTTATAATCAAAAATTAAAAATTTGCTAACAAAAATTAAACATTTTTGAAAAAACTCGAACTTTTTCCAAATTTTGAAATTTCTATTTTCAACGTAATATCTTTGATATTTTTAATTTCCGTAAATTATTTTAAATATTCCGCAAATTTTAATTTTTTCCAATAATCTTAAATTTTTCATTCTTTTCGAAATCTCGAAATTAACATTTTTGCTGCAAATAAATTCAAAGTTAATTATCAAATTCCGATAATTGGAAATTTTAAAATAAAATGTTCAAACGCTGTGTTTTCTCGCAATTCGTAAAAATTTTTGCATGTAAAATTGGAGTTTTCTCAAAATATAAACTTTTTTCTCGAAATTTTCGATCTATAAATAAACTTAAAATAAAAAATTTTGATATTTATAAGTTTCAATTTTTTATATAAATTTTGGGTGGGATTTCGTTTGTAAAGCCCATATCTCCAAGAGCAAGAAAAAGCAAGATTCTTGCTAGCAAGGTAAGAATCAAACCATCAAGAAATTGGCAAGGCAAGAAGTGAACCAAGGAGTTGGATAACAAAACAAGAAATCTTACTTTGTGTATCAATACTTTCTCTTAAACTAACAGATTTTTGAGCATAAGAATAAATTCAAATTGCAAATTTGTAAAACCAGGAATTTTATTTTTATTTGCCCTAACTAGTATTTATCACTTTATCAGTAATTTATACTCAAGATTGCAGTTTTAAATAAAATTTAGAGACTGATTGAAACTAGATTTTTGGCTGAAATCAGAACTTATTTAAATAAAATTTAAAAAGAAACGGCCACATGATATCTGTTTTTTCTAAATTGTCTCGGTAATTTCTGAAAAAAAAAACGAAAGCAAAAATTGGTTAAATTCTCAATACTATCGGAAAATTTTTGTCTATTTTTTGCGAAATTTCGATTAAAACTTAAACTTTACAAGTTCATGAGGTTAAAGTTTAAATCTTAAGAAATTAAGTTCTAAATTTTTAAAAGATGAAAACATCCACATTTCTTTCAGATTGAAATTTCCGAAAATGAGTGAAACTTTCTGAATTTTCAAATTAAAAATACAATAAAATATTTCCGAAATTATGACTTGTTTAAAATGTTTACCTTTAGAGAAAAATAAATAAAATAACCATTTTGGGAATAAAGCGAACATTTTGAGAATTATTATTTTACATAAATTTCAAAATTTTTTCAAAACTTGAAATTAAATTTTAGAATTAAAAGTAGATGTTTACTTTTATAAATTTTGCATTTCTTTCCAATTTGTAAACTTTGTTGTCCAAATATGAATTAAAGCCAGCAATTTTTAAAATCCAAAATTAGACTCTTTATTAAATTCAAAATTTAACAGGGCAAAATCGTAATTACCTAAAGAATAATAATATTTTTCGAAATTTTAGTTTTATTCATGAAATATTAAGATATTTTCACAAATGTTTGACTTTCAATTAAAAATTTAAATTATTCTTTATCAATTGTAAGCTTCAAACAATATGTTAGAACTTCAAAAAAACTTGGAATATTCGAGTTTAAAATTAAATTCTGTTTAATTTTTTTTTAAATTTTTCTTCTTTAAATTGTATAAGCAATGTTTTATATTTTTTGACTTAAAAAGAATGCAAACTTTTTGTAATGATTTTGATTTGTGTTTTTAAAATGTCGAAATTTTAAAATTAAAAGCAAATAAATTGTTCTCTAGAAAATTTTTTGTATACCTTTAATGTTTTTCTCCTTGTTTGGATTGGTGTTTTTCAAAATTTTGTCTTTAAACTTTAAACTTCAATGAAATGTTTTGTACAGGATGTAGAGTGTTCTCTGTTTTCTTAGATTTTAGTTTTAAAATTTAATTAAATTTCTTGTTTAAATTAATGCTACAGTAAAACAGAACACGTCAAACAATATGCTTTATTTTTTTTATCATGGAAGACATTTATTGAAATTATTTTTATGTCAAACATTTTTTATAGTACCAGATTAGTAAAGTGCCTTTAGAAAAAAATACAATTTATTGCAAATCCACACACATGTTTACTTTGGCAGCGAAAAGTAGATGTGAAATTAATATCAATATGGCACAAATTATTTAATTTTATTTGCTTTTGGTGTTTGGTAATTCTATACGGTTTTACGGACATTTTATGTTTCTATTGTTTCACAAACTTAGAGGGAGGAAACAAGGCATAATTAGGACAGATGAATTTTTGTTATTTATTTTTTTAGTTATCTAATCTGTTAAATCAGTCTTAAAATTTGTCAAAATTTAACACCTTGCTTTCTCCCGATAGCAATGTCGATTCCATTGACAATTAACTACTATAATGGGTCTATTTAAGAAAATGAAATTTTAATATAAAATCATTTTTTGGTAACTACATGTACATTAAACAATAAGTTAAGTGTTCTATGCTTCCACAAGTATTTAAAGTCATTGTGTTCAAAAATGTATGCAGTCTAAAAATGTAAAAGCTATTTCATTCAAAAATGAAATGCAGAAATATCATTTTGATATTAAAACATGTACAGTGATTATGCAAGTTTAACCCTTAACGCTTTCGTACATAATGAAATATTTTGTAAAGCGTGAATCTATGACACCCGCTACAGTTAAAAGCATTATCAATGACCAAAACTGTAAGGAACGTTTATTACAGGTGCCCAAGATAAAAGTAAAATTAATGTATAACAGCTGAACCTTTAGTATCAACAAGAGAATTCACCCTGGGAGACTGTTAGTCTGGGGGTAAATGGTTCTTTCCTTCCTTTCCTCTTTGATAATCGCAACAGCAAAATGCTCTGTAAGCTTAATAAAGTGGCCGCATTGATATTTCTATTGAAAACAATAGAAAAGCGTTGTTGCCGTAACTTCGGGATTCGTAAAATGCGTGAGACATATTATGGCGGGTAAAATGCCTATAACCTCTACAATGTATATACAGCGCGATCCTGCTACACGAAAACTTCTCGAACTAAACTCGTATATTTTGCGATTTATTCGACCATACCCACCAAAACGAAAATTCGTTTTTAGTGCCTTTTAACACCATTAAGTCGAAATAGTGTCGATATACACGAAACCCGAAACCGGGTGTCATAGATTCATGGTTTACGCGATATTTCTTTATGCATGGAGCTGAAATTATTTAACTTGCATAATCACTGTACATTTTTTGATGTAAAAATGATAATTCTGCATTTCATTTTTGAATGAAATAGCTTTTACATTATTACATTTTTAGAGTGAACAAATTTTGAACACAATGGCTTTAAGTACTTGTGGAAACGTAGAACACTTAATTTATTGTTTTATCTGCATGTAGTAAACAAAAATGATTTTATGTTAAAATTTCATATTCTTAAATAGCAGCCTTAATGTAGTTGATTATCAATGGAATCGAAATTGCTATCGAGAGAAAGCAACATGTTAAATTTTGACATGCTTTAAGACTAATTTAATAGATTAGATAACTATAAAAAAATAAATAAAAAAATTTCTGGCGTCCAAGGTATGTGTTGTTTTCTTCTTCTTAGTTTGTGAAACAATAGAAACCTCAAGCGTTTGTGAAACAATAGAACTATCAAACACCCAAAGCAAATAAATTTACATAATTTGTACCATTCTGATATTAATATCTTATTTACTGTTTCGCTGCCAAAGTAAACATGTGTGTGGATTTGCAATAAGTTGTATTTTTTCCTAATGGCACCGCTATTATTAGTAGTAGTAATAGAAACGTCGATTTTTAGCATTTAAAAAATTTTAGCTCTACGGATGAAAAAGATGTATTTTAAATGTAACAAATATTTGAAACAATCGATTCACGAAAAATCAACGCTTTGACGTAGAATCCTCTAAATGTGCTATTATGAGTAGTAGAGGCAGATACGTCGATTCTTTAGGCTTAAAATAATTTTACCTCGAAGGATAAAAAAAATAAATGATAAATGTAACAAAAATTTGAAACTTTCGATTCACGAAAAATCAACGCTTTGTCGTAGAAATCTCTAAACTGGCTATTATTAGTAATAGTAATAAAACCGTCGATTTTTAGCATTTTAACAATCTTAGCTCTACGGATGAAAAATATAAACTTTAGATAACAAAAATTTGAAATTTTCGATTCATGCAAAATTAACGCCTTGCCGTAGAATCCTCTAAACTTGCTATTATTGGTAGTAGTAACAGATACGTCGATTTTTGGGATTAAAGTAATTTTACTTCTAAGGATAAAAAAACAAACTATAAATGTAACAAAAATTTGTAACTTTCGATTCACGAAAGGTCAACGCTTTGCCGTAGAAATTTCTAAATTTGCTATTATTAGTAGTAGTAATAGAAACGTCTATTTTGAGCATTAAAACAATTTTAGCTCTACGCATGAAAAAGATAAATATTAAATGTAACAAAAATTTGAATTTTTCGATTCACGAAAAATCAACGCTTTGCCGTAGAACTCTCTAAACTTCCTACTATTAGTAGTAGTTGCGGATACGTCGATTTTTGGGATTAAAGTAATTTTAGCTCTAAGGAAAAAAAATAAATTTTAAATGTGACAAAAATTTAAAATTTTCGATTCACGAAAAATCAACGCTTTGTCGTAGAAACCTTTAAACTTGCTATTATTATTAGTAGTAATAAAAACGTCGATTTTTAGCATTTTAACAATTTTAGCTCTACGGATGAAAAAGTTAAACTGTAATTGTAACAAAAATTTGAAATTTTCGATCCACGAAAAATCAACGCTTTGTCGTAGAATTCTCCAAACTTGCAAATATTGGCAGAAGTTGCAGATACGTCGATTTTTAGGCCTAAAGTAATTTTACCCCTAACGATAAAAATAATAAATTTTAAATGTAACAAAAAGAAGATTCGATTTACGAAAAATCAACGCTTTGTCGTAGAAATCTCTAAACTTGCTATTATTAGTAGTAGTAATAGAAACGTCGATTTAAAGCTTTAACACAATTTTAGCTCTAAGGATGAAAAAAGATAAATTTTATATGAAGCAAATATTTGAAACAATCGATTCACGAAAAATCAACGCTTTGCCGTAGAATACTTTAAATTTGCTATTATTGGTAGCAGTGGCAGATACGTCGATTTTTGGGCTTAAAGTAATTTCACCTCTAAGGATAAAAAAACAAATTAAAAATGTAACAAAATTTGAAATTTTGGTTTCACGAAAAATCAACGCTTTGTTGTAGAAATCTCTAAAATTGCTATTATTAGTAGTAGTAATAGAAACGTCGATTTTTGGCATTTAAAACATTTTACCTTTACGAATGAAAAACATGAATTTTAAATGTAACAAATATTTGAAACAATGGATGCACGAAAAATCGACGCTTTGACGTAGAATTCTCTAAATTTGCTGTTATGAGTAGTAGCGGCAGATAGGTTGATTTTTTAGGTTTATAATAATTTTACCTCAAAGGATAAAAAAAATAAATTTTAAATGTAACAAAAATTTGAAACTTTCGATTCACGAAAAATCAACGCTTTGTCGTAGAAATCACTAAACTTGCTATTATTAGTAGTAGCAGTAATAGAAACGTCAATTTTGCGCATTAAAACAATTTAAGCTTACGGATGAAAAGGAAAAATTTTAAATGTAACAAAATTTTGAAATTTTCGATTCACGAAAAATCAACGCTTTGCCGTAGAATTCTTTAAACTTGCTATTATTAGTAGTAGTAATAAAAACGTCGATTTTTAGCATTTAAACAATTTTAGCTCTACCGATGAAAAAGATGAATTTTAAATGTAACAAATATTTGAAATAATCCAGTCACGAAAAATCAACGCTTTGCCGAAGAACTGTCTAAACTTGCTGGTAGTAGTTGCGGATACGTCGATTTTTGGGCTTACAGTAATTTTACCCCTAAGGATAAAAAAAATTTAAATGTAACAAAAAAAAAACTTAAGCTTACGGATGAAAAGGAAAAATTTTAAATGTAACAAAATTTTGAAATTTTCAATTCACGAAAAATCAAGGCTTTGTCGCAGAATACTCTAAACTTGCTATTATTAGTAGTAGTAATAAAAAAGGCGATTTTTGGCATTAAAACAATTTTAGCTCTAAGGATGAAAAAGATAAATTTTAAATGTAACAAAAATTTGAAATTTTCGATTCACGAAAAATCAACGTTTTCCCGTAGAATTCTGTAAACTTGCTATTATTGGTAGTAGTAGCAGATACGTTGATTTTTGGGCTTAAAGTAATTTTACCTCTAAGGATAAAAAAATGAATTATTAATGTAACAAAATTTGTAACTTTCGATTCACGAAAAATAAACGCTTTTTCGGAGAAATCTCTAAATTTGCTATTATTAATAGTAGTAATAGAAACGTCGATTTTAAGCATTAAAACAATTTTAGTTCTACGGATGTAAAAGATGAATTTTAAATGTAACAAATATTTGAAACAATCGATTCACGAAAAATCAACGCTTTGCCGAAGAATTCTCTAAATTTGCTATTATTGGTAGTAGTAGCAGATAGATCGATATTTGGGCTTAAAATAATTTTGTCTATAAGGATAAAAAAATTTATATGTAACAAAAATTTAAAACTTTCGATTCACGAAAAATCAACGCTTTCTCGTAGTAAACTTTAAACTTGCTATTATTAGTAGTAGTAGTAGAAACGTCGATTTTTAGCGTTTACACAATTTTAGCTCTACGGATGAAAAAGGTGAATTTTACATGTTACATAAATTTTAAACTTTCGATTCACGAAAAATCTACGTTTTGCCGTAGAAATCTTTAAACTTGCTATTATTAGTAGTAGTAATAGAAACGTCGATTTTTAGCGTTTAAACCGTTTTAGCTCTACGGATGAAAAAGATGAATTTTAAATGTAACAAAAATTTGAAACTTTCGATTCATGAAAAACCAACGCTTTGTCGTAGAAATCTCTTAACTTGCTATTATTGGTACTAGTAGCAGATACGTTGATATTTGGGTTTAAAGTAAATTTACCTCTAAGGATAAAAAAATAAATTTTAAATGTGACAAATATTTTAAACAATCGAAAATAGCAAATTTAGAGAATTATACGACAAAGCCTTGATTTTGTGTGAATCGAAAATTTCAAATTTTTGTTACATTTAAAATTAATCTTTTTCATCCGTAAGCTAAAATTGATTAAACGCTGAAAATCGATGTTTCTATTACTACTACTAATAATAAGCAAGTTCAGAGATTTCTACGACAAAGCGCTGATTTTTCGTGAATCAATAGTTTCAAATTTTCGTTACATTTAAAATTTATTCTTTTTATCCTTTGAGGTAAAATTACTTTAAGGCTGAAAATCGACGTATCTGCTACCACTACCTATAATGGCAAATTTAGAGAATTCTACGGCAAAGCGTTGATTTTTCCTGAATCAATTGTTTTAAATATTTGTCACATTTAAAATTTATCTTTTTCGTCCGTAGAGCTAAAATTGATTTAACGCTGAAAATCGATGTTTCTATTACTACTACTAATAGAAGCACATTCAGAAATTTCTACGACAAAGCGCTGATTTTTCGTGAATCAAAAGTTTCAAATTTATGGTACATTTAAAATTTATTCTTTTTATTCTTCGAGGTAAAATTACTTTAATGCTGAAAACCGACGTATCTGCTGCTACTATCTATAATAGCAAATTTAGAGAATTCTGCCGCAAAGCGTTGATCTTTCCCGATTCGATTGTTTCAAGTATTCGTCACATTTAAAATTTGTCTTTTTCATCCGTAGAGCTAAAATTGATTAAACGCTGAAAATCGATCTTTCTATAACTACTATTAATAATAGCAAGTTCAGAGATTTCTACGACAAAGCGCTGATTTTTCGCGAATCAAAAGTTTCAAATTTTGTTACATTAAAATTTTTTTTTTTATCCTGTGAGGTAAAATTACTTTAAGGCTAAAAATCGACGTAACAGCTACCACTACCAATAATAGCAAATTTGGAGAATTCTGCGGAAAAGCGATGATTTTTGCTGATTCGATGGTTTCAAATATTTGTCACATTTAAAATTTATCTTTTTCATCCGTAGAACAAAAATTGATTAAACGCTGAAAATCGATGTTTCTATTACTACTAGTAATAATAGCAAGTTCAGAGATTTCTACAAGAAAGCGCTGATTTTTCGTGAATCAAAAGTTTCAAATATTTGGTACATTTAAAATTTATTTTTTTTATCCTTTGAGGTAAAATTACTTTAAGGCTGAACATCGACGTATCTGCTACTACTACCTATAGTAGCAAATTTAGAGAATTCTGCGGCAAAGCGTTGATGTTTCCTGAATCGATTGTTTCAAATATTTGTCACATTTAAAATTTATCTTTTTCATCCGTAGAGCTAAAATTGATTAAACGCTGAAAATCAATGTTTCTATTACTAATACTAATTATAGCAAGTTCAGAGATTTCTACGACAAAGCGCTGATTTTTCGTGAATCAAAAGTTTCAAATTTTTGGTACATTTAAAATTTATTTTTTTTATCCTTCGAGGTAAAATTACTTTAAGGCTAAAAATCGACGTATCTGCTACTACTACCTATAATAGCAAACTTAAAGAATTCAGCGGCAAAGCGTTGATTTTTCGTGAATCGATTGTTTCACATATTTGTCACATTTAAAATTTATCTATTTCATCCGAAGAGCTAAAATTGATTTAACGTTGAAAATCGATGTTTTGATTACTACTACTAATAATAGCAAGTTTAGAGATTTCTACGACAAAGCGCTGATTTTTCGTGAATCAAAAGTTTTAAATATTTGGAACATTTAAAATTTATTTTTTTTATCCTTCGAGGTAAAATTACTTTAGGGCTGAAAATCGACATATCTGCTACTACTACCTATAATAACAAATATAGAGAATTCTGCGGCAAAGCGTTGATTATTCGTGGAACGATTGTTTCACATATTTGTCAAATTTAAAATTTATCTTTTTCATCCGTAGAGCTAATATTGATTAAACACTGAAAATCAATGTTTCTATTACTACTACTAATAATAGCAAATTCAGACATTTCTACGACAAAGCGCTGATTTTTCTTGAATCAAAAGTTTCAAATTTTTGGTACATTTAAAATTTATTCTTTCTATCCTTCGAGGTAAAATTACTTTAAAGCTGAAAATCCACGTATCTGCTACTACTACCTATAATAGCAAATTTAGAGAATTCTCCGGCAAAGCGTTGATTTTTCCTGAATTAATTGTTCCAAATATTTGTCACATTTACAATTTATCTTTTTCATCCGTAGAGCTAAAATTGATTAAACGTTGGAAATCGATGTTTCTATTACTACTACTAATAATAGCATATTCAGAGATTTCTACGACAAAGCGCTGATTTTTCGTGAATCAAAAGTTTCAAATTTTTGGTACATTTAAAATTTATTCTTTGTATACTTCGAGGTAAAATTACTTTAAGGCTGAAAATCGACGTATCTGCTACTACTACCTTTAATCGCAAATTTAGAGAATTCTGCGGCAAAGCATTGATTTTTCGTGAATCGATTGTTTCAAATATTTGTCACATTTACAATTTATCTTTTTCATCCGTAGAGCTAAAATTGATTAAACGCTGAAAATCGATGTTTCTATTACTACTACTAATAATAACAAGTTCAGAGATTTCTACGACAAAGCGCTGATTTTTCGTGAATCAATAGTTTCAAATTTTCGTTACATTTAAAATTTATTCTTTTTATCCTTTGAGGTAAAATTACTTTAAGGCTGAAAATCGACGTATCTGCTACCACTACCTATAATGGCAAATTTAGAGAATTCTACGGCAAAGCGTTGATTT